>CAWUFW010005475.1:0-1325296 GCA_963921515.1 Calotriton arnoldi | reverse complement strand
GATTGCTATTTTCCGAGCGGCTCGGTCGGTCGGCTTGGTTTCCTGACGTGTCGGTCGGATTTATCGCGGCTTGCATCGTACTTGGCGTGTCGGGCGCCACTGGTACGTGTCGGTCGGTATTTTTCCGGATCCGAGTCGGTCGGTGCTTTTTCCGGCCCGAATCGGAATCGACCCCATAGTAGTTTTGTTCAGTGCCAGTAACTACTGTGGCAGTGTGCGCTTTGAGGCCAAAAACAATTTGCTTTTGCCAAGGTTTGTTATAATGGTGAGGGCAGGCAGCTCCCACAACAATAAGGTTTTACAAAATCCATGCCAAAACAAGTCACATTGACAAAACTAAAAAGCGGACCACCAATTTCAGACCTACTGGCTTTGCCAATACTTGTTTGTTTCCCATAATCTTATTGAAACTGGTTACACTGATTTTCCATTATAAATATTTTTGGGAAATACTAGCTTGCATCAACACGTTACTAAATGATGCTGCAAAGAAATGGTATCTGAAATTTTACAGTAGTTTAGCGAAATATTTTTCCTGCTTTCGTTTTTTTATGACCATTTTATTTTGAAAGCAAAGAATCAATCTTGCTTTCAAGCTTCTGCAAATATTTGCATCAAATCAGAGAGCATTCTGGGAGCATTATGCATAGCCTCCTAGTGCTAAACTTTGAAAAAGTGTGTACACATTTTTATACTGCAACAACTGCCAGTAGTGCAGTCAGAGCTTACAACATTTACCAAGAGCGTTCACCGTAATAAAGGCTTTCAATTAATGAACCCTAAATACAAGTTTGAACAGCATTAACATATGGACAAAAATAGTACCTTAACCCTTCCCTGATCCATAATGTGGTACTGCAAACTGGCAGCCAAAGGGTTTGTGCTGCAGGGGGTTGGGCCTACTTGTCCCAAGGACAAAATACACATGAAAACTTGTTGCCCTTTAACCCCAAAAAATATGGTCCTGGGCATCGGGCTATAAGAATTCCACATCCCCACCCTGAATATTACTCCTGACCTTGTCAGGAGTACAGGTCTAGCCTTTTCCAGGGTCTGAAGAAACTGGAGAGGGCAGGAGACACCTTAGGCATTTTAGTTTGTGGTTGAACAGACCAAATTCTAACCCATAAACTATTGCGTCCCACTTACTCCCAAGCTGGTGGATGTCAATTTGCAGCTAGATAGCAAAAATCTGAGTCCTGCTAGTATCTAAATCCCAATATAATATGCACCGTATCATAACCAGAGATCATTAGAGTTATGACATAAGAACAGCGGTCATAATTGGTCACATCAATGCATGACACCAAAAGACAAGTAGATTTCTGTTTTTTAGTAGGATAAGTACATTTCTGAAGCAGTCCATTTCTTGGGAAAGTAGATATTTTATAAATTCGATACCCGTGAAGAGCCAAAATTACCGCATCACGAGTGCTCCAAACCCAATTCATGACAGGATACACCTCATGTGTCGTCATCCCTCTTTCCAAATTAAATGTCTCTACAAGTATTTTTTTACATTGGATTATGTGAAAAAGCCGAATGCTAGAGCTTTATTTCTTTCTCTCTTGTGTTGCAGCAGGGAGATCGTAGGTCACTTACTGAAAGAAGTAATGCCTGGAAATTCTAAATTTAGAAGCGTTAGCAAAGATAACAAAGAGGTCTTCTCACATTCGGACTGCATATCCTTAGCTCATAGTAAAATGCTCCACACAACCACATGCTTTTGGCTCCTTAGGCAAACTTTATGCCCCCAAAAGTTATGCTAAAAAAAAAAAAAAAAAGTGAAATTAGGAGCAAAGAAGGTTGTGCAAGTCAAAGAGTATGCTCAAACCATAGAAGTGCATGCAAAGACTCGTATCCAGGGGACTATGCGAGAAGGGATGCAGTATATGTTAGAGTAGCGTTGCACACTTCAAAGGAAAATAATTTGCTTATTTTTATAGTACATTTACCAAACGAGAGAAAATAAATGCATACTTTACCTCCAACATCTATGAAGTGTTTAGCAGCTAAACCAGATCGTGGAGCTACAAAATAGTAATCAGACAGCAAGTATTAAAGCATTTAGTCGCTGGAAGCTATATATAACCATATCAAACTGCTGAAGCAAAGGTCTGCATCTTTCAATGAAGGGGGAAAGCAAGGAACACACAAGTGGCCCCGATTGCAGAGACGATTAAATGATCTCCAAACTAAAATCGTTTGCATGAAGCAAATATCTGCAATTTGAAACACCAAATATTATGGAGGAATACTTGCATATAGTCTTAACCAGTGGTTCAGAACTTCAGTCTCCGGGGAGCCCAGTGGGTCCACAAAGTCTACTCAGGAGGTCTGTGACTGCTTAGAACAGTGGTTCCCAAACTGTGTGCTGTGGCTCCCCGGGGAGCCGTCAAACAGCCTGGGGAGCTGCGCAGCAAGCACTTGAATGCTTTTAATGTTGAAGGGTCTGTTGGCTTCAGTTAAACTAATTAGACTTAAACGCATGATGTCAATGATTTGTAAGCGACATGCCTAGAGCTGTAAATGTAGTGCTTAGTTGATGGCATGTCGAGGGAGATGACTTCCATATTTCACTGGATCCCCACGCTCCAACACTCCCAAAGTAAGCGGAAGATGCCCGATTTATTTTGTTAGACTTGTTAATAGTTTCATTTTTTTCCAAATGCATTTTACACCAATGCAAGTTATCAGGAAAGTACAGTTGTCCTGTCTATTAAGTATTATTAAGTATTGACATTTGTACTTGAATCATAGGTAATTACAGGACACATTTCTTTCAGTACACACACACACACACACTTCCAGACAGGCCTGCTCTCTTCTTGAGCACAGAGAAGTAAAACACCATATATGGCATAATGCCAACATTTGGAAGCAAAAAAGAGGGACGTTAAATTCCTTTTTTTACATTTTATTTTACTTGCATTGATTTGGAGGCAATTTTAGGGAGGAGACAGCACAAATATAGCTGTATGTGGTTTAATAAATCGTGAGTCACCCTGCCGAGACTGGTGTGTTGGCACGTATGAGATGGGTAGAAATGGAAGTGCATGCAAATATTCTTTAAGCGCAGAAACACTTTGGCAATGGGGCCTACATGCATAGGGGTGTTATCTAGCAATGTAAGTGGGATAAAGTTTGAGAGGGTACTCTAAAAAATGCATGGGCAAAGAAGTGTAACTAGGAATATTTTATTAGAGGCACCGCCTCAGTAATATAAAGCACCCTGCACATACGATTATAATACCTTCATCTGCTGCATCCCAGTTATTTTCAGGGAGAAAATGCAAGTACTCCTGAGGCTGGGCTTACATCCACCCCACCGTCCAAAAAAAAAAAAAAAAGTAACAGTGGGGAGCCACGGGCAATGGGTCGAAAAAGTTTGGGAACCACTGGCTTAGAACACTAAAAAATTATTAACAGATTAAAAAAAAGTGTAGAGAAATGAAGCACAATTTCAAAATGTTAGGTAAATATGAATGAAATTAAAATTGGAAGCTAAAAATTAAGCATCCTCAGACTGATTTGTGGGAGCAGTGATTTGTATACCCCAGCACACGCAAATCATTAAAAATTAGTTCTTTTCAGTCGTCAATCATATATATAGAAGTCGAAGAGTTTCGTTGATTTTCTCCTTCTTTAATCAGTTCTCAGAATAAGTAACTAGCGTTCCCAAGCCAACACGTGTTTAGTCGCCTCAGTAAGTTTGTACATGCGACTTGTTCACGGCTAGGTAAAGGATAATATAAAACTCACATTAATTTTGATCAGCATCCATTTGTTTCAACATAAACAAATGTGCTCCCAGGAGATTAAAAAGCAACCAAAAACAAAAGTGATAATGTATACAAATACTAATGATAGTGACATTATCGTTCCAGTGTGAAACAGTATATTAAAAGTTCTTCTACAATTACGTCTTTTCTTGAACATAAACAACAAAACACAAACAAACAAGTGAAAGTGACATAGGTAGGTTATGTGTTGCAATATTAAAAGATATATCTGTCTCCTTTTTCTCTACCAAAACATTAATGTGTCACCCAGTGACAAAAAGTGATTAAGACACCACCATAAAGTCCCAAATATTAGGACTAATGTATCTCACAATAAAGTTTAAAAGTTTCACATCTCCAAATGAGAAAAACCAACCTGAACGGTTCCACTATGTTTCAGTCTGTAAACACAAACAGCAAAGGAAAGAAAACCTATATATCAGTATCTAAATTTTATTTAAAATTTTATAGTGCACATGACCACATAAAGTGCTGTACCTGTACACCCCTCCATTGAAAAAAGACCTGTTCATACGTACTCTAAATGTGACGATAATTCCAGGTCACATTAACCTTTGGCGTGAAGTGAAATGCAAGGTTTCCAATATAAACACTGGGCGGTAAACGTAGCTATGTATGCCCCGTAAAGCGTTTCCTGAATCTAGACAGGAAAACAAAGACAGAAGACCCGACTCATCAGCGGGGTGTTTCACTCGGAAAACCCCTCTGTTTACAGGGAAGCTACACAAACAAATACCTCAAAACTGCATAACCACCGCTACAGTCCAAAAAGCCTTACTTGAGAAAAGAGCCGCCGTTCCGCGTACTCGTGCCCCACGCCGGTCTCCTCGAGTGCGAGTGCCGGCATTGTAAATGGAGCATCCAAATATGATGTTCCTATTGGATCACATGATCACGTAGGAGACGCAACGTCGCGTTTATATTGAAACTAACACAAACTCCATATTTGAGAGTGCTAAGAGCCTGTATCCGAGATGTGGAAACACAAGGAAAACCCCTGTAACTCCAGAAATACCCGATCTGTCCATTTCTAATTATAAACGAAATGTTGCAGAAAATTTCACGAGTAAATTTACAATTCTTAAGCCACACATAGAGTCAAAATGTAAGTAGTTGAAGGAATCTCCTTACTAGTATGTTGGAGAAAACCCCGGTTACACGGAGGTTAGTCTAGAATTCTGACACCTTATTTTCCAATTATACATTAAAATTTGGTACTGATTCTAGTGCGATTCTATACTCTCTATACAAAAATCACGTGACAGGTGCGTTGCGTCATAACGGCCTGACTATTGTGTGCAAAATAGAGTGCATAATTAAAAGACCTTGGGTAACATTAAAAAAGAGTGAAAAGGAAATGTATCTAATCTTTAACGTTAAAGACGTACTCTTCATGGTCAGCATATAAGTCCTTGCTTATACATCAATTCACAAAATCCACGCTAAAGGCTGTTTCGTGCATGGTTATTAAATTAATCATTATGTTAAGGGACGTTGGTCGTGTAGAGCAACTTTCCCATCTGCCAGTAGACCCACTAATCAGTGCGCTCCATGTACATAATAAACATGTACTCCAAAACATCTACAATACATCCCAAATGTTCCTATCCCAACTAGAGTAATAGACAATCCTAATGTATCATAATATGTGTTTTTTAACATCTTCTTTTAAACGTGACTGTCCGTGATTATTATGTATATGTGACATTTCTACATCACAGATAAAGCATTACATACTGTCATGTATAACTCAACTCCATATGCCACAGTATCTCCAATGGTGTTCATATATCAAGTTACATAAGAGCAGAGCAAAACGTTACAGCTCAATTTCTTTAAACTTGATTCCTCACTGGGGTTCTTATCTACCTAAAAATAGTGCATCTCATGGTCAACATTCATCCCAATATCAGTAGTCCGTAATTTAAGAATCCAGGATGCTTCCTTTCTGCGTAGTTGTAGTTCTCTATTGCCTCCCCTCGGATGTCTCAAGGTCTGTTCTATCCCATAAAAGGAGAAGTCTTTATGTTGTCCTTGTGCATGGCAGTCTGTGATGTGTGTCGCAATCGGGTATCTGAGGTCGCCCTGTTTGACCGCCAAAGGTTAATGTGACCTGGAATTATCGTCACATTTAGAGTACGTATGAACAGGTCTTTTTTCAATGGAGGGGTGTACGAGGTACAGCACTATGTGGTCATGTGCACTATAAAATTTTAAATAAAATTTAGATACTGATATAGGTTTTCTTTCCTTTGCTGTTTGTGTTTACAGACTGAAACATAGTGGAACCGTTCAGGTTGGTTTTTCTCATTTGGAGATGTGAAACTTTTAAACTTTATTGTGAGATACATTAGTCCTAATATTTGGGACTTTATGGTGGTGTCTTAATCACTTTTTGTCACTGGGTGACACATTAATGTTTTGGTAGAGAAAAAGGAGACAGATATATCTTATAATATTGCAACACATAACCTACCTATGTCACTTTCACTTGTTTGTTTGTGTTTTGTTGTTTATGTTCAAGAAAAGACGTAATTGTAGAAGAACTTTTAATATACTGTTTCACACTGGAACGATAATGTCACTATCATTAGTATTTGTATACATTATCACTTTTTGTTTTTGGTTGCTTTTTAATCCCTGGGAGCACATTTGTTTATGTTGAAACAAATGGATGCTGATCAAAATTAATGTGAGTTTTATATTATCCTTTACCTAGCCGTGAACAAGTCGCATGTACAAACTTACTGAGGCGACGAAACACGTGTTGGCTTGGGAACGCGTTACTTATTCTGAGAACTGATTAAAGAAGGAGAAAATCAACGAAACTCTTCGACTTCTTATATATATGATTGACGACTGAAAAGAACTAATTTTTAATGATTTGCGTGTGCTGGAGTATACAAATCACTGTGTTTTGTTGCTTTTTGGCCTCAAAAGAATCTAGGGAGGTGGGTGGTTCTCCTTAACCCTTTCAGCACCGCCAGTACTTGGAGCATTTTCTTTTAAATAACGAGTGAAACTACCTAGTGGCGCCTGTACCCTATCACTTATACCACCAGATCTCATTTTGGAATACGTTTGTCAGGATAGAGGGCAGCCCAGGTACACAATGACTACATTTGAAGAAATGAGGAATAATAGAGATAAAGAAGCAGACGACCTTTTTAATGATAGGGCAGATAGTATGCCTTCTACTTCAATGACCCCAGGGGCGACCATCAGAAAAAATGAGGGCCTGAAAGATAAATTTATACGTTTAGAAAGGTTGCGAAGGAATGAAGCATCAAAATGGTGGGACGGAGCAACACTACGGCAATACATCAAAGTTCAGCGAATACCTAGGGGGCTCAGTTCTCAGATTATACCCACCTATGATGATTTGGATTCAGATCTGTTGGTAGCCTGGGAACAGGAACTCACAGATAATTCGAATAAACTAATGACAATATTAGAGAATTGTGACAGAAAAACATTAAAGCTACAGTCGGAAATAGAAATTTTGGAATTAGAAATAAAATCTCTTAATTTATCAGAAGCCACCGAGAAAAATTATAAAATCTTGAATGACGTTATGAAACGCCACCTATCGGAAATCAAGATGCGTAAGACTAAGAAACTTAAAAGAGATGAAGTGGACTACCTTAATGGTAGAATATTCACTTTTGCTAAGAAATATGATTATCTAATAAGCAAAGATGATGTCACCGCACCAAAACCACTGCTTCTGTAAGTTCCAGTACCACATCACTTGATACACCAGTTACCAGTGAATCAGAGCAGGGAGATGGTCTGTCAGATACAACGGGCAATGAGAACCGTTTTTTGAAAGAAGTTTTAAGAATAAAGAGAGGCAACAGGAGAGCAAAACCGACGCCCATGACAAGCCCAAAACAAGGAGAGGAAAAAGAGGGGCAGCAGGAGGAGAGAAACAAGGAATGAGAACGAGATCTTGGAACAAGAGGAAATAGATGATGTTAGTATAATTAACTTGTCCGATAAAACCCTTTCAAAAAATGATAAGTCTCTCCTGAAGAAAGGTTTAAGTTTTTGTCCAAAGAGTAATGGTAATGTGGTTGATTTGAAAATTGATTTGTACAAATTTGTTAGGAAATTGAAAATCAAAAAGCATTTTATGATGTTTAATGAAGTGAATAAAAGAACACATGGTGAGCAGCATCTGCACCCTTTGAGTGAAATCACTATCCAAGAAATAATAGATACTAGATTGTTGCTGTCGCTTACAGACTGTGAAGATGAAGTTATTACCACTGACATTATTATGAGAGATTTGAATGTAATTAGTGATGGACAAATTGCAAGTGGTTTAAAAACCAAATCAAAATGGACCCCTTCTTTACACACAGGCAACAATATCGACATCTTCCATAAACTAGTACTGAACGACTTGGACAGATTTGACGCTAAAAAATATCGACCATGTATAAAGAATGATAACCTTACACAAGGGGAGAGACTATCACTTAGAGAAATGAAGAAGGATGCAAATATAACTATCAAAGAGGCGGACAAGGGGGGCAATATTGTCATTATGACTAGCACAGATTATGAGAACCAGATCCTATCTCAGTTGGGAGATATGGATTGCTATGAACCCCTGACTATTAACCCCATCTGGAAATTAACAGACCACATAAACCGACATCTCAAACAGTGGCATGGGATGGGCCTTTTGGATAAAGATGAATACAGCTATCTCCGGGTTGACAGACCCAGATACCCTTGTATTTACACACTCCCCAAGGTACATAAGAACCTACCCTTTCCACCTGGGAGGCCCATAATATCTGGTATTGATGGTCCAACAGAAAAAATATCAGAGTATGTGGACATTTTCCTTAAACCGATGGTGAGTAATTTACCATCATTTGTACGGGATACTAAACATGTCTTGGGTCTCCTTTCTGACATAACTTGGGATAAGGATATGACACTAGTTACACTAGATGTAATTGCTCTCTACACGAGTATTCAGAGAGAGTGTGGACTGAAAGCTATCAGAAAGATTTTAAATACACGATCAGCAAGTACTTGGGAACACACAGAAATGCTTATCACAATGATAGAACTGATCTTGGACAATAATGTCTTTCTTTTCAAAGAAAGTTGGTATCGACAAAAACAAGGAGTGGCCATGGGTTCCAGGTTCTCTCCTCGTATGCCAACCTCTTCATGGGCTGGCTCGAGGAGAGGTGGATCTGGGGCCCTGATGGCACTAAATGGACTGATTACATTTTATTTTGGGGTAGATATATTGACGACTGCCTGATGGTCTGGATAGGAGATACTGGGAAACTGGTAGAATTCGTTGAACATCTCAATAGCAATATTATGAACATCAAATTTACATATGAATACAGTAGAGAAAAAAATAGCATTTCTTGACGTAGAATTATATATCAAGGATAACTGTATTCACAGTAGACTTTACCGTAAGAGCACAGCAAGCAATGCAATCCTACATGCTTCAAGCGCGCACCCCACTCATCAGATTAGTGCTATCCCCTATGGAGAATTTGTGCGAGCAAGACGCAATTGTAGCTCAGAATCTGAGTTCAAAACATGTACAGAAGCAATGACACAACGCTTCAAACAACGGGGGTATGACAAACGTTTACTGGAAAAAGCGAAAGAAAGGATTGATAAGACAGGTAGAGAGGATACTTTAAGAGAGAATACTAAAAAGAAGAGTAAAGAAGCTAGAGTCAGATTCATCACCAATTTTAACAACCTCTCAAGTGTCCTGAACAAGAGTCTTAACAGGCATTGGCACATTCTTAAAGAGGACACAACTTTGAATGAAGCTATTAAGAGCAGACCAGAAATAACGTATAGGAGAGGAATGTGCCTTAGGAATTTATTGAGCCCCAGTTACCCTACAACAAGAAGTAATTCCAACTGGTTGACAGTACGCTCAGTGGGTTTTTATGGGTGTGGACACTGCACAGTATGTAAATGGGCGGACAATAGAAAACTGGATTTTAAGGGCCCTGATGGCAGATGCTATAAGATCAACACCAACATAAATTGCAGCTCTAATTTTGTTGTATACATAATTGAATGTAGATGCCTTAAAAGATATGTGGGTAGTACTATAAGACCACTACGTGAAAGGATTGGGGAACACATGAGGGCGGTCAAACAGGGCGACCTCAGATACCCGATTGCGACACACATCACAGACTGCCATGCACAAGGACAACATAAAGACTTCTCCTTTTATGGGATAGAACAGACCTTGAGACATCCGAGGGGAGGCAATAGAGAACTACAACTACGCAGAAAGGAAGCATCCTGGATTCTTAAATTACGGACTACTGATATTGGGATGAATGTTGACCATGAGATGCACTATTTTTTAGGTAGATAAGAACCCCAGTGAGGAATCAAGTTTAAAGAAATTGAGCTGTAACGTTTTGCTCTGCTCTTATGTAACTTGATATATGAACACCATTGGAGATACTGTGGCATATGGAGTTGAGTTATACATGACAGTATGTAATGCTTTATCTGTGATGTAGAAATGTCACATATACATAATAATCACGGACAGTCACGTTTAAAAGAAGATGTTAAAAAACACATATTATGATACATTAGGATTGTCTATTACTCTAGTTGGGATAGGAACATTTGGGATGTATTGTAGATGTTTTGGAGTACATGTTTATTATGTACATGGAGCGCACTGATTAGTGGGTCTACTGGCAGATGGGAAAGTTGCTCTACACGACCAACGTCCTTTAACATAATGATTAATTTAATAACCATGCACGAAACAGCCTTTAGCGTGGATTTTGTGAATTGATGTATAAGCAAGGACTTATATGCTGACCATGAAGAGTACGTCTTTAACGTTAAAGATTAGATACATTTCCTTTTCACTCTTTTTTAATGTTACCCAAGGTCTTTTAATTATGCACTCTATTTTGCACACAATAGTCAGGCCGTTATGACGCAACGCACCTGTCACGTGATTTTTTGTATAGAGAGTATAGAATCGCACTAGAATCAGTACCAAATTTTAATGTATAATTGGAAAATAAGGTGTCAGAATTCTAGACTAACCTCCGTGTAACCGGGGTTTTCTCCAACATACTAGTAAGGAGATTCCTTCAACTACTTACATTTTGACTCTATGTGTGGCTTAAGAATTGTAAATTTACTGTGATATTTTCTGCAACATTTCGTTTATAATTAGAAATGGACAGATCGGGTATTTCTGGAGTTACAGGGGTTTTCCTTGTGTTTCCACATCTCGGATACAGACTCTTAGCACTCTCAAATATGGAGTTTGTGTTAGTTTCAATATAAACGCGACGTTGCGTCTCCTACGTGATCATGTGATCCAATAGGAACATCATATTTGGATGCTCCATTTACAATGCCGGCACTCGCACTCGAGGAGACCGGCGTGGGGCACGAGTACGCGGAACGGCGGCTCTTTTCTCAAGTAAGGCTTTTTTGGACTGTAGCGGTGGTTATGCAGTTTTGAGGTATTTGTTTGTGTAGCTTCCCTGTAAACAGAGGGGGTTTTCCCGAGTGAAACACCCCGCTGATGAGTCGGGTCTTCTGTCTTTTGTTTTCCCTGTCTAGATTCAGGAAACGCTTTTACGGGGCATACATAGCTACGTTTACCGCCCAGTGTTTATATTGGAAACCTTGCATTTCACTTCACGCCAAAGGTTAATGTGACCTGGAATTATCGTCACATTTAGAGTACGTATGAACAGGTCTTTTTTCAATGGAGGGGTGTACGAGGTACAGCACTTTATGTGGTCATGTGCACTATAAAATTTTAAATAAAATTTAGATACTGATATAGGTTTTCTTTCCTTTGCTGTTTGTGTTTACAGACTGAAACATAGTGGAACCGTTCAGGTTGGTTTTTCTCATTTGGAGATGTGAAACTTTTAAACTTTATTGTGAGATACATTAGTCCTAATATTTGGGACTTTATGGTGGTGTCTTAATCACTTTTTGTCACTGGGTGACACATTAATGTTTTGGTAGAGAAAAAGGAGACAGATATATCTTTTAATATTGCAACACATAACCTACCTATGTCACTTTCACTTGTTTGTTTGTGTTTTGTTGTTTATGTTCAAGAAAAGACGTAATTGTAGAAGAACTTTTAATATACTGTTTCACACTGGAACGATAATGTCACTATCATTAGTATTTGTATACATTATCACTTTTTGTTTTTGGTTGCTTTTTAATCCCTGGGAGCACATTTGTTTATGTTGAAACAAATGGATGCTGATCAAAATTAATGTGAGTTTTATATTATCCTTTACCTAGCCGTGAACAAGTCGCATGTACAAACTTACTGAGGCGACGAAACACGTGTTGGCTTGGGAACGCGTTACTTATTCTGAGAACTGATTAAAGAAGGAGAAAATCAACGAAACTCTTCGACTTCTTATATATATGATTGACGACTGAAAAGAACTAATTTTTAATGATTTGCGTGTGCTGGGGTATACAAATCACTGTTTTGTTGCTTTTTGGCCTCAAAAGAATCTAGGGAGGTGGGTGGTTCTCCTTAACCCTTTCAGCACCGCCAGTACTTGGAGCATTTTCTTTTAAATAACGAGTGAAACTACCTAGTGGCGCCTGTACCCTATCACTTATACCACCAGATCTCATTTTGGAATGATTTGTGGGAGCAGTGCAAGTGCATCAGACAGTAGTGTGGACGATTGGCCACAATTGAATTTAGAGAAAGCTCACCCCCTCCGTTAATTTTTCTTTATACTAGTCTGGGAATTGAAAAAAAAGAAAAAAAACACAAAACATTTGTGCATTGCTATTACTGTATTTTTTGCAGTTCAAACCATCGAAAGTGCTTGGGTAATGATTAAGTGGGTATTGGCAGTAGTCAAAAAGGTTCAGAACCACTGGTTTGAACCACTAGCAATAGCTCGGTAGCATTGAAACCCCATGGCTTTTACCCCATAGTGCTGCTCTAGACAGAAGTCCACCTTATGCAAATCAGTACTGACCCTGATCCTCATGGGACTAGTTCATCCTGAAATGTCAGGTCCGAACACAAGCAAACCCTGCTCAGTTCCAGCCTAGTCAGGGAGGTATAGCCTGGATCCAGTAGATCAACGAGCAAAGGAGCACGCCACGTAGGGCGTTCTATTAAACGCACAAAAGGTGATGGGAAGAATGCTTGCAAATAGTTTAAAACCACTGGCAATACCTGTAGGTAGCATTCCAACCAATTGTTTTCCACCCGCTGTGCCACTTTTTGGAAACACTTAACCAGTTCACTGAAACAATTCCCAAACGACTTAAATAGTATTGTTTAAATATTACGACCTTTCAATCAGCCAACGTGTAATTCAAAGTGTGCAAGAGACAGGCAAGGAAAAATACACCAAAAATCAGGACATCTACAAATAAATAGGAATTAATTCTAGAAAAGTAGCCGCTACTAAAGATTAGCAATAGATAGGTTTATGTAAAATTCCATGAAGCCTTTCGCCAATCTGAACTAAATAAACAGGCAGTACAGCTGCCTGCGTTTTCAATTTTGCTATTGCTGAAAGGTCTATGAACAACATGCCAAAACCACAACTTTTACAAGGCTTTTCCCAGACTGTACCCCACTTCCCCCCACACCCCACTTGGGTGAGTGAGGGCTCCATCTTCTGATAGTTAGGATCCCCCTCGTCTGCAGCGTTCCAGCCTTAACTACTTAGTAGTTTCACTTTATTGAACAGTCCCCTCTTCATGTAGGACCATGATAAATTGTGCCAATACCATAGATATAAAGAAGTTAGGATTTGAGGAAGTGTGAGCCATGATGGCAGAGGAATACTATTACGTTTTATGGCACAGAAGCTTGGCTATAACCCCAGTAAAAGAACCCCAAGAGCTGCAGTTGAGGGGGACAAAACCAGGATAAAAAACATTTTTTTTTAAATGATAAAGTCTTGTTTGCGGAAAGTAAAAAAAGGTAAGGAAACTACTGTAAAGAAGGTGCTCCAACAGAATTCTCTACAGTATAAGCGGACAGAAACGCGAGGCGTTGGTGGAATTCGGGGAGATCGAGTTTCAGAATCTGGTCGTAACCGTGCAGACCACGCAATGTGTTTGTGGACGACAATATGCTATTAAATATTAGGTACTGCATGTAGCATTTTAAAGTATCACCTGGGGTCTCCAATCCAATTATGGGGAAGTGAATCAAACATCAAAAGCTGAAGGACTAGCCTTTTTCAGCTTTATGGCTCAAAAACTGACACTAATCTTTAAAAACCCTACCACCCCTGGAGAAGAGAAAAAAAAAATGAAATATCGGTCCTAACCCTCTCCCTACTTGAGCACTTCGATCTGAGATTGTCCTTTCTAAGAACAGACAGGGGAACATCTATACCAAGTTAAAGATTTTTACTCCAATTACAGTTGCTACAAAACAGAATACTCTAGCTCAGGCCATAGGATATTCTCAATGCAGAAATCATGCTCTCACATCTCAACCCGGTACCTTAAAGGAAACAGAATCTCACTTGACAGTTGGGAAAAGCTGTATAAAATCTACTTCAGGTAACTCCTAGTCACGCTTCTATGACACCGCTCAACAAAAATGCCAGATCACAGCCTTTCAGCTACATTGCAGAATCGGCCTCTTGACTGAAAATGTAAACACTAGAACTACAACGGCAGAATGCACCATAAAGTATTTTATACAAAACGATTCATTCAAATAGCTTTGTTTCAAACAAAAAAGTAGAACCAACTCTAGTCTCAATATTTCCTCAGAATATGCTGCATGTCTTAGGGCGGAAACCGTGCGCACCAGGGACAAGTAGAAACACCTCTTTCAAAATAGGAAGCAAAGGGAGGAACACTATGCATTTGTCTTAGGACAAATACCAAATAACACAAATAGCACTAGAGAGCTTAAACTTAGATTGGCGGCTGATAAGAACGAGTTCTCTGTGTTGACTCTGCAGCATTTGATATGGTGGACCATCAAGTGCTTATGAATCGCCTGATGGCGGGCATGATCAGGGTCGGCACTTTCGTGGATCTCTGTTCTTGGACAGAGTCACAGAGGGTACAGATGGGTGGCTATGTTTCCAGAGAAAAGGCATTCTATTGCGGGGTCCCTCAGAGATCTGCGTTGTCCCTTCTGTTTAACATTTATCTAGGTCCTCTGATTGCAGCATTCGCAGTTGGACTGCCAACTGTTCAACTATGTAGATGATACTTAGCTGATCTTATGGATTGAGAGTTCCATGCAGGCGCAGTTGAACACGCAGAATATTCTTAGATTCACTGTGAACTGGATGACCGTGAACTCTGAAGGTGAATCCATACAAGACCAAGGTTCTGGATATCATCATGAAGGGAAATCCTTGGATGGACTGTTTTTTTGGCCCAAAGTTAGGACTGTCCCGGAATCTGTGCCAGTAGTGTAAAGTCTGGCTATCAAGCTGGCAGTGGCTAAGCAGGTTGTGACAGTTGTTGGTAGCTGCACAGGTCTCCTTAGGCAGCTCCGGAAATTGGTTCCTATTCTCTCTTTTACAACTGCATTGATCACGTCACGGTTGGGCTACAGCAATGCCCTGTACATCAGCTTACCCAATAAGTTGTTGGGAAACTTAAAGTGGTTTGGAATGATGCTGCAAGACTATTGTTCAAGCTAGGCGCATGCTACGCCACTGTTGCAATAATTGCATAGGCTGCCAGTTAACCGTAGGGCCAGATTTAAAGGCCTGTGCCTTGCACACCAGAGGCTGTATGGCACGGTACCAGCCTATATTGAGGACTGGCTGAGGCACTATGTGCCCGGACACCGTCTTTGCTCTTCTGAGGCGATCTTACTGACCTGCCCACGTTTTAATAAAACTACCTTAGGTGGTTGAGCTTTTTAAAGTTCTGATATCACAGATCTGGAATGGATTACTGGAAAGTTTGAGAGAAACTGCTCTCCTCCCTTTTCGGAATAGACTGAAAACCTTATTTAAACAGGCTTTTGGAAGAAATGATTTTTTTCATTCTAATTTATCTGTTGCAACATGGTATCATAACCCTTAGAGAGGTGTGGCACCTCGGCCGACTCCGGAGCATGGGGCTCACAGTTCGATCCCCGGATGCAGCTCTGCTCAGCACCACGTGACTCTGGGCAATAGCTCTTAATCTCCCCGACAGCCCCCAGCGCATTAAGACCCTAAGGGGTGATTAGTTAGCGCTTAACAAATACCTAATTAATTAGATAAGCACCTAGAGACCTGTGGTATTTGTGCACTATAGATGCGTAATTAACATAACAGTAAAAACAAAGGCATAATTACTGACAGCAGCATAGCCAATCGAAACAAACGATTAAAGTCACTTCTTAAAGTTGATATTGCCCTTCCATATACTCGGACTACCATTTGTCTAACCGGAGAGTGCAGCAAAGAAGGGAAAAGAAATCACTGGATTAATCAAATTAGAACACCAATAACTGTGATACAATGCACGATCTACTTACCCACTCTACCATAGCATCCTGAGGGAACAGCAATCTGAATGTCTGTTTTCACCAGTGCCTTCTCCTTTGCAAGAATCACATAGTCATAAGCACTACAGAAAACAGTTAAGTGTGGATGTTAATCACTGATCTTGCCAGCAAAGTTAAATCAAAATTGACAGAAAACCAAAAAAACAAATCATTCTGCATGCAAATAGCAACAGCAAGGACCACCAACTAACAAAAGTACAGCAGAATCACACGATTAAAGTCTTAAGTGCTGGATCCAAGGAAACTCACAGAAATGAGGAACAATGAGCCTACATGCACGCCAACATCTTATAAGAGATGAGGGGGAGATTTATAATTAAAAAAAAAAATTAAAAAAAAAAAAAGAGAAAGAAAAGCATTTCAGCATTTTTCACATTCATTTCTACTGAAGCAGAGGCAATTTATGGCAGGAGACAGCCAAAATTAAGCCATTTTGTGATTCAAAAATAGAGTCTCGCATGAATCAGGTCTACTGGCACGTATGAGCCTATCATGTAACAAGCTTCTTGAGCCTGTCGGAGGTGTCAGTCTGTCCCAACGACAGCATTGTAATGCGGCTGTCAGGCAACTATCCTGGCTGTAGGATGGACTGCCACCGGTAGCGGTCCACCAGACATCCTAAAATCGGGCCCAAAATTCTTATCACTCCATGAGCTGAAGCAAATGCCATACAACACAACTGATCTCGGGAAGCTTAAGTCTGTGGACGCGAAACACGCTGTGCAATGCCGTTCTATCATATGGATTATGATTTGTTGGTTACAGCTCCCTTGTACCAATATAATGTTTTGTAAGGAGGCTGTGTGGTCATGCAAGAATCTAAGCGTTCACTCTGATCTGCTCAAGTCACTGCCCACAGTCAGTGATATTTTAGTACAGTGTCGAGGTTGGAGAAAGTAAGGGAAGCAGAGGGAAAAAAGGGGGTGTGAAGTGTCTGTAATTATCCCTAATGAGGTTTTCTTTCTATGGACATACCATAGGGTAGTTCTCATTAATAACTATACGGCCTTTTGGCTGTAGGCTTATATTATACCCAAAATGGAAGAACTACTCCATGGAAGAGTGAATTGTCAAGGTGAGAAGTGAATCTTAATATACAAGACAATAGCACTTACAAAGCACGTGCATCGCCTAGAATTGAAACAAGAACTAGTCGCCGACAAATTGCTTTGCAGAAAGTAGGACATATTTGGTTGAATAGGTGCTGCCAGACAGCTTCCTGAAAGGAATGGAAAAACAGAGCACCATATGCTGTGTCAGGTGAAACCAGTTCACATTCAAGCCCTAAACTAGGCAAAGTGTCAGAAGTAGTGAGGGGCATTTCAGAAAAGCACACCAACAATAAAAAAAAATAAAAAAAAAAGTGGCTGGCTTGGATGGTGATGCAAAGGGAAACTATGCTGTCACAATAAGGCACATTTAGTCGCAGTAAGTAAACGGGCGAAGACTGAATTGCAAAATATACGGAGCTCTCCATTTCCCATTCTCCCCTCCCTCGGCACCCCAAGAAATAGGTTGAAAACAACACTTATGACTCTTGGTATATGTTCATAAAAAACGGTGAGGTTTGGGAGATGCACAACTTTTAGACTAAACTGAAATGAACGCCGTTGTCATAGGAGGAGAAAACCCCCCCCAAAAAAAAAAAACGCCCCACTACTATACATTGCAACAGCAAAGAAATTAGGGAATTTACATACATAGATCTATAGCAAGATTTCAAGTAAGGAGCACATTGAATACATCTGAAATCAGATGATACGTAAAGGAAGTAGTGAAAAGATAGAAAATGTATTTTTTTAGGGATTGAAGTTGGTGTTTAGAAACAGCTAACCAATTCAAGCATTTAATGCCATCTAGGATGAGGCTATACACCTGCAAGGATTGGGGGCGGGGGAAGAAGAGATGATGTAACAGTGCATCAATTTATGTATCTTGGTGGTCTATGGTGTCCCCAAAGGTGTGTTGATAAATGTGTAGGTGGTGGTGTGTGTGTGTGTGTGTGTATGCACACTGTATGGCTTTGCCAGTACCAGAAATATAGATATCTCCGTTCCAAATAGATGAGAAAAGTGTTCCTTTCTTGCAACTGAGGTGGAGTACTTAGGACACTCCATCTAGTCTGATGGTGTCAAACCAAAGAGAGACTTACTGGCATCTATAAAATTGGCTCCCATTCACCGAGACAAACTGCGTTCATTCATTGGATTAATTGAGTATTATTCCAAGTTCGTGAAAAACTTTGCAAGTAAAACTGAACCCCTTAAGGTACTCATGAGGAAAGGTGTCAACTTTTGTTGGGGAGCTGATCAGCAAAACTGTTTTGATAACATCAAGCTAGAAATATGTAATGCAGGCATTTTGGTTCCTTTTGATGTAAATGCAAAGACTGTGGTCACTGTGGATGCCAGTGATACTGGCGTGGGTGCTGTATTATCGCAGAATGATGGCACTTCTGAAAAAACTGTGGCGTTCACTTCTCGCACTTTGACTTCCACTGAGCGACATTACTCTGTCAGAGAAAGAAACCCAAGCAGCCACTTGGGGTGTTGAATATTTCAGGACGTATGTATGGGGGCGCAGATTTCTGCTGCGCACAGACCACAAACCATTGCTAAAGATACTGTCACCAGGTGGAACAGGGAAAGGGTCAGCCAGACTTGCTCGATTAGCCTCCAGGAATATAATTTTAACATTGAATTTATTTCAGGCTGGCGCAATGTCCAAGCTGATTGTATGTCGCGTCTGCCCTTAGACTGGGAAGAAGTAGACAAGAGTGGCGTGTCTAAGAGTGAGAGAGAAGGAGCTATCTCCAGTATTGATGATGTGGTTCAGTGGAGGTGCGGTGTAGTCAGTAAAGAGGAATGGGCAGAGGCCATGTCTCAAGATGAGGTCCTTAAAGGAGTCCTCAACCTCATTTGGAAGGGCAGACGTAGGGAGAGCACTTTGCCTGTTAGCATTAGACCCTTCAATGTGGTCATTGACGAATTGTCCACTGTCACAGAACAAGTCATCATAGGCGGGGATAAGATAATTCCCCCATTCGGAATTCGCAAGAGACTTTTCAACTTAGCTCATGAAGGACACTTAGGCCAGACCATTACAAAAAAACGCTTGGCCAGGTATGGATAGCGAAGTGGTTGAGTGGGTAGAGAGATGCAGTGAATGTTGTGAGTGAGAAAAGACAAGGTGGGATCCCAATGCGTCCCGAGTTCCATCCATGATCCAGGGGTGGTTTGGCACAGCATTTGCCTTGATTTTATCGGACCTATACCAGGCGTTCACCCCAGTAAGAGATTTGGCATGGTCATAATGGATGTGCACTCCAGATGGCTTATTGTGTACCTTCTCCCAGAAATAAGCACTAAAGTTACTATTAGAAGTACGCACCATTTTCAAAGAAGAAGGTTTTCCCACTGTCCTTATTACGGACAATTGACTTCTAACGAAATGAGGGAGTTTCTTCATGAGTGTGGTATTAAACACTCACTCACCACTTTGTACAACCCTCAATCCAATGGTATCGTAGAAAGGGCCAACCGTATGATTAAAAGGAGCTATAAGTTTGGCTCTCACTAATAATCTTGACATTGATGAAACTTTAAACGAATTAGTATGGGCCTACCGCACAACTGAGAATTCCACTACAGGGGTGGTTCCCTTCATTGCCATGCGAGGCAGAAAACCATCCTCTAAATTAGTGCCTCCATGGGTCAGAGAATTGGTAGAAGGGAAGAATGTGAGTAGTAGTGGCAAGAATAGCTCCATGCATGCATCCTTTCAAGGACACACCCAGGTGAAGACCTCGACTAACATTCAAGTGGGTGACTGGGTCAAAGTCAGATCCGGTCGTTGGGTCAAAGGTCTATGCAAGTTTCGTGGTCCTTTCAAAGTTCAGGAGGTGCATCCCTTTTATGTTGTGCTGGCTAATGGAGAAAAATGGAACTTACGAAGAGTAGCTAAGTATTGCTCATGAGACCAATCTCCCAAAGCCGTTGTCAGAAAGAATTCATGTTCAGGCTACATGTTGGCTCATGACCATCAATTACTCAACAGTGCTCGTTCCGGTGCTGAGAAGAGAGGGCCAAGCCCCGGTGGCGACAACTTGAGCACTAGCCAAAGGTCAAATACCGAAAAGGTGGAGAGGTGTGGTGCAGCGGCCAGGGCAGCTGACTCCGGAGCACAGGGTTCACGGTTCGATCCCCGGCTCCGGCGGCAGCTCAGCACCATGTGACTCTGGGCAATAGCTCACTTAATTTCCACTCCGGCCCCCAGCGCCTTGAGATCCGTAAGGGTGAGTAGCTGCGCTATATAAAAACGGACTTACTTACAAAACCAGGAGTCTCATGGTCCGCATGGCACTCTACCGTGTCAGAGACCCTTGCGGGTCCGGAGACTTCCTCAACATTTGCATGATTTCATGGTGGGATGACTCACTGCTCTCCGTCTTGCTTCCCTGTCACTCCCCGTCCTGGCATTTCCCTCGCCCTCCCATCCTCCTTCCTTTTACTGTCCATTCATCTGCTCTACCTGCGTGTAGAGCAAAGGGGGGTATGTTGTGATCTTGTTAACACCGTGGCTCCGCTCCTCGCGCCACGGTGGAATGTTGGTATGTGAAGGTTCTATTCTGTTGTGGGCGCTCGCGACCTGTCAGATGAGCGGCTGCTGGCTGAAGGAGGCTGTGCGCTGATTCTGTGTTGGCCTTGTAATAAATCTTTGGAACCTGCTCCTTGTCTCCGTGTCATGTTGTCGTTACAACACCTTTATTTATAAGAACGATTTTTATTTGTGCTGTGTCTGTTCACTTGTGTGGTGTTCATAGTTGGGGGTAGAACTTTCCTAGTAAGATAAGCGGATGAAAGATTGGCATGCCTGTTGCCAGACAGGGTAGGTGAAGTCAGCACTGCACACAAGGACAACCCGGTGCCCAGCTGAGAGTTCAGCGGTAGGGTGGTCAACCACCTATTTTCTGTGAGTTTACACCATTGCTCAAAATGAGCAGCTACAGGATGTCACCTGTCCCGCTTTTTGGTACTCGCAGGTGAAGCAAGAGGGGGAGGGGCGTTGTAGCTGCCAGGCAGGGCACCTTGGATAGCCTGCCAGACTATCCAACTCACACTATTCCCGCTGCTTTATAGATTTTAAGACAGGTGCGCATCAGTGACAGAGGGGAAACCTGCAGCATAAGAGGATCCTGCAAAATGCAGCATGTTCAATTGTAATAATGAAAATACAGAATGCCACCACCTGCTGTAAAACTGCCCTGAATGTATGAATTGAAACCATACTGGGGTCATGTAAAGGAAATATGCCTTTGGTATATATTTAGTCCATTAAGCCCGTTTCAGAGTGCCTGTAAATTGTCGGATTAGCGGCCAATGGCACAGTGAAATAATTATTTGCAAAAGCTTAAAGTTTTCTACAGTAGGAGACCTGACCCAGCAACATACTACTACTTATCGCAAACGTTACAAATCTTAACTATATATATTTACCACCACGTTGCCCTTTGGTCAATAAGCCATTTTATTGGCCACTGTCCACCTCAGGGTAATAGCAAGTCCAGGTTTTTTTTTTTAAATCCACGTGCTTATTAGTGGTCTTAAAACATTCTAACCAAAATAACCCTCGCCTTGACAAAAAGGGAGCACAGACAAATTAAAAAGTGATTGCTCAAGAGCACCCGATGCCTAGAGGAGAGGCCGGGATTAAAGATGCCTCTTGATTTAAGTCTCCAACTAACCTCCTAAATCACAATTGTTGTGAAAGTGATGACGGCAAGCTTAGGGACTACCCTCGACAGTCAAGTAAGCTTTATTCGATTGTTTGAAAAAACAGTCATAAAAGCACAATAAAAAAAACCATTTCATTATTCAATAAAATGTATGATTAAGACAGTATTAAACTAAGGAGCTTTCAATAGCAACTAATCAGATTTTATATGACAGAAAATGAAACCGTGTTGTTGACCTGCCTAGCTATAGAAGTGTTCATTTCCAGCATAGTAGATGCAGTTGTACAAATGAGATTTGTAGTTCCGTAGTTAAAACGCACCCACTGGACTACATCCAATTCTATGGTCTCCTTGCAAGTGGGCCAGTCAATATTTGATTGCTGCAGTCACCCTGTATTGATCACGTTTCTAAGTTCCACCAATATTTTCAAATTAGTAAAAGGTCCGAGTAAATTTCATGAACTTTTTCATGTGGGTTCTATAGCAGTAGGTAGTTACAGAGCAGTATCTATGAATACTGACTTTTTCCATTAGTGTTTCAGAATTTATGACTATTTTACTCCAAGTGAATAACCGAGTTCCTTCTGTAAAGTTATTTCGAAAATAGCAGCAACGAGCAGTCGTGAATTACTCCATGTGGTAAACATACGGAAGCCAAACACAGTAGGACTCAATACTCAGCGATATGAGTAATCTATCCGAGTTACATTCGGAGATTACTTGATTTAGAGAATGTGGTTAATGAATTCAATCCATAAATGTACCCAATATCTCAGCCCATAGCTCCCTAACAAACGTCTAGTGTTTCCACGCGCACGGCGAATGCATAAGTAAGTTGCAGACACCGGAGGCCCCGCCTACACCTTCCCGCCATATTTAAATTTTCACCAAAAAAGTGCTCTTGCTGACCGCCTACGACAGATGCAATTTCAACAAGAACGATTGAGAAATGGGGGCTATAGAAGAGAGCCCTGAAAGTACTCCCCCACCCCAACTCAGTATTTACCCCGAACAAAAGGGGTTTTCATGCGCGAAAAGAGAACCTCGACTCTGCGCAAATATTCTGTGCATAGATAATGGAAACTCGACCATCCAAATCACATGGGTTATAGTTACCTGTACAGATCATATCCTGCTGCTTTACTGGAGCCCCTGCTCGGCGTTGTTGCGTGTTCGGAAAGTTTTGCAAAGCGCAGCACAACTCCATGCGACACTTGGGAATTGTCTTCTTTGGCGCGCTTTCCAGGGGAACAACCTTGGGTTTCTTCGGAACAGGGCATGATTCAATATTTAAAACGGATAGGAGAAGTGAAAAGTAAAACGCCTAAAAATCACCTGGGTGCTCCCTTCTTTGGGCCGCCCGTGAAGCCTTGTCAGTTTTAGTATATATTTATAACACAGGACTTAAGGAAGGCGCAAATCTCAAATTCTTCCGGTTCATGACCCAGCCAATCCAACGGTTGAACATCATCTCAGAGTGGGTGGGACTAGTATTATGTAAGTAAAATGATTTAGGATTGGAGTAGGTAGAACATCTCAACCAATGGTAGCGCGTTGCACTACAGTTAGAAGCGCTCATTGGCTGCAGAGACCGCACGTGCCTCAGCAGGGTGTAAACATTGTCTGAAATGTTAGTTGGTGGCTGCGTCTGCCAGGCAGTTTGGAAGGGGCGGGGGTGAATAGTTGTAGGAAGGTTGGCTTGGGGCAGCAGCGTGAGCAAGGCAGAACGGCCCGGGTGGTAAAAGTGAGTGATAGTGTTCCTCTCTGTGTTCCTGTGGCGACACATCCTGTAACGCATCGGTGAATTCACAACTGGCATCCAGTAGTTCTGCCTGCGAATCTGGGGTTTTAGGCGTGTCAGTAACTAAGAACACGGGGCTGCCGCACCTACGAGGTATCTTTGCCTGCAGTGTGTTTTCATTTTTTGGGAAACAAACACTGCCAAATTTAAGCAGTAGTTTTAAGTTAATTATTTTACATTTCTATTTGTGTTCCATAGTGGATGTGACCATGGCAATTGTCACACCACCTCCTTTCCTGATGAACCTCCCATAGAATGAAAATATTTGGTCGATTGTTTTGAGAACTATGTTTTGGCTTTGGATTGCGCCAGGTTTCCTGCTGTCAGGAAAAAAGCTTTACTGTTGGCATCTCTGGGAAAGGAGGACCAGCACTTATTCAAAGTACTTAACACATGTTTGTGACGCTCGAGGTGAGATCAATGGTGATGTCTACAGGGAGGCTGTGCTGCCTTTGCAAACAAGATTTGCAAAACCGGTGAGTGAATGTGGTGATGCAACACCACAAATTTTACACGCAGCCTCAACGGAATTCAGTCAATTGATGATTTTGTAGCTAGACTAAGAGAGTTGTCTGCTAAGTGTCAATTTGGACAGATGACGGAAGAGATGATTAGGGACCAATTGATCGTCCAGTGTAACAGTAAAAAAATAAATTCAGGAGAAATTGTGGTCAGCCAGTAATCCCACTTTGAAAGAGGCAATAGCTATTACAAAGGTGGTGGAGTAATCCGAAAGATGTATGCGGGAAATGAGGATTTCAAATTCAGATAACAAAGTCACTGAACTTACAGCACTGGTGGGATGATTGTGATCAAGTTAATGAAGTAAGGGTCAGATCTCAGCTAACCGGTGGCAGTAGTATCAAGAATGGTGGTTGGAAAAACTCCACACCTGTGAATGTGCAAGGGAAATCATCTCAAGTCTGTTTTAGGTGTGGCAGCAATTATCACTTGGCATACTCGAAACAATGCTTTGCAGTGGGAAAGGATTGCTGCAAATGTGGGAAAAAGGGACACTTAGTGCACATGTGCAAAGTGCCAGAAAAGAGGCTTTGCTATGGTGGAGGATGAGCAATCGGACTACAGAGTACTTATGGTACAGGATGAAAAGATGTTGGGGAGCTCTAACCAGGAGAGGAGGCTGACTCGTCCTTAAGCTGATTTTTAAGTTAATGGCACAATGGTGTCTTTAATAGTGGACACTGGTTCTCTTTACACCATAGTCCCTAGGTAATTATTCAATGCTACGTGGCCTGGGGGAGCTTTAGTCGCTTCGGATGTCATTCTCAAAGGGTATCAGGGGGCAGACATTGGGGGCATAGGATTCATGAATGTGAATGTCAAATTTGCTGATCTGCAGACCACTGGGAAAATTTATGTGGCCCCAGAGTGTCCCCCCCATTTTAGGTTTGATACACCAGTACGAACTTGGCATCACAGTCAACACGAGGGCTGAGTATCAAGTCATGGTGGTGGATGCGAATGGCTTGGATGACCTGTTGTCTCGTCATGGAGAAGTTTTTGAGAACAGGTTGGGGGAGTTCAAGAACTATGTGCACAAAATCAAACTGAAGGACAGTGCTTTTCCTATCAAACATCCAGCTAGGCGGATACCGATGGCTGCGAGGACGGAAACAAGGAAGACTATCCAGCAGCTATTGGAGGATGGAGTAATAGAGACAGTAGAGGCAAACCAATGGTTGCCTCCAGTGGTTATTGCTAAAAAATCTGATGGATCTCCTAGATTTTGTATGGACCTCCACAGCCTTAACCAAAATGTAGTCATGGTTAGCGGCGGCTCCTCCAATAGGGCGTCGGAGCGCCGCCCCACTGCTTTCTCGCAGTGCGAGAAGCAGAAACCTAGAATGGTATTTTAAATACCATTTTATGTTTCTGCTTCTTGCGCTGCGAGAAAGCAGAAGACAGGGGTATGACTGGTTTGGGGGCGGGCAGGAGGGTATGCCTGGTTGGGGGCGGGTTGGGGAGGAGTGGCTTGCACCACTCTGAGTACCCTGACTCTTTGGTCAGCCCTGGGGCCGACCAAAGCAGTCATGGGCACTCTACATTTTCTCTATGTAGGCTACATGCAGCCTACATAGAGAAAATGGCCTCCCTACAGGTGCCCGGCTGGGTGCTGTCTGCGACTCCGTACCAATTACAATGCTGCCATTGCAGCGTTGTGATTGGCTTACAGGAGGGGAGGGAGCATGCCTGTTCAGAACGTGGGACCCGGCCGAGGAGCAGAGGCGGCGCGGGACCCAGTCAGGTAAGTTTTCTTTTTATTTTAAACGTCCTCCCTCCGCGCGTGACCCCTCCCGCCCCACTCTCCCATCCCCACCCGCGAGTATTGTAAGCCGCGACTGGAGGCAGCGCCTCTTCATTGCTATTAATTTCTAATCATGATGGACAAAATAAGTGCTAGGGATGATTCAACATTGCTGCTGGGTGAACTTTTATTGCAATGTGTTGTGACCTGTGGTAGAAAGTAGACGCTGGTAGCCATGTAAGTTCTTAAGTACCTTTATTCCAGTTGTACAGCAGGATAGTAAGTAGGTACATCAGCTTGGTAGACCGGATAAACAGGTAGTAATGATGTAGGTTAGACCAGTAGTCAGCCCTTGGTCCTATGCCACAGCAACCCCACCAGGAGCAGCCTGCCTGCTGCTCAGCCCATCTGTAACTCCCTACCTCACTCAGTCAGACACCCAACATTCCACGCATCACAGCATTACCAACATTCTACTCCAAACACACACAGTGGCTGAGCAGCAGGTGGACTGGTAAACTGCAAGGTATGAAAGTACTACGCAGGGCATAACACATCCTCCTCCTTTTAAAATGAAAAACGAAAGCGACGTTGGTACCAGGGAAAAGCAACAATGCAAAAGAGGAAACTATACACAAGACAAAGTACATTAGCAAGAAATGATTCAAAACTCAGGGATGCATAAGTGTTAAACATCACAAAGAATCAGAAGCAATAAAAAGAAAAGAATAGATTGAGACAATACGTAGAGTTTAGCAAAGGGGAAACAAACCCCGCAACACTAGACCCAAACTATAAAACATTCTGTTGCATAATGCACAGATAACTAATTTTGCAAAACTAGCAAAATTACAAATGTATGGAATGGTTCATAACCAGGGATGTGCAATTAAGAGAACATCACGAGAGATAAAGAACCATTCAAAGTAGAGAGAACGGATAATATACAACAACTGAAACATTGAGTAAAGTAACCCAACCTCTCCCAAAAAACAAAAGAGAAATGTCGTTGCATAAGGCAAAAGGTAAACACCCCGCCACTGTATTTGGGTCTAACTCCCATGTATGCACATCCTGTGTAGGAATGACCTTGTATAGCATAGATGGGACCCAACCAATGCACACCAACCCTATGTAGGAGTTATGCGCAACATAATGGGAGAAGACCCATAACCTAAAGTAATGTAAATTGGCAGAAACCCAATAAACAAACCCCGCAAATTCAATCCCTACTGCAAGGGAACAAATGACATCACATAAAGAATCTTACAAACGTTGTGAAGATGGAGCTAAAAACCAATCTTTCACCCCTCATATGAGGTACAAACACTTGGGAATGCGACCCATAAAGTCCACCCTCCTGTAAGGGTCTAAGACTTTAACTAAGTATATGGGACCATAAAACATGAAGATGCACCCTGTGTAGGGGAACCGTACCCATAAACCAAAACCAACCCAGTGAAAGAGTTGCATGCAATGTTAAATGGGGGAAACCCCATAACATACCCCGTGTAAGGGTTACCAAACAAAGAACTATTCATGGAAATCGTACCCTTGAACAAAACCAACCCAGTGAAAGGGTTACTATATTGAACACTGTAAGTGGGAAACACACTCACAAACCCGCCTCAATGAGGAGGCCGCATGTAACGCTTTATGAGAACCATAACCAAAAAACCCACCCCTGTGTAGGGGTTGCGTTAACGCTTCATGGGAAGGAACTAGAATCAAACCCAAGCCCATCCCTAATATAAGGGATAATGTAGTACAGCTACCCACTAAAACAAGACTAAAAAACGTCCCTTTCGTAAGGGAGAATAACATGTGGAAGCTGAAACACGTATGCTATGAACATGACATTTTCCATTAGATAGCATCTAAGTAAACAAACTTTGCATACCTAATTAACTGACAGTAAATTAGTTCCAGATTTTAGCAAACAGGCTCTAAACGAGGAAGGCATAAATAAGCATTGCAAAAAAATGCACACCCACAATAAAATGTACACAAGAAAATTCATAATTGCCACACACATATGGCATAGAAAGGCAATAAAGAAAACAAAGCTTCCAGTATCAGACTTGCTAACTCCAAATACAGGAACAGAAAGATAGATGGTGTGGATAAACTTCACTCGGACGGAAAATATAAGAACATTTCAGTCAAAAACGAACTCGACACTAGGTGGCAGCGTAACACTGGGCAGTGAATACAAGAAAATCATAGCTGCGTGAAAACAATATTTCAACCCACAGTAATGAGCAATCCGAAGCTGCACTCGAGGAAACCACAAAAATGCATTGAGCCACCCCGAAGAAAGAAGTGACACTGTACATGACGTTGAAACATCGTCGCTCCGACAAACCTCACAATGGTGTTCAGTCAATTTCAGGAGTGTTAGCCTCGAGCACGCTATGGGTCTTTAGTTGGTAAAACGAGTAAACTCCATGCGGCCATGAAAAAAACAATGTAGAAAATCCCTCGTAGTCGACTCACCACCCGGCAGTTCCTAAACGAATTTGGCGTAGAGACTGATGTACAACAGTCCTTGCGTGACGTGGTTGGCAAAAACATGTAAAGGAAGGCAAAGCTGTATCGATGATGCCAACTGCAAGATGGCGGCACGTTAGGTGACGCCGTGCTGGGTGGTTGTAGGCGAGGATGTGCGCCCTACATTGCTGCTAGTAAGACTGAGACGAAGAAGGATTCCAAAGCATCACTGAAAGTCAGAGAATCCGCAAGAAGGTAAGAGCGCGCGCTGAGCATGGCGCACGTTGTTATTTTAAACTACAACAAGGCGGTTGAACTGCCAAATGTGGAGGAGACGGTTGGGGCCCAAAATATGAGTAAAAGTAAACTTACCCCAGAAGTCCACAAATGCAACCGCAACAAGAATGGTTGAAAGGCAAAAAAAAAAAATACACCAAACAGTCACCACACGAGACTTGCTTCACTTGAAGTGCAGGGCCGTGTGTAGGAAACTCTGCGCTTGAAGTAGACATGCACCACACCGTAGATGAGAGGAAGCAGACAGAGACAATATGTAGGCACATTTCAACGTTGTGCCCAGATCTGGAAATAATACCTGGCGCAGCCTGTAGAAACCTGTATCTCACAAAGTCATTCTTCAAGCACCTTCAAAATAGCGCCAACACCTGGCAATGGACGGATTTGGAGCTGGGCAACTGTCCATTTAAATCTTGATGTGTGCTGCGCCCATGTAGCTTGTAGTCATGTGGAAAGTCATTTCCAAGTAATAGACATTCCTCTCAGGTACAGGACTTGTGGGTGTACGCACAACCACACGGTTCAGCACGCTGTTGTTGGGGCTGTCCGCTGTATAGGACACTGGTGGGGCTGCGGAGAGTGCTGTATTTGTTTCTTTAGTTGCTAGTGACATCTTGAATTGCGATGGAACCTCTAGAGTCTCTTCATATGTTGCCTTTACTGTGCTTAAAGTTGCGTTGGTTCCATGCTGTCTGGGCAAGTTAGACCTGTGGCTTCTTCTCATCATGTAGGTACGTCTCCAACTCTCGCTCGTCGCCAAAATATGTTGTGACCTGTGGTAGAAAGTAGACGCTGGTAGCCATGTAAGTTCTTAAGTACCTTTATTCCAGTTGTACAGCAGGATAGTAAGTAGGTACATCAGCTTGGTAGACCGGATAAACAGGTAGTAATGATGTAGGTTAGACCAGTAGTCAGCCCTTGGTCCTATGCCACAGCAACCCCACCAGGAGCAGCCTGCCTGCTGCTCAGCCCATCTGTAACTCCCTACCTCACTCAGTCAGACACCCAACATTCCACGCATCACAGCATTACCAACATTCTACTCCAAACACACACAGTGGCTGAGCAGCAGGTGGACTGGTAAACTGCAAGGTATGAAAGTACTACGCAGGGCATAACACAATGTTTAACAGAACAGTTTGAGTTTCTTTTCCATTCAAGAAGTGGCCCAGGCTGGCATGGCACAAGTGCATGAGATGGGCAAAGAACTCCTGATCAGCCCACGATCCCCATTCGCAGTGCCGCCACATTCCTTCCATGGTCCGAGGCAGGAGCATAGACCAGTGGTGCCCGCTCTGCTCCCATCTTTCCTTCCCATGTCTTACCCTTTTCTATTTTCTCACAGGTTGGATTTGGAGAAGCGATGTTCACTGACCCCACGCCAACTAGCGAGAGCAGCGGCGGTTTCTTTATCGGGGTGTGTTGCCCCCTTGCCCCGCCCCATAATAAATGATTATTTTTAATCATTCGATCCCATTGTTTGTTTATTTTTCCCCGCAGCAGTGCGCGACATGGCCCAGCAAAGTTTGCCGTTTTGCACTAGAGTCAGGTGATGGTGGGCGGAGTAGGACGTGGGTTGAATTTATGAAGGCCGATTAGGGAGAAATTGTACTAAAAAATAAAACAAGGGTTCAGCTTAAGGCCCTGTAAGACGAGGAAAAGAAATGACTGAAATTTATTGGCCTGGTTGTCTCGACCAGGCACCTTATGCAAACTTTCTGTGCACAGAAAGAACGATTGTGGCATTACCCAGGAATGCCAAATTAATTGGCATCCCTGTCATTTAATCTGGTTAAAAAGAAAGAATAAATACTTATTTCTTGTTTCAATAAAAGGGAAGGGCTGCATGTCAGGGCGCAGTCTTTCTGCTTTCCAAAAGGCGATGTCTTTCTGCTTTCCAATATCTGATTAATCAATTTATTGCTGCCAACTTTGGGTCACGATGCACAATTGCCTATAAGTGAAAGTTTGCTGGTAAATGCTTGTGGAACTCGGATACTGCTTGATGACTAATAGCAGTTGCTGATGTTACATAGCAGAGCCTGAAAGTGAAACACCCTCTAGAAAAGAATTATCCTTATTAAAACCAAAGATATTGCTAATATCACTGGGCTCTGGGTTCTATCAAAGGAACACCGATCCACGCTACACATTACACCAGCCTTTCATCTGTCACAGCTCAATGGCCAACCCAGCATGCAGTGCGCCTTGCAGTCACAGTCTAAGATCAGAAAGAGCACATGGTAGTAGTATGTAGTATGACTACTGTGAGGTTGCATGTATCCATTGATGGTCAATCAATCAATCAATCAACGATGCTCGGTTGTGCATCTTTCGTGCTGTTGTTCATATGACTGCACTACTGTGCTGTGTGCCGTAGAGATGCAAAGAGCATTCTGTGTCGTTCCGACAGTGCAGAGTTGAATAGACCATCCAGTGCTTGATGTCATATAGATGCAGTGCTATGTACCGTATACATCAAGAGCTGCACCAATTAATATATTGTTGCTGTGCTGCATTGGATGCCGTTCTTCATATAGTACTGCACTGTACTGTGCAGGGGCAGTGCTATGCCGTACGGGACATCATGTAATGGCAGGACTGTACTGCATGTGGTATAGCATACATGCAGTTTTGCGATGTATGTTGTGTGGGAAGCAAAGTTCTATATTACTTCTAAACGGTACTGTATGTCTTATGAATGCAAGCCCTATGGATGTAGTTTGTATGGTACACCCGTAGTGCTGTGATGTTTGTTGTATAGCCACAACTGGTCTGTAGGCAATGGAAGCAGTGCTGTATGCAGTTGATTTGCAATGCCCCATATGCAGTTCCTCATGTTACGTAACAGAGCCTGAAAGTGAAACACTGCTTTAGAAAAAAATTCTCCTTATTGAAATTGAAGATATTGCTTATATCACCGGGATCTGTAAAGGTATATCAATAAATAAAGAAATCTGTGAGGAACGCACTGCAATGTTATCTTAAAGTCTGTTATGAAGTTCTGTGGTTATACTGACTAAGCAGCCACCTACATCATTCTCATATGAAATCTCTTTATTGATGTCATAACTACAATTTGACAATTGCTTTATTAACCTTCTTGCTTTCTCAGATTTGCTTGAAAATGCATCATTTGCCCACTCTTTTATTCAAACTGTTCCTGGGAGGAGAACCCCCCATACTCCTCTTTTGGTGTTTGGGCTCGCTCGCTATGCTCACTGACCACAGGGCACTCATCCCGAACTTTTATGCCTCACTACTTTCAAATGTCACCAGCCGCCACTGGTCATGGATAATGTTTTGTTGCTTAACATTAATGAACTCATTTTAATGTCTGGGGAAAGTATTTTTTTTTCTCAAAAATAGATCTGGGGAGTGCTTATCATCAGGTCAAACTCCATCCACACTCAAAACACCTTCATCATTCATCACATCGGAGGGCACCTTCCAGTTCCATAGACTTCCTTTTGGTCTATGCTCAGCCGCGAGTGTGTTGCAGCAGTTGATGACGGGGATTTTGTATGGTCATTTTTTTTCAGGACGATAGCCTGGTATTTGGAAAGGATGAGGTGGAACACAACGGTATGTTGAATGGAGGGTTAACTCGCATTAGAGAAGCAGGCTTAACCTTGCGTAGAGAGAAGTGTGTATTCCTTGTGCAGGAAGTGGAGTATTTGGGCTACATGATTACTAGGCGTAGAGTGAAGCCTAAGGTGAAATTGATGAGTGTGATTGTCAATGCTGAAGTACCACATGACGGAGATGTCCTTCGATCTTTCATGGGATTAGTGGAGTATTACTCCAAGTTCGTGCAAGATTTTGCTCTTAAAACGGAACCCCTTAGAGAGTTGCTGAGGAAGGGTAGGAAGTTTGTTTGGGGGGAACCGCAACAAAGGGCATTTTCGGTTGTAAAAAACAACAATGCTCATGCAGGTGTCCTTGCACCGTTTCAAAGTACTTTGAAGACCATTGTCATTGTGTATGTCAGTGCGGTAGGGATACGGGCAGTTTTGTCTCAGGTGCATGGCGAAGCAGAGAAAGCGGTAGTGTTTTCCTCATGTTCGATGACTGACACGGAACGTAATCACTAAGTCATTGAGCGTGAGGCGTTGGCTGCTGCTTGGGCTACTGCTTACTTCAGGGTGTTCTTGTGGGGATGAGTGTTCGTCCTCAGGACAGATCACAAGCCCCTACTGAAACTGTTAGGACCTGTTGGGACTAGGAACTGTTCTGGACGGTTGGCGAGGTTAGCTGTTAGGTTGAAAGATTATGATTGCTGTGTTGAGTATGTTCCGGGGTGGAAGAATAGGGTGGCTGATTGCCATTCAAGGTTGCCTGACGGAACTGCTGAGATGACTGAGATAGTTACTGAGGAGGTTGTAGCAAGTGTGGAAGATGTCACTGAAGGTTTGGGATCTTCCATTTCCAAAGATAAATGGATGAGAGCCATGGACCGTTGAAGTTAATGAAGGGGACGGTCAGGAGAGAGAGAGCGCTTCCTCATGTGGCAAAACCATTTTTTAAGGTGGTTGATGAGTTGTCTGTACTCAGTGACTATCTGTTGATGAGGAATGAAAAGTTTGTGCCGCCGACTTCCCTTAGGTCACGCTTGATCAGCATGGCTCATGAGGGTCACTTGGGCCAGACGTTGACCACCAAGAGGGTCAGAGAAAGATTTTGGTGGCCTCTCATGGACATTGTCAGCATTGGTGACTGGATAGGTCCTTCCAATCAGGTACTGATCTGAGTCAACCAGTTGCTGGGTCACCATGGCGACACTAGCACCAGTATCTCTCAAGGCATCTATTCTAGTCCCATTAATCAAGGGGTACTGCCTGTATTTGTGCATATTAGTGGGCCAGGCAGCACATGATAAGTCTACCCCTCCCTCAAAGACTAGTGTTGCCTCAGTGTGGTCACTGACATGGTCAGGCCACACCTGGGATCCCATCTGGACATTAGCAACTGCAGGTTGGCTAGAGGCTTTTTTCTTGTTTTTACATCTAGGGTCTCCAGTTCGGTGCCCCAGTGACTTACATTCATGGCACCAAGCTTTCTTGGGATCCCAGTTCTTCCCCTGGTACCCACCCTTTGGCTATGAAGAGTCTTTTGGCCCACCCTCCTAAACAGATTTTTGGGGGCCTGAAGAAGACTCTTTACTTTTAGGATTACCTTCTTTCCCTGGGGGGGGTTGGCTTCTATCTTTTGGTCTCCCCCACTAGTGGTAGTTTTGGTCACCCTTGTCTTGACCCAGTGGTCTGCCTTCTTCCCTAATTCTTGAGGAGAAGATGGACCTAAGCCTACCAGGAATTGATGTAGCTTCTCTTGGTGACAATTACTTAACAAGCATTTGCAATGCAATCGGTCTCGCCTTTGGGACCTTATATGTATTTAGCTATGCAGCACATTAGCCTGGGTGCTGAAACATCTACTGTTCTTTAACATGGACGGAAAGTAAGCACCAAACTGCGGGTCACGCCAGGTATGGGAACACATGGAGAGAAATATTGCCTTTCAGCGGGAAATGGTATAGTCCAAAGCTCTGTTTTTAATATAAAATCAGGGCCTTCGGTGGTCATATCACTGAAAATACAAGATTTGAAAAAAATATTACTGTCTACGGGTGCTTGTGGAAGACAATTTCTATGGACTGGAATCTAGAGAATGCTAAAGGTATTCTGGTATTTCACTGACCTCTGCTGGTCGTTTTCTATCAAGAAAGTTAAATGGAGGCAGTTGCCAGAAATTTACAAAAAGAAAGTCCTTCAGCAGAAAGCAATTCTGGTATTTTACTGACCTCTGCTGGTCCTTTTCTATCAAGACAGTTAAATAGAGGCAGTTGAACAGAAAAAAAGTCCCTAAGCAGAAGCAGACAAGTCCTAGGGCTGATCTCCAGAGCCCACAAAGTACATACACATACAAGTATATAATAATAAGTATATACTAAAGTATATACAAGAGGTCTCGAATGCTCGACCTAAAAAGGTGCTCCGTCATCATAAAGTTATACAACCCTTCAGAGTCATGCACATTGTTACCATCTAACCAACCTCATAATGTTTTCACTGAGTAGTCTACAAAATCTACCCAGGTTTGGCTCTGGGTTTTCTGAGCCTCTCTGAATCTGATCCTATACTCCTCAGTACTATTTCCAAAGCCCTCAATCAGGGTACCCTTCATGAGGTCATAGGATGTAGGATCTTTCTCACTGAGTGTCAGGAGTCTATCCCTGAGAACATTTCCCACTGAATAGCACTCCACAGCTTCCCGTGGACCTGTCTACCAACATAGGCTTATTCAGATGCAATGAATCACTTAGTGTTAGCATCACCTTCAAAGAAGTTAAGTACAATCCCTTTAGGGATCTTAGAGTCAGAAGATTCTACCTCCTTATTTATTATTTTGCTGCCACCAGAGATGGGTCCTAGGCCCATCTCAGCTCTTTCTATTTCAATGGCCAAGAGTTTAGCCTAGTAAGTTATCCTCTCAGCTAGTTTCTGAAGATCTGCATCTTCGGTGTCTACCTCATCTGGGACAACACTGGGGTTTCTCTCAGTGGTGTTGGTATCTGCAGGGGTAATGCTGGAGTTAGTGTCCTCCTCCTCCGCTTCCACTACCTGGGGATCATCATCATCATCTCCATTGGGGAAAGTTTGACTTGCTATGGCCTTGTCATTTCTGACAGAAACTGCGGGAGATGGGCTTTTGTGGGTTTAGGACACATGCAAGTCTCCATGCTTTGCACAGTTCTTTCAGTTGGGTCACTCTCAGATGTGCATAAGGGGTCAGGTTGAGCTCCTGGCTGGTCCCTGGAGTTTCAGTCATGGTTTTTAAAGTAGTTGGGGTCTTATTGAAGACTTACAAAAATGCAAAGGACTAATAAGGTCTAACTACTTTACAGATTTAGATTTTTTAAAACAGTGGGGGACTTAACCAAGGCTCTAACACTAGTTTAAACACATTTGGAAAAAATCGAAAATTGAAAAAATACTTTAAAGATAATTTTGGATTTCCTCTTGTGAAATCACTTATTGATCAAGTGGTACAACAAATGTCAAGTCTTGTACCCCACCGCTGCACCACCAATGTAGGAAGCTGGCTCTGTATATGGTATACCACTAGGTGGTTATACCATGCACAGAGTCCAGAGCTCCCCCCCCCCCCAAAAGTGTACATGGCCCAATGCAAACCCAAAGTGCTCTATTTGTTGTAGTGTGTGCGAGCAGCCTTAGGCCTAACACAGAAGAGTGTAAGACATTTGTTGTGCACACAATGACCAATAAATGGCACACAACTCCAAAGGAGATCCACACCAATTTTAGAAAAATAAGCTTTGTTTGAGTTTTATTTTAAGACCAAGATTTTTGCAAAAAAGTAAGAACGTACAGGGGCGGCCGGGTTCAGAGGTCAAATTCGAGGATGGGCCCAATGCTTTCCAATGGAGACTAGAGGTGCTTGGAGCCACATTGCTTGCAGGAAAGTAAATCGGCTGTAGGGGCCAAGCTTCAGGGGTTAAAGCAAGCACAGGGGGAGGCCACAAAGCAGCACCAAAAATACACCAGCAGCACAGGAGCAACCGGGCGCAGGGTAAATACAGCATCGGGCGCCCAATGCTTTTCAATAGAGACACTCGGTTGGATAAACAGGCTGCAGATGTCGAGCCGGAGGCTGCACGAAAGAACCCAGCGACAGCAGAGGTAAGTTGAGGTGTTGTGGTTTGGAGGGACACCGTCGATCGAGCTCCCCTAGGCCCAAGGGCTTCGGGTGTAGGGGTGTCCTTTGACGTCAGATTCTTCTTACAGGAGCCGGTCTTGGTCGGGGGGAGCCTTCGGATTGACACTGCAGACATTGTTGTGGAGTCCAGGAGGGGTCAGCCAATGCTGCACTTGGACTCAGGATCGCTGAGGAGCCTATTCTGGATCGGTGGGTCACCAGGACATGAGCCTGAGGTGTCGGTTGCAGAGTGGGCAGGACTTGCGGTTCCGGAGGCCACCAGAGTCTTTTGTGTAGATTTCTTGGGGACAGATCCGCTGTGCTCTGGAGTTCTGGTCTTTATCAAAGGTCAGGCAGTCTTCATCGGGTTCTGGAAGTCACTGGCTGCAGGACCAGCATCGTCTTCTTTTGCAGGGTCTTTGAAGCTGGAGACAGGCCGGTAAGGCTGGGGCCAAGTCAGTAGGTGTCTTCAGGCTTCGCTGCACGGCGTCTTCTTTGTCCTTCTTAGGTCATCATGGACTAGTTTCAGGGTCTGGGGAAGCCACCCAAATACTAAATTAAGGGCGTTTTAAGGGAATGTCAGGGAGGGCCAATGGGCACCTTACCTGGGGTGACTACACCCTCAATTATTCCACCCACCTGTGGGAGGAGGAATAGTTCCAGCCCTGATTGGAGGGATCCCCCACATCTTTAAGATAGCGGGGACTGAAAGGTGTACTTCACCTCGCCTCCTTCACCTTATGGGTGGAGTTGGCAGAGGTGGGCACACCTCCTATTCTTCCTAGGTCTTCCCGCCGGGGTGAAAACAGGGGGCTGCCATCTGCTGTTAGCAGCAAAGGCTGGGGGTCGCATTACAAAGGTGTCAGGCCTTTGAAGCTTCCCTCTCGAGCACTGTGCCCATCCTGGGGGAGGAGATGTGACACCTCTGCCCATAATGTGCATTTTTTCTCGTCCCAGAGAGCAGAGGCTTTTAACCCAGGGGTCCAGAAATAAGTCTGGTGGTGGCAGGCTGCCTAAAGCCAGTCTGTTTCCACACCAGGGCTGGTAGGTTTTTAGGGGGCACCTCTGAGGTGCCCTCTGAGTACATGGTTCAATAAATCCCACATTGGCATCAGTATGGGTTTATTGAGAGGAGTAGTTTAGTACCAAACACTTCTGGTTTCAAAGAAGCGTTCATGGTGCTGGGGAACTCTAATTGTCGAGTTTCCAGCTCATGCACTCTCTATGGCTTCCCTGGCACTTACAATATCCAAGAATGGACTTAAAAATTGTAGGGGAATATCTGCTCGTGCAGATATGCCCACACCTGTGGTATAGTACAACCTGTGTTTGGGCTGTGAGGCCTGCTAGAGGGGTGACTTACCTATTCCTTAGGCAGTGCTAGTTGGCATGGCACACAGACTAGCTCGTAGTTGAGGAAGTTGTGTTCCACAAGCAGTGCAGTAAGATGTGAATCCTAGAATGTTTGGGCCTGGTGCAGGCTACAAACTAACACTGTGCTGTTGTAGCTGCCAAGTTTTCATTTTCCTTATGTGTGACATTTCCATATTTTCTGTGTTTGCGTGACATTTCAGTTCTTATGTGTGACGTGTATCTTTTTCTTTCCAGCTACACTATGGTCCATAAGCACTACAATACTGAATTAATTTACATAATCTTTCATCCATACAATCTTTGCATTTTTTACTGCATAACTTGAGCTTTCACATCTGATTTTACTGTGTATTGCCTTTGTATAGCTCTTTTTTTTGTTTTACAAAGCTTGTATTGCATTTCAGAATATATTTGCTCTTTTCATATAAAATAGTATGGTTCTAAAATTAAAAAAAGCCTACTTAACACTTCAAGTGGTAGCAGCTTGATCAGTGCCTAATTGAAACTGCCTCAGTGCTGAGGCTCTCCGTGCTTAATTTGAAAGAATACAGACAAATAATGTGCATTTAAAAAAGCGCCACCCCCAAGTTATCAAGAACCCTGCAGCTACTCTGCTTCCATCCAGGCCGAGTAGTCTGTGCTAACCCACCCATCGCCCCCAGAATAGTCAGGGCTGCCACAGTGCTTAATTTGTAGAAACAAAATAAGTGCCAGGTCCACTGTGGTTGCTGTACACCGCCAATACTGGGGCTGTGCACTGTGTACAGCGCTAGGCTGCTAAGACCCTATTAGCACGTGGTCTTGATGGGAGAAGTAGATCATTAAGCCTTGTTTTATTTTGCATTTCTAATGGAGAAAAGAAAAAAATATGAGAGTGCAAGGAAAGAATAGGACTGCACAAGGTCCTTACTCTCAAGAAGGAGCCAAAACTCTAGCTGGGTCTGGTGAGAAAGCTGCTTTCTGATTGGATGCAGCAGCACTCTTAACTACTGAAGCCTGGGCACTATACTGGTTCCAGAGTGGCAAAAAACGCGTACAAGCGTACACTCCAGGATCAGCGCTTAAACGCACAGAATGGTGACCAGTTCATTGCAATGCAATGTGCTGCAGCTTTTTCTTGGAGAAGATGTCTTCACATCCACCTTCAACAACCACAGCTCGGGGGGCGTGGTCAAGATGGCGACTGAGTAGGACGTGCCTGCTCGTCGCTCCGTCTTACCGACCAGGCCCACTGCCACGGCATAGAGTTGCTGGGCTGCGGAGTCCGCTCCCGACCTTTCGGTAGCTGAGGCGGGGCCGGCGGAGCCTGAAGAGGCACTTTTCGTGGCGCCGGGGCGGCTCTGGGCACCCTCCAGCGACGGCGAGGCGGAGGCGGCCTGGCATCGCGCAGCAGAAGCGGAAAGTCAGAGGTGAGAGAGCTGGTGACTCGGGTGGGGGGGCCGCACTAGCGGGTCCATAGGCCGCAGTAACAGCACGCGACCAGGCGGTGAAACTGAGGGACTACTTTGGAGGAGCAGCCGAGGAGGGAGATCGCGCGCCCCTGGTAGCACGGAGCCTGATCGCCTGGGGGAGCGGTGTCCGGCACCTGGCCAGAGTCGGCGTCCTACCGAGGCAGAGTGAGGGCGGTCCTGCCTGGGACTGCACCGCCGGAGTCCGCGGGGAGTTGGCTGGAGCCTCCCTTCCCCACCGGGAGCCCCGCAGGGGCCGGGAGTCGGGTGGTGAGAGGGTCTGTGATCCCCGGTGAGGCCCTGGGGAGTGACGTCTTGAGCGAGCTGCCCACGTGAGGAAAGGGCTGCAGTGCTCCAGACCGCAGCAACAGAGAGAGGCCAGACTGCGGAACTGAGGGATCCGCACCGATACCCTTACGGGCAGAGGTAAGGGCCAATTGATAACCCCCCTCCGGAGAGCACCACTATTACGATGATAGCACTGCAGCGGGCAAGAGAAGCCATTCACCAGCGGCCAAGGGGCGGAGTGAAGCAAACGCACGAGCCGCACCGGCAAGATAAGGGACTGAACGGCCCTGCTCGCTGGGATCCCAGGTGAGCGAGGCAGGCTTGGGCCGGCGATGCTGCTCTGACCGCGGCCACACCTTTGGTGCCCAGGAGACCCTGAAGAGCGGCTTGCTTAGGGCCAGAAGGGAGGTGAAGGGAGACCCCACATCAGTACAGCTCACCCACAGGGCACCTCCTAACACAACAGAGACACCTGAGGCGTGAGAGACCGGGGGAGGCCGTCCGTACTGCTGGGCGAGAGCTTCGTCCCAACATTTCGGGACTATCTACGATACCGGCCTCCATCAAGCCCGGAGGGGCCACATCTCCCTGGCCCTTCGCGATCAGCGCTGAGGAGGGGACGGGCCCACGCCCAACCGGTGCCCTATCACTGTCTGGGCGTCCAAGTAGGGCACCTACGCCGCCAGCACGCGGAGAGACTCCTGAGAGGCAAACGGGGAGGGGGGGCTCCGCCGGATTCCACACTTTCCCAACATGGCAGCCGCTAAACGTAAAAAATATCGCTCAGTTAAAGATCTCCTACTTAAGACGTCCAACACTGGGACGCCGGAGGTACAAGACTCCACGGACCCAGGAGAAACCGAGGCTCTGCTCACATGTTCCTTCATTGAAACGCTCTTCGCCTCTCTGACGTAGGACTTGAAAACAATGAAGACCAAGCTATCTCAAGAGCTTAGGGAAGTGAGAAGAGACGTGGACGCCTTGGGAGACAGGGTTGACACACTGGAATCACAGAGCACAAGCAGAGACGAGGAGCTCGAACAGCTCCAACAGGAGATGATCCGCCTCCGGGATAAGCATCTCGACCTCCAAGCACACGCCGAAGACTTGAAGAACCGCTCGAGGCGTAATAACATCAGCATCCACACGGATCAGAGGCCAGAACATCGTCTCATTCGTAGAAGGGCTTTTTAGATCCATACTGGAAGCTCCCTCTGACCTGGAGATCAGGCTCAACCGTGCGCATCGAGTAGGCCCGAGAAGACCCTCCCCCGCTCCTACCGATATCCTCACATATGTCCACGACTTTCAGTTGAAGGAACGCATTTTGCAAAAAGCCAGAGACTCCCACCAAGTCCAATATCAAGGGCTCCAACCTACCCTTTTTCAAGACCTAGTGGCCTCCACGCTGCAGAAAAGAAGAGCATTCCGGCCGATCATGTCTCACCTCCGAGCCAATGAAATCCTGTACTCTTGGGGGCACCCCTTTCGCCTCATCTTCCACCTTAACGGGAAAATCCATCAAATTCGATTGCTGAAGGAGGCTAGCCAACTACTGAACATTGCAGATGATCTCACAACAAGCCCATTGCGTCCTAACAATTCGGACGGGGGGCGAGACAGGGGCAAATGGAGGACGGTAGGCTCCACCCGGGCTCCGTTATGTCCAGACCTATAGACCATAGCCAAGGAACATCAAGCGGTTCTAGCATCCTTGGGGGAAGATTCAGCCGGCTCCACCTGAACTGGCCCTGTACCACTGCCGGACTGCAGGACCTACGCTGAAATGGGGCTTCCGCGGTCCCTCACAGGCTGATCTGAAGAGAGCGGGGGCCCGAGAGGGACGTGATGTTCCGAGTCGCCTCCACCCCTCTCTCGTGGGTTTGACCACCCAGGACATTCACGGGACTCTCCCACAATGTTATTTGTTTGTTGTTATTGTTTCGGTTTGTTGGGTTCTCTTCCCTTTCGCAGTCCTCTGGCCCAGCTTTCAGGTTCACTGTGCCGCCATGTCACTGATTTAAGATGCAGACCCCCCCCTGCCACGCAGCCACAGCGAATTCTTCACCTCTCCTGCAGCATGCTCCCACAGCTACATATCATGACCGAATTAATGTCACAGACTCTTAAAATCTCACTCTAAACGTTAAGGGGCTTAACAACCCAGGCAAACGCCGTGATATTCTCTCCTATTTAGAACATTCAGGAGCGCACATCTGCCTTCTTCAGGAGACACATCTCCTCCCTGGAGACACACACAGGCTCCGCACGAGAGTATTCCCCCAGCAGCTCTTTTCCTCTTTACCCACTAAATCCGTGGGGTAGCTATTCTCATCTCGCCCACGTTACCTGGAAGCTGGGTCCTAAACAGGCTGAACTTAAGGGCAGATTACTGGCGTACTCCTTCCTAGTTGGCTCCCACACTCTCACAGTTGGCTCCCACTACGCCCTAAACGAGGGACAAGAGAAATTTCTACAAGCAGCAGTGGCAGAAATTAGCGCATACCCTGACAAGATGCTGTTACTGGGAGGGAGATTTAAATCTGACTTTTGACAACGCCTTAGGCAGGTCGGCCCAGAGGCAGGGGCAATCTGGGTCACTTTCCAGGGAGGGACTCCAGAGACTAAAGAGCGCTGGCCTAACTGACATTTGGAGAGCTATGCACCCCACAGCCCGGGAATACACATTGTATTCCCACTCTCATAAAACATACGCAAGAATAGATTACCTGTTGGGTATCCAGAGTTTAAGGTCACACGTCACACAAATAGACATATACACCCACGTACACTATGCCCCCCCACCCTGAACCTGGCGTCTACAGGACACGTTATTACACCGACCTGAGGTGGTACAGCGGGTCTCCAAAACCCTACAGGACTACCTGACGATAAATGACACACCCGAGACCCCCATAGTAACCCTCTGGGATGCCCTGAAAGCAGTGGTCCAGGGGGAATTTATAGCGGCTGCAGCCCTAGACAATAAAACGCGTAGAGAGAAAAGAAATCTCCTGACGTCACAGGTACAAGAACTAGAGCGCATACACCAACGGACATGTGCCCCTAGAGTCTGGTGACAGCTAGAAGCGGCACACACCCAACTAGCGGCTTTAGAAATAGACAGAGCAGAATACGCAGCACTTAGGCTACGGCACACCTTCTATGCTGGAGGTGACAGATGTGGGAGATACTGGCTAATAGACTGAGAATGCAGAGACAGATATCCGGTATGCCTCAGTATTTACACCGGCTGGAGAGCTGAGAGAGACAGACCAACAGATTGCCGAAACATTTCGCCAGTATTATGCAGGGCTTTATGAGGCGCAGAATCTCCCCCCAGGTGATCCGGCCCAGTATTTGCAGAATGTGGCCACCTCCAAACTAACGCCAGAACAGGCGGAGACTCTCGAGTCCCCTATTCAGATAGAGGAAGTAATTGCAGCTATTTCCAAACAGAAATTACGTAAGTCCCCAGGCCCGGACGGGTTCACGGCCCTGTTCTACAAGACCATCTGCCACATTCTCGCTCTGGTCCTCATTAGAGTATACAATGCCATTGGGACCTCCTCATCACTCCCCCCAACCATGCTTGCTGCTACAGTGGTCATAATCCCCAAACCCGGCAAAGACAAGAGACACTGCGCTTCTTACAGGCTGATCTCTGTTCTTAACGTTGACTTAAAACTGTTCATGGGAATCTTGGCGTCTGGGCTGTCTCCCCTTCTCCATGGACTGATTGATCCAGATCAAGCAGGCTTTGTCCCTAACCGACAATGTGCGGATAATACAAAGAGACTACTCCATATTATAGATAAGGCACAGAGGTTCAAAACCGAGCGCATGCTTTTATCTGTTGACGCCGAAAAAGCGTTCGACAGGGTACATTGGCCCTATCTAAAAGCGACCCTGAGCTATTTCGGACTCCCCGCCAGATTTATAGACTGGGTCTTCAGCGGTTATACTAGGTCTGTGGCATCAGTCCGGGTAAACAGATATACGTCTTCTCCCTTTCCCATCCAAAGAGAGACAAGGCAGGGGTGTCCTCTTTCCCCCCTACTTTTCGCTCTGTACATGGAGCCAATGGCCCAAAGAATGCGTGACAATCCACTTATAACAGGAGTAAGCTTTGTGGGAGACAAACGCACACTAAGCTTATATGCGGATGACGTAATAGCATCACTGGAGGACCCGCAGGCCTCCTTTCCAGCCTTCCTGACCAAGCTGGAGCACTTCTCCCAGGCGGCGGGCTTTAAAATTAATATTCATAAATCCCAGGCCCTCAGCCTTTCTCTTAAGGCCTCCACACTAGCGGAACTGCGAGACGCATAACCTATCCAGTGGGCACCTGTTGCAATACTATACCTGGGGATACAACTCACCACATCTCTACAACACACTTCATCACTGAACTACACTGTTCTACTCCGCCAAATACGGTCGCATCTTAGCCGGTGGAGACCATACACACTGTCCTGGTTAGGCCGGATAGCGGCAGTGAAAATGACTATACTACCAAAAATTCTGTTCCTCTTCCAGGCTCTCCCGCTAGACCCCCCCCCAGGCACCATACACTCCCTTCAGTGTGAGGTGGAGGGTTTTGTATGGGCTGATAAGAAACCCCGACTACGCCGGGAGCTAAGCTACAGGTCCCCAAGGGAGGGAGGACTGGGGATTCCAAATCTTCAGGACTACTACTGGGCAGCCCAGATTAGAACATTCGTGGAGTGGTCTCGTCCTGAATCCGAAAAGCACTGGCTTTTCATGGACAGGGCAGTGGCGGGGAGGTCGCTGTGGAAGATACCTTTCCTCCCAAAGCAAGCGCGTCCCAGGAGCCTCTACCTCTCGCTAGTTACATGAGCTCCCCTTGTGGAATGGGACAAGGCAGCTGAAAGAAGGGCTTTAACAACTTTCCCATCACCTCTGACACCCATTGTAGACAACCCAGAATTCTCCCCTGGAATGGAAGTGGAGACCTTTCTCCGCTGGACCCAAGAGGGCTGCAGATCTATCGGGCACTTTTTCGATGAGTCTGGCCCCCTGACATTCGAGGACTTTCGCCAACAACAGGGCCTTCCCGAAACCGAGCGGTATCACTACCAGCAAATCAGACACTAGGTGATGCATCCAGATATTCGCCCTCAGGCGCAGCCCCAGTTGACAACATTCGAGAAATGGCTGCTATCCAAATCTTCCGACACCCGCCTCATATTGGGACTATATAGCCAATTAAGAACCCCCCTAGCGCCTAATAAGTCCCTGAGTTAAAGACGCTGGGAATCAGAATTAGGCCGCGAGCTCAAGCCAAGTGAATGGGAAGACAACTACTATAGGGCCAGACACACGGCACGTAATGTTGCAGCAATAGAGACAGCCACCAAAATAGCCACTTATTGATATCTCACACCTTCTAGATTCCACAAAGGGAACCCAGCAAGAGACCCCTTATGTTGGCGGGGTTGTGAATCTCAGGGAACCCTAATGCACATACTCTGGGAGTGTCCAAACATAGCCACTTATTGGAAGCAGGTTCTCGATGATGTTGATAATTGCTTTGTCACGCAACTTCCTCGCTTTCCGGCTTATATTCTCTTAGGCTTGACCAATGCCCTCATGTTCCCTCTCAAATCACGTAGAGGCTGTCAAATAGGGCTGGCTCTAGGGGCGGCCCTACAAAACATTTTGGCGCAGTGGGGCTCAGCCCGTCTCCCCACCTATTCATGATGGCTACACCGCATATGGTACGTCCTAGGCATGGAGCGTATCTCCCTTTCCCTCACCAATCAAGGGGCTTCGTTCCCTGACCTCTGGAAACCATTTCTAACAATGCTCTCATCCAAATTTAAAGAACACACAGGCTCAAAGTACTCACGACTCTTGTGACTCACAAAGCTGTCACTGGCGGTATGCCAAGAGAAAGCATAGGCACACACCGACTGATCGGGGGCCTGGGGTGATGGAGGGGGTCGGGGCAGGGGTAGAGAGGGGACTAGTTTTAGGGGGAGGGGGTGTTGGGGGATGTTTCTTTTGATAATCTTACCAGCCTCCCTACGATTGTGGGGCGTCAGATTTGTATAAGATTATCCTGTTCCTTTTGTAAATTCAAACTCAATAAAGAAATTATAAACCTAAAAACCACAGCTCAACTAGTAACACTTGAAGGTGTGTAAGTACTGTTGCTATGCAGAAATTAAAAGGTGTGAGCCTTTTATTATACCCAAACGTGTGAATTTAGGAATAGTCAAAATTGTGCAAAACAAACTAATACAAACAGAGAACGAAATTCAATCACAACAGACTTTTTCCTTTCTGAAAGCCAGGCATCACCACTCTTTAACCTTTTCTATTTTAATGGAAACGAGCGCAACAAATACACTTTCCTCATGGCAAATGGAGACAGAATTGTGAAAAATTTAGTTTTCTGCCTTATTGCTTGAAAGGGTGTTCTAACTTTAAGATAAGCAAACCCCATTTAAGGCATCTACTTAAGCTGTGATGTGCTGGTTCTGGTGCATTCTCCCTGCACACTGCCCTCTTTGGTATCGCAGTCGCAGATCCACCGGGGTCTGCTGATAACCAATGTACGGGGCAGTATTTGTACATGGTTCAAAGGTGTGGTGAAGAAAATGATGCCTCAATGTCACCAATTGCCCCTGATCCTCACTCGCATGGCGCCTGTAATGTCACAGATTGACTGACATGCATTGACTGGACTGTGGGGGTCTGGAGGGGCAGGCAGGAAGATATGTCTGGGTGCAATTACTTATGTTAGCAGCGCGTTGCACATTTGGAAAGGAACTGGACGACAGTGTGGTTGTTATACCCATCACTGTTTCCTGATGGCCACTTGCAGTCCTGCTTCACAGGTGGGCCGTGTCCCATCTGCAGACATCCGACCTAGGCAGGGTGCACGTAGGGAGAGAAGCTGAGACACTGAGGTCACATGACATAGCATATAAAATGTGATGCCTGGGACAGGAGTTAGAAAATAACCTTTTAAAAATAAAGCATATAAAACGAACAAAATTGTGATCGGTATTGCCATTGGCAGAAGTGCGGAAAGAATTCCAAGAATACATGCCGGTGGCTCCCACTGGCATATACCTCTGCCACAAATTATGCACTGCAGATGACATTACCTGCTCTGTAAAAGTGTATTGCGCCCCCTTGATCCTGGTTCAGTGGGCACAGGAGAGGGTGGGGGTCTGTATGTCCAAAGGCAGCTCAGTGTTGGTGCCAACATCACTAGTTTCATTGCTATTTCTTTGTTTAAAGGCTCCTCCAAGCAGCCCGCAGTCGAATGATTGTGTCAAATGTGACAGTGTGTCTGCTAGAGAGACAGACAGCCTGATGCAAAGCACCATGAAAGCACACATTAAGTGCTACACACAGGCTGGTTCTATGGCAGCAGACCGCCTCATCGAGCTCCACAGTGTGGAGGAGCTCTGTACATGCGTGACCAATTCATTTTAGTGCGGTGATGTGGACACCAGCACTGAAATGCTTTAGTCTAACCCATGATGCATAATACTTTGCAGGGCTGTGTGTCCACGTGTTACCAAATTCTCACGCTTTCATCTCATTCCTAGCACTTTTAGACCGCAGAGGCACAATTTTGCACCCATAAATTACGCTATTTTATCTTCCTGCACATATTAAAAGCCCACCGTGTTCAAAGCATCACTTCTGGTGTCATTTCATACTTTTTGAATTGTAGCATTATTTTGATGAATAGTTTAATTTGTGCTGCACTCACCTCTCGACTGTAAACAGTCTTTTAGATGGCAGAGTGTTGCTCATCATCAGAGCTTCAGAACTACTTCTGAAGTCTGTAGCATACAGCCTTAAAGCAGGTGAAGAAGGGAGGCTAGCAAGTGAGAGACCCCTAGAGTGTCGCCCACCACACATGGGTGCGCTGAGAGCTATGGCACACACTGTTCATAAGTTACAAGCTCCTTGCACTGTTGGTCCACGTGCCCCAATATCTTCAACTTGTCTTTCCAGCTGTTCCACTCTGTCCATACACCCCAATGTGCTTATCAATGTGAGTCCATGTGTCCAGTCATCATTTGCTCGAAGCTCCTCACCCCATCAGTTGATGTTCCCCCAATGTACTATGCTCACATGTAGAGTGCTTCTCACAATGTCTGTCCAAGTGCCCCAAACTCCTCAAACCTTCTGCCTTTGCGTTAGGCATTCCACACGATATCTTGAGGATTAGACGTCCTGAGTACAAACCCTCATGTACAACTGCAGGGTAAGGATGGCTGGTGCTGGACTCAAGGGAACTATCTAGGTGCAGCCTATCTACTGTGCTCTAAAGAGATTCTGACTCCTAGCTACAGCCATCCTACTGGGCTGTAGAAACCTATCATCGTGGGTGGTTCCCACCAATATATCAACTAGGCAGATAGCCTCCACAGGTACAACTCCCCTCCAATTCCACAGGGACAGAACAATCTCACCAAGGATATCAACTCGCCTAGTCATCACTAGGATCAATTAACTTTAGTTCTAAGCAAGAGATGGAGGACAGTAACTTCTCCCCGTCCCAATCGCACTGTCTTTCCAACACCCACCTCTGTCCATCCATCTATTTCCCAAGTGTAAAATATACAAATATAAGTATGTACCTAATGGGGATTAATGATAGGTGACATGCATGCACTATATTTGCTAGATAATATACTTTTAAATACACGTATCAACAATGCAACTGAACACACTCATTAATAAGCAGGCACACACATACGATCAGACATCCAGTTGTGTTTAGTGCATTCTGGAGCCAGCACTGCAACCTTTACAGGCTTTGACATCAGGATATTCTGATGTTGCTGATGTTGCTGTATGCTGAAGTCGGCATATGTTGACCACGGTGTATCTTGACATCCTTAGTATGTTGGTGTATCTTGACATCAGCATATCAACATCAGTATATATTGGTGTCTACGCATCCTGATATTTGATATCTACTCGGTGCAGCTCTCAACTCTATCCACCATGCCACATAATAACACTACACAAATCCACTCCACTCCACACAATTCCACCACTAACAATTCCAGTCCAACTCACATAATTCCACTCCACACCACATACATCCACTCCACTCCAAACCAAAACACATGGGTAAAAGACATTGTCATTTACAATGCCAATAACTCTAACTCTTGCAAAGGCGAGACCTATTGACATTGCCAATGCTTGTTCTTCTAGTGGCCAGATTGGGAATGTAGCTTGTTTGAGGGTCTGAAGAGAACTTTCCCCCCCCCCCCTTTCCTCTGGTGAGAGCCCTGACCATCTTTTTGGGAGTCCCCCCACAGATAACTTTTTTTACACTCTGGTGCAGACCCAGAGCCTCCTCAGCAAGCTTCCTGGAGTCAGTTAGCTTGCTATCAACCAGGTGTTGGCGCAGCTCTGGAAAACAAGTATCAAGAATGTGCTCCTTTAAAAACAAGTTGTACAATCCTCCTAATCATCTATTTTTTCTGGCCCTCACCCAGCCATTCAGTGCCTTACCAGCATAGTCCAAGAAATCCACCCATGTTTGTGCAGAAAGTTTGTGACTGGCCCCGAACTATTGCCTGTACTTCTCAGTGGCAGCCCAAACTTGCTGACTAAAGTGACCTTCATGGCAGTGTGGTTAGTCTAATCCTCCACCTCTAAGGGAAGGAGTGTGTCCCTCCCTACTGTAGGCATGTACTGCCATACATTACTTCCCCCTCTCCCCCCCCAGAACTCATCTGGTACCCTGTGCACTTTCAAAACTTCTTCATTGGCTTCCAGCCATGTATCTTTTTCACCCCCCACTCCATAACTGGGCACCATATCTTTTGGGATATGAAATCTGGACTCATGTGAATACACTGCAGGTATGCTGCCACCAATATTATTGTTGCTGGACCCCACTTGGAGGGCTCTGATATACAGCTCTCTGAGGCTCAGCTCATGGGCCATCTTCCTTTGCTAGGCTCTTCTCTTCTAGAGCTTGCACCTTCTCAAGCTTAGCAAGGACATGCGTCTGCTCCTTGTCCTTCGCTATCTTGTAAGCTCTAGCCTTAGTTTTCTTTCCTCTCTCCTGTCCTCCAGCTCCTCTGGGGACAGGTTCTTTGATGACACACTGCTGCCTGATCTAGAGTGGACGTCAAGTCCTGGGAGAAAATTGTTCTCCCCCTTTGTGGGCTGCATGACAAGACCCTCTGTCAGGCCCGCTCTGATCCCTCCTCAGACTCAAATTCCTCCTCATCCACTTCTCCTTATGGGTGGGCTGCTGCCTATGCTCTTAAGGCTTTTTGAAACTCTGCCTTCTTGGCACTTCCTTTATGGAACACCCTTCTCTCCTGGCAGAACCCCTTGAGCTGGGCCACTGTGTATGCCTCCAGATTGGCCAGCTCGAATTCCATATTGCCCGGTAGGAACACAGACATTGCAGAAAAATGGGACTTGGGCAAAGGGACTTTGGAAAAATCAAAAGATGTCAGAAGAGGGAGAACTGAAAAAGGCTCGAATTGGTCGCAGTATAAAGTTGTAGTGAACACTGAATTACTATATGGTATTGCACAAACACAAGTCCTATCCTTACCACTGATCACCAGTGTTACAAATGGGATTCCTGATTGACTGAGGTATGCACCCATTACAGGCAGGAACCACCAACCACTCTAGTCAGGGTAAGCTAGATACACTCTAAAAGATAACCTGTGCTTACCCTCTGGTAGCTTGGCACAGAGCAGTTGGGCTTATCTAAAGAGGCACTGTATAAAGTATTTGTTCAACACACACACACACACAGTAACACAATTAATACACCACTAAAATACTCCACACAGGTTTAGAAACATAGATTATTATATTCCGAACTAAACAAGACAGACGACAAAATGCCAATGTATAGAAGTTGAGATATTGAATTTTAAAAGAATAAATGCAATAACGCGCTTAGAAGCAAGTATTGCTAAAAAGGTTACTTTAGGTCGCACTGGACCGGGGCAAAGTCAACGTTCGGGCTGACCTCTGGAAGCTCAGGCCGGCTACAGGACCCACCCAGGCCCTGGTGAACAAAGTAACATTCCTGGTCGCAAGCAACGAGATGTGTTGATCTTCTCCACGCAGTGATGGCAATGCATCAGTTCCGAAGATGGGTGCTGGAGTCGAGAGTGTAGGAAAGTGCCATTTTTTGACATGGTCATCCCCACCTTTTGCCTGGTATTTGATGTGATTTTGACTGGAAGTGCACAGGGTTCCTGTTAACGAGGTCCCCAGTGCCAGATCTCATTCCTAAAACTGTGTAATTGTACCATTATCAGCAATACCTTTAGCTCTCCCTGTAGGTCCCTAGTAAGTGGTACCTCTAGTACTTAGGGCAAGGAGGATAAAGAGGGTCCTCAAGGGATGCAGAACGAATTGTGCCACCCTGAGGGGTCCAACACCAAACACATACAGACTGCCACTGCAGGCTGCGTGTCTTGGTGCAGACAAAAGTGAAAACACGACATGGCATACACCCCTGTATGCTATGCCCATAGACACTGCATGCAGAGTAGGTAAGTCACTCCTATAGCATGCCTTACAGCCCTAAGACAGGGTGCACTATACTACATGTGAAGACATATATGCATGAGCAGATATGCCCTTGTGCTGGTCAGTTCCATTACAGCCAGTACAAGTGATCAGGGAAGCCATTTTGAAAGCATGTGCTGGACACTGGTGAAAACAAGTTCCCCAGATACATGATGGCTTCACTGAAATTGTGATGTTTGGTATCAAACATCTCGTATTAATTGTAGGAAGGTGGAATCTGACTATATGGTTGCCCCCACTTTTTTTATGGTGTTTTGCTGGTTTATGACTTAGTTGGACTGGGATCCTGCTATTCAGGGCCCCAGTCTATCTGCTTTCTCTGTAAAAGGTTTCCATGTGCCTTAGGCACATCTCTGATTGGAATCTGGAGTGCCCTTATAAGTCCCTAGTATATGGTATACTATGTACCAAGGGCATAGGTACCTCAGAGGCCTACCAGGGGCTGCAGCATGTATTATGCCACCCCTGGAAGGCCATCCAAACTGACACCACAGGTCTGCTACTGCAGCCTGGGTAGGGTGGTGCATGCACCCCTTACTGTGATATAGGTTACCTATATCACTAAATACATACACACATATAAACCTATAAGTCACTCCTAAGGCAGGCCTTATCAATCCTAAAGGCAGAGTGCATGGTTCCTATGTGAGAGGGTGCCCCTGCATGAGCAGGGCCCCTCTGCAGCGTTCGGAGACCATCTCTGATGCTGTTTGTAGTGCAGCCTGACCATATACTCTTAAGCGCATTATATCCTCGCGGTAAAATGCTAACTTTGGAATGGCTGCACCTAAACATGTCGTGTTTGGTGTCAAACATCTTGGAATACTACCCCCGCCAATCCTGGCGGCGGGGGTAGCATTCCACCCTTCTAGAGTGAAAGACATGTTAACTCTGGCTTACCCGGTAACTTCTTTCTGAAGCCCTGGCATCACAAAATGGATGCTGCTGCCACAGACACAAGTCTGGCCTCCTGCTGCTGGACGAAACTCCGGCAGGGGAGGCCTGGACAATAGGTTTCCTGTTGCAGGGAGGTGTGACCACCTCCCCAGACAGGATAATGTGTATTGGGGCTGGGTGGGTGCACTCTTAGAGTGCTTTGAAGTCCTGCACTGGGGGAGCAAAAGGCTCCTCTGTGCATATGCCAGTTCAAACCAGCTCAGGGGCTACCTGCCCCTGCTCTGGCGCGAAACTGGACAAAGGGAAGTGGGTGTAGCCACCCCTCCCTTGACCCTCCCATAGGTGGGGTCATAGAGCTAGTCCATCCCCTCTTTTTAGTATAAGAGGGGAACCTTGCCATTGCAAAGCAGATAACCTCTGGACGACGCTCTACAGAAGAATGCTGGCCCTTCGACGTTCCACTACCTTTGGAAGACAGAAGAATCTCCCTTGGAGTCAAGGAGTGACTCCCTGCTTGGCAGGCACCAAAACGACAACGACGGTCGCAAACTACGCCGCTCCCGCCGGAGTCCGAAGTCCCTGCAGCCCAGGAAGTGGATTTCCTGACCTCTCCCAGGCCATCGTGAGTCCCCAGCGAAGCTGAGGCAAGTGGACCCCACGAGTAACGAGGAACCGCGACCCCTGGGTACCGTGCACTATTGTCGAGTGCAACCCCTTCACAACGTTCTACGAACCTGTGCTTTGGACCACGTGTGGTCCCGACCTCCAGCAGGAATCCCTCCGAAGATCAGAGGCCTACACTGTCCCGAGTGACCGTGGGCCCCTGTTGAGTGATTCCGCCCGAGGTGTCTTTGCGATCCCTTGCCCGCTGGCTTGTGGGTCCCCAGAAGACTTTCTAAAGAAACCAAAGGGCTCCCCTGGTTGCTCCAGGCCTGCCCTGACTTACCCTCGCTGGGTGAGTTCCCCAGACCTTGCTGGTCTGCACCATCGACTTTTCTTCACTTCCACGAGATTTGCTGTTGCCAAGGCTTGTTGGGTCCAATCCGGTCGCCGACACCTCAGCAAGCAGCAGACGTCGTGGTACAGTCTGAATCCTGCTCCTGGACGCCGACAACGCCTCCTGGACCTCGTGACTGCGGAGTCAAGACGACCGACGACGCACCTGAAGCACCCGACATCGGTGGGCATCTGCTCATCGCCTTCCTGGTCACTGGCTAGTGACCCAGACTCTGTCCCCTCTGCTTTCAGGTACTTCAGATCCTCGATCCACTCTTGGATCCACCCGGACACTTTCCTCCTGGTCGCCAGCAGCACTTAGCAGCAGATCTTCATAGGAATCGACAGCGAAACCCGACCCCGAACGGCACCTATGCACCCGGCTTCCCTGGGTGAGGTAACACGAGTACTCCGGTGCTCCCGTGGGTAGAGACTCTTCAAAGTCCTAGATCTCAAAGGGTTTGTTCCTAGTCCTCCTCTAAGTGTCCCTTTCCTTTAATTTCCTGACCGCGACTTTCTCCATAGAAGTAAACGGCGTATCGCGGTGGTGTATTTACACTGCACGCGTCCCCCGTGGGTCCCCTGTGTCACTACCTTGGGTGGTTCCTTGTGGTCCAAGCACTTCTAGAGGCTCTAGGCCTTGTGTCTAGTTCAGTCGTGGTTCTTATACCATTTTCTTGGTATATGGTTTGGTACGCCCCTAGGGCCCAAACGTGTATTTGTGCTATTACTGTGATTTAAGATCTTATAACCTATGTACTTCGAACTCTAGCCTCATAAAGAGACTAGAGGGGTGTGTTTAGTAATAAATACATATATTTTGAATATATACCTGGTGTGGTGCTCTTTCATTTGGTCACTCAGGAGATTATAGACTGGTAAAACAAGCTGCTTTACATTCCTTCAAGACTTAGCCTGAAGGCTGCTCTCCACAGCTACCACTAGGATAGCTTTCAATAAGGTTGTCTTTAACCTACCTACCATAAGAGTCGATTTGGACTGGTGCAAGGTGCCCACTATAATTAGTGGACAGCATATGCCAGGCCAACTTCTTACATTGGTGTGCAGCGTGTGGGATTCCAGCTTGCTATTGTTTTACCAGATAATCTCAATTGAATTGATCAACTGAAAACCACTAAAGGTACCTAAGGTACATATAATTTAAGCTTAGAATAACAGTATGTTCTACTGAACTTAGAGTTGTGTGTTAAGGGATAGCACAACCCTTTCTACAACTCAAGAGAGTTTAGTAGGCCACACTAGAGTAGGTAGTGCATACACCACACCACACTAGTAATGTCTTTAAAAGCAGGATCCAAAGATTCCTTGCAGGAAGCCATTGAGCTTCCACCCTCCAAGTATGATACACTCCAATTCTTGGAATTGAGAGCTTTATGTAACGTGAGGAAATTAAGGACAGGCCAAAGTCCCACCACCCAACACCTCAAGGAGTTGTTGGTGGCTTATGATCTTAGTAAGTCCTCAGAGACTGAAGGGGTAGGAGCAGAGGGTGGGCCAGCAGATGAGGAAGGGGCCAGGGGTACCACTACCCCCAGCCCCCCTCTGAAACTGAACAGGAGGGTGACAATGACCCTGACCTGGAAAACCCAATCCCTTCTGGGGAAGATGAAGATGAGGATCTAGAGAACCACACCTTTGTCCCCCAGGAAGGATTATGAGTGTGCTCAGAAAGTCTAGGTCTCCTTCTCAGGAGTCTAACCACTCTGGCACCTCCATAGGGAGCTCTGTTTCTTCTCACAGGAGGGAATCCTCTCATGAGAGAAGAAAGAGACTGGTCCAGTATAAGGAAACTCAACTAGAGATCAGGAAGAAGCAATTGGCTTTAGATAGAGAATCCCTAGATCTCCTTAGAGAGAGAAGAAAGTTGGGACTAGAGTCCCATGGTGGCAGCAATATCCCTAGAGATAGGGACAGGTCTTATGACCATAGAAACCTAAACAAGATTGTCCCTCCCTACCAGAGTGGGGATGACATCCACAAATGGATAACTGCACTGGAGAAGGCCTGTAAAGTTCAGAAGGTCCCCCATTGGCAGTGGGCAGCAATCTTGTGGCTCTCCTTTGCAGACAAAGGTAGAGACAAGCTCCTCACTGTAAGAGAAGAGGATGCTGACAATTACACAGTCTTGAAGAGTGCTCTGATAGATGGGTTTGGCCTAACCACTGAACAGTATAGGTTGAAGTTCAGAGACACCCAAAAAGCTCAGACTCAAGACTGGGTTGATTTTGTAGATTGTGCTACAAAGGCTCTGGAAGGTTGGATACATGGCAACAAAGTGCAGGACTTTTAGGATTGTACAATTTGATTATGAGGGAGCAGATCCTTAATAATTGTCAAAACCAGCTTTTGCACCAGTATCTGGTGGACTCTGATCTGACCTCTCCCCAAGAATTGGGAAAGAAGGCAGACAAGTGGGTCAGAACCAGAGTAAAAACTAGAAATCAGGGTGGTGACCAGAAGAAAGATTCTACTAAGTCCCAAGAGAAAGGTGGGGATAAATCTAAGGATAAGTCCCCTACAGGGCCCCAAAATTCCTCTTCTGGGGGTGGGTCCCAAACTCCTTCCTCTCCTGAAAAGAAACCCTATTGCCATGTCTGTAAAAAGCCTGGGCATTGGAAAACTGATCCCAGTTGCCCCAGGATTGGCAATAAAGAAAATGTTCCTCCCACAACTACTACCACCCCTCCTGGTACTACCAGTAGTAATCCTCCAGTTGGGAGTAGTGCACCCAAAAGTTAGGTGCTTTTGCAAGAGGAACAGAGGTGGGCCCTAGTTTAGACAGGGACCCCTCAACAGACTCCTCTGACTCTGATGGTGGTATAGGATTTGCCACCTTTACCATGGGTCCCATAGCATTGGGCAGGTACAGATTGGAGCCAATAATTAATGGTCAGAAAGCTGTGGCATTTAGGGACACAGGGGCTAGTGTCACCATGGTGGCAGGGAAACTAGTCCCCCTCACCAGCTTTTACCTGAGTTTAAATACCAGGTGACCAACATTGATGGTGTCAGAACAGATCACCCCATGGCCATAGTCAATCTCAGCTGGGAGGGGGTCACAGGCCCAAAAAGAGTGGCAGTGTCCCCAACCCTACCTGTAGATTGCCTGATGGGCAATGATCTGGAAATTTCAGCCTGGGCTGAAGTGGAACACCAAACCCATCTTAGGATGTTGGGCGTCCCTGTAAAGGTTAGTGGGGCTGTGATGGCCACAGCCCCAGCCCAAGAATTTGGAGAGATGGAGCCTGAAAGAATGGCCCACTCTCCCCAAAAGAGAGCACAAGGGTTGAAGAAAAGTCTTCTTCCCCCAGACAGTAGGTAAGGGTCAGCCTCCTCAGGGAACTGACCCTACCCCTAGTGAAGGAACTGCCACAGAGGTAGTCAGGCCTGGCCTGGCCACACCCCTGATGGCAGAGGACCCTTCCAAGGTGGTACCCCGTCTGGAGCAGGTAACCTGCCCCTCTCTACCCTGCCTCAGTCAGCCCAGGGCTGCAGAGGTCAGGGAGGTCAGTGGACCCCCAGGGCCCCCTGTCCAGAGGAAGCCCCCATCAGCAGATTAGGGGCACCCAGTCTAGTAGCCCTAGCCAGGTGAAAATTCCTCTACACACTGAGGGATCCCCCATACCTTTATGTAGGGACCTCCCCCAGAAGGACTCTGGTAGGCAAGGGCAAACCTGGGACCAGAAGGTTCCAAACCTGCCATGTCCCTCCAGTAGTCCATCCAAAGGGACCCAACCCCCAGCTGTAGGCAGCCAAAGGTTGACCCTTAGAGCAAAGTGCAACTCAGTCATGGAAAGACAGGCATACATGGTGACCAGTGATCTGAGGAAGCTGAGGCCAACATTCCTAGGGCCTCACTTCCCTACTCAGACACCTCACCAGCCTTGTACTTTACCTAAGCACACCACAGGTAGTGATTCCCCATGGTGGAGACCCTCTCATACCCTTAGGGTGAGGGATTGCTTAGTGGACCATAAGACAGGGGGCAACCATGCTAGTGCAGGTGCTTCCTTATATGACCACTTAGTCAATGAAGGCTCAACTGGCCAAGGTTAGCCTTATCTCCTTTCGTTTGGGGGGGTTATGTAGGAAGGTGGAATCTGACTATATGGTTGCCCCCACTTTTTTATGGTGTTTTGCTGGTTTATGACTTAGTTGGACTGGGATCCTGCTATTCAGGGCCCCAGTCTATCTGCTTTCTCTGTAAAAGGTTTCCATGTGCCTTAGGCACATCTCTGATTGGAATCTGGAGTGCCCTTATAAGTCCCTAGTATATGGTATACTATGTACCAAGGGCATAGGTACCTCAGAGGCCTACCAGGGGCTGCAGCATGTATTATGCCACCCCTGGAAGGCCATCCAAACTGACACCACAGGTCTGCTACTGCAGCCTGGGTAGGGTGGTGCATGCACCCCTTACTGTGATATAGGTTACCTATATCACTAAATACATACACACATATAAACCTATAAGTCACTCCTAAGGCAGGCCTTATCAATCCTAAAGGCAGAGTGCATGGTTCCTATGTGAGAGGGTGCCCCTGCATGAGCAGGGCCCCTCTGCAGCGTTCGGAGACCATCTCTGATGCTGTTTGTAGTGCAGCCTGACCATATACTCTTAAGCGCATTATATCCTCGCGGTAAAATGCTAACTTTGGAATGGCTGCACCTAAACATGTCGTGTTTGGTGTCAAACATCTTGGAATACTACCCCCCGCCAATCCTGGCGGCGGGGGTAGCATTCCACCCTTCTAGAGGGAAAGACATGTTAACTCTGGCTTACCCGGTAACTTCTTTCTGAAGCCCTGGCATCACAAAATGGATGCTGCTGCCACAGACACAAGTCTGGCCTCCTGCTGCTGGACGAAACTCCGGCAGGGGAGGCCTGGACAATAGGTTTCCTGTTGCAGGGAGGTGTGACCACCTCCCCAGACAGGATAATGTGTATTGGGGCTGGGTGGGTGCACTCTTAGAGTGCTTTGAAGTCCTGCACTGGGGGAGCAAAAGGCTCCTCTGTGCATATGCCAGTTCAAACCAGCTCAGGGGCTACCTGCCCCTGCTCTGGCGCGAAACTGGACTAAGGGAAGTGGGTGTAGCCACCCCTCCCTTGACCCTCCCATAGGTGGGGTCATAGAGCTAGTCCATCCCCTCTTTTTAGTATAAGAGGGGGAACCTTGCCATTGCAAAGCAGATAACCTCTGGACGACGCTCTACAGAAGAATCCTGGCCCTTCGACGTTCCACTACCTTTGGAAGACAGAAGAATCTCCCTTGGAGTCAAGGAGTGACTCCCCTGCTTGGCAGGCACCAAAAACGACAACGACGGTTGCAAACTACGCCGCTCCCGCCGGAGTCCGAAGTCCCTGCAGCCCAGGAAGTGGATTTCCTGACCTCTCCCAGGCCATCGTGAGTCCCCAGCGAAGCTGAGGCAAGTGGACCCCACGAGTAACGAGGAACCGCGACCCCTGGGTACCGTGCACTATTGTCGAGTGCAACCCCTTCACAACGTTCTACGAACCTGTGCTTTGGACCACGTGTGGTCCCGACCTCCAGCAGGAATCCCTCCGAAGATCAGAGGCCTACACTGTCCCGAGTGACCGTGGGCCCCTGTTGAGTGATTCCGCCCGAGGTGTCTTTGCGATCCCTTGCCCGCTGGCTTGTGGGTCCCCAGATGACTTTCTAAAGAAACCAAAGGGCTCCCCTGGTTGCTCCAGGCCTGCCCTGACTTACCCTCGCTGGGTGAGTTCCCCAGACCTTGCTGGTCTGCGCCATCGACTTTTCTTCACTTCCACGAGATTTGCTGTTGCCAAGGCTTGTTGGGTCCAATCCGGTCGCCGACACCTCAGCAAGCAGCAGACGTCGTGGTACAGTCTGAATCCTGCTCCTGGACGCCGACAACGCCTCCTGGACCTCGTGACTGCGGAGTCAAGACGACCGACGACGCACCTGAAGCACCCGACATCGGTGGGCATCTGCTCATCGCCTTCCTGGTCACTGGCTAGTGACCCAGACTCTGTCCCCTCTGCTTTCAGGTACTTCAGATCCTCGATCCACTCTTGGATCCACCCGGACACTTTCCTCCTGGTCGCCAGCAGCACTTTGCAGCAGATCTTCATAGGAATCGACAGCGAAACCCGACCCCGAACGGCACCTATGCACCCGGCTTCCCTGGGTGAGGTAACACGAGTACTCCGGTGCTCCCGTGGGTAGAGACTCTTCAAAGTCCTAGATCTCAAAGGGTTTGTTCCTAGTCCTCCTCTAAGTGTCCCTTTCCTTTAATTTCCTGACCGCGACTTTCTCCATAGAAGTAAACGGCGTATCGCGGTGGTGTATTTACACTGCACGCGTCCCCCGTGGGTCCCCTGTGTCACTACCTTGGGTGGTTCCTTGTGGTCCAAGCACTTCTAGAGGCTCTAGGCCTAGTGTCTAGTTCAGTCGTGGTTCTTATACCACTTTATTGGTATATGGTTTGGTACGCCCCTAGGGCCCAAACGTGTATTTGTGCTATCACTGTGATTTAAGATCTTATAACCTATGTACTTCGAACTCTAGCCTCATAAAGAGACTAGAGGGGTGTGTTTAGTAATAAATACATATATTTTGAATATATACCTGGTGTGGTGCTCTTTCATTTGGTCACTCAGGAGATTATAGACTGGTAAAACAAGCTGCTTTACATTCCTTCAAGACTTAGCCTGAAGGCTGCTCTCCACAGCTACCACTAGGATAGCTTTCAATAAGGTTGTCTTTAACCTACCTACCATAAGAGTCGATTTGGACTGGTGCAAGTTGCCCACTATAATTAGTGGACAGCATATGCCAGGCCAACTTCTCACATTAATAAACCTACACTGATGCCAGTGTTGGATCTATTAATACATGCACCCAGAGGGCACCTTAGAGGTATCTCCTGAAAACCTACGAGCTACTAGTGTGCTGACTGACTGGTTTTCCCCAGCCTGCCACAAGAGACAAGTTTCTGACCCCCAAGTGTGAGGGTCTTTGCTCTCAGGAGGTCAGAAACAAAGCCTGCTATGGCAGAGGGTGTTTAAACACCCCTCCCCCCCCAGAATGACCTGCAGATTTGCATTCCAAGGCAGGAGAGTTTCAAAGAGCCCACTGCCTTTGGTGTGCAAATCTGGCTTCCCTCACCGGAAAGGATGTCACCCCCTTTGTCCAGAGCCCTTTGGCACCTGGACAGTGGGAAAATTAGCTGGTCAGATAGGCGTGCCCACCCTCCGGCTAGTACCACCGCTAAGGTGGGCTTCCTGAAGTGGAGGCGACCTTTCAAAGTTAGCCATCTTGGTGATAGCAAACTTAGGAACTCTGGGACGGGTTATGCCCACTTCCCACAGGAAGTGGTCATATAGGGGGTGTAATGACCTCAGGGGTAAGTAGCCTATTGGCTACTACCCTACTCTCTCCTAACACCCCTAAATTCAGTATTTAGGGGATCCCTGGCACCAGAAAAGAAGATCCTGCTGACCTACGAAGAAGGACCCTGAAGAGCCACAAAAGCAAAGACTGAAGAAGAGCAACTGACTTGGCACCAGCCTTGCCGGCCTGTCTGCTGTTCCCCGTCGAGTTGTGCCAAAGTCATCTTGTCCTGCAAGCTGTTGTGCCTCCAAAACCTGGGAGGACTGCTTACCTTCAATAAAGACCCAGGGTCTCCCACCTGCATCCTGCAGGTGCCCCAAGAAGAACCATGAGGACTTCAGAGCCGCCAAAACCCGACGCCGCCAAGCACCACTGCACCTGAGCCCCCTAGCCCGAGTCGAAGTGGGCCAACGGTGTCAGCGTGGTCCTCAAGCCCCCGTTAGTTTCACCCCTCATGAATCTCCGCAGCTGCCTGCAGCCTCTGTTTGCAGGCCCCCTCAACCGCGAGTGCTCCCGGGCAAAGAAACCCAACACCTCAAAGACCCTCTGCACCCGGCCGCCACGGCCTGAGGAGAAGAGGACCACCGGTGTCTCCACATCCTCCAGCATCACAAGACTTGAACCCTGTGGTTGGTTCAACCTGACTGGTCTCCCAGTCCAAACCTGCAGCCTTTTTTTTTTTTCGAAGACTGATGCCTATTGACAACATTGGACACCTGATGGTGCATGCACCGCCGCATCCGGCCGCCTTAATGCTGCTGGAGGTGACCTGCCGGTGTTGCCTTGGACCTTGCCCCATATTCACCTTAAGTCCAGGAGACTGACCTCGTAATTCACTGTACTCTACATGAATGCTGTACTTGTTTTTCCTCCCATATGATAACATTGCAGCTTCTGAAAAATGCACTAAGCGTCGACTTTTTAAGCGTAAAAGTATTTCTCTTGCAAAACATACTTACCTGATCATATTGATTCTGGTGCCTAAATATATATAAAGATATGTGTTATTTTTATAAATTGGTGTGGATCTCCTTAGTCGTGGGCATCATTTATTGACTATTGTGTGTTTTTGCAGATGTCTGACACTCCTCTCTGATAAGCCTAAGGCTGCTCGACCACACTACCCCCTAGAAGAGCACCTTGGGATTGCTAGAGCAAGCCCCTGTTCACTAGTAAAGGAATACCTGGACTCTGCACGATATTCCTCATTAAAAAGAGCCAGCTATCTACAGAGAGGCGTCAAGCAATGTGCCGGATTCTGCCTTGCAGTCGAGGGGATGCATCGATTTCACCAAGCTGCAGCAGCAGTGATACGCTGTCTGATGTGTCGATCTCGGAAGGCAAAGCGCTGGTTCCGATGCGATGCGCCAATTTTACTCCTGCAACCTGGTCGATGCGCCAGTTCTGCTACACGCAGACAGGAGATCCGTGTTGCAAGTATGTGGGCCACTTTCAGTGAGCCAGGCATAGGAGCAGGGGTACAGACTTTGATGTCCCTGAGTCTCAAGCAACAAGAGGTAAGCCAACAAGCCCTTGGAGATCACTTGGAGTGAAGGCAGAGTCCAGCTCTCCTTCAGCAGAGTCAGAGAGCAGCAGTCAGCAGGGCAACAGGCAGAAAAGCGGGCCCTCCAGATCAGCAGTCCAGTTGAGTCTTTTAAGCAGCACAGCAGTTCTTCTGGCAGGGCTTCAGTTACAAGTCCAGTAGTGTCTGATTTCAGGGGTCAGAGAAGGGCCACCTTCTTGGGGGACGGATACCTCATCCTGTATATTTTTGAAAATCAATATCAGCAGCAAAGGGTCAAATACTTTTCTTCCAAGATTGCGTTGTATTGAGGTCTTTAAGGATGAGCATGTCTTTATCTGTGTTGGTAGCAGCAATAATTCTTTCATGGGATAGAGCTGTTGGCGTGCTGGACCTCAATGAAGTTGAGATACTCTTCAGCCTATTTGGAAGTTGAACTGTGGCGATGTAGCGGCACTCTTGAAAAGCAATCTGCGGGGTTCTGATCTTTCCCCGGCTTATGTACAATCGCATAGTCGTATTCCCCCACCTCTAGATGTGAAGGAGCATCTTAGCTTTTGTGTTTCCAAAGATGGTGAGCAACGCCTTGTGGTCCGTGATGACAGTAAAACGTTTTCCATATAGAAACACATGAAAGTGTTTTCAGGCCCACTCTACAGCCAGACTCTCCCTTTCCGGCTGAGAATAGGCACTTTCTGCTGCAGACAGACTTCTACTAGCATAGGCCACAATGTGTCGCTGAGCATTCAGATGGCCATTGTATTGAGCAAGACTTGCCCCCACTCCCACGGGCGCGCTTGTACTGTGATCTCAGAATGTAACTTGGGGTCAAAATAGGTAATTTCGGTTGCATTCTCAATCGCATGTTTTATTTCTTTGAAACTTTAGTCGCATTCAGGAGACCACTGGAATGGGATATTTCACTTTGTTAAGTCTCTCAATGGGGCACTCACTGTAGCAAAGTCACGAATGTATCTTGAGCAATAACTGGCCATGCCTAAGAAGGCTGGTAGCATGGCTAAATCTTGTGGGGGGCACGTAGATGACAATGCTTGCACCTTATCCCGGTCAGGAGTCATTTCCCCAACAGAGAATACGTGCCCAAAGAATTTAAGTTTGGTTTTGTGAAACTCACACTTTGCTGCATTCAGAGTGAGGCCTGCATCAGCAAGTAATTGGAACACTTGTATAAGAGCCTTGTCAAGTCCCTTTTGCGTTGTCCCAAATACAAGCATGTCATCACTGTAATTGTAGTCATGTGTAACAGGTTGGCTTAATCATCGAATAACATCGTGAAATATCTCTACAGCCGAAGACACTCCAAAACTAAGTCATGAGTTGAAAAAGTTGTAATATACCTACAGTTCCCTTCCAGTTGATGGAATCCAATGCTCAAGTCAAGACGGGAGAGGACGTTTGCTCCGTTCAATTGCATGATCATGTCCGCTATGTGGGGACCAGGATGTCTTTCTCCCTCGATTGCTTTGTTGGGCTGGCGCATATCAACACAAATGCGCGCTGCACCTCCACTGTCCTTTTTCGGCTCCACAACTGTGGACGAAACCCACGGCATAGGACTGGTGGAGCGTTCAATAATTTCATGCTTAAACAGTGTTTCTAGCTCTTTCTCAGCGTTTTCTTGCAAGCTAAAAGTGACTCTTCGGTGGCAGTGGCAACAGGGCAAATGTCCTCATTAATATGAAGTTGCACTTTCATTTTCTTGAATTTTCCTAGTCCATGAAATTATGATGGGGACTGACTCATAACTTCAGACTGAGCTTGTAGGTTGTAGTCGAGAGATATCAGTCCCATGTCAGCAGCAGTGCAAAGCTAGGCATGCACTAGATGAAGTTCCTTGAAGGAAATGAATCAGCGCTTGTAATGTTGTCGTTTTATGTCGTATGGTTGCTGTAAGTGACCCTTGACTCTGTAACGGTTTAGAAGCAGCCCACGTGTATGCCTTCATGTTGGACGGGGGAGGCGTGGCACAGGAGATAAGCTGTTGAATGTTTCTACTGGCATAAAATTAATCGACGCACCACTGTCTATACTGTCTATAACGAAGGTTATGGGGCCACCGTTCACCTTTAATGTAATTTTGGGACAGTGTCCAAATTAATTTTCATGCTTCATTTGGTGATTCATCTTTGACTTTTGATCTTATTTGCAAGCAGCTAATCCTACATGTCGTTGCTTAGTCTATCATCCACGCACATCCATCTTCTTTGCTAGCACTTGATAATGACTTTGAAGAGCCTTTATTTGATGAACTTGACAGCAATTGACTTTGCCTGGTTTCTACTTGTCGTAACTGATGTTGCCTTGTGGGTGTGGCGAGAATGCTTGGTTTCTCTAGGTTTCTCTTTTGCTTTGCAGACCATTATGAAGTGGTTTTCTTTCCAGCACCTGTTGCGTATCTGTCCTATGGCTGGACATTTACCTTCATGTGGAAATGAAAACCCACATTGGAAGCATAACTTTTTCTTCGTAGATGTTGATTTGTGTGCATCTATGTTGTGCCTCTGCTCACATTCATGGTCAACCCTGACTCATTGTGCACTGTTCATACTTCCATATCGTTCTTCTGCTCTGGCAGCCATTAGCATCTTCTCTTAACTGAGTGTCTCAGCATACGTCTTCTGAAAGACAACAATCAATGATTCTGAGGCACATGGCTTCTGCATCATTGAAGTCACAGAACTCACAGTGTTTGATGAGTGTGTTAAGTCTCTCAACAAACTCATCCATCAATGATTCACCAGCCTGTTGTTGTGCTTGGTTGAAGATGGACCTTTCATAATCTGCATTCAGCATCGGATTGAACTTGGCTTCTTGTATCTTTGGTTACAATATTGCATCAGTTTTTGAGACTTTCTTTAGCACTTTCACTCCATCACCAGCAAGGTTTTTCAAATATTTAATGATTTTCTTATCGTTTTCTTCTAGCGCATCTATGAAGTCATCAAACGTTTCGATCCATGCAGCCCACCTGGCACTAATATTTTGCTTCTTCTCTGTGTCGAATAGGGGTGGTTTCAGAAACACAGCAGCATCGTACTTTGCATTCCCTTCTGTCCCCATTGAGAGAACTTGCTATTCAGACATCGTTCTTCACATGAGCAGGACTGACAACCTCTCCTCCGATTTTGAGGTCGTATAGCACTTCCCACGCTTGTGCCAGTAAGTAAGTTTCTGCTTTCGTATCTGGTTGTCACTGCCTTTAGTGTTTGCTTCATATGGATTTGTGGGCGGAGGGGGGGCAGGAGTTTCATCCATTCTACAGCTCAACTGTGGAACAGTCTCCCTGAACATCTGAGAAGCCAGCCTAATCTGCTTAGATTCAGGAAGGAGTTTAAAACATGGCTATTTTCAGGCCCAATATGATAAGTTATATTTCAGTAGGCCTTAGTTTTTAGAACTGCTCACTAGATAGTGCTTTGACATTAGCGCCAACACGCCATTTGCATTTGAGTGCTTTAGAAGTTTAATCAATATCAATGATGGCTCTGTGTTATGGCGTGACGCCGCATTTCTACCAGCAACACCACCAATGGGTTTCTTGCGGGCGATTTGAATTTGATCTTCGGGATGGCCTTTGACTTCTTCTGAGGCTGTGTATGGGCTAGAGCGGGACTTTGACTCCACATACGCTGACTGCTTTGCACCGATTTGCACGTGGAGCACAAAAGCAGTTTGTTGTACCGTTGCACTCTCAGGGAGAGCAGCCTTGTTTCTTCTGGGCACATATCCCCTACACGTCGCCAGCTGTAGCTTCTTCCCCAGCTCGGGAGAATGCAAATGAACATGCCACACACGGAGCTCTGTAGCAGTCGTCTTTATTCTTCAACATACAATCACACCTTGCATGCATTGCGTCATAACTTTTATATCCACACCTTTTCACCTCTCAGCAGCTTACATAATTCCTGTTTAGAGTCCGCCCAGAACTGTAAGGGTACTAGATTGCATAATATCAAGACACAACAGGCGGTGCAGTTTTGTATTGTATTTGGTATCCCCTAGAATTTGTGTATCTTCACAAATCAAACTCCTTCTTGGAAAGAAAAGACAGACGCAGCAGATCACTCATTTAGGTTGTGTTACTGGATACATAATTCTCGAGATACCTCATTCAATTATGTTGCTGCTGTGGTTAAATGCTGTACAAGAAGAAATAGAGGAAAAGCGAGTTAAAGACCTGGAACGAAACGTTAAAGAAAAGGGACTAGAGTTCGGGCAAAGAGAGTGGGTGACAGGAAGGAACATATTGAATAAATGGAAATGGAATAAAATAATAAAATAAACACAAAAAAGCAACACCAAGAGGTAGAAGAAGTGACAGCCATTATTTGTCCCTTTTGCAAACTCATTAATCCTTTTTAAATTATTTTAAAGCTGTCTAAATAAATTCTAAACGAATAATAAAACAAATTGAGCATTAATTGCTGTATTACAAAAGAATACTTGAAGTTTTATACCCATTATTTTTTATCAATCAGCTTTTTCGGACCTTTCAGAACACCCAAATGGAAAAAAATGGCTGGTGTTCATCTCTGAGAAAGGTGGCAAACCCAGTAGTACTGTAGCCAGAGGTTACAAGACATGATTCCCTTCTACTGCAGCATTTTGTATTCCACATTTCACAAGAATGCAAAATGGATAAATAATATGGCTTGACGATCAAGAAACCCAAGTAATATTGAAGGCAAAGAGTAGGATGTATTGTATGGTCATTTGTATAGCACTTAAATAACTTGTGTAAAGATAAAATGTGCTTTTCTTTGTGGTCTGTTTGCGTTATTTATATAGCTCATCAAAACTCTTGCAAAGTAGTAAAGCACTCTGTTAGAAATTGGGTTTCTGGTTGGCTAGGGTTTGCACCTAAGCCAGGCAGAACCCACCACTCTAGTGAGGGAAAGTAAGTTACACACCAAAGATAACCATGCTCACCCCCTTAGTAGCTTGGCCAGAGCAGTCAGGCTTATCCCAGAGGCAATGTGTAAAGCGTTTCCGCAACACACTCACACCAATGACACAATGAATACACCACAAAAGACACTCCACATAGGATTATTTAAAAATATTGTATATATTGTACATAAAACATAGACCAAAACGACATGAACCAATAATTACTTTGCCAGCTAGGAAATTGTCAAAACATCCCAGTGAGTGCAAAAAGAGAAAGGGTTCTATGTTGCACCCGTTATGAAAACACCATTACTGTGCATACTATGCCGTTACATTATATAGTACTCGTTGTCCAGAACTGTACAAGGTAAAAACGACATACACTAACATTTAGGGCAGGTGATGCAGTATGTAATGAATAAGACACCTAATCACCAAAGATGATCATACGCACATATGCAGAATGTAATGAAGAAAACACATAAAACATGTATTTACTTTCCATCATATGCAGGTTTATCAGAAGAAAACACATCATTTACTATGTCAACAAAGGGCACAGCACCTTTGTGCGCCTATTATCTATTATACGGTAATTTCAGTGGCTTCTTTGAATGCGGTCGGTTTTTAGTCGGGGGGCCTCCGTTGAGAGCTTGCCCCAGGAGGCCTCTAGAACAGGGCAAGGAGCCCCAAGAAACAACTGCAAGTATGTCGCAACAGAGGGAGGGGGGCACACATTGAGAAAGCCGGCGGGTAGGCCTCGCTCGGTCCTCCCCGCAGTGGAATCAGCAAAGGCCCATACAGCTACCTGTGAACGCGCAGTGTAACTGTTTAATACTCCCAGGGATGCCCCTCCTTAGGATACGGCCCAGGCTGCCCAAGAGTAAGCGCAGAATGAGGGTCAGACTCCCCAGAGGCCGCCTGCTTTCTCTAAAAGTACCCACGGTGCAGTTCAGCTGCTTCCCCCAGCCCCACTCACCCTAAGTGCCTGTGGCCAGTGAAAGCGCTGCAGGCCTCAGTGGACTTCAGTGCAACAATGTCAGCATGCCTCAGAAGCGGGGCCCGCGAGGTACAGAATTTGGCATGTCCCCCCTGGAAAGAGGGACAAGCGTTGAATCTGCTGGGGGTGCCCTGCACCTTCACTCCAGAGGAAGGGCCGCACTGCGGGGATCTCCAAGTGCAGGCTGAATTCGGCCCGCTTGTCTGGCTGACGGGGCCCCTCCAAGGGGGTTATTGCAGTGCAGCAAGCAATTAGAGCACAACACAGAGCTGAGCCTAGCACGGTTCGCTTCTCCCGCAAGGAGGTTCTGGCTCTCGGGTAGCTTGAAGCGCTGCTTTCTCCTGGGCAAAGTGCTCCCCTTGCACTTCTCTACCCAAAAAGGCGCTCGACACGCCCTGATAACACAGTTAAGCCAGAGGTACAGGTTTCCCTTGTCAATATACTCCGGGTGAAAACACAGGGCCTCATGCAGCGCTCATCATGCGCTGAACCTGAAGGTTTCCCCAGTCTTGGGCCAATGATGCAGCGCTCCAGCTGTGCTGTTCACGAGCCACAGAGAGGGAGCAATCTTTTGTGATCCTGAGATTGCGGGGAACAGGGGGCAAGCCAGCATGTCCTTGGAGATCACTGGGGGCACACAAGCAGGAATGCAGACAGCAGGCCAGTGCACAGAACCAGGTTGCAGAGTGGCAGTCACTCCTTGTCTTGCTTCACCCTCAGTCAGATAATACAGACTACCACTCCCACACGGTGGCTCAAACACGACGAAGCAATACATATAAACACAACACCACCTAGAAAGGGGTTTCACTTTATGAAATGAAACACATCAAAGACTCTCTTTTCAGAATAAGGCTTGGGGTTTTAGTTATGCAATGTGTTAGACCTGTCCGCCTAGGGTGGTCTTACCCTGTTTTTTTTTCCCTTTTGCGCCTCATTTTTGCCACCGTATTTTTACTGGACCTAGGTCTCCGGGCGCCTTACCACTGCCAACCAGTGCTGAGGTGCAGGTGCTCTCTTCACCCAAGATGGCTGCCACAGGCCCCTGCTACTGCGGAGTGGCCTTGCACACATACACCTACTAGTAGCCAGGGTCAGGCTGGGACATAGGGATACAGTATCCATCCCGTCCCGCCTCTGGGCCACATAGCCAGACATGGTGGAAGGTTCCAGAACCTTCCGGGCTGTGGGAGGAGTTATGGTTTGCCGCCTTTCTGGAGGGTCACCTGACCTAGGGATATAATAGGCTTGGAGGGAAACTTAGAAGCCAGTTGGGGCACCACTGATCCTGGGAGAACCTCTGCCGGAGTACAGGCTTTAGGGCCTAGGGGGGAGACCTACACTACTGCTACTGACAAGGCGTAGGCACTGCTGTAGTAAGATAGCTGAGGAACGCCCGCCACCCACTGACCTGGCCCGGTGTGAGGGGACCCAGGGAACCATCTTCAGCGTGCTTGGAAGCACCACCCTGCGCCCCAAACACCACCAACTCATCCCCTCCCCCCATAAGGAGAAACCCCAAGAAGCAACCACAAAGGAACTACTTTCAGCAACCTGAAAACGCAAGCCTGACAAGACAGCAAGGTCAGAAGCCAGAACTATCAAACTGGAGATCACCAGGTAAAGCGCTATGCCATGAAGCGCTAGGCCTTCACCCCAATCCTCTACCACCTGTCGCAGTGCTGCCCTGCTGCTGGGCTGCCCAAAGCACTGTTGCATCAAACCCCCTGCCAGCCTGCTGCAAGCGCGCCCCCGCGCTGTGCCTCCACGTGGGAGGAATCGCCCTTAAGCCACTGACCTCGTGGCGGGAATCTGCCTGTTGCCGTGAGTCACCGCCGCGGGCCCAGCGCTGCGCGAAGACAAGCGCGCCTGTCACCGTGAATCACCGCCAGGCCCGGGAGCCCCCGCAAAGAAAGCGCGCTGGTGCCGGGAATCACCGCCGCGGCCCAGGAGAAAGAACGAGGCCTTCGGCCCCGCCGACGCCGTTACTAGGCGACCGGGGACGCCGACCGCGTCATCGGCCGCGCCCCCGGGAAGGCCACACAGCGATTGGGCGCTGGCTCCCGCCGCGCCCCCAGCGCCGACGGAGGCCAGAGAAGAGCACCGCGTAGGCAGCGGGAGGCCGGCCGGAGCGGACTGCTGGCTCCCGCTCCCTTCCCCGCATGCCGCAGCTGACTACGGGGGCCGGAGGAGAGCGATACCGGCCCCCCAACGACCCGCAATCCCGGCCGGAAGGCCGTACGACCCAGTCCGGGCCCCGCCCTGCAAAACACGGGCCGGCCCGGGAAGAAGCCAGTCGCTTCAGAAAGTGACCAACGAAAACCACTACAGGTGAGCCCGGGAGGCCCCTAGGGCACACAGGAACGCCACTGGGGGCCGGGGGCCACCATTAACCCGTTATTTGAAAGGGGGAAGTAAGGATTAACGGACACACGAGGCGAGGCCCCGGAGAGGAGTGGGCCTGGCCTGATTTAACCCCCTAAGCCACTCCTGAGAACACAGAAGCCCTAATTAACAGGGAAGCCCCAGAGAGAAGGACATGTAGAGGGGTTCCCTAAGCTATTCACCAGCCTAATTGTTATGCCTGCTTTAATTACTGTTTAGGCCTGATGCATATCCGCACTAATGAAACGTCTTTGCCTAGTGTAAAGGTGCTTAACTGAATTGAGCTGAAGTGTACACCGCCAAGAGTTGAAGTGTTTTATGTTGCAGGTGTACCGGATTTGCGAGGCCCCCTGTACTGCCTATGGGAGCGCCTAGATTAACGCAGGCCCTGTTTGAAATGTAACGTAAAATGCCTATTTACAAGCGATTGAATATTCATGAGGTGAACTGCATGTTTTAGGCCCATGTTTTATTCCTGCACCCTGTGATCATTATTGGTGCTAAGTGTTAGGAGATGATTCCTGCGGCCTTTTAGTGGCCTACAATGTTGATGAGCTATGGTGCTTTAATGAGATGACGCACTAATTGAGTACTTCAAAGAGTTGAAATGTTGCCCTGAATTATTCTGCCTCATCTGATGCTGCATTGATTTATATAAAAGAACTTGTTTTTAATACACAGGCCTGGTGTGGTGTCACATTATTGCGTCCGCATTACTGAGTCAGAGTGAGTGTGTGCTGCACAACTGCCTTACACATTGCCTTCGGGGGACTTTCCGCCTCGCGCCATGCTACCGTGCCGGAATTGGTAACCCCGGTTCCAACATTGGTGTTCAACGGCGGGATAAGGACTGGTGTTTGTGCAGCACCCTACAGTGATTCAGTGTGCGCCGTAATTAGACACCTGGTGTTAGACAAGCCTAACGAGTCACCCTTCACTACCTAATTGTACACACTCCTGTTTTGACCTGTTGCCTACATCCTAGAGGTTCTTCCTTAGTTGTCTTGGGTCCCCACTTGAGAGGATGGAGTTCGAGCTGACCAGCCTAGAAACATATACGGTGGCGCAGCTCAAGGAGTTCTGTCTGGGAAAGGGGGTGTCCGTCAAGCGAGGCGCCAGAAGAGAGGAGCTTCAGAAAGCTTTGAGGGCATGGGTAGCGGCCCACCCAAGGGGAAGGAGGGATGAGGAGCAGGGGGAGGTAGACGCCCCAGGAGAACTGGACCTACTGAATATAGACATTAGTGAGAATGTGTTGCCAGGGAGACGTTCCAGGGCAGGCAGTAGTGCGTCAGGGGGAGTCTATCGGCAGAGGAGTTGGTGGACAGGAGGGAGGAGAGACAGTTGAAGTTTGAGCTTGCTAAAATGGAGAAGGAGAGAGAAGAGAAGAGGCTAGCCATGGAGGAGAAGAAGCTCGCGCATGAGCTGAGCCTGAGAGAGTTAGAGCTCCGCGCATTGCAGATAGGGGCGCAAGGCAACTTGAATGGTGGCAGCGTACCTAATGGGGTTCCCCAGGAGCCCAAGTTATATCTACCTAGAGAGGTGATAACCAGTTTTAGTGTGGGAGATGACATTGTTAAGTGGTTGGCGGCGTACGAGGTGTCTTTGGTGGCCCATAGGGTTCCTGAGAGCTACTGGGGGGAGGTCTCTACAGGTACATACCTCCACTAGTAAGGGACACACTTTTGACCTTGGACAAGGGGGATCAGACGAACTACCCTATCATGAAGGAGGCCCTGCTTAAGAAGTTTGGCCTCACCCCAGAGAAGTACCGCCAAAAGTTCCGCAACAGCCACAAGCTTCCCACACAGAACTGGGTGGATTTTTTTTATTATGCCCGAAAGGCATTGGAGGGTTGGGTGCGTGGCAGCAATATTGATGACTACAAGGGGCTGTACGACCTGTTCTTGAGAGAGCACCTCCTAGACAAATGTTTTCCGGAGCTGCGCCAGTACTTGGTGGACCGCAAGCTGACCGATCCGCGGGAGCTTGCAGAGGAGGCAGACACGTGGGTCAGCACTCGGGTGTCCCACAAGGGAGCCGGGGCAGACCCCCCGAAAGGTGGACAGGGGATCCCCCAGAAGAAAGAGGGGGGAGATAAAAAGAGGGAGTTCTTTAAGGGCCCCCAAAATAGACCGCAAGGGAAATGGGTAGGTTCCCCATCCCAATCTGGATTCCAGAAACCCACTTACCCTGACAGGAGTCAGCAGCCCAGAACTGTCCGGTGCTACGAGTGCGGGGAGGTTGGACACTACAAGGGGGATCCCCAGTGCCGCAAGAGGACCCCAGCCCCCACAGGAGGTAAGAGCCCCGGGGTGGCCAGTGTAGCGCTTGGGGAGGAGTTGTCCCTAGGTAGGGGAGGTGAGTGGACAGGCTTGACCTTAGTTTCCCTGGGGGATAGAGAGATCATCCCACGGGTTCAGGTACCCTCGAACACTGCCAAGTACCGGCAGAGGGTCCTGGTGAACGGGGAGGAGGTGGAGGCTCTGAGGGACACAGGTGCCAGCATGACGATGGTAAGACGTCAGCTGGTGTCCCCAGAGCAGGTGATGCCTGAAGTATTCCACCCGGTTGTCATGGCTGATAATAGCCTGGGTCATTACCCCGTGGCCCAAGTTCCCTTTGAGTGGGGAGGAGTCAGTGGCCTGTTGAGAGTTGCGGTGAGCCCTGCCATGCCGGTTGATTGTCTGCTCGGGAACGATTTGGAACATACTGCCTGGAGGGAGGTAGAGTTCAATGCCCATGCTGAGATGTTGGGATTACCAGGATGGACTTGCGTCGTCACGCGGTCCATGGCTGCCCGACAAGGAACTCAGCCCGGGTTGGAGCCTGAAATAATGGTCCAGCCCACTGCTGGACGAGGAGATGTCCAGGAGGAAGCACCCAGTGAGATGGATGGGGAGCCCGCAGAGGTGACCCCGGAGTCCGCTGAGGTGGATGGTGTTCCCGTGGGGGACCTGCCGACCCCTGCAGGGTGGCAGGTGGAAGGAGGGCCTACCCGGGAGGAATTCTGCCGGGCGCAGAAGGAGTGCCCTACGCTTGAAGGCATGCAGCAACAGGCCGGTGCCCAAGCAACCGGTAAGGAGACCGGTAATTACCATGTCTACTGGGAGGATGACCTCCTCTACAGTGAGCCTAAGGCTCCGGCGCATGGGTCATCAAGGGCCTTAGTGGTCCCCCAATGCTACCGGGCCTTTCTGCTAGAGTTGGCACACGAGATACCACTAGCAGGACACCTGGGCCAGGACAAGACGTTTGCGCGTTTGGTCCCACATTTTTACTGGCCCAGGATGCGCGTCACCTCTGACACTTTCTGCAAGACCTGCACCACTTGCCAGGCGAGCGGCAAGACAGGGACTAAGTTGAAGGTCCCTCTGGAACCTCTCCCGGTTGTCGGTACCCCTTTTGAGCGGGTAGGGATTGACATTGTCGGGCCATTGGACCCGCCGACCTCTTCGGGACACAGGTTCATCTTGGTGTTGGTGGACCACGCCACCTGGTACCCAGAGGCAATCCCTCTGAGGACCATCACTGCACCGGTGGTGGCGCGGGCCCTGATGGGGATTTTTACCCGAGTGGGATTCCCCAAGGTCGTGGTGTCAGACAGGGGCACGAACTTCATGTCGGCCTACATGCAGGCCATGTGGAAGGAGTGTGGAGTGACCTACAGGTTCTCCACTCCTTACCACCCCCAGACGAACGGGCTCGTGGAGCGTTTCAATAAGACCTTGAAGGGGATGATCAGGAGCCTACCCGAGGACTTGAGAAGGAAGTGGGACGTCCTCTTACCCTGTCTGCTCTTCTCCTACCGAGAGGTGCCGCAGAAGGGGGTCGGTTTCAGCCCCTTTGAGCTGCTCTATGGCCACCCCGTTCGGGGGCCCCTCAGTCTTGTCAAGGAGGGGTGGGAGAAGTTTTCCTCGAAGCTTCCCCGTGATGTGGTCAGCTATATGCTGGCATTCCGCAGCCAAGTGGCCAAGCTGTGGAAGGAAGCCTCGGACAACCTAGAGGCTAGTCAGGCCGTCATGAAGGAGTGGTATGACCGGAACGCTCGGACGGTAGAGTTGGACGCTGGACAGAAGGTGTGGGTCATGGAGCCAGGAGAGCTTAGCGCCCTCCAGGACAGGTGGAATGGACCGTTTGAGATCCTGGAAAGGAGAGGCCAGACCACTTATGTCGTCGATGTGAAGACCCCCCGTCAACCCCACAGGGTGTTCCACGTCAACCGCCTGAAGCCACACCATGAGCGTTCAGAGCTCACTCTCCTGATGGTAACAGATGGAAGTGAGGAGGAGGAGAGTGAGCCCCTTCCAGACCTTCTGGCGGCCCATGAGAAGGATGGCTCGGTAGAGGGAGTGGTCCTCGCCCCATCCTTGACCCCAGAGCAACAGAGGGACTGCCGCCAGGTCTTGGGGCAGTACGCCTCGTTGTTCTCCCTCACGCCTGGGATCACGCACCTGTGTACCCATGATGTGGACACAGGGGACAGTCCGCCAGTAAAAACCAAGTCTTACCGGCTGTCCGATAAGGTCAAGGCTAGTATCCAGGGTGAGGTTACCAAGATTCTAGAACTGGGGGTGATTGAGCCTTCCAGTAGCCCTTGGGCTAGTCCGGTGGTGTTGGTGCCGAAAGCGGCCCCACCGGGCACCACACCGGAACTTCGGTTCTGTGTGGATTACCGCGGACTCAACTCAGTAACCAAGACCAACGCTCACCCGATCCCTCGGGCGGATGAGCTCATTGACCGGCTGGGAGCAGCCCGGTATCTGAGTACCATCGATTTGACGTCAGGCTATTGGCAGATCGCCATGACGGAAGGAGCAAGGGAGAAGTCTGCGTTCTCCACCCCCGAGGGCCACTTTCAATTTCGGGTGATGCCCTTCGGGTTGAAAAATGCTTCAGCCACTTTCCAGCGGTTGGTGAACCAGGTGCTGTCTGGCCTAGAGGCCTTCTCTGCTGCCTACCTGGATGACATAGCTGTCTTCAGTAGCAGCTGGGAGGACCATCTGGAGCATCTCCAGGAGGTGCTACAGGCTCTGCAACGGGCTGGTCTAACCATCAAGGCCAGCAAGTGCCAGATTGGGCAGGGATCTGTCGTGTACCTGGGACATCTGGTGGGCGGGGGTAAGGTGCAACCCCTCCAAGCCAAGATCAAGACCATCTTGGCCTGGGAGCCCCCCAAGACCCAAACAGAGGTCCGGGCTTTTCTCGGCCTCACGGGATACTACCGCCGGTTCGTCAAGGGATATGGAACCATTGTGGGCCCTTTGACGGAGTTGACTTCGAAGAAGCAGCCACGCAGAGTCATCTGGACGGCTGCCTGCCAGGAAGCCTTTGAGACCCTCAAACGTGCGATGTGCACCGCACCGGTGCTCAGGACTCCAGACTTTGGACGGGAATTTATCGTGCAGACAGACGCTTCTGAGCATGGCATAGGAGCTGTGCTCTCGCAGCTGAATGACGATGGCCAAGACCAGCCAGTGGCCTTCATTTCCCGAAGACTACTCCCCGGGAACAGCGGTGGAGTACCATCGAAAGAGAAGCCTTTGCCGTGGTTTGGGCTGTAAAGAAGTTGAGGCCATACCTTTTTGGTTGTCACTTCCTGATCCAGACCGACCACAGACCCCTTCGCTGGCTCATGCAGATGAGAGGCGAAAACCCCAAATTGCTGAGGTGGTCCATTTCCCTCCAGGGGATGGACTTTCGGGTGGAACACCGACCCGGAGTAGACCACGCCAATGCGGACGGTCTCTCTCGGTTCTTCCGCCTTAGCGATGAGAACTCCCTAGGGGTTGAGTAGCTCTCCCCACTTTCGGCTGGGGGGACGTATGTTAGACCTGTCCGCCTAGGGTGGTCTTACCCTGTTTTTTTCCCTTTTGCGCCTCATTTTTGCCACCGTATTTTTACTGGACCTAGGTCTCCGGGCGCTTTACCACTGCCAACCAGTGCTGAGGTGCAGGTGCTCTCTTCACCCAAGATGGCTGCCACAGGCCCCTGCTACTGCGGAGTGGCCTTGCACACATACACCTACTAGTAGCCAGGGTCAGGCTGGGACATAGGGATACAGTATCCATCCCGTCCCGCCTCTGGGCCACATAGCCAGACATGGTGGAAGGATCCAGAACCTTCCGGGCTGTGGGAGGAGTTATGGTTTGCCGCCTTTCTGGAGGGTCACCTGACCTAGGGATATAATAGGCTTGGAGGGAAACTTAGAAGCCAGTTGGGGCACCACTGATCCTGGGAGAACCTCTGCCGGAGTACAGGCTTTAGGGCCTAGGGGGGAGACCTACACTACTGCTACTGACAAGGCTTAGGCACTGCTGTAGTAAGATAGCTGAGGAACGCCCGCCACCCACTGACCTGGCCCGGTGTGAGGGGACCCAGGGAACCATCTTCAGCGTGCTTGGAAGCACCACCCTGCGCCCCAAACACCACCAACTCATCCCCTCCCCCCATAAGGCGAAACCCCAAGAAGCAACCACAAAGGAACTACTTTCAGCAACCTGAAAACGCAAGCCTGACAAGACAGCAAGGTCAGAAGCCAGAACTATCAAACTGGGGATCACCAGGTAAAGCGCTATGCCATGAAGCGCTAGGCCTTCACCCCAATCCTCTACCACCTGTCGCAGTGCTGCCCTGCTGCTGGGCTGCCCAAAGCACTGTTGCATCAACCCCCTGCCAGCCTGCTGCAAGCGCGCCCCCGCGCTGTGCCTCCACGTGGGAGGAATCGCCCTTAAGCCACTGACCTCGTGGCGGGAATCTGCCTGTTGCCGTGAGTCACCGCCGCGGGCCCAGCGCTGCGCGAAGACAAGCGCGCCTGTCACCGTAAATCACCGCCGGGCCCGGGAGCCCCCGCAAAGAAAGCGCGCTGGTGCCGGGAATCACCGCCGCGGCCCAGGAGAAAGAACGAGGCCTTCGGCCCCGCCGACGCCGTTACTAGGCGACCGGAGACGCCGACCGCGTCATCGGCCGCGCCCCGGGAAGGCCACACAGCGATTGGGCGCCGGTTCCCGCCGCGCCCCCAGCGCCGACGGAGGCCGGAGAAGAGCACCGCGTAGGCAGAGGGAGGCGGGAGGCCGGCCGGAGCAGACTGCTGGCTCCAGCTCCCTTCCCCGCATGCCGCAGCTGACTACGGGGGCCGGAGGAGAGCGATACCGGCCCCCCAACGACCCGCAATCCCGGCCGGAAGGCCGTACGACCCAGTCCGGGCCCCGCCCTGCAAAACACGGGCCGGCCCGGGAAGAAGCCAGTCGCTTAAGAAAGTGACCAACGAAAACCACTACAGGTGAGCCCGGGAGGCCCCTAGGGCACACAGGAACGCCACTGGGGGCCGGGGGCCACCATTAACCCGTTATTTGAAAGGGGGAAGTAAGGATTAACGAACACACGTGGCGAGGCCCCCGAGAGGAGTGGGCCTGGCCTGATTTAACCCCCTAAGCCGCTCCTGAGAACACAGAAGCCCTAATTAACAGGGAAGCCCCAGAGAGAAGGACATGTAGAGGGGTTCCCTAAGCTATTCACCAGCCTAATTGTTATGCCTGCTTTAATTACTGTTTAGGCCTGATGCATATCCGCACTAATGAAACGTCTTTGCCTAGTGTAAAGGTGCTTAACTGAATTGAGCTGAAGTGTACACCGCCAAGAGTTGAAGTGTTTTATGTTGCAGGTGTACCGGATTTGCGACGCCCCCTGTACTGCCTATGGGAGCGCCTAGATTAACGCAGGCCCTGTTTGAAATGTAACGTAAAATGCCTATTTACAAGCGATTGAATATTCATGAGGTGAACTGCATGTTTTAGGCCCATGTTTTATTCCTGCACCCTGTGATCATTATTGGTGCTAAGTGTTAGGAGATGATTCCTGCGGCCTTTTAGTGGCCTACAATGTTGATGAGCTATGGTGCTTTAATGAGATGACGCACTAATTGAGTACTTCAAAGAGTTGAAATGTTGCCCTGAATTATTCTGCCTCATCTGATGCTGCATTGATTTATATAAAATAACTTGTTTTTAATACACAGGCCTGGTGTGGTGTCACATTATTGCGTCCGCATTACTGAGTCAGAGTGAGTGTGTGCTGCACAACTGCCTTACACATTGCCTTCGGGTGCCTTTCCGCCTCGCGCCATGCTACCGTGCCGGAATCGGTAACCCCGGTTCCAACACAATGCTCTCTGACAGAAAGGCTTTCCCAGATGTCAAATGAACAACATTTAAAAAATAAATATATATATATATATCTCCTTCAGGAAATTCCCCCACTGGAGAACAGATGGAGCGCACTCAGTGGAAGGCTTTTCAATAGTATTTTAATCCAAAATTAAACGGGCAAATTTCTCCATTCACAGCAAAATAAACCAATGCATATCGAGCTCCATGAGCCCTTGGTCTCAAGGAGCTCGAAACTCGTTGGTTTATTTTGCTGTGAATGGAGAAATTTGCCCGTTTAATTTTGGATTAAAATACTATTGAAAAGCCTTCCACTGAGTGCGCTCCATCTGTTTTCCAGTGGGGGAATTTCCTGAAGGATTTATCACGGCGTGGCTCAGCCGATGAGAATCGCACCATCTACAAAGTAAGCGCATCTTTGCCAGCGAAAGCAAACCCTGTTTGGAAATATATATATATATATATATATATATATATATATATATATATATATATATATATATATACATACATATTAAATGCATGGATAATAATAAACACCAGAACAAGCAAGTTATACTGGACGTCCTGCAAGAAATCAGAAAGATATATACACTAAATACATCAGATGATTACCTTGGATGTGTGCACTTCAGGCTCACTCACACATCACAAAGTCAATACTCAAAGAAAACACCTCAGGTGATTATAGCTATTGGAAACTGAATATGCACACATAAACAGCCACGCATCACAATGGCACTAATCAAAAATCAAACACTTCACCTGGTTCAATCTTCATCCTGACCCACTCCAGACTGGGGGACTCACAGCGGAAGTCAGGAGACTCAGCAACAAGATGTCTGCACTGACGATGCGTCCACCATTCAGGCTCAAACAATCCTGGTCTCTAAGTCAACAAACCTCAGCTTTATAGTCTCAAAACACACTAGAAGGTTTGAGAGGCCTTCCTTCTGCGCCAAAGAAACTTACTGGAATTGGCCACCTTCCATGCAAGCATTCCAGGGCATAACGAGTTCCCACGTTCCCTCTACATTCTCACATGTTCCAGCCTTTATCTTAACGAAGCTTACGAAAGCCTCTGGCGGTACATTCAACAATCTCCTCTCCAAAAACAAAGCCACCTTGAACGTGATTAACCCAAACAACTTGAGCACTCTGGGGGCCTGTCTGTGTGCGCAAAAAGCTCTAGCAAGACAGAGCCAGAATTCAAGATGACATGAGGGCATGTCAAAGCCAATAGTAAAAACTTCAGAATACTTCCCAATGTACAACACAATGCACATTTGTGCACCACTGCCTATAGCATCACATACTTCATCTCTCAATGTACAACATAATGCACATTTGAGCACCCCTGCTCATAACACTGCACTTTGAAACGAAGAAGTACATTCCACATCTCTCTCTCATGCTTTCAAATGCACATCCCACACGTTCTGTTCTTGGCAAGCTGTTCTACTCTGTGTCAGCTCCCACTTTAAAACTATGAGATTACACAAAAGAAATCTTCAAGGGAAATAAGCCATATGCAGGACGTACATTCATGCTAGGGTAAAATGAAACACCAAAGTCAATTAAAATGATGGGAGTCAAAGTTCATCACGCGGTGTCAAACCAAAGGAGTGCCTCTAGCACTACACTCCTGCAGCTCAGCAGACAGCAAGCAGCAGGCCAACACAGCAAAGCAGTTAGTAGAGTGGCAGTCCGTTCTGATAGCCCAGCAGTTCCTTCTGGCAGTGTGTAGCATGTATAGTCAGCAGCGTCTGGTTACAAGCACTATGCAGTGTCTGAAAACATGGGGTCAGAGCCCCTGTACTTATACTTATAATGTCTTAGATCTGGGGGAACTTCAAAAGAAACCTTAGAAGTGCACACCCCCCCCTTTCAACTCAACCCTGGCTCCAGACATACAGTAGGGGGTAAACTAGCCCTTTGTGTGATATCAGGACTCAGCCTAATCAAATGTAAGTGCGCCCTGCCTCCCTTTTTCCCAGCCCAGGAAGACTATCAGTATGCAGATGCACCCAGCCCTTCCTGTGTGATGGCTGTCTGGAAAGTATGCACAAGGTGTAGCTGTCAACCAGGCCCAGATATGGATTGGAGTCAAGCTGCAAAGCACACAGAGTTATAAGCACTGAGAAATGCTCACTTTCTAGAAGTAGCATTTCTAAAATAGTTGTAAAAAATCCACCTACACCAGTAAGCATGATTTTTCACTACCATTCTAAACATACCAAACATGGCAGCGCTACTCCTTTGAGATCGGGAATTACCACTTAAACATATATAAGGGAAGTCCCAAATGCTAGCCTATGAGAGGAGGAGGCCTCACAGTAGTGAGAAACAAAGTAGGGTGTCTGTCACTAGGACATGCCACACATCAAAAGCACATGTCCTACCTTTTACTTACACAGCACCCTGCTCATCTTAGGGGTGACCTATATGTAGTAAAAGGGGAGTTTAAGGCTTGGCAAGTAGTTTTCCATGCCAAATCAGTTTGGTTAAAAAACTTTATTCTGCAAGTTAAAAACAGCCTTTAAAGTACATAAAACATTTGATAAAAACAGTAAAACTTTAAAATGCTAAAATACATGGATCCAGATAGCACACACGAACAGTAGCCCTTCGTTGACATGTTTGTATTTCATTTCAAATACACAATGCTTTTCCTCAAGTTAATACCCCTCAGAATAAAAAGAGCAACATTAAAACACACAAAATTGTCATTTAGGGCAAGCAAGAAATTCAAGGCAACATTATAGTTTCTAATATTCTGAGCAACGAGAATAGGTTTAAGATAATGGCACCTACAATTTGAGTAAAAGTTACAAAACAACACAAAGGGCAGCGCGCTCCGTTTACTCCTGCCATCACATGGGCAAGGTGTAGACTCAGCTGGACATAACTTCATAGTGGGGAAGGCTACCAAATGATACATAGTACCAAACCGAAACCTAGTCAAAACATATTGATGTTAGTTATTGGTAACACAAGATAAATATGTTTGGTAACCCTCCTCCAAGGAAAGAGACATGTAAAATACAACCGTCAATTTTATTGATTCAGGGCCCATTCGGCATTAGGACCTGTGCTTAAAAAAAGTATCTTTGATACATTTCTTAGAGAGTGATAGAACCTTAAGGGGGTCTGGCCACACTGAAAATTTAAATAGGTTACTAAAAGAGGAATTTATATACACCAACCAGGGAATACGAGAAACGTTATCCAAGGTCAGGCAATCTAAAATGATTGATTTGGTGAAACTGGTTTCATCTTTTGACCATATGGAAAGCCAAAGAAGCAAAGGTCTAACCAAAAGCAGGTCCTCCAAATATTGTAGACCAACCTCTTGATGGGCGATAAGAGTTGAAGCAGAGGTAGGTAAACAAAGTAGGTGCTTAAGAAAGCTATTTTCCTCGAGTTGCAGGGGCTTACTTGAGGTATAGCCCCACACCCCGGCCTCATAAGTGGCAGTAGCCACCCCTTGGCCTTATATATCTCAACCATTTCTTTAATCGGCCTACTGCCCAGTTTGGTTGAGAACCTAAAATCTCAGAATTTCTAATCATTTTAGATTTAGCGTTGAGGATCTGTTGAGCCCAGCAGCCGTTACTTGTAAATAGAACACCCAGGTAGGAAAAAGATTTAACTCTATAACATGAGTCTTCTCAATGAAAAAGGATCTACATTTTGTTGGTCTATGTCTGCAAATCATTGTAAAAGTTTTCGATTTATTAATCGCCATGCCTTTTGATGCCATGAACTCCCCAAAAGCACTCATCAATTTCTGGAGGCCAACCGGGGTCCTAGATTTTAAAACCGCATCATCAGCATATAATAACACTGGTATGGAATGCCCGGCAACACAAGGAGCATCGGTTGATAAGACCTGCAAAAAGTTGTCTACCCCATTGATAAAAAGTGAAAACAATAGCGGGGCCAAAACACATCCCTGATGGATGCCTCTCTCCACATTAAAAATGGGCGAGCATTCGCCCTGGGGTCCATAACAAACTCTACTATATAGATTCTTGTACAGGCGTGCAAGGAAGCCAATAATGGCCCTAGGTGCACCAAGGGAAATTAGGGTTGGCCAAAGGATGGTATGATTAACTAGATCAAATGCGCTACTTACGTCCGCAAACTTTTTACAAGAGACAGTTGTCCCTGAGATAGTGAAGAATATGTATGCAATGAATATAGCCTCAATCAATGCTATATTGTAGCCAATATCCAGCCGGACAAAGGCAATTTTAATATGCAGAATAGTTACAATAGAACACAAATGCGAGTCAAAATAACAGTGGGATACATTTATTGTTATTTTGACTCGCATTTGTGTTCTATTGTAACTCTTCTGCATATTAATATGCATACATATTCTTCATTATCTCAGGGACCACTGTCTCTTGTAAAAAGTTAGTTCCCAAGGTCCCTGACCGATTCTATTTGGGTTCCCTTGTTTTGTTTACATACTTACGTCCGCAAAGCAAAGATATAGGGAGCCAGATTTAGCACTGGTATATTTCGCAATCAGCAGATCCAAGTTAACGCATTGCTGTATTGTCCCTAGGCCCTTTCTAAAAACAAACTGTGCTTGGGATGAAGGAGAATGCTCCTGTGCCCACTACTCCAGCCTCTTCATTAAAATCCTGCTCATCGCTTTTACTGAGGAGTCTAAGAGCGAAATAGGGCGATAATTTTTGGGGTCTGAGTTATCATCCTTCTTGAATATTGGTACAACAATAGAAATGTCCCAGGAAGGTGGTATCATACAGACAGCAGCAGCATAAAACACTCTAGTTAGAATAGGTCCTCATAATTCTTTGGCAGCTTTAAATACATCCACTGGCACCCCATCAGGCCCAGGGGCCTTTCCTCCTGCACTGTCATGCAGGGCAGTAATTACCTCATCAATGGAGATGTCTAGGGGCAGAGGATTTTGCCTACACATCACCACATATGCCCCACTATCACTTTCCTCTTGGTTATGTTTAAAAATGTTTGAAAAGTGTTCCACCCATGCTTCACAAGAAACAAAGGAGTTGAACTCATGGTTAACATCATTTTTTTAAAAAGGGGTGTTAACCGTGTCCCAAAATAGCTTACCCACTTTTTTTACAATATATTGCACAGACACCTGTCTGTTTTGGGTCACTTCTTTGAAGTGGTATATTTAGATCTTCGTGGTTTAATTTAACAACAAACCCCCACTCCTTTTATTTCCATTTCTGTTTTTCAGATACATCATAACATCTTTATGTCTGAAAGTGAGACCTTGTCCTATACGGACGAATATATCCTAAAGATAGCTGCAGGCCCTTCTCTGCTGGGTAATAAGGGCCCTGTGACACATTTCCCTTATGAAACAGATCTGAACCAACTTGAGAGACTAAAGAAAAAACTAGTTAGGACTGAATTACATGCCAAGTTCCTTACAGATTGTTTGAATGCTAATATCATTCCCACAGGTCTCCAGATTAAAAACATTCCTATAATCTTTACAGATGATGAGGATTTCAAAGTTGGTTTTAGTTATTCAGCCAACAAGTGCTCACGCACTTGGATGGTGCTCAGCATAGAAACAGCGCTGAAACATATTAAGATTTTGGTGAAGGAAATCGAGAATTTAGAGAAAAAGATCGAATCTGATTCCACCATCACTAACTCGAAACTTCTCTTAGACAAAGTTGTGCTCACAATAAAGGAATTTGAGGAATTTAACTCCCATAAAAAAAACAGACAAACTCCATAAAGACATTAGGCGGTATAGTAAAGAAAGGACCTATCCTTACTCTCCAGAAAGATTTTTATTTACGTGAGGGCCCAAATCAGTTTCAACGCAAAAAAAACACATTCTCAGATACCAATTCAGACACCGATAGCGAACATACATCAAATAACACACATCGCCAGTACTACGAGCAACAACCTTCCACATCCAGGCAAGTTTTTTAGGCCCAGACCGGAGAGGACAGGGTCAACCTCGGAGACAACGCTCATCCAAGAGGGGATGGTTTCGGAACCAATATACCCCGGGTTTCAGACAGACACGCAACCAGTACTACGAATGGTAAATTGTCAACAGACCATTCCAATGTTTAATCTTTCACAACACATCTTATCAGAATCAGAAATATCAGTTTTGTCATCAGGCTTATCATTCGTGCCAACTAATAAGAGTGACCTTTTCCAGACGAAATTAGAACTGTATAAGTTCTTTCGTTCGGTGAGACTTAAAAATTTTTTTGCTTGTCAAACGCCCACTTTAATGATGGACACTACTGGCTTACGCAATCGCTCCACATTTTTTCCATCTAACACAATGGTAGCAAAGGAAATAACCACTTTTGAAAATGCCATCATCACAGAAATTGAAAATATGTTCAAAAAGAAATCCTCAATTAGATACAACCTTACCAAAGATGAACAGAAATCACAGCAAAATCTCCAGACCCTTCCAGGAACAATCATCAAGCCAGCTGATAAGGGTGGGGGTATAGTGCTGTGGGACAGGGAAGCCTACAGATCTGAGGTCCTCAAACAACTATCTGTTGAGACACATTATAAGAAACTGACAGGCAACCCTACTGCCGGTCTTGCCAAAACCATTTCCCTATTGAGTCAACAAGGTTTTGAAGGTGGCTGGTTGAGCGAAAAAGAGGCTTCTTTTTTGATCAATGCATCGCCAACAGTACCAGCACTCTACATTTTACCTAAAGTGCATAAAAACATCAGTACACCACCAGGGAGACCCATTATCTCGGGGTGTAATTCAATCCTCAAGCCATTGGCTCAGTACGCAGATTTTTTTTTCTGACCTTTCGCCACAGAGGCGGCAACCTATATAAGAGATACAACGGCAGTAATAAATGCAGTTGAAAACCACAGTTTTGATCCTACATGTGAATTGCTTGTGTCCATGGACATAGAAAGTCTTTATACGAACATTCCGCAACTCGAGGTTCTTAACATCATTGAACTTCTCTTAGATGAAAGACCAAGACCACACAATGTTCCCACACAATTCATTATTGAATGCATTAGAATCTCCATGTGTGAGAATTTCTTCTTATTTGAAAGTACCTTTTACCAGCAACTTAAGGGTGTTGCAATGGGTGCTATTTATGCCCCTGACATAGCGAATATTTATGTTGCTGACTTTGAAAATAAGTTTATTTTCGACATCTTGAACCCTTAAACGTCCAACATCATATGTTATTTAAGATACATAGATGATGTCTTTTTTATATGGAGAGGGAACAAGCAATTGTTACTTGAATTCCATGACTGGATCAATACCAGAAATCCACACTTGAGATTTTCCTTGGAATGTGATAACAAGAGCATGAACTTCCTAGATATTTCAATTGTAGTCGATGATAACAACTCACTCTATACAACTCTTTTTACAAAACCAACTGCTAGGAACACGTTGCTTAAATACAATTGTCACCATCCACAGGCGCTACGGGATGGACTCCCATTTGGGCAGTTCCTGCGTCTCCGCAGGAACTGCTCTAGGAGGGAAGATTACTTTCTGGAGGCAAGGAAACTAAAAGAAAAATTACAGGCACGTGGTTATCCTAGTAGGCTTCTTAAAAAATCTTTGAAGCGCGCTTGGTATAATAACCGTGAAGCGCTTCTAGAGGTTAAGAGTAAATCCACACAACCACAACTTGTTTGTGTAACCACTTTTGGAACAGCAACCAACAATATCAAAAAGATAGTTAAGAAACATTGGCCACTACTCAACGGTATCCCTGGACTTGATGATAGACCTTTGTTTTCTTTTAAAAGGGTCTTAATATAAAAGATCGCTTGGTACATGCATATGAACCTCAGGACAATCGTGTTGTGGACAATATGAGACAGATTGTTCCAGTTTTAGGTCATTATATATGTACTAGATGCGCTGCATGCAGCACCACAAAAAACATCAAATCTTTTGACCTTAATGGACGGACAACTATAATCCAGAATTTTTCGAACTGCAACACCAGTAACGTTGTTTACTGTATTCAATGTCCTTGTGGTCTTCACTATATAGGGAAAACTACACAAATGGTTAAGAAAAGAATCCTCCAACACCAGTCAAGGATTCGATGCAAAGTTGAGAATGCTCCATTAGTTGACCACTATAGCCAGGAAAAATACACTGAGAAAGATATGTTCTGGTGGGTCATTACAGTGGTTTAACCATCGATTAGACATTCTAATGTTGACCGTTCACTTATTCTTAAAGAAAATCAATGGATCTGTCGGACTGACAGTATAAATAAAGGTTTGAATTCTGCCACTGAATGGCACACCCTAGCATGCATATGTTAACGTGACTATTGAACCTTTCTATATGCTGTCCATTTAATAATCTGATTAATGACCTGATCAATCATGACTCTGAATACAATTTAATCTGCAGTTAAGTCGTGTGTTTGGTCGATCATGATTTCTGTAAAAAGTCTAAGCTGCTGTCATTTCAAAAACAATTTCATGTATGTAATTACATGTGTGTAGCTTAAATGTTCTATAATGTGTATATTATGAAGCTGATTTATACCCTCTTTGGTTATGTTTCCCACACTAAATTTTCAAAATATGGCAATTATCAGCACGTTTTTGACTTAATATAACACTTCAGATTTTTATTGTAACAGTGTTTAACATTTATGTCAAATGTTATTTATTTGTATAAGTCGGATATGTCAATGTGTATTTTATTAATCATTCCTGTTATTAGAACTTTTGGTCGTTTAGAATTTGTCGCCACTTTCTTTTGATTTCTCCCTCTTTTTTCTTCTATAATCTATATCAATTTACGTTATTTGGGAACAAACAACATCACCATTAATATCATTCTCTAGCTCAATAAGCTGTTATTTGCGATTTTTATTAACCCGTTTAGATATGTCTCACCTTTTAATTTGAGACTATCATAAAGCCAGTGGTTATAGTGGCATGAGCACTTTGGATGACTGTCTGTATTGAATAAATCACAAGTAACACAGGTTACGTGACCGTGTTTGTTCCAATAGACCCAATTTTTACATCTTTCAAGATGGCCGACACACTTTTGAATCTCCCGATAGATATGTGCTAGTCCGTCATCCAACATCCTGCTCCCGGAAGCTCCGTACTTTAAAAGTCGGCTCCATGACACCACGCTTGTTTGCGAACTCCTAACCGGTAGACTGCACGTTTTGAGAACGTATGGATCAAGACTAGGTAAGCACCATCCTGATTCTTCTGTCACGCTAGGAGACTTGTTTTAATAATGTAAAATGCTACAAGTCCATTCTGTCTTACGATGTCTAGATTCCCTAAAGACGCAGCATAAATTAGTGCACTCGGCAGTCCATGTCCGCAAGTTTTAAGTGAATACGTGCCTGACAGTAACGTTAATTTGGCTACAGGTAAGCCAGATTTAAATAATTTTAACTTTCTGCTAACACAGCGTTAGTTAGGTGCAATTTGATTATACAAGCCTTGATAGATAAACTTAAGACGGCGTACGCTTCAGAGCGAACTTGACATGTTCTCCCATATTTTCCAGTATCTGGAGTCTGTTCAAATTGTGGCCAGCCTCTAACTTGATATATAAGCCTCGGTGAATATTCCATAGTATTTAATTAAAGCTACCGATGAGCAATCATGCATAGGTAGAACTATACAAAATCACAAGTCCATTATTACTTGTGACCCCGAACATGGTCCTTTCACTGTGTGCGTTTTGTATATGTCCAATTGTTTCAACTTAGTTGATAACTGTCTATATACAGGGTTTATACAGGGCCAATGGCATATGAACAATTCCCTTGAAAGTAATAATAATATGCCCATAATAGCAGGTTCGATGACCATATACACATCTAGATTGGTGTAGCTATACCGACAACATCGTGTATGTATTTTAAATAAGCATTTTTTCAATAAAAATACAGGCAAGCATAATTTCAAATAATATGATTTCTTCTTAGAAATGTATCCTAAACTAATGTTTTAATTCATCTCTCCGTATAGATAGTCTTTTAATCATACGGAGAACGTTTTGCCCGCCTTGACTCTATTGAGCGCGCCACTTCCTATAAGAAATCTGAGAAGTAAGCCATTTTGAAACTAGATATATTTATATGTCAAGAACTGACAAAGAATTCATTTTTTTCAATTCAGTTAATAATTAGTTTCCTTTAAGATATGGATTTTGCTCCTTTTTTCTTTCCCATAGATTGGGGCTAAAGTGTAAGCTATACACACTGGGCCTTTTATATTAGAGGGCCTTTCCTTCCTTTTCTTTTTTCACGGGTGCATCTTTTTCTCTCTTTTAAATTAAGAATTAATTTCGTTAAGTGTAATGGCTTAAAGTTTTTATGTTGTGTACGCAGGGGTATGTTGTGGTTTCACAATCAACTTCACGTCCTGAAGAAGGTCTAACGGTCTCACTGCCAACATAGACCGAAACGTCGACAGCACATCTATTTCCTGTAACTTTCGTTGATTTCAAGGAACCATTTTCTGTTTTGTCAGATCGTTTACCTTGGTTGATTGTTGGAATAGATGTTTACATATTTGTTTTGTAGGTTAAATTGCAATACCTTGAACAATATGTGTGGTTGATTCTAAATTTAATTCCTTGTTTTCATCTGTGTATATATTAAATATATGTTTTTTTGAAGAAAAGATTGCCCCGTTTTGTTATACAGTTCATATCTGTATGATAATTGATTTATTCAAAAGCAAAGAAATTTTCCTCTGGTATGTTTCAATCACAAGTTCATCACTGACAAGGGTGAACATAAATGATTGTGTTATAAAAATGTATTCAACTAAGATTATGAATAAAATCCCTTGTAGGCACTCCCCAACTTATTTTTGTATTGTCCCTAGGCCCTTTCTAAAAACAAACTGTGCTTGGGATGAAGGAGAATGCTCCTGTGCCCACTACTCCAGCCTCTTCATTAAAATCCTGCTCATCGCTTTTACTGAGGAGTCTAAGAGCGAAATAGGGCGATAATTTTTGGGGTCTGAGTTATCATCCTTCTTGAAAATTGGTACAACAATAGAAATGCCCCAGGAAGGTGGTATCACACAGACAGCAGCAGCATAAAACACTCTAGTTGGAATAGGTCCTCATAATTCTTTGGCAGCTTTAAATACATCCACTGGCACCCCATCAGGCCCAGGGGCCTTTCCTCATGCAGGGCAGTAATTACCTCATCAATGGAGATGTCTAGGGGCAGAGGATTTTGCCTACACATCACCACATATGCCCCACTATCACTTTCCTCTTGGTTATGTTTAAAAATGTTTGAAAAGTGTACCACCCATGCTTCACAAGAAACAAAGGAGTTGAACTCATGGTTAACATATTTTTTTAAAAAGGGGTGTTAACCGTGTCCCAAAATAGCTTGCTATCATTAGTTTCGGCAGCTAAGATCAGCTTTGACCACGCCTCTTCCTGTAGGGCCTTCTTTCTTTTAGTAATGGCCTGTTTGTACTCCAGTCGGAGGGACTTAATTAACATGATGTTCCGTGGGGAGCTATGTAGAGCATTTTTAGATACTGAGAGGCCTGTGTGTAACAATGATCAAACCAGTCCGTATATTTAACTCAGAAAAAGTTCGCTTTACGAGGCCGTAGTGTATTAATAGAACATGTAATGAGATTAAAATTATCCATCAATCTTTTAGTAATCACCTCATCCTTTAAGCAATAGTTAATGTGCGTGTGTTTTTTGTTTACAATGTCTTGAAGTAAGCTTTTGGAGTCAATGCCTGCCTATTTAATTCTCACACCATTGGGCCTGGTAGGAGCAATATTGTCAATTACAGGCAGTTCTTCACTTTTCCTGCCCCAGAAGAGAAACAGCAGTATGATGGGATCATGGTCACTTATTATATACTGAACAATACTAAGGGTGCCACACAAGCGACTAGCAGAAGCAGATATCAGTACATGATCAATGACCATAGCTACATTTCTACCTGTAAAGGTTAGGATTAGTTCCCCATTAGCACCACATTCACAAGTCAGCAGCTGTAAATCAAACTTAGTAATAATTAAGTTCAATGTATCCCCATACTAATTTTGACAGAAACGCAGTGTCCATCCCATCCTGGTTAGTATATCCACACACAGAATTTGCTGCAAGAGGACAAGACTGGATATTAAAGTCTCCTGCCCATAGTATTACAAAATTAGAATGGATAGGACGTAGAAAGGCTTCCAAACCAAGGCCAAGTGCATAGGCCACTTTACTACACGAGGGGTCGAAATCATTATTCTAGAAATTGATCAGCACCAAATCACAGCCCCTTTGATAGTTAACCACAGCAGCTGAGAGTGTGGTCCCACCGACGATGTCCTTTTCACAGTTACAGGGAATTTATTAGAAATAAGGGTCTGCAATCCTCCTTTAGCCCGGCCAGCACAAGAAAGTATGGCACCTAAAAACAACAAAGATTACACCTCAGCTTATATCGGGTTCACACACCATGTTTCTTGAATGCAAATGACATCAAAACCAGATACAGTACTAGTCCGCTCAGCAGTGCCTAACTTGTTTGATAACCCCCCACATTTTATGTTGCAAATTTGGAACATCCATCCATAGGGTGATTAGTATCCCTTACATCTAGACCATTGATGTGAAGACATCTGGGAATAGAATTAACATTACTATTAGTACCAGTGATCGTTTAACCACCATTTCTGGGGCAAGTATCCACCCCTACTAGATCAAAGTTAGACAAGTCTGCCTCAGAGTACGACACATTCTTCTCAGAAATGTCATCACTGCACTACAACACATAAGGCCTACAGTACTTGAGTCAACTCATTCTCTTGCAGAGAGCTCAATACCTGGAACCTGTTTGTTGAAGTATCCATAGGGGAATAAGGGATGAGGTCCTGGCCAGATACTCTCAAGGAGTTATGGTTCACATTATGTACTGGGACAGAATCCCGTACTGCGAACTAGACACCTAGCTTGCCACTTGCCTGTGGCCTCTGGTTCCTGCTTGTTCCAGACGGATCCAGTGACACCGCAGCTGCCCGGGTTTTCCCACTGTGGTTTTGCCAACTGGGTTTTCCCATTCACCGTTCTTCCCGCCAAAAGAAGCCCCACCCACCCTAGGACCTACTAAATGCAGGCCGCAGTGCGACCGCACAGTGGGCGTGCTGCTGGCGTGCCAAAGGCAAGCCCACTGTGCCCGTCCGCCACTGGACGGCGCCCAGCGCCACAACCCCTGGCCCCCCCCGAAGATACACCATTGCCGAGCTCTACACCCTCGATCCGGACGTCGCAACAAACACTGCCACCACGCTGACCCACACTCATCTGTATAACCTTTCACTTGCACCCACTGTCACTTCACCTGCCACTGCGCACACACCAGCCCGCCGACTAGCCCCACCCCGAACACACCGCAGACACCATCTGAATAAAAACACCAACTCGCAAGTGCCCTTTTCAACACACACTCATTATGCAGCATTCCACTGAATTCTGGGACCTCATCGCCACCCTCGCACCCTACATAGTCTTCCACACTGAGACCTGGCTCAACCCCACATCTGCCTCAGACATTACCACAGCGATCCCTGTGGGATATAAAATCATTCACCAGGACCTCACCAACAAGCCGGGAGGAGGAACGGCCATCATCCACAAAGAGACCATACAGTGCACCACCACCACCGACAACACCACCACGGATCATCTTAACTTGAAGCTCCACATGGATGACAAGACAACCATCAGAGTCCAAGGACTTCATCTTCTTCAGCGACCTAAATTTCCACATCGACGACCCCAATGACAAAAACACTGCACACCTCCTCAGCAGTATGGGCAACCTCAGATTGACCCAGATCATCCACGACCGTACACACACCGCAGGACACACGCTGAACCCAATTTTCACCTCCAGCAACCGCATCAAATACAGCCATTTCACAGAACTTACATGGACCAATCACTCCATCGTCCACTTCAGCATCTCCAACCCCTGCACCGCCACCCCCAAGATGACCAGCGACTAGCAGAAGCAGATATCAGTACATGATCAATGACCATAGCTACATTTCTACCTGTAAAGGTTAGGATTAGTTCCCCATTAGCACCACATTCACAAGTCAGCAGCTGTAAATCAAACTTAGTAATAATTAAGTTCAATGTATCCCCATACTAATTTTGACAGAAACGCAGTGTCCATCCCATCCTGGTTAGTATATCCACACACAGAATTTGCTGCAAGAGGACAAGACTGGATATTAAAGTCTCCTGCCCATAGTATTACAAAATTAGAATGGATAGGACGTAGAAAGGCTTCCAAACCAAGGCCAAGTGCATAGGCCACTTTACTACACGAGGGGTCGAAATCATTATTCTAGAAATTGATCAGCACCAAATCACAGCCCCCTTTGATAGTTAACCACAGCAGCTGAGAGTGTGGTCCCACCGACGATGTCCTTTTCACAGTTACAGGGAATTTATTAGAAATAAGGGTCTGCAATCCTCCTTTAGCCCGGCCAGCACAAGAAAGTATGGCACCTAAAAAACAACAAAGATTACACCTCAGCTTATATCGGGTTCACACACCATGTTTCTTGAATGCAAATGACATCAAAACCAGATACAGTACTAGTCCGCTCAGCAGTGCCTAACTTGTTTGATAACCCCCCCACATTTTATGTTGCAAATTTGGAACATCCATCCATAGGGTGATTAGTATCCCTTACATCTAGACCATTGATGTGAAGACATCTGGGAATAGAATTAACATTACTATTAGTACCAGTGATCGTTTAACCACCATTTCTGGGGCAAGTATCCACCCCTACTAGATCAAAGTTAGACAAGTCTGCCTCAGAGTACGACACATTCTTCTCAGAAATGTCATCACTGCACTACAACACATAAGGCCTACAGTACTTGAGTCAATCATTCTCTTGCAGAGAGCTCAATACCTGGAACCTGTTTGTTGAAGTATCCAGAGGGGAATAAGGGATGAGGTCCTGGCCAGATACTCTCAAGGAGTTATGGTTCACATTATGTACTGGGACAGAATCCCGTACTGCGAACTAGACACCTAGCTTGCCACTTGCCTGTGGCCTCTGGTTCCTGCTTGTTCCAGACGGATCCAGTGACACCGCAGCTGCCCGGGTTTTCCCACTGTGGTTTTGCCAACTGGGTTTTCCCATTCACCGTTCTTCCCGCCAAAAGAAGCCCCACCCACCCTAGGACCTACTAAATGCAGGCCGCAGTGCGACCGCACAGTGGGCGTGCTGCTGGCGTGCCAAAGGCAAGCCCACTGTGCCCGTCCGCCACTGGACGGCGCCCAGCGCCACAACCCCTGGCCCCCCCCGAAGATACACCATTGCCGAGCTCTACACCCTCGACCCCGGACGTCGCAACAAACACTGCCACCACGCTGACCCACACTCATCTGTATAACCTTTCACTTGCACCCACTGTCACTTCACCTGCCACTGCACACACACCAGCCCGCCGACTAGCCCCACCCCGAACACACCGCAGACACCATCTGAATAAAAACACCAACTCGCAAGTGCCCTTTTCAACACACACTCATTATGCAGCATTCCACTGAATTCTGGGACCTCATCGCCACCCTCGCACCCTACATAGTCTTCCACACTGAGACCTGGCTCAACCCCACATCTGCCTCAGACATTACCACAGCGATCCCTGTGGGATATAAAATCATTCACCAGGACCTCACCAACAAGCCGGGAGGAGGAACGGCCATCATCCACAAAGAGACCATACAGTGCACCACCACCACCGACAACACCACCACGGATCATCTTAACTTGAAGCTCCACATGGATGACAAGACAACCATCAGAGTCCAAGGACTTCATCTTCTTCAGCGACCTAAATTTCCACATCGACGACCCCAATGACAAAAACACTGCACACCTCCTCAGCAGTATGGGCAACCTCAGATTGACCCAGATCATCCACGACCGTACACACACCGCAGGACACACGCTGAACCCAATTTTCACCTCCAGCAACCGCATCAAATACAGCCATTTCACAGAACTTACATGGACCAATCACTCCATCGTCCACTTCAGCATCTCCAACCCCTGCACCGCCACCCCCAAGATGACCAACGCCCCTCCCCAGAGGTGGAATAAAATCTTAGAGAACAGCTGGGCGAACTCCCTCAACACCTCCAACCCTGCTACCGCCACCAACATCGAACAGGGGGAGAAAAACCTCAATGTCTGGATCACCAATTGCGCAGACAGCATTGTCCCCATCAAGAGCAGCATCCAGAGAAAATCTTCAAAAAAAAAAAGCCAGCAGGTACACCCAAGAACTCAGAACAGCGAAACAACTAGCGCCAACAACACCAAGGAACTTTTCAACATAGTTAAGGAATTCTCCAACCCGCCTGCCAGCGAAAACAACATCACACCCTAACAGAGGGACCCTTGCATACCGACCCCCAGGTTCACGCTCCAGCTTCTGCAACACCATCGCAGAATTAATTGCGCCCCTAGCCTTAGACACCAAGGACTACATCTTCAGCAACCTACATTTCCAAATCGACGAACCCAATGACAAAAACACTGCACATCTCCTCAGTAGTATGGGCAGCCTCAGGTTGACCCAGATCATCCACGACCCTACACACACCGCAGGACACATGCTGAACCCAATTTTCTCCTCCAGCAACCGCATCAAATACAGCCATTTCACAGAACTTACATGGACCAATCACTCCATCGTCGACTTCAGCATCTCCAACCCCTGCACCGCCACCCTCAAGATGACCAACGCCCCTCCCCAGAGGTGGAATAAAATCTTAGAGACCAGCTAGGGGAACTCCCTCAACACCTCCAATCCTGCTACTGCCACCAACATCGAACAGGGGAGAAAAACCTCAATGCCTGGATCACCAATTGCGCAGACAGCACTGTCCACATCAAGAGCAGCATCCAGAGAAAATCTTCTAAAAAAAAGCCAGCTGGTACACCCAAGAACTCAGAACAGCGAAACAAGACAGCAAACAGTTGGAGAGGAGATGGCGCACCAGCAAGGACACCTCAGACAGGGAAGCCTTCAAGACCCCCCTCAACCTCTACCACTGCCTGCTGAGGGCAACAAAGAAGACAGCCATTGCTGCACGCATCAAAACTAGCGCCAACAACACCAAGGAACTTTTCAACATCGTTAAGGAATTCTCCAACCCACCTGCCAGCGAAAACAACATCACACCCTCACAGGAGCTGTGCGACAACCTCACCCACCTTGCCTGCAATCATATACAGAAACTTTGAGCCCCAACCCACACCTGCAGATTTCCTCGACCGATACACCACCACAGCAACCGACACAAACCACACACTGACCACCTGGAACATCCTCTCCACCCAGGGCACTACCTCCACCATGACCCACAGACCCATGACCGCAGCACATCTTCGACCTCGGATACCAAAGGATTGGTCAGGAGCTCAACACCTTTATCACCACCACAACATTTCCTGACACCTGGAAACATGCTGAAGTCAGACCAGTACTCAAAAATCCCTCCGCTGACCCCAGCAAACTCAAAAGCTACCGGCCAATCTACCTGCTCCCATTCCCAGCAAAGGTACTGGAAAAGATCATCAAAAATCAACTCATGACACACCTGGAGCAGAACCAGCTATTTAACGCCTCCCAATCCAGCTTCCGCAGCAATCACAGCACTGAAACCGCCCTGATCGCAGCCACCAATGATATCTGAACCCTCCTCGACCGAGGAGAAACAGCAGCTTTGATCCTCCTCGACCTCTCGGCAGCCTTCAATACCGTATCCCACCACACACTGATCGAAAAACACCACCACATCGGCATCCACAGGGATGCGCTCAGATGGATCACCTCCTTCCTCACCGGAAGAACCCAGAGGATCCACCTCACACCTTTCACCTCTGAACCCAAGGAGATCACCTGCAGTGTCCTCCAAGGCTCATCCCTCAGCCCCACGTTCTTCAACACATATATGACCCTGCTGGCCAACATCGTCAGATCCCACGGTCTGAACATAATTTCCTACGCAGACAACACCCAACTCATCCTCTGACTCACCGACAACCCCACCACCACCAGAACCATCTTCCACAGATGCATGACAAACGTTGCAGACTGGATGAAGAACAACTGCCTGCAGCTGAACACAAACAAGACAAAAGTACTGATCTTTGGCAATAGCAGCAACACATGGAACGACTCCTGTTGGCCATCAGACCTAGGACCCGCACCCTCTCGCTCCAACCACGCCAGAAAACTCGGAATCATCATTGACAACAAGCTCACCATGAAATCACAGATCAATGCCGTCTCCTCCGTCTGCTTCCTTACTCTGTGCATGCTACGTAAGATCTTCAAGTGGCTACCCCTACACACGAGACGCACAGTGACACAAGCCCTCATCACCATCTGACTGGAATACGGCAATGCCCTCTACATGGGAATCATCGCACACCTTCTATAGAGACTTGGCAAGCTGCCTTTGTGACATATTTCGCTATGCCGCATGGCCTGCTTGGAATCTAATGGGGGCATCTAGATCACAGTAGGCGTCTGCAGGGCAATTGCTTGTCCCTACCTGTTCCTCCACTGGCAACAATCATTTTACCTTACAAGCCAGGCCAGACCATCGACCCACCATTTTGGTTTGGGCTGCTACTCCTTTGGGAATGGTGTCCATCTTGAGGTTAGTCAAACCTCCAGCCTGATCCTATCTTCTTCACATGATGTCCTTAAAAAGCAGCCATCTTTAAACCAGATCCCTGGCGTCTTCACCATCTGACAGACAGGGCGTATACGTTCCTCTCGTGCCATCTCAACTCTGAATCATGTGTAGACTACTTCCTGACACAAGGCGTGACTCTCCCCGAGATTCTCAATTGCACGATTGGCAAGAGTGTGATCTCCGACCACGCTCCAGTATCAGTGTTGCTGGATTTGCAACTTTACTCTCCACTAAACGGATCCTGGAGGATGAATACCCAATATTATCAACAACCTGAAAAGAAAAAGGAACTGCAGGCACTCCTCCAAGATTACATTGCGGTTGATGGACACTCTGTTGCTTCGCCACAAACTCTCTGAGCCATGGGCAAAGCCTACATACTGGGCATGCTTATGAAAGAACAAGCGGAGGCATGCCGCAAAACTGCCACACTGCAGAGACAGCTACAGCCTGAGGTCTGCGAGGCGCACAGTCGCTATACATGATCCCCTACAGCCACCCACCTACAGGTCCTCACCCAGAAAAAATACAATGTCAACATTCTCTATTCCCAAGCTACGGAAGAGGCGCTGTCCCGACTCCATCATAAGAAGTATGAACACAGAGAAAAGGCTAGGCGACTCCTTGCTTGGCAACTTACACAACAGCATGCTCAGACGGCTATCCCAGCACTGTCCAGCGGCTCCGGTACTGTTCTTACTCATCCAAGAACCATAATTGAAGAGTTCCAATCTTATTACGCACACCTCTGTACTTCTGAGGTCCCACTTACAACTGAGGCAGAGGACCAGTTCATGGACCGACTGCCTCCACCTGTTCTTCCAGCAGCCCTGAGTGATTGGCTTGATGACTATCACAATTACAGAAATTGCAGATGCAATTAAAAGCATGCCCACAGGGAAAGCGCCAGGGGCGTTTGGCTTCCTGGTTGAGTTTTATAAAATCACTGCAGAACGTTTGATCCCCCTGCTGGGCAAACTGTTCCCTGAGTCCCAGAAAGAAGGAGGTTTTAAACCAGAATTTCTATATGTGTACTTAACAATACTGCTGACACCTAGAAAAGACCCCCTGCACTGTGCCAGCTATCAGCCCATTTCACAGATAACAGGGACATAAAAATGTTCTCCAAAGCGTTGGCTAACAGATTGAAAGCGGCACTTCCCTACCTAGTCCATTGGGCCCAGGTGAGCTTCATCCCTGGTCATTCCTCTAGGAACCATTTGCGCACATTGCTTCATCTATAATGCCTCTTCAGATCCCTGACAGAAGACAGAGGGACCCTCTCCTTCGATGCAGAAAAAGCTTTCGATCGGGTGGAGTGGGGCGACCTCTTTCGTGCTGTGGCCTTCATGTGGATTGGGTGGACCTTTATTGCAATGACCTTGTGGGACTACACCTCTCCGACGCTACGTTGGGTAGCAATGGTATCCATTTGTGCACCATACCCAGGTGGAAGGCAGCAAGATTCCCTGCTGTCCCCTTGCTGTTCCTGCTGGCAGTAGAGCTGCTGGCCATCACGATCCGCAACTCTGACCAAATGCGGGGCATCCCTACAGCTGCAGGCTAATTGAAACGTCTCCTCTACACAGCTGACATCCTGCTCATGCTTTCCTGCCTAATGCTCTCAACATGAGCCCTGATGGCGGTTCTAGAAGACTTTTCCTTTTTCTCTGGGTACAAGGTCAACAGGACCAAAACCGAGGCCCTCCCGATGTCGCCCAAGACCAAAGAGACATCCCTACCGTCTCTACCCTTCACCTGAAAACCTACTCAAAGACACTACCTGGGCATCTGCCCCTAATACACAGTAATGGTGCAGGCCAACCTCTCACCATTACTTGTTCAAATGCAACAGGATTTTGCAATATGGAATGCTCTGCACCTATTGCTCTTGGGCCGGATACAGACGATGAAAATGGTGGCCCCATGCTACAACTATACATTGTGCATGCTAGCGACCTTGATCTCGAATGCCTTCCTCCACCGCATAGACTGCTTGACTAAGTCCTACATCTTGCAGGGGGACAGAGTTAGACTGACCATGCCTAAACTGTACGCAGACATCGTGTCCGGGGGTCTGAGACTCAGTACCATGTACTATTACGCTGAACACCTTTCACGTATGGCTTCTACTTTGTGTCAGATCTTGAAACACTGGACTGGGTAACACTTGAAACAGCCCTCTGCTGTGGCCTAACCGGCTTTCAAATGCTCTACTTTCGACACCTCCCCCAAGACACTATGGACAACCCCGTGCTGTGGTCTGCGCTCCACATCTGGAAAAGGCGCACTTCCTCCTTCACCGGGATGATCCCCTCCATCTTCAGCTGCCCATCTGGAACAAAGCCGCTGGCTCCTAGAGGGTAGCCTCTCTAGCTCAGCCTTGTAGCATAGGAAGGGCATACTTGTGTTGTCTCATGCTTTGGCGGTGGGACAAATAAAGTCCTTTCAAGAACTGCAGGAACATTTCCAACTGCAGGGAGGATCTCTCCTGCACTATCACCAACTACGGAGTTGCATCTCTGCCGTAAGAGTAAGCGGGCTGGGATCCATGACTCTACTACACTACCTGCACAATGGGGAGTCTACAGGAAGTTCATCTCAGGACTATACAGCCGGCTGATATCTACACTGTATTCGAAACCGACCTCTAGGCCTTACTCCCACGCTGGTGACGCAGTTGTCTCAGGCCCCGAAATCAAGACTTTCACCGCTCTCCTTGCTCTGCATAACAAGTACCTCTGTGAAGCACGGCTGAAATTTAGCTACTTCAAAGTAATCCACAGCTGGTCCGTGCAAATTGTTCCTCACTGGCATGGCGCCCTCCAGTGAGTGCTGAGGATGCCACAACCCTGGGGGCAACATTATCCACATCCTGTGGTCATATGATCTCATTCAATCTTACTGGAAAGACATTTTAGATTCTCTGCTCTGCTCCAGCGATCTCGCCCTCCGTCCCTCAGTCTGGCCCAACTATGGACAGTCACAAACGACGATGGCTAGCTGCAGCTCTGGCCACGGCGAAACAGTGTATACCCCGTCGATAGAAATCTTCTGTGCGGCAACCCTGGAGGACTGGCGCGAGGCCATGGCAGTGATGGCCTCTCATGGGCAATTGATCTATAAACTCAATAACGAACGGCACACCTTTGACTCCATCTGGAATCCGTGTCTGTCTTGCCTAGATCAAGGTGACTGGCCTACCTCCCACCTCTGCCGGCTGGCTCTTCTCCTCCGCAGTGACCCCATGGCAGTGGGGACTGCTCCGTCCTTCGCTTGTATGCCTTTGGCACTTGGGGCATGCTTCTATTATATATTTCATTACTACAGATGGACATTGTGCATGACGGACTCCCTTGGTGGCCTGTTTTCCCATCAAACTTCGAACATAACACTGTTATGATTGGTATCTATTTATTTTCTTGTTATTTGGTTCGACGCTGCGGTTATCCTTTCTGATTAGGGTTTTTTTTAATTTTGCTTTTCATGTGCATCCTGGCTTGTAGGGCTGTTTTCTTTCATGGTCCTATTGTACACCAAAGTGTATTGCTACGAATGTTCCTTTGCTGTAACACAGCACGATATGCTTCTCTTGGTCCTGGTTCACTGTATGTACAGCCTTTGCGTACTAAAGGAAATAAAAATAAAATGTGCAAAAAAATAAAAAATTACAGTATAAGTTGTCCTGCTCCCATTAAACATGATAAGAAAGTCTGTAAACCATAATCAATGGGTTTCATAAAATATTTGTTTTGCAATGTAAAACCTTTCAAACAAAGACTGTTCACCAGCCTTGCACACAATACTACAAAAGTTTTTACAACTACAATAAAATATCTTATTTGTGTAAAAAAAAAACAAGTTAGGATTATCTAGTTGAGTAAGTTGAAACGAGATGGAGAGGTGGATATCAAGATTACTAGCCTGTATCTGAGACAGGAGAGAGGGAACAGGATCACAAGCCCCAGCACTGCCACACACCACGTCTGTTGCCTGTGCGCCCGAAGGCACGTATTTTTACCGGCTCGGGCCCCTGCTGCGCGGGAGCCCGTATCTGAGACAGGAGAGAGGGGGCAGGACCACAAGCCCTAGCACTGCCCACGGCTGTCGCCGCGCACCACGGCTGTTGCCTATGTGCCCGGAGGCACATATTTTTATCGGCTCGGGCCCCCGCTGCACGGGATGCGCGCGTGGTGCGTCCAGGCGCGTGCCCGGGCTAAGATCGGGCCAAGAGCAGGCCCGTCTGCACCCGTCATACATACAGGGCCGGACTGGGAACCGAAACCGGCCCTGGCAAACTGCTCGGCTGGCACCCCCTGGGGTGAGGGGGGGTGCAGCCGAGCAGTTTGCGAGGGCCGGTTTCGGCCGATTTTGTTACAAGGGGCCGCTATTTCCGACCCGCGGTAACAAAATCGGCCCCCACCCTAGCGGCCCACCGGGAAAACGCCCGGTGCCCGCTACGGCCAGTCCGGCCCTGCATACATAGCTGCCAAGGTTTCAGATTGCCGTGTGTGACATTTTATAATCTCAGTGTAATTATGAGTGACATTTCAACGACTATGAGTGACACTTTCTCGCAAGCAAAATCAAGCAATGAAGACAAGGAAAACATAAATACCAGAAATTACACCCATTATTTCTTGGCGGACACTATTAAATAGTATAACTTACAGACAGAAAGTAAAAGTACTGTAAAGAAGTGGGTGCATATGAACACGGTACCCCTCACACACATTATCTCTTCTTATCCCGGAAACAAGCATTGGAAAAGGCACAAGAGTTGGCTAATTATTTCACGTGCAAAAGTTCTTTCTAGTAAATATCTTATGTTGTATGAAACATCTGGACACGCAACCAGAAATACACGTGCATGCAGCCGTGTACACAGACTATACCAAGAGGCACGTAAACAATTGGTTGATGGATTCATGGGTAAGTCTGGATGATGGCTGTATTGGTTGATTTATGCATACCAGTGGAAAAATGTGTGTGAATACACATCAGTGAATGGAAAGAACGGGTGCTTCCTGTGAGCATCGAGAAACTATATATTAGTATTAGCAACTTAACTAGCCTAGGAGATAAAACTTGTCACTCAGGCACTTACTCTTTGCAAAGCGAGCCGGCGGCAATTGGCGGTCCGTGACTGCACCTCGTGGATTCCCTCAGCAAAGTCGCATCATTCTGTCTCAGCTGCTGAGGAACACTCCGGTGGTCTCCAAGGTCATCCACAGATTCACTCTGCCATCGGCGCCGGTGGGGTCTGATCCAGTCACGGGATAATTTACCCCAGTCATGCGAGCAGCTGCGCTGCCATTGCCATTTATTTTGCTACTAATGTTGCTCTGGATTGCTTGATCAGCAATCCGTGTTATAATTAAACATGGCATTTTTTATTTTTGGTTTCTCCTTTTTTCTCTCACTTTTTCACATATGCCCCATTTGGTTCACTGTGACCTCTCCTTGTCACTTTTTCCCTTCTCTTCGATCCATTAGGCACACAGGGGCGACTGGGCCGTAGATGAGTGAGTCCTCGGCTCGGGACTCTGAGGCCCTGTGGCCTCTTCTCAAGGGGGCACAAGAGGTGGGAGGGGTAAGCCCCAGTTAGTGCGTGAGAGACAGAGGTATATGGAAGGGCAGGCCAGGCAGGCACATGACCGCAGCCACAACCTCAGCAATCATTTTGGTTTGGAATGCCGCTGCCCGCTTTAGTCCACCAGGCTGACTGCCTCTGCTGTGAGCCCTGTCTGTCTTGGCAGCTGCTTATTGGTCGTCAGTGAGTGTGATGGATCATAAAACTCTGACGACATCCACTGAACTTGACTCTCCTTAGGCAGGCCTCAGCAATATTGAATTAATTACCGCGGGCAGCGGCCATCATAAGGTCCACAGAGTGGGCGACCTGGAGAGGCCGCTGCAAGCACTAAGCAGCACAGAGCAACGCTGAGAGCCTTTGCCGCCCGCAAACCGGTGAGCCCCTGCGCCTTCTTCACAAACTTCCCACGGCGCACCTGGTAGCAGGACATGACGCCCTCACCCCCGTGGCGCCACTGGCTAATTGGATCACAACCAGGCTGGGCCCGGCCCTGAAGTCAGGTTGTCTGACCCAGAGCCGCGCCGCGCCGTGGAATCAAACCTGCTGATACATTGTAGCACTCTGAGCCTGCCAGCAGCGCCCCAAGCCTGCAGGAACAGCGCACCATACCGCAGCTACAGAATGCGCACTACCAAATGCCACACACTCTAGTTCCTTCCACAGGCTTCACAGTGGAAGTTGCCATATGCTGATATGCGTGACAATGCATTTCAGTGCGGTGATGCGGAGCACCACACTGAAATGCGTTAGTCTAACGCCTGATGCGTGGCACTTGGAAGAGACTGGGCTGGGCCACCCCTCTAACACCGGCCTTTGGACCACGAGGTACTGTTGTCTGAAATTTATTTTAAAATCTATGAACTAGCCACCGGGAGGCCGTTAAGACTAACCAACGTATACCAATTTTAAAACTGTTCTATCGGTCCAGCAGTCATCTAGAAGACTTCTATTGTAACAGCCCTTTCCTAAACGCAATGGCTAAAAGGAAGGTGATGGAGGGAGGGGGTGGGTCTGGCTTAGAGAAAGCCAAGAAAGTTAAGAAATTAGTTAAGCACCCTGGGAGTAATTGTGTCTTGGATCGAATAGATAGCCTCTTGGTTGAATGTGAGGGTATTCTAGGTGTATCAGGGAAAGAGGTGGGTGCAAGCTGTTGCAATAGCTCCTCTAATTCCTCAAACCATGGTAGTACCCAAACTATCTCAAAGATGTTTTTGAGGCCAAAGAGCAAAGAGGATTTTGCACCTACCATAAAACGCCTAAGCACACACCTAGAAACAGTAGCTACAATTCATTCGGAAATATACCCGGATATACATCTTAATAATACTGTAGACTCGCCTATTGTATGTAGTAATCGCTTCGCCCCTTTGCAGAGCCCCATTAAAACCAGAGAAAGCTGCAGTGAGAAGTGCCCCTCAACTCGTACCAATAGCATCCCAGCCCCTATTTTTAGCATCCTCGATAGCGTCAATGAATTAAAAGCTGAGGTCACCGTCCTGAAATCCACGATTGGTGATCTCATCCGGATGATGAAAGAATTAATGTCCCTAAATAAACTGGCATCTTCGCTTTTTGAGGCTCAGGTCAACCTGCCACTAGCAAAAATCACGAAACATCAGGGGTAATAGGCAGGCCGCCTTGCCTTTTCCATCAAACCAAAATGTTGCTTTAGAGGGAAAAAGCACAACATATAGAACCAGGGAGATGGTCTCTCCACATAGCTTAGACCGGGGAGAGCTGGAAGCGGGTCCGGAGCTCTTCACTAGGTTTAGGAAGGTCGGGTTTGATGAGTCGCTGAAAGATACATGTAAAAGGCCTTTTCATACTTGGCCCTTAACAACTGATAATCCCTGTAAAGTGTTCATGACTAACGTCCAAAAATTACCACCGTGAAGAATCCCTGAAAAATAAGGTGACTTATTGGATAAGGCACGAAAGAGGTTGTAGGTCCCTAATCAGGGAAGATATTGTCAGGGTTAGAAGGCATGAGATTCCACATTCCCCTACTGACTGCCTAGAGCTGATATTGGTTAATGAAAGATTAGCGGAAAATTTAATAGCCTTAGAGCACAGAACTAGCTCACCACCACCTTCGGCTATACAGTTTAGACGTAGCCCTCTACCTGCAGACCAGCTACAGATGGCTACTAGTCCTAAGAAGGGACTGCCATCTGAGTCACCATTGAGGGAGGTTGACTGACTATCTGGACAAAGCGGTTGGAATGGCGGCCTCTCTTCCAGTGTCAGTCAAGTTGTATTGCGCGAATCTCTTACGCCACTATTGGCCACCTTAAATCCAATAGAGCCCACTACAGCGGTCAGCTCTTCCTCGGGTAGCAGGAAAAAGGAGGTGCTTCTGGGTCTACCCTGCAGCATTACAGCAACCTCATACTGCAATAAATTGGATAGAAACCTGATTCCCGTAGGTAGGAGCAAGGCAATAAATGCGATCTCAAACCCATATAACCAACCGAGCAAGGAAGCACCCACATTGTTCTCTATGATCTCGTAGAATGTGGCTGGTATTAAGAGCAAGCTATCGCTGCCGCATTGGAATGAGCTGATAGAGAACTTCGATGTGTGCCTATTCCAAAAGACCTGGAGCATACTCCTGTATATAAGGCAGGCTTGGCTAGTTTTTTTGTACCAGCAATCAAAAACAAAATTGGTCGCCCTGCGGGGGGTTTATTAATATGGGTCAAGCTAGGCCTATGTAATAATATAACACAACTACCGGTGAACGACCCATATATTATGGGAATCCGCCTTAAGGGACGTATGTCTACTTCTATCGACATTTATGACGTTTATGTAAGAGGCACAAAAGGGGGTAGACCCTTGTTGACCATCGCAACTTTGGAGGATCTATTGAGTAAGAGAAATCCCTCCCCCTCCCTAATAATAGCAGGGGATTTTAATACAACTTTTGAACCACTAGAAGAGGACAAGAGTCTAGAAGCTCTAGATGAAGAGATGAAGTGGTCGGTCCCTCCCCTGGATCTGGCACCGGTTAAAAGGTGTTCTCAAATAGTACTGCAAATGTAAGCTGTGACCCTGGAATTCGGTCTTAGGGCAGCCAATGGTAGGACCAATTCGGATGAACTTGGGGCTAACACCTTTAACAGATTGGGATGCCAAAGTCGTATTGACTATATCTTGCTTGATCTAAGGCTATGGCATATGGTAAAAGATATGGTGGTTGGCAAAATGACAGACAGCGATCACAATCCACTTTGCTTATCCATGGTATCACTGTGGGGCATCACAACTGTTCATCCAGAGACCCTGGGGCAGATAACTAAAGAAGTCTGTCCTACTAACGATAGGCACCGTCTTAAATGGCACAAGCTAGCCACTGACCAGGACAAACTAAGGGGCATACAGAGTGATCTAGCGACCTTCACAGCTGAAGTCTTGGCACAGGAGGCAACGAAAGAAGGGAGGCTGGAAGCAACACACATTCATTGCCGCTTCTGTAAAACTAGTGGGCCAATACTTTGTAGTTGCAAAGCACACCAAGCCTTCGAGACCAATTAAGAGTAGAACATACACATGGTATAATAAGGCTTGTAGACACTCTAGGTCGTTATTACTACAAGCTGTTAAAGCTAGAGATCCGAGGGGACAAGGAATGCCAGGAAGGCCTACAAGCTAGAACTGTGGAAAGCCAAGAGGGAATGGGATGAAGGCAGATGGCAGTCCCTTAAGGACGCATGCCAAGATAGAGATACTAAAAAGTTTTGGACACTGATTGCGCGGGTTGATGAGATAGGCCTCGCTGAACCAGATAATCATATTCCATCTTCTGCTTGGCATACCCACTTTTCTACATTGTACACCGACCATGAAGCATTTAAGCCAATAGTTACATCAGTTAGTTGGAGCCTCCAGACCAAAGGGGCCTTTTTTATTAAGAAAGATATTTCTGCTGCAATTCGCGCCATTGTTCCATCGAATGCAAAAAGAACAATTGATGGTCAGAATGCAGAACAATGTCATTTATTCAGCCCAGTACAGAGATCTGGGCCTAAATCCATCATTTTTTTGCTCCCCATGCCATTCCAGTTTGAACCCAGCCATATGCAAATCAGTCTTTACCCTGCACCCAATGGGAACAGTCCAGCCTGAACTGCCAGGCCAGGTCCCCCCTGGACTGGAAACAAGCATCCTAGGACCGGTTTTGGGGTTTCATCCCTGAGCCAGGATGGCTTGACTCCAGTGGCATGGAGAGCATGGGACCCACGTCTGGGCATACCCATCCCACTCGGGTTAACAAATACAAAAGGAACAATTGATGAACAGAATGCAGAACAATGTCATACATTCACCCCTGTACAGAGATCTGGGCCTAAATCCATCATTTTTTGGCTCCCCATGCCATTCCAGTATGAACCCAGCCATATGCAAATCAGTCTTGGCCCTTATTGTTCCATCTAAAGCACCGGGCCCGGTTGGGATACCAGGAGATCTTTTCCTCTGGGATATTCCCGGCTGGACGCATTATATGCATGCATTATTTAATGCCATAGCTGATGGTGCCCCTATTCCAGATTCTTGGAGGGAAGCAGAAGTTGTCCCATTATTCAAAAAAGGTGACAAGTCTTTTCCCAGTAACTATAGGCCTATCAGCCTCATTGATGCAATCCAGAAGGTCTTTAGCAGGGTTCTCCTGGGAAAAATCTAGGAATGGGCCAATGATAATGACATTTTGTCCCCTTATCAAGCAGGCTTTAGGCAGAAAACAGGGACTATAGATCAAGTGTTCCGTTTTTTTACTTCTCTGTTGGAAAATAGTGCTAGTTGGGAAAGGTAGTTTGTATGTTGGCTTCATAGACCTTAAGACAGCATTTGATCTAGTCCCAAGGCATAATTTGTGGCAAACTCTTATAGATCTAGGGCTGTCAGAGGAAATTGTATTCTACTCATTCGCCTGCATGAAGAAAATATTGCTAAGGTCCGTTGGGGCTGGCAAGGCCAGATCTCCGATTCAATCTCCATCAACAAGGGTGTTCGTCAAGGCTGTGTCTTGGCTCCAACTTTATTTTCTTTATATATTAACAGCGTGGTACAGTTCCTTAGTGAAATACATACTGATGCTCCTACACTAGGGGGTGAAAAAGTTGTTACTCTGCTTTTTGCTGATGATACCCTGCTGGTATCCAAAACACCTGGAGGGTTACAACGATCACTAAATCAGTCCCATGAATTCTGCGATACTAAAGGTTTAATAATAAATAAATCTAAAACCAAATTTATGGCCCTGAACCCCCACAAATCCTATCGGGGCTGCCCAATGTTTGGTGGTATACTACTTGAGAGGGTTAGCGCCTTTGATTACCTAGTCCTAAGGCTAGCAGATTATTTGTCATGGAAACCCCACATCAATAAGATGGCCCTGAAGCACAAACAGTTGTCTGGGGCCCTAGGGAGGGAACATTGATTATCTTATACCAAACCAATTGGGCCAGCCTTGCAGGTATATGATGCAAAAGTGTTGAGCTCTGTGATGTATGGAATAGAACTATGGGGCATGGAACACGTAGAGGAGCTCAGTAACCTTGACCATAAATTTCTTAGAAGCCTAGGGATGCTACTGCAGAGTACCCCTCTTCTCCCACTCATGTTAGACATGGGCAGACATTCCTTTGTTTCTAAAGCAAGAGTGCTCCCCGTGCTGTTTTGGCTGAGAATTAAGACGTCACCCGAACTTCTGCCATATGCTTGTGCGATGGAGGATGTAAAATCCAGGGATACAGCAAATAAAATGAGTTGGCTGAGAGGTGTTAAGAACTTGCTTCTAGCTATCGGGATGGGTTATTTATGGGAGGTCAGCGATCCCACCCTGCTCCCCCGGAAATGAGATGTGAAGAATGCTTACTGGTATCCCAGGAGGAAATAAGTAGCAGGGTTTGGGGTAAGCTCACTCTAGATTTCATGGCCCACAAATTAGATCGCTTCTTGGAAGCTACCTTAACTTTATAGAACACCCGGGGGACAGAAAGCTGTATATTCAATTTAGATTTGGTACTTTGCCCCTGAACAATTTTACCAGCAAATGGAATTGTATGAATGAGGTTGCCCTCAGTTGCCCTGGCTGTAAAAATCATAAAGAGACCATAGCCCACGCAATGTTTGCCTGTTCATTACATGCGACCCCAAGGAAAAATTGGCTGGCTCCAATCTGCAAGCTACTGGGAACTGATAACTATAGAACCGCTTTGAGGATCTTGAAGTCTGATCCCAGGCCATTGTTTGCTTGTGCGGTGGCAAAATGTTTGGTATTAGAAGTAGGGCTCAGAGGACGAATACCAAATGAAGCCACAACCACACCAGTCAGGCCTTGGTTTTCCTTATCTCTGAAGAAAATGTTTTGTGCGGATGTCTAAAATGAATTTTATATCTCTTGAATTTTGATGTTTTAATTGGCTATAGCAGATTTGACTACTTTCGACGAATTTTATATATTGATGCATTTTACCATGGTTTTACCTTTTATATTGTATTTATATATTTTTATTTTGTTAAATGTATAATACTGGATGGCAGTGGAGATAAGAAGCTAACACAAATATCCTCTGACTGCATTTAGCTGGAAATAATTTTATCGCACGATGCGCACTTTACAAAGGGTTACCGATCAGACACTGATGTTATTTATTTTACCGATTTGTATTAGGTTGATATAGAATCAGAACGGATTACAAGAGCGCTAAGAGTGAATGCAGAGATGGCAGATTCTGTCATACTATTGTTATTCATATGCTTGCTTATATCAAGTTTCTGCTCAAGATTTGCACTTTATTGTATTACTCCTGTGCCATTGGTATATTGCAAGCAACTTTTATGACCCATAGTCGAAATAAAGTTATTGAACTGAACTGAACTAGTTGAATATGTGTCCCATACCCCTAAAGAGATTTTGCATGATTACGGCAATTTGATAAATAACAAAAACATTTTTGGATTTGCTTCAAGACCACAATATAATAAATCTAAGTCCGAAAAAACGGGTGCGATAAAGCAAAAGCTACCTTAAATAAGAACATAAGGGAGGCCCACAAAATAGACTCATTGAAGAGAGATGTAGCCTTAAAGACAGCCAGAAAGGCATAGCTGAAAGAAAAGAGGCAAATAAGATGGTTAGAAAAGGAAAAGAGATGGACGGCCCTTATGGTATTCCTAAGGGAGAAAAGGAATACAACTTTTTGAAACCTGGTTTGAAACAACTCTAGGTACCACTAAGAAGATCATCACTAGCCCCATCAGGGAAGAAACATTGGTTAAATAAATTGTATAAAGCTAAAGAGTCCGGCAGTCAGGTGGGGTTGGCTCAGTTCCAGTGGTACGTAGAAAAAGGCCAAAGGTTCATCTCATAAGAAGATCTGACCCCCATCCACCAAGTAGGTTGAAACGTTAATAAAGAGTCTAAGAAAATCAAGAGCTCAAGGTCCTGACGCTCTATCGGCACAGATAATACAGACAAACCCTGCACTATGGACCCATGTTCTTACGTCCCTATATGAGGCAGTCATAAAGAAAATAGAACCTGAGTCCTGTTGTGGCAGCATCATTGTCCCAATACATAAGAAGGCCCCAAGAAATCTTCTACAGAACTATAGAATGCTTACATTGCTTGATATACCTAGCAAAATCTATGCCAAATTGCTGTTGAATCATCTATAAGAATGGGTTGAGGAGAAAAATATACTACCTATAACACATATTCGTTTTACGAAGGTGCACTCATCTATTGGTGGATGTTTTGCTTTAAAGCTATTTACAGAGAAATATACTCTATTGAAGCACCAAACGCTAAATGTGACATACATTGATCTGACATCTGCCTTCTATACTATTAACCGGCAAAAACTGTGGAAAAAACTGGAAAGCTGGGGTATTCCAGTGGTGCTACTGGCTCTGTTTGTCCAACTGCATGAACGCTCATGGACGCAAATAGATCTGAGGAGTAACGGAGCTCTGTCTAAAAAAATGTAAACCCCAAATGGCCACCAGCAAGGCTGGATACTTGCCTCCCTTTTGTTTTCTATTTATATAGCAGACATCCCAAGGATCTTGAGGAGAGTCCGGTCTTTTCCACCGAGCCGAAATAATGTTACCATTCTACGCAGATGACACAATTATTATGGATCTTATACTAGTTGGCATGCAGTGAATGCTGGATGCCTTTGCAAACTGTTGTGCTAAGAACAACCTGATAATCAATGTTTTAAAAACCAAAGCCATGTCCTTTGTGAGGAAACAGCCAAAAATGCATAAGCAAAAACTATGGTCAAATGGACAACGTGTAGAGTTTGTAATAGAATGTAAGTATTTGGGCATGGTTTTTAGTCGTAATCTTAATTTTAAAAGCCTTCTCAGTATGCAGGAGTAGCGAAGCAAAGCAGTGGCGTGTCCACTACCAGACTGGAAATGGAGCTGGGCCATTACTCTAAAGCTGCTGAAAGAGACACATAATTTGAAAATTGCATTCCTGCTGTTGATGGTGCAGAAATATTGGTTGATTAGGACACCCAACGCCTGGAAATTATCTAAATGAACATTTGGAAGTCATGGCTAGGTCTTTCAAGGGGGTCAGCTAATTCAGCATTGAGACTAGACTTAGGTCTTGTAAATATTAAATTTAAATACTTCCAAAGACTTTTGAATTGTGGGGGGAGGAACAAGGACGCAGTAAATGGCACAGTTATGTGCATTCTTAAATCCTACCTTCAGTCTACACCCTCACTGCCATGGATGGACAAAATCATACGTTTTGTAGACCCAATGGGGCCCTTAACTCAAGATCTATGTCAAAGAGCAATCAGGAAGCAAACCATTAAACGTCTGATTAAGGCATCTGCCATTGTATACGATTCTGCGGACTGTGGTCGCCGTCCCCATCTTGGCCACATTCTTGACACCGCGGGACCTGGTAAAATGCAGCAATACTTAAAAGATAAAAAGGCTTGGAGTATTAGACGCTGAAGTTAAGATTGGGTCAGGTGCCTCAATTTCTAGACTGGAAGATGTCGAAAACTAGTCCAACAAACTTATTCGAAAACTCTAAAAAAATAAAAAAATACTCATTTTGTACAATCGGCTCATGGTCAAGCCAATTACAACTTTGCTTCATATTGTTATAAAATACGAAAATATAACTCGGTGTTTTAAATTAGGCCACTTCTTTGATAGGTTTAATTTGAGGAGAAGGCAAACGCTGCAGAGGTCGTCCATAAATTGTGACCCTAATATGCACTTTATAAAACCGTAGAATGCTGCTGGGACACTAAAGCACTTTTTGCCCTTGGTGGTTTGCTAATAAGATCATGCTCTCATTTAAAACACTTTTTTTATTTGTTTGCAAGGGTTTTAGAACAACTGAGGGTTGTTTACTATTGCTGTGAAGTGTGAAAAGGTATTTTGGATTAGGTTAACCTGATATGGCTAATTAGCGGTGGATGGGTATGGAGGTGGAAGAAGACCGTAAGATAAGCCTCTGACATGTATGTTAAAAACTTTCTGGGTGCTGCTAGGCAACAAATGCACTTTTGTCGTTAGGGGTAGCCCTAAGGCGATTTTTGTATACACTTACCAAAACTGTTTCTTGTTGCTACGATTCAAATGCACTTTAATAATTTCTTGTTTCAGGGTTCAGCTAGTTGATATTTTGTGGGGATATGTTGTGGGGTATTGTCTAATATAGAAATCTTAGCCCCAGTGAAATATACATTTATCTAGATGAGCGGTAATTTTGGGGTGGTTGGAGTAATCAAAGTTTTACTATTGTCGTTGGTGTATTGAAAAGTCCTCTTTTGGGGGGGTAGGGAGGAGGAGTTAGCACCAACAGGTGGGTGAAGGGGGGTCCATGGGACTTTATGTGTATTTTGTATATTTATTTTTTGCTTTTTTGTTTTAAAATGTATTTATTTAAACATTGTATATACATTATAAGTGTAATTTTAAAGGTTTTTTTGCCCTGTCAGCTGTCAGAATTTGGGTTGTTGCAGTGGTGTAGCGAAACTTGAGGGGGTCCCACCTGCAAAGTACAAGGAGGGGGGCCCCTTACGCTCCGGACACAGTCAAGAGGTTTCAGCCGTCGCCTGTGCACAGTGCTGCAGGAAGCCCCTCAACACCGCAAGGGCTGCGGGGGCTATTGTTACACCACTGGGTTGTTGGTGAATGAGGGATAACCCCTGCTCAAGCAACAGCCATAGTCTCCGTCAGGGTAAACTAGAAAAGTCACTAAATTAACCTGTGCTTAAGCCTCTGGTAGCTTGGCACAAAATAAGTCAGGCTTAACTTATGCAATTTGTTATGTATTTATGCAGGAGATAAACAGTAATAAGTGAAAACACAGCAAAAGAAAAGTTCCACACCAATTTAGAAAAATAGAGTAAATTGAAATCCATTATTTAACACCTAAACAACAATAATCCAATCGGTAGAGTTATGAATTTTTAAAGTTTAAGGTAAAAAATAGCACTTAAATGATCAAAGCACCAACCACAGACATCCAGTTGCGCAAGACTGGGTCAAAGTCGAAAAATTTGTTTAACCGCGATGGAGCGCAAGTCGGATACAAGAAGTGGATTGGGCCTGGTGGGTGCTTACCTTCTGGCTTAGAAGACATTTTGAAGAAAATTTTCTGAGAGTGTAAAGTTCAGTTGGGCAAGGTTGCTGGCCGTGCCCATGTAGGAGGAGTTATTGTTGGGAACTATTGGATGAAGATTTCTCCATTCAGATTAGTCTTTTTTTAATTCGAAAATCTCCAGCGGGATGAGGCAGGAGGCTGTAGCCAACAAGAGTTCCATGAGGCCGGAAATCCCTTGGCCGAAAAACTGCTGAAAGGATTTTCTGCTGCGGAGAAAAACGTAATGGGAGCTACCGGGAAGTCAGGCCGAGCGGCAGAGCTCTTTGAGCAGGTTGGTCTCGGTTTTCTCTCGGTTCTCAGAGCAGTTTTTAGCCCAAAATCTTCTACGTCCCAAGTTTTTGATTTTGGCTGTTTGGGCACCTTTATTGCCACCACCAAGGTTCCAGGACTGGAAGGGCACCACTTGGGGGGTTAGGACTTATTCAGGCTGGATCCAGGTGCAGGTTCAAGGTGGTTCTTTCCCTGAGGCTCTGATCAGGAGGCCAACCAACTAGCTCTTGGTGTCACTCTGGTCATTCTGAGGTCAAGTGATGAAACAGGACTCAAACAGCAGGGGAGGCCTCTGAGGGTTCAAGACAAGCTCCAGGCAGCAAAGCAATAATTCCAGGTGCAGCAAAGCAGTCTTGTGGAGCACACAGCAGCAGGCAGTCCTCTGAGAGTACTTCCACAGGTCCGGAAAGTGAACTGAAGAGTGGGTCTGAGAATCCCATTTATATACCTGGTGGCTTCTTCTTTAAAGTAGGAGACATTTCTAGAGAAGTCCCTTTGAAGTACTTGAGGTTTCCTGCTTCCCCTGCCCTGGCTCCAAGCTGGCTGCATGAGCAATGAAGGGGTGACAATTCCTTTGTGTGAAGGCAGAGCGCAGCCGATTCAATTCTGAGCTGTGCCCCTCCCCCATGCTGCCAGTTGATGGGCCATCCAGGCACACCTAATCCCTCTGTTATGTGGCTGTCTGGGAGAAATAAACAAAGTCCAACTGCCAAATACACCCAGTTATGTGACATAGGAGCAGGCTGCTGAGATCAAATAGGGCAGGAAAATGCAAACTTTCTAAAAGTGGCATTTTCAAAATTGTAACTTAAAACCATTAAACAGTATTTTAATTACAATTTCTCCGACACCTAACATGAAGGGTTTGCCTGTCCACAATCAAAAGTTAGCACTTATTGAATGTAATAAGGCAACGCAATGTTATCTTATGGGAGACGTAGAACTAACAGTAGTGAAAAGCGAATTTAGGAGTTTTTTCACTACCAGGACATGTAAAACTTAAAAGTGCAGCTTTTTTGTGTGCTTTGGGGGAAATATACGTTTTCTTCAAGTGTGTTTCACATGTAGCGTGTGATATCGAGGCAAATGGTTTTATTGAGGGGGAAGATGGCGGCCGATTAGAGAGCTCGGTCGGGAGCTCCTCACTCTATGAGTCAGCGCTAATGATTAAACTAAAAACAGCGATCCTGGTAACCATAACATGAAGCAAATTGCAGATCGCTAGCTACGCATGTTATACCACTTCTCTACTTCTTTACTGACCTGCCACAGACAGCACAAGGAAAACAGCACCCAGTGAATCAGAGCGGAGCGCAGGGACGGACTCAAGCGTGCGGCGTGAGTTACAACGTGGCCGGATTTCCCGATCCAATCCGGGTCAGCAGGGTCAACGAAGGCAGTGGTGCCGGGAAAATACCAAGCGACATCTGCGGGCGCAGGAGATGGAAAGAGTACAGTCCTGAAACCAGAACGTGGAAAAGGAAGGAAACAGGAGTAAGAATATAATTAAGGTTCCGTACGAAGAATTTCCAGCGCAAAGGTAGGCAGGTTGGTTATTGTACTGCTGAGGGAGAGCGCTGAGCGCTGGGTGCGATAATTAACATCTCAATTAACGGTGCTCGGGGGCAGGAGCCTAGGCGCTCGAGGATACGAGCATTGGAGCATTGGAGTATTGGAGCAGTAAGTTGTTGGACTAGGTTTCGTTTCTTGCTGTTGTTTTTTTTGTGTTAAACGGGAAAGTGGAGGAGGAACAGAAGCCACGCTGGGGTGTGATACCAGTGTGGTCCAAGGCAGCCATAGCGTGCCGCTCCTACAGGAGGGTTGCAGCAAGGGTCACATACAGGGGAAGACGCCCGGGCCCTACAGTTTAGTAAAGGATCAGAACGATCCTAGAGAGGCACTTTGTAGGCTTCAAACCGGAGCAATAGTACAAGCCACCCGAGGCAAGGATAGGAGGCACGAAGTACATCAACTTTTAGGAGCTGGAGTGGGAGGGAGAGGAGGGGGAGAGGGGTGCGAGAACAAGGCAGCAACTCCACGTCTCCCTCAATAAAAACACATAGTCCACCTACAAGTATTACTTCAAGATTTGGAGGTTGAAGGGGTAAGGGTGGCGGACAAGGAAGGGAACACGGGAAGCGTGAATTTAAAAATTCCATCCCCTCCCTCTCCCACTCCCACTCCCACTTTTACTCCCACTCCCACCCCCGATTTGGTGATTAACCCGTTGAAACTACCAAAACTAGCAAAACAAGGGCAACTCAAGGGGAGCTACTGTCTAAGAAGCAAGATTTTACCATTACAAGAGGGGGCAGGGTATTCCGCTGATACAGCAAATATCTACGCAAAAATTAAAACCTCCTCACCTACTTCTGACATATCTCCTCCCGTGGCTCCTAGAAGCACAAAGAAAAAGAAGAAAACAAACTGCAGCAGGAAAATCACAACCTCCTTTGTCCAGAGCAAGTCAGGCTAAATTAAAAGCACTAGGTTCCGTGAAACAAAAGATAACACCTTCCTTAAAGTCTTTCTTTAAAGTACAAGAAGCACAGAAAGTGGAAAGAAGCAATAACAAAATACAAGTCAAAGCAACAGGGGAGACCTCCAAAGAAAGCTTAGAAATCGCAATGTCTACAACAGGAAGCAATGGTAGTAGGTTCAGTGCTTTAACATTGTTAGATCAACAAGAGCAAGTGGTAAGCGCTGCAGAGCCAGATGTGGTTAGTGCTCAGATGTCTGATGATGGCCCGCCCTTACAAGAAAATAAAGAAGGCATGGAAAAAATGATGTGCACAATGATGCAGGAAATGAGATCTAATTTTGCGATATCAGAGAGAAACCAGACTAAAATTCAGGAAGCATGTGAGGTAATGGACCAAAAAATTAATACGCTCATGGAGAGAGTTACCTCTGTGGAGTCGGAAATAGGGTCGCTCAAGAAAAAAGTAGGAGAAAACAAAAAGAAATAGACTTACTTAAAATAGCAGATAGACAGAAAAGTGATAGAATGGAAGCAATGGAAAACCAGGCAAGGAGGAACAACCTTAGAATTACTAATGTCCCAGAAGATTTGGAAGGGGAAGACATCAAAAACTTCACGATAAAGTTACTAGAAGAGTTAATCCCTTGGACGAAGGATGCTAATCTTGCAGAGGACATTCAAAGAATCCATCGCAACCCCTTTGGGAGGAACAAAACCAGGAAAAATCCGAGGAAAATCCTCATAAATTTTAAAACATATACACTTAAAGAGAGGATTTTAAGTGAAGGCCTCAAGGTAGGTTCATACTCCCAAAGTAATTGGTCATGTAAAATCAGATCAGACATTTCCAAGACAACACAGGATAGACAGTGGCAGCTAGGTCAATTCATGCAAGAACTAAAATCTTTAGGAGCAACAGTTCAAATGCGGTTTCCAGCATCATTAAGAATAATGTGGCAAAACAAGATGCATAATATCAGAGATCCAAAAGAGGTGGAGTGCCTCATAGAACAAATTAAGGCGCAAACAAAGGATCAAGTTTGACGAATACAACCAAAGAAAAGTATGGAAAGAGTGAGGAGCTCAAATAGGGCTAAGGAACAGCCCAATGGAAGAAAGGGAGGCTTCTCCTGGGAGGGAGAAGAAGGTTGGGATAGCACAAGCAAAAATTTATATACAAAATAAAAAAAATTCACAAGGTGGGGAGCAAAATAGGGGGAAAAAATATAAAAAGTCCTAGTTTTACAAAGAAAGGGAGGAAGGGCCCGTGCAATTGCAAGAAAAAATAAGAAGCTAGTACCAAAATGGGCAAGCCCAAATGGAGCAAGGCTAAATGGCGGTTAACATAATGACATGGAATGTGAATGGCCTAAGAATAAGGAAAAGAAGAGCAAAAATTTGGGAATATTTAAGAATAGTGAACTCCGGAATATTGATATTACAAGAAACTCACTTATTAAAACAAGAATGGGAGGAAATCCTGAAAACGCAAAAATGGGTAGAAACCTGTGTATGTACAGACCAGGTATGCAGTGTTAAGGGGGTGGCGATACTCTTTAAGAAATCCTTGAGGGCAAGTATTGAAGAAACAGTAGTAGATAAGAAAGGAAGATGGGTGGTGGCGAAAGTAAAAATACACAACAGTTTGTTTACAGTGGTCGGTTATTATGGACCCAACCTGGACGACCCAGAACCACTTCAAAAATTGTACTCACAATTATTGTCCGCACATGCACCTATAATAATGGGGGGAGACTTCAACATTATACTCGATCTAAAGAAAGACAGATTTCCGATCAGGAATGGTCCAAACTTACCAAAAATGAGGCAGTGGGTAAACCTGTGTATAAATGACCTAGGGATCATGGATATATGGAGGAAAAAAGGAACCAAGACTAATCAGTTTACTTTTCAGAATAAGAGACTGGGTCATGCCTCCAGAATAGATTACTTCCTTATAGACAGGGGTCTACTAAATTCGACACAAGGGGTAGAGCATCTACCCGCACACTTGTCGGATCACTCTGCAGTGATCTTACACTTAAGTTTATGTGACCGTACGCTCCCCCTAGATGGACGGCAGACAGAGTCATCTTTTTAGATGACAACTGTATTAAATCTTTATCAAAAGACACAGAGGAGTTCTTCCAAATTAATAAAGTTGGCACTACGAAACAGATTGCTTGGGAAGCCTATAAAGCCTTTATCAGGGGTAGAATAACTTGTCTCGCATCCCACAAAAATAAATCTAAAAGAAACACGATCAGGGAACTTGAAAAAGAGATAACGACCTTGGACGAAGAACTAAATAAAAGGACCAATACCACGCAAGAAATCACTAGTATTGAAGAGGATAGAAAGCAAAAAAAAAATGACCTGGGAGACATTTTGGAAAAAATAGTGAAAGACAAATGGGAAGCAAGCAAATTATCACACTATGAATATGGAGAAGGTTGTGGAAAATTACTGGCATGGAAACTAAAAATAGAGGCAACACGAAATAAGATAACAAAATTACAAAAAGAAGACCAACAGTATACTACAGAAGAGGGTGGAATCAGAAAAGAATTCGTGAAATTTTTCAAGAAACTATACTCAGAGGAGAAGGTGGCTACGGAAGAGCAGATTCTAGCAGTTTTGGGAAAAGTAACACTACCAAAAGTCTCACAGGAGCAAAATATAGAGCTTAATCAAGGTATTACTGCGGAAGAGGTTCTGGAATCTCTGAAGAGATTAAAAAAAAGCAAGGCGGCAGGTCCAGATGCCCTCCCAAACGAGTTATATATGCATCTGAGAGAAGTGATAGCTATCCCATTGACAGAACTTCTAAATGAAATATATATAGGAAAAGGATCTCTTCCAGTATCCTGGAACGAAGCAACAATTACTGTCATACTTAAACCAGGGAAAGATCCAACCCTGAGTGAATCCTACAGACCAATTTCACTTTTAAATACAGATTACAAGATCTATACACAAATTTTAGCAAAAAGATTGGGGAAGATTGCGGGTTCAGTAATAAACATAAATCAGAAAGGCTTCATCGGAGGGAGGCATATTCAAGAATTAATACATGAGCTCATTACAGCAATCGACATAGCAATACATAATACAATCCCTCTATCAATTATAACCCTGGATGCTGCCAAAGCATTTGATAGGGTGAGCTGGGACTTCTTAAACGCAACCTTGGTGAAATTTAACCTAGGTGCCACTTTTTTGAATGCAATCAAACAAATTTACAAAAGCCCCTCAGCAAAAGTTTTAGTAAACGGTGTGTTAACCGAAGAAATTATGATAAAAAGGGGCACTAGGCAGGGGTGCCCGCTATCCCCCTTATTGTTTGATTTTTACATTGAGCCACTAGCGGAACTGATAAGAGAAGAAAAGGAGATAATATCGTTTAGCCACCAGGGATGGGAAAAGAAGGTTGCTCTCTTCGCGGATGATATGATGGTCTTTACAAGCAACATAACTGCGTCCCTCCCTAGACTTGAAGAAATTCTGGAAAAGTACGGAGCAGTATCAGGGTACCTTGCAAATCACGCAAAAACAGAATTTCTAGAATGGAACAGTAATTCTCAAGACCCAAGGGTAAAAGACAAAATAAAATATCTAGGTATTGACCTCACAGTGGATATAAATAAGATCCCAAATATAAACTTCGAGAGAATTCACAAACAAGTGAGAAAATTGCTAAAAGAATGGGGGGTTTACCGTTGTCTTTTATGGGAAGATCAAATATAATAAAAATGGCCATACTTCCAAAATTTACCTATCTGTTTGGTAATATTCCATTAGAATTTAATACTGACAAAATAAAAAAATTACAAGGGGAATTGAGCAGCTTCATCTGGGCCGCAAAAGGTACAAGAATAGCTTGGAAGAAGCTGAGAAGAAATAAAACGCAAGGAGGAATCGCTAGTCCTGATATACTACAATATTGCAGAGCATTTCAATTTAAAAATGTAAGGAAACTATTGGAAAGTTTCGATCAATACCCGGATCATTTGAAGGTGGCAGTTAATGAGAAAGAAAGCTACTATCTTTATAAATTTGGCCATCCCAAGTTCTTCAAGAAAATAAAGCTAAAAACCCTGAAGGCGGCAGCTTCACTCTGGTTCCAGATGAGGAAGACACTCAAAATTCCATATTATAGCAAATATGCGCCGATCTGGAATTCCCCGGGAACTCCAGATTACCTAAAAGATAGACTAGCAAATCCCCTCAGAGAAAATAACATTACAAAATGGGGTGAGTTATTGATACAGAACTCTCTCATAGAATGGGAGGCCCTGAGAGAACAAACTAGAGGTACAATTTCGAGATTTAAGTATTACCAGTTAACCAGTTGGGCCAAATTTCTAAAGGACATTGAAAATGGCAATGGGGCAGCAGAGGAAATGATACAGAGCAATAAAATAAAAAAAGAGAAGTCGCATACTGGTACTGGGCATTGATACAAGAAGCTGAAGACGATTACAAAATTCCTGATGAGATCTGGGGAAGCGCACTGCCGGATTTAGATATTCAGCACATATGGCAAGTATCTACAGCTATGTGTTGGAAAATTGTGAAATCTGCTCCATTAAGAAGGAACCATCTATTCACTATCCATAGAGCATATTGGACTCCAAAGAGGCTGTCGAAAATCAAAGGCCAAAGAAAGAGAAGCTGTCCCAAGTGTGGAGAGGTGGGTGCAGACGATCTTCATATGTTCCGGCAGTGCCCAAGCCTGGAGGAATTTTGGATGGACACGGGTAAGACATTGTCGAAAATACTGGGACGGTAGATTGTGGTGAGTATAGACTTGGTTATCTTTGGGATAAGCCAGTTAGATGGGGGAGCAAGAAAGTTGAGTAAAGACCAGGAGAAAATACTCTTCATATTAATACTTCTAGCAAGAAGAGAAATATGTATTGGATAAAAAGTTCACCCCCACTATATAGAGATTGGCTAGCCTCTCTTCACAGAACACACTCACTAGACACGAGCCGCCATAAGGGAAAGAGAAATAAATTTTGGAATATTTGGGAAAACCAAAATTCATAAACTAAGCCACGAATAAATGAATTGTCTGGTCCTATGATTAGGCAATGCAATACTTGCTTTCAAGTGTAACTTGAAGGAGTAGTCAAAGTGACTAGCTCAGCCCAGATCGAATTTGCACGAGGAATGGACAAAAAGGGGCCCAAGCATAGAGGGCAAGTAGACAAGCTCCACACACAAGATTTGACTACCCAGGAGATGCCCTAAAGAGTCGGTTCCAAAAAGGGAAATGGGCCCCTGACACCTCCAATCCTTAAAATATTGCTATATGAGGACTAAAAAAAAACAAAAAAAAAACTTAAAAGTGCATGTCCAACCTTTTAATTACAGTGCACTCTGCCCAATGGGCTGCCTAGGTCCTACCTTGGGGGTTACTTATATGCAATAAAAGTAGAGTTTAAGGCTTGACAAGGGGGTTATATTGCCAAGTGGAATTGGCAGTTAAAAACTGCAATCAGGCTGCATTTTCAAAAATCTCAGCAATTTCAGCACAAACTGAAAGGTAAAGGCAAAATGTTTGGGGGTGACGCTGCAGAGAGGGAAAAATCTAACATTGGCATTATATTAAATGTAATAAATTAAACTAAACTAAACATTAACATTACATTAGTGACCACCTCACGCAGGTTTATAAATTACAAACTCCATTTCCCAAAGAATTTTTTTTCTGAAAGAAACATCATTTTTGCTTTCAAAATACCATTCCCATATGTTATGTTATGTTATATATATTTATAACGCGCACAGATACTCGGCAGAGTGTCCCGGCACGTACTTGAGAAAAAGAAACATAGGTCAGAGCATCTGCTAGAAGAGAAGGGTTTTTAACTTTTTCTTAAAGATCACCGGATCCTGGATGCCGCGCAGCTCCAGGGGCAGTGCATTCCATGCCAAAGCAGCTTTCCGCACAAAGGAGCTCCCACCAAGCCTTTGGCGGTTGAACCTAGGGGTCTGCACCAGAAGTTGAGAGGAAGAACGCAACTGTCTTACTGGGTTGTAAAAAGCGAATCTCTTCTGTAGGTAGATAGGTCCCAGGCCATAGAGAGCCCTATGGGCAATGGCCAAAGTTTCAAATTTTATTCGGGACTCCACTGGGAGCCAGTGCAAGGAGCGCAAATGAACGCGCACACTACACCTGCTAGACAAACCCAGCAGTAGTCTGGCAGCAGAGTTTTGAACTACCTGCATTTTATTCAAGAGGTAGCCAGGGATGCCCACATAAAGTGCTTTGGCATAGTCCAGGCGGGACAGAATCAAGGCGCGAACAACAGTTTCTTTAGCGGGTCTTGGGAGGAGAGGAAGAAACTTCCTCAAAGCTTTCAGAGTGCCAAAACAGGTCCCAGCCAGCTTCTTAACCTGGGTTGAAAAGGTCAGGTTCTCATTGAACCAGACCCCCAGATTTTTTGCAGCGTTTCCCATTGCACTAGGCAAGGGGAAACCTGGGGGCCATAGCCTCTCTCTGAAATTAGCAGGAAATGCGCCATACAAGAGAACCTCTGACTTCTCTTCATTAGACTTCAGCTGTGCCTGAGCGAGCCAGTGAAAAACAGAGGACAGTGTTGAGCAGAGATATTTAGTAAACAAAGAGTCCCCAAACATCAGCCTGTCATTTTCATCAAAATATTCAGATGTACTGATGCCTCACATAGATAGATTCTGCTTCAGGTGGCCACGCATTACTATCACATGACATGGATAATCACCATAATTCCAAAGATGCCTGTTGTATGACAGTGTTGCATACCATTATTCCAGGGCCACCATTGTGCCAAAGCTAGTTGCAGCAATGGCCAGATTGCCAACAGTATGTCCCTCATGAGCACAGTATTTCAATGATGGCTTCCAGTTCACCACGGTTAGACCAAGAATGACCAAAATATGTCAAAGATGACTATTAGTATGCCAAGAATGGGCACACTTCTACCAGAAATGAACTGTATGATACAGAGCAACATATACTTTTGGTGGTATTTGACACTATGCTAAGCTGACCGGGAGTAACACTATCATGGAGAGACACAATGCCAAATCCACATGCACGCAGATATGCACACATAAAAACGTATACATACATACATGCACGCAGACACCACTGCCATCTCTCTGATAGAAGTGAGGCTGTTAATTGTCTCAGATCTGGGTCTAGCCTATGCTCTCCTCAGCTCCTGGGATAATCATGCACCCAACTCACATACTTTCTCTCCTGACTCATGCAGTTCCACAATTTGGTGACTCCTACTCTGGCTACTGCTGCCACTTTTCTTTCCTGGGGCATAGCATGGTTGGCAGAGCAGAGACTACAACATGAGCAATGTCCTTGTGACTGAATGGGAGTGGAGGCAGTTGTTAACATTGCAGGACCCTTAAACCGAAAGTGTTTGTTTCTGTGTTAGTATGAGGCCCTGCCATTTGTTTGGCTGACTGCCAATCTAAGGGTTTGAGCAGAGCAGTGGTGTTTTCTTTTAATGCACCCATGCATTCTGAATGATGCCCTGGCTGCACTTCACTTTGAAGAGCTATTTCAAAGGTGCTGGCTAGCTACCAGTAGCTCCTGGGTTACTCGTTGGAGGACCCTGCTTTAAACTTACTGAACTCTGCAAACATAAAGGCTGATATATTGTTATAGCTCAGATGGTTACTTTTTAAGGGTTACCTTTTAGTGATACACCTATTGAGCTGAAATTGAAATTGCACTTTATTTAATAGAAGATTAGTGTATGTTTATGTGCTTTTATTATTTTATGAGTTTCTATGTTCTGTTTTTTAGGGGGATACCAAACATAACGGCCCACCTAGTGCTGTGATATTTGGTATCCCCTAGTTTTCAAGGGTGAACACTTTACTTGTATGCAATTCGACTCTGTCTTATATTTGCTAAGGAAACCAAGTATTTTTCTGCCTAGTTTCACTCTTCTTTGTGATTTTCTATACTCTGGTGCATCGAAATGCCACATGTAAAGGCTGGCATATTCCTATAATAACTTGTATCCTCTCACTTTATGAGTAATATAAGACCAAAAACAACAATAATTCAAAAGAGGAACCGGAGATTTGGATTTTAAAAGATTTAAGTGAAAATAGCTCTGCAAAGCCAATGATAGTCTTTGAAAGTGGTAGACTGGGATGTAGCTTCGATTTGAGACCAACCACAATGGAGCCCTGGATGGATACAACATGTGGAATGGTGCTGGTGAAAGCCTGGAAGTCAAAAAGTTTGTAAGTCCCACTTCTGAAAGGGACTTTATCACTTTTTAAAGGAAAACATTTACATTTTTGTCTAAGTCCCAACAGAAAATGACACTGTCTCGTTTTGAGAAGCTAAGTCCTATCTGAGCAGGTGGCCAATCAAATTGGGGCCACCCTTTGCCAATGGGTTGGAGGGGGGGGGGGGGGTCTGTAACATTTCAGTGGTTTGCCGCCATAATTGCAATTGCATTTATTCATTTGATAACGATTAGGGATTTGGAAGGGACACCCACAACATGCCCTTTCCAATACTGAATTAATAAACTTTCGCAATCCCATTTTAAGAGTTGGTAAAAATGTATTGACTCCTAAAATGGAATTCGTACAGAGGGAAAACCTACTTTGCAGTCACAAACTTTTTTTGTGATTCTGGGCCTTTGTGGCTGAAAATAGTTTAGTGCATCTGGCCATATGTCACAAGTTTCTGTTGTATAATCTTCAAGTTGCTTCCAGAATGAAAACACAATGTAAAAACCTGAGTTGGTAGAAGGGTTTCACTATTGATGTATTGCAGCAATTGCCTCTTGTTTACTGTCATTTACACGTAATCCATGTACTGCATTAGTGTTAATCAGTTTTCAGGTTCTCTTCTTGACAATACACTGCAAGCCATTTCGGTCACCAGTGCAGTAACCTGATAGTCCTAACTTTGAGAGACTCTCTTCCAGTCTTTCTCTTCCCCAGAGGAGTCAGTAATTGACTACTGTTTGCATAGGGATTTTCACCCTTAAATTTAGTGATGCTGACCACATTGGAGCTCTGTTTATATGTGCCTACTTATCTTGTTAACTAGCCAACTAGTCAGATATGATTTATCTTAACAGTTTGCTGCCATTTATCATCTACACTCTTCATCTCTATCCCAGGTTGCCACCCTCTAAAGTAGCTTGGTGGTGCATAGCCTCTTTGTCTGTTCTTACAGGTCCATGTTCCTGTGCTGTCTGCTGTCCCTGCCCCTGTGCTGCTGCTACCCCTGCCCGGTCACTGCGCTGCCTGCTGTCCCTGCGCTGCTGCTACCCCTTCCCAGTCACTGAGCTGCCTGCTATCCCAGCCCCTGCGCTGCCAATCTCCCTGCACCGTCACTGTGCTTCCTGCTGTCCTGGTCCCCACACTGCCTGTTCCATGTCCTTGCTCAGCTCCCAGGACCACCTACCAGGACCTCTAATGTAGGCCTCCGCACGGCCACACAGCAGACGTGCACAGCGGGCGCACTGCCAGTGCACCACCGGTTGCACTGCACCCAGTACCAGGATCCTTGGTCCTCCCGCCACCCGACGGTAGACCGCCAAGGAACTCCTGGAACTGGACCCCTGATGCCAAAACAACACCTGCGTCTCCTCCTCCCCACAATCCACCAAAGTACCCTTCACCTTCCGGCACTGCCACTTCTTCTGCAACACAACCTACAAAAGATCCCGCACCACTCCTGCCCACAAGACCAAGAACACCCAGCAACTACTCCTTTGTATCTTGCTCAACTCCCACTCACTCTTCAAACACGCCACTGAAATCTGGGACACCATCACCACTCTCTCCATGGACATTGATTTCATCACCGAAACGTGGCTCAAACCCTCCTCGAACCAGGACATCACCAATGTCACTCCCGAAGGCTAAAAGATGATACACCGAGATCGCGCCATCATCTTTGAGGAAACCATCAGATGCACCATCACTAATGACAACTCCACACCTCTCATGGAACACCTCAACTTCCTACTACAAACTCACGCGAAGACCACAATAAGAGGCACCCTCACCTGCAGACCCCCCGGACTCTGAGCAACTTTCTGCGACGCCATCCCCAACCTCAACGCCCCCTAGCAATCCCCTCTCATCACTACGTCCTACTCGGCGACCTCAACTTCCACATCGACAACCCCAATGATGCCAATTCCACCGCCCTCCTGGAAAATCTGAACAATTTTGGCCTCACCCAACAGGTCACTGAACCCACGCACATAGCTGGACACACACTCGACCCATTTTCACTTCCAGCGACAGAATCAAATTCAGCCACACCGCAGAACTCACCTGGCCTGACCACACCATCATACACTTCACCATCACCGATGCCCAGCACACCAGTGGCGGCTCCTGGAGGGAGTGCTGTGGGGCGGGGGTAGTAAACTACGGCGTACGGCCGAACAGATTTAAGTAACTAAATAAATAAATAAAACAAATTACATTGCGCGCGCTGCATCGCAAATGGCGATGCAGAGCGCGCAATGTAATTCGTTTTATTTATTTATTTAGTTACTTAAATCTGTTCGGCCGTACGCCGTAGTTTACTACCCCCCTCCCTGCCCCTCCCCCGCCCCACCACCCCACAGCACTCCCTCCAGGAACCGCCACTGCAGCACACCATCACCAGACGTCAGACCTCCTCCCACCCGCAGCTGTAGCAAGGTCACCAAAACTCAGTGGTCACAGGTCCTCACCACCTCTCAACCTGAGGCCTCAACAGACCTCGACCAGGCCGGCCAGAACTGCACCGCCTGGATCACAGACAGTGCCGACAGAGTCGCCCCACTGAAACATACAAAGTCCAACAAGACCTCCAAACATGGCAGCTGGTATACATCAGATCCCACGACCACCAAGCGCAACTGCCAACCAACTGGAGAAACGATGGCATGCCACTAAGAACCCTGCCGACAGAGCAGCTCACAAAACAGCCCTCAGCAACTATCACCGGCATATCAAGGAAGCCAAGAAAGCAGCCATCACCTCCTGCATTGACTCCGCAGTCAACCAAACAAAGGAACTCTTCAAAATAGTCAAAGAATTTTCCAACATGACAGCTACAGAGAACACCATCCACCCCTCCCAAAACCTCTGTGACACCCTCTCAGACTACTTCCACAGCAAGATCACCAACATCTACAACAATTTCAACCTCCACCCTCAACCCCAACGACCTCAATCAACCAACGAATATCAGCCAAACCATTACCACCTGGTCTCCGCTGACCGCCCTGACCACCTCAGCCATCATGTCTTCCATCCAATTCGGGGTGCCCATCGACCCCTGCCCCCACCACCTCTACAACCTTGCAACAAAACCAATCAGCACACAACTCACCAGCATCCTCAACACCTCCATCTCCACAGCAACCTCTCGGACAGAGGGAAACACACAAACATCAGGCCCCTCTGTCATGGTGTCACAAATTTCAGCACAAAGTTGTACCTCTTCTAGTTTTGGGAAATCAAAGGATGTACAGATTTTTTATGTTATTGGACAACTGTTATTTGTATGAGTTAAAATATTTGATTTCTTTAAATTTGTTTCATGAATATTATTGTAATCATGCATTGGCAGAGTCTTGCAGCTGAAGGTGTAGCAAGATACATTTACATATTCTGAAAACGTGTTAGCGCTCACACGTGCCAACTGCCAAACCTCGCCACCCATCCCGTGCAAACTGTCAACTCATCCCTGTTCTCCGCGTGCATTTCGGCACGTGTAAAACTCCTATAAATACAAGCCGAGCAGCACAGTCAAAGCTTGGCCTCAGATCATTCTGAGCCTTACCTGAATTCCAGAGACGGTGTGTCCTCAACTGGATTCCTACATCCCAGCGGTGTGATGCGGATACCTTCCAGTGGTCTGGCTTGCTACAACCCCTTCCAATTCCACCCACTCCTTGGCATACCATCAGTATTGATTTCATAACAAATCTTCCTCCAGCTGGTGGATGCACTGCTATTGCTGTAATAGTAGATTTATTATCAAAAATGGCCCACTTCATTCCATTTTTCTACATGCTATTTTTCTACAACAAATAGTTTGTCTCCATGGTTTGCCTTCTGAAATAATTTCTTACCAAGGGATTCCATTCACTTCACAATTCTGAAAGCATTATGTAAAATATTAGGTATTGAAGTAGCCCTGTCCTTATCCTATCACCTTGATAAGGACCTTGACTGGTAGGTCGCTCCCCCACCACACAGCTCCGTCTGTGTGCCCTGCTGCTGCCCCTGATTGTGCTCTGTTTTTCCTTTCTGTGCCCCCTTGCTGCCCCTGATTGTGCTCGTTTTTTCCTTTCTGTGCCCCCTTGCTGCCCCTGATTGTGCTCGTTTTTCCTTTCTGTGCCCCCCTTGCTGCCCCTGATTGTGCTCGTTTTTTCCTTTCTGTGCCCCCCTTGCTGCCCCTGATTGTGCTCGTTTTTCCTTTCTGTGCCCCCTTGCTGCCCCTGATTGTGCTCGTTTTTTCCTTTCTGTGCCCCCCTTGCTGCCCCTGATTGTGCTCGTTTTTCCTTTCTGTGCCCCCTTGCTGCCCCTCATTGTGCTAGTTTTTTCCTTTCTGTGCCCCCTTGCTGCCCCTGATTGTGCTCGTTTATTTTCCCTTTCTGTGCCCCCTTGCTGCCCCTGATTGTGCTCGTTTTTTCCTTTCTGTGCCCCCTTGCTGCCCCTGATTGTGCTCGTTTTTTCCTTTCTGTGCCCCCTTGCTGCCCCTGATTGTGCTCGTTTTTCCTTTCTGTGCCCCCCTTGCTGCCCCTGATTGTGCTCGTTTTTTCCTTTCTGTGCCCCCCTTGCTGCCCCTGATTGTGCTCGTTTTTCCTTTCTGTGCCCCTTTGCTGCCCCTGATTGTGCTCGTTTTTTCCTTTCTGTGCCCCCCTTGCTGCCCCTGATTGTGCTCGTTTTTCCTTTCTGTGCCCCCTTGCTGCCCCTCATTGTGCTAGTTTTTTCCTTTCTGTGCCCCCTTGCTGCCCCTGATTGTGCTCGTTTTTTTTTCTCCTTTCTGTGCCCCTTGCTGCCCCTGATTGTGCTCGTTTTTTCCTTTCTGTGCCCCCTTGCTGCCCCTGATTGTGCTCGTTTTTCCTTTCTGTGCCCCCTTGCTGCCCCTGATTGTGCTCGTGTTTTCCTTTCTGTGCCCCCCTTGCTGCCCCTGATTGTGCTCGTTTTTCCTTTCTGTGCCCCCTTGCTGCCCCTGATTGTGCTCGTTTTTTTTTTCCTTTCTGTGCCCCTCTTGCTGCCCCTGATTGTGCTCGTTTTTCCTTTCTGTGCCCCCTTGCTGCCCCTGATTGTGCTCGTTTTTTCCTTTCTGTGCCCCCCTTGCTGCCCCTGATTGTGCTCGTTTTTCCTTTCTGTGCCCCCTTGCTGCCCCTGATTGTGCTCGTTTTTTCCTTTCTGTGCCCCCCTTGCTGCCCCTGATTGTGCTCGTTTTTCCTTTCTGTGCCCCCTTGCTGCCCCTGATTGTGCTAGTTTTTTTTTTTTTTCTCCTTTCTGTGCCCCCTTGATGCCCTGATTGTGCTCGTTTTCCCTTCTGTGCCTGTTTCCCGCCGCTGCGCCCCTGCGGCCCCGCCCCCTCACTACCCATTCGCTGCCCCATTCCCTGCTCCTCCCTCCCACCTCCCCATTTATGGCGGCCGCTGTGCGGCCGCGCAGCGGACGTGCGCAGCGGGCGCGCCGCTGGCGCGCCAAAGGCGCGCCTAAGGCAAGCCCGTCTGCGCCCGTCCGCGCCGTGACCGCGCCCAGCGCCAGACCCCTGGTCCGGGCATCCCCCGCGCCCGCCACATCAACAGACGCCGATACGACGCCAGCACCCTCCACGCACTCAACCCCGGAAAAGATCACGCCTGCTACCAGGCCACCCCGAAGCGCACCCAAGGGCCCTTCACCTGCCGGAACTGCAGCTTCGCCAGCACCCGCCCCGCCAAACCACCGCCCAGGAAAGAACCCAACTACCTCAGATGCATCCTCCTCAACACCCGCTCCGCCCGCAAACACGCCATCGAACTCTGGGACCTTCTCGACTCAACCTCCCCAGACGTCGCATTCCTGACGGAGACCTGGCTGAATCCCGCTTCAGCCCCCGACATCGCCATTGCCATCCCGGACGGATACAAGATCACCCGCAGGGACCGCACCAACGGAGTCGGAGGAGGCATCGCCATCGTCCACAGGAACACCCTCAGAGTCTCAACTAACACCGACGACACCCTCAGCACCGCCGAACACATGCACTTCCAGATCCACACCGATCCCAACACCACCCTCAGAGGAACCCTCATCTACAGACCCCCGGACCCCGACCACAGTTCAGCGATTCCATCGCTGACTTCGTCAGCACACACGCCATCGCCTCCACGGACTACATCCTCCTCGGGGACCTGAACTTCCACCTCGAGAACAACAAGGACACCAACTCCACCACCCTGATCGACAACCTCGCCACCCTCGGACTCAGACAGCTCGTGACTACACCCACCCACGCCGCCGGCCACACGCTCGACTCCATCTTTTCCGCAAGCCCACACGTCTCCTTCAACCACACCTCCGAACCCCACTGGACTGACCACCACTGCATCCACTTCACCTACAGGAAGCCCATCACGCACCACCGCACCGAACAAATGCCTCGCCGCTGCTGGAGCAGAGTCACGGAAGACCAGCTAACCACAACCCTCGCCCTGAGCCCACCCGCCGAACCCTCCGACCCCGACACCGCCGCCCGCAACCTCAGACAGTGGATCGACGACTGCGCCAACACCCTCGCCCCGCTCAAGAATCCGCCCAACAGGCACACCAGCAAGAAAGCCACCTGGTTCACCGAAGACCTCCAGGCCTCCAAACGAACATGCCGAAAACTGGAGAAGATCTGGCTCCACGAACGGACAGCGGACAGCTACGCCGCCCACAAGAGCGCCACCCGCAGTCACCATCACCTCATCAGATCCGCCAAAAGGGCCTCACTCAAAGACCGCCTAGACAACAACGCACACAACAGCAAAGAGCTCTTCAACATCGTGAAGGAACTCTCCAACCCCAGCTCCAACACCAACGACATCCAGCCGTCGCGAGACCTGTGCGACTCACTGGCCACCTTCTTCCACCACAAAATCGCCGACATCCACGACAGCTTCAACACCACGACCGCCCCGGCAACCACCGAGACCACTGCCCCCACAACCACCAACCGCCTGCTCTCCTGGACCAACATCAACGACGAGGACACCAGCGAGATCATGAACACCATCCACTCCGGTTCACCGCTAGACCCGTGCCCTCGCCACATCTTCAACAAAGCCAGTACAGCCATCGCGCCCCATCTCCGGAAAATAATCAACATCTCCTTCGAGACAGCAACCTTCCCGGAAAGCTGGAAGCACGCCGAGATCACCGCCTTACTCAAGAAACCCAAGGCAGACCCCAAGGACCTCAAGAACTTCCGACCCATCTCTCTGCTCCCGTTCCCCGCGAAGGTCACCGAGAAAATCGTCAACAAACTGACCCGCTACCTCGAGGAGAACAACATCCTGGACCCTTCCCAGTCCGGCTTCCGCAGCAACCACAGCACCGAAACCGCCCTCATCGCCGCCACCGATGACATCAGGACCCTGCTAGACAATGGAGAAACAGCAGCCCTCATCCTCCTGGACCTATCAGCCGCCTTCGACACGGTCTGCCACCACACACTACGAACACGCCTTCACGACGCCGGGATCCAAGAGAAGGCCCTGGACTGGACCACATCCTTCCTTTCCGGCAGAACACAAAGCGTCCGCCTCGCCCCCTTCCGATCCAAGGCCACCAAGATCATCTGCGGCGTACCCCAAGGCTCCTCCCTCAGCCCAACGCTGTTCAACATCTACATGGCACCCTCGCCCACGTCGCCCGACAGCACAACCTCAACATCATCTCCTACGCCGACGACACCCAGCTGATCCTCTCCCTCACCAAAGACCCTCACACCCCCAAAGCCCACCTCCACGAAGGAATGAAGGCCGTCGCCGAATGGATGAGGACCAGCCGCCTGAAGCTGAACTCGGACAAGACGGAGGTCCTCATCCTTGGTTCCAACCCTTCAGCCTGGGACGACTCCTGGTGGCCAACATCACTGGGAACAGCCCCGCCACCCACCGACCACGTACGCAACCTAGGGGTCATCCTCTACCCCACCCTCTCCATGACTAAGCAGGTCAACGCCGTTTCCTCATCCTGCTTCAACATCCTCCGAATGCTCCGCAGGATCTTCAAGTGGATCCCCACCGAAACAAGAAAAACAGTCACCCAGGCACTCGTCACCAGCAGGCTGGACTACGGAAACGCCCTCTACGCAGGAACGACGGCTAAGCTCCTGAGACGGCTGCAACGCATCCAGAACGCCTCTGCACGTCTTATCCTCGACATCCCCCGACGCAGCCACATCACACCCCACCTGAGAGACCTGCACTGGCTCCCTGTCAACAAGAGGATAACCTTCAAGCTCCTCACCCACGCACACAAAGCACTCCACAACTCCGGACCAGCCTACCTCAACAGACGACTCAGCTTCTACACCCCCACCCGCCAGCTCCGCTCGACCAGCCTCGCCCTCGCCACAGTCCCCCGCATCCGGAAAACGACCGCCGGCGGCAGATCCTTCTCCCACCTCGCCACCTAGACCTGGAACACCCTCCCCACCAACCTCCGACAGACCCAAGACCTACTGGCCTTCAGAAGACTCCTCAAGACCTGGCTCTTCGATCAGTAGCAGCACCACCCCCCTCTTCCCCCAGCGCCTTGAGACCCTCGCGGGTATGTAGTGCGCTTTATAAGTGACATGATTGATTGATTGATTGATCACCCAGAATCAGACGGTCAAACAGAAAGAGTCAACCAATCCTTAGAGCAAATACTTCGTTGGCGGCTAACCACAGTTACTAGTGAATGGAATATAGCTTTACCCATGACAGAATTTGTTTACAATAATAGTGTGCCTGCAGGAACCCACTGCACCCATTTTCACTTTCTCACAGGATATCACCCGAAATCATTACCAGTATCATTACCTCATCTCTTAGTTCCTGCAGCTAATGACAGACTCCAATAGTTAATTGACATTCAAATACAAGCCAAAATCGCCTTAGCAAAATATAAGAGTTCTATAAAAAGAATAGCAGATAAAAAGAGAAAACCATCCCCAATTTATAAACCAGGAGATTAAGTGTGGTTATCAACATAAAATCTTCAAATAGTAGGGTCTCGTAAGTTATCACCCAGATACATAGGCCCTTTTACAATCACACAGATTATAAATCCAGTATCTGTAAAATTAGATTTACCTGAGGATTATCCTATTAACCCTGTATTTCATGTATACCTCCTTAAGGCTTGCCAACTAGATACTCGACAAAAAACTCCACCACCACCTATACACATCAATGGACATCTAGAATATGAGGTAAAACTTATTTTAGACTCAAAGGAAATGCAAGGACGTTTATACTATCTGATTTCATGGAAAGGATATGATGCATCAGAAAATTCATTGGAATTAACCTCTCATGTTCATGCCCCTAGATTAGTACGTCAGTTTCATTTGAGTCATCCTAACAAACCACGCCTAGTAAGGCGTTCTTTGAGAGGGGCGACTGTCATGGTGTCACAAATTTCAAAACAAACTTGTACCCCTTCTAGTTTTGGGAAATCAAAGGATGTATAGATTTTTATGTTATTGGACAACTGTTATTTGTATGAGTTAAAATATTTTATTTCTTTAAATTTGTTTCATGAATATTATTGTAATCCTGCATTGGCAGAGTCTTGCAGTTGAAGGTGCAGCAAGATCCATTTACATATTCTGAAAACGTGTTAGCGCTCACAAGCGCCAACTGCCAAACCTCCCGACCCATCCTGTGCAAACTGTCAACTCATCCCTGTTCTCCGCGTGACTTTCAGTACGTGTAAAACTCCTATAAATACAAGCCGAGCAGTACAGTCAATGTTTGGCCTTGGATCATTCTGAGCTTTACCTGAATTCCAGCAACAGCGTGTCCTCAACTGGATTCCTGCATCCTAATGGTGTGACGTGGATACCTTCTGGTGGTCTCTCTTCTTTCTGCTTCGCGTCGGCTGCCTGTCTTCCTCTGGTCCTGAAGTCAGGCTGTCAGTTTCCTGTGTTCTCGGCTGAGAAACAAAAAATTAAGAACATTAAAAGAAAATCGTGAGTAAAACTATTTAAAGACGCTGGTCCCTTGCAGCGCAAAGAAAAGAAAAAAAAGGTAATTCCATTTCCCTAACACTTAAGTCTCTTCATTCGCAGATCTGCTTTGATGTTTATTTAAATATTTGAATAAGACGCTGCTCAATGAACACATAGGAACAAATTGAGCAAAAAACTCTGCGAACAACAAAATCCTTAACCTTGAGTGCCCTCTTATGGACATTGGCAGAACTTTTATAAAGGAGCTCATATCCTAGAAACTCTTTACAATTCAGGAATAAACAAAAGACAGCATAATTATACAGGACATCTGTCTTAATAAGAGGTGACAACACAATCCAGTGTTATCAATGATTGTTAAGAGAATTTACCTGTATTATTTGATTATTCATATTCGATTTTATGTTTTGTACAGTGTGACCACAAAGGAGAGAGAGTTTTAACAAAGCGTGCAAAGACGATTTCCTAGAATTATCAAGATCTACTGTATGCATAATGAGGCACGTATGCGAACATTGTTTACTGTGAGAATAATAGTTAAATAATCTTTCGCAGTCCAGGTTATAATTACTTGTTCTTATTGTTACAGTATACGACAGATAATTTCATAAACCAAGGACACAGATGAGGTTCTCAACAAGGTTTCTTTCTCTCTCTCCCAATTCCCCCTTCCCCTTGATGCCCAACTCAGCTCAATAGTTACAATAAAGCTTTGTAGCTGAGAGGAGCTTTGGGGGGGATAGGGTTCAATCGTCTCCCTAAAGGAAGGCGTGGATTTCAGGTGCGTAGCTCTGACACCCTCCTAAAGAAAGACTCCGGCAACTCCAGCGATCCCAAAAATGATCATCCAATCCCCCTACTCCCCTACACGGCCAAAGTACTCGAGAAAGCCATCAACAAGCAGCTCACCAAATTCCTGGAACAAAACCACCTATTGTATGCCTCACAATCAGGATTCCGTGCCAACCACAGCACTGAGACCGTGCTGATTGCCACCACAGACTACATCAGAACACTCCTCGACCGTGGAGAAACTGTGGCCCTGATCCTCCTCAACCTTTCCGCAGCGTTCGACACCATCTCCCATAACACCCTTATCAGCAGAGTCCACAACATAGGCATACAGCAAGACTCCCTCAAGTGGATCGCCTCCTTCCTTACAGGATGCACACAGGGCATCCAACTGCCTCCCTTCACCTCCGCACCCAAAGACATCATATGCAGCATCCACAAGGATCCTCCCTCAGACCCCCCGGATCAACATCTACATGACCCGCCTTGCAGACATCTTCAGATCCCATGGACTAAGCATAATCTCCTATGCAGAAGACACTCAACTGATCCTTTCACTCTCCGAAGACCCCTTCAACACCAAAACCAAATTCTGTAATGCCATGACCAATGTAGCCAAATGGATGAGAGACAACTGCCTCCAACTCAACTCCGACTGAAGTACAGATCTTCGGATGAACACCTCCGCATGGGACCACAGATGGTGGCCTGCAGAACTCGGACTTACACCCACACCGACCGACCATGCACACAACCTCGGCATCATCCTTGACTGCCAACTGACCATGAAACAACAAGTAAATGCAGTCACCTCCATCTGCTTCCACACATTTCACATGCTCCGAAAACTCTTCAGATGGATACCAACCTACACCAGAAAGACTGTAACTCAGGCCTTCGTCACCAGCCGCCTCAACTACAGCAACGCCCTCTACGCCGGCATCTCAAACCCAGCTCCTCAGAAGACTTCAGACCAAACAGAACGCTGCAGCCAGACTCATTCTAGACCTCCTCAAACAAACCCACATTGCCCCCGACCTGAGACCTCCAATGGCTCCCCATCCGGAAGAGATGCCAGTTCAAGATCCTCACCCACACCTACAAAGCCCTCCACAACCTCGGACCTACCTACATCAACCATCGACTGAACTTCCACCAACCTTCTAGACACTTGCCTCCTTCACTCGCCCTCGCACACACACACTGCATCCATCACAGCCACAGCAGTGGCCGCTCCTTCTCCTACATCGCTGCCAAGACCTAGAACGACCTGCCCCTCCAGCTCCACACAGCCTCCTCGCTGGCAGACTTAAGAAAGAGACTCAAGATCTGGCTCTTCAATGGAGACACAGTGCCCATATACCCCTGGGAGTGACAGTGTTACGCTTTACAAATGCTATTTGATTATCTGCCGAGTGCCTTCTTGCACTACTTAAAGTGTGCAGTGCTGTTTGCCATGGCAGAATGTTCCCCTGTGTACATCAGATACAGATTCTGATTACTATTCAGTTAACATCTTTCAATGCTTATTTCAGTCCGAAATGATGGACCCTGACAAGTAATCGCTTTCCTATATTTGATTTTGCCTTCCGTTCTTTATTTTCTTGATAATAGACACATTCAGTGTTTGATGTTATAACTTGAATGCTTTCTTTTTTAAAACAGCACACAGCAACACAGGTGAAATGCTGTTAAATTCCACATCTCCCACCTCACTCTGGCCTGTAGATTCATGGTAAACCTCGTCAATCACTCCAAATCATTAATTGCAATGAACGTCTCCTGCAGCCATATGAAGGCATTGTGTATCACCGACATCTGCTTGTACCTGTTTCCTCGCAGCAAGCAGACAAAAACCTACAATATGGATAGTTCTTAGTAGTTATGCACCCAACAAGCAAAACATTAAATTATACCCTCGTTTGTTGAGCTGCTTCTGTTTAGTTTCTGCCGTGACCTGCACTTTGACAGACGTCTATGATGATGCTGCAACATCAGCTTCTGCAATTGCAGAGCAGATTACAGAAAAAGTAAGGAAACATGGCTGGAAAATCATGAATTAGCTCCTTACTATGGTGAAAATACAAAAGTGAATTATGGTCGACACCGTTCTGTTTTTCAGTAACTTAAAGCCAGTGAAGATGTATCCGTTCCACATCTTGCGCAACTGTGCTAAGGGAACAAAATATGGCCTGTCTGTTGGTGTTGAAGACAAAACCTCAGCGCCAAAGGTAAGGACACTGTGTCACATGAGAAATGTACCGTTTCTATGTTCATAGCCTAAGTCTTTTTAATGTTGCTATCCTGCAGCATAGGAAGGAGGGGTTAAGTGTCCCAGAAGTTCCAGCCTTCCTTAGAATACTGTGGAACAATCTGAAAGACCAGATAGAAAGCTAGTTCTTTGGTTTTCTAGTACAAAATTGTATTTATTTCCTTGAGAATGCATGTGCATGCAAAGTGATGTTTTCAAAGTCCTCTAATTTAATCCTACCAATCCAGCAGAAGACTCAGATCCACAGACGCCGCTCGCAACAGTGCCCATCATAAAAAGAGCTCGTTTGGGTGGGTCTTCTTTTAGCTTTCGGGCCTCTAAGTTATGGAATATTCTGTCTCTCTATTTGAGACAAGAACCTATTGAGAAAATGTTCAGGAAGAAACTCAAAACCTGGCTGTTTAGGCTTGCCTAACTCGTGATTCTTTGTTCTGGTCGTTTTTAGCACTCCTTTCTGCTCTGGGGTTCTCTCCCCCTTCCTCTTCATTTTACATTTAGGCACCTCGACAGAGTAATCCTAGCGCGCATACGCTTCACTGGGAGCAACCATGCGCTTTACATTTTTTTAACATAACATACAGTTTTTGGGAGTATTATATAGCCTGCTGGAAATGTTATTTGACTTTTCTCAGACTCGCTATTTAATTGTGAAAGACTCTTGCTGTTTAATAGATCTGATACACTTTCAAGACTGTATAAAGACACTGATTCTGCAAATCCCCCATGGCTACCACATTGATTTGTAAGAAAGTCACTTTTCGGTCCATCGTGACTGAAATAAGCCCATCACTGCTCTATTTGTGTGACAGAAGTCTTGGACCATCAGGAAGAACATCTACCCTTCAGTGGTTCTGTAAATCCTTCATAGCTAACACAGCAATTTGAAAGAAAATAGTGTTTTGGTAAATCATAGCTGGGACAGCAAGTCCATCGCCGCTTACCTGCACAACAAAAGTCTTTGTTTAGGAGATCATGAGGAAAGACCTCTACCCTCCCAAGACAGCTGTCCTGTGTCAACGATGTTGTACTTTTCTATGTATTAACTGTATGCAGAACTTTATAAGATGGCCACCATGTTTATGATTTTTTTTGTTTAAATCTGTTTTATTGTTTTTGCAGATAGATTGAGCACATACACGATACATACAGCTTTAGCAATGACAGTGTGAATTGTTGTTGACATCGCAGATTGTGCTAACTACTTCGCCATGTCACAGAATTTGATAGTACAGTGCTGCTACCCATACATTAATTGCCGTTGGTGAACACCGGCAGATGCTACATTTTGCAGCATATGCTAATTACAGAGCTAAACAATTTTACTACAAGGCAACAGTCTACAACGTACACTTTGTATATGACTACCAATAAATGTTTTATCATTGTCCAAGCAGTCATCGCATCTCTCTAGTACTGTGTGCGGCTTACTTGTGCATGTGAGTAAGGATAGGTTCCTCCAGCGGTGGCCCCTGCTGATGTGGTAATCAACTGTGGATGGCTCAGCGTAGCTAAGAAGGGTGTGCAATAGGGTTATCCCCGTCGACAACAGGCGCTGCTGATGTTGTCTGCTGTTGATGCCCCATAAGTAAACAGGATGTCCTTTTTGAATGACCCTGTAAAACATCCAAATGTACACTAGCGTTTCAGTGCTTGACACTTGGACATCTCATGAAAAGAGTTCATTAACCCACATCAAAATGTCCTTCCTCTGTTGCTACCCTGGTAGAAACATTACTGTTGTTCATATGGGAACCTTCACATTTGATGTGTGGCCAGTTCAGAAGGAGCTTGTCTAGAAATCATTGCACAAGAGGAAGTTAGGCGCATATACAAACAAGCTAGAGCTGTTTTGGTTTGTCATTCAAAGTGGAAGTAACCACAGAAGTTTAAATCAACACTACATGGCTCTAAAGTGGAGGGCTCCCCCCTCATTTTAGAGTACTTAATACAATTCTAATATTCCGAAAATGTATGGAGCCCAGTGCCCTTCGAAGGAAAGTTCCAAAGGGCAGACAGGTTCACCTCTCCTCTTGGAGGCTGGCTCAGTCTCAGTGTTCTCAATTATCATAATGAAGTTTTACACCTGGCAATTGCAACTCTTTCTTAAAGAATAAAATAGTTTATTATCTGACGAACGCCGTGCTAGTGTCTTTCGCTCAGAAGTATGCATATTACTTCACAATTCATGTTAATATGAAAAACAGTCTCAAGATAATCACCTCTCGGTCTAAACAACGTATACCTTCAGTTCATCTTTGATACAATGTGGCTAACTTTCTTATAGACATAAACATGCCTATGTGACTCACTTTGGCTAGAAAAAAAGGACATTGGCTTTTCTACATGTCCACCAGTTACTGTGCTACAGCACATCTGGCCATAAGTTCCTCTGAAAGAATTACTCTCTTCATTCGTTAATATGCCACATTATGTGCTGAGAAAACAATACCCTTCCAATTACCAGCCGCAGAATGCATGTCCATTAGTCACAGGCTGTCAAATGCCTGGCCATCAGGTCCTGGGTAACATACTGTATGCAAATCAATCACAGGGCTACAGTATGTCTAACCATTAATTACCAGGCCACATAATGCCTATCTTATCACATACTTGTCCACAAGATACCTGCCCATCAGATACTGGGCCACAGCATGCCTGGATGCTGGTTCTGGTTGGTATAATGTGTGAACATCACTTAGTGGACTCCTAATACCTGCCCATCAGTTACTGGGCCACTGGATGCCTGCCAACAATTACTAGGCAACAAGCTGATTGACCATCAGTTACGGGGACACTGAATGTCTCAGCATCTTTTAAAGAGCTACAAAATGGCTAAGTGTAAGCGAGCAACTAAATCCATGTTCTCTCTCTCTGTCTCTCGCCATGTTCCTGTCTCACTCTCCCTTTTATTCTCTCTCTTTTCTCTCTAGCTCTCCTCTCTAGCTCCTTTTCCTGTCTCGTTTTGCTCCTTGGGGCCTACCTCCATAGTCACTAACACCAATTCTCACTCTCTTGTTCACTTTCTTTCATAGATATACACATACTCATCCCCTCCTAATATCTGTCATTCTTCATTCAGTCTCCTTCACTCTAACACTTTTCCTCTGTCGCAAATACCCTCTCATTTACATTCTTATGCTTTCTGTATCTAAAGCTAACACTCTATCACTTCTCTAAAGCGTTTTTTCATTCCTTTACTTTAATTCAGTTTTTTGCTCATGCAGACACTGTCTAGTTATATCTCAGTCAATGTGAATTGTTAGACAGAAAGTGGGTCTAATATGCACAGTAAGGAAATGACTGAAGTAGGTGTTTCTATAGATATACATGCTCTGTGCACTTTTGGGCGCAGACGTTTGCAAGATGTTTTTGTTCATAGAACTTCTGATCATAAGAGGTCAGTCATATGCCCTCCATGGCACCATGGTAAAGACTCAACCTCAGATTGTTTTTTGCCATTGGGTTTAGACATTTGGCTCATGCTCTGGGACTGTTGATGAATTTCTGTTCCTTTCAGCTCCAGTCTTTGAGACTCCTGGACATCGTCAGAAGCATCGCCATTCATCTAAGCAACTGCTTTTTTAGAGAAAACATCCTTCCGCTTTTGTCCACAGTTAACATGAAATACCCCATGTGTGATCGTCACAGTGTGTGTGTACTCATTGTCTCCCAAACATAAGGAGTCCTCCTGCACGAGTTACCCGGCTTTTAAAAATAGGAACATTCTTTGGTACCATGCAAAATGTTCCCATTTTTGTCATGGTCCCCCAATGTTTGCATGGCTCAATTTGCTGGCTTTAGAACTCTTGTGCAATTTACCACTGTTAAACAGTACCTGTGCTTCCCTTAAGTGTACCTATGACATGGAAAGTTAAATACCCTATGTGGACTGCAGTGTGTATCTACACCACCCACATGTATGGCAAAAATATGTTTGGCTAGGTTGCAGTTCAAATACACTATAGTGACACATGACAGGGAAAGATTGTCTTTGCCATGTAGGAAAAGCCTGTTTATATATATTAACAAATCACTAAAATGTGCCTTGCAGGCCCACCTAGCAGGGTGCTAATATATAACTAGCATTGGCATAGCCGATAGGTCTCGCCTTTGGGACCTTTTAAGAGTTCAGCCATGCAGCACATTATCCTGGGGGCTGTGACATGGCTGCAGAAAGAGGCAGTCCTGGAAACATCACTATGGAATAACAGTACTCTGTGGGGGAGGCTCCATTCTTACTGTGGCAGCGGGCACACTGATGAAAGGCGGTGCTTATTCTTAGAACCCAGGCCTCTTGTGCGCTTATGGTTGTACTATAATAAAGTAAAAGCCAAATATCTGACTGCTATCATAGTGACTCGCTTTCTGCTTCTTGTCATTCCGAACTTTCACTTTCTATGACACCTCTTTGTATGGCTCTGGTGCCTAAGGTACAGCGTCACGGGCTACTCTCTCACAGACATTCGTTTAAGAGTCTTTATTGCCCTAGGGCGATGTGCTGGACTTGTTTGCCAAAGAAATGCATCTGTTTTTGCACCACTATCAGAGGGTCCCTGCTCCAGGTCCAGGGTGCAGATTCTTTTGGGCAGCTCTCAGATGGGTTTATTAAAAATTAATATTATTCTGGGTTCTGGAGGACTTCTGGGTGCCGGTTGCTCCCTGCTAAGGCAACGTGCATGACAATAAACAGGGGGACCATTATAGGGAGAGAATAGCGTCATTCACTCCGCGCTGCCACCCTTTCACTAATTTCAGTTTGTTGCCCCAGACTGGGCTCTTTTTCAGTTATATATAGAGGGTGCATTCACGTTTTAACAATTATGATTTAATGCCGTGCTTTTCTTTTCCTCAGACTGTTATGTAATACAAACTGTGTTTGAATATGTAAGCTATTTTGGAAAGCCAACCTTCCCTAACTTGCAGCCTCCTCTCTCTCTCTCTCTCTCACACACACACACACCTATATACACTCACACACAAAAATCTTAGTCACACACACGGACTCTTCTTTACACACTCACAAATAAAACTTCTCCTTTTCTTACCTACCACATATACTTTCACTCTACACACCCTCTCTCTAACGCAAACACACCGCGCTATGTGTTGCGTTAACATTTACGCTCTCTCACACACATACACAAGCGTACTCTTTCTCACACTCTTCCATAGTTATCCGCTTTCTCTCGCTTAGACGCACACATATTCCCACTTAACATGCACATACAATGTTCACTGTCTTTCAATTTAACAATCTCCCTCTCTTTTGCATGCACAAACGTGCGTGTGCACAAAAACACCACGCATAAACTCATCCACATGATCACGTGTAGTCTTATCCTGCAAATTGTTTTGTATGCAGTTGCAGAATTTCATTTTAATTCTCGGCAAGTTTCTCTGCACATTTGTTTTGAAGCTTTTTTTAATTAGCGTGGTATTAGTCCCACACATCACTGCATGCAATATGTACTGAAATGACAAAATGCAGCAGTTACTATAGCAACCATACCATGATGGGGTGCCGGTGCTCTTAAAAATATAGGCTACTGAGCTGGCTAGAAATCATGAAGGGAAGATGCCGTCCCTGAACATTGTGTCAGCAAATGTAACGGTCGGCATTAAAACTGGAAGCAACGTCCCTGCTCGCTCATGAGGCAAAACTCCAGGGGAGTGAACTCACAAGAAAAGGTGGGACATGCCGCCACCATTAGCCATTTGCAGGCTATGATTTTTAAAGGACAACCAGACAAGCCAATCCAGAGCGTGGGAGGAGTCAGACCCGACAAAGTAAAGACAACAGATCGCCTAACAGCGCAAGCGCTGTTTAAGCTCGACCTAAAAATAGGGTACACTACATATTGAAATTAGTGTACCCTAACAGTGAAATAAAACCCAAACACTTATTCACTCTGTAGGCACGGCTAGACTTTTTAGGCCTACGTGGAATTATAATTCATAGAATGTCTTTTTGGTCAAAATTAGCTTCTGCTTATTTTTTTAGGTGTAAATGCGATGGCTGCAGGTCTTACTTTCAAAAACAGTTTTGTCTGAGATATTTATTTCAATGCTTTATTTCACAGTACATTATTTCATATTTATATCTTTTACATTGTCAAACAATTACTTTAGATGTTTTTAATTTGCTGACCCATCACCACCCGCAAGCACCACCCATTGCTGAGCCCTCACAACCCCTAAATGCCATCAATCTCTGCCCCTAAAATCCCTCACCACACCTAAACTACAATCATCCTTGAAGCCTAAAAGCCCTATCTATCCCAGAAATCCACCCTCCATGAACCATAAAACCACTCACTCTCCCTAACTCCACCCATTCCAGAACCCTAAAAACCCCTTTCTTTGCCTAAACCCTACTCATCCCATATCAATTAAAATAACCTCAAGCACACCCAGCTCACCCCATCCCAGAACGCTAAAAAACATTCACCTCCCTTAAACACCAGCCATCCATGACCCATAAGAATTACCCTTAACTGCTACTCCCTGAACCCTAACAACCCCTTTCTATCTACACTCCACTCATCCCTAAATTCTTAAAACTTCTTACCACCCTAAACTCCACCCCATCCTGAACTCTAAAAACTCTTCACCATCCCCTACCCATAATTGAACCTCAAAACCCTCATCAGGAGAGAAGTGGGTAGCCTGTGCCATGGTTGTTTTGTTAGTCTGTATTTTCTCAGGCTCCGGTTGATGTTCTAATATATCGGTACTATTTTGTAACAGATTTCAACTTGATTCTATGGCCGCAATGTACCACAAAAATCCCAATAAAAAAAGGAAAACCCTCATCAGTCCTAAACTCTGCCCATCCATTAACCCTAAAATCCCTCAACACCCTTACACTTCACCCATCCCTGAAACCTGAAAAATATCCTCACACACCTAAACATCACTCATCATGTGTGGAGCTCACCTGGTGTCTCCGAAGAGGCGAGATGGATGAACAGATGCTGGATCACAACTTCCCTCACCCACCAATTCAGCCCAACATAGTCAAAGCTAAATAGGTGAATGTGGGGAAGAGGGGAAAACAAATCAAGGAAAGGAAGAAGGAGTCGAACACGATGGCACGATATTCCTATGGGGTTGACTGCAGACACATCCTATATGAAAATTGTTGGACTTTGGCCCTTTTTGGCAGGTTCACCCCTGAACTTTTTGCCTTGTCTGTAACCTGGTGTTGGTGATTTTAGGCCTCTGAGCACTTTCGCTCTGTGGTCCAGTGGAAAGTGCGTGCGCTCTCTGTGTACTTGTGGTGAGATTGGCCTGCCCTCCCATAGGAATGCATGGGGGATAAGTGTGTCCATGGTAATTCCTGGTATGAGAGGTGCAGCATGGTCAAGTCTGGTATGTATGAAATTGTGTGAATAAATGCTGCGCAATGGTGTGCGCAGATTTATTATGACTGGTGTAGAAATGCCACTTTTAGAAGTTGGCATTTATGTGTGCTCTGTGTCTGCCTGCCTGATGTGAATTGCATGTCTGGCTTGTGAGTTACAGGGGCTGGGTTTGTGTGTGTGGCTCCAGGAGCGGCAGGGTGAGTCAGCACAGTGCTGAATAGAGAGATCTGCATGTAGATGAGGGGAGGAGTTGCACCTGGGTCTGAATAGGGCTGTGCCTTCCCTCCACAATGCTGGCTCCATCTCCTGTGGTGCGTCTGATGTCCCTGGCCTGTCCTGTGAAAAGAAAGGAGTCATGTACACAAAGTGCTCCTGAACCAGTTGTATCTGGTTCCCCCAAACCCTGCACCTTTACACAAAGGAAAAGGGTGTATAAAAGAAGGGGCTGTGACCCCATGTTTGTTGTTCACTTCTTGTTCCTGTACTCGTGGGGGCTTGCTGCTGCTGGGGCCCAGGAGGAACCGCCATGGGGGCTGCCTCCCTGCTGGAGGGCCCTGTGTGCTGGCCTCCCTGGGCCCAGCTATGCCCCTGAAACTCGCATGAACCTTTTTGCTAAGGAGCTGTGGCTCCTAGCCCCCGTGTTCGCTTTCTTTCAAATCCCCTAGGAGAGGGGAGCGCTGGAGCCTAGCAGCGTAGAGCTGCCCATCGCTCCTGGGGGAATCCCCAGCGTAGGGATTCCCCCCACATTGCCGTGATCGAGCGGGTGCCCACCCCGCTTATTTTTATATTTTACTTGCGGGTGCCCACCCCGCTTATGCCGCTATTTAAATAGCAGGGGCCCACCCTGCTTTATATTTTAAATCTCGAGGGAGCCTACCCCTCATTGCCGCCGAAAATAAATCACCGCCGCGGCCCGATCGCTGCACAGGAAGTCAGGCAACCTTGCCTGGGACGTGGGCGGGGCCGGTGACGTCAGCCGGAGCCTCGGAGGCTCCACTTCCGCTTCCCCCGGCTGGGGAGAAGCCGTGCAGAGACTCGCGGGCCGGATCGAGAGTCCCGGGTCCCAGGAGGGGGCCCGGGTGAAGAGAGGAGATCAGAGCAGAGCCCCGTCCCGCCGAGGAGACCAGAGGAGTCCTGCCCGCAGTCCAGAGAGAGGAGACTTCTTCCTCCGTCCCGAGTCCCGGTGAGTGGAGGGGGCTCCATGTGTGTCTTTGGGGTGCCGATCGAGGCACAGTATCTGAGCGGCCCCGCCTCGCAGAGGGCCGCTCCAACGATGGTGGCAATTCTGGTGTGTGTCGGGGCACATTGTCGGTGCCCTCCCCCTGGGTCGCTTCGTGTTGGCACAGTGAGTGCCTAGTCCTGAGCGGACCCGCCAGAGTCCGGGCCGCTCCAACGTGGGGCACAGTTATTCTTAGAGCCTGCGTGGCTCCAATGATGGGCATATTTATAGTAAAAAAGGGCCCAGAGGGGCCCATGCTTTCCCCCCCTTTGTGTGGGCAGTCCTCCACAGCTGCCCCGTCTGCTAGAGGGCAGCTGCAACGTCGAGGGGATAATTCCAGGCCAGAGATCCCAGTGGGGGTCCCCAGATCGGAGGGCATTGTCGGTGCTCGTGCTCCTGCCAGTGGGCACATTTGTTTTCAGGACATAGTCGGTGCCAGTGCCCCTCATTGGATATTCCCAGCTGCGCAGCACTTAGTGCCAGCTGCAACGTGTAGGCACAGTTCTTTGGGGGCAGGTGTTGAGAGATAGGAGTGAGATGCACTCCTTTGCCCTAGCGCAATGGCGCGCTTGCTGATTCTGCTGCATTGGCAGCGCCCTGACATTCTGGACACAGGGCATTTGAGCCCCTTTGAGAAGGCCAGTTGGCCAGGGGAATGTTAGGTTAATAGGGCGCCAGGCCCTAATGTGATTTATGTGCTAATGTGATTGTGGTGCTAGGAAATGTGATTCATGTAGTATGATTTACGCACCCTGTGTTATACCTCTAACTGTGGTTTATGTATGAGGTTATTTGCATACTGTGGTTTATGCTAGTGAGATGATTCTCTACTGTGAGTTTTACCCCTAATGTGAGTTATGCTTAGGAGGTTAGGGTCTAAGATATTAGACTGATGAGGTTGGCGCAGAATGTAATTCGCGCCTAATGTGATACTGTGCATAATGTGGTTTATGTTACAGGCTGATGCTGAGTACAGTGGTTACCAGTGATTACTGGTTGTACGTTTATGATGTGTGCTACATTTATTATAAGTGCTACATTTACTAAGTTCGCTTTGTGCTGGTTCTGACAGTGGTCCAGTTGGCCCTGTCAGGTGTAAATAATCCCTTGTAAATATGACCTAGTGCCAGGTGGCACGATGTATATTATGTGAGTACTATTCTAATGTGTTTTATGATAATACAAAGGCTATTTTTGATATAACCTTGTGTGGAGTTCTTTTTGTAGTGTGCCTGGTATGTTGTTGCTGTGTGCGTGCGCAAACGCTTTACACATTGCCTCCGGGATAAGCCTGACTGCTCGTGCCAAGCTACCAAGGGGGTGAGCAGGGGTTATCTTTGGCGTGTAACTCCCTCGCCCTGACTAGAGTGGTGGTCTCTGCCTGGCTTTGGCGCAAGCCTTAGCCAACCAGAGATCCCATTTCTAACATTGGTTGTCAGCGGTGGGGATAGGACTTGCGTTTGCGCAGTACCACAGCGACAACTGGCTGCATTACAAAACTCTGCATTTTAGATAGTCACATGGAAAGGGATTATTGTTTCTGAGTTTGTTTTAAGAGTCATTTCTTTGAAATGTGTTTTATTGCACTATGAGTTGGGAGTCCTGCCAAGGACAGAAACCAGAGAATTTGGAGGAGTGACTGCCCTTGTGCAGACTGCTATCTTGGGTTGGCCTAAAGCTAAAGGAGGGACTGCCCTTGTGCCATCGTGCTATTTCTTGGGTTGGCCTGAAGCTGAAGGAGTGACTGCCCCTGTGCTGTCTGCAGGTTCTAGGGTTGGCCTACAGTGGTGACTTAATTGGCATGGAGTAACTGGCTCGGGAGGATAGATTATCCCCTAAGTGCAGTGTGAGTTTTCTAGAATCCCCAGTAAGGGTGGGATCCAGTGGTGGCAGCAAGATTAAGTCCTGTGCAGGAAGTCCCATTCCCAGTTCCCAGAGTATGGTACCTGGTTCCCAGTAAGAGGGGGATAGGTTGAGATTCAGGGGCAGTAAGATACTGTCTCACCAGTCTGGGGGGGGGCGTATGTGGATGAGTGGTGTGTTGCACTGGACGATTGGGTGTAAGTTCTCTGAAATAAGGAGCTTGCATAGGGGAGTGACCCTAGAGGAATGGTGCAGGTGTCTCCCAACCCCCGTGGCGGAGATGGTTCAGAGGAACAGAACTAGGTACCGTTATAGTGAGGAGGTTGCAAGGCCTCACATCATGTCCTGCGAGGAAGGTGTGAGACTGGGCCGTATTCCGAGCCTCAACCTCAGTCTCCAGTACTGGATGGTTCTTAGATGGAACACCAGGAAAGGAACCTAGTCTGTCCTGTTGGACTGTTCTGTGTGGGGGATCTCCCCGTGTTAGAGGATCTGAAGAGGCATTGGGGAGTGATTCCAACAAGAGTGGCTCGGGTATCTTCCGGTCCTGTGTGGTGGAAGAGGTTCAGTGTAGCCCAGCTAGGTCCCAGTGTAGTGGGAGGGGTGTAGGGGCTCACGTCCTGTCTCAGAGGAGAAGGAGTGAGTGTGGGCTGTGACCCAAGGTGCCCGAAACCCAGTCCCAGGGCCTGGATGGTTTCTTAAGGGAACACCAGGTCGGGGGCCTAGGCTGCACTTGTAGGCCATTTGAGGAGGATCTCCCAGTGTCTAGAGGACGTGGAGTGTCTGTAACCAGAGCTCCAGCGATCCTGGTGTCTGGCAGTGCCACTTCTAAGTGGAGGGTGCAGAAGTCCAGAGTGAGGGGTGAGAGGGGGAAAGAGTCCCCAGTGGAAGAACCAGTGGGTCAGGGGCCAGCCAGAAGGGCTGAGTCGCCAATGATTGACCATGGTGACGCCACTTCTGTCCTGGGGGATCTTCGCGCACTGTCAGATGGACAGGGGTCGTGAGATCTGCACCAGGCAGACTGTCACACGACACATTAGTTATGTGTCACCCTCGGGGGGGCATGCGTGCTCCCCGTGAAGTCTTGGTTCGCCGGGCATCTGACCAAAGGGTACCGTCCTTGGGTTGGGGAGCCAGGAGCAGGTGTTTCCTGACCTGGACAGCAGGGCGGCTGTAATCAGTGTCCTGGCCGGTTTGCCTTCTAGGGGGTACCACTCCAGTTGGGAGGGTATCGGACTCTGGAAGGGGATGCAGAGGGAGGGAGTACCTGCCTCTGACTCCGGTGCATCCGGTGAATATAGATCCCAGGTGGTAGACCAGTTGATGGAGAGAGGTCCTGAACTGGCGGGAGAGTTGTGTTCTGGAGGGTGCTTCTCCTGGGAGAGTGCGCAACCCCAGAAGTAGAGGTAGGGTGAGGAGACGCTTCACCCGTGACCTCTGGTCAGCCTGAGGGTGCGGACCCTAGGTTGAAGGATCAGTGGTAGTTTGGAACTACACTGAGAAGGGAGAGTGGAGAATGGCTATTGGATGCCAGGGGTTACTGCCCCCCACTCTGTGGATTGGCAAGGACCAGTGACGTTTGGGTGGCCTAGGGCCTGGTCCTGGCCGTGGACAACTAAGGAGTACCAGTGGGGTAGCCTAGTTGGGCCTGAGAGTTTTTTCAGAGGGAACCACATGGGTTCAGAGTGGCGTAGAACCGGAGGGTGTCCCTGCAGTGCGGGACCGCGTCCCTGTTCTATCGCCCCAAGCAGGGAAGCCCATCACAGTGGTGATTGGTCTGCCCTGCGTTTTGGCTGGAAGGGGGTTGTGTTGGACTTTGGCCCATTTTGGCAGGTTCACCCCTGAACTTTTTGCCTTGTCTGTAACCTGGTGTTGGTGATTTTAGGCCTCTGAGCACTTTCGCACTGTGGTCCAGTGGAAAGTGCGTGCGCTCTCTGTGTACTTGTGGTGAGATTGGCCTGCCCTCCCATAGGAATGCATGGGGGATAAGTGTGTCCATGGTAATTCCTGGTATGAGAGGTGCAGCATGGTTAAGTCTGGTATGTATGAAATTGTGTGAATAAATGCTGCGCAATGGTGCGCGCAGATTTATTATGACTGGTGTAGAAATGCCACTTTTAGAAGTTGGCATTTATGTGTGCTCTGTGTCTGCCTGCCTGATGTGAATTGCATGTCTGGCTTGTGAGTGACAGGGGCTGGGAGGTGTGTGTGGCTCCAGGAGGGGCAGGGTGAGTCAGCACAGTGCTGAATAGAGAGATCTGCATGTAGATGAGGGGAGGAGTTGCACCTGGGTCTGAATAGGGCTGTGCCTTCCCTCCCTGCTGGAGGGCCCTGTGTGCTGGCCTCCCTGGGCCCAGCTATGTCCCTGAAACTCTCATGGACCTTTTTGCTAAGGAGCTGTGGCTCCTAGCCCCCGTGTGCGCTTTCTTTCAAATCCCCTAGGAGAGGGGAGCGCTGGAGCCTAGCAGCGTCGAGCTGCCCATCGCTCCTGGGGGAATCCCCAGCGTAAGGATTCCCCCCACATTGCCGTGATCGAGCGGGTGCCCACCCCGCTTATTTTTATATTTTACTTGCGGGTGCCCACCCCGCTTATGCCGCTATTTAAATAGCAGGGGCCCACCCTGCTTTATATTTTAAATCTCGAGGGAGCCTACCCCTCATTGCCGCCGAGAAGAAATCACCGCCGCGGCCCGATCGCTGCACAGGAAGTCAGGCAACCTTGCCTGGGACGTGGGCGGTGCCGGTGACGTCAGCCGGAGCCTCGGAGGCTCCACTTCCGCTTCCCCCGGCCGGGGAGAAGCCGTGCAGAGACTCGCGGGCCGGATCGAGAGTCCCGGGTCCCAGGAGGGGGCCCGGGTGAAGAGAGGAGATCGGAGCAGAGCCCCGTCCCGCCAAGGAGACCAGAGGAGTCCTGCCTGCAGTCCAGAGAGAGGAGACTTCTTCCTCCGTCCCGAGTCCCGGTGAGTGGAGGGGGCTCCATGTGTGTCTTTGGGGTGCCGATCGAGGCACAGTATCTGAGCGGCCCCGCCTGGCAGAGGGCCAACGATGGTGGCAATTCTGGTGTGTGTCGGGGCACATTGTCGGTGCCCTCCCCCTGGGTCGCTTCGTGTTGGCACAGTGAGTGCCTAGTCCAGAGCGGACCCGCCAGAGGGCGGGCCGCTCCAACGTGGGGCACAGTTATTCTTAGAGCCTGCGTGGCTCCAACGATGGGCATATTTATAGTAAAAAAGGGCCCAGAGGGGCCCATGCTTTCCCCCCCTTTGTGTGGCCAGTCCTCCACAGCTGCCCCGTCTGCTAGAGGGCAGCTGCAACGTTGAGGGGATAATTCCAGGCCAGAGATCCCAGTGGGGGTCCCCAGATCGGAGCACATTGTCGGTGCTCGTGCTCCTGCCAGTGGGCACATTTGTTTTCAGGGCACAGTCGGTGCCAGTGCCCCTCATTCGATATTCCCAGCTGCGCAGCACTTAGTGCCTGCTGCAACGTGTAGCACAGTTCTTTGGGGGCAGGTGTTGAGAGATAGGAGTGAGATGCACTCCTTTGCCCTAGCGCAATGGCGCGCTTGCTGATTCTGCTGCATTGGCAGCGCCCTGACATTCTGGACACAGGGCATTTGAGCCCCTTTGAGAAGGCCAGTTGGCCGGGGGAATGTTAGGTTAATAGGGCGCCAAGCCCTAATGTGATTTATGTGCTAATGTGATTGTGGTGCTAGGAAATGTGATTCATGTAGTATGATTTACGCACCCTGTGTTATACCTCTAACTGTGGTTTATGTATGAGGTTATTTGCATACTGTGGTTTATGCTAGTGAGATGATTCTCTACTGTGAGTTTTACCCCTAATGTGAGTTATGCTTAGGAGGTTAGGGTCTAAGATATTAGACTGATGAGGTTGGCGCAGAATGTAATTCGCGCCTAATGTGATACTGTGCATAATGTGGTTTATGTTACAGGCTGATGCTGAGTACAGTGGTTACCAGTGATTACTGGTTGTACGTTTATGATGTGTGCTACATTTATTATAAGTGCTACATTTACTAAGTTCGCTTTGTGCAGGTTCTGACAGTGGTCCAGTTGGCCCTGTCAGGTGTAAATAATCCCTTGTAAATATGACCTAGTGCCAGGTGGCACGATGTATATTATGTGAGTACTATTCTAATGTGTTTTATGATAATACAATGGCTATTTTTGATATAACCTTGTGTGGAGTTCTTTTTGTAGTGTGCCTGGTATGTTGTTGCTGTGTGCGTGCGCAAACGCTTTACACATTGCCTCCGGGATAAGCCTGACTGCTCGTGCCAAGCTACCAAGGGGGTGAGCAGGGGTTATCTTTGGCGTTTAACTCCCTCGCCCTGACTAGAGTGGTGGTCTCTGCCTGGCTTTGGCGCAAGCCTTAGCCAACCAGAGATCCCATTTCTAACAAAAATGACATAAGGTAAGTATATTCATGCATTCAGTGGAAAGACGTATACATAATAATGTGATGTGATATACCTGATGAAGATCCCTCTTCCAATTCTTTGGAAGAAATAGATGTGCAGGGTTTAACTTAAAATTTGTTATGTCTGAAAACAAGAAAGGTACTAAGCATTAACATTAGGGCTGCAAAATGTGGTATTTAATTTATGGAAACGTGACCCAAAAATAGATCTATCCTGATACTACTAGGAAAAACCCAAAAAACATATTTTCCTAGAAAGGATAAAAACCAGAAAAAAACTACAAAAAAGTATTGGCTAGTGTAGGCTACCCTTGGTGTTCAGGAAATTAACCTATTTCTACTTTCTTATTATGTAGCACAAGAAAGAATGCAGAGAAATCAAAGAAGAGACTCTGAAACCTCACAGCGTGGCAAGCAAGACATCAGATAAGTAAAATATATACAGGAACACTAGTCATCAATCCTACCGGGAATTTAGTAGGCGAGGATATTTAAATAAATTCTTCACCTATGCTTTTCCAAACAGGTTTGGGTGAAGAAAACAGGAAGTTTGAAACTGCTGTCTTGGAGAAGCCGAAAGCGTAAGGAAGCAAGGCGAGGAAATGCCAAGAACAGCTGATGCCCCGTAAGGAAGACTGCGACCCGGAAGAGAAGGCTCCTCCCGTCACAGCACGAACGCGCCGGAGACGTCTCCTCGACCCGACAGTGAAACTGCAGTGAGGAAATCAGGTAAGTGCGGCCAAGGATTGAGGTGCGGGGAAGGCTCAGCGGAAATCTGTGTAGGAACGCGAAGCGAGCGCCATTCACAGACCGCCCTCTTTATCGTCAGTTGACCCCACCCTGTCAGCCGATGTCCGTCGGCGAACGGGGCTCCCTTGTCATCGTGAACCATAAAAACCCATCACTACCCCTACACTCCACCCATCTCTGAACCTAAAAAAGCCCTTTCTGTACAACTCCAACTACTCCTGACCCATAAAAGCACCTCATCACCCTAAACATTACCCATCCGTGAACCCAAAAACCCCACAGTAGTCCTAAACTTCACCCAAGTTTAATGTAGGTTTAGATTTTTCCTTAAAATTATCTTTCTTTTAAAATGTTTCCTTTAATTTTTGATTTCTTTGTATTTCCTTAAAAATAGTTTTCCATGGTTTCTTCAAATGTGGTTTCTCAGTTTTTGTTTTCCATCAATTCACACACATCATTCCGAAATATCTGCACAGTTCATTTGCGGACATTTCAATTTTGTAATGTGCTAAGAAAACATAACAATGTACAACCTTCTTCCAGCACAGCTCCAGTACTCAGCATGATAGTCACATAAATCCTCTCACTTTGAAGTCAGAGAAAGAAAAGTAAACGCCAAGCTCCCTCGGAAGACAGAGTCTGACATTTGATCTATGTCTCTGAATGCACAGTAAATGTGACAAGATAAGAACAAGATTTAAAGGCCTTTTTAAAGAAAGGAGCACTGGTGGAAGACAAGGGCACCTTGTAAACAAGCTATGCTCCACGGACGAGATGAACTCAATCTGGACAGCCTAAAACAAATAAAGCAAGCAAATGTGAGTTATGAACCACAAGCCAATAGTAAGCAATGGGCGGAATGCATTCCAAGGGAAGCCTTCCGAATGTCCCCAAGATGTCTTTAGCAACCTAGACAGCTAAACAGCAATGCTATGAATTAATTTTTGCGTCCAAAATCCGGTTGCAAAACATTAATATTTTACTAACTATGCAAAGGTAGTGGCAACCCATTCACTAATGCCTTCCCATTGTCATAGTTGATCAAAACATGACCCATTGTCTAGTCTTAAAAAAAGTTTGTAAAACATTTCATTTTTTAGGTCGATGGAGTGGACCATGTTTTTGTCAAACACGCCCCTTCCTACTACCAAATCGGTATGTATCCAAAATTCCAAATTGAAATTCATACATACCAAAATGCATTTTACTGGTCGCAAACGGCCCGAACATAATCGAGGCTGCTTGCAACCGGTAGAATCCATGATACATGTGGCCCACAGTTCCTGCCTTGCATCGGTGAGCCTGCTGTTCGTTTTAGTGTTTATGCTAACTCAAGATACCTTCTCTTACTGGTACCCATCAATCATCCTCTCTGAGTTCTCAGGCTACTCCCAGACCCACTCAGGGACAGTGCAGTCTCAATGATATATCTCCCACAGTTCACATGCCTCGGCCTGGTACATTAAACACCGTGCTTTGGCAGATAGTGGAGTCTTTTAAAAAAAAGCAAAAACATGTGTCTATCTCAGCGTGGTACATGGGTTTTCTGCATACATTTTCACTCATCAACACTGCCTAAGCTAATTAACCCCTTCATGTCACAATGTAATCCGCACACTAGGCCTATACTGCACTCTCCATTCCTTTTGATAAGTGTCATTATGTGCAGAAACAAATCATTTGAACGCACTCACAGATAGATTACTATGGAATCCAGTAAATATTGCATTAAGCATTCGCACTCTAACATACAGCTGTTGAGTACGTACATATAGTCTGCACATTATGACAGCTAATATAGCAAAGGCAATGAACAGCCAAATCAAGGGGTGCAGCACCAGACTAAGAATCTTTGTGGCTCCTGATGCCCAACCCAGAAATATGTCATACCAGTGATGTTTTGTTAAACACTGGATGTGAGAGACGGGGTGCGTGAGTTGCTTGGCATCAGTAGTCATACGTATAGCTGTGTCTTTGAGGTATCTAGCTGCGGAGTCAAATTTAGCAAAAGTAACCTGTGTTTACGGTCTAATTGCTTCTAGTCTAGGTAACTTTATGGCGAGTGGGACTTCCTATTCAAGTAACCCCTGAACTTGCACACCCAACTTAGTGGTGGTAAATTTGGTAGGCAGGTACAATATGTGGGTGCTTATATCAATTATGTTGGTCACCTTATGAATACCCAACACTTGCTCTCCTGTTGTTTGTATGAATCCGTTAATGAGTAACGGGTGACTAGTAAAGTAACAAAAGATTTCTGTCCTGACTTGATACAGGTCTGTGCCGTCCACTGGATAGAGTAGCTACTTACATTCTTCTGGTATAGTATACAGACAGGGATTTATTGGTTTCCTGTTTGGGGACATACCCACCCCTTTGACCAGTCTGCACACTTTGTAGGGTCTGCCGTGTGATTAGGCTGATCCTTGCTTTGTCTGTATATGGTACCCACAATTCCATCCCTATTGCTTTTAGAAGCAACACAAAGGGACACTATATCTCCGTGGGGTGGTTACTTCTCACTACGTCAAAGTGGGCAAAACGTATTTCTTTCTCACACTGAAATTATATTGGCTTGACCCATATCTCTTTGGTTAATCGTAACTGTTGTCTCCAGTATTCCCCCTGTAGCTGTCCCTACTCTGCTTTGAACACTATAAACTGTTGATTCACAACATTCTGCCATAATATATATTGGATTCCTTTGGACAATTTATGTATGTCTCTGAAAACCTCTCCAAATTGCTCATATGTAAAATTATGCCATTGCCAATCTCGGTCTAGCCCCCGTGGGACTTTCCATACTTCCTGTGACTGAAAGGGAACCAATTAAGATATAAATTTGATAGATTCACCTGTAATATATCCTGTGGATGATAATTTATTCCTAATAGCTTCAATGTCAATGGTGTTTAGGGCTTCTACTCTTATTCCAGTCGCTTTGGCTATTAGAGATCCTAAATCTCTCCTATTTCGCAATTTTGGCAAGGGCCATAATTGTGGAGTCCACATAACGTGTAACATTCCCCTTGGTGACATTGATCTGTAATATGACTTGATTGCATTCAAGGCTTGTTTACATCCTATCTTATGTCTAAGCACAGAGTAATTGCCTAAATTGCTAACAATGCGCATCTTGGCCACATAAGACATAAATACTGGAGGCTTGGAGCTTCCGGCCCCCATGGTTCTATTGTATATAATAACTATCACCATGTGCCCTGGTAAGATGATTTGCTCCTTTGGGCACTCGTATTGCTCACATGGATACTCTGAGGATCGTACAAAAGCACAATTGCACTACAGTACTTGCTTGTTGTGTTCAGGATAGAGTTCAGTGTCTCCACACTTGCAGGTGTCCCTTGTAACTTATTTAGTCCATTATCATGGCAGATTAGTTGTCCTGTCACTTTCCAAGACATTACCTTGGCAGCCATCCATTTGCCTCCAAGCAGCGGCACATTACAGGGTGAGACCGTCCCTTGGTTGACAGTAATGTTGATTGCTTGCAGTGCACAAATGATGTGTTTGGTATTAGGTGACACTCTCATATACGTTCGGTTGTACCCAAATGGGTCCCACAGTTACAGTCATCAGAGTAAACAGGAACCACATCTTTAAGTTGGATTTTCCCATTCACGAACACGGAGTGAGCCTCATTGCATGTATAAATATAGGCGCATTTGGATTTTTCTAAAGCACAACATATGTACTTCCTACTCTCTTACTTACTATCTCTCCTGCCTCTGGTCTTTTCCCTGGATGGTGTACCCACACCTTCCTTCCAGTGCTTCCACATCAACCCTCTCCTCGTTGGGTAGTATTTGGGGGTCCAGATCTTTCTTCTATGTGTGGGATTTGCGTTTTCTCACAAATTAGCTGTGCAATTCTGTCATGTGTTTGATATGATACAGCAGTATCCCCCTGATTTAGTAGCACAATTTTGATCTCTCCTCTGTAGTCTGGATCCATAACTCCCCCTAGCATTGATTCTCCTTTAACAGCTTGGCTAGACCGTGGGGCAATCCTGCCATAGGTTCCCACTGGTACTTTCACTCCTACTCCCTAGGGTATTTCTTTTGTCTGTCCTGTCTTAATTTCACCCTCTTCTTGGGCAAACAGATCTATTCCAGCCAGAAGTGGCCTGTAATGGAAGTCTGTCTCGGGGATCTGTTTTCCCAAATAATCGTGGTGGGTGTAGGTTCAATGTCTTGTCTTGTCATTCAAATAAGGGGAGTCTGTTGTCCTACTGGTCTGTTGTTTAACTCAAACAATGATCTGCTCAGGTTGTTACTCCATCCAGTCAAGTTCTGATGTGCTGATAGCTTCCTCAACTGTCCCTTCAGCAAACCATTATATCTCTCAATCATTCCTGCCACTTGTGGGTCGTAACTAATGTGGAGTACCCACCGTACCCCTTGTTATGAGCCCAGTCCTGTCCAGTCCTGTTCAGCCTTCCCTGAAAAATGTCTGCCTCGATTTCTTCAGGTACCCCATAGTGTCTAATTAGGTAATCTAGCACTCACAAAGTGGATTTTTGGTCTGCAGACTTACAAGGCAAGCCTAGCATGAGGGCAGAATAAGTGTTGACCATAGTCAATACATAGCTCTTGCCCCCATCCTTCAGCAGGGGTCCACTATAGTCCATTTGCCACACTGTGGCAGCTGCAGTTTCTCTTTTAATATGTCCGCTTGGCTTCTTGTGCAAGGACATCTGTTTGATTTGGTTACACGTCGGGCACTCTTTTACTGCTTGTTGAGAGACAGCAAATGTTTCAGGAGGCTGCGAGAGGGTACTCCAAGTCCCTCAGTCACATGCACCAAGAGGCGCCATCGACCGTGACTGCTGGCACTCTCGCTATGATGGAGACAACAAACTTTGCTTGTTGCTCTTGCTCTTTCGAGACTGAGATTTGTCGTTGTGTGCATCTCTCCCAGATGCCCTGCCATTGTTTGAGCCCTGTTAACTAAGGCCACTTTAGCTTTTTCATTAATGGGCACTGATCGTATTTTGGCCATTTGATCTACCTCATTGTTGAACAGAGATGCAAGAGAGGTCACTTACCCTACAGCGCCCAAAGCGCTGCAGACGCTAACACTGCACGAGAGACAACAAACTTTGCAGGAGCCTGCCAGAGGAGACTCCAAGCCCCCTCAGTCACTTGTGCCAGGGGGCACCATCAACTGTGAGGAGGAGGTGATGAGTAACTTCCCCTACAGCGATCAAAGCACCGCGGCACTCTGGCTCTGCAGGAGAGAACAAACTTTGCTTGTTGCACTCGCTCTTTGGAGACTGGAATTTGCCATTGTTGTTCGCATCTCTACCAGATTCCCTGCCATTGTGTGAGCCCAGTTAGCTACTGCCACTTCGGCTTCTTCATTAATTACCACTGATCATGTTTTGGACATTTGATCCACCTCATTGTTGAACAGAGATGCAAGAGAGGTGTCTGATGGACAGTGGGCATCCACATGCCCCACATAGATTTAACACTCCTTCCCTTTCTTCCACATCTCTTCCCACGACTGCTCACCACCCCGGTGGGGTGCCTTTGATTTCCCATCCATCTAAATGCCAGCTCGGTGCCCAGCTCAGCAGCCTTTGATAAGTGGCCCAACTGTCAGTGTACACAAAAGTTCTTTCTCCAACAGGGGCTTGCTCGATCACTACTGCCACCCCCTGCAATTCGGCAAACTGGCTACAACCATTGTCTCTTCCTCTCAGCAGCAATATCTCTGTAGCAGGTTGGAATGTGACTGCTTGCCATTGTCTCTTGCCCTGCTGATATCGAGCTGGCCAATCAGCAAACCATGCATTCCGCTTCTCTTCCTCGCTGAGTTACTCAAAAGGTGGGGCAGTTTGGAATGGAGAAGGCTCTGTCTCAGTCGCTTCTGGTGGAGGGGCCATTGTCTGCAAGTCTACGGCTCCCAATATGTCCTCTTGTAGCTTAGAATCTCCCGTAGGGCTGGGCTTTCCTTTCTGCTACACATTCCATTTTCACTTTACAATGGTAGACTCCTGTGCCTACCAATTCTAGCACCTGCTCCTCCTTCTCCCACCCAGCCCAATAGGGGAACTTGTGTTATTAGGGTAACTGGTCTGTCCCCAGTGATACGCTCGGTCTCTACAAGTGCCCAGTATGCTCCTGCCAACTCCTTTTCTAAAGGGGTGTAATTGCTCATTGAGGGTGTAGGTTTTCTGGACCAGAATCACTGTGGAATTTTCTTCCTCCCCTTCCTTTGCCACCGACTGCACACTGCCACATTACCCTGTATCGCCACTTCTAACTCAAACAAATCCCCCGCCATGATGGGACCTAAGGCAAAGTAATTCTGTAATTTATCTTTCGATCCCTCCAAGGCTACTTCCTGATCTGGCCCCCACACGAAAAGCATGTTTCTTCCTAGTCACCTGGTACCAATGGTTTCAGTATTAATCCCAAATGAATGATGTGCTTTCTCCAAAACTCCATCAACCCAATCAATCTTTGTGCTTCTGCTTTTGTGGTGGGGACCATTAACTGCTGCACAGTATCAATCAGTTTCTGTGGTATTCGTTTCACTGGTCCTGACCAGACAGTACCCAAGAATTTCCCCTCCTGTGCGGGACCTTGCACCTTCTTAGGATTGATTGCCCACTCTCTCTGCTGAAAATAGTCAATTTGCCTTTCTAATGTCTCAGTGACCTGCTCTTTGGTGTCCCCTGTGATCATGACACCATCAATATAGTGTGAAGTCTGGTGTCTCCCGCTGAGAAGTTGGCTATCAATCTATGACACAACGTGGGACTATGCACATTCCCCATGGGAAGTCATCTAAAAGTGTACTGTCTATCCCGAAAACTTATTGCACATTGATCCTGACTGGCTTCTTCGATGCTGACGGAGAAATAGGCATTCGCTAGATCAATAACTGTTTGCCACTCCCTCAACTTTTTTCTTAAATTTTCAACCGGGGTAATGATGTCAGGAATGGTGGTTGCCAATGGTGGGGCTACTCTGTTCAATTGTCCGTAATCAACAGTCATTCAATATGTTCCATCTGGTTTCTTTAAGGGGCATATAGGGGAGTTAAAGAGATAAACTGCTGGTCTGAGGACACCCACCTCCAACAACCCGTGAATAGTCTCTGAAATCTCTTGGTGCCCTCTGGGTATGTGGTATTCTTTGATGCAAACTGGCTCAATTGGAGGGGGCACATGCAAGGGGCTCCATTTACCATGCCCTAACCAGTGTCTTCTCAGGCTTCTTTATTTGGCTTTTCCTCACCTCAAAGGTGAACTTCTCCCACTCTGTCTCAACAGGTTTGCCCAAAAAAAAAGTCCATATCAAGAATGAATTCTGGCACCTCGGCCATCAATATCTGAGCTGCAAATGGTGGTCAACTACTTATGGACAGTTTTATCTTGGCAGGTTTGGCCTCTGTCTCAGCACCTCCATAACAATTGATAATCACACTTTTCAGGGGTACCCTTTGGGGATTTCCGCATTTCAAGGGCCATAACTTCTGCTTATCAAACACTATCACTTCTGCACCCATGTCAAGCAGTACCATCATATGTTGTATACCTTTTTGGCAATAAATGGTGTATTAAAAAATGCACAAAAAAAAGTGTCTTATCTCAGCATGGTACATGGGTTTTCTGTATGCATTTTCACTCACCAACACCGCCTAAGCTAATTAACCCCTTCATGTCACACTGTCTTCCGCACACTAGACCTATACTGCACAGTAGCCATGGAATCATAGTTTTATATATCCTGTTAAAAGTAATTATATGTAGCAAAGTACAGAGTTTTCTATTGGAACTTAGTATTTGGCGTTAATACCTATCTGAAAAATACTCATTGTTTTTAACTGGGTATGATGACAGGTATGATGAAAGGCTACATGGGCTAAGTGAGATCTGAACTTGGATATGCAGAGCAGGAGTGTATTGCTGAAACATGGACATTAACCCGCAAGCTGTGTTTTATCAAATTCGTTAGATGCTGATTACCTAGAATACAAGTGATTGGGGTGCAGGAATTCCCTGCAAAGTTAGTTTGAAGGCACTGTTCTCAGTATGCTGAGCAAGGAACATTGAATGCATCTTTTAGATCTTTATTTGCATGTTGTGTAAACATTTAATGCATTCGGGCTTAATAAGTCTGATAGCATGGTAGCTGCAACTCTCGGTATGCGAGTAGAAGTGCATATAAATAAAGATTACCTTGCCCAAACTACAGAGTTTGCCTTTGGGTATCCTTTTATTGCTATACTGAAGTGTCAACATAATCAACAGTGCAGAAGGAGGTAGTCCTGGAAAACTGTACTGTTACGAGTACAGTAGTGCAGCTCTAAAATGGGCATTATGAATGCAAGAACAGCAAGAGCTGGAGAGCTCTGAAGGCCAAGGAGGAAAACAAGAAGTGTCAAAAATAAAAGATTGCCTTTTTTTATTTTCAAGTGAAAGTTGGTGGAGTCTCTGCTTACTGAAGGGGCAAATTGGTAATTATGTTGGCTGGTCTCCCCTCCTGGCTCAGGGTCCCGTCATTGCAAGTGTTAAAATTCTTCCTTACAAATGTTTTAAAAAGCAGCTTTTAGGCATCACACCCTGTTTTGCTATATAACAAAAGCCCCTCACTGGCACTTCTCCACAGCTGGCTACTTGGAGTTTTTTTCTTTTGTTGTGCTTTTTTGCTTGGATCTACAAAGACACGTCCTACGACATTAATTCTTTAACAGCAACCTTGAGTTGCACTCTACTTCTAAATCATAAGCTATGATAAAACACATCCAGTGCTTCTTAGATGGGACTATGCCCTGGAGTGCCCCCGTTCTCTAGTTTTCTTAAATGTCTAAAGTTCCTAGATTTCCATGGGTGCAGCACATCTAAGCCGAAATATCGCAGCCAACCATCACACCAAAGTACACCTTTTCCAAACATCACTTATTTGATTTACATGGTTGCCTTTTTATGTCAGTGTGCATGGCCCACCGAAACATATGTGGGCTACTGTTGGAAGAAATGTGGAAATGCTGAGTGGTGGTGGACTTTCAGCCTCCTGCAGATTCTGAAGCTTTCTGCCACTGAGATGTTGGAAAAAAATGTTTTCCCAATTTTCAGAGCACTCTGGGTCAGACCTGATTGGGGATCCTGGACTTCCCCAGGTAGTCTCTAGTTTTAAGAAATGTCTGGGGTTGGTAGGTTTCTGCGGGTGGCGGTTGACCCGCGGCCCACTTATTGCGGCAAAAACCACCCTGAAATTCCATCTATTCCTAACATAATTTACCTGCTTCAAATTGTTGTATTTTTGGGCCTCTCTTGTCCCGTGTGATAGGCCCACCCACAAATGTGAGATATTGTTTTTATTGGGAGAAGTGTGATCATCGGGGTCGCGGGAATGGATACTATTTAGGCATAACGCAGGCGGTGTGCTATGGATTACGTGTGACTATTAGTCACCGTCTCCCACCGAGACCCATGCAGTAAAATTTCGCCGCAACAAATGTTTGCAAAAGGCGTTCAATAATTTGGATGATATTAATTGTGGAACCGTGAGTAACTCGGTCCCCTTGTTTAGACCATAGGTTAGGGTGCGCCTTAGCGTGCGCATACCGCCATGGTCTCCGGTCCTGACGAAAGCCTGGCAATTAGCATTTAGAGGCTGAAACATGTAGACCAGATTTTCTTAAACTTTGGATGTGTTTGAACAATATACTCAACCACAGCATCCATCACATATTTTTAACTTGGCCTTACTCTCCATTGAATAAAACATTTTTTAGGAAGTAGTAAGCTCATTTTTAATCTCACTTTATGCACCAGCACTTGTCACCAAAAAAACCCAGCTCCGCTGTAATCAGGCGTCGTAGCACACCGGAGAGGCATTCGGCCTCTCTGGTGGGAGCCCAATGATGAAGCATGTCACCAACTAGGTTGGTGAGTGAGGGCTCTTTTAATTAACATGAGTGATTTCTGTTTAAGCTTCTTTTGTACTTTTTTGCTTCACTCTTCCGTTGTTTATTTGATATTTCCTTGGGGAATAAGAGTGGAAGCAGTGACTTCCCTTTCTCTCTTGTTGTTTATACACAGAAGTGTGGTAATGCCACATGATAGGACATTTGCTATATATTTAATTTCTCAATTTTTTTCAATTTCCATTCCGAGTCGTTTTCCTCAAAAAGCACAGAATCACCTGGCGTATGTGAAATGCAGAATTTGGAGAGGTACAGAAAACCCCTAAACTCAGTTTTTTTATTACATTTAAAAAATGTTTAGCTGTCCTTCATACCCAATTTGCATTCATTAACTTTTTCATTATCAAGTGATGCATGTCAACAACCAACTGCCACAATCGTCTAACTTCCATCTTTCTACTCTCCAAAGAACAACTGAAGACAGCAGCGCATGGCATAATCATCTCAAGGATTGATGGTGGCAGAACTTTTGACAGGTGTTCTGGTGCCTATCAAAGCAATACTTCACTTCACCACACCTCATTGCAGAAAAAAAAATTTGACCATATTTTAAGCCTGAGGGATCTACATTGACTTCGAATAAAGGCTTGGATAAAATTTAAAATAGTCTGTCTCACCTTCAATGCACCCTACTCAGGTAGTCTATAAATATAGCATATATTTGACAATTTCAGGAAGATCTAGAGTATTCAAGAGTAAGGCCACTCTCCTACTGAAAATATGAAATTGAAAACGATCTAAGCCCTTCGGCAATAATTGTGGACAGCGCAACAATCTGGACACCTTGCTGATCCAGCTGAACATCCCTGGGGCATAATGTCATTCCGACACAGGCTAAAAAGTCAGCTTTTTAAGTAGTACCTTGCAGGAGGAGTGTTAGAACTGACATTCTTGGTGTGGTATTGGCCCCCAATTCTTTGCCTTCACCCTTCCTGTTTCCTGAATTTGTTATTGTTGGCAATAGGACTCTGTAAACATTGCCATTACTGACCAGTGCTAAAGTGCTTGTGCTCTCTCCCTAAAACATGGTAGAATTGGCTTATACCCAGTTGGCACATTTAATTTACTTATCCCTAGTAAAGTGCACTACATGTGCCCAGTGCCTGTAAATTAAATGCTCCTATTGGGCCTGCAGCACTCATTGTGCCACCAACTCAAGTAGACCTTTACAACATGTCTCAGGCCTGCCATTGCAGCCTGCAGTGCAGTTTTAAATCGCCATTTCGACCTGGCAAAATAATCCTTTTGCCAGGCCTAAACCTTCCTTTTTAATAAATACCTCACCCCTAAGGTAGGCCCTAAAGGCCCATAGGGCACGGTGCATTGTATTTAAAAAGTAAGACATATGTTCTTAAGTTTTGCATGTCCTGGTAGTGAAAAACCCCTAATGTCAAGGTAGCACTGTAGAAGCCTACTAAAGAAATACCAGTTTGTCAGCACATATGATAAAAGAGAGGATTTATTACATGACAAGATACAAATCAATAGTATGTGCAGCACAGGGACAGACAGCAAAGTGGCTGAATGTCCAACAAGGAAAAGTCTTCCAAAGCTTTTTATTGGTGCAAACCGCAAGGGAAAAGCGTCACTATTCATGCAAATATGTTCAGTAAAAGTACAGGATTATGACACTTCTTAAGAAATTAATCGAAGGAGGGCGGCTTCTGCCCACCAGTAGCTCCAGCAAGTTACACAACTATAGAATACTGGGCCAATCAGGAGAGCTCAACACTGCGTGATACCTGCATGATCTGAGGAGATGTGACTGTTGTTACCCATGTGTTCTCTGCTCGTGACATTTTGGGATTGGCCAAGCTAATGCAATGTAACGGTAACTTCCACAGAAGTGATTTGCAACATCTGTTCTAGTGAAGGACACGTAGACTGTGCCACTTCCAAATATGGTGTGCCTAAGCGCTTGTGGCTAAGTAAGCATCATGTTCTGTCTGAATGTGGTTCTTGAGCAAGCCTTGCGTTACGAGAGCAGCTTTACTTTCAGCAACTTCAGAGACATTTAATTAATTATTTTGCGTCAATGTTCTACGGGCCTTTAAAGTAGATATTTGGTATCAAATTATAAAGGCGGCTTCCACAGCACTAGGTTAGACTCAATTGAATTGTAATTTAAAATCCTCTTCAATGGTAAAGTCACATTTTAGGTCACTATTTTGATTGTCATTTTCTTGTCCTAACCATTTGTGCCTTCTTCTAGTGTCCTGGGTCACATGACTGTGAATGGCTCTGCTGTTGGGCTTTGTGTATTACTCCCAGACAGTGACACAAAAGGGGACTAATGTTGGCAAGATGGGCCATCCTGCTAGGATGGCTGGCGGCGGAGCTGTTCCCTGCCCCACTTACACTTTAAAGGGCTTGCCTCTAGCACACACAGAGGTACCTGACACTAACCTTTTGTCACCCCAGACTTCTTGGTGCCTTGGCAGGGGAAGGGAGAAACTTTCCAGGAACAAATGTGGGGGTAGTATAGTGGATCTGCCTACTTCAAAGGCTGGCACCTGATATAAATATCGGACACCCAGAAAACCTGTTCAGTCAGACCCTCCAGCATATAGCGATTTCGCAAATTGCTAATTATGCGAAACATTCTACAAGGCCTGCGATTCCTGCAACTTTAATTTAACATCCTGCAGTAAAAGCAAAAACTGTCTCCTTGTGGTGTTTGTTTCCTTTCCTTGTTCATGTCCACAGAGAGTTGTTTATGTTTTTTTTTTTCATTTGGGAAAAAGCATTCTGATTGTTCTCTTTGCCATGTGCCGCCATCAATTAAGTCATTTATTTCCTTGACAGAGTCCCGTTAATTCCCAGTCACTGCAAACTCTATACCATTTTGAATCACGCATAAATAAAAGGTGGAAGGGCCTGCTTTGTAATCTCTCTATCACTGTATAATGAATAATATTTTTGCCTCAGATTGAAGCTGTTGGACTTGGCCCTTTTTGCAGGGTCATCCCTGAACTTTTTGCCTTCCTCCTGGTATTTTTTCTGACCTGGTGTTGGTGGTTTTAGGACTCTGGGCACTTTATCACTGCTGTCCAGTGTAAACTGCATGTGCTCTTTATGGTAAACATGGTAAGAGTGGTCTACACCTGTTTGGCATATTTAATTTACCTATATGTCCCCAGTAAAGTGGTATCTCATATACCTGGGGCCAGTAAATGAAATGCTACTGGTGGGCTTGCAGCACTGCTTGCACCACCAACCAACGAAACCTTTCAAACCTGTCTCAGGCCTCTGCCAGTGCAGGGCCTGCGCACGCAGTTTACTGCCGCTGTGACGTGGCACATAAAGTGGGTGACACGTCGGTGACTCCCCTTTTACTACATTTCGGTCACCCCTAAAGTAGGTCCTAGCTAGCCCTATGGGCAGGGTGCAATGTAGGTAAAATGTAGGACATGTGCCTTAATTGTGTGGCATGTCCTGGTAGTGACAAACAGCCATTTTGTTTTCTCACTGCTGTGAGGCTGCCCTCTCATAGGAATGCATTGGGGATTCCCTGATATATGTTTCAGTGGTAATTCCTGATAAGAGAGGAGTAGCTTGATCAAGTTTGGTATGTTTGGAATAGTGGTGATAAATGCCGCGTGGTGGTGTGCACAGATTTATTATCACTATTTTGGAAATGCCACTGTTAGAAGTTGGCATTTCTGTGTGCTATGTGTCTTTGTGCCTGCCTGTTGTGTATTGTATGTCTGGCTCTGAGTGACAGAGACTGGGGAGGTGCAGTGACTCCAGAGGGACTGGGTGAGTCAGTGCTAGGCTAAGTAAGACTGATCTGCATTTGGAGTAGTGGGAGGAATAGCCCCTGACCCTGAATAGGTCTGTGCCTGCCTTACACAAAGCTGGCTCCGCCCCCCCTGTGGTGTGTCTGGGGCCAGACCCTACACTGACAAAGTAGGCTGTTTGTGCACTGAAAAGATATTTCTAAGTGCCCCCCAGAACTGGTTTGGACCAGGCACTGAGCACTGTGCCAGGGGGAGAACAAAGACTTGCACTGGTATAAGTATTGGGGCTGTGACCCCATGAGAAGGGTGTGCTGCTTTGTGCCTCATTGGGGCCGGCAGGCTGCCGGACTGCCAGGAGAAACCGCCACCGGGGGACTGACCTGCTGCCCTGCTTGGCAGCTGAAGGATCTGCTGTCTGCCCAGGAGACCCGGTGTGCTGGCCTGCCTGTGCACTTCGTGGAGAGAAGCACTGCCTGCTCCATGCGGGTGTCTGCAGGTGGGAGACAGGCAGAGCGCTGCTCCTTTTCACTGATTTCCTGGCCCTGCAGAGGAGAGCGTGTTGCTGGGTCCCCTCGTGGAAAAGACACAGGGTTGAGGGCCGAAATTAGCACCGGAGTCCGAGACACGGGCTCACCAGCTGAGAAGCTGGCAGGAAGATGCCGCAGAGACACCGTCAGTGGGAGCCTACCCCGCATTTTCGGTGCCGTGAGGAAATTGTCTCTGCTCCGTAGTCGGAGGGACGGACCGGAAGCCAGGCAGCTGTTGCCTGACTGTGGGCGGGGCATCGTGCCCTCAGAGGAAGCCAGGCAGGCGAAGCCTGATTGAGGGCGAGGCCGGAGAAGGCAGAGCCACCGGAGACTTCGCTCCGTGCTCTGCCAGCCGTTGGATCTGGACGTAAAGGAGCCAGGGTCGACTGAGAATTCGCTCCATGTGTGCCTCGGTAAGGAGGAAGCTGCATCCCTTCCATCTCCAGACCAGTCAAGGGAGATCGCTCCCGGAGGCCTGCGGCTCTACGGGTGAGCCAGCTGGTGGTTGTTGCCGGTAGAGGGGAGATCAAGGCAGTGTCTCCCCTCCCCCTACCTTAAAGGAGCGTGCATTCTTGGGGGAAGTCCAGGGTGAGTTGCACCCCGCCCCCTCTTGGTATCACGGGCATTGCTATCACTGAGCTCCGATCGCCGTGAGGGCAGGAGCCTTATCCATTCTGGGCTGGGGCAGAGGAGGGGCAGCAAGGTGTCGGCTTCCCTCCCCCTTGGGGATCGAGACTGCCTGGGGTCGCTTTTTGGTGTTGTCCTGAGTTTGAGGGCAAGGATCGGGGTTCGCAGCTGCACTACACAATCGCGGGCAGCTGCTTGATGAACACACGATTAGGAGAGCCCTGACTTTGGGACAAAGGGCATTGCGGGGAAGCCCAAGACGGGCCCCCGTGGTGGTCACCTTATGTTTTGGTTGGGCGTAAGGCCCTGAGGTGATGTGTGCACCTTGTTAGTGTTACTGTGGTGCACTGGTAATTTAGAATGTATGCCTAATATGGTTTATGCATAATGTGTTTATGCTACATGCAATGTTACCAGTAGTTACTGGTTGTCTTCACTAACTGTGAGTTCGAATGGTTATGACTGTGGCCGATTGGCCCTGTAATGTATATAATCCCCTGTAAAGTGATTCCTAGTGCCAGGTGGCACAGTGTATATATGTGATTACGTTCTAATGTGGTTTATGGATAATTCAAAGGCTATTTTTATATAACCTTGTGTGGAGTTTCTTTTGTGGTGTGCCTAGTGTGTCGCTGCTGTGTGTGTGTTGCGCAAACGCTTTACACATTGCCTCTGGGATAAGCCTGACTGCTCTGCCAAGCTACCAAGAGGGTGAGCAGGGGTTATCTTCGGTGTGTAACTCCCCTGCCCTGACTAGAGTGGTGGTTTCTGCCTGGCTTAGGCGCATGCCCTAGCCAACCAGAAATCCCATTTCTAACATTGGTTGTCAGCGGTGAGGATAGGAATTGCGTTTGCGCAGTACCACAGTGACGCATTGTTGCACTACAAACTCTGCATTTAGACAATCACGTGTTTGGGGATTTCTCCTGACATTATTATTTCTCCTCAAAAGTGTCCTTTTTGATTTGTGTACTCCTGTTCCAGCTCTTACACCTAGGTCTCTTGTGTTGTACTTGTGTCTTATTACCTTTCCAAAAATGGATTCTGCCTTTATTGTAGGTGATCTGTTCGAATACAGTATGTTGGAGTTGAGGGTGTTCTGTGAGGAGAAAGACATAGCAGTGAGTGGGTCAGACACCCAGCTAGGCCTTCAGAAAATCCTGCTCCAATGGCAAGAGGATGAATAGAGACTTGAGTACTCTGAGAGGAAGAGTGCCCTGTCCGCATACCAAGAGTGTGGTGGGTCTGAGGGTGGCCCTGAAGGGTCTTCACAGGAGGAAAAAGTGACAGGGCAGGGACGCCAGTAGATAGTGAGGACCCCGTAGAGAGGGAGTCCCTTGCTGGGTCCAGTGCCGGGGGCAGTGCCTCATCCCTTTCCCTGTCCCCAGAGGAGTGGGTGGATAGGAGGGAAGAAAGGGAGCACCAGCTGGCTTTGGAAAGGCTCAGGTTAGAGCATGCCAAGGAGATAGCGCAGCTGGGTGTGGAGGAGAAAAAGACCTTGTTGGCTCAGGAGTTGAGTCTCAAGGAGTTGGTCCTTGAAGAGAAAAAGCTAGAGACTGAAAGGGTCTTAGCACAGGAGAGGATGGCGGAGGCAGAGAGGGCCTTCGCCAGAGAAAAGCTAGCTCTTGAGGATATGTCCCTTGAGTGTAGTTTTAGTGGTCTGGATTCACCAGTGAGGGTGGGGTCCAGTGGTGGCAGCAAAAGAGAGTCCAGTGTAGGAAGTCCCACTCCCAGATCCTAGAGCATGGGACCTAGTTCCCAGGAAGAGGGTGTCACACCTGAAGGGTATAGGTTGAGGTTCAGGGGCAGTAGGAAACTGTCTCACCAGTCTTGGGGGGAGTTTGTGGATGAATGTTGTGATGCACTGGAAGGTTGGGTGATGGGTAGCACGGCAAACAATTTTGAAGGGCTGTTCAATCTGATTGTCAGAGAACACATGTTCCGTTTTTGTTTTCCAGGGTTACGCCAACACCTGTTGGAGTGGGATTTCTCTGATCCCAGGGAGCTTGCACGGGAGGCAGACCTCTGGGTGAGTGCCAGAGGTTCTGAGGAGGCATTTGGGAGTGACCCTAAGAGGAGTGGCTCAGATATTTCCCAGCCCAGGGCGGTGGGAAAGGTTCTTAATAGCCCAGATAGGTCCCTGTGTAGTGGGGAGGGGGTGTAGGGACTCACGTCCTGTCTCCGCGGAGAAGGAGTGAGAATGGGATGCGTCCTGAGGTGCCCGGAACCCAGTCTCAGGACCTGGAGGGTTCTCTAAGGGAACACCAGGTGGGGAGCCTAGGCTGTACTGGTGGGCCATCCATTGAGGGGGATCTCCTAATGTCAGGAGAACTTGGAGCGTCTATAAGCAGAGCTCCATCAGTTCTGGTGTCTGGCTGTGCTGCTCCTGAGTGGAGGGTGCAGGAATCCAGATGGAGGGGGGAGAGGGGGAGAGAGTCCCCAGTGGGAGAACCAGTGGGTCAGGGGCCAGCCATAAGGGTTGAGCCTTCTAGGAGTGATCATGGTGACACCACTTCTGTCCTGGGGGGTCTTCGCGCACTGTCAGATGGACAGAGGTCGGGAGATCAGCTCCAGGCAGACTGTCACGCAACACATGAGGTATGTGTTACCCTTGTGGGGGGCCTGCGTGCTCCCCTGGAAGTCCTGGTGTGCCAGGAAGTGTTCAGCCGCAGGATGTAGTACCTGGTTTGGGAGGCCAGGTTCAGGAGGTTATGCCTGACCTGGAAGGAAGGACATCTGTAACCAGTGTCCCTACCGTTTTGTCTTCTGGGGGTACCACTCCAGGTGGGAGGGTGCAGAACTCTGGAAGGGAGCGGGGAGGGAGTCCTCGCCTCTGACCCCGGTTCAACCTGAGGGTTTAGACCCTAGGTTGGTAGACCAGTTGCAGGGTGAAGGTCCTGAACTGGTGGGAGGGCTGATTCCAGTGCCCTGACAGTTTTGTGTTCTGAGGGTGCCTCTCCTAGGAGGAGAGTGCGGAACCCCAGAAGGAGAGGTAGGGGAGGAGAGCCTCACCCGTGACCGCTGGTCAGCCTGAGGGTGCAGACCCTGGGTTGAGGGATCAGTGGCAGTTTAGGACTGCACTGATGAGAGGTAGAGTGGAGAATAGATACTATGTACCTGGGGCTACTTTTCCCCACTCTGTGAGATGGCAAGAACCAGAGACATCTGGATGGCCTAGGGCCTGGTCCTGGCCGCGGACAGCCAGGGAGTCCCAGTGGGGTAGCTTAGTTGGTCCTAGGAGCTTTGACAGAGGGAACCACATGGGTTCAGATTGGCATAGAAATAGAGTGTGCCCCGGCAGTTGCGGGCCCGCGTCCGTGTTCTATCGCCCCAAGCAGGGAAGCCCATCAAGGTATGGATTGGTCTACCCTGGCTTTAGGCTGGAAGGGGGTTGTGTTGGACTTGGCCCTTTTTGCAGGGTCATCCCTGAACTTTTTGACTTCCTCCTGATATTTTTTCTGACCTGGTGTTGGTGGTTTTAGGACTCTGGGCACTTTATCACTGCTGTCCAGTGAAAAGTGCATGTGCTCTCTATGGTAAACGTGGTAAGATTTGTCTACACCTGTTTGGCGTATTTAATTTACCGATCAGTCCCCAGTAAAGTGGTATCTCATATACCCGGGGCCAGTAAATTAAATGCTACTGGTGGGCTTGCAGCGCTGCTTGCACCACCCACCAAAGTAGCCTTTCAAACCTGTCTCAGGCCTCTGCCATTGCAGGGCCTGCGTGCGCAGTTTACTGCCGCTGTGACATGGCACATAAAGTGGGTGCCACGTCAGTGACTCCCCTTTTACTACATATCGGTCACCCCTAAGGTAGGCCCTAGCTAGCCCTATGGGCAGGGTGCAATGTAGGTAAAAGGTAGGACATGTGCCTTAATTGTGTGGCATGTCCTGGTAGTGACAAACAGCCATTTTGGTTTCTCACTGCTGTGAGGCTTCCCTCTCATAGGAATGCATTCGGGATTCCCTGATATGTGTTTCAGTGGTAATTCCTGATATGAGAGGAGTAGCGTGATCAAGTTTGGTATGTTTGGAATAGTGGTGATAAATGCTGCGTGGTGGTTTGCGCAGATTTATTATCACTATTTTAGAAATGCCACTGTTAGAAGTTGGCATTTCTGTGTGCTATGTGTCTTTGTGCCTGCCTGTTGTGTATTGCATGTCTGGCTCTGAGTGACAGAGACTGGGGAGGTGCAGTGACTCCAGAGGGGCTGGGTGAGTCAGCGCTAGGCTGAATAGGCCTGATCTGCATTTGAAGTAGTGGGAGGAGTAGCTCCTGACCCTGAATAGGTCTGTGCCTGCCTTACACAATGTTGGCTCCTCCCCCTTGTGGTGTGTCTGGGGCCAGACCCTACACTGACAAAGGAGGGTGTTTGTGCACTGAAAAGATGTTTCTAAGGGCCCCCCAGAACTGGTTTGAACCAGGCACTGAGCCCTGTGCCAGGGGGAGAACAAAGACTTGCACTGGTATAATTATTGGGGCTATGACACCATGAGAAGGGTGTGCTGCTTGGTGCTTACTTGGGGCCAGCAGGTTGCCGGACTGCCAGGAGGAACCGCCACCAGGGTACTGACCTGCTGCCCTGCGTGACAGCTGAAGGATCTGCTGTCTGCCCAGGCGACCCGGTGTGCTGGCCTGCCTGTGCACTTCATGGAGAGAAGCGCTGCCTGGTCCCTGCGGGTGTCTGCAGGTGGGAGACAGGTGGAGCGCTGCTCGTTTTCACTGATTTCCTGGCCCTGCAGAGGAGAGCGTGTTGCTGGCTCCCCTCGTGGAAAAGATGCAGGGTTGAGGGCCGAAATTAGCACTGGAGTCTGAGGCGCAGGCTCACCAGCTGAGAAGCCGGCAGGAAGATGCCACAGAGACACCGTCGGCGGGTGCCTACCCCGCATTTTAGGTGCCGTGAGGAAACTGCTCCAAACCGACAGGGACTCCGCTCCGTAGTCCGAGGGAAGAACAGGAAGCCAGGCAGCTGTTGCGTGACTTTGGGCGGGGCATCTTGCCCCCAGAGGAAGCCAGGCAGGCGAAGCCTGATTGAGGGCGAGGCCGAAGAAGGCAGAGCCACCGGAGACTTCGCTCCGTGCTCTGCTGGCCGTTGGATCTGGACGTAAAGGAGCCAGGGTCGACGGAGGATTCGCTCCGTGTATGCCTCGGAAAGGAGGAAGCTGCATCCCTTCCATCTCCAGACCAGTCAAGGGAGATCGCTCCCGGAGGCCTGCGGCTCTACGGATGAGCCAATTGGGTGGTTGTTGCCGGTGGAGGAGAGATCGAGGCAGTGTCTCCCCTCCCCCTACCTTAAAGGAGCGTGCATTCTTGGGGGAAGTCCAGGGTGAGTTGCACCCCCGTCCCCTCTTGGTATCACGGGCATTCCTATCACTGAGCTCCGATCGCCATGAGGGCGGGAGCCTTATTCATTCTGGGCCGGGGCAGAGGAGGGGCAGCAAGGTGTCGGCTTCACTCCCCCCTCGGGAACCGAGATTGCCCGGGGTCGCTTTTTGGTGTTGCCCTGAGCTTGAGGGCAAGGATCGGGGTACGCAGCTGCACTGCACGATCGCGGGCAGCTTCTTGATGAACACGCGATTAGGAGAACCCTGACTTTGGGACAAAGGGCATTGCGGGGAAGCCCAAGACGGGCCCCCGAGGAAGGCCAGTCGGCCTGGTGGTCACCTTATGTTTTGGTTGGGCGTAAGGGCCTGAGGTGATGTGTGCACCTTGTTAGTGTTACTGTGGTGCACTGGTAATTTAGAATGTATATAATCAATGGGGGGAATGGATCACTTGTACCTGTAATACCAGGGTCAGGTGTGGTAACCAACTTTAAAAACCCTCATTCACGTACAGGAGTGGTACAGCGGGATATCTTGGCTCTCCGCTTCTCATGGAACGTGAAAGCATCATCATTGGGTCTTTTTTGACAAAATGCTTTCCTCCACCTGGAGGTAGACCATCTGGTGTTAGCAGTAGTGATCAGAAAAGGTAAACAATAAAGTGAAGTGAGTTAAAATTGCTTAGTTCTCCATCCCAAACGAACTTTATTCGGTTGGAGAGGTAGCAAGTATTAAGAACGTGGGGAGGTGCGTCTATAGAAATGCTACTGTTCTATAGCACCTCATTGTCCATGTGAGGTCGACATGTTTCAGCCCTCTAGGGTTTCTTGGGGGCTTTCTTCAGGACCTATATCTAATGCCAATTGTTAGCACCCTATCAGAGTGGGTAAATAACTCACCCTTCTTCTTCGTGACAGGTCAGTAGTACCTATGACTTGTTATATCCCAACTTGGGCTTCCTCTGGGTGACCGGCGGGCTGTGAGACCTGCTTTTGTGGCAGGATACTCAGCCTGTGCTCGCTCCTCTGACGGTGCCCCAGGAGCGAGCACAGGCTGAGTATCCTGCCACAAAAGCAGGTCTCACTAAGCAATTTTAATTCACTTCACTTTATTGTTTACCATTTCTGATCACTACTGCTAACACCAGATGGTCTACCTCCAGGTGGAGGAAAGCATTTTGTCAAAAAAGACCCAATGATGATGCTTTCCCGTTCCATGAGAAGCGTAGAACCAAGATATAGTGCTGTACCACTCCTGTACGTGAATGAGGGTTTTTAGTTGGTTACCACACCTGAACCTGGTATTACAGGTACAAGTGATCCATTCCCCCCATTGATTATTTACCTTAGACAGGAAGCCGAATGGATCACAGCTTCTTCCTCCCTCCTATGATTATTTGTTAATTTAGAATGTATGCCCAATATGGTTAATGCATAATGTGTTTATGCTACATGCAATGTTACCAGTAGTTACTGGTTGTCTTTACTAACTGTGAGTTCTAATGGTTATGACAGTGGCCCAATTGGCCCTGTAATGTATATAATCCCCTGTATAGTGATACCTAGTGCCAGGTGGCACAGTGTATATATGTGATTACATTCTAATGTGGTTTATGGATAATACAAAGTCTATTTTTATATAACCTTGTGTGGAGTTTCTTTTGTGGTGTGCCTAGTGTGTCGCTGCTGTGTGTGTGTTGCGCAAACGCTTTACACATTGCCTCTGGGATAAGCCTGACTGCTCTGCCAAGCTACCAAGGGGGTGAGCAGGGGTTATCTTCGGGGTGTAACTCCCCTGCCCTGACTAGAGTGGTGGTTTCTGCCTGGCTTAGGCGCATGCCCTAGCCAACCAGAAATCCCATTTCTAACAGAAGCGGTTTGTGTTTTTTTGGCCGATCTGCAGTGTTTGACTGAAGTAAATCAGCCAGTTAAAATCAGGGAAACCTCCAAACTTTCAGTTTTCTTTCTTGCCCACTGCGTACCCAAACATACTTTTTAAGTAGAAACCTGCAATAGCTTGTCAAAATATATTATATACTCTTGCTCAGAGAGCAAACTGCTCTTCTGGCATGAACCAAAAACCACATGTTTCACTGCTGTGCGAAGTTGGCAAACAGTGAATTTCACAATTTGTCACCTTCTTTTGAGAATGTCAACGATTAAGCCATCGGACCCCCCAAAGGCTCCTTTTAATATCCAGACCTGATCTCTGCTGCGGTAATTGCTTTGCAAAGCATGCTATGCACAGGGTCACTGAACTTATGTGGCAGGGGAGGACCTAATTATGCGGCAAGGTGGACTAAATTAAGTAGTAAGAAAGCACAAATTATGTGGCTTAATGTGGCACATTTTGTGATAGTATTACCTAATGTTTTTTTATCATTTTTACATTTTAGAACTGTCTGAGGAAAGGTTTCACGTCATTAGTACAGTTTGACCCCCAAATGCAGCAATAAGTAACAAAAGGAGACCAGTCAACCTTTGGGAAAGGACTCCACTGTGCTGCAACACGTGTTGCTGCATTTTTTGTCAATTTTCCGCCATCTGAGCTATAAACAATGGTTTTTGTTAAAATTTGCAAATTATGAAGCAGATGATGAATTATGTGGCAAATCCATATTTATGCAGAAAACAATGCAGCTGCAAAATCACATAATTCCAGTGGACCTAGCTATTCACCATCCTTCCTTTGAACTACTTTGTTTAATCCTTGTAGTGGGTGAAAGTTATATTGCCCTTTGTTTGTCGTACTTTCCCTCTGGTGTGTCCTGTTTCTAAAGAAGAAAAAAGATTCTTCAGCAATGCGATGCTGTATATGGATTTGTGTGTTGCTATGCATGCGACCATATGCATCATGACAACTGAAGAAGTCATTGTAAATAAAACAACATGCCGCAAAAATGGCCCAAAAAATGCAAATGTGTGCCGCAAAATTCTAATTTTAGTGCTGCAAAATCCTGAGGGGTCTGCACTCCCGGACCCTTGTAAGACTTCAGAAGGACTGCCAGGCCACCAGAGGATTGCCCTGCTGGTGGAAGGACTGCCTTGCTGCTTGAAGGAGAACTGGACCATCTGCTTGAACCCAAAACTACCAGAAGTGACTCCACGGGCTAGTTGGTTGGACCCCTGTGTGAGCTACAGGTACATTACATGCTCTTGAGGAGTGATTCCTGCACCTGGCCCCTACTGTAGTGAGTTCTAACAGCCCATGTGGTGCCCCTTGTCCTGGACCCTTGGAAGTGGACTTAATGATACTGCTCCTGTCTAACCCTAAAACTTGAAACTTAGAAAATTTTCACCAGAATGGTTTTTGACTCCCTAAATGTTGACTAAGTTTGAAGGTAAAAATCTTCACCGGGCTGGATGACGACAGGCTCCCTATCAACTACAATGACCTCCTCGGCCTGGAAATCCTATACTTTAACTATTAATTTCAATGATTAGTTTCTTTGGCAAATCTTGAGCAATATGCTCAAATGACCCATGGCTAATTTTAGAATTTGGTCTACTTTTCAGAAATCTGTAGCTTTCTGGGTTCACCTCTGGGTTTTGCATTTGTTTACCCCACTTATTCAAAAAAATTGCACAAATAGGAAATAATGGTCATAGTGCTGATTTTTTTAAATCTCTGTTCTTTCACCCTTTCTCCAGTTTTGTACTATATTTGGCTAATTTCCCATGCTCTTCCATGGTAACCCACAATAATTTTACAATGGCCAAAATATGGAGAAAAATGACTCAAAGTTGACGTAGTTACCATTGGTATAAAAATAAAGTTATAAAGGCTTCAGAGTTAATTGGCTGAAATGTCAAAATGGGCTTAGCATTCTAGAGCAGAAAGGCTTAGCAGCGAAGTGGTTAAATCAAGACACTTTAATATTATAAAATATTTGCATCGGCTCTTCAAATTCATAAAGCCTTTTACTACATTCATGTTCATACGCCTTTCTTCACTGACTAAACATAGGTCTATGACTTAGATCTATGAGAAAAACAACATGTTCACTGAAATCCCCATATAAGGAAGAGATGCAGTTCAGCATATAATATTTGGAGTTATCATACAGAAAATAAACATATAGTCACTTCAACAATGGAGGATAATATATTTATTTGTTTAAAGGGTAAAACTATTTACGTATTCATAGCAGAGGTAGAAGATAAAAAGGCAGGATGGAATACCTATGCCTTTGCACTAAAGGATCTGAGCATTTAGGCAGGGGTGTAAGGACCAAGAATGGTTGCACTCATACTGTCACCATTGCAAGGAGCGCCTACACACTTTCCATGCAGCCTGGTCACAGGAGAAGAGGTGGCATCAGGAGACAGCGACAGCAGAAAGAGCACAATGGAGACTGTGCCTAGTTTGGGAACCGAAAGCTGCTGATATGCTAGCTCGGCTTTCAAAGTTCCTTTCACTCTGGTACAGACCCATCCTCTCTTGCACATACAGAGCCAGAGCAGCTGAAACCAATTGGCAACCAGGGAAAGATCTATAAAAAGGCACAACCACTGAAGACCTGTGTCTCAGCAACTTCCTCAGTATGAAATATGAACTGTTGCCGAGACCTGCTCTTGCTTTCCTGTCTTGACTGCTGTAGCCCTTTCAATTGTATTGTTCCAGTTCCTGCCTTACTCTCCTTCCACTACAAGGAGTGTCCCCTTGTTTTTTGTTCCTCCTCTTCTGCCCCCTATTGTGATTCATTTTACCCAATATCCGATTGACCTACTTGTACGTTTGCCAGCTTTCCCTCACAACTCTACTTTAAAGTCTCCTCTACTCCAGGCCTCGAAAAATTAGAAAACATTTTCCAAACCTGCAGGTCTAGTAACTTGAATAATCTACTCAACCTAACTGTAACACTTTTGACCCATCAGCTGATCTCAAATTATGTGATCCTGGACAATTGTTTTATTTCACGGAGCTGTACCTTCAAATATGTGAGTTCAGCATGTCTGCTGTACAAAATACTCTTTGGTTTGATTTAATAGACTAAACTTTTGCTCCATGTATAAAAAGTATCTAGCCCACATATAAGGTACACATGACCCCTGCCTTGCCTCTTAGTTCACTAATAGCATTGTCATCAGGGCGGAGGCAGGAATGTTTCCCTGTTCATGTTTTAAAAACTCTCACTTTTAATAAATGAATTACTAAAGAATGATGTGGTAGCAGACTGTTTTTTACAGACAGCACATTTAACATTGGAATGTACATAGCATTTACCACTGGCATGCAGTTTTACTCATGAAACTATATAGTGTACAAATGACAATGATTGGAAATTGGGTTTCAGCAAATATTTATCAATTGCACCTACCAAAAACAGTGTTCTGATTTGTTTTATCGTATTAAAATACTTGTTACCATCACAATTCTGAATTTTAAAAAACTGTGCTTTACTAACTGCTGATATATTTTGTAATATTTGTACTGTTCATTTACAAGCTATTTAAATGTTGTAAGTTAGACATAAATTGACATCCCAAAAGTCTTTTATTTCACACTTCCTGTACCCCAGTAGAATTGCGAGACAGATCCCTTTACAAAATTCTCTAACTTTGCAGTCAGTGAAAGAATAGTAAACACCAGTCTCCAGGATAAAATAAGCAGCAATTTATAAGAACACATCTGACCCGTCTTTGAACAAACAGCAAATGAGACAAGATAAATGCAAGATTTAAAGACATCTTTATTGCACATTCACTTTCAGAATGAACAGAACACCTGTCATTTGCCAGCTGGAGCTCTCTCACCACAGAATTCCTGTAATTTACGTAGACGTAAATAGAAAAAACTTTGCTTAATGATATGAACATTGACTGCTTCAAACCCCAACATTCACCCAGTGCTAAGTCACTTGGGTTCATTTATTCTGGACATCAATCTCAGCCACATTAACATGCAAATAAAGATGGCCTTGTACCAGCTCCAATTCAAGCCATGGTTCTCTCATGTCTGAATTGTGGAAGAGGCCTTCTCTATGGCCTCCCAGACAGCACTCTGTCTCCCTTTATGGGCATCCTACATGCCACAGCACATCCTAGCCATGGCCTTAAGAATTATGATTACATCATTGCCATCCTGATGGAACTCCACTCACTCCCCTTGCCTGCCCACACCATCTTCAAAGCCAGCAGTGTTATTTACTAAGTAATCACAATCAGCACCTCTGCCTATCTGGCTTACAAACTCACCATCTCCGGTGGCCCTTAGTACACCGGCAGCCAGGACACCATAAGATTGGTGACAATGAAGTGTAGAAAAGAAGAAACAAGGCAACAGGCACTGGGGAGCTGGAACAGCATCACTATGTCCGAGTGACAAGTATGTAAGTATGTAGGGTCTTCCGTTGCCTAGTCTCACGAAATTGCCAATAATTATTCATCAAAGAATATTGTATGATAGGAATAACACTCCTATAAATATGTGAGGCCGTCTATCCTCAGCAGCGGTTTCTTAATGAGGGCAGGGGATAGTCGCACCTGCCCTCTTTGAGCCGCGCTAAACCTGAAAAATAAAATGGCAATGGAATGATTTCATTGCCATTTTATTTTTCACTATGGAGCGCCGCAGCCACCAGCCTGCCCGAGCCATGAAAAAAGAGGGCGTGCCCTCTGCTGCGACTGGAGCAGTGACTGTCTGGACGCTGCAAAGTGCACGTCACTTTGGCCGGCTGTCTTTAGCCGGTCAAAGTGACATGCGCACTTTGAAGCTCTCCACCCAGCTGTCTTGGACAGCTGGGTGGAGACCAAGCACAGGCCTACAGGGCCTGAAGGAGCCTCTAGCTACCCCACTCCAGCCAATCCTGGGGCTGCTCTCATGCTATTTGCTAGCATGAGAGCAGCATCTGGTTTGCTTAGGGAAGTTAGGTCATTGACTCGTGCTTGGAGGGAGCTGGAGACTGCAGAGGAGGCAGCCCAGGTACGTAACATTTATCTTATTCATAATGTTACTGTAACAAAAGCCAGTGATTTATTGTTTATTTATTGTGCATGTTTTTTATATATATGTATTTTAGGAAGCGGTGGGGCACGACGCTCGCCACACCACTTTCAAAGAATACCATCTGCCCCTTTCCGTCCAGTCATCCAGGCGCGCAATGCCCATAGTGCTAAAAGGGCTTCAGCCCCCCCGCTGTGTGTCTCAGCCCGGGCTGCTGCAGCTCGAGCTGCTGTGGGCTTGGCTGGGCAGTGTCTGGGGTCTTATCTCCGGAACGCCCGAGTTTTTCACAGGTCTTTAAAGACCATTTGCATATTTACATACCTTTGTAAACTGGTTACCAAGGCTTAGTTTTTTTTTCTGGTTCCAGTACCCCCTGGGCCCCCAGTCTGCCTATTCCTTACATTTGTATTTTACATTTACTGCCGTAGTGTGAGAACGCATTTCATGAAAAGGAATATAAAGTAGGGTTGCCGAAAGAAAAATGCCAGCCGTGTGTTGTTTAAAGAGCCTGCAAAGGCCTCGTCTTCACACTAAATAGGGTTATAAATAAAAAAGTATGTATTCATTTGTAATGTGACTTTTCTGTCTTTGTTCCCTTTAATTATCAGTCATGGATCATTCAGGCAGCCCTAGAACACAATTAAAAGTGCTTTCTATTTATATTTGCTGTTATAAGTATGCACAGATAAGTGCTGAAAATCCGGCTTTAGGTGACTGCTTATTTTGTACCATCTGGAACATCAAAATAATGAGCTGGCAACCCTAATCATAAGACTGGAAGTTTGTTCCAGGATCAGCACTTTATTTATTTCCTCCACCCTCGATCCCTGATTAATGCCATAATAGCAATAGTTTAACTTACATCTGAAACCCTACGCCACTGTCAATAACATGCTGAGTTACTTCAAGTGTCTGGGAATGCACCCTGCATTCAGACAACTCACTCCTCATTCTCGCCCTTCACTTTCACGCTCACCCTGCACTCACAGCAATCACAATGCACTCACAGTGATCACCATGCACTCACACCATTCACCCGCTCACCCTGCACTCACAGTGATCACTCCGCACTCACAATGCACTCGTGTTGTTCACCCTGTACCTCACCCTGCAGTCACACGAGCACACTACTCACCCTGCACTCATGTGACACTTCACTCAGCTGTCCCCCTCACTGCTTAATCTGCAATCTCACTCAAACAAGCCCATCACCATGCATTCATTCGTCCCACTCTGCACTTACATTCGCACCCAATTCATATGGTCACCTCACTCACCCTGCAGTCACTCCTCTTATCCTACTCTCACACTGTCGCATCACTCACTGTGCACTCACATGGTTACTACTGCCACCCACACAGTGCAGAGGGTTAATGTGCCTGCTACAAAGAACGTGTACCATGCACATCACAGAACTGAGTGTGAGTAAACTATGAGTAGCACTTTAAAAAAATGAAATGTTTGTCAGAAAGGTGCTACAGAGAGATGTGTGGCATTGCTGGTGAGTGGTAGTGAGGGAATTCATAGAGAAGGAGATAATGGGGGAGGGGGCGCCAAAAAAAACTGTTGCACCGTGTGCTACCATTGCTTGGGCCAGCCCTGGCTGAGAGGGTTCGTCCCCCCCCCTATCGAAGTTCGGGTCTAGTTGTGCCCCTGCCGTCATCTGATCGGAATGCAGAGAATAAAAAGTACCTCGGACATCAAAGTGTTATTCACATATATTCAGATTACATTAATAAATTGTAACACAGAATGAAAGATAAGGTTTCATCTTTTTATCTCATTTGTATAATCATCTTGATTGGATTAGTTCTTTATGTAAAGGATCAGCTAACATATGTTTCACCCCAAGAGTTAAACCTGGGGATTTTTCAAGACTAAAGCAGAGCGAACGTTTTAAAACTAGTCATAAACCAATTTACAGAGTGGAGCTCACACGTGGGGCCAGCCAGCATGAGACACACTGGAGGAGAAATATAGGTACAATGTAAAGAATGTTCTTTAGAATAGATTCCAAGTCTGAAACAATTAGAGCAGGTACGTGTTCCAGTTTCTTTATAATTCATGCCAAATCGAAATAATGAGATCAGAATGCAGTAACTGTGGTGTTGCGGTACAGTTGTTTATGACCATGTGACCGCGCAGGGCACGTCGGGAGTTGCGGCAGCGATTAGGCGAGAAGGGCGCGAGTATCGCAGCGGCCCGCACTCTCTCTCCGAGTACGAAATAAAGTGTTGGTGCCTGCAACGAGTCTCCGCTCATCATTTCCAGGGGGCGACTCGACCTTACAATTTGGCGACGAGGTGGTGCACACCTCGAGCAGCTGCAAGCTAGATCCCCGCGTGTGTCCTGCCACGCTGCACCAGAAGATCGGAGGGGGAGTGCTGCGGTGAGACACACAGTCCACAGTGACGATCCCGTTTGAGGCAGAGTGCTGAGTCTGCAAAGCTGCACAAGGGGAGGGCACTCCTACAGTAAGTGCCTGTTACATGTCCTAGCGCACGTGGTGGGAGCTCACCGCCTACAGGGGTCTGCAATCCTGAACAGCCACGCCTGCTTCATCACCCAGGTCTCAGTTCCCCAGCACCTCCAGAGGGATACCTGCCAGCCACCACGAGTTCCAACAGTGCTGCTTCCCCACACTGCCCTCCAAGCCCAGCGCCCTGCATAGCAGTGGGAAATGTTCTAGCTAACTACTGCCCTGACTCCAGGAGAAGCTACTGCAAGGTCACCTACAGCCTACCCATAGGATCCCGGCGCCGCCCCTGTCCACAAGTCCAGCCCGCCCACTGCTCCTGCGTACACCGAAGTGGTTCCAGCAGCCCCAGTCCAGCTCTTTGCAAGCATGTGTGCGCAAACCTTCTATCGGCTCTGGAAGATGAAGGGGAAGAAGCATTTTTGAGCCCACGCAGAAAGAAAATTTTGCTGCACAACCTGGGACCGGAAGGTTTAAGAGTATATGAGAGCATGGTTAAAAAGACTAGGGGCCTCAACGACACAGATGTTTTTCAGCATGCATTGGAAGACTTGGACAGTCATTATCAACCGGTAGTCTGTACTGCTATAGACCGGTACACCTTCTTCCAACGGAAGCAGTCCGAAACGGAGTCAGTGGAAGATTACGTGGCCGCGCTGAAAAGACTGGCAGTGACGTGCAAATTTGGCCACCTTCATGATGATCTAGTACGAGATCAGATTATAATGCACACTGTCAATACGAACATACAAGAGAAATTGTGGGTGAGTGGGGATGCCCCCCTGAACGAGATCATTGCTATCGTGAAAAAGGCTGAACTGTCCAAACGATGTGCAGCGGCAGCGAAAAAGGATAGTGAAAGCAAACCCACAGTGTGCAGAGTGACTGACACGAGAGCCCACGTCGAAAAACCTCCACCCACGGCTGGGGCAAGATACAGCAAGAAGCCAATGACGAAGAGTACAGGACCCAACAAATCGCCCGGCGACCACAAAAGCAGTTGTTACAGATGCGGGAGCCACACACACATGGCTAATGACAGACGGTGCCCGGCATTCAGAGTTAAATGTTCCTTTTGTGGGGTGGTGGGCCATTTTGGCAAAGTCTGTAGAAGGAAACCCAGTAGCGCCACAGTCAAATGTTTAATGTACGAATCTGAAACCGAAGGGGTGGAGGGGGACGCTGAGGACGACAGTATTTTGTGCATTGATGACCAGATTCTGGGAATTGAGTGCCATAATAACAGGAAACCCTCTTGCTTGTTAACCAAAGGGGGTGTCCAGGTTTCCATGGTAGCTGACTCAGGGTCCCCATACACCATAATTCAAAGCAACATTTGGGAAAGGGACTTCGTCACCACCTTAGGTAGTCATTTACACCCCACTGATGTCCACCCAGTCACCTTCACAGGGGAGAAGATTCCCATGGTAGGCTTTCGCCAACTCCAATTTGAATTCAAGGGGAGGACCTCCGTAGGCAAACTATACGTGGCAGAGAAGGGCCCATCCGTCCTGGGGTGGGCTGATCAAGGGGCAGCACCGGAAAATGTAAAGCTGAAATAAGATTTCCCAACAGTCTTCGGTGGGACCATAGGCAAGCTTTCAAAATTTATGCACAAAATCTGCCTGAAAGAAGGAGCCACACCAGTATGCCACAAAGTCAGGAAAATCCCGTTCAATTGCAAGGAGGCTGTGCAAACGGAACTGAAGCGCCTGGAAGACAACGGCGTAATTGAACCCATTGAAAGTGCTGAATGGCTGGCGCCCTTGGTGGTAGCCCGCAAACCGAGTGGTAAGGTGCGCCTCTCCATTGATCTCAGGGAGCTGAACAAAAACATTTTGGTGGATAAATTCCCGCTCCCCAAAATCAGTGAAATGTTGGCTCAGACCAAAGGGGTCAAATGGTTCTCCACCATAGACCTCACAGCGGCTTATCACCAAATTTCGCTTCACCCCTCCTGTCGGAAATTAACGTCATTCATCACACCGTTCGGATGTTACAGGTTCCGGCGTATGCCGTTCGGCCTAGCATCCGCGGCTGGCGTCTTTCAAAAACTCATGCACAAACTATTTAAAGACATTGGTGGAGTCCTCTACTTCCAAGATGACATACTGGTCATGGGGAAAACCAAACAGGACCACGACGAAAAGCTGTGGGCAGTGCTACGGACACTGTCGATCAATGGCCTCACGGCAGAATGGGACAAATGCAAGTTCGGCCTACACTCCGTCACATACTTGGGGCACGAAATAAGCGACAAGGGAATTTCCCCAAAGAAAGCCAGTGTTGAAGCTATCAGGTCTGCACCCATACCCCGAAACAAGGAGGAAGTGCGTTCGTTCCTGGGATTGGCCGAATTCTATAGAAAATTCATACAGAATTTCGCCACCAAAACACATCACCTACGTCAAATCTTGAAAGAGAAAAATGCCTTCAGCTGGTCGGCTGCCTCCAACGAAGAATTTGAACAGATCAAACGAGACGTTTGCGACGCCGTTCCCCTACATGGTTTCGACGACTCCACCGCGTCCATCTTGACCACAGATGCCAGCGACAAAGGCCTAGGGCGATCCTATCACAGCTGTCTACCGATGGCACGGAAACCACCATCAGTTTTGCCTCTCGTTCCCTCGCTCCCAATGAGGAGAAGTTCAGCGTTATTGAAAAGGAGATGCTCGCAGCCATCTGGGCCATGGAGAAATTTTGCCAGTATCTCTGGGGCTCCCGGTTCACCCTCAGGACGGACCACAAGCCGTTGGTCAAAGTCCTCACATCTAGCTGCCATGCCAGCGCCACACCGCTCATTGCCAAGATGACCCTCCGACTGTTGGACTTTGTACATGATGTCGAATACTTACCGGGAAAGAAGAACAGAGTGGCGGATTACCTCAGCCGCTCGGCTGTAATGGAAGGAGTGCCAACACACACGGAATGGGACGAATACATGGTAGCGTTCACGACTGACCAGGAAGAAGTGATCAGTGCTCAAGAATGGAAGACCGCATACGACGCAGATCCCCAACTCGTGTGCGTGAAACAGTTCGTTACGCACGGATGGCCGGAGAAGAGGCACGTGGACAACGACCTCAGGAAATTCTGGGAGGTGCGAGACGAACTCTCCGTCAGTGACGACGCAATATTTTTACTACGGGGAGATAAAGTCGTTCCTCCGCAACAGTTGCTAGACCGCCTACTCACCATCCTGCACAAAGGCCACTTTGGCATAGTGAAATCGAAGAGACGAGTTAAACAATCGTATTGGTGGCCAGCCGTCGACAACCAGGTGGAGAAGTATGTGAGGGCGTGTGAGCAGTGCAGCAATGCGGACAAATCACTGACCTTGCTACGACCGCCTCTTGGGAAGTTCAACACACCCAACGGCCCATGGGAGGAATTGTCCGTCGACATTTTGGGCCCCATTCTGGACTCCTGGAGTGTTCCCAAATACGTAATCGTCCTCATTGACCGATACGCCAAATGGCCGGAGGTTGAAATATGTGAGAGTACAGATACGGAGACAGTCATCGCCTTCCTCACCTCGACATTCCTGTGAGAAGGGATTCCTAAAATCATCACATGCGACAACGGTCCCCAATTCACGTCGGACAAGTGGAAGGCTTTCACCAAAAGAAATGGTGTCACGACCAAACACACTCCCGTGTACCACCCAGCCGGCAACGGCCTAGCGGAACGGTTCAACCGGGTGCTTATGGGATACGTACAAGCTGCCATCAGTGCGGGCAAGAATTGGGAACTTGAAGTCAGGAACACCGTATGGGCATACCGCATTACACCCACCCTGACAGGCTACAGTCCATTCAAGATCCTACGTGGCCGGGAGCCGTTTACACGTGACAATACCGTTTGGATGACCCTTGCATTACAAAGCAAGTGGTCCCCGGCAGTGGTCAGAAGTAACTTGGAGAAGGCTCAGAAACTCTACACGGACAACTACAACAAGAAGCACGGAGTGCAAGACGTCTCCTTAGTAAAAGGGGAATGGGTCAGGGTGCAGCTGAGCCAAATGCGCAGGAAAGGAGACAGCAAGTTTAGCGAGCCCTTACAAGTCAGAGAAACATACTCTCGTTCTGCTCTGTTAAGCGATGGAAAGATATGGTCGCACAGTAGAATGGCCAAATGCAATAAAGTGATCGGATGGAATTAAGACAAATCATCTACAAGCACCAGACACGCTTTTTGGGATCTGGATAATGAGGAAGACGGATGAGCAACAAGTACACCAAGCAGTGATATGATGAGAAACAGAGAAAGTGCTGCTCACACCGAAAAGGAACAGAGTAATTCTGAAACGACACAACACACCCCAAGAATGCTATGACACCTGCGAACCACACACCACACAGGGAACTCCCATTGCTCACAACAGGGGCCCAGGACAGAGCACTGGGGAAGCCAGTTTACACGCAAGAGAGGCACTGGGGACACGGGTACCCCTCACACGCACCCGTACAGGTAGATGTAATGTACTCCTTTACTCCTCCACAATTATGCGCCACACAGGGTTGGCTCAACTCTCTTTATTCACTTTGGGACATATGCAGAAGAGCGCCGGGAAACACGTCCGTGCCGCTCCGATATCGGGCGCTAACTTCGCGCCCAAAATGGCGGCCGCGCTCGACGTCATCACGCCTACGCGCGACCACTAGAGCGCGACACTACATATCTCCCTTCTTTGTCAAACACACAAAACTTTTAACAATAGGAAGGTAGTCCCAGAGTCTCTCGGCCAGGAGTTACTTCACTTCTCCCAAATCATAGTCTCTGTATTTGGCAGGCCTTACCACTAGTCTCCCTGCCCTTGTACGTCTTACCGGAGTGGAGGTGGATACTTCTCCCCTTCCGTCTGCTCGGCTTGCCGGCGTTTCTCCACGTCCTTTAGGGCTCTCTCTCTCCGGAGTCCTGCTATTGTCCTCCTGCCATTCCTCTGTTATTAGATTATCATTCTCGTCCTGCTCCACCCTATTGCCTTCTACTCCTTGGTCCATCTCTTCTTCTCCTGGGGCTGTGTTCCCTGCAGGCGAACTTTGTTTCTCTTGTGTCATTGATCTTTCTTCTTTGTCCCACTGTAATATCTTGTTGCACTTGGACATGCGATCTTGCGACCAGACGTTCCCATCACTGAGTAAAGCAGCTCTGTTGTACACCTGTTCAACTTTCAGGGGCAGGCTGTATTTGCTGTCTCCTTTCTTCCTTAACTGGGCAAGTTTGACTCTGACCCATTCCCCTTTTTCCAGGGACGTTCCTTTCACATTGCGACTCTTATTGTACTGTTCTGTGTATGTTCTCTGGGCTCTCTCTAAGTTGTGGTGCACGACTGCCGGGGACCATTTACTCGTGACCGTTTTTTCTTTCCACGCTAGATTGTCCTTCGTGAACGGCTCACGTCCTCTTAGGATTTGGAACGGGCTGTATCCTGTGCCGGTTGGTGTGATTCGGTAGGCCCACAGCATACTTCTCACCTCCTTCTCCCAGTCCTTTCCCATTCCAATGGCTGATTGGATGGACCCCATTATTACTCGATTAAACCTTTCTGCAAGACCATTCCCTGCCGGATTGTAGACCGATGTGTGCTTGATTTGGATGCCATTTCGTTCCATGTACCGGTTCCACTTCTCTGATGTGAATTGAGGTCCATTGTCGCTCAAGATGGAACGAGGAATGCCCTCTCTGAGGAAGGTAGCTGTAAGAAACTTCAGCACTGTCTCTGTGTCCATCACCTCCTGTATGTCCAGTTCTGGCCACTTAGAATACCGATCTATGAGAACTACCACGTATTTTGGGTTCCCTTCCGCATCCAACACCGGACCGAGAATGTCTATTGACAATTCCTCCCACGGGTTGGCTGGATTGTCAAACTTCCCTAGTGACGGACGTAGTAACGTTTGTGACTTGTCCGCTCTTTGGCACTGATCACATTCTCTTACATGTCTCTCGATTTGACTATCCATTGCGGGCCACCAGTACATCTGTTTGGTCCTTAACTTCGTTTTACGATGCCCAAGTGCCCTTCGTGCAACACTGCCAGCAGGTGTGGTATCAACGACCCTGGAGGGATTACTCTCTCCCCTCTAAACAGGAAAGTTCCTTGGTCTCCTACTGATAGCTCTTCCCTTACTTCGAAGAATTTCCTTTGTTCCGCTTTCAGGTGCCTTTTTCTGGCCACCCTTGTATGATGAATGCCTTGATGTCTTCGAGGTCCGTGTCCTTTTCGTAGGCTTGCTTCCACTCCTGCCCACTTATCACCTTCTCCTGATCTTCCGTGAACGCCACTCTGACTTCGTCCTCGTCCGTACTTGCGGGTGCGTCCTCCATGGCTGAAGCTCGACTGAGGTAGTCCGCCACTTTGTTCTTGGCTCCTGGGATGTATTCCACATCATACCTGTAGTCTAACAATTTCAGGGTCATTTTTGCGATGCGGGGTGTGGCACTTGCGTGCCCGCAGGACGTTAGTACCTTGACAAGGGGTTTGTGGTCCGTCCGGAGTTGGAATCTTGTGCCCCATAGAAATTGGCGGAACTTCGACATGGCCCATACCACAGCCAGCATCTCTTTTTCTATCACGCTGAACTTCTGTTCTGTGGATGACAATGTCCTTGACGCAAAGCTGATGGTCGCTTGCTCTCCGTTCTTCCTTCCCTGCATGAGGACTGCCCCTAGGCCTTTATCACTCGCGTCTGTGGTTAATATGGATTCTCCATGCGGATCATAACCTTGCAGGGGGACCGCTCTGCTGACATCCTCCTTGATTTTCTGAAACTCTCCTTTCGCTTCCTCTGTCCACTGGAAGGCAGTTTTGTCTCGTACCAGTAGTCGCAGGTGGTGTGTCTTGGTGGCGAAGTGTTGCACGAATTTGCTGTAATATTCGGCCATCCCTAAGAATGATCTCACTTCTTCCTTGCTTGTCGGTGCCGGTGCTCCGCATATTGCTCTGACATTTGCGTGTTTGGGTGTGATGCCTTGGTCACTAATCTCATGACCCAAGTATGTGACAGACGCCATCCCTAGTCTGCATTTCTCCCATTCGGCTGTCAGGCCATTCCTTTCCAAGACTTGTAACACCATTGCTAGCTTTGTGTTATGGTCGGCTTGGTCTTTGCCCATCACCAAGATGTCGTCTTGGAAGTATTGTACTCCCTCTATGTCCTTGAATAGTTTGTGCATCAGCTTTTGGAATACCGCCGCTGCTGATGCCAAGCCAAACGGCATCCTGCGGAATTGGTAGCATCCAAATGGCGTAATGAAGGACGTAAGTTTCCTGCTCGTGCTGTGCAGTGCTATCTGATGATAGGCAGAGGCGAGATCCACGGTGGAAAACCATTTTATACCTTTCGTCTTCGCCAGCATTTCGTCTATTCTGGGTAATGGGAATTTTTCAACTACTATGCACTTGTTCAATTCGCGCAGGTCCACGCACAACCGAACTTTGCCATTGGGTTTCCTCGCTACCACCAACGGGGCCAACCATTCCGAACTGTTAATTGGTTCGATGATCCCTTCTTCTTCTAATCTTTGCAACTCCTTTTGCACTGCTTCCCTGACTGCTAGCGGTATGTTCCTCACCTTGTGGGATACCGGTTTGGCGTTTTCCTTGAGTTCAATTCTATGTGTGAATTTCGCTAGTTTACCCACTCTGCCTCCGAATACTGTGGGGAATTCTCTTTTCATCTTATCGAAGTCCGATTGGTTGTCTGCGCTGGTCATCAGGACTTGCGTATCCCCCCTGGGTTCAATTGTATGCCCAGCTCGCCCTGGTCCATCCATCCCAGGACAGAAGGCCCTTTTTCTGCCACATATAATTTGCACTCCGCACTGCGGTTCTTGAACTCGAATCTCAGGACACGATATCCCACCATCGGGATGGGTTCTCCTGTGAATGTGACCGGACGTATGTCTGGGGGCTCGAGGTGTGATCCCAGGCTGGGTTTGAAGTTCTCGGTCCACACTGTCCTTTGAATGATGGTAAATGGAGAGCCGGAGTCCGCCACCATCTTGATCTGAACACCTCCCACGACCATATCACATTGTGGTTTCTTGGAGCGACTTCCTTCTATGCCTAGAACTTGTCCGTCGATGCACAACACATCGTCTTCCTCTTCACCTTCTGCACCTCCCTCGTCGTGTGCAACGTACTTGACTGTTGGCCGCTTCACCTTGCGGCGACACACTTTCTCATAGTGTCCGACAATTCCGCAGTACATACACTTGGCTCGGAAGGCCGGACATCGCTTGTCATTTGCCGCGTGGGATGGACTGCCGCACCTATAGCACGTGGTGGTGCCCTCCCTGTTTGATTTCTGTGCCTGTGTGTATCGTGGAGTCCATTTACTCTGGGCTCTCCCTTCCGCCTCCCTTCGTTTTCCTCTGTCCGGCGGTTCTAATTCCGTGACTCTATTGACCATGGTCCGCTCTGTACTTTCTTTTTCGCTGCCTCAGCGCATCTCTTCGACAGCTCTGCCTTTTTTACCATGGCTATGACGTCCTTCAGTGTGGCGTCCCCGTTAACCCACAGTTTGTCTTGGATCGCTGTGTTCTTCGTGTGCATGACAATCTGGTCTTTGATAAATTCGTCGTGCAAGGCGCCAAATTTGCATGTGATCGCCAATTTCCTCAACGCTGCCACGTAGTCATCTATGGACTCTTCTCCCGCTTGTTTCCTCTGTTGGAAGGTGTATCTGTCAATGGACGTGCACACTGCTGGTCTGTAATGGTTGTTCAGGTCATCAATCGCGTGTTGGAATACATCATCGTCTGCGGCCAGCCGTTGCGTGGGGACTAGGTTCTGAAAGACTCTGATTCCTTCCGGGCCTAAGTTGTGGAGTAATATCCTTTTCTTCCTTTTGCTGGGGAATGCCTCTCCACTTTCGTCTTCTAGGGCCTCTAGGTAGTTCCTGAAGTACTCCCTCCAGTCTTCCCATTTCATCAGAGGTTCGCCAGGTTTCGGTAGGAAGGGTATGGGCGTCGTGAGTGTAGACGCCTGCGCGCACATTGTGGCGTTACCTTCCGGTGCCTCTATGTTTCCTCTTGGACTGCCTGGTGTGCCCGTGCTCCTGGGAGGTGTGTGGTCGTGGTGGGGCCCCTGGGCTCCCCCGTCGCTGCGCTGCTCCACCTCCGCCAGGGCCTTGGATGTCTGGTGGGATCTGGGGTTTCGCCTCCTGCTCCCCTGTTTTCCACCCTCCTATGTATTGGGGCTGTGCGCTCTCCTTGATCACCACTACCTGTTCCGGTGGTGCTGACTCGCAGTAGGACCGTCCTCTGCCACGCTCTCCCGCTTTGCCACGTCTCTGGTGGGTCCTTGTGTCCTCTTTACTGTACTCGTTGTGGTTCGTATTTTTTTTTTCCCGATTTTTTTTTTTTATTTTTTTTTTCAAAATCCCGATCTCGTCGCCACTGTAATGTACTCTTTTACTCCTCCACAATTATGCGCCACACAGGGTTGGCTCAACTCTCTTTATTCACTTTGGGACATATGCAGAAGAGCGCCGGGAAACACGTCCGTGCCGCTCCGATATCGGGCGCTAACTTCGCGCCCAAAATGGCGGCCGCGCTCGACGTCATCACGCCTACGCGCGACCACTAGAGCGCGACACTACAGTAGAGCTATTGTATTACCTAAGAGATACAGAGAATTTGATATGTAATCGCCATGTTATCACGCAATGTTTTCACCTTGTATTTTTCCTTCCCTCCGTTCAGGTAAACCCATCATATGAAGCATGCAGAAAGGTATTGTTTCCGGGCGCCTCAGGGCATGGGCGCCTAGTTGCCAAGTTTTGAATAAGCAGAGCCAGCGCCCTATTGTTATGTTGTTAAAGGGGGAAGATATGTGGTGTTGGGGTCTAGTTGTTTATGACCATGTGACAGCGCAAGGCACGTTGGGAGTTGCGGCAGCGATTAGACGAGAAGGGCGTGAGTATCGCAGCGGCCCGCACTCTCTCTCCGAGTACGAAATAAAGTGTTGGTGCCTGCAACGAGTCTCCGCTCATCATTTCCAGGGGAGACTCGACCTTACAGTAACAGCGGTGTCTCCAAATAAATCGCTTGTTGACTGTATCCTAGCATGTACCAAGAATCAGCTGCCTTTTGGGTAGGTTTCAGCTATACAAATAAAACATGCCTATGTTCTCCAGTGGAGCTGATCACCATCCTCGGATGTTACTGATGGAAACTATAGATTATCGGCAGCAGCGCTTCCTGGATCAGGTAGTTCACTTCCTGAGATTCTGGGTGGGGAGCGAGTTTATGAAGAACTTTAACTCAAGTTGATCCATAAGGATATCTAACTGATTATTGGCATGTCTAGTTCCGGCTCCACTGGTATCTTTGCTATCTACTTTCCTGCCACTTGTTGCCCACCCTTGCTGTTCCTCAGGCTATCTGGTTGATGGAGTGTGGACAAGTATTCACTAACCACGTGGGCTCACTCATACCTTCAGTCACACTACGCACCGGTCCACAGGTTTGCCAGCATAGTGAAATGATTCCTTAAACAGTGCCATACGGGATCCTGACAGTCCATATGTGATTCTGTAGTCAGAGTCCACCTCTCATGCAGTGCTGTATGATTAAGTAGATGAGTAATTTCGTGCCAAGAGAATGGGAGCCTTTGTTCTCCCTCCATATTTAGCCTGGAGAGGACTCTGGGTAGGGACTTTAAAAGGCACACCCGCTGATCTTTTTATGGTCTGAGAACCCACAGCATCCCTGATGGGTCCAAAGAGTGTTGTACTCCCTGCTGGTTTTCCAGTTTCACTTCAACTCCCATAAGGTCTTAAACAGCCAATACAGAGAAATGCTTGCAGCTTCAGTGCAGCACGTTTCACAAGCGAAAGCCCACAACACATATGATAGCAATGTTGTGTAAATTCAAACTATATCGAAGCTGTATGAAGAACTAACCCAGATCATGCTAAAACCGAAGATCTGGCTAAAATATGTGGACCAACGTTTTTGGGACTTCGAGGCTGTATAAAATATACATGATGGTTACATAAAACAGTAGATGTCACTTTTCACTGAGGGGAACATTTGAAGCCAGGTTTCAGCGTGGCGACTTTGCACGCTGAAACCAGAGTGCCTGAAATAGCACGCTATGGCGCCACAGCAGGGGGCCTGTATCCAAGTGTGGAAACTGGATGGTACCTTGAAAGTGTACGACTTATTAATTACAGGGGTTGGGCTGCCTTCAAAACGAGGAATTAAAACTAATATGAATAATGTTGTTCCAATGGTTTCCCTAGACATCAGTGGATACTGCAGGGTTGGGAATAACTCAAGCAGTATTCCAGCGTCACCCTCTTCATGATCTTACCATTTGTAGCCGTCTTCCCACTCAGGAAACCTGTATACACTAGGATGTGACACTGTTGTTTTGTTAACCCAGTGTAGTGCTCTTTTAATAATGCTCATGGATTTCAGGCCTTCTTACCTGCCTCACAGGTCGAGAGGATGACTACTGGCCCTACATGGTTAGTCTGTGCAGTCTGTTATGACCTCTTGTTTCTGCTCAGGTATGATAGCTGTAGTGCGGCAAGATTGAGGGGTGCATGAAAAGATATGGTGTACTTCGGTCTGATGTTCACATTTTGCTTTTGTATATGTATGTGTGTAGCTCCAAGAGAATGGGGTACCATTGACAGTGCTCTGAGCCTTGCTAATATCTTTGCTAATATCTGTTCCTCTGCTTCTCCCGTCCAGGTCTCTAAGTGTTCCACATGGTGGCCACCAAGAAGGGCCAAGCATCCAACTGACTTACAGATATGCATGAAGCAGATGATGCTCAACGAAGCTAAGATTAGATAGAGGCATATTGTGCCAACAATCAATGGTGAAACACCAAACCGAAATGAAGCGAAATTGTTCTCAGGCTGGATCTCAATACAGGGTACCACCATCTGAACCCACAGCCAAAATGAAGATACTCCATCAGCTTCTTAGCAAACATCATAGGTGAAAAATACCTTTTGCAGTTGTGTTCCACCCACTCAGTACCTTCAGATTTTTTGCTTTTTTTGGATCCCCCAGTTTTGGACATTTTACTGCGGGTGAGCCTCACTACATGTGTCTCACCCACGGTAATCACATGGCAAATGGACTGCACATGTTTACTGCTAGTGTCTTCCTCTTAAGATAAGGCTGCTGTGTTGCAGCAAAGGTAAGGGGCACTTGGATGGTTACGTGTGAACATCTGCACAAGCTAAGGGCTGCACGTGGGAGACTACTATTGTGCGCAGCATGGTAACTGCGCACTGGTAGCCTGGCACAGAGGGGTCTGTGCAGGATTAGATATTGACCTGGGGTAGGCCTTATAATGTTAGTGTACACTCATAAGGAAAGTCAGTGTGATTTACTGTTTTGTCTGCAGGGGCGGCTCCTCCGCTACGGGAGGAGCGTTGCCCCACTGCTTTTCAGCACTGCAAAAAAGGAAAAATAAAATGATAAAAACAAGATGTTATTATCATTTTATTTTTCCGTACAGAGGCAGTTTTGCGGGGCGGGGCTGGGCAGAGTTGGTGGGAGGAGTGGTGGCATTCTCTAAGTGTGCATGGCTGTTTGGCCGGCCGTCTTAGGCTGGCCAAACAGTCATGCGCACTTTGCATGTTCTCCACCGGCTGTATTGTACAGCCTGGGTGGAGAACATGTGCAGGCTCCCAGTCCCTGTCTGAGCACCAAACCACGGTGCTCAGACCAATCACGGGACTGCAGCAAGCTTAGGGCTTCCTGCTTCCTGTTCATACAGAAGGAAGAGGACGGAGGGGATGGAGGAGAGGCGGCGGCTGGTCAGCAGGTAAGATCCTTTTTTTTTTAAAACCCTCTCCCCCTCCCTGCCCCACTACTGCTGCCCAGGAGCAGCCGCCACTGTTAGTCTGTAGTAACAGTTTATTACACAAACGGGGAGAGGACTGCCTTAGAGCGCAGTTTCGCTTTCCTTTGGCCTACAGAGACCAGTGAAATATCAAAATGGGGTTTAACCTGTGTGGGAAAATCAATTCTGAAAGTTCTAAAAAGATATTTGTATCATTTATGGGTCATCCAGAATTTTCATATTTCCCTGGCTCAGCACAGGATCAGAGCCCAGGACTTTTGACACCCTGCTGTGCCGAGTTAATTAAATTTCACTCCAGCAGCAGGAACAAAGGCCTCCCTACACAAAGGGAGTAATCACCAGTGCTTCACTCCGCTCCTGAGGCTGAATGATCTGCATCAGTCAATCAGCTGTAACACTGTACCAGAGATGTGTCTGCCCAAGCCCACTGAACAAAGTAGGGAGCCCATACTTCTGGAGCCAATACAGGAGGGGGCTCCCTCTGAAGGTTTGGTGAGAAAGGCCCTGGCGGTGATGTCAGCGAGGGGCGGAGCAAAGGCCCCCAGAGGAGATGTGACTAGTGACTCCTGGATGGCGTCATTTTGAAATGTCCCAGCATGCAGTGCAGGAGGGTTGGGACAGGGGTAGAGAGGTGATGTGGCACCCAAGGATTGGCCTGGGGTGCCTGGCTTCTGGAACCTTCCACTCCCTTTTAAAAACTGTTGCACAATGGGGAGACTATCTGTTGCCTGGTGACTTCTCTGTACTTTGCTGCTTGACCCTGGGGATGCCATGTACAACTGGAAGGAAGAACCCCCTACTTCTGACAAAGAACTATGAACTCTGCCCAATTGATCCCAGGACCATTGGGTCTCCCCAAGGGCCAGTGAGGCTGGTCACCTTAAACTACCTGAGGACTAGTTGGGTGGAAGCCCTGGACTTTTGCGTCCAGAGACCAAGATCAGAAGGAGGACTGGTGCAGGGAGCCAGGAGAACCAGCTCTCTGGAGATTACACCACTTTGGAAGTGAGGAGGTCTACTGCTGCTTAGGGATGGGCGGCAAACTCCAATCCGCCAGCGGAGTTCACTGAGTTTTGCCCACTCAGTGCGGAGTTCAGCAAAAAAACTCTGTCTACGCCGCGTGGCGGAGTTTACCGCCCATCCATATATATCTGACACCTCAAAGTTTGTTTCTTGTCACGTAAGGGGCCTCGGGCTCAGAGAGAGTAACGTGTGCTGAGCTGCGTTCCGTCCTTCCATTGGCTAAATCCACTCGCACTCGGGCGGGACCCCTTCTCTCTTTGCATGCAGCAGTGAGAATGGGGTTGGAGCCTCTGATTGGTTGTCACTCTTTATGCAGTAGGACTTGGATTTCAAAACTGAGTCTGGTCTGGTGCTGATTTGTGGAGGTACGTCAGCCTTGGCTCCTTGCAGGACATTGGATTGGCTGCAGAAAATTGCCCGTAGCCATAGGAGCTTGTGTGGAGGAGGTAGTGTACGGCAGAGCTCAGAAGAGGCACCCCCAAAGGGTGCAGCCTCAGAGAAACCCTCAGGGTTTGGCCTCAGAGACACCCCAGGCCCAGGACGCGGGCTTAGAGACACCCCACGAAGTGTGAGCGTTTTTCTGTCAAAACTCGGCTGATGAGCCCCGGAGGACTGAGGATTACCGGACCTGGTGAGTGGTTAATTGAAAGATGGGGGCAGGGGATGCAGGTAAGGAGGGGGTGCAGGTGAGGAGGGGGTGCATGTGAAGGTGGTGCAGGTAAGGAAGGGGTGCATGTGAAAGGGGTGCGGGTGAGGAGGGAGTGCATGTGAAGAGGGTGCGGGTGAGGGAGGGGGTGCATATGAAGGGGTGGCAGGTTGTATTAAATGGAAGGGGCCACAGGGGACAGGCACATTGGAGGGGTGCCAAATGTATTTAGACCTCGGAGAACACGGGCGTGGGTCACTGTGTAACACCGTTAAGGGTCTGAGGCAGTGTTTAATGACAGCACATGCAGGGTTGTGTACAATGAAACAAGTGTATTTCTTTCTGCTCGGGTTGAGTGTACTTTTGTTCCCGGGAAGAGCGGGGTCTATTAGTTTGTGTCAGAGAGTGCACTGTACTGTAACATTGTACTTCACGGAAGAACAGTGTCATTCACTTTGCAAGGAGGACCCAGGCAAAGGGGGTGGGGGGTCGAGACATTCTCAGCCAGTATTTAGTTATAAATGGAAACTGTTCAACTGAAGATGTGGGGGCAGACTGGGGTGCTGCGTTCATTTAACAAGGGATGTCTCTAATATTTGTGTAAATAGAAGGGAACCGGACCCTTTCACTCAGTAGTTTCCCTCAGGTCCGGCAGTCCTATGTTATTGTTGGGACAGGCCACTGGTCACTTTCACCACAGCTTTCTGAAGTCAGAGCAAGGCAGGGAAGGTAATCTGACCATTTTAACCCTGAACACTAAGGACTGGGACCAGCAGTGTGGTAGAAGTCTACTGCTTATGAGCATGTACTGTACTGCAGATTGGAATTCCGCTGCTCACAGAACACCGCAGAATCTAAGAGTTTTTACGTAACTCCGCGGAGTGAAACTCCGCGAGCTCCGCCCACCCCTACAGTGCTACTGCCCCTGGTGGCTAGAGCTCGCCGCCAGGAGTAAAATGAGCCCAAGATCGTCAAAATTGGCCCAACGGGCCGGAGCTATGGTATTTTAACATTTGGCAACCTTTGCTTTCAGCCGATGGAATGCATAGAACTCCACCGCCATTCCTACATTTAAGGGGTGGGGCAGGGCCCTGGGTTCAGTGCAGGATTTAATAATTTATTTTCCTCAATGAGGTGGCATGCGTGAAGCCCCCTTCCTGTTACCACTTTTGGCCTCGGGGCCCCCATCCCCCCAGGGGCTAAGGCAATGGGAGGGGGAGCAATGTCGAGCTCCCCCAGCTGTCTCCCGCTCCCCGTGCCCATGTGTGGGGGGAGCAGGGCGGCCACCAGGAGAACAACAACCTGCCCCCACAGAGCGGGCACGGGGAGCATAGCTGCTGGGTTCCAGAAGCAGGAAGAGAGTCAGCCACATGGGAGCCAGCGAAGCAGGCTGGGGTGGGCTCTGTGGGCTGCCCCCAACATCGGGAGCACATGGGGTGCCCAGGTGGGACCGGGCACTCCTCAAAAAAAAGAAGAAAGAAAGGGAAAAGAGGCGCACAGCCACCGTCAGATAAATAAAAGCTAAAGCTCTGTGGTTCTTCTGGCACAGTGGGAGAGCCTCTACTAAAATATTCACTGCTTCTGGGAGAGCGCCCCATTATGCCCTGCAGGGCTGTTCAGTTTACTTGTGTTTCTCCCATTGTGGTGGCTCCCAAAACGGGCAGGGCGCACCATCATTGTTAACAAGAAAGCATGGGTTGGGGCTGCAGGAGTGCAGCAGCTCCCCCCTATGATTTTTTATAAAAGTAATGACCCTATGCTTGCGGGGTCATAGAATCCAGGACCCCTCCAGGATTCTCCCAGTGTTTCCAAGCACTCCCAAGGCTGGACTTTTTACTCTGCAGCTGGGAGTGCTGCACCCTCTGGGGACTGATTGTATGGTTGCAATTGTTGTGGCCCAAAAGTATAAAAAAAGGTATATGTATTTACGGATGTTAATATTCAGTACTGTACTACTGAGTGATGGATCAGGCAAATTATTAGTTGTCCTTATGATGATTCCACATTGCAAAGGGTTCGGAACGCTGTCGACCCACTCTCCAACCTACTTGATTTTGTATAAACTTCATTTTTGGGTACAGAAGTGCTCTGTTCTTGAAATAAGTGACCTTAATTTTGCACATGATTGCTGGTCACACCTTGCTCTTTGCCTGTATGTTTTCTGTTTTTTCCTGGTTTTAACACTTGTTTTGGAATTACCCCGACAGGGGTATATTCTTTAATTTGTCATTTTATTCCAAAATAAAATATATTTTCTTATTGTCATTTGGAACAATTTTTGGGAATTATTATTTTTCCACAAGTATTGTTTTCACCTTTCCTTTAACTAAGTATTTCTCTAGGATCCTAATGGTTCTTGAGTTTCCCTTGTGTTCTCGAAACAACTTGACATTCATAAGTGCATTTACAACTGATGATTATTATTGATGATTACATTTACGTACAAAATTATGTCTTTAACATGTTGTTTGTTCATTTTGAGCATTTGACCAAAACAATAGACTTACCTTATAAGTTTGTATGACACCTTTAAGGGGTCAAAGGTCAATATGTAATGTACCCTATGGTATTTTCCATCTACCAAAGTATATATTTGTATAATACCGTAGTATTTAGTAGTGTGTGTGTAATAAATGTACTTCTCCTTTTTCTAAAGAAAAAGTACTAACTGGACAATCATTTATTGAGTGCTATAATTGCATGCCAGTGAACGGTGATTACTAGACCACACCACCTCTTAGACTGCTCTGCTTCGCTACCCTGAGAGAGTTAAACGTTACAATGGGGTGCTTGTTTCCCAGTGAGGAGAATTGTAGACCTATTACTTGTGCAGGCCACACAACTATTAACCCCATTTCCTACAATGCCCTTCTGTGGAGTCTAGTCTGAAGATAACGTCTTTGAAAAATGCAATCAGATAAGTGCTGACTCAGCTCCCGTGGGGTCTGATTGTGAACAATAACATCTTTTTCTATATCACCATTGAGAGTCAACCAAACAAGATGTTCACATTGGTGCTATGGTAGCAGCTACACTGCTCTGATGAAAGTGCAAATTCACAAAGCGAAGTTTTGAGTTATTTGCCTATATCATCATGGTAGAGGAACGATTCCAGGTGTAAAGGTTTTCCACAGCATGGTTACTGTGAGCGGTTTAATTGCAACCTGGCTTTTGTTAGCAATCCCATTTAGCTTTAATGTCCATAAGCATTCCAAACTACTTACCCTGTTTTACTGGACAACACTATTACTGCATCTTTTAACCACAAGTAGGCCACAGATCTAGTGGAGGACATCCATCCTTGCTGGTCAGTAATTATTATTGCAAGAAGATGAATAAACATATTAACTCCACATTGTGTGTGCTAGGTTGGTTTTCCCTCCCACTGAGGAGAGGTATTTCCAGATCAAAAGTTATAAATGCTTTGTGGTGTGTTGACATTACCCTTTGCATGTCTATAAATAGCCACTAAACGTTGTGACTAGCCACAAACGATTAAACCACGTATTCCTTGAGTTCCTTACACACAAATGATTCAGGACGTTTGTGCACCAGCGACAGTACCATCAGTATGTGGTAGTTTTCTTTCCCAGCACAAACACATGGCAGATTATCTCTTTAGATATCTTTCACCATCCAGCCTAGCCAATTGTTGACAAGTAGACATGATAGAAGGACGTATCATGCTGACTGTATAGAGCGCAACACAAAATGATCAACGCAGTAGAACTGTATAGGTCAACTGTTTTCCTTGTGAGGCATGGTAGACTCACAACGACAATAGGTGGAAGCAAGTGGTAACTAAGGGAATGAGACCCATGGCCCATCTGTACATCTTAATCCTCTTAGATAGGAAACATACAAGGAACCCCATGGCCCCAAGTGTTCTAGATTACTTTTCTGGGAGTCCATTAAAGCAAAACTAAGAAGGACACCCTGGATGGAGCATGATACATAATTCCCAGAGCAGTGAGGAGCTGGAAGCTTAAGTAGCATCTTCACGATGGAGAAGCTGCACATGAAGAAGTGAAGCCTGATTATAGTTCAAGTCAGTTAGGTGTGACTGTGTGGATTTATTTATATCGCGTACTAGCACCCATGAATATAAACATCATTAAGAAGGTTTATGAAGAGTTAGTGTCCTTGTAGAATGATAATAGGTGTAAATAATGAGAATGGACAAGGTAACCAGATGACTGTATAGAGTCAGGTATGTCAGTATTTGTGAGACTCCCAGTCATGGAGGAGCGCATAGAGAGTGATTTTGATCAAACAGGAGGGAAAATAAGTGAGGCGAGAAAGTGAACAGGTGGTTTGAGAACAGTTATGAAGTGAATGAGAGCAGAGTGCAAATATGAAGGTGAGTGGAGGGAGAAAGTGTCAACTGCATAAGGGAGTGATAGTGAATGAGTTTAACAAGATGACCTTTAACTGAGCCCTGGTGCTGATAGAACACCATATTGCCTGCTGTCAGTGGAGGTAGGAAATCTGATGCATGCTGGGAGGGAGTTTAGAGCCAAGGGTGAAGAAGTTGATAACTTTATCAAGGGTAGAGAAGACATACATGTATATACCCATTATTAGATCATTACATTTGGCTATTTTATTGTTGACAAATGTGTTTATGAGAGTCTGAGAAGTATTCAATGTATTGATGCGGACCAAGTGATATATAGCAATAGTACTTTCAGAGGCTCTACGTACAAATTGAACATCCTGGCAGCAAGAACAGAACCACAGGAGATAGGAATTGGTGGAGATTTATAGGATGCTATCTTTATAAATTGTGTTTGGAGCAAGGGTTTTTGTACATCATATGCTGTGCACTCTCCTGCCACCTAGTATTGGGTTCAGAATATGACAAGCTTTTATTCTGCAATAATGCTTTTTGTTTTGAGTGTAACAAATGATTTGTGATCAAAACTCCAAAACACCCACATCGATCAGCATACAGGCTATTTAGATTATATTTATCTATTATGGAGTTAGGTTGTCATTCAAGTGTCTCAGTCAAATTGCCAACACAGCAGAAACTTTGACACCAGAAGTAAGGAAAATTCAATTTGAGGGAAGATTAAGGTTCCATTGACTCGAATGGGAAGCAATAACTGGAGACAATATGTCACAAGTATTGCATAGAATTTAATGCAGTGACCAAAAACCATCCACTAAAACATCACAAAACCAATCTGCATAATATGTTACTGCTTATACATATATATATCTATATATATATATATATATATATATATATACACACACAATTCCCACAGTGCTGTCAGCTGCAAACGGGACACGGACACAGCTGATGTTAGCTTTTTATTTAATTCATGACAGGATGACGCGTTTCGCCCCCCTCACTGGGCTTGCTCACATAACGAGACACATCTCAAAGCTATCATTTAAAGTACAACACACACCACGTGATCGCAAGTAGGAATAGTCATGAAAAACAGACTATGACTCCCATTTACTTCATGTATACAGAAAGCAAATGCAAATCTTACATTTTAATTTCATTACTGGTTATAAATTGTATTTAGCAAAACCAAAGGGGATGATGGACGGAGTCTTGAACATTGCAAGCACTCACCCCCAGTCAACTGATCTGGGTTTAATCCATCATCATTCTTTAGCTCACTCTGCCACCCCAGTTCAGACATGGCCATATGCAAATCAGTCTGACCCTGTGCCTCATGGGAACAGTCCAGCCCGAACTGCCAAGCCATGTCTTCCCTGGACCGGAAACAAGCATCCTGGGACCGGTTTCTGGCTTACAGCCGTCATCAGCCAGGCTATCTTGAATCCAGTGGCAAAGTGAGCAAGGGACCCACGTCTGGGCATACCCTGCCAACTTAGGGCGAACATAGCAAAACCAAAGGGGATGATGGACGGGGTGTTGAACATTGCAAGCACTCACCCCCAGTCAACTGATCTGGGTTTAATCTGCATTCCGTCCATCAATTGTGTGTCTTTTATAAACTGTATTTAACCTGATTTTGATCTTAAAAACACAGTGTCTAATGCCAATATTAAAACTAGTATCAAACATATTGGTTACTATCATCCATTCATTTAAAGCTATCCAATACCACAGTATGGGTTACTTGTCCTAATATCTGCTCTAATGCTGCTGAGTTTAATCGACACCACATACTGCAACGAATTGGGTGAAATCCATCCTTAAGGAACAAATAAAGTGCATAGTGCAAAAACATCTGATGTTATTAAACAAGTTATTTCCACATCATATTGGCAAATAAGTTGAGTAGTATGGCTTACAGACAGACAAATATACCTGCTACAATGCAGTAAATTTCTATCGCCAATAGCCATGGCTCCTTATTGAGTGCCCTTTAACTGTACATTTTCCCTGATTACTACCATACGTATCTCTTCTTGGATTAATAATAAAGTGCATAGTGCAAATATATCCTTCGTAGATACAATACCAATCTCCACCTGGAGTTATAATAAGGTGCACAGTGTGGGTACGTTATGAATACCAATACATTCCTGTTGTTTCTTGTTGTCCTACAGATGAAAATATAACAAATCTGGTTTAATACTGATAGGCATGTTAAACATTACATTCACTTAAAAAAGAAATCTATTTGGTCAAAGCTGTTGTAAAACGACTAACCTACATACTCCTAGTATTCAGTGTAAAAAATTGAAAAAGTGCATGCAGAAAGTGCTAAATTAAAACCTCATGACTACTAGGGAAAGGGGAAAGGCAGCAGCAATCATTCTCTTTATTAACTGGAGTAGCCTGCTCTGTTCTACTTGATATACTCAGCATAGCTTAAGTTATCTCTTGTTAATCACTCTATGTGGGTAACCCCCACTGGGGAATGAAGTGCTTTCAAAATGAATCAGGACCGTCTGCCTAGTGGGTAAAAAATCCAACTAGGACTGTCATGATATGGATCCTACTTGTTCATCATCCATCATTGTGTCTCATGACATCAAATATAATCATTAAATCAAAGATCTCAAAGCCTGATTTTAAGCCCACTGACGCTATAAGTAATTATGGAGCTCCTCCCCATTGTTCAACCCATTTGGTGTTCGTGTGTCTAACTCCAAAATGAATTTGGACTCCAATTTTCTCAATAGTTTCTCTCTATTTCCTCCTCTCCTTAATGTGGGCACTGCTCCTATCACAAAATATCTCAAGCAGCTCAGGTCGTTGTTATGGACTGCTTTAAAGTGCCTGGCAACTGGGTAGGATATATCGGAGTTAACTATTGCCCTGAGATGTTGAAGAATTTGCATATGTACTTGCAGTTTAGTGCTCCCCACGTATTGTAAACCGCAGGTGCAAGTTAAAACATATGCTGCGAATTCTGGGCGAAAGTTGTATATCCCTTTGAGTTGGTTACTGGTGGGGCCGAACACAGAAGAGTATTGGGTCATGTTAATGCCAAATTTACAGGCTCTGCACGAGCTACATTTATAGAAGCCGTTCTTAGGTACCAGCCATGTTGTTTTAGACTTGGAGTCCCCCAGTGATATCTCCGGACTGCTTCTGACCAAAGCATTGTGCATTGATTTGGCTTTTCTAAAAGTTAACTTGGGTGACTGTCTCTGTTAATTAGCACTAAATGGTGAAATTAAAAATTAGAAATATCGAGCCACGCAAAAAGCAGTACAAAACTGTGAGCCCACACACATATATATTTATATATAAATATATATATATATATATATATATAAACAAAATCCTCTCCTCTCCGGCGAAGAAAATACTCAAGCCCAGATCCGTATCACGCTAAAGTTTATTCCATAAGCATGTATTGAGCCAAACGCCCGACGCGTTTCGGTGCAGCCGCACCTTGGTCACGGGCTGCACCGAAACGCGTCAGGCGTTTGGCTCAATACATGCTTATGGAATAAACTTTAGCGTGATACGGATCTGGGCTTAGTATTTTCTTCGCCGAAGAGGATTTTGTTTATATTTGAGCGGTTTTCACGCCCGCACTCAAGCCCGCCGTCTTTTGTGGCAGAGAGGACCGTGAACTTTGTGCATATATATATATATATATATATATATATATATATATATATGTGTGTGTGTATAAGCAGTAACAGATTTTGCAGATTGGTTTTGTGATGTTTTACTGGAAGGTCTTTGGCCACTGCATGAAATTCTATGCAATACTTGTGACATATTGTCTCCGGTTATGTATGTATTACCTATTGGCAGTAGTTATAGTTACGACCTAGTTTCCATAGGAAATACGTTTTTTGACTTCCTAATAACTTTGGTGCCGTTTGCCAAATCATCACAAAATTTTCCAAAAAAGTGGCAAGTTATGTCTAGCGCTACATGGAAAGTTTTGGTGTGATCCGTCAAGCGGGGGCAGAGGAAAAGTGTGGGTAAAAAATGTGGCAGAGAGGTAGCTCTTGGTCCAGAAAGAGTCCTTTTTGTGATTTGGTGTAAATCCGTTCAGTAGTTGTGGAGTTATTAAAGGAAAAACAAATACAGAAACTGACACACCCAGGCACATACTCATACAGCCAATGACACACCCAGTCACATATCGATACAGCCACTTAGACATGCAGCTAAACACTGATACAGTCTTTCAAACACCCATACTCATACTGATACAGCCACTGACACACCCAGGAGCACACTAATACAGACACTAACACACCCATGCACACATTGTTACAGACACTGACACACCCAGGCACAGACCGTTATAGCCACTGACTCACCCAGGCACACACCGATACAGCCACTGACACACCCAGGCACACACTCATACATCCAATAACAGACTCACTCACACATCGACAGAGCAACTTACACAGTCAGGCACACACTGAAACAGCTACTGACACACTCAGTCAATCTCCAATACAGAGACTGATACATTGATTCAAACAGCAATACAACCTCTGACAGACCCAGGAACACACTGACACACCCAATCTCCCATCGATACAGTCACTGACACATTAAAAAGACAGAATTAGGCCTTTGTTTGACCAGATGGTGGTTCTAAAAAGAACCATTTTTTTGTAGAACGTATTTTTAACAGTTTTTTTTTCTTTGTTATTTTTTCAGCAAAAAGTAAATAGGGTACTAAAAGGGTAAGGTAAGGAAATGCAAAGAAGCAATTGGCTTCAGTGTTCAAAAAACATTAACTGCCAACTGGAAGCAAAAAGAAAAGATTAACAGCAATGCTTCTTCACCGTATCCAAGAATGCATTCACAAAAGACATTTTTACAGCAACAAGCATGTGGCATTTCGCACAGTGAGTAACCATCAATTAATTTGACGCAGGAAGCTGGTACAGTAATGACTGCAGCTCATGACTGTCCTGCTGCACCTGCTTTCTCCCACATCATGCAGTTGTAGACCCTTTCATGAATTGTTTTTAAGTGTTTCCACATGGAACTTGTCCCATGTGAATACTTCTTTGCAGTGCCCCTGGATAACTGCTTGCCGCAAATACTGCACTGCACATATTTAGCAGTAATCATCTTTTCCCTGAATGTATTGTATAATGCTTCCACATATCACTTTGTTTTCTTGCAGGTAGTGTATCTTGTTCCTCGTACTCAACAGGTTCTGAATGTTCATCCTGGACAGAAGATAAAGCTTCAGCCATTTTATCAAATTATGAACAAAAGTGAACAAACAACAGAGAACCACTGCTTCTGAATCCTATTTCTACAGAGTTCACTGGAGAAATAACAGTTTTTGGGTGTGGTTTTACATGTACATGGGTGGGGTTCTAATGTGCCCAATCAAAAGGCAAGGTTTGGTTGTGTCATCAAGCGAATTCGCAATTCTTGTCCGTAGATTTGCGAAGTAACTTTCTTGAAAAACAGATATAGGGTGCCATATATATACTTATAAATATGTTCACATGGATGTAGAAGGAAGTACATATTTAAAAGTTTTTTAAAATGTCGGTGAATCTGCGAATTGCTGATTCATTGTGATCACATTATCAGAATCAATAACCATAGAGCACTTGTTGTCCCGTCTATGTTTTTGGACCCACAGAGGTAGCGTGGTACCAAATAATATATATTTTTAAAAACCTGTACAGTTACATTTACAAAAACATTATTTATGTTACATTACCTACATATCTGATTTTACCTTTTAGAATGTATACAAAGTATATTTATTAAAAGAAACGACTACAGTTTAAAAAAATTACTAAATTAAAAAGCAAAATAAATTGCAGTATACTTAGTACTAAAAATATACCCTAGAAATTAACTCAAAAACTAAACATTACAGGGACATGATACTTTGAAAATAGAATTTGAAAAACCTTTGAAATTTACTGAAAAACAAAGGTTACAGGGATGTTATAGTTAGGAAATAGAATTATAAAAACCTTAGAAATTCTCTGAAAAAAACAAAGTGTGCAGGGAATTTAGCTAGACTCAGATTATACACACACAAACCCATAGAAATTCAGCAGTTGTGGTTAGTTGAGCTAACTATAACTTACACCCCTGCAAGGCATTGCTTATGACCTCACATATTACATCACTTATGACATGGTTATGACATCACTGATGACATCTTAATTACATCATTGATGACATCATCCACAGAACCATTCACACAGCCACTCACACACCCACACAACCACATATAGACCCATACAACCTCTAATATACCCACTCACGCACCCATACAACCTATACTGTAGCTCTGATCATTGTTTGTTATGGCCATCCAGTGCTCCAGAATCTGTTTTTGAACTGGGAAAGTGGTAGAGCCAATACACCACTTCCCACAGGGGCAGGTAATGACATAGACAACAAATTCAGTTTTTCAGGTTATCTGGGGATGTGCCAAGCTCTGTTCAATCTACCCAGGGTGACCTCCTGGATGTTACTGCTATGTCTGCAGGCTTTGCATTGTCCACAGCGTTTGAAACCTTTACCTTGTCTCAACCAGTTAGAGGTTTGGGGTTCAATGTTGCTATGGCCTAGGATATGTTTGAGTGTCAGATTCCGTTCATATGTGATGCATATATATATATATCTATATATATATATTTTTCACCACTTTCCCACGAGGGGTTGTTTTCGCTCGCACTTACGAATGAAGGAAAATCAAAGCTTACTGCAGTTTCAGCTTGAATTTATTCAGCATGCCAGAATGTATATGTATATATATATATTTTATTTTTGCGTTGCGTCAATTCCACACAGGGGACGTCGGGACACAGACACCGAAGGTAAGTGCAAAAACCTTTATTTTTCACAGATCGCCATGACGCGTTTCGGCCAAGCCTGGCCTTGATTATATGACGCAACTACGGTGCTGTCAGTATTTAAAGTGCCCATGTGCATATCGATTGCATAAATATAACATAAACAACAGACTTTTGCAAAGACGGCTGAACAAACAAATAAGTAACTTAAACAAATGCGATGGTTGATCTAAGCGCGTGCTGAATTGAAATTAAAAATGTATACAATTGGGATACAGATCTATTTAAGAATGGAGAGTACAAATCTTGCCTTAATGTCATGATTGAACAAACATATATTATATAAGAATGATAGAGCATGATGAAGCATTTTGCTGAAAACCTTGGCCACATATTGTAAGTGCAAAATTAGGCAAATGTGCAAACTAAGCAATATTGATATGATTCAGTATAATTGTGCAAAACATCGCTGATTAAGTTTAGTGCATTATAAATTTCTTTTAAAATATCTGTTCACTGATGATCATTATCGTTATTACCATTATAGGCTTATTAAAGCACCATTTTAAACAAGATGTTACCCTTAAAATTACATTCAAATTTCATTTCACATTGTAACCAGTACTGAATTTCCACCATCATCTTCGAAATACTGACTTATTATGTGCAAATCATGCACGAAAAAAGAAAAAAGGAGAAAAGAACTAATGCCATGTGGGCAATGTTATATTGTACGACTGCCTCACTAGTCTGTTAAAGTGAAAAATGTACAATAAAGTGCTAATTGAAAATTCTATGATTCCATAAAAAAAAGTTTGTACAAAGCTTTCTGCAGATACAATGTTTAGACCTAATTCTAAAATGGCTGGTGTGTTGTATTATACAGTGCATTGCCCAATTGTATTGAAGGTATTAACCCTGACTTTGATACATTCTGACCAGTCTATCATGAAATGGAGTGTAATATTGTGTCATGTTTAGGCCAAATTGACAAGCCTTGCATGAATTACACTTAAAAATTCCTGTTCTGGATGTAAGCCAGTACCCCCCATAGAAATCTTTGGGCTACTTTTAACTAGAGCTTTGCTCATAGATATGGCTCTCCTAAATATATATATATTACCTACTGGCGGTCGCCAGTAGGTAGTTATAGTTAGAACCTAGTTTCCATAGGAAAAGCATTTTTTGATTTGCTAATAACTTTGGCGTCGTTTGACGAATCTTCCTGAAATTCTCCAAAAGAAAAGTCTATCCAGGTCAGCTCCTATCCTGAAAGTTTGGGGGTGATTCACCAAGCGGGGGCTGAGAAAAAAGGGGGGTCCCAAAACTCGTTTTCTCCATGTTAATTTCCATAGTAAATTTTGCGACGAGCTACAGCCCGAACTGCTAAACGGAATTACCCCAAATTTGGCAAAAAGGTAGAGCTTAGTTCAGAAAGCGACCTTTTTTTTAAATGGTGTAAATCCGTTAAGTAGTTTTTGAGAAATTCAAAAAATAAGAGTCAAAAAATCAATTTCCCATAGGAAACTTTGTGCAAGGCTACAGCCAAAACTACTGAACGGAATTACTCCAAATTTGGCAGAAAGGTAGTGCTTGGGTCAGAAAGCGACCTTTTTAAAAATGGTGTAAATCCGTTCTGTAGTTGTTGAGAAATTATAAAAATAAAAGTTTTGATATCTGGGCGGAGCCTAAGTCGCGTGCGCGAGCTTCACTGTGATTGGCTGCTAGTAGTCCAAACCAGGAAGTGTTGGCAGCCATCTTGTGGCTCGGTAGAAGCGAGTCACCTGAAAACGGAGAAACAAAGGTATAAAACAAGAGAAGGGGCAGGGTAGAAAAACCCTGACCCCCTAGGCCTGCTCAGGGGGTCCCAGAAGGACCCCCAGGGCCCAAAAAATCATTTAAAAAAAAAAAAAAAAAAATTGGCAAAAAATCGCGCTGGGGTCGCGGGTTCTCGCGTTTCATTTTAATGAGGCCCTTGGGTGGGCTACGTTCCGGGGGTATTTCTTAAAAAATAATAGCAGGGGCTCGCAGGGGTTGCGGGGATGCGCTAGAGTCTGCACAGCCCCGGGGCTTCACTCATGTTGGGAGGGGGGTTGCGCGGCCCCCCTTCTGGAGCCTTCTATGTGCTTGTAACTTTGGCGTCGTTTGACGAATCTTTATGAAATTATCCAAAAAGTTTCTCTTTTTTTGATTAGCTCTTATATTGAAAGTTTGGGGGTTAATGGTGTATGAGGGGCTGAAAAAAAGAGGGTCCTAAAACGTGTTTTCTCCATGCAATTTCCATACGAAACTTTACAAAAGACTACAGGTGAAACTGCTGAATGGAATTACGCCAAATTTGGCAGGGAGAAAGGTGATGGTCCAGAAAGCACGCTTTTGTTTAAATGGTGTAAATCCGTTCAGTAGTTTTTGAGAAATATCAAATTTTACAGATATCGATATTTGAGAATTCTGACATGTGATTGGCTGAGGGGTTACAAGCACCAGCTTGCGGCTTATTGGCTGTGAATGGTTGAAACCAGGAAGTGTTGGCAGCCATTTTGTGATTTACTCCGTCAGCTCGCATCTCTCCGTGTAGAAGCCATCGGGTTCGTAGTTTTACCTCTGCGAGGCAACACTGGCATTTGTGTCTGTGTGAGATATGCCTTTCACGCTGCCTCTCTTCATATCACCAGGTCGCGGCTATGCCTTTAGAAGCCCGTCCGTCGGCTCGGAGCTCTGTGAGTCAGTCTGTCGGTACGATCCCCTACACTATCCAAAGACTATCCAAACACCACAGCACTGTCGTAAACTCTAAAACACTACCCCCAGCACGATCCCCTACACTACCCAAACACCACTGCACTACCCTAAACCCTAAATCTACCCCCAGCATGACCCCCTACCCAAACACCACTGCACTATCCTAAACCCTAAAATACTACCCCCAGCACAACCCCCTACACTACCCAAACACCACTGTATTGTCGTAAATCCTAAAACACTACCCCTAGCAGGACCCCCTACACTACGCAAACACCACTGCAGTACCCTAAATCCTAAAACACTATCCCCAGCACGACCCCCTACACTACCCAAACACCACTAGACTACCCTAAACCCTAAAACACTACACCCAACATGACCCCTACACTACACAAACACCACTGCCCTACCCTAAACCCTAAAACACTACCCCCAGCACGACCCCCTACACTATATAAACACCACTGTTCTACCCTAAACCCAAAAGACTACCCCAGCACGACCCCCTACAGTACACAAACACCACTGCAGTACCGTAAACACTAAAACACTACTCCGAGGACGACCCCCTACACTACACAAACACCACTGCACTACCCTAAACCCTAAAACACTACTCCCAGCATGACCCCTTACACTACCCAAACACCACTGCATTTTCGGAAACTCTAAAACACTACCTCCAGCACGATTCTTACACTACCCAAACACCACTGCACTACCTTAAACCCTAAAACGCTACCCCCAGCATGAACTGCCAAACAGTACACAAACACCACTGCACTACTCTAAATCCTAAAACAGTACTCGCTGCATGACTTCCCACACTATACAAACACCACTGTGCTACCCTAAATCCTAAAACACTACTCTCAGCACGAACCCCTACACTACACAAACACCACTGTACTACCCTAAAGCATAAAACAGTACCAGTCCGTCGGTTCGGAGGTCTGCGTCTGCGAGCCGTCGTGTCCCTAGCTGTACATGTGCAAGCCAGTCCGTTAGGTGATAGGTGTGTCTCTGCTAGCAGGGCCGTTGGCCCATTGGTGTCCCCTTGCGAGTTAGACCCGAGCTCTCCCTCTGCGAGCCAGCACGCTGGTGTGCGTTTGCGAGCCGACGTCCCGTAGCTCTCCCTGTGTGAGTCGACTCGACGGGCCGCAGCTCTCCCTCTGCGAGCCTGCCCGATGGCCCGCAGGTCTCCCTGTGCTAGCCGGATCGCAGCTGTCACTCTGCGAACCGATATTGGGAATATAAGGCGGCTCTAAAAAGAGCCCTTGTGTTTATTAGTTGGAGCTACATATAAGTGTGAATGCACAGCTTCAGGTTATTCAGAAAAACTCGATTTCCCTGATCTGTGAAGTGTACTCCATCACTTCTGTAGATATCAGCCATATCAAAACGTATGTTGTTGTTGTAGATCAACCCCATTCTATGGTCTCTGAGGTATGCAGACACAGCTTTGTTGACATTCTTCCTAGATTTTTCAATCTGAGGACAAAATTGGTTTGACCATTTCCACTTCTGTCTTTGGCATATATTGGAATATACAAAGACAGTTTGAGGCAAAAGCAACATCAGTTGTCGAAAGGTGTCTTTCATTAGCATTTCCAAACCTACACCAGTCAATGTTCCTAGGTCATTTCCACCACAGTGCACAATCATGAAGTCAGGGTGTTGGAGATGCAAACAGGTTTTAACCAAAGGGAACAATTGGTGCCACTTCAATCCTCTCTGTCCAAACCATTTAATGTCCACATTTTGTAAACCTAGGTCTAAGTCAATACATCTCTGTTCTGCATACCTCTTGCACCAGAAAACATAGCTATGTCCTACGATCCACACTAGCATTTTGAAGGTATGGCTGGGAAGTATGGATAGATGTCTGTAGCTCATGCAGTCCGTTCGTAGAATAAGAGATATGTTTAAAGGTGGGGAACTACTTTTTTCTCTCATTCAAAACGATAACTGATTGGGAGATGAAAAGCATTGTTTTTTAAAAGTAGGGTGCACATTCGATTTGTGGAAAAGCATCTTTGTGATTGGTTAAGAAAAAGCAGTTTAAACGTGGAGTACATATGATAGGATAAAAATTGGTCAACTCAACCACACCTGCTACTTGCATTTGGAAGGCACTGTTCGAACTTAAAACAATCGTGAACTTTTAACCTGCACGTGCCGTTAAATGTTCGAGAAAATGTTGCAAAAAAATATCGTTAGGTTTAAAAAAAATTATGAACTTTTAACCTGCACGTGTTGTAGAATGTTCTAGAAAGTGTGTTGATAGAATACGTTGCACTTCTGACTTCTATGTGTCCTTGAATATTAAAAAAACTGTTTATATGGAAAATTCAAAAATAACCAATAGAGAGAAGTTTTGCAATCTAAAAGAATCAAGGAACTATTCTAATTTGTTCTTTACATGTATTTATGTGTGGAGTATCAAAATTACAGACACAACAGCACCAGGAAGAGGAACAGGCAGGGAGTGGGGGGACGGGGTGAGATGGGCACAATGGCACACATGCACAATTAAGTACAGCACAACTAAAGACAAACCATGGCTAAAATGAAACACACCAACAAGGAGCACAAGTCACACAACCCGCCAATATCACACCACTGAACAAGCACAGAAGGGAACACCACACTGCCTGAAAGGGAGAAGGGTGAACAATACCTCACATGAAGGGACATCTCACACAGAATGCAGCACACACACATAGGAAGCAGAGCACACCAACATCCAACACAATGTTGTCCAAACACAAACATTCGCACAATCGAACACAGGACACAAATGCACTCGCCTGTGGCGGATAAACGTCCAAAAGCGTCAGTATGAAACAGGCACATGAGAACGCATAAGTACAAACCCACAATCCGGATGGGGTAGCAATTCACGTATGGCAGGCAGCCAGAGAGTCCGTGACACACACACTGGCATACAAATGAAGACACAACACATTTGGAGACAAGTGAAAATGTGGAAACTTTATTAAAAAAAGTGCGTGTCAGTACGGCCAAGAGTAGTGCCACGATATGCAGACAAATGCAGCAGCATGCCTGAATAAGGAACGTAGGAAAACGTCCATGTTCACCTCGGGGTAGTCCATCACCAACACACGTCAGTGTCAAGCAGCGTTGGTTGTCCACGCCTCGGACATGAGTCGACACCAAAGCAGCCATGTCCACTGTCGTCTTGGGACATGTGACCAGATGCACAACGTGCAATGATGCAGCGGGACACGTGCAATGTGGCACATCGAGTCGTGGTTGCAGGTACCTTGTCACTCGTCCATGAACGCGAGTGCAGCTGCGTAAGCCACTATCTCTAATGAGTGATGGTTGGCCACAATATTTGACATGTCGAGGTAATCCATCAGCTGACCGGGACAGATGTGCTGACTCCAACCACTGTACCCAATGTGCACCAGAATCGGGAAGTGGGTCAATTTGCTCACTGCATACTACGACACGTGCAATCTCCCAGGCCCAGTTCCCAACATGCATGCCAAACATCCATGCATGCCATAAACGGGCATCACCATGACACTCCTGGTCGTTGGCCAACAGGGGGCGCACACACCCATCGTAATCCATGTCAGCTACGCACACGTTGGAGAGGCACACGTCCATGCACCACTCGGATAGGCACGTGCAACATTGCAATACAGGTTGAACGCAGGTGACGTCCGCAATGCGGAAGCTCAGCCGGTAAGTGATCCGCAGCACTGCCAAAGGCAGTGCACCCAGGACATGCAGCAGACGTGCAAGGTATAGGTGGACGTGAATGGAGTCGACCATGTGTTCGGGATGCCCTGCCATTGCGTCAGTGGCTCTGCTTGTAGCTGCACTGGCTTGCCGTGTGCCAGTTTTGTGGATGAAATGGCACAGCTTGGTGCAATGAGCTGGGTCTGTGTGCAATGGGTGCAGGGCAGGGGTGTGGTGGGAGTACGTGTGAAGGGCATTTCACGCACGCTAACTACGACGAAGGACTTTTGAGTGTGGGATGTGTACTCGTTCTCAAATTGGGCAGTGCGTGGTGTGGGAGACAGATGCAAATATTATCGTATCTGTTATGGGGGGCTGGCCACTTGCAAGTTCCTTCTCGGAGCAGCAGATGTGTTAGCGCAAGATAGCTCAGACAAAGAACCTTTCATCCCTACAGTAACTTCTCCAGCTGCATTCATACAGGATGTGTACAAAGGCCGGTCGTGGGTGTTGTGGGATGTCTGCGACCCTGGTCATCATGGATGAGATGCCCAGCACGTGGCACATGGGCGGGTTCACTGTGTGTTATATTGCCAAACAGCTGCTCCTCCCTCCCACGAGCCCCCACACTTTTGTGCGCTGCGCTGTTGTATCCTGTGCACTCCTACGGCACACCATTGTAATGCCTATTCGCGCATGTCCTGCGGCATTCCAATCACACCGTGACACTGCCATTTGGAGGTGGTGCATGCCACTTTACAACATCGACTGCTGCGGCCCTTGTGGCGGCCACACCAGAACACAGAGACACACTTACCGCACTTCTTGCACACGGACATGTCCGAGACACCCCGTTCCCCTTGCCGGATAGGCACACCCCTGCGCTGACCTGTGTACTCCGGACCAGCACACACCGCTTGTGCATGCAGGAGGATGCATGCGTAGCTACATGTCCAGGCTCACTGCCAACGCTGAGGTGACATGGTAACGTCCGCTGAAGACAGCACACTGTGATGTTGCAGGGCCCGTGCCCATCATGCTAACACAATGACCACATGGACACACTTACTCAGATGCGGGTTTGGGGGGCGTTGGCGGTCCTGGGGTTGTTGCGAGTGTTGTGGCCCTCATGGGTATCCGTGTATCATGCTCATTGACTCTATGGCACCTGTGGGTGTTCCGGTGTGGCTCTTGGCTGTGTTCCCTTTCATGCTGCAGGTAGTCGTCCTGCTTAACACCAGCAGAAAGCAGGTGTAAACTCCCTGGTGCTAACGCGGCTTATCGCCGGAATCTGTTTCGCATCGGAGTTTTTGCCTTTTGTTGTGAAAGTTGTGATGTGGTTTTTTCGTGTACAGAAAAATAAACGAACTGGGCAGTGTATCCCGTCAAGATTCAGCACCTGACCCACTATTCCCAATCAATATAAATACAATGAGATTTCTTCATTGATTTTGTGTGTACACTGTAAATGCACCCACTACCACAGTACAATTCAATACAGGATTTTAGTATTTAAAATAAATCGCAAAGGTGCACCTCGTGTGTTTTTGCATGGGAACGCCTACTCTGCATTTCATTATCAGCACTTTAACGCAACTAAAGTTGAGATAAATCTAACACACTATTCAGAAGCTGGTGCAAACTGCAGACATCACCAGTATTCCCGCGATAACTGCCCCAAAATTTAACACCATGGTGGACACCACCAAATAACAGTAATAAGAACGAGAAAGAGTCACACAGCACTTAAGTAACAACCAAAAACTTTATTGAAATTTTTTTGTTTTTTCTTTCAAACTTTATTTTTCTGTTTACGTACATATAAAGGATAAACTAAATTTAACAAACTCAACACAAAACAACAAGGCGGAAGACTCCTGTCGGGTCCATCAATGTGGACGACACAGCCTGGAAAATAAAGCACAAAATAAGGACGTGTGTAATGCGCATATCAAAGGAGTGAGACACAGAGAAAGAGAGAGGGAAAAAAAAGCCAGAGAGAAAAAGAGAGGGAAGGAAAGAAAGGGAGTGAGAAAGGGAGAAGGGAGAGAGAGTGAGAGAGAGATAGAAGGAAAGGAAGGAAGAGAGTGAGAGAGAGAGAGAGTGAAGAGAGGGAAGTAAGAGAGAGAGAGAGACACTGCCGCCCCTGCGCATCCATGACCAAATAATTACCTGCTGCCACCGGAGTGTCTACCAGTGGGCACTCCACGTGCCCGTGAAAGCTCCAGGGCCCGGTCCCGCCACCATGGCTTGGGCACATTATGTGGAGCCGCTCCGCGGCCCAGCAGATCCCACACATGTCGCCATCAATGGCGGAGACCACATCAGCTTTTGGTGCCGCTAACCCTGTGCAACGCAAGTCAGCGCCACGTGGTGGTAGGCCGCTGACGGCCATACAATTTAGGGTGCGACTAACCGTGTGCAAGTCAAGTCCGCGCCACGTGGTGGTAGGCCCCTGATGGCCACATCAGCTTCGGGTGGCACTAACCCTGTGCAACTCAAGTCCGCACCACGTGGTAGTAGGCCCCTGACGGCCACATCATCTTCGGGTGGCACTAACCCTGTGCAACTCAAGTCCGCGCCACGTGGTGGTAGGCCCCTGACGGCCACATCAGCTTCGGGTGGCACTAACCCTGTGCAACTCATGTCCGCGCCACGTGGTAGTAGGCCCCTGACGGCCATACAGTTCAGGGTGCGACTAACCCTCTGCACAACGTTTCATGGACTCTTTATGATTGAGACCCGTGGAGCGTCCGCCATCCAGTCAGCACCGGCAATAAAGGATGTGACGTTGTCGATCCATTATATTTGCGTGGTCACATGGCCTGTGACGCATGTGGCGGATGTGTGTGGTGTGTGTGCAAACCTGCCCTCAGGGAGTGGCCGTGACATGTTGACAACTAGACCACTGACCTGCACACCAACAGCGAGTACGCCTGCGACAGGTAGCTATGTGGGGGGTGTGAAAACGTGTTTTCTCAATGGATTTTCCATAGGAAACTTTAGACAAGGCTACAGGTCAAACTGCTGAACGGAATTACGCCAAATTTGGTAGGGAGAAAGGTCTTGGTCCAGAAAGCGCGCTTTCTCGCATCGAGTGAAAATATAAAAGAAAGGTCCCGGGGGCAATTTAATATACCGGAGCTCTGTCTGTGCGAGATAACCCTTTCACGCTCCCTCTGCCCAACATCACCACTTCGCAGCTATGCCGTTAGAAGCCAGTCCGTCGGCTCGCAGCTCTCTACCTTTGCGAGCTAAACGCTGCTGTGCCTGTACCTCTGCGAGCTACTACGCTGCTGTTCCTTTGGGAGCGGACGGCTCGTAGTACTGCGTCTGTGAGTCGAGCGGACGGGCCGCAGTTGTCCCTCTGCGAGCCTGGGTGCGAACTGTTCTTAAGTCACACTACATAAGCATTGAAAAGCCATTTTGTGATTCAGTCCGTCAGCTGGCATCTGTCCGAGGCATTTCTGAAAACATACCGGAGTTCTTTCTATGAGAGATACCCCTTTCACGCTGCCTCTCACCACATCAGCAGGTAACGCACCCTCTTCCCACATTAACAACATACCCCCAACAAACTTCTTGGGCCCGGAATTGTCCCTGTGCGGTTGGACAAACAAGAATCTTAGTCATGTATAGATTTACATATAAAACATTTTATTTAAACAAAACAACAACAAATAAAACTGAAGGGAGTCTGGTGCTGTGGTCGCTGCCACGAAGTTGGCGTCACTGCCATTCAGGACTCAGGACACAGTTCCACATGTGGGATCGGCTTGTATTGAACAGGGTTAGTGGCACTACGTGTCGCCGGCCTTGCATATGGAAATATGCCTCACTGATCAAAGGGAGTCTGGTGCTGTGGTCGCTGCCACGGACTTGGGGTCACTGCCATTCAGGACTCAGGACACAGTTCCACATGTGGGATCGGCTTGTATTGAACAGGGTTAGTGGCACTACGTGTCGCGCCTTGTGTTGTACAGGGTTAGTGGCACCACGTGTCGCCGGCCTTGCATATGGAAATATGCCTCACTGATCGAAGGGAGTCTGGTGCTGTGGTCGCTGCCACGGACTTGGGGTCACTGCCATTCAGGACTCGGGACACAGTTCCACATGTGGGATCGGCTTGTGTTAAACAGGATTAGTGGCACCACGTGTCGCCGGCTTGTGTTGAACAGGGTTAGTGGCAGTACGTGTCGCGGCTTGTGTTGAACAGGGTTAGTGGCACCACGTGTCAAAAATTCGAATTGCGAGCTCTGCTGCCTGCAGTGTAGACTGCTAATGAGTGTTCGTTTGCACTTGAAGATGAATTTGGTGATTGTACTAAAGCTATAACTGATATAAAAAAGTTCTTGAAGCAAGGATACTAAAAGGATATTATGTAGGTTTTAGGCCTGTGATAGTTACTTGCCTACTGGACTCTGTAATTAATGAATCAAGATTTAATTTTAATTGTGAGCCCTGATGACCGCAGTGTAGGCCAGAGGTAGCGGTCAGCAAGGGCCCATAGCCACGTGGCGTTGAGTTGTGGTGCACAGTTAGTGGCACCAGAAGCATTGAGAATGTATGAGCCTGTGATGCTGCCTGGTGCGGACAGGCCGCACTGGTAGCAATGTCTCTTGCCTACTGGACTGCGTCATCTGCAATCGCGACTGTATCTGAATTGTGAGCCCTGCTGACCGCAGTGTAGGCCAGAGGTAGCGGTGAGCAAGGGCCCACAGCCACGTGCATAGGTTGGTGGCCCCACCGGCCTGCGTAGTTCAGGTTCAGTGGCACCACGTGTCGCTGGCCTTCCATATGCAAATACGCCTCACTAATCGAAGGGAGTCTGGTGCTGTGGTCGCTGCCACGAAGTTGGGGTCACTGCCATTCAGGAGTCAGGACACAGTTCCACATGTGGGATCGGCTTGTGTTGAACAGGGTTAGTGGCACCACTTGTCGCCGGCCTTGCATATGGAAATATGCCTCACTGATCAAAGGGAGTCTGGTGCTGTGGTCGCTGCCACGGACTTGGGGTCACTGCCATTCAGGACTCAGAACACAGTTCCACATGTGGGATCGGCTTGTGTTGAACAGGGTTAGTGGCACCACGTGTCGCCGGCTTGTGTTGAACAGGGTTAGTGGCACCACGTGTCGCGGCTTGTGTTGAACAGGGTTAGTGGCACCACGTGTCGCCGGCTTGTGTTGAACAGGGTTAGTGGCACCACGTGTCGCCGGCTTGTGTTGAACAGGGTTAGTGGCACCACGTGTCGCCAGCTTGTGTTGAACAGGGTTAGTGGCACCACGTGTCGCCGGTCTTCCACAGTGTAGGCCGGAGGCAGCGGTCAGCAAAGGCCCACAGCCACGTGACGTTGACTTGAGCTGCAGATTGGGAGCATACAGTCTTCTTAACCGATTATACTCTCTTACACAATTTGCATCGGCACTAATCTTGAATTGTTAGCCCTGCTAACCGCATTGTAGGCTGGAGGCAGTGGTCATCAAGGGCCCACAGCCACGTGGCGTTGACTTGAGCTGCACAGAGTTAGCGGTACTTGAAGCACTTAGCGTGTGCGCAGTCAGCGAGGATGCGTGGTCCGGGCTCGCCGCACTGGTAGCAATGTCTGTTGCCTACTGGACTGCGTCATCTGCAATCGCGAGTCGCTCTGAATTGTGAGCCCTACTCACCGCAGTGGAGGCAGGAGGCAGCGGTCAGGAAGGGCCCACAGCCACGTGTTGTTGACTTGAGCAATGTCTGTTGCCTACTGGACTGCGTCATCTGCAATCTCGACTCCATCTGAATTGTGAGCCCTACTGACCACAGTGTAGGCCAGAGGCAGCGGTCAGGAAGGGCCCACAGCCACGTGTTATTGACTCGAGCAATGTCTCTTGCCTACTGGACTGCGTCATCTGCAATCGCGACTCGATCTGAATTGTGAGCCTTGCTGTCCGCAGTGTATATCGAAGGCAGTAGTTTGTACAGACATAAGTCTGCAGTGCTGTGCCGCTGGGGGCCTGTGTGGCGGAAGCCAGCGATCGGCTGAGGAGGCTGGTGGTCACGTCAGCGGCCTTGTGGCAGGGTGAGGGGCGCTGCCCTGGCAGACGCTTTGGCCTTCCCACAAGTGAACCACGCCCAGAGCTCCGGCCTATTTATTCACACTCCTATGCTGAAGTGGCGTACGTCGGACCAGCCCACTCCGGTTACGCTTATGCTTACAGGGGGGGATGACACAGCTACATGACTGAGATCTTCCCTAGTGTTTGACGTAACATGGTTGGGTCCACTGTCCACAACACTACAAGCACCAGTAGTATTTGTGCACATGGAGAGGTGTGTGTTCTGCATACTGAGATGTGTCCAGCACATCACCGCTACACTTTGCATTGTGTGCATTGTTAAACATGGGTGAATTGCTTCCTTCACATATAGTTTGTTCACACCTGTCCCAATATTCAGCTATTGTGTGGCTGAGGGGCCATGCCATTTTTGGAAAGTTCGCTGTCTTGTTCTGCGCTGCCTCGGTGGTAGAGGGGTGGCGCCTGGGGGTGGTGGTGGGTGTTGTGGCGTTCTTGGGTGTCGGAGCTGTTTGATCAGTAGGTCTATGACATGTGTTGGTCTTTAGATGTGGCTCTGGGCTGGGCTCCCTTTCATACTGTATGTAGTTGTTTAATATTTAAAAAACAAGAAGACATTATATAGTTTAAATAACAAATAAAAAAAATTACAGTAGGGAGAGGGGTGGTACGGGGGGGAGGTCCTGAGGGTTGTGGCAGTGGGTGTTGTGTCCTTCTTGGGTGTCGGAAAAAACTATAGGTTAAATGAACATTATAATTAGAAGTTAGCATTAAAAAAAACATTGAAATTCACACAAAAAACCATAGGTTTCAGGGACGTTATAGATAGAAATTAGTATTTATCAAACCTTAGAAATTCACTTAAAAAACCATAGGTTTCAGGCACGTTATAGTTAGAAATTAGCATTTAAAAAACCTTTGAAATTCACTGAAAAAACCATAGGTTTCAGGCATGTTATAGTTAGAAATTAGCATTTAAAAAACCTTTGAAATTCACTGAAAAAACCATAGGTTTCAGGCACGTTATAGTTAGAAATTAGCATTTAAAAAATCTTTAAAATTCACTGAAAAAACCATAGGTTTTATTGACGTTATAGTTAGTTGGACATTTCACTCATACAAAACCAGAGAAATTCCGCCGTTATAGTTAGTTCAGCTAACTATAACTCACGCCCCTGCAATGCACTGCTGATGACGTCACATATTACATCACTCATGACATGGTCAGTGACATCACTGATGACATCTCAAATGACATCACTGATGACATCATCCATGTGATAATTTCATGCATCTTCTCTCACCCTAATATAACTTTTGATACACCCACTCTAAATTACAGACTGCCATTCTCAAAATCATAGACACCCCAACACCAATAACCACATACCCACTCACTGATTCTTAGGTCTACACACACATCCACTCACTCACCCGTACAGTCACTCATACTTACGGTCACTCAGTACAGGACTTTCATATGCACTCATACACCTATATAGACACTCACACACCGCCACTCATCCATAGAGGTACTCACACACCTAGTCAGTCATGCAAATAATTAATCACACTCTCATTTACTCACCTATACAGTTATACACACACCAGCTCACTTACTCATACAAATACTAGCACATTCTTACGCTCTTATACAATCACTGATACAAGCACACACTCATCCATACAGCCACTCTCACAATCACACACTCTCACTTATAGCCATTTATATACTCTAACACACATATATACTGCCTTTCACATATGTAGTTACTCACACATGTACCACTGAGATATACATTCACTCACTAACACACCCATACACACACTCACCCACCCATACAGTCCATCACAGATGCACTCTTGAAACCATGCACACAGTGAATCACCCACTCACACATCTATGCACAGAGTCACACACACCCCACCAACACAAACACTCAGGCACCCATACAGATACTCAGAAAACCAATCAATAACTCATATAGACACTCATCTAGCTATTCACAAACCCATGCAGCCGCTTACACACCAACAGACAGACGGATACAGACATTCACACAGTTTAGTCACTAACCCATGCATTCAGTAAGATACGTTTAATCACTCACTTATAGAGTCAGTCACGCACCTACTAAATCATCCATTCAGACACTTATACACCCACTCATTCTTCAATACGCCTTTCCCTATATATATTAAACATATTTAAACTTTACAGAAACACACAGCCACTGGATGATGTCATCAGTGATGTCATCAGTGATGTCATTTGAGATGTCATCAGTGATGTCATCAGTGATGTCACTGACCATGTCATGAGTGATGTAATATGTGACATCATCAGCAGTGCATTGCGGGGGCGCGAGTTATAGTTAGCTGAACTAACTATAACGGCGGAATTTCTCTGGTTTTGTATGAGTGAAATGTCCAACTAACTATAACGTCAATGAAACCTATGGTTTTTTCAGTGAATTTTAAAGGTTTTTTAAATGCTAATTTCTAACTATAACATGCCTGAAACCTATGGTTTTTTCAGTGAATATATATATATATATATATCACCTACTGGCGGTCACCAGTAGGTAGTTATAGTCAGGACCTACTTTCCATAGGAAAAGCATTTTTGATTTGCCCATATCTTTGGCACCATTTGACGAATCTTCCCGAAATGTTCAAAACTAATGGGGTGCTCCGGTCAGCTCCTGTCTTGAAAGTGTCAGGGTGATTCGTCAAGCAGGGGCCGAGAAAAAGGGGGGTCCCAAAACACGTTTTCTCCATGTTAATTTCCATAGGAAACTTTAGACAAAGTTACAGCTTGAATTCCTGAACGGAATTACACCAAATTTGGCAAAATGGTAGCTCTTGGTTCAGAAAGCGTTCTTTTTTTAAAATGGTGTATATCCAATCGTTAGTTTCTGAGAAAATCAAAAATAAAAAAATATCTTTATCTGGTGACCGCAGTGGATCCGTGAACCCTCCAGATCACGAGCTTTATTCAGATTGGCTGCCAACACTCCAAACCAAAATGTTTTGGCAGCCATCTTGTGACTCGGTTCAACCAAGTCACAAGAAAAAAGGTAAAAAAATAAGATAAGAGGTCAGGGTAGAAACACCCTGACCCCCTAGGCCTGCTCAGGGCCAAAAAAAGCATTTTTTTCTTGCGCTTCATTTGTTTTAAGCCCCCGGGTGGGCCAGGTCCCGGGGGCAATCCATAATTGTGTAGCAGGGGCCCACGGGGGCCCCGCAGTCCCGGGGACCACCACCTCCCCGGGGCTTCTTAAAAAAATGCGTGGGGGACTCCTCGCTGCCCCGGGGACTGCCACCCCCTGGGGCTTGAATTTATTATGGGCGGGGGGCCTTGCGGGCCTCCCCAAGCCCTGGGGACCGCCACCTCCCCGGGGCTACTTGTAAAAATTAAGTGTGGGGGGCTCCAGCCCACCCACACTGCCCCAGGGACCACCACCTCCCCAGAGCACATTTCATTTAAATATGGGGGTCTGTTGCGGACCTCCGGCCCGGGGACTACCACCTCCCCGGGGCTTCAAATCAGTTGGGAGTCCTGGAGCCCTCCATGGCCCTGGAGACTGCCACCCCCCAGGGCCGGCTCCAGCAATGTCCCGGGGTGCCCACCCCCGGGACATTGCAAACTTCTGCTTCGCTTCATGGAAGCTAGAGCAGAAAAACTGCTCTTGCTGCCATGAAGCGAAGCAGATTTGCTTTTCGGCAAAGGGAGCTGCATGTTTGCAGCTCCCTTTGTCCAAAAGCAATGCCGGCTCCCGCAGGAGGTGGGGAGTCGGCAGGGACCGCGGGAGCATTGGGGCTCCCCCAACGGTCCCCAATGTGAGGCCAGGCCCCAGGGGATGGGGTTCCCGGGGCCAAAAGTGGCCAAGTGAAAGGGGGCCACGCGGCCCACGTCCCGTAAAGTAAAAAAAAAAAAAAAGAGGCAAAGCCCTCCTTTAAATGTAGTTAATTTTTTTATTTAAAAAAAGTGGCCATGCCCAGGGGAAACGGGTCCCCGGGGCCGAAATCGGCCTCGGCAGGGCTATTAAAAAAAAAAAATGTCTCAGGCCCTGGAGCATGGGGTCCCCAGGGCCCAAAAAATACTAAGAGAAGGGGGGCCACACAGCCCCCCTTCTAAAAAAAGAAAAAGAAAAGAGAAGCCGGCATCTCGCCGGAGGCCCCGCCCCCTCCCTGAACCACTGAGGGATTTAGTCCCCTTGCATCCTAAGGGTCCTTAGGAACCAACTAGCCCAACAGGAACCTCCAGTAAGCCCCACACAGTGGGATTGCTGAGAGGTGGTCAAGGCCACGCCCCTTTTTACACCACTCTGCAAACGCACCTCTTGACGCACTGCTGGTGGGGCGATGAGGTCCTCTTGTGTCTTGAGGACCTCAGGACTATAGTGGACTTCATCCCCCGAGCAGCAGTGTGCCAGGAGGCACGTTTGCAGAGTGTTGTAAAAAAGGGGTGTGGCCTCGGACCACTCTGAGCAATCCAGCTGTGTGGGGCTTACTAGAAATAACAGGAGGGCTAGTTGGCCCCCAGGGACCCTCAGGAGGCAAGTGGACTTCATCCCCCAACCAAGAGTGCACCAGGGGGCGCGTTTGCCGAGTGGTGGAGAAAGGGGGCATGGCCTGTGTCCACCTCTCAGCAATCCCACTATCTGGGGCTTACTGGAGGTATCAGGTGGGCTAGTTGGCCCCTAAGTATTCTCAGGAGGCAAGGGGACTTCAATCCCCATCCAAGAGGGCACCAGGGAGCGCGTTTTCAGACTGGTGGGCAAAGGGGGCGTGGCCTGCTATGAGAACTTACCAGTGTTGCTGCGTGGGACTTACTGGAGGTAATAGGAGGGGTGTTTGGCCCCCAAGGTTGTCCTTGGGGGCCAACTACCTCTCCTGTTACCTCCAGTAAGTCCCACACAGTGGGATTGCTAAGAGGTCTTCGGAGGCCACGCCCCCCTTTCTCCACCACTCTGCAAATGCGACTACTAGTTAAAGAAGCATTTGCAATGTAATAGGTCTCGCATTTGCGAGAGTTAAAGCTATTGGCGTTGTAAATGTAAAAGTTTTTTACTAACGTTTTTTGGAGTGGAGTGGATGTATGTTGTGTGTAGTGAAATTATGTGGTATGTTGTGCAGTGAAATTATGTGGATAGAAAGTACGTGGTATTTAGTGTATAGAATTATGTAGAGAATGGGATTATGTGTTATGGAGAGTAATTATGTGGTATGGTAGTCTGTGTTGTGGAGTGGTAACCTCAGGATTAGTCTTCCTCATTTCCATAGAAGCTAAACTATAAACTAAATGAGACAAAAAAAGAAGGAACCACTGAGGAGCACTTCTGGATCTAGTCAGAGGTATGAGCAGGGCCACTGGAATTATGCGACTGTTTGGCTGCACCAACTTTCGCACTATTATACATTTTCCGCATTTGCCACATAATCCATCATCTACTGCATAATCTGCAGATTTGAACAAAAAAAAAAGTTTCTAGCTCAAACGGCTCAAACGTTACCAAAAATGCAGGGACAAGTGTTATAGCATGGTGGAAGGCCCTTTGCAAACCTAGAATGGCCATCTCTTACTTATTGCTAAATGTGGGAGTTAAATTGCTAATGGTGTGCAAAACACTCTTGCTTGTTTCTGTGCCTCTCTTGCCTCTTTCGGCATTTCTCTTGCTTCTTTCTGCACCTTTCTTCCTTTTTCTGCACCTCTCTTGCCTCTTTCTGCACTTCTCTTGCTTCTTTCTGCGCCTTTCTTTGTCTTTCTGCACATGTCCTACCTATGTAGGCTTAGTTAGAAATTAGCATTTAAAAAACCTTGGAAATTCACTGACAAAACCAGAGGTTTCAGGGATGTTATAATTAGGAAATAGCATTTTAAAAACCTTAGAAATTCACTGAAAAAACAGAGGTTTTAAGGACGTTATAGTTAGGAATTAGCATTTAAAAAACCTTAGAAATTGACTGAAAAAACCCTTGCCTCTTTCTGCACATATCTTCCGCTTTCTGCACCTCCCTTCTTTCTGCACCTCTCTTGCTACTTTCTGTACCTGTTGCTTCTTCCTGCACTTCTCTTTCCTCTTTCTGCACCCTCTTCCCTCTTTCTTCACCTCTCTTGCCTCTTTCTGCACCTCTCTTGCCTCTTTGTGCACTTCTCTTGCCTCTTTCTGCACCTCTGTTGCTTCTTTACGCACTTCTCTTGCTTCTTTCTGCACCTCTGTTACTTCTTTCTGCACTTTTCTTGCCTCTTTCTGCACCTCTGTTGCTTATTTCTGCACTTCTCTTGCCTCTTTCTGTACCCCTCTTGCCTCTTTCTGCATCCCTCTTGCTTCTTCCTGCACTTCTCTTGCCTCTTTCTGCACCCTCTTCCCTCTTTCTTCACCCTCGTCCCTCTTTCTTCCTCTCTTGCCTCTTTCTGCACCTCTCTTGCCTCTTTGTGCACTTCTCTTGCCTCTCTCTGCACCTCTGTTGCTTCTTTCTGCACTTCTCTTGCTTCTTTCTGCACCTCTGTTGCTTCTTTCTGCACTTCTCTTGCCTCTTTTTGCACCCCTCTTGTCTGTTTCTGCACCTCTGTTGGTTCTTTGTGCACTGCTCTTGCTTCTTTCTGGACCTCCTCTCTTGCCTGTTTCTGAAACTCTCCTGCCTCTTTCTTCAGTTCCCTTGCCTCCTTCTGCACCTCTGTTGCTTCTTTCTGAACTTCTCTTGCCTCTTTCTGCACCCCTCTTGTCTGTTTCTGTACCTCTGCTGGTTCTTTCTGCACTGCTCTTGCTTCTTTCTGCACCTCTCTTGCAAATTTCTGCACCCCTCTTGCCTCTTTCTGCACCCTTCTTGCCTCCTTCTGCACCTCTGTTGGTTCTGTCTGCACTGCTCTTGCTTCTTTCTGCACCTCTTTTGCCTGTTTCTGCAACTCTCTTGCATCTTTCTGCACCTCTGTTGCTTCTTTCTGTACTTCTTTTGCTTCTTTCTGCGCTTCTGTTGCTTCTTTCTGCACCTCTTTTGCCTGTTTCTGCAACGCTCCTGCATCTTTCTGCACCTCTGTTGCTTCTTTCTGTACTTCTTTTGCTTCTTTCTGCGCTTCTGTTGCTTCTTTCTGCACCCCTCTTGCCTCTTTATGCACCCTACTTCCCTCTTTCTGTACCTCTCTTGCCTTTTTCTGCACCCCTGTTCCTATTTTTCTGCACCTCTCTTGCCTGTTTCTGCATCTCTCTTTCATCTTTCTGCAGTTCCCTTGCCTCCTTCTACAACTCTGTTGCTTCTTTCTGCACTTCTCCTGCCTCTTTAAGCACCACTCTTGTCTGTTTCTGCACCTCTGTTGGTTCTTTCTGCACTGCTCTTGCTTCTTTCTGGACCTCTCTTGCAAATGTCGGCACCCCTCCTGCCTCTTTCGGCACCCCTCTTGCCTCCTTCTGCACTGCTCTTGCTTCTTTCTGCACCTCTTTTTCCTGTTTCTGCAACTCTCTTGCCTCTTTCTGCACTTCTCTTGCCTCCTTCTGCACCTCTGTTGCTTCTTTCTACACTTCTCTTGTCTTTTTCTGCACCCCTCTTGCCTCTTTCTGCCCCTCTGTTGCTTCATGGTCACAAACATATGCACAAGATCTGCTGCCGCCGCCCCACACCGTGCACAATGAATCCCTGAGAGCCCACCCCATTACTTTATCCTTGCTGGGGTATAATATAATGCGAAGACAGTTTTATAATGTTGTGCTTGAAGCCCAGCAGAGCACAAAACCGTCTGGGCTAAACCCAGAGATTCTACCAGCCCCTCTTGTGTAACACCCACTCGTTCCACCCATTTATTCTCATGCTTACCTAAATCATCTTGCTTTAATTCAATCAGCTCAATATACAATAACCTAATAATACCCTTAGTGCTACCCCGAATAGTATCTAAAACTCTGTTTCTACTAAATCCGCTAAGCCCCCCCCTTTTTGTACCAAAAAAACTCCGCAGCTGTAAGTATTTGAAAAAGCTCCCCCTTTCCAACCCATACTCCCGCTGAATGTCCCCAAACTGACGAACCCCTACTTGCGTTATTAAATCCCCAGCAATCCGTACTCCCTTCGTTGCCCAAGAGGCCATTACCCCATCTGAAAAAATATCCGGAAGCATAGGATTTTTATAAAGCAGGGTATAATAATTGCATCTTCCCATACCGATCATTCTTTTTAATGCCCACCAAATATTAGATGCAGCAACAAGGGTCTTAAATTTAGTCCTTTTATAGTAGCTATGCTCTGTAAATTTAAAAAAGCAATTTTCGGCCTGATCCCCCAATAACAACTTATAAACATCCGGAATTTCAATTTCCCTATCATTATCCCGGGAAGGTGCACCAAACAGTATACCCATATATTGAAGAGCAGCAGCCCAATAATAAGAACGAAAATCCGGAACTGCAAAGCCACCTCTCTCTCGTGGTAAACACATAAAGCGAAGAGCCCTCCTAGTTTTACCCTGTGCCCAAATAAAACGATTAACTAAATTTTCCAAAGCTATAAACCAATGTTTAGAAAATTCCAACGGAATTGCCCTAAACAAATAAAGAATTTTTGGCAGAAACATCATTTTTACCACATTACGCCTCCCAACCAATGAAAGATGAAGATTATTTAACCGCTGGAAATCCCCTTTCGCCTTCCTAAGTATTGGTCCAATATTCATGGCAACTAAGCTGTCTAGATCAGACATAATTGAAATTCCCAGATATACACCTGACTTTGTAACACGAGGGTCCTCAAAATTAACAAACTGATTCAGTATAATTTGGGTCTTGGTGCTATTCAGTGCATATCCAGAGTATCTACCAAACTCTTGCGCAATATGCTCTACCGTAATTATTGCCGAGGAGGGATCTGCTGTGAGAACAGCTACATCGTCAGCGTAAGCTAATACTTTAGATTCTATACCCTGACAAATAATTGGGGATATTCCATTACTAACCAGTAATAACCGAATTAAAGGGTCCAAATATATAGCGAACAGCAGGGGAGAAGCTGGACACCCCTGCCGCGTCCCCCGTTGTATAGCGAAAGATTGTGTATATACACCATTCAGCCTTAAGCGAGCCGTAGGTGTTAAATAGAGTACCTGAATAGTTTTAATAAAGCCCTCCCCTAACCCAAACCATCTCAGTGATTCCCATAAAAACCCCCAGGAGACCCTATCAAATGCCTTTTCAGCATCAAGCAGCAAGGCAGCCATAGGGTCCCCTGAGGCCTTCATTGCATCAAAGAGTGTTATCACTCGCCGTACATGCTGAGTGGTCCCCCGACCTATTATAAACCCATGTTGACACGGATGAATACTTTTCTTTATAATTTTATTTAGTCTTGTGGCGATAGCTTTCGAAATTTTTTTACATCACTATTCAATAATGTTATGGGGCGATAAGAGCCGGGCTCCCTCGGTGGCTTATCTTTTTTAAAAAGACCACAACATCCGCACCAGCCCAAGACTCGGGTGCGGGGCCCCCTTTGAGCCTGCAGAATTACCTCACACAGATCCAATCCAATAATATCTAAAAATATTTTATAGAACTCCAATGGGATCTGATCTGGTCCGACTGCCTTGCCCGAAGGTAAATCTAATAAGGCTCTCGTTATCTCTTCTTGAGATAAGGCACATTCCAAATTCTCCCTATCTGCCAGGTTAACTTTATTTACAGCAATTCTATCTAAGTATTTTCGGATTTCCAATGGCGTCTCTAATGAATCTTCTGTATATAAATGATGATAAAAAAGCCTAAACGTCTCTCGGATCCCGGAGGGGTCTGTTATTACCCTTTTATTCTTGTCATAAATTTCCGTTATCTGGCCAGCCACGGTTTTCTGTCTAGCTCTTACTGCCAATGTATGCCCCACCCTCTCATTATATTCATGACAATGCTCTTTTTTTGCTAGATAAATTTCAGCAGCCTTTGCAGCAATATGTTCACCCGCCTCAGCCTTTTTAATAGCAAGCCGAAGTATAATCTCATCAGCCGACCTGCCCTGGCTAAGAGTGGCAGCCAATACCTCTTCCAGTTTTATCAGATTAATTTTAACCTCCTCCTCTCGTTGTCGTTCCTTTTTCTGTCGATAAAAACTATAGCTAGTCGTCTCCCCTCTAACCCCCGCTTTAAAAGCGTCCCATACGATTCCTATATTTACACTCCCTCGGTTGTGCTCCCAAAATTCTTTAATCCAATCTTTCATATATAGGACATATTCTGGATCATATAACAGCCTCCGCTCGAAAGTCCAACCCCGAGGTTGCTTCCCTCCCCCTATAAAGCTAACTGTAAGGATTAATAGATTATGGTCAGATAATATCCGAGGGAGCAATTCTATACTGGAATTGGGAAGAAGATGATGAGAAGCCAAAAAGTAGTCTAAACGAGAAATAATCTTATGTGGTGCGGAAAAAAATGTACTGCCAAGTTCAGTAGGTTTCAGATGTGCCCACACATCAGTTAAACCATTATTCCTTATTAGGTTATCTAACGCATTACCAGTCCTTTTTTCCTACCCGAGTAATTACTTCCTAAAGTGCCCCACTGAACCCCCAAACCATTAATATTAAAATCCCCACAAATAATCATAGGGGAGGGCCATAGAGCTAAGTTTGAATCTAGAAATTCAAAAATTTCCGGATCGTCCCTAGTAGATCCATAAAGAGAACACAATGTAAATCTATTGCTATTTATAATGCATTCTAGTAGCACCCATCGCCCCCATTGATCTCCAGACTTTCTTATAACTGTAACATCAGTCCTCCGGGTGAGGATTGCCACCCCTCTTGTGCGCGAGCCTTGCGTTGTATATACCAAAAGTTTAAATCCTAGTTGTTCTAGTATTAAAGCTCTGCAACTTTCTATATGCGTTTCTTGAACACAAATAAAATCTACCCGTAAAGTTTTAAGCCAGATAGCCACCTTATGCCTCTTATGTTGGTCATTCAATCCACAGATATTTACTGTCACAATTCGTAAATTCATACCTTCAGGTTCTCACTTTCCTTATAAATGAACCTCACCATACCATCCGCTATAAAGCTCATTATGTTTACTTTAATATCCGTCACTCTCTTTAGCCCATCATCATTAAGCCACATCAAAAAAGCTTGCTTCGACCTACTCAGTTTTTCCGTAAACCTTGCTAAACGTGCAGCCTCCCATTGTGCTGATCCAGAACCAACCTCCAAGAAAAACCCACCCCCCATCCTCCCAGCCCCCACCCCCCCCTGCGCCCCTTACAGGCAGCTAGGTCAGGCATGACCTAGGTATGGCAGCTGAGCTTCCAACTCAGGCAGTGCCGACCCTCCCCCCCCGGAGACCCCTGTAAAAACACCTGATAAGTAACTTAAGTGAACCACACGATGATAAATCCAACAGGGATATGCCCCCTATTCCCAAAATTCCTCCACAAAAACACCATGTTTATACAAAGAAAATCCAGAGCGCTCCCCAGACACTCCCCAAATGACCCCCCATTCATCAGAGATTATTCCCCCTCCCAGATCCCCTATTAGCTGGTACGGTTTGCACCCGCCTCTCCGTTATCTCAGTAAGAAATTCCTGAGCCTTCACCTCGGAAAAAAACATTCTAACCTTTCCTTGATAAAGAACCTTAAGCCTAGAGGGAAATAAAAGAAAGGCTTCACAGCCTGCTCCTTGGAACGGGGCTATCATTTGTCGAAGTCTCCATCTCCGCTCGACCGTTGTATGGCAAAAATCCGGCCGAGCGAAGAAGGTATGCCCCTCAAATGTACGTTTTGTGTCTGGTCTTGCCTTGTCTATTATAGCCTGCCTTAACAGATAGTTGCCCACGTAGATTAGTATGGCTCTTGGTCGCTCCCCTTGACTTTTAGCATGAGCTTTCCTAAACATTGGAAAGCGGTGAGCCCGCTGAATTTCCACCTCCCAGTTCCATTGGGGGAGTTCCGGGAAGGCGCCCTTCAACAGAGTGACAACGAAGGCCATAATGTTCTCTCCCTCTATATTTTCTTCCAGACCCAGCAATCGTACATTATTGCGACGCTGCCGATTCTCAAAGTCCTCGAGCTTCCAGCAGACATCCAAGGATTGCTTCTCTTGAGTGAACTTAAATGATTGTAGTTTATCAACCTCCGCCTCAACAGCCGCAGTTCGTTCTTCAACATGGGTAACCCGCTCCGAGATGTCGATGCACACCTTGTTCATCTTCCGAATAGCCCCTTGCAGCTTTTTATTAACTAATAATGATCTTTTGCTCTCCTGCCGTGCCTCCCCCTGCATTTGTTTTAGGGTAGAATACAATAAGTCCAATGTCGTAGCGGGAGTGAAGGCAGATACACTACCAGATTCAATTAATTCTGCAGCGCCAGAATGGCCCGTGTTTCCTGCATCAAGCCCACTGCTAGTACCCGCTGTCAGGACAGAAGCGGAATAGTCCCATTCCAGCTTCCGGGTGGCAGAATCTGTAGACCTCATTTTAGTTTTAGTCCGTCGCCTTGCATTTAAAGATCGACTATACCGCTTTTTCTGTGTAGCAGAAGACTCCCCAGAGGCCGTTTCCTGAGAAGATTCTAACTCACTGACTTCTGATGTGTCTGAGTCGTCGTTCAGTGAAAAAAATTTCCCCCCCTCCTTCTGGGGAAGACACAGGGACACTCTGCCAAGGGATTATTGCCACGTGATTAATCTGACCGCCAAGAGTATCACTAGTATAACAGTGCTCACTGGCCTGAGTGGCTGGTAGTACATGGGTTTGACAGAATGCGTCATCAAGGGGAACTTCTCCTCCTTCCTCATTAATGCCATCCTTCATTGTGTCTTCCTTATCACCCATAGAGATCCGGGATACTGTAGCCTCAGCCTCGTCAATTTCATTTGACAAAGTATCCAGCGGGAGCTCACCCGCTCTTATTGTATCCATCTGACTAACTTAGCTCTGTTCCTGGCCAGGACTTATAATTTGCATTGCTTGCAGGAGAGGAAGAGAACTACCTGTCCCAGAATCCACCTGGATGGACTCAGCAGTTTCGGTAGTTTCGGGAGGCTTAATGTTTGCCAAATGGAGAACGGAGTTACCTGGTAAAGAAAGACTCTCTTCGGATTCCATATGTGTAGAAATTGCGTCCGGAAGGCCGGGGGGTCATCAGCTGTTATCAAAGCTGCCATCGGAGCAGCCTTCGAAGTCATCGCTAACACAGGAGCCGGAGCCGAGGCCGTCACCAACCCAAATGCCTCCAGAACTGAAGGCTGCCGTTGCACACCATCTCCAGCACCAGCCGCGCCGGCCACACGTCGTCTTGTACCGCCGGCGACCCCAGCATCTTTTGCCTTCAAAATATCCTCGTTCTTTTTTGGATGCCCCCACGTCGGCTCTGACCCACGCTAGACGCCGTTTCCGAAATGCCATCCTTCAGGCTCCCCTTAGTCTCCTTCAAAGCCTCCCTTGTAGCTGCTGCGTCTTTCGCAATTTTACTCGCCTTTGGAGCCATCCTGCATTTCAATCGGGATAACAAACGCCGGATACTTGCGGAAATCTGCCACAAAGTCCGAAAGTGCCACGCCGACCAGAAACCAGCATGAAAAAGCGATCCTTCGTCCAGCAATCAACAATAGCCTGCTCTGTCCACTCAAGCATATCCGTTTGAGCCCGCCACCGATTTCACAGGGGTCTCACAGAGGAGTGCAGAGCCGGAGCTGCCTTCCTCGCGGTCAGTCAGCGGCCATCTTGCCCCCACCCCTCATGACTCCTTCTGCACCTCTGTTGGTTCTTTCTGCACTGCTCTTGCTTCTTTCTGCACCTCTTTTGCCAGTTTCTGCAACTCTCTTGCCTCTTTCTGCACTTCTCTTGCTTCTTTCTGCACCTCTTTTGCTTCTTTCTGCGCCCCTATTGCCTCTTTTTGCACCCTTCTTCCCTCTTTCTGCACCTCTCTTGCCTCTTTCTGCACCCCTGTTACCTTTTTCTGCAACTCTCCTGCCTCTTTCTACAGTTCTCTTGCCTCCTTCTGCACCTCTGTTGCTTCTTTCTGCACTTCTCTTGCCTCTTTCTGCACCCCTCTTGCCTCTTTCTGCACCTCTGTTGGTTCTTTCTGCACTGCTCTTGCTTCTTTCTGCACCTCTCTTGCAAATGTTTGCACCCCTCTTGCCTCTTTCTACACTCCTCTTCCCTCTTTCTGCACCTCTCTTGCCTCTGTTTGTACCCCTCTTGCCTCTTTCCCCACCTCTTTTGCCTCTTTCTGCACTTCTCTTGCCTCTTTCTACACCCCACTTGCCTCTTTCTGCACCTCTGTTGGTTCTTTCTGCACTGCTCTTGCTTCTTTCTTGCACATTTCTGTACCCCTTTTGCCTCTTTCTGTTCCCCTCTTCCCTCTGTCTGCACCCCTGTTCCCTCTTTCTGCACCTCTTTTGCCTGTTTTTGCAACTCTCTTGCTTTTTTCTGAACTTCTCTTGCCTCTTTATGTACTCAAATGGGAAGTGCAAGCTGTCAAGTTTAAAGGTCTGCGTGCTCTCGTGACTGAGGTATATGTCTACTTGTACATGTATTCTTACATGTGTTATGCATCTGAAGATGGTAGCTTAAAAAGCGGGTAACATCTCGTATAGGTGGTCAAATCTTCTCAGTTCTGCTCTGTCATTAGGTTGCACAGGCAGACATGTCTTATGTATATATGTGTTATAGAGCCCCTCAAATATACTATTGAATACCCATGTGCCCTGTATTGTGAGCAGAAAGAAATGCATACACCTTTTTGTACACAAATTTACAGAGTATGCTGTTTGAAACACAGGTATTCAAGTATTTGTATATTTTTATTTCATTTAACATGTCACTAGGTAAAAGCATAGACACACATGCATACCTTCACAAACTTAGTCAGGCTTACAACAGTTATATGATTAAAGGTAAATCCCTAGGCAGTCATAGGTCACAGACAATGAAAGACCCATATCAAAAACACTCATGATAGATTGAACTCAGTGTAGACTAAAAATTGATCATTTTAAAATGTCATGTTATTGCCCTGCCCTAGGAATCTTATACATTAGCAGGGGGTCCTTGTTATTTACATTACAACAGTAATATGCCTTGGATTGCTGTTTTATATTTGGTAGGCCTAACATTCTGAGCAGTCGATGAATAGTGAACCTTCAAGAGAAAAGTGAGGATTAAGACATCTTGGGAGAAGGATTAGTGATTAGGCTACTTTGTATGAGTCTGTTGTAAGGTACAGTCAAAGTAGGCCTCTTTCTGCACCTCTGTTGGTTCTTTCTGCACCTTTCGCCCTCTTTCTGGACTTCTGTTGCCTCTTTCTGCATTTCTCTTGCTTCTTTCTGTGCCTTTCTTCCTCTTTCTGCACATGTCCTACCTATGTAGGCATAGTTAGAAATTAGCATTTAAAAAACCTTAGAAATTTACTGACAAAACCAGAGGTTTCAGGGATGTCATAATTAGGAATTAGCATTTTAAAAACCTTAGAAATTCACTGAAAAAACAGAGGTTTCAGCTAACTATAACGGCCGCATTTCTCTGGTTTTGTGCGAGTAAAATGTCAGTCTAACTATAACTTCCCTGAAACCTGTGGTTTTTTCAGTCAATTTCTAAGGTTTTTTAAATGCTAATTCCTAACTATAACGTCCTTGAAACCTCTGTTTTTTTCAGTGAATTTCTAAGGTTTTTTAAATGCTAATTCCTAACTACAACGTCCCTGAAACCGGTGTTTTTTTCAGTGAATATATATATATTCACTGAAAAAACCATAAGGTTTTAGGGACAGTTATAGTTAGTTGGACATTGCACTCGTACAAAACCCGTGAAATTCCCCGTTATAGTTAGTTCAGGTAACTATAACTCGCGCCCCGCAATGCACTGCTGATGACGTCACATATTACATCACTCATGACATGGTCAGTGACATCACTGATGACATCACTGATGACATCTCAAATGACATCACTGATGACATCACTGATGACATCATCCAGTGACTGTGTGTTTCTGTAAAGTTTAAATATGTTTAATATATATAGGGAAAGGCGTATTGAAGAATGAGTGGGTGTAGAAGCGCCTGAATGGATGATTTAGTAGGTGCGTGACTGAGTCTATAAGTGAGTGATTAAACGTATCTTACTGGATGCATGGGTGAGTGACTAAACTGTGTGAATGTCTGTATCCGTCTGTCTGTTGTTGTGTAAGCAACTGCATGGGTTTCTGACTAGCTAAATGAGTGTCTATATGGGTTATGGATTGGTTCTCTGAGTATCTGTATGGGTGCCTCAGTGTTTGTGTGGGTGGGGTGTGTGTGACTCTGTGCATAGATGTGTGAGTGGGTGATTCACTGGGTGCATGGTTTCAAGAGTGCGTCTGTGATGGACTGTATGGGTGGGTGAGTGTGTGTATGGGTGTGTTAGTGATTGAATGTATATCTCAGTGGTACATGTGTGAGTAACTACATATGTGAAAGGCAGTATATATGTTGGTTGGAGTATATAAATGGCTATAAGTGAGAGTGTGTGATTGTGAGAGTGGCTATATGGATGAGTGTGTACTTGCATCAGTGATTGCATAGGAGCGTAAGAATGTGCTAGTATTTTTATGAGTAAGTGAGCTGGTGTGTATAACTGTATAGGTGAGTAAATTGGATTGTGATTAATTATTTGCATGACTGACTAGGTGTGTGAGTACCTCTATGGATGAGTTGCGTTGTGTGAGTGTTTATATAGGTGTATGAGTGCATATGATAGTCCTGTACTGAGTGACCGTAAGTATGAGTGACTGTACGGGTGAGTGAGTAGATGTGTGTGTGTAGACCTAAGAATCAGTGAGTGGGTATGTACTTATTGGTATTGGAGTGTGTATCGTTTTGAGAATGGCAGTCTGTAATTTAGAGTGGGTGTTTCAAAACTTATATTAGGGTGTGAGAAGATGCATTAAATTCTCACATGGATGATGTCATCAGTGATGTCATCAGTGATGTCATTTGAGATGTCATCAGTGATGTCATCAGTGATGTCACTGACCATGTCATGAGTGATGTAATATGTGACGTCATCAGCAGTGCATTGCGGGGCGCGAGTTATAGTTACCTGAACTAACTATAACAGGGGAATTTCACGGGTTTTGTACGAGTGCAATGTCCAACTAACTATAACTGTCCCTAAAACCTTATGGTTTTTTCAGTGAATTTCTAAGGTTTTTTAAATGCTAATTTCTAACTATAACGTGCCTGAAACCTATGGTTTTTTCAGTGAATTTCAAAGGTTTTTTAAATGCTAATTCCTAACTATAACATGTCTGAAACCTACGGTTTTTTCAGTGAATTTCAAAGGTTTTGTAAATGACAATTTTTAAATGTATTAATTGTTATATTTATTTTTTTCATACTGATTTACTACATTTTTAGAAACAATTTTTTTTTACATATTTTATTTTTTAAATTACATTGTAATGACATTATACATTACAAAAAATACTTTCTCAGAATGAATTACTTTAGTTTAAATACTTTGCACATAGGCAATAGACTTTTAAGTACAGTAGTTACAGTTGTTGCAATGGGCAACACATTTTCAAACACAATGCAACATTCAGCTCAATGTGAATTTCTAGTTAAATGCAATTAGTTACTTTATGGATTACTTTTCTAACCACAGGACTGGATCCTAGATTCAGTCCTGGGACATCTCCTGTAAACAGTTGAGTAAAAGCGTTTTGGTTACAGTAGTGATTTTTAAGGAATATTATTGTATTTTAAAAGTTGACACTTAGAAACTTTTTCTCATAGAATCACCAATGTTATCCTATGGAAGGAAATTCACTTAGCAGGTAAAAACTGTTATCGTTACTTTTTCTTACTCAGTGTTGGATCCTGGATCCAGCACTGGTGCATCTCCTATAACAGTTGAAAGAATGCGTTTAAGTCATACAGGCGATTTTTAAGGAATATTTGTAGTTTGTGAAAATCGACACTTCGAAACTTTTCTGCTGAAAACCAGACAATGGATTCCTATGGAAGGAAATACAAGTTACTGGTAAGTACGGTTAGAATTACTTTTCAGGGTCAGTGCTGGGCTAAAAGATGCAGCACTGGGTTCTCTCCTGATAACAGGTGAGTAAATTGGAATTTGTACTTTGGTTGATTTTAGAGGAATATTATAAAGTTCCAAAACTCCACACTTAGAAGAATTTCCAAGTGAAACCAGTCAATGTTAGCCTATGAAGGAAATTCAAGTTACTGGTAAGTACGGTTAAAATTACTTTTGAGGATCAGTACTGGGCTGAAAGATGCAGCACTGAGGTCTCTCCTGATAACAGGTGAGTAAATCGGAATTCGTATTTCGGCTGATTTTAGAGGAATATTTTAAAGTTCCAAAACTCCACACTTAGAAGAATTTCCAAGTGAAACCAGTCAATGTTAGCCTATGGAAGGAAATTCAAGTTACTGGTAAGTACGGTTAAAATTACTTTTCAGGACCAGTACTGGGCTGAAAGATACAGCACTGAGGTCTCTCCTGATAACAGGTGAGTAAATCGGAATTCGTATTTCGGCTGATTTTAGAGGAATATTTGTATGTTTCAAAAATCAACACAGAAACTTTTTCAGCAAAAAGCAGGCAATGATATCCTATGGAAGGAAATTTAAGTTACTGGTAAGTACGGTTAAAATTACTTTTCAGGATTAGTACTGGGCTGAAAGATGCAGCACTGAGGTCTCTCCTGATAACAGGTGAGTAAATCAGAATTCGTAGTTCGGCAGATTTTAGAGGAATATTTGCACAATGGTGAAGGGAGGGGCGGGGCCTGAGGTGACATCTGTGCAAACGCGCCCTGTGGCGCGTTTTAAGTTGGGGGATTAAGTCCCCTTGAATCATGAGGGTCCCTAGGGGCCAACTAGCCCACCAGGAACCTCCAGTATGCGCCAGGGGCTGCGTTGCAGAGACGTGTAGAGAGGCCACACCCCTTTTACACCTCTCTGCAACGCAGCTCTGTGGCGCTTTCTGGATGTACCTGTTGGGCTAGTTGGCCCCCAGGGACCCTCAGGATTGAAGGGGATTTAATTCCCCATCTTAAAACGCGCCATGGGGCCTGTTTGCACACATGTCACCTCAGGCCCCGCCTCCCTTCACCACTGTGCAAACGCGCCCGTGGCGCATTTTAAGTCGGGGGATTAACTCCCCTTGAATCCTGAGGGTCCCTGGGGTGCAACTAGCCCACCAGCTACCTCCATTAAGCGCCACAGAGCTGCGTTGCACAGAGGTGTAAAAGGGGCGTGGCCTCTGTCCACCTCTGTGCAACGCAGCCCCTGGCGCATACTGGAGGTTCCTAGTGGGCTAGTTGGCCCCCAGGGACCCCCAGTATTCAAGGGGAATCGTTCCCCTCTGCAAACGCGCCAGGGGCGCGTTTGCAGAGTGCTGTCAAAGAGGGGCGTGGCCTCCCTCGCGATGCCGTTTTTAAATTTTTTTTTTTTTTTTAAAGGGGGCTGTGTGGCCCCCCTTTTTAGTAATTTTTTGAGCCCTGGGGACCCCATCCCCCAGGGCCTGTCCCCCTTTTAAAAAAAAATAAAATAAAAAAAGGACTGGGAAGGGGACCGCGTGGGCCCCCCTCCCGTGGCCAATTTCGACCCGGGGACCCCATCCCCCGGGCCATAGCCACCTTTTTTTTTTATTTGATGGAGGGGGGCTGCCTGGCCCCCCTCCTAAGGCCTCCTTAGGCCCCGGGGACCCCATCCCCCGGGGCTGGCCCTATCCTTTTGGGGTCCGTGGGGGACCCCAACTCCCCCACGGACCCTGCTGGCTCCCCGCCTCCTGCGGCATTGCTTTTCCACATGGGGAGCTGCTAATATGCAGCTCCCCATGTGGAAAGCAATTCTGCTTTGAATTTTGGAAGCAAGAGCAGCTTTCCCTGCTCTCGCTTCCAAAATTCAAAGCAGTTTGCAATGACAGGACGGGAGCCGCGAGGCTCCAGTCCTGTCATTGCAAACAGCAGTGTCCCGGGGGTAGGCACCCCGGGACACTGCAGGAGCCGGCCCTGGGGGGTGGCGGTCCCCAGGGCCATCACTGGCTCCAGGAGGGGGGCCGCGCGGCCCCCCTCCCCACATTTTCAAAGCCCCAGGGAGGTGGTGGTCCCCGGGGCTTGGGGGTCCAAAACAGACCCCCATTTTCAATTTTGTTAGTGCCCCGGGGAGGTGGTGGTCCTCGGGCGTGTGAGGGGCTGGAGTCCCCCACACAGGTTAATTTAATAAATAAAGAAGCCCCGGGAGGTGGTGGTCCCCGGGGCTGCGGGAGGGCTCAGTGCCCTCCCGCAACTTTTTCTAATAAAGCCCCGGGGGTGGCGGTCCCCGGGGCTTGGGGGCCCTAGAGGCCCCCATACATAAAATAAACCCCCCCAGCATGCCCCCGGGACTTGGCCCACCCGGGGGCAAGTTAACATCGAGCGCGGGAGACCGCGCTTCGATTTTTTCCGGCAGGATCCGCGCTCCCTGAGCGCATCCTGCCGATTTTTAAAAAATAAAAATTCTTTTTTTTGCCCAGGGGGTCCTTGTGGGACCCCCTGAGCAGGCCTAGGGGGTTAGGGTGTTTCTACCTTGCCCCCTTTGTGCGTTTTGCGCACTTGTTTCTTTTTTTTTTTCTCGGCGGGATCCGCGCACCCTAAGCGCATCCCGCCAATTTAAAAAAAAAAAAAATGCTTTTTTCTGCCCAGGGGGTCCTTGTGGGACCCCCTGAGCAGACCTAGGGGGTCAGGGTGTTTCTACCCTGCCCCCTTTTTGCACTTGTTTCTGTCCCTCGGTTCTACCGAGGGACAAAATGGCTGCCAACACTTCTTGATTTGGAGTGTTGACAGCCAATTAGCATGCAGCTCGTGATCGGGAGGGTACGCGGATCCAACGCGCCCATAGATATATATGTGATTTTAATTGTGAATTTCTCAGGAACTACTGAACGGATTTACACCATTTTAGCAAAAGGCACCAGTCTGAACCAAGGGCTACCTCTTTGCCAAATTTGGGGTAATTCCGTTCAGCAGTTCGGGCTGTAGCTGCGACTAAAGGTTCCTATGGAAAAATGAATGGGGAAAACGTGTTTTGGGACCCCCCTTTTTTCTCGGCCCCCGCTTGACGTATCACCCCGAGACTTTCACGGTAGGAGCGGACCAGAGCGCCCCAACAAGTTGGAAGCTTTCGCGAAGATTCGTCAACCGGCGCCAACGTTATTGCAAATAGAATGTCGCGGATTTCCTATGGATAATAGGTCCTAACTATAACTATCTACTGGCGACCGCCAGTAGATAATATATATATCTATATATGCATATATATAGAGATATATATATGTATCTATATATATATATATATATCTCTCTCTCTATTACCTACTGGCGGTCGCCAGTAGGTAGTTATAGTTAGGACCTCGTTTCTATTCAAAAAGCGTTTTTTGTTTTCCCAATAACTTTGGTGTCGTTTGACGAATCTTCACAAATTGTTCAAAACTAGTGGCCCGCTCGTCAGCTCCTGTTTTTAAAGTTTCGGGGTGATTCGTCAAGCGGGGGCCGAGCAAAAAGGGGGGTCCCAAAACCTGTTTTCCCCATGTTAATTTCCATAGGAAACTTTAGACAAAGCTACAGCCCGAACTGCTGAACGGTATTACACCAAATTTTGCAAAAAGGTAGCCCTTGGTTCAGAAAGAGCCCTTTTTGTTAAATGGTGTAAATCCGTTCAGTAGTTGCTGAGAAATTAAATAAATAAAAAATGTATATATCTGAGCACCGAGGAGGGTTCGCGAACCCTCCCGGGCACGAGCTTCACTCTGATTGGCTGCCAACACTCCAAACCAGGAAGTGTTGGCAGCCATCTTGTGACTGGGGATGGGGTCCCCGGGGCCAATAGAGGCCTCAGGAGGGGGGCCACGCAGCCCCCCCTCCTTAAAAAATATAAAACAAAAAAAAAAGAAATGTGGCCATGCCCCGGGGGATGGGATCCCCGGGCCGAAATTGGCCTCGGGAGGGGGGCCGCGCGGCCCCCTTCCCGTTTAAAAAAAAAAAAATGTAAAAGAAGGTCAGGCCCTGGGGGATGGGGTCCCAAGGGCCCCAAATAATGTAAAAGAAGGGGGGCCACACAGCCCTCCTTATAAAAAAAAAACAACAAAAAAAACCGGCATCGCGCCGGAGGCCCGCCCCCTCCCTGCAGCACTCAGCAAACGCACCCCCTGGCACGTTGTAAGTTGGGGAATTAATTCCCCTTGAATACTGAGGGTCCCTGGGGGCTAACTAGCCCACCAGGAACTCTAATATTTGACTAAAACAATTTACAGTGTGGTCATTAGATTTAACTAAATGGCCAGTACTAGAAGTCCTACAACAATGATTACTTAATCGATATATTGTGTCAAAGATAGAAGAACATTTCCAAATAAATCAAGCAAAAGAAGAAGAGAACATCAAAAATAAGTATTTTTCTTGTGCAATTTAATGTTATTTAGTCCAATGTTTTATCATAGCAGTTGGGGATAACTTCAAACATAGTACCCAAAAGTGTCTAAGAGTCAAGGAGCAGTACATGTAATATTCACATTGTATACATAGTTTGAAAATTGGTTGAGCACTACAAGCAAGAGCAATATTAGCGGCCAGACTGGAGGTCCTAATCCTAGGGCCTTCCAGGTAGTAATGGTTGACGAACAGCCGATGACAGCCGACACGTGTTTTGTTACATATGCGTAACTTTCTCAAGGCTGTAAACAAAGATGAATAATAAAAAAATATAGTGCTCATTACATACTTTTTCTGGTATGTACATCAGATGATATTATTGCTTCAATTTCAGGTGTAGCCAATGTGTGAAAGAAGGATTAAGAAGCGTGCAGTGATGTTCTCTTGTGGTATTTAGAAAGAAGAAGTGCTTATCAATTCATTTCTATAAGTGAAGGTGACGCATACAAAGAAAGGAGTTCTAGGAAAGCCATGATGTCCCAAAAAGTGACCAGCAAGGAGAGTAAGTCCAAAGAGTGATTGGAAAAGAAATGAAAACACGTGAAAAAAACAAATTTAAAAGGGCCATAGTTCAGAGAAAATGGTAGATCATGCTTCAAAGCTCTAAATTTTCACAAAATAAGGGTAAAAGAGGGAGCTTAATGAGTACCTTGCTCTCTATTATTGATAAAGCTGTTGTAGCGTGGAAAGGTTTTAGTGTTATCCTTAGCGCGGTCATTAGTCTTATGAGGTCAATTCTGAGAGACAAAAATAAAGAAAAATGAGTGTGATCACACCCTTATCAGTGGTTGATTATTCACTAATTATTCGAGGTCTAAAAAGCTAGAGACACTCCGAAAGATAAGTACCTGAATCTCGTGTGTCGTATTTCCCCCCCCTTAGGGGCAACGTAGTATAAAAAACGTGACTATTCACAGATCCGTCGTGAGTGGACCTGTGAGAGAACGTCAATAGAAAGATGTTAAGATTTGATTGTGGATATTAGATCCCCGATCTGTATTTATTAGTCTATGTTCTCTATAAAGGGAACCACCCACAGACAGGCTGGGAAATCTAACGGGGCGACCTCCTCTTACTTTACGTGCCAGGTACAGATCATGTTTCTTTTTGGATAACTATCAGCTCACTGTTTCCTTCGGCACAATGGCCCATTTTGAATAGAATCTTGCATACAACTTTTGGTCAAGCCAGCGTAGTTAATCTCGGGACCACACGTCGCATCAATTGACTAACTTACGTGATATCTGTCATATATTTTTCGATAGATGGTTCCCTTTATAGAGAACATAGACTAATAAATACAGATCGGGGATCTAATATCCACAAATTTAGAGCTTTGAAGCATGATCTACCATTTTCTCTGAACTATGGCCCTTTTAAATTTGTTTTTTCACGTGTTTTCATTTCTTTTCCAATCACTTTTTGGACTTACTCTCCTTGCTGGTCACTTTTTGGGACATCATGGCTTTCCTAGAACTCCTTTCTTTGTATGCGTCACCTTCACTTATAGAAATGAATTGATAAACACTTCTTCTTTCTAAATACCACAAGAGAACATCACTGCACGCTTCTTAATCCTTCTTTCACACATTGGCTACACCCGAAATTGAAGCAATAATATCATCTGATGTACATACCAGAAAAAGTATGTAATGAGCACTATATTTTTTTATTATTCATCTTTGTTTACAGCCTTGAGAAAGTTACGCATATGTAACGAAACACGTGTCGGCTGTCATCGGCTGTTCATCAACCATTACTACCTGGAAGGCCCTAGGATTAGGACCTCCAGTCTGGCCGCTAATATTGCTCTTGCTTGTAGTGCTCAACCAATTTTCAAACTATGTATACAATGTGAATATTACATGTACTGCTCCTTGACTCTTAGACACTTTTGGGTACTATGTTTGAAGTTATCCCCAACTGCTATGATAAAACATTGGACTAAATAACATTAAATTGCACAAGAAAAATACTCATTTTTGATGTTCTCTTCTTCTTTTGCTTGATTTATTTGGAAATGTTCTTCTATCTTTGATACAATATATCGATTAAGTAATCATTGTTGTAGGACTTCTAGTACTGGCCATTTAGTTAAATCTAATGACCACACTGTAAATTGTTTTAGTCAAATATTAGAGTGCCGAGGTACAACCGTTTTCTAAGACTTGAAACAACGGGTATTTAATACCCGTTGACTTGGCATCCTTGGTAGTGGGATGCTCCTGTTATCTTGAAGGGCACCGTAATCTCTGCATATTGACATACTGGAAACAGATAAATAACGTTAAAGCTATTTTGAGAATTTGATGTGCTACTTCTAAACCACCACTACCGGCCTATGATATTGTATAGCCCACCAGGAACCTCCAGTATGCGCCACAGAGCTGCGTTGCAGAGAGGTGTTCCGAGGCCGCGCCCCTTTTTACACCTCTCTGCAACTCAGCTCTGTGGCGCTTACTGGAGGTACCTGGTGGGCTAGTTGGCCCCCAGGGACCCGCAGGACTCAAGGGGAATAAATCCCCCAATTTACAATGTGCCAGGGGGCACGTTTGCACAGTGGTGCAGGGAGGGGGCGGGGCCTAACAAAACAAGTGTGCAAATGTGCCCCCTGGCACGTTGTAAATTGGGGGATTAAGTCGCCTTCAATCCTGAGGGTCCCTGAGGGCCAACTAGCCCACCTGGTACCTCCAGTAAGTGCCACAGAGCTGCGTTGCAGAGGGGTGGTCCGAGGCCACGCCCTTTTTACACCACTCTGCAAACGCGGCTTCTGGCGCACTGCTGGTGGGGCAATGAGGTCCTCTTGTGTCCTGAGGACCTCGGGACTCAAGTGGACTTCATCCTCCGAGCAGCAGTGAGCCAGAAGCCGCATTTGCAGCGTGGTGTAAAAAGGGGCATGGCCTCGGAACACCTCTCTGCAATGCAGCTCTGTGGTGCTTACTGGAGGTACCTGGTGGGCTAATTGGCCCCCAGGGACCCTCAGGATTCAAGGTGACTTAATCCCTTAACTTACAACATGCAAGGGGGCGCGTTTGCACAGTGGTGCAGGGAGGGGGCGGGGCCTGATATTACAAGTTAGCAATCTTGCTGTGTGGGACTTACTGGAGGTAATAAAAGGGGTAGTTGGCCCCCAAGGTTGACATTGGGGGCTAACTACCCCTCCTGTTACCTCCAGTAAATCCCACACAGTGGGATTGCTAAAAGGTGTTTGGAGGCCACGCTCACCTTTCTCCACCACTCTGAAAACGAGACTGCTATGTTATAGTTAGAAATTAGCATTTAAAAAACCTTTGAAATTCACTGAAAAAACCATAGGTTTCAGGGACGTTATAGTTAGAAATTAGCATTTAAAAAACCATTGAAATTCACTGAAAAAACCATAGGTTTCAGGCACGTTATAGTTAGAAATTAGCATTTAAAAAACCTTAGAAATTCACTGAAAAAACCAAAGGTTTCAGGGACTTTATAGTTAGTTGGACATTATACTCGTACAAAACCAGAGAAATTCCGCCGTTCTAGTTAGTTCAGCTAACTGTAACTCGTGCCCCCGCAATGCACTGCTGATGACGACACATATTACATCATTCATGACATGGTCAGTGACATCACTGATGACATCTCAAATGACATCACTGATGACATCACTGATGACATCATCCACGTGAAAATCTGATGCACCTCCTCACACCCTAATATAACCTTTGATACACCCACTGTAAAATACAGACTACCATTTTCGAAACCATCGACACACCAATACCAGTTAGTACATACGCACTCACTTATTCCTAGGTCTACACACTCATCCACTCATTCACCCATACAATCACTCATACATGCAGTCACTCATCAATACAACACTATCATATGCACTCATACACCTATACAGACACTCACACACCACCACTCATCCAGAGTTACTCACACACCTAGTCAGTCATGCAAAGAATCAATCACACTTCAATTTACTCACCTATACAGTTATACACACACCACATCACTTATTCAAACAGAAATAAATGCATACTTACTCTCTTATACAATCACTGATACAAGTACACACTCATCCATACAACCACTCTCAAAATCACTGACTCTCACGTAGTCATTTATATACTCCAACTCTCACATACACTGCCTTTTACATATGTAGTTACTTGAACATGTTCCACTGAGACATCTATTCACTCACCAACACACCCATACACACACTCACCCACCCATACAGCAGTTTCCACATGCACCCTTGAACCCATACACCCAGTGAATCAACCACTCAAACATCTATGCACAGAGTCACACACCTCCCACCCACCCACACACACACTGAGGCACCCATACAAATACTCAGGCAACCAATCGATAACCCATATAGACACTCATGTAGCTACTGACCAACCCATGCAGCAGCTTATACAACAACAGACAGACTGATACAGACATTCACACAGTTTAGTCACTAACCCGTGCATTCAGTAAGACACATGTAATCACTCACTTAAACAGTCAGTCACGCACCTACTAAATCCTCCATCCAGACACTTATACACCCACTCATTCTTCAATACACCTTGGCATATATATAATACATATTTAAACTTTAAAGAAACACACAGTCACTGGATGATGTCATCAGTGATGTCGCTGACCATGTCATGAATGATGTAATATGTGACGTCATCAGCATTGCATTGCGGGGGCGCGAGTTGTAGTTAGCTGAACTAACTATGACGGTGGAATTTCTCTGGTTTTGTACGAGTGAAATGTCCAATTAACTATAACGTCCCTGAAACCTTTGGTCTTTTCAGTGAATATATATATATATAGATAGATAGATAGATAGATAGATAGATAGATAGTTCTAGTTAGAAATGCTTTTCCATAGACGGAGCATTATGTGGTTTGTTAATAACTTTGGCCCGTTTCACCAATCTTCACAAAACTTTACAAAAAAAGTTACTTCATCTCAGCTCCATCCTGGAAAGTTTCGGGATAGTCCGTTGAGCGGGGTGTTAGAAATGGGATTCCTAGTTGACTGAGGTATGCACCTAGGCCAGGCAGGAACCACCACTCTAGTCAGGGTAAGCAGGATACACAATTAGATAACCTATGCCCACCCTCTAGTAGCTTGGCACAGAGCAGTCAGGCTCAAACAAAGATGAAGGAACAAAATGAATACACCACAAAAAGAATCCACACAGGATTAGAAAAATATTTATCTGAGCAAAATGTGACCAAAACGACAAAAATCCAATCAGTAGAAGTCAAGATATGAATTTTTAAAGATTAAATGCAAAATTAGTGCTTAGAAGTCAAAAGCGATCAAAATGTTACTTGAGGTCGCGAGGTACCGGTACAAATCCAAAGTTCAGGCCGACTGCAATCGACGACAGGCCGGCTACAGGACCCAGACAGGTCCAGCTGAAGAAATACCTTGGATGGAACTTTTGTCAATGTCAAGAGTTATTGGAACTGGCACTTTCTGGTTGGCTGAGACAGTACCACGGCCAGGCAGAACCTACCACTCTTGTCAGGGGCGGGTGATTAAACACACTGTATAACCTGCGCTCACCCTTGGGTAGCTTGGCACTGAGCAGTCAGGCTTACCACAGAGGAAATGTGTAAAGCATTGGCACAGCACTCACTCACGATAAATACCTTGAGCGTCACAAAAGAGACTTCACACGTGATGTATTTAAATAAAGTTTGTATCCAACACACAATAATCAACACAAAATAAGCATCATGTATTTCTGGGCTTAAATCACATTAGGAATTATTACTAGCAGTACTAGGCCCAGCCGTGTTCAAATACCATTAGTAATATGCACACTTGCGAAAGATCCTAATCTATCTCCCCAGCACTGTTATGCAGTGCAATACATTGTCCGTCCCAGACCCACCCTGGCAATTCTTATAATTCAATACCATACAGTTACATGCACCGCGGGTCACAACGATATCAGAAATATGTACATACCACAATTCATAATACTTTTTAGCAGCACCGCAGGCCGAGGCCGCGCGGGTAAAACCAATGTCACACGTAAGGGTATTCTGGCAAGAAATCAACATATCAGACAAACCGCCGTCCAATGTTGTGAATCATGGGCGGTTCCCCACTCTCACCCACACACACACACTCACTATGCACCACCACCCGGTGCAATGGATATCAGAAAAATCCGTACGGAAATGCTTGCACACATATGCAGTCAGTACCCTAATGGGGTGCACTGATACCCTGCAGGCCAATTGGTTACACACTGCAGACCCCATGGCCCCAAGCCTCCCTCTGCCCTTCAACTCACCCCAACTATCCTACACCCACAGATTGGAGACACCCTGTTCTCCCCCCGGTCACTAGGCCGCACGCGGCTGAAGTCAATCTTAGTCAGGGTGCCAGGAAGAGGGTGGGGGTAGGCAGCAAGGCCAATTAGGAGGCAGTCAGCAACAGGTGTTTGGTAACAAATCGAGAAGTTCACCCACAGGATGCGTAGCAGACAAGGGCCACGAGCAATAGATGGTCACGCCAGAGGGGTCCCCAAGGGCCTTTCGGCACAGCCTAGTTCTGCAAAGAACAAGGGGGGTCACACAGCCACTTGACTCACTTCTGATCATTCTCTGTAGCATTCCTCTATGCCAGTCAGTCACTCTCACCACCCAGGCCTGAACCGGGCAATACTACCTGGTAACGCAGTGTTGTTAGGGAAGGCCGAGTGAAGAGAGGGCCAAGTAGGGAACAGTAGCAGAATGGAGAATAAAGCACGGGGGCCTCTCGGAAGGTAGAGGCACCCCATCAGGTACACATTGATCAGAGTCGCACCCAGGCAATCCGGCACAACGTCGGGTGCGCAATGATATGGGTCGCACCAGACTGTTACGGTCACAGACAGTGAAGAGTTACAAATTCCATACCTCCTTGGAAATGAGGCACAACGTTCGATGCATATCGATGTTGGCTGCACCAGATAGCTCCGGTCACACACAATGAAGAGTTGCAAATTCCGTCCCTCCCTGAAAATGAGGCACAGTGTCCGATGCATGTCAATATTGGTCACACCAGACAGTTCAGGTCACACACACAAGCACAAGTTCAGCAATGCTTCATGAGGTCGAATGAGGCACTACTTCAGTTCCTTCCCCACCTCAAAGGGTCACAACTTGTGAATCAGACACCGCATGCAGTTGGCATGTAGCACAAGAGAGATGCGGCACAAACGACAAAGCGGGCCACTTGGGTCCCGCAACCGGTAAATCCACTCACCACCCACAAGACGCTTATGCGTGCCAAGGTCCCCACAATGAGGAGGGCACAAATCTTAGATGTGTTCCAGACTTTGGGATCTGCGCAAGGCAATCCAGTCTCAAGGAACAATTCTTAGTTCAATACCGACACCACGCTACCAGTAGAAATCCAGCAAATTATGTGGGCACTTGAGAGGGCACTGCACTTCAGATTTCGCAGGTAGACAGTGTGTGTCCATCTTAGGAGATCTTTGATGTCCCTGAGACCACTGAAAGAACAGGGGGCAAACTCAGAGAGTTGAAGAGTACACTTCAAGGTGTCACACAGCAGCAGGTAGTCGTCCCAGGCCAGTCACTATTCAGGAAAGGCATGCAGTCCCTTTCAATGGCAGTAATCATCCTTGTGCACAACAGAGTCCTCTGGCAATGTGCACCACATAGTCTAGGTTCTCCGGTCGTATGTTTCCATAAGCGTATCTCACCCCGTGCTGAAGTATGGCACCAGTAGTTATACTGGAGTGTGCCTTTGAAGTTGGGGGCGGTTCAAAAGAACCGAGACAGACCATCAGCTTTGGAGTGATCTACCCCTGGTCGGTGCTCCACCCTAAAGTCCATCCCCTGTAAGGAAATGAGCCACCTCAACAGATTTGGATTCTGTCCCTCATCTGCATTAGCCACCTGAGGGGGCTGTGGTCCGTTTGAACCAAGAAGTGAGTGCCAAACAAATACGGTCTCAATTTCTTCAGGGCCCAGATCACTGCAAAGGCCTCCCTTTCTATCCTGCTATACCTTTCTTCCGGGGAAGTAGCCTCTGGGAGATTAAGGCTACCGGCTGGTCTAGGCCCTCTTCGTTCAACTGAGACAGCACTGCTACGATACCGTGTTCGGAGGCGTTCGTCTAAACTATGAATTTCTGAGAGACGTCGGGGACCCGGGGCACAGAAGCTGTGCACATGGCCTGTTTGAGGGAGTCAAACGCAGTTTGGCAGGCCTCGGTCTATATTACATTCTGGGCCCTTTCTTCGAGGTCAGCTCCGTCAAGGGGGTCACAATAGTGCTATATCCCTTGATGAACTTCCAGTAGTACCCAGCGAGGCTCAAGAAGCCTCTGATACCCATTTGGGTTTTGGGGGGCTTCCAGGACCCACCCAGTGTCCCAAGTACAGCACGGACCCTTGCCCTATCTGGCACTTACTGGTCTTGATAGACAGGCCAGCCTGCTGCAGGGCCTGAAGTACTTCCTGGAGGTGAAAGAAGTGATCCTCCCAACTGCTACTGAAGACAGCAATGTCATCCAGATGCAGAGAAGGACTCCATACCAGCAAGGAGCTGGTTCACCAACTTCTGGAAGGTGGCAGGGCATTCTTGAGCCCAAAGGGCATGACCCTGAATTGATAATGCCCCTCCGGAGTTGAGAAGGCAGTTTTCTCTTTGGCTCCCTTGGTGAGGGCCATCTGCCAGTACCCGGAGGTGAGGTCGAAGGTACTTAAATACTGGGCCACGCCTAACCTGTCGATCAACTTATTGGCCTGCGGAATGGGATGGGCATTCATCTGGGCCACCAAGTTCAGCAACCTATAGTCTACACAGAACCAGAGTTCAGGAGTGGTGCCCACCGAAGCGGCCTTTGGTACCAGAACCACCCGGCTGGGCCAGGGACTGCTAGAGGCCTCTATGACCCCAATTCTAGCATCTTTGACACCTCCACCTTGATGCTAGACGTCACCTTATCTGGCAACCTGTAAGATTTGCTCTTGACAGGGAGGTTGTTGCCTGTATCCATATCATGGGTGCACAGGGGGTCATCCCCAGGATAAGACAGAAGAGAGAGGGAAACTGCCCTAACACTGGGTGACAGTACCTCAGCTGGTCAAGAGTTAAAGTGAGGGACAGGATTAACCCTTCCACTGACACATCCATCTCCTTAGAGTCCAGAAGGTAGGAGAGAGGTTCCCTCTCCTCTTCCTCCTCCCCTTCCATCACCATAAACATGGTGACCTCAGACCTCTCAAAGTGTGGCTTGAGGCGATTAATGTGCAGTACCCAGAAGGGCTGCCTCGCGGTCTTGAGATCCACCAGGTAGTTGGCCTCCCACTTCCTCTCAATCAACTCATAAGACCCAGTCCATCGGTCCTGGAGGGGCCCCCCAACTCAACACGCTCCATCACCCACACTTTCTGTCCAGGTGTCAACTACACAGGAGTGCAATTCCTGTTGTACCATGCTTGCTTCCACAACTTAGCCATTTGGCTCCGGAAGGCTAACATGTAGCTTACGACATCTCTGGGGGTTCTCTTAGGTGACTGCTCCCAACTCTCCTTAATCAAACTTAGAGGTCCCCTAACCAGGTGCCTGAATAGAAGCTTGAAGGAGCTAAACCCCACTCCTTTCTGAGGCACCTCCCGGTAGGCAAACAACACGCATGGTGAGAGGACGTCCCACATTTTCCTCGGGCCTCTGGCAGGCCTCTGATCATGCCTTTTGAGGGTCTTGTTGAATCTTTCAACAATCCATTAGTTTGGGGTGGTAAAGGATGGAGGACTTATATGTCACTCCACACTCCTTCCAAATGGCCTGCATGTAAGCAGATATGAAGTTCATGCCCCTGTCAGACACTACCTCCTTGGGGGACCCTACCCAAGTAAAAATCTCCATTAGGGCCTTGGCCACTGCCAGTGTGGTTGTGGTCCTCAGAGCATTGCCTCTGGGTTTCGAGTGGCATAATCCAGTAGGACCAGGATGAACCTATGCCTTGCAGCCGTCTGGGATCCATTGGCTCTACTATGTTGATGCCCACCCTCTCAAAGGGGATGTCAACGATGGGCAAGAGGTTAAGGGGAGTTTTAAGTTTCCGCCCTGCCTTGCCACTGGCCTGGCAGATCACACAGGTCTTGCAAAATGTATCTTAGGACACCCTGAGTCTGGCACAAGTGTCCTGCCAGAGGACTGTCATGGGCTAATTCCAATAGGAAGGCCCGATAACACTGGGGGACCACCAGGGCCCGGTGGGCCCTCTATCCAGGAGCCTTAGACTCACTGTACAGATGGTTGCCCTCCCAGCAAAGGTGATGAGTGCCGGACTCATCACCGGCTGCTTGGGTCTCAGCTTGCCGTATCAGGCCCTCGAGGGTGGGTCATTCTCTCTGTGCCCTAGAGAACTCTTCCTTGGTGGGGCCTCCTTTCACATGCCAACCGGCAAGCGCAGGCAGGGCACCATCAGGAGTAATGTCCTCTTCAGTGAACTCTTGGGTGACCTCGGCCAGTTCCCCTTTCATCTCACCGGAGGAACATTCTGAGGCGGGTGTCCCCGTCATTGTCATCTTCTCCTCTTAGCAGGGGGCTGGGCCATTGTTCCAGACTCGGGCAGCCATGGATCGTGTGGTAGCACAGATCCAGTCGGGTAAAGCCAACATCTTCACATGAGCCCGGAGCTCCACTTCCTTCCAGACAGTGTGCTCCAGGTCATAACCCGACACACAATCCACTGGCCTGGGGACTCATGGCAACATTCAACAGGCCCAACAACCCCCATCCAAATGGCACCTGGGCCACCAGGAAACGACCCTCTCAGTTGTCACCCACCACCACCTGGTGGATGGCTTGGGGAATTACCTGCTCTGGGGAGACCAGCTGGCTCCTTACCAAAGTCATGCTGGCCCCTGTATCGCGCTGAGCCTCTACCCCTTGCCCATTGATGGTGACCCTTTGCCTAAACTTTGATGTATTGTCAGGCACTTGGATCCTGGGAACCATCTCACTGTCACCCAGGGACATTAGGGTGACACTGCTAAACTCCCCCCTCTTTGCCGGGAGACACCTCCTCCCCCATTACCATGTTTGTCACCCCTGCAGCCTTTCCTCCAGCTGGTGGGGCTACTAGGTTTGGACACTTAGGATCTCCTTTGTAGGGTTCGTACCCGTAACACACATAGCATCTAGGGGTCTTTGGCAGCAGACTCATAAATAGGTTACCCGGGGTGTTTGGTGGGGCGCTGGGTGGGGTCAGTGGGGCCGGGAGGAGGGAAGGGCTGAGCGGGAAAAGAGCAGTTTAGCCCGGAGGAGGGAGGGTGAGGGTCGAAGCAAAAGTGGGTGTGGGTAAGAAGAGTCTACAAGTGAATCTGAGGAAAAAGAGCCACGTTAAAAGGAAATCTGTGGAAAAACGAGTAAAGTTAAGAGAACAATCTGTGGAAAGAATATCAAAGTTAATAGGGAATCTGTGGAAAAATGGGTAAAGTTAAGAGAGAAATCTGTGGAAAGAAGATCAAAGTTAAGAGGGATCTGTGGAAAAAGAAGCAAAGTTAAGAGAGGAATCTGTGGAAAGAAGAGCAAAGTTAAGAGAGAATCTGTGGAAAACAAGCAAAGTTAGGAGAGGAATCTGTGGAAAAAAGAGCAAAGTTAAGAGGGAATGTTTGGAAAAACAAGTAAAGTTAAGAGGAATTTATGGATAAACAAGCAAAAGTTAGGAAAGGAATCTGTGGAAGGAAGAGTAAAGTTAAGAGAGGCATCTGTGGAAAAACGAGTAGAGGTAAGAGGGAGAACTGAGGAAAAAGAGCACGGTCTAGGGGAAATCTGTGGGAAAGAACAAAGATTTGGGGTTAACCTGCTGGGTGGTGCTATCAGCAGGGGAGAGCTGGCCCGGGGATATGTACTGGCAGTGTGGTGAGTTTGCCTACACTCTGCTCGTCCCCGGATGGCGCAGAGTTTGTTCCCTCGTAACCATACACACCCTGACCCTGGTCATTCCCCGAGAAGAACTATTGGATTTGTACCAGCACCCGCTAAGGAAAAAGATAACCTTGCTGAATAGGGCCAGTGGAAAAATAACTGTGGGTTATTTTGGCTGGGCTCAGTACAAGGACATTCCAGAAGAATTCAGATTGTTCTTGGACACGCAAGTATTGGCAAGAGAGTCCATACCCTTCTTCACCATGTAGACAAAAGCTAATGCCCACTGGATCCAAATAAACAGGTGGGAAATGCTTAAAATGATGAACAGCACTAAGCGCGGCCTTAATTCGATCAAGGAAGAACTGAGAGCAATCCGCCTCATGGTGATGCAGCATCAGTATGTGTTAGACTTAATGACTGGGATGGAGGGAGGGGTGTGTGCCAAGAATGGTGCATCCTGCTGCATGTTTATCCCAGGGAATTACATGGATAATGGGACATTGACTCTTGCCCTCCAAGCACTGCACCGTTTACAGGGAGACATGCGTGAGGTGGGAGTTGCCCCTGAGCAGGAGTGGTTCTCGAATTGGTTCTCCTGGCTCCTCTGGTGGCTTTCCGGTCTGTGCTCATCGTGGTTGCCAGTTTTCATTGTGTTCTTGTTTTTGTGTGGTTCTGTGCAATTGGAGATTTCCTGCTGTAAAAACGCAGCCCTCAAATTAGGTAGAATGCAAGTAACTAGGAAAGTAGTGGTTGTCAAAACCGAAGAACAACAGGCCCCCAATAAAGTAACTGTCATGAAGTACCTCGAGGGAGGAATGTTAATACGGATAAAGTCGATTTCAATATGAATAAACATACATTCATGTATAAAAATAAAGTTGAATCTTTATTGATGAATTTGCCCGTTATGAACTTCACGTCATCCCCAACCCAGAAATACTTAGTCAGGCAGGCGCTGAGACCCAGGCGTGAGGTCACTGATTGATAGGTAACAGGTGGGGTGGCATGTAGCTGGCAGACAAACACGCGAACAGGAAACCCCAGATCAATCCCACAGGTAGGCGCAGCGACACCACAATGTACCAAGGAGATTGGCCCCAATAGAGCACGCATGGACGGAGGGGTATGTGCGTTCCCAAAACATCATAAAGTCAATTGCCACATGAAACATGAAGTTAGGAACACACAGCCAACCAGGACACAGCACACACAGTACACAAAGTGATCGCGCGCTTCCCATGCTGGACATCTGGACACGTTACCCACTGTCCGCATTGTGTCTAAGTAAAGCCGAGGCCCACCTGGATTCTTCATTGAATATATTAATTTATGGCTCCAAAGACAGCGGTTCACATTCCTTATCAAAAAAGGATCACCAGAACTATTTTATGGCATTCAATGAATTGTATAAAACGCCCATCAGATCAATTGTGGGTTGTGACAGTCCTCAGACCCTATGCCTGTAACTGTTCAACCAGCTGCACTGATTAATTAAACAAACTGTTCCTGTTTTACCAAACACCTCTTGTCTCTTGTTTTTCAAGGTATTTCATGCTCAAGCAACAGATTCAATTTGTATGGAGTTCTCTTTTGCGATGATTAAATCTAAAGTGGCTCCTTTGTAATGGGCCGGGCTGTTACAGGCTTGGATAAAGTTGAGGTCCTGAAGAAAGGATTTAAAGCTGTGTACGAGAGGGTCGTTAGAGTTGTTCCACTGAATGTTGAAGTTGCCAAGAAAAATTTGGCTGTTATGTTCGTCATAGTTAGAGGAGATAATCTCTATGATCTGTTCGATGAACGTATGATGGTCACCAGGAGGGTGATAGAGCGTGTGAAGAGAGCAGGTTGAATTGTCAGTGGTGGTGATGTTGATCCTAAGGTATTCACAGGAGGGCACTGGCGGAGCTAGTGATTGTTTTAACAATAGTATGGTCCTATAGATACAGCCTAGTCCACCACCTGAGAGGCCTAGATGGTCTAGTCTGATGATGGCATGCATGACTGTGGGGAACTACTATGTCAAAAATTGTGGATGAGGATTCGTTCAGCCAAGTTTCATTGAGCATAAGGATGTCAAGGTCAAGATTAAGTATGAGATCGGCTGTGTCCGCCGCATGTTTCACAGCTGAGCGACAATTGAGTAACGAGCATTTAAGGGGTGTTTTGGAGGTGTTCAAAAAGTGTGAGAAATGGGAACTTGTTTGAGGTTCTAGTGCTTGGGTAGGATGTCCTGAGAGGGTGAGTGATAATAGTCTCTATTTTTGTAGTAGGAGTGGCATTGACAGCCGGGTATGTTTATAAGTGTCTAGGAGGGAGAGTATGTCATTGTTTGATAACTGTTTTGCTAGTCGGGAGGAGTGGTTGTGATTCGGTATAGATCTCCAGCAAGGATATGCGCTTCACAATCTGCTGTGGTCTCACTTCAGATTACTATAAAGGTAACCTGCATCTATGTTCCCATACTCGTGCAGCCTTCAGTTGGTGTTTTTTAAAACAGATGAACCGCTGAATAAGCCTAATGGTGGAGAAATTAGGGCAATAAACAAAAGTGAAGACACAATTGTCTCCAATTTAGGAGACACGAAGACAATAAACATCATTAAAAACTGAACTTATAATTCCTTGTCTCCAGTGTAGATGTCTATGAGGTATTAAACATTTCTATCAAGTGTGCCTTCTGTGTGCTGCTCTGTGTGCAGTATCACTGTTCTTCTCCATATTACTAGTCTTTTCTCAGACTGCCTACTCATAATTTGCTTGATTTTAGCAGTGTTCCACCAATCTACATATGTTCAATTGTAGTTCAACAAATTTTAACTTCAATTTCTACCATGACACAGTCTTGGATCATATTGTTGAGATCTAGTTATTCCTAAACCTAACCTAATGTTTGGGCTTTAGTCATACTGTGTAAAATGTTTAAGGCTTTGAACTGAGCCAACTCTTTGCTCTGAATTTGAAGCATACCAATAATGTAAAGTCTTTCTGTGAGCAATAGTACAAGGCGGAGTTGAGTAGCGGCACAATGGATTCACAGACTTGCCAACAACTTATCCAGACTAGTAGCTTGAATATTTGTCAGCTACAGATGAAGTTCTGCAAGTCCTGTTGTTATACAGTGCTGAAGGTGACAGAGGTGACTGTCAGCTATTAAATCATTGTCTATAATGTAATACAGTCAATGTGAGACTTTCTCACATTTTTCATAACATAATTCATAATAATGTGTCAATACAGTTAAGAGGAAACCCAGACAAGTGCAACCTTAAAAGGTTTTGGATCTCTTGGAAAACACTTAAATTGAATTACAACACTTTTGAACAAACAACAACAAATAAAGTGCATAGATAATACAGAATTTCAGGCTTATATGAATATGCCACTAGACTTACATAACAAATTTGCAATTTCATATTTAGTACAACAGTGTAAAACCTCTTCCTGGGCACATGCCATCAACCTAATCTTTTAGTTACTAAATGGAAAATACATTGTACTCTTAGTGGCTGGTTCTTGACATAAATTAGCCTTGTACAAGGATAAACAATTGATAATTTGCAAAACCAAGTTTGGAATATTTGCTCCAACATAAACCTAATAATACTATCCGGATGATGGTTAGAAAGACCAATTTACTGAGTATTTTAAAAATTCCTATAAGCATCACAGCCTACTCAACATAATCCACATATATTCACTTGTATGACAGTGTGTAGGGGTTGGGAAGGTTATGTATTGGAAAACACTGATTCAATGATGAGATGTTGGTCATATTTCTTTTTTTTTTTTAAACCAAAAACCTTTAATTAATGATCATTTTCAAATTTGTGATTAATTCTCCAAGCATTCTGTGTTCCAAAAAGTGCACATCAAGATGTACATTTCTGAGGCCGGTCCAAGATCGAACAATATTTCCCATGTGTCCTAGGCTTAAAACAGGTCTTGTCCAATTGCTTAGTAGAATAGGATGAACCTCCCTCCAAAATGAAGTCACAGATTATATGTTTCATATTTTTGGCTTGATAAAAACAACAAGGGTATTTCCGAGAAGCTACATAATGCACATGTCCTGGGTATCATAGAGGTGGTGTATGCCAACAGGTTGAATTTGTTGTAGATATGAGTTGTGGATAGCGGTATATGAGATTAAGGTCAGAAGCCTTAATTCACAAATTGAAAAGAGGTGGAGTCTTTGTGTACCAACATTTGGCTAATATTATCATTATTTGAGGTCTCCTTCTTGCTCAAAATTATACGCGGATGTGTAATGTTCACACATCCAAGCTCACAGAGTAGTTCTTGTATGAGATGAGATACATACACCAACTGCTTTGTTTCAATAGGAGAGGAACCTAATCTGGAGTGTGTTAAAGAAGACCACCAAACGTCCTAAACAAACCTCTTTCTTTACACCTGAAATTACACTAATAAATATCATGCAGCTAACCAACTATAGGAACTTTGCTTCATCAATTACAAAACCAGCACACTATTATTGTGTCACAAAAGAGACATTTTACACTTCTTTGCAAACAATTGGTGGTCAGAATTTTTTCAATAATTGTATTTTAGTACATAAAAACCTTCAAGTGGATGGAAAGATGTCACCAGCCCATGAATTCATGTATTGGTGTAAACTGGCTGCTTCAGATGATTGATTGTTGAAACAATATATTAATATTCAAAATCTAAGGAGCTTGTAAACCTTCAGAAAGTGTGTGGCAAAGCTTGCAACGATCATTCAGCATGTTCATCCCTCCACCGCTAAACAAAAGACAAGATGGCTGACTTTATAGCTTTACAAAGGAGTCAATTAGCACACAGGGAATAGGCTGGAAAAAAAGAAATTAAGAGAGGACATCCATTTTATTTGGATTCATACAGCTACCAGTTGTAAGCATTAGTGTTGGCCAAGTCGGTAATTGACTCTTAGGGGCATATTTTTTTGGAGCGCAGCGTTAAGCCAAGAAGGCTAACACCGCGCTCCGACAGTTTCCAAACGCAGGGATGCATCTTAGTCACAAGAATACTGTGCACCCCTGCCTTTCCCTTAGCGCTGGCGGTAAATGTAGGCGCCTAGTGCCAACGTGGGCACTCTTGCACCATTGTGCAAGGGTGCCTGCATTGCAGGGAAAGATTGTTTATTTGAAGGAAGGTGTCCCTTCCTACACATAAACAATCAGTTATGGCGTTTTGTAACCTCTATGTGTGCTGCAGTTGCAACTTGTCATTTTTTTAATGATTTTTTATGTGCAGGAAGGGACATATAAACAATCAATGGCGTTTTACTGTTTCTATGTGCGCTGCACAATGCAGCACACATAGACACAGCAACAATGAGGAGAAATGAAGCATTTCTCCTCGTTTCTCAATGTTACGACCAGGTTTCCCCTGGTCTTCATTTTGGTGCTGTCCCATATTTACGCCACCCTTGTAAATATGGGGCAGCGTCAAAATCAATGGGTGTTGCGGCACCCATTGCATGCCCCTTTCACGCTAAGGGCCCGATTACGATGTCGGACGGACCTGAGTCCGTCCGACATCGTTTGGAAACTGGGACCGAACGACCTCCTGTCGTCGGTCCCAACCCAGCAATTAGGATGCGACCGAACACTGTTCGGTTGCATTCCTATTCTTTACAATGGGAGCATACTGCTCTCATTGTAAAGAGCTGAGGTGCAGTTCATCCCTGCACCTCAGGTGCCTGCCACGGGGTGCAGGGATCAACAGGGATCAACAGGGGGGCACCATAGGTGCCCCCTTGGCCGCCATCCGGAGGCCTGGCACCCATGTGTCAGAAAGGCCGTTGGAATCTGCCATCGTAATCCCTCGGGTGGAAAGAGCCGCCTGAGGGATTACTGGAGGCTTTCCAAATGGCAGATGGGCTCTCCGAGCCCGTCAGAGGCCATTCGGAAATCCGGTTCGGATTCCTTTCCGACCGACCCCATCAAAATGGGTCGGTCGGAAAGGAATCCGAACAGCCAATTACAATGCCATAGGAATGGCTCCAAACGAAGGTCGGAGCCGTTTCCTACGGCATCGTAATCAGGCACTTGGGGGTATATTCACAAGAACGTGTGATAACTACCGCAAGAGTAGCGTAACGCAACTTTCAATATCGCAGCCTAGCGCGGGAAAATAACCCTGTGTCAACGTGGAATTCACAACACGGCGGTAGCATGCGATAGTTGGCCGACACCGCAGACAATGTCCGCGATACAGCCACCACGATGGAGATAAAAACACAAACCACAACACCAAAAAACATGCGATGGGCCAAAGCGCGATGAGGAAACAGCGACAAGCAGCACCAGGCCTGCAACACACACCTGGCAGGCGTAAAAAATCTCCATAAAAGTAGAAAAAACACCCACACACAAACTGACCAACACACAAGCACCATGGAGGCAGCCGGAGCAGGCGCAGAGGACAAGCGCAACCCCACAAGCACCCCGGACGACAAGCCTGGGACCTCGGGGACAGGGAAGGGCAAGGACAAGAAGACGAGGAAGACCAAGTTCAGTCCGCAGGCGAACAGGATCATAGTCACGGAGGTGATGGAACACCATCAACAACTCTTCGTCACCTCCAACGTGTCATTGGGCACCAAAACTGGAATATGGCGGGACATCGTCGACAAGGTGAATGCCGTCGGAGAGCACAAGCGGACAATGGACGAGGTCAAGAGGTGATGGAATGACATCAAGCGGAAGACCAAGGAGAAACTCTCCGCCAACCTGAAGGCAGGAACGCAGACCGGAGGTGGGGGCCCAGCGCCACAGCTGGAGCTGGATGACATGGAGGAGCTGGTGTCGACAGTCATCAGTGTGGAGACTGTGGCCGGAGTCGGGGGACCGGACACTGCTCGACAGGACACAACACAACCGCAACAGGGTGAGTGACCACCAGGTACTGGGGGGATGGGGGAGATGGCCACAATGGCACACATGCACAAGCAAGCAGGGCACAGTGCACACCCACAATCACTCTGGGTCCTCGCCCAGACCCACAGACTGTCACAATGTACAATGCCATGCTGTCTGAATGTCAACCTGTACCATGTGGCTACATACATGTGGACACATTGTAATACACCATCTCCCCTTCACATCGCAGGGGCATCGTCAACACCTCCTGCAGAGCAGTCACAGCCACTCTTCACTGATGACGAGGAGGAGGACAACACCAGCATCGACACCCAAACCATCCAAGACCTCATTGACCTCATCCGCAACTCACCTCCAGGATGAGGGCAGCCCAGCTACATCCATGAGACCCCACCCACCACCCACCACCCAAACCACCCAGCAGGAGGCACCCACTGCCCCGGCACCCTCCCAAGTCCCCCAGGAACAACAAATGGCCTTCCAACGCCGTGTGCTGGAGGGCCAGAGGGAGACGGCCAAGCAGGTGCGGGTGGGGTTCGAGCTCATGGCTACCAAACTGGACGCCATCCTTGGGTGTCTATGTCCGCCCCATGGACTCCAGCGAGCCCTGACTGACATCTCTGGAGTCATGACGCGGAGGGAAGAATACCTGTCCGCTCAGAGTGGCCCCAGCGATGCCAGCCGTGAGCTGGCACACATGCGGAGGCTCATGGAGGACATGGTGCGGATGGAGGCGGAAAGGATGGCAGCCGCCGCTGCACATCAGCGAAATGTAGCTGGGATCTACCGTGCCCTGCATGTCCTCATCATGGCATTGCTGCCACAAGGTGTGGCGATGATGAATGCTGCTGCCCCCACACCATCCACATCTCCGCCCCCTGGTGTGTCAGTGCCTTCCAGTGTGGCAGGCATATCCACTCCGGCACCTGATGTGTCACTGCCACACAGTGCGGCCGACAATCCTCCTCCGTCCCTGATGTGACAGTGGCACACAGTGCCGTAGCCGGTCCTGCAACACCCACAGGTGGGGAAGGGCACACACCCGGGGACGAGGACGTGGATGGGACTGTGGTCAGGAGGGCCAGGCACTAGCATCCATTTCCGCCACCTTGCCTGTTTCTGCTTGGTGCCACACATGGCCTCAAGACCTACCACTGACCCCCGGTACACTCCGATGCACTCACCTTGGACAGCGACATGGACTGCCACATCCTGTTTGACGACCAATGACACGGCGGACAGACTGCGGACTGTACCCTTCCTCTTCCGCAGTACAGGTCATCCCCGGATGGACACTGGCTGGCCCTCCACAGGCCCATATTGTGTAGTGTGCTCGGCATTGCCCTGTACCGCTCCAGCTGCATGACTGCACTGGATGTGCAAATAAACATCCAGTGACGCACTGCTGTGTAATGTCTTACGTCATTCATGTATGGATGTGTGGATGAATGTGGGGACAGTGCCTTCCCTTGCGTCAATGATGTTCATCCTGTGGGATGCCAGTCAGAGAGTGCAACATTGCATCTTGTGTCCCGGGTTCCGTGAACACTGCAACAGGGACACACGCATCAGTCACTTCCTTGTCCGGACATGGACTGGACCACGCCCAGAGCCCACGAGGCATTGTTGCAAGCCCTGTGCTGGTCGGGCGTACGGCAGGCCAGACCACTACGCTAACGCCCCGAGGGGGGGCCCTCATTGCTACCCGTCGCAGCCGTACTCGCTGGTGGTGTGCAGGTCACTGGTCTAGTTGTCAGCATGTCACAACCACTCCCTGAGGGCAGGTTTTCACACACACCACAACCATCTGGCACAGGCGTCACAGGCCATGTGACTCCGCCAACATAAGGGGTTGACGACATCACATTCCCCTCTTCCGGTGGTGACTGGATGACGGCCGCTCCACGGTTCTCACTCATGTAGGGCCCATGAGTTGTTGCGCACAGGGTTAGTGGCATCCGAGGCCTTGCGGAGGGCATGGGCCTACCACCACGTGGCGCAGACTGGGGTTGCACAGGGTTAGTGGCACACGAGGCCTTGAGTAAGGCACAGGCCTACCACTACGTGGCGCCGACTGGGGTTGCACAGGGTTAGTGGCACCCGGGGCCTTGCGGACGGCACAGGCACCCTGCCACGGGACGGTGACTTGGGGTGCACTGTGTCAGTGGCACCTTGAGCTGCTGAGCAGGTGTGCAGCCTGCGATGATGCCCCGTCCCGGCGGTCCGGACAGATCAGGTTTTGTGTGCCCTGCTGGACCGCAGTGTAGGCCAGAGCCAGCGGGCAGCGCGGGCCTACCGCCACGTGGCGCCGCTTCCGGGATCCCAGAGTTGGTGGCACCCATTGGGCTGAGCGGGTGTGCAGCCTGCGATGGTGCCGGGTGCACTGGTATGTCCTCTGCCATGGAGTAATCAAGACCCAGCACCAAACGTGAGACCTGGTGGCCTGCGGAGCGGGCTGCATGATGTGGAGGGTGCCATGTCTGCGGGCCCCGGGATTGTGGCTTGCAGCGGCACGTGGTGGGACCTCCTGTCTACATGCCGGTGGTGGAAGGTGAGCATTGAGGCCTGGGTGTGCATGGGCGGGCATGCTCCGATGGGCGGCGGGAGAGGTTGGGGTGCCTCTGCCTGGGTGTGCATGGGCAGGCAGGCGATGTTGTCTTGTGCAAGTGTGTGTACTGTGCCAGTCATGTATCTGGGCTCTGTTTCAGCTGACGGCTCTGAATATAATGTGTGACCTGGTGAACTGCCCGACATACCAGCACATGGTTGGAGACACACCGGTGGCAGCAGGTGAGCAGTGTGGCCTGGGTGAGCAGGGGCGGCACTCTCTCTCTCTCTCTCCCTCTCTTCTCTCTCTCTCTTCCTCCCACTCTTCCTCTCTCTCTCTCTCTCTCTCCCTCCCACTCTTCTCTCTCTCTCTCCCTCCCACTCTTCTCTCTCTCTCTCTCTCCCTCCCACTCTTCTCTCTCTCTCTCCCTCCCACTCTTCCTCTCTTTCCTCTTCTCTCTCTCTCTCTCTCTCTCCCTCCCACTCTTCTCTCTCTCTCTCCCTCCCACTCTTCCTCTCTCTCTCCTCTTCCTCTCTCTCTCCCTCCCACTCTTCCTCTCTCTCTCCCTCCCACTCTTCCTCTCTCTCTCCCCTTTGCTCTCTCTCTGTCCTCTGATGTGCGCAGGACACACCTTCTCATCATGTTTTTTGTCTTACAGGCTGTGACCTACTTATTGTCCGGAGGGGAGCGGCCATGTGTCTTCATTTCATTTCGTTGTTCATTTTAATAAAGATTCATTTGTTGCTTCGAAAGTGAATGTGTGCTGGTCATTTCTGTGATGACACATCCATGTCACCAGTTGTGATTGTGCGGCATCAAGCGGAATATTTTGTAAATGTTTCGGTGTGGCTGATGTGGCATGTCTTTGGTCGGGGGGTGCCAGGGAGGGGTGGTCCTGGGGGTGGTGGCGGTGGGTGTTGTGGCCCTCTTGGGTGTCCGGGCCGCATGATGGGTGGCTCCATGGCATCTGTTGCCCTTCCGATGTAGCCCTGGGCTGTGCTCCCTGTTGTGGTGCTGGCTGCCGTCCGACTTTACACCAGTTCAGAGCAGGTGTAGATTTCCTGGTGCTAACGCACCTTATCGCCTGTTTTGTGTTTTTAGCGCGGATGTGGCTGGTCGTTGTGAATGTTGAGGTGTGCTGTTATCTCGACTTTTGTCACGGGAACGCCTACTCTGCATCTCATTAGCGATATTTGAGGGGGTCCTCTGTGGCGATGTTTTTTGCGGCTGCTATCGCGGGTAAAGTGGTGCTGTGGACTGTTATCACCGGCTTGTGAATGGGGAGGTAAATTTATCACGACTTTGGCTGCGGTAAAGTGCAGTTAATTCGGCGATACCTCCTTGTGAATATGCCCCTAAGTGTAGCGTGAAAGGGGGCCTTATTCACAAGACAGCATTAAGGCACATTAAGTGGCTTAACGCTGCCTTGTGAAGAAAGCGAAGCCCCTATCGCCACAGGAAAGTAGGAAAAAGGGACGTTCCTGTGGCGGTAGGGGCTTGAAAATATGCCCCTTAGTGTTGTTTTCTGTTGAAATATAGTTATAGCAATGCAATTCAGTCAGATTTTCAGTACCCTTTGTCCCAAGGTATCATTTTGGAGTTCTGCTTACTTCCACATTTAAGGATGTAAGGACAGTCTGTCCATATCTGATTTACAAGAGAAACTCAAGAACTGTTGTATGGATTACCTGACCGGACATTGGCCAGATATGCGGAACAAAACCACATCTTCGGCAACAGGCCTGGTCTTGTGCATAGAGTTTTTTTTTTATAACTCTTTGTATTGCAGAAAGAATAAGTACAATACAGCGATGACTGTAAACATATATCTTATATCAATACACATGTCCATTGCAGCCCTACCGATGTTTAGCCCAGTGGGCCCCATTCTCAGTGGCCTGCAGCCAGAATTTCCACTGCTCTTTTGTATTTCCAAAGGAAAATCTAGTACAATATAGCGATGACTATAAACATATGTTGTGCATTAATAAGTGTGTCTATTGCAGTTTGTCCCTCATGATGTCTAGTGGCCCTAGTCGATGCGGCCCTACTGCCAGCTCCATCATAGTATTCCCAATCCCCCAATCCCTCCAGTGTCGATGTGCCTGCCCTCTCAATAGGTGTGGTGTGCACAACATTCCTCTATTTTTATTCCATTTCCCCCTTATTTGTCCACTTATGGGGACACCCCCTGCTCTCACAGACCACCCTTTCTGCCTGCATACACCAGTCCATGTCAGCTTTCTAGTAACTCAATTTTGGAGCTGATGGCGCCCTCCAGAACCTGGCTATATTCCGTTTAGCCACCACAAAGCCTAGTGTGACCCGGAGCCTGTCTGTATAGGTTAGATCTGTCGCTTCCCACTTGTTCAGAAGGCACCATTTAGTGGTGGGGGCCATGTCTTCCTCGTATAGTGCTTCTGCACAGGATACTACTGCAGCCCAGAAGGCCTAAAGTGCCGGACATTCCCACAGCATGTGGAAAAACGTGCCCTCAGCGCCACACCCTTTTGGACACTGCAGTGACTCAACTTTTCCCATTTTGACCAGTGTGGTGGTTGCATAGTAGATCCAATGTAGAATCTTAAGTTGTACTAATCAAAAAAGTGAACAAATCGGCACTTCTTTCGGTGACACCAATGCCTCCTGCCACTCCTCATCTTCAAACTGTCCCAAGTCACCCTCCCATCTCTCACGGAGCTTAAGTAGGGGGTCCAGGGAGTTGTTTAACAGTTTGCGGTAAGTCAGCGAAATTGCATTCTTGTGCATATAATCATCAATGTAATCTATCTTCTAAGGGGGAGGCCTCGGGTAGTTCTTCTCTCTTCAGCACCCCCTTCAGGGCATGTCTAATCTGCAAGTAGCGAAAAGTCTCTGGGAGCTCCAACTGGTATTCCTGCCGTAAGTCGCCCCAGGGTTTCACCTCTCCACGTACACACATATCTCCCACGCATGAAAGTCCAATCAAATCCCACTTGTCAAAATCCCTTTGTTCCCTCAGGGGACCCAATTGTGCCGTCTCCCACAATGGCGTCTTCTGGGTGATCCGATCTCGCCACCCCAGTGACCCCAGTGTGGTATGCCAGAGTGTAATTGTTGATGAAGTTGGTGTGTGGGATGGCGTTTCCCTCCATAGAGGGCTCTAAGGTAACTCCTGGGTTCCATGTTTCGCCTCTCCATTTTATGTGCAGGATCTGTGGAAGGTAGACCCAATGATTGACCACTATAAGTTGGGTTGCGCGATATTCTTGTATATTGTGATTGTGAAATTGAGTGATGAAGAGCCGGTAGTGCTATTCCACCGTCGTACCAACCCTTAGCTAGTTTCTGTAGGGAGATTCTGGGGGCTCCCCCATCCCATAGGAGGTTCCTGATGACTGCTTCTACCTCTCGCAAGTATTGGGGGGGACTAGAAAGGGTGTATTCTGAAGAATGTATAAGAAGCGGGGCAGCGCCATCATTTTAAACAATGACGCCTTACCCAACAGAGATAGGGGGTGGCCCCTCCAATGCCGCACATTTCCTTTCAGATGCTTCAGAGGGGGTCCTAAGTTCCGCTCCATAAAGACAATTGGGTCTCTTGTGATGTAGATTCCCAATTATTTAAATGCTTCTGTTACTATACGGGCCACACAATTCCCGGGTAGGAGTGGGATAGTTTCACTTAATACATAAATAAGGGACGTGTCCCAGTTTATGGCATAGCCCGAATACTTTTGGTATATCTCGAATATGTGGAGTATCCTGTGGATCGTGGCATATGGACTCGCCACATAGAGGAGGATATAATTGGCGTAGAGGGAGATTCTATCTTCCTAAGCTGTAGTCCACCTCAGTCCCCCAATCAATGGGTCTCCTCTGATCCAGACCGCCAATGGTTCTAATACAAGGGCAAAAATCAATGGGGAGAGGGGGCACCCTTGTCTCGTGCCTCAATGCAGCTGGATGACCTCCGATGTACTCCCGTTCACCATAAACTGCGCCTAGGGATCTTTATACAGCAATTGAACCCATGACAAACATTTTGGCCCAAATCCCTGCCTCTCTAATACCGCCTGCATAAAGGGCCACTATATCAAATCAAAAACCATACAGGCGTCTAACGCTGCCACAACCACATCTTCTTGGATCGAATCTGCATGTCCCAGGACCCCATTTAGGCGCCTCAGTTTGCTATGCCTTGTCTATCTCGTATCTGAACCCCCTCTTCCGTAAGTATTTCAAAAACCCATCATTTTATTGCCCCTCTCTTGTCCAACCAGGCCAAAGTTTGCCCACCCTGTCTCCCACCTCATATAACCGATGCTGGGTTGCCCGATATTGGGCCTTGGCCGCTCCGTCCACCACATCTTTATATTGGTTACGTTTAATGGCCAATTTGTGTTGCGTCAACTCATTGTCCTTTGTTATTAGTGTCACCTCTAGGTCCTGAATGTCACACTCAAGGGACACCAGCTTCGCTGTATTCTCTTTTTTGTGGCCTGTGATTAGGGTGATTCCTTGACCCCTAACTACCATCTTAAACGCCTGCCACAGGACACAATTGCACTGTACCATTCCCTCATTCTCTTTAAAATAATGTTCGACTGCCTCACAAAGGCCATTCCGGATCTTTTGTTATTTTTTTTATTTATAGTGTGTTTTTAGGAATGCCAAAATTACACTTTTGGTAAACCCAGTCTATCTTGTTTGTCTGATGGATTTACTTATGTCCTGAAGAATTCTTGGTTCTTCTTTCTTGTATCACAGCTACCAGACCAGAGACCCTCAGAGGAAGATAGTAGAACACAGGTAAGTGTACTAAGAATGAAACTTCAATCGTTCTATCTCGATCTCTATCTTCTCCATCTTACTTTTTCCTGTATCTTATATTTTTTGTGCTTCCTTTTTATTTTCCCCTACCCTATTTGTACTTCTTTCTTCCACCTTCTTTGAAACCTCTTTACCTTAGGAGTTTATTTATCCCAACTACTCTTGTAGGTTTGTCTGGAATAACTAGAGACTTTCCTCATCCTTTCTGTCCTTCTGAAGCTATACCTTTATTCTCTCTTCTGATGGGGCTTCCTTTCTTTTGCCCCACTTCAATTGCTTCCTGTTTATGTATACTGGCAACCCACTGAAGCGATATGTCAAGGGTCCAGTAGCGGCTCCTGTAGGGAGTGCTGCGGGGCGGTAGGGCGGGACGGGGGAGGGGCAGGGTGGGGGGTAGTAAACTCCGGCTTACGGCCGAACTGATTTAAGTACATAAATAAAGAGATAAAACAAATTACATTGCGCGCGCTGCATCGCAATCGGTGATGCAGCGCGCGCAATGTAATTCGTTTTATCTCTTCATTTATGTACTTAAATCAGTTCGACCGTAGCCGAGATACTACCCCCGCCCTGCCCCTCCCCGCCCCGCCCCACCGCCCGCAGCACTCCCTCCAGGAGCCGCTACTACAAGGGTCATAAATTAAATGGAGCTCAAAACGCAAATAAACAACACAGAAAAAAAACTCTCTCATTGGGAAACCTATGCTTTATCCTCTATTCGGCTGAATTGTCCTGTTATATATTTATGATGCTCTCTCTGGTCCAAGTAGTAAATTGTGCTACACAAATTAAAATATTCATATGTCTTTAAGCAATCTTTCCACTTGTGTGTTGAGGAAGAGTTTTACTAAAAACTCAAAATTATATAATTTATAAAGAATGTGCAGTATTAATGTGCAAGCTTTCATGAAAATAAAATGCGTTTTAGATGCAATAAATTACACTAAGCCATTGTATTTACATGTACTAGACCTCAAAATAGCTAAAGTGACACCGCTTGAAAAGTTGATTTGCTTAGAATACATAAACACGCATAAAAATGTTTAACTCTTGAACTTTCCATGGAAATGCTTTTCATAATAAGCGAAAGCTACATTAAGTTTCATATATTCCAGCAGAATATTTCTACTTAAACAAAGCTCACTGAAAAAAGGTTAGAAATTTGTTTTAATGGGGAAATTAAGAATTTATACATGTAGAATCAGCATTTAAACTTGATCTTGACCTTTTCAACTAACATGTATTTCTTTCCTACAAACAAAGGAGATGCTGAAATGTTTTCTTTTTATTATACTGATGTCTCAACTCCTATATAGAACATTGTTTAGATATTTGATAATTGAAAGGTTAGATGTGTAGTCTGAATACGTGGGAATGTGAACCTGAATGAGAAATTGACCCACACAAAGTTATAACTGCTACAACGCATTTGCAAACGTAAATCTGCTATCTAAGGATGATTGTATTCTTTGTGAGAAGACGAGGAGTGATCCTGTCCCCAGGAGAGCATCGCATGCTGATTGGCTGGAGGAAGATTAAAGAAACAAATGTTGCAGAAGCTTCATGAACAGTGGCGGCTCCTCCATAGGTGCGTGGGGGCGTCGCCCCACTGCTTTCTCGCAGTACGAGAAGGCAGAAACATAAAATGGTAAAACTACCATTTTATGTTTCTGCTTCTCGCACTGCGAGAAAGCAGAAGTGCCTGGAGTGCCTGGTTGTGGGCCGGCGGGTGGGCGGTCCTGCTCGAGGGCAGGGGGGAGTGGCGTACCCACTGTTGTGGGTACTCATGCGCACTCTCCCGTTTTCTCTATGTAGGCTGCTGCATGCAGCCTACATAGAGAAAATGGCCCGGCTGGGGCGCTCTCCGCTGCGCCTCACCAATCACAACGCTGCCATTGCAGCGTTGTGATTGGCTAGGGTAAGGAGAGAGGCTGCCTGTGGCTGCTTCGGTGCTTCCTGTAGGAACACGCGGGAGCGGGACCCGGCTGCAGCATTACACACCGTCCAGGAGGAGGTGGCATGGTACCCGGGGGTAAGGTAGGTAAAGTTTTATTTATTTCCCACCCGGCACCCGCGAACGCCCGCACCCCCCCCCTCTCTCCTGCGAGCATGCCAGCCGCGGCTGCCAGGGTTTTGTATTTACAGTCACCCTGGTTTATGAGCGCTCCTCAAACATAGGGTCAGCGGCTCGCCGAGGTCCCTACCCTGACAAGAACCGTAGTGAGCGCGCCCTACGCCATGCACACAAAGCTACATTCTGATCACGCCTCGCACTATCGGAACCCCCAAAAGAGGCAGATGTGGTCGTTGTATCCCCTCACCTAAACTGAGTACCCCTAAGCACACATCGGGGTTCAGTGAGAGTCTCGGGTCCCTCCGAGCTCACGCAGAAGACCCTCTTTCACTTATTCTACTGCACACACATTCTCACAGACTATTGCCTCAAAGATCCTTGACCTTGGGTACCAAACCCCTCACCCTGACCCTTCATTCCTGGCTGGAGCTGACGTCATGCTTTCAATATCAGGGTAGCATGTTCTTCCCGCCCCCTATAGCATCCCCACTAGTCCCTCTCCCCACCCCAAAGAAAAACACCACACAATTGCGGAATGCGAACCATGGCGACAACTCTAATTACATGTGATAAATGAATGCTGTTATTTTATATTCTATCATAAATAATCCGCCACCTTTTATGAGGGCCAGTGTCTTAGTGGCTAGAGGTGACGCATCTCAAACTGGGAGCTTTATGAAAAGCATGCTTTGTTGCCTATGTTTTGTGCCCTATCGCGCTCCGCGGAGCGATGAATACTACTCTTGAAAATATCGCTGTTATAAGCAAAAAAAATGTACATCCTCTTGATTCTACGATTTACATTCTCGGCGCAGAGCTCTGATGCTGTTCCTTTACAGGCGCGACTACTTCATTTCGTCCTGCTTTGGCACTTTGCACTCTGGCATTTTCCCTATATGAATGCAGGGACTACAAGTCCCACAATGCATAGAAAATGACAGGAATTGATGTGGTGGCGAGGACCCCTGCCTCTATGGCAGAAAGGAACATGGTTAAGCACCGACAGCTGTGATTTATCCTGCTCATGGTGTGGTCCCTTGGGGGGGTCTCTGCTCTCACGATTCCCTGGGACCGCCCCCTCCCGGTAGTATTCCTCCCCTATGTTTCTGGAGCCCTTGCACCTGCTTGACAGACAAATGGATGTGTCTGTGGGTCCCAGAGGGGGTTGGCAGGTGTTGTTAGACACAAGGAACTACAGCACCTCTCTGGCCCCACCATCTCGAAAATAGTATTCCGTATCCACGCCCACGCGTAAGACTCTGCCTCCGCCTTTGTATGCAGCGTGTTCACCCTAGTGTTTTGTGCACCGCAGGCACACGCTTGTAAACATGAAACGGGGCTTCATGGCACTAGAGATGTCTGCCACATTCGGAGGCATACCTATACTTGGGCCTCCACTAGAGGCAGGCTCAGCCGATATTTCCCTTTCTATCTGTGTTTATTTGCATGCCTGATTTTTGAAGCGGGGTCACCCGGAATGCTACAGCTGATTGACACGGTGGTGGTTTCTGTCACGTTATTTGATGGCAGAAAGGTAGCAGGTACATTCCCATGGGTAACACTATTTGTATAGTTGAAGAAAATGACTGGGGCAGTGAACCGTTGGGGACGGTGTAGTCGCAGGCGTTTTACGGGCATGATGCTGCTTTCAGTGGGTGGTTATGGTTGATACCGTGGGTATTTGGAGCCATTCTGTGGGTGGTTGCAGGTATTCTGTTGGAGGGCAGGAAAATTCTGTGTGGGCCATCCTGGAGCTTTTGTTGAAGCAGGATGCAAGTATAGAGTGGGCACTGGGAATGTATGACACTATGGGGCATATTCACAAGGAGTCAACTCCGATTTATCGCCACCTTAACGCAACAAAAGTGGAGATAGATTTAACACCCCATTCACAAGCTGGTGCAAACTGCAGACAACGCCAGTATTCCCGCGATAACTGCCCCAAAATCTAACACCACGGCGGACACCACCAACTAACCCTAATGAGATGCAGAGTAAGCGTTCCCATGCAAAAACACACGAAAAAACAACAACACCACTTTTACAACGAACTGACAGAACTGCGAAGTGAACCAAAAACAGGCGATAAGCCGCGGTAGCCGCAGGTATTTAACACCTGCCTCAAGCAGGTGTAAAGACGGATGTCTACCTGCAGTAGGCAATGGAGCCCCGCACACAGCCATACCCGAAGAACAAACGACGCCATGGAGCTACTCTACATGCAGCTCGGAGCCCCAACAGGGCCCCAACACCCACCGCCACCACCCCCAGGACCCGGACCAGCCCCCCCCCGGACCACCACAGAGGCAGCGTAGAGTAAGACAGCGGACCTACCGAAAACGCACCACTCTCACAGACCTAACGCCCGCGGAACTCATTGCCCACTACAGGCTCAAAAGGACAACCATCCTACGCATCATGACCCACATCGCCCACAGGCTGACAGTCCCAACACAGCGGAGAACAAACATCCCTCCGCAGACAAAGCTGCTGGCAGTGCTGCACCTGTTGGCCTCTGGGACCTTCCAACCAACAACTGCCAGAGTCGGAGGGGTCCCACAGCCAGCCCTATCAAAGTCCATCACACCTGTCCTGGATGCCATCATCAGCTTCATACCCCAGTACCTTCACTTCCCCAACAATGCGCAGGAACAGCTGGAGACTAAGCAAGGCTTCTACGCCATAGCCGGATTCCCGGCCGTGTTGGGGGAAATCGACTGCACACATGTCCCACTTGTGCCCCCTGCGGATACTGCACACCACTACCGCAACAGGAAGCACACGCATTCCATCAATGTGCAGGCAATAGTGGACCACTGGGGACTCTTGACCAATGTCGTCGCCAACTACCCAGGCAGTGTGCATGATTCCTTCATCATTCGACAGTCCATCATCAACCAGCGCTTCCAGGATGGCACATATGGAACGGGACTGCTCGTTGGTAAGTGCCAAATCAACACACCACACATCCCACAGCCACCAATGCACAAAGCACAACTGTGGGGATGCACACGTGACCAAACCACATCCGACATGTCAAACTACACGACCACCTACCAGACACGACTACAGCACTCCATGGTCATCCTGGGCTACCCCTGCACCCAATACCGACTTCACATGGCACCACAGCCACACAACAGCTGAACGTGTGGAGATACGGAATGCAGCCATGACACATGTGAGGCACTGCTTTGCCCTTATGACCCTACCCCAGTCTCCCGCAGGTCAGCGTGCCATGGCGGTGGGCCCGTGTCGGCCGCTGTGCATCCGGGGCGACTAGCCCTGTGCGACTCGAGTCATCCCCCCTTGTAGTTCTGACATTGCATGTCTGTGTGCCTGATGACTGTTGGTGTAGTTGCCAGCACCAGCTACTCCCTGAGGGCTGGCTTACACTCACCCCACACACAGCCAGCACAGGCGTCACTGAATTGGTGGGCCTGCCATCACATCCTGCCGAACCAAGTATTGACTCTTTTCTCCCTGCACTGTCACAGGTGATCAAGGATATGCACTCTGCCCTTGGATGATGACACCCCTCCGGGACCCGAACACACCCGCCCAGAGGCAGTACAATGCGCCCCACATACGCACCAGGGGCATTGTTGAACGCACATTTGGCGTGTTGAAGTCACGTTTCAGGTGCCTGGACGGCACTGGTGGGAAGCTCCTGTACAGCCCGGACGTCGTGTGCAAGATGATCGTTGCATGTTGTGTGTTGCACAACATCTGTGTTCGCACCAGGGCCCCATGGATCCCAGTTCCAGAGGTACCGGACGATGATGGTGGTGATGGGGCAGGTGGCCCACATCCCACTGCAGCTGCGGCAGGAATGGCCCGTAGGGACTCCATCATTGACACTTACTTCTCATGAGCACGTCACATTGTGACCATCCGGTGCATTCATGGGACAGTAGTAGATGTCCAATTGCAGTGCATGTGTGAATAAAACATATTTGAAGGTTACAGGTTGGAATTGTACATTGTCATGTTACATATCCCTGGGGTTTCAGATGTGATTTGCCAGGTTGTGCACATTTTCCGAACCAGTTGTGTCCTGTGTTCAGTTGTGGAGGTGTTGCTGTTTGTACCGGGATGTTGTCAATGTCGAGGTGCACTTCTGCTTATGTGCGTATGCTGCATGGTGGGTGTGTCGCTCCTGCGGCTCTGATTTGTCTGCCACTGGTCTCTTTCATGGGGTGTGCCTGTAGGTTCTGTTCTTCCACGGTGCTTGGATGTTGTGGTGTGCATGTTATCCTCTGCAGTTGGCCAGGGTGCATCCTTGGTACTCCGCTGTTGATGTATTTTGTTCTGTGGCATTTTCTGTATGCTGTTCTTGTGCTTTTTCCCGCATTGCGCGTGAGTATTGCTGCCCTTGCGATGGTTGTCACTGTTTTCTTATCGCGCTTTCGCCCATCGCAGCTTTTTTCGCGTTGTGTTTTTATCTCCGTTCGAGGTGGTTGTATCGCGAGCATTGGCCGCGGGTCGGCTAACTATCGCATGCTACCGCCGTGTTGTGAATTCCACATTGTCACGGGGTTATTTTCCTGCGATAGGCTGCGATGCTGAAAGATGCGTTGCGCTACTCTTGCGGTAGTTATCACACGTTCTTGTGAATATACCCCTATATGTGGGGAAGTTAACAAATAAAAGGAAGAGCTCGACCAGAGCTGAGCCAAGGGTCTGGCTCGGATCTTAGAACCGGTGCACGAGCCGAGCCCTGAAAAAATTATGTAAATCCTACAATAAACATCAAGTAAAATAGGATGAAATCTGTTCAAAATAATAAAAAAAAGTGTATTTCTTTAAAATGTGGAAGCTTTGACATTGGTAGGGCACATTATAGCAATGCACTGGGAAGTACTTATTAGAAGTGATAGTTTGTATAACTGGTAGTCTGAACTCATATTTGAGAGTGTTTTTGTATGTGACAATGAAGAAAAAAGAGGTTTAGCAAAATGAAATATTTGCCTATGATCACACAATTTACACGGGGAAATCGCAATTTATCCAGGTTTTATGGTTTCACTATGTACAAATCAGCCAGTAAATCTCTGTCTATTTATTTGTCTTTCCTTATGTTAAGGCTTCGTTTTCACCTCGTGGTGCATTTTTCTATAGATTTTAAATATAGGGCAAACTTGACCGGAAGGCTGAGCATTATACAGGAGTACCAGTTACATTACGCAAGGTCACATGCATTATTTGTAGGCACGGGAAATGAAATAATTTGCTGAGAATCACAGTATGTTTAACTGATTTCCCCAGTTCTACAGTTGGCAGCTCATGCCGTTACGCCACATCCTGGGTAAAGGGAGGGAGGCAGGCAGAAGTAACATGAAAGCTTGGCTCCTTATGGGCTTGAGGTTCCAACAGGACCTCAAGCTGAGCCAGAGCCAGGCTTCCCCCTATTACCAATGCCCGCGAAGCGATAAAAAAATTAGCGATAACCGCGATTATCGCTGGAATTTAACACCTGCTAAAAACCTGACTTAACCATTCTAGTCAATGGGAGGAAGATTGTAAGGTTAAGTCCTCACCTGCCTATTAGCAAGCTTTCCATTAGCGCAGTGAATTTATCGCTGGATTTCTCGCGCTATTGCTGGGTTTCGTCGCTATCGCTGGATTTTTTATTGCCTTGGAGATAAGCGTTGATAATAACGCGTTATCTCCGCGATGAAATCCAGCGATAGCCGGCGATAAAAAAAACAGCGCTAAGCACGCTTTGCGATAATTATCGCAAATCCTTGGTAATATCCCCCCAAGTTTTACGTTTGCATTCCTTGGCAGGAAAACTGCTATGCAAAAGCTCTGTGATGCGTTTCCATCTTTCAGACAGTGATGATCTGAATGTGCTTCTGTGGGGTATCCCTTATCTGTAAAAATAACATTTCATGCCTGCGAGACGTTAGGTTAATTATTATTATCAGAGAGCCCCGGGTATAACCGTTTTTTAAAAATAAGACGTGGTCCCTTTTTCATACATCTCCCATTTCCCATGTTTGACTGTTCTTTATTCTTTTAGGTAATTTTTTATTTATTTGAGTTGCTCCACGTGGACATTTAACGTTTTATGCATGTAGGTTTCGTCTTCCATTTTCCATGCTTTTCTGCTCTACATTTCATTTCTGGACTTTATAATTCATATGACTTGTGTCACGTAGACTTTTTGTGCCTACTTGCAATGAGGTCCTGAGTGTACATTTGTTTGTGTTCGTAGAGCTTTGATTTTCATCTCGGTGCATGTATAACTTCAACAAATCCAGTTATGTAAGAAGTATATGTACGTGTATGCTTGCATAGTGCATTTCTTGACGTTTGTTTGGCGTTGCTGCACTCTCAGCAGTGGCGATCCTCTCTACACATTCTGCGATTTCTCAACGACAAGAGCCAAGGCAGGTATCTGTTTGTCGAGTAGTGCTATCTCACAGTTATTATGGTTTTAATGAAGGAGCTCTTCGTGGCCAGTTTGTTTGCGTGTTTACGCAGTCTTTGCCTTGTATGTTTTATGTTTCAATGAGTTGTGAATGTGGTTATCTAGATTTGTCTGTTCCTTTGTTTTAGTGTGCATGAATTAATTCCTTTATTTAAATATGAGTCTATACATATTTCTACAGAAGCTTCATCACATGGAGCAGTTAAAACCTGCAGACTCACTCCTTGTTTATGGCACTATACCTGTATTTATCATATATATATATATATATATATATATATATATATATATATATATATATATATATATATATATATATATATATATGCAGAACTTACTGTTGCACAGAGGCTACTTTGCAGTGCTTTGCATGGGTGCGGCGAAGGAAAGTTTAGTTAGGACTCTATGTGAGTTCAACAAATGTCCGAAACCTGCTTGTTATGTGAAAAGACCGCCTTTTGGTGAACATTCGGCTTTGGTGCACTCCAGAAGTCCCTAGGAACAGGTGCATTTCCATATTGTTCCTGATTCTCATAGTTTGCTTCGAAGTGAAGGAGCAGAGGAAGCATGTTCCAGAGTGCAAGGCCTGGTACCATGGCTTTCTGCCCACAAACCGTTTGCGTCTTGTCCGGTGGATGTCTCTGTCTTAGGAGGCCAACCTTTGGCGTCTGGTCTACGGCGTGGCATCAGCAGGTTGGGGAGGTACGAGGCCGCTTCCTCATGATCTGTGTGGTGTATTAAGGCCTAGGGTCTCCAGCTCAGTTTAGTACAAACCATCACTTGTGAAAGAATAGCACACAGTGGCACAGATGGACAGAGCATGTGGTAGGCCGGCGTCTGATATGCATCCGATTAGACTGACAGTTTTGCCATTCACTGTCTTTGTTAGAACAGATTCACAACTGCTTTATTAACCTTCCTGCTATCTCAAATTTGCTTGAAAATGCACCATTTGCCCACCCTTTTTTCAAAATTTGCTTTAGCGTTATGCTTTCCCTCACTCGTTCAAAGTAGAACTCTCTATGAGTTCTGACTGACTCCTTTTCTCCCATATTCTTAGAATAGAGATTCTCTCCTTTATGGAACACGCTTAACAGATTTATTAATCTTTTGTTTATTGATTGATTTTAATAAGATGCTATTGACTAAACTTGATGAATTTATCTTGTGATCTAATAAAGATAATCTTCTAAAAGATTTCATTAATAAAACATTTTAACCCATACCAACTTGTCTTTATTAACTGAAAACAGACTAATGATTGTGATGATAATTTATAGGATGCATTGTTCTCCTCTTCTCTAGAACAACGGCAAAGGTCCATATGGCTCCAAAAGGTAAATCAGAGCGGGAACTAACCCGTGTGATGGTAAACCAACAACTCTTAATTTAAAAACGGATTCCCACTCCAGAAATGTCAGTAAATGTACTTTAATTTTCAGTCTCACTACAGTTCTCGCTCCCTCCCCACCACCCAGCATAAGTGGGCACCCACCTGTGTGACCCAAGGCCCTCTGGGAGAGTTGCAGGTTCCGCACTGCTCAGATCTGGACCGCTGGAAGGAGGTGCTGCGACTCTGATCAAGGCCTCCATTCATATTGTGTCATCCAACAGGCTCATTCTCTCACCTCTGTCTTGGACCCAGAGTCAGTTGTTCTCCTCTGTTCGAGGTTAGCGCCACCGTCTTCTTTTTCCTTCTCTGGCCAATTCTCTTCCAATTCCTTTGGGTCTGTTTCTACTTCCAGGTTTGCTTCCAAAGGAGGGAAGACAAGTCCTTCCTTTGTGTCTGTCTTTTCTCTATCTCTGTGTATTATTTGTCCTTTGTCTCTGTCACTGTACTTTTCTTTTCTTCCATGTCTTATTCGGAGGGGAGCTATGACTGGAACTGCAGGTAAGTCGCTTTCTTAATTCCCGCTTTTGTTAAACAGAGATTGGATTGTGAACTTGGCCATTATATTGTCATTATTACTTGTAAGTGGGATGAGCTAGACAGGGTTATACTTTAAGTGTTTTTCTGACTTTGTTTTTAGAAAAACACATCTGCAGCAGAGCCAAATGTATCAATTAATGAAGAACATAGCTAAACAAATTCTCAATTTCAGTGACTAATCGCGCTGGTTTTTGACAAATGTACATCGGCAAATAGGAGCGAGTGAGTGGTGGCCTATTGTTGAAAATGACCATCTTTTGGTTGGTATCTTTGCCTTCACAGCCGATATTTTTGTTTAACCTGATTTTGTTGGCATTAAGGCTTTGCACACTTTACTCCTGCTAACCAGTGGTAAAGTGCCTGCGCTCTCCTTTCCAAACATGGTAAAATTAGTACACCCCTAGTTGGCACATTTAATTCACTTATGAGTCCCTTATAAATAATACTGCATGTACCCAAGGCCTGTAAATGGGCTGCAAGTGGGCTGCAACACTCATTTTGACACCAATTAAAGTAGCACTGTAAAGCATGTCTCAAGCCTGTAACTGTAACTGCCATTTTGATGTGTCAAAATAAACATTTTGCCATGACTAAACCTTCCTTTTTATTACTTGTAAGTCATCCCTAAGTTACACTCTAAAGGCTCATAGAGCAGGGTGTGTGATATTTAAACAGTAGACAAGTGTAGGACATGTGCCTTACTGCCAGTGTACAGGGTCACATTACTGTGAATGGCTCTCCTGTGGTGTAATGTGTATTCCTTCCAGGCAGGGGACAAAAGCGATTGGGTGGGGGAAGGGTGTTCCTCTCCTAAGCAGGATGGTCTAGGAGGTTGTACTCAGCCCCTCCTGAGCTTCAAAGTCTAGCCTGACTGCTGTACCCCGACCGTTCCTAACGTCCGAAGATGCCTGCCCTGTCACTGGCAATTGTAGTCCACACCTGGGCTTACCTGCCCTTTTTTTCCCTAGACAGATTGAAGCCAAACTGAGGGGAAATGGAAAATTGACCAGAACCAGTTTAGGGTTAGACAAAGGGGGTGTCCCCCACACACAGGCTGGCACTGGTTATAAAAGTGGCACCCTCAGAACTTCTCATCACAACACTCTTTGAACTGTGGAAACTCAGAAGAAGGACTACCCTGCTGTTTGAAGCCTGAAGAAAGACTGAACCTGCTTGCTTTGAACTTAGGGCCCTAGAAGTAACTCCAAGGGGCAGTTTGCTCACCTCCAGTGTGAGCTACAGGGACACAACAAGCTTCCAGAAGCCTTCACTGTGACTGCCAAGCTGCCCAGTACCAACTGGACCTGCCTGATTCCTGCTGCAGGCCTCTGCTGGAGTTAGTCCTAACCATCGAAAGGAGCTCCCCAGTGTAGAAGTGTAGAACCCTAAAACTGCAAGAACTGGACTCCAGATAAAATACAGAGGTTCTGGGTTCTTTGCGCTGAAAAGAACAGTCCCCGGTCTCCTCAAGAATGCGAGTGGAGTTCACCGAGGCCAATGCAGAACCTGCACCCAACCGCTGACGAGACCTTTCCAGATACAGAACCTGGACTTAACCTCCAGAATTTCTTCAGATCAACAACAACCACCCGTGATTCCTGCCAATGCATAGTTACAATTGTCGACCATCTCTTCATACCTACAATGACCGCACTGCCAACACGAAATTCTGACCAAGACCTGGGACTTTAGCAACCCACTATCGTCAAACCCTTCTCCGGATCCAGCCGAGCTGCCCGACCACTGACGACCTAGTGGACGAGTGCTTCTCGCATGAAATTGGACTAAGTAAGAAGGTAGACTTTCTAACAAGACGAACCTGGTCCTGGCCCCGGTCCCTGTAACTGACTTGCGCTCCATCGTGGTCATCCTTAACCTTTGACTTTGCCCCAGTCCAGAGATTGGCTGTTTGTGCTTTTTGGCGTTACTTCTATGGAAAACCTTAAAAATTAATATCTCCAGTTTACTTAGTATCAATCAATCAGGGTTTTTGAAGCGTGCTACTCACCCGCGAGGGTCTCAAGGCGCTTAGTAATATTTTATTTATTAAAATTTACTCTATTTTTCTAAATTGGTTTGGTGATTTTCTTATGTTGTGTTTGATTTTATCACAGTTTGAGGGTTGCATAAATGCTTTACAGATTGCTTCTATGATAAGGCCAAATGTTTTTGTGCCAAGCTACCAGACCACTAAGCACAAGTTTATTTAGTGACTTTGTGGTTCACCCTGATAAGGACTGTGTTTATTACTTAAGTGGGGCTCTCACTCCTCTCAACTAAAAACTAAATTTCTTACAAGTAGTAAGACTTATTATTGGCTGCCAGAATAATAAACACATTTCTCTGTATCTTTTATATCAAGGTTGACTTGTAATGGCATCCAAAGGGTTACCTGAAAATATTATGATCTCAAATGGGGGTAATAAAAGGTGCTCAAACCAGCTTGCTGGCAGAGAAATTAGTTTCCTAGGATTCAATTACTATAACATATCCGTGGTATATTTGTGTTGCTGACATGTGATTCATGTGGGGTTTTTAAAGTAGGTACTATTAAAAAGGTGATTTGAATGTGAAAGAAATATTAAACACATATTGTGACTGGGTAGGCCCTGTGAGTAATGGCTTGTCATACATTTTCCTGCCAGGAGCAGCCTCATACAAAAAATAATCAACTATTCCCCTAAATTAAATACCAACTAATGTATATTTATAACATTTTCCTTAGAAAATATATTAATTTTACAGTGCTTGTATAGGTTGTTAAGTATATATTTTATCTGGCTATCACTCTGAAACTCACATACGAACAGGGGATGCATTCATTTTGAGCTTTCGTGCTGAACTAGTAGTGTTTCCATCTTCTGAAAATTAACAAAAGTTGGAAAAGGATCATATGCACCTAGAAACAAAATAAAAAATTATCTTCAAATTCTCAACTACTAGTAATACGAGGAATTGGGTCAATACATGTGCAGTGTGAATTTGACAGTAAAAGGGCATGAATGTTTGTATTCTCGAATGCATTAATCTCAGCAAATTCATACAACAATTTCTGTAACACCCTTGGTGATATCAATTATTAGATTAAAATATCAGGCAGGCATTTATATTTAATTTATTTAAGCTATGTATAAAATCCAATCAGATGCTCCACAAAACTTATTAACACAGGTTTATACATTATGTTGGTTCTAATATTTTACCAAACTTTAGTGAGATATACCTATTGGAATATAATTCAGAAAGAGAGAAGCCTAAGCATTAATTTTGCTCTACTAAACATAGAAATGAAGTAACTTTTGACAAAGTTGATTTTTTAGACATGAGAGGATTTTGTAGAGGAAGTCAATATAATGCAAAACCTATAAATGAAACCGAGTACATACTGGAATGCCACATGGTAACTGTCTTACTCTGTGCTAAGATGAACAGTTATTCCTTGTTTATGTCCAGAAAAGAGGCAAAAATAGTAATTTGTGGGATAACTAGTTATTTTGACTGAAACATCCCATGTCATTGTCCTCAAGAGTAATCATCACTAGAACACAAAAAAATTGAGAATTTAATGTATGGAATTCGAACAAACCTTACCAAGCTTGCTGAACATGAATGCAAAAAAGTCAATTAATTTTCGTATTTATATTTCTTTTAATCTATCATAAAAGTAAGACAAATCCCTCATATCAACCTTTAATGCATTTATTTGCAGTTTATACATTGAAAAAACGAATTCTCACTGATGAGAAAAATCAGGGAACAAAAGATTCAGTAATTTTCTTGGTGGTTAACAAAATACAGAAATTCAAGGAATTCAACTTGCACCGCATTGAAAAAAACACATTTTGTTAATAAGGATATTCAAATATAGAATTACTTGAATGCTGCAACACACAAGAACAGGTAAAACAACCAATCTACACACAACTGGCTACTTTTCACTTTAAATAGTATACTTTTTAATCCAGTCATTGTCTTCTGCAAGTAATTAAATAGGTGTTTGCAATACAGCAGTTAATTGGTCCACTGAAAAATATCTACTGTTATCAAAACTAGTGTTCTGCTTAGTAGTTACTTCATTTAATAGATTATGCAAATAACACACGCCAGGTCACTGGAAAAATACTTATCAAGAAGAAGTAATACCTATAATCAAATCAATAGCAAGAATCATATTCGCCCAGATATACTTTCTTAGCCATGGCTTTTCGCACAACGCTGAAATATACATTGAGTGCTATTTCATCTTCACAGAGACATTAATAAAGTGCCTTTCATTTCTTCGTTATTTCATCACAAAGGATCTGAAGACCTTCTCAAATGGCAGAAACATGTATGGAAACCTGTTTTTCTTTTTGTTACGAGTAGAAAGTCAACACACTCTTGTGATTTCCTCTAACCAGCAACACCGGTGGTAAGTTTTTTGAAAGAATTTCTAACCAGGCCATATATAGGTAGTCTGACACCGTGTTTTTTCTTGCCACAGGTAGGCTTCTACAAAGAGAGGAAGACATATTGGCATTATACACTTAACATTGATCCTTAGATAGGTGTATGGAATCTTTTTTGTTATGGATAAGTATATATGTTAAATCATTAAAAAGTTGTTTATTATTCTGCTAATTTCCAATGGTGCATGCATTAAATTAATCTGAGTCACCAAAAACAATGTACTTTGATGCACTCGGCTGCTTAATTTCTAGTATGAGAAGGCAGTATAGAAAAGCAAATTTTAGGACTTTTAATGGTACTGGGACTCTAGATTTTAGGGATTTCAAAAGATCTGCAACAGAGCCACATGTATCAATCAGGGAAGAACAAAGCTGAACAAATGCCCAGCTTCAGGGACTAATTGTTCTAGCCTTTGACAAACAAGCATCAGCACTCAGGATATTGTAAGGGGCCAACTAGTAGGATTTACAGTGCACTTTAGCATGATAATTACTCTACGTTTGAACCTGATATTGCCTGCCCATACTCATTGCAAAATGATGGCCACTACATGAACCTGCAGAAATTCAACACTTGAACAGCTCTACAGCCAGATAAGCAACCTGTGCTACACTGACAGGATTGGTAGGGCATTACTGCTTGAGAGCAGCTTCTTTTACAAGAAATCGTATTGTCACAAATGATACTGTCACTCCACTGTCAGGTGCAAGTTATATGATAGAATGTCAGCTAGACAATGGGGCATTTTGGACAGCATTTAGTGAAGCAACTTGGTGTGGTTTGCTTATGAAGGGCTGTCTATATATCTGTCTGTCTGTCTCTATATCTATCTATTTGTCTATCTAGCTATCTTTCTATCTATCTCTCTGTATATCTATATATATTCTTTGTTTCAAGTACGTTTTCAATAAGACATTACCATTTGTTGTGCACAAATAGAAATTCACTGATAAACCACTGAATTTCGCCAATTATTGTTAGCCGTAATGTCTCATTGCACAGCTCGTGACGTTACACATAATGTCACAGACGACATCACGAATGAACTAAATGATGATACTGCGGCACCTCACCATTGACATCGTGAATGACATCACTATGTATATTCAATCATTTGTATATGTGTTATTTGATGATGATGTCTTGCTAGATATAGTTCTGAAATATCACCTCACCTTTGGTTCAAGTACTTGTCCCATGCCCAGTATGGACATAACCTACTGCACATGGGCTTTTATCAGGCGCTGGGGGAAAGTGGGTGCGTGGTCCTATCAGGGGCCAAAGGCCATAGCTTAATTGGAGTGGAATTGTACGTTCCCGTTATGGCAGGGAGTAATACTCTGTAATGCTGTATATATATTTAAAAGATAATTTATTTTACATTTTATATATTTTTTTTATTATATTACATACGATACTTACAAAACAACGAGGTTTGCAGACCTAGAATGTTCCTGCAGAATTTCATTTAGACGCACTTGACGATAACTCTATAGAGGAATTAAAAATACTTATCATTGTATGCAATCTATGTTTTACTAAAGCCGCAGTCACGCATCTCTATTAATAAACAGAACAAAGTTTAATAATATGTGAGTTACGAATGTTGAAACAAGCTTCAGATTCACGGGTGGACATTCTAATAAGTGAGATAAGTTAACAAATGTGCAGACACATTGTGCTTCATTGTGAGAGCCCGGATGTAGGGTGTTGATGTGACACAAACAAGGTAACTTTGAGGGCAAGAGCTGAACTGGAGATTAAAGCTGCCCACTACTGTTTTCAAAGCTCAGTACATTAGCAAAATGATTAATAATCTGAGACGTCGGGGTGACTTAAACAGACATTTGGGGTGTAAATGCATGGCACTGTTGCAAAGGGGAGACCATTGAGGTCATGTTATCTGATTCATGTATATTGTGATGACTCCCCTCCTTTGGAGCACCTCAGCACTGAAGCTACAGTCCCAGAAGATAGCAAGTGTTAAAGCTTTAGAATAACCAGGTTTACAGCATTTTTGTATTTAAACATCTCACAATTCTGTCAAGAACGAATTTGAAATGATAACCTATTGCAGTAATGTGGGCACAGATAAGAAAACGAACGGCCTCCATTTCGAGTGGTTTGAATGCGCTGAGCAGGTAGAAATACTTTCTCTGAAGACCTCGGGGGATATTGTCAAGAACGTGTGATAATTATCGCAAAATTAGCTTAACGCAACTTTGCACATCGCAGTCCATGGCGGGAAAATAACACTGTGTTAACGTTGTATTCTCAACCCGGCGGCACCATGCGATAGTCGCACGATAACGCGCCAAATGACCGCGTTAAAATCAACGCGACTATCTTGGACCATGTGAATGCAGTTTCAGAGTTGAGGAGGACAATGGAAGAGGTCAAGAGGCGCTGGAATGATGTGAAGGGCAAAACCAAGAAGAAACTCGATGCCAACATGAAAGCAGCAACGCAGATTGGAGGTGGGGGTCCAGCGGCACACGAGGAGCTGGATGACATGGAGAAAATGGTGGCCACAGTCATCAGTCGGGATACGGTGCCAGGAGTAGTGGATCCGGACACTGCTCAACATGACCTGACACAACATCAACAGGGTGAGTACCGACCAGGGACTGGGGAACGGGGGAGATGGGCACAATGGCACACATGCACAATTAAGTAGAGCACACTGCACACCCACAATGACTCCGGATCATGTCCCTGATCCCCTAGGCATACTGCAGCACACATAGAAACAGCAAGTAGGCCCCCGTCGACAATGTGCCCGGAGGGGGCCCTCCCCACACATCACTAATCTCACAACAAACCCATGCACATGTGCTGAACCCAGCAAAGCGGCGTGTCTGTGAGCCACACTGACAATGCAAGTGACACTGCATGACCATTAGCATGGCTGCAGTCCAATGATCATGACATGGTGCAGGCCACAACACTGAGGTGACTGATTGTGGACCACATCCGGAAAGGAGCAGGTCACACTCTGACACATCCACGTGCACAAACAACCCCTGACGTCAACAACACATCTGCAGACAAACCATGCCCAAGAGTCACAACTCGACCAAGAGCCCAATTTACCCAAGTCAGCAACATCTCAGCACTGTAGAAGCACAGAAGTCAAAGGCACACCGCCTGAAAGGGAAATGGGGCAGCCAAATCAGAGCTGCAGGGGCAACTCACCCACAATGCAGCACACACACATATGAATAAGAGCACCTCAACATTGACAACAATGTGATACAAACTGCAACACTTTCACAACAGAACACAGGACACAACTGGTGCGGCAGGTGTGTACAAAATGGCCAATCACACCTGGCATAGCAGGAAACTGTGAGATGACAATGTACGAGTACAACCTCACATCCGTGATGTAGTACAAATGTCCACTGTCCCGCATCAAATAGGCATCTCCTCACAGTCACAATGTACATAGTCATGCAGTCTGTATGTAAACTCCGCCAATGCGTCAACATATATGGAACACACTGTGAAACTGCATCTCCCCTTTACATTGCAGAGGGACAATCAACACCTCCTGCAGAGCAGACCCTACATCACGTCAGCGACGATGGAGACGACCTCCAGGACATCGACTTTGATGAACTCCAACGGTTCATGGACAACCTCCGCACCCCACCTCCAGCAGCAGGGCAGCCCAGCACCATCGAGGTGATCCCACCCCCTGCACAGACCACACAGCAGGAAGCACCCACCACCACGTCTGGCTCCCAGCACCTCACCGAAGAACACATGGCGTTCCAACGCCGTGTGTTAGACTGCCAGAAGGAGCTGGCTGAACAGGTGCGGGTGGGGTTCGACCTCATGGCAGCCAAACTAGATGCCATACGTGGGTGTCTAAGTCCCATCAAGCACTCCCTAACGGACACCCACAGTCTGCCCCATGCCATCCAACAATCCATGGCTGGCGTCGCTGGAGTCATGACTCGGAGACAACAACAACTGTCTAGTCAGAGTGGCTACAGCGATGTCATCCGTGATTTGGGAAACATGAGGAGGGTCATGGAGAACATCGAGCGGATGCAGGCGCAAAGAATGGCTACCATCGCTGCACACGAGAAAGCTGTAGATGGGATCTTCCATGCCCTGCAGATCCTCATCATGGGAGTGATGCCAGAAGACATTGTGCAGATGAATGCTGCTGCTACTTCTACATCCACATCTCCAGCCCCTGATGTGTCAGTGTCACACAGTGCTGCAAACCAAACACCACCACCCACATGTGAGGCACATGAAACGTCAGAGGACAAAGATGAGGATGAATCTGCCTTAGTGGTAAGGAGGAAGCAGTAGCATTCATCTCCGCCATATGGCTTGTTTCTGCTTGGGTCTGCTCTCTGCATCATGCCCTGGAACAACACCTTCCACTGTCCCCCGACACACTCTGCGACACAACCTTGGACCTCGACATGGACTGCCATATTTTGCATGCTCAACAATGACACAGCAATCAGCCTGCGGACTGGACTCTTCCCCTTCAAGTAACTTGTCAATCCCTAAAGGACTCTGGCTGGCCCTCCACGGGGCAACATTGTAAATTGTTGTCTGCATGGCCCAGTACTAAGAGAGCTTCAACACTCCACTGAACGTGAATAATACATTCTAATACACACAGATGTGTCATGTCCATGATTAATCAAGTATGAAAGCTTGGACGAATGTAGGGGCAGTGATTCCCCCTTACGTCCATGTAGCTCATGTTGTGGGACTTGAGTCACAGGGTGCATCCCTGCATCATGGTGGTACATATTTGAGCCCAAAAGAAGCCCTGTTGTCAATTGTAGGTCACAAATGACAGCCGACATGTAATGATTTTGGACACATGTGAAACGCTGATGAGTGGGATTCCGTACTATCTTTGACACACAGAAATGGCATTTCGAATACGTGACACCCTAAACAGCCTCTCTGTACAGAGGTGACACACCCACCATCTATTTCCAATTTATGAGATTGTTAGTACTACATGTTGCACTTACACTTGTCAGAGTGATGTTCTTGTACAGAGGAGTAACATGCACACAGGGAATGTGTGTTGTAATGTATTTAATTGCACATGCTGTGCCTGTGGTCATTCTGTACTGTCACATGATTGCTAAGGACTGTGACAATGTGACGTGCTCATGTGAAGAAATTGTCAATGATGGTGTTCCTACGGGCTATTCCTGCTGCTGCTGCAGTGGGGTGTGGTCCACCTGCCTCATCTTCCTCAACCCCGTCCGGTGCATCTGGCACTTGTAGCCATGGGGCATTGGTGTGTACACATATGTTGTGCAACACACAACATGCAACGATCATCTTGCACACGATGCCTGGGCTGTACAGGAGCCTTCCACCTGTGATGTCCAGGCACCTGAAACGTGACTTCAACACGCCAAATGTGCGTTCCACGATGCCCCTGGTGCGTTTATGGGCCGCATTGTACTGCCTCTGGGCCTGTGTGTTCGGGGCTCAGAGGGGTGTCATCATCCATGTGCAGAGTGCATATCCTTGATCACCTGTGACAGTGCAGAGAGACATGAGTCAAAAGTTGGTTCTGCATGATGTGTTGGCAGGCTCACTAGTTCATTGGTGTGTGATATGTGTGACTTAGTGATTCCTGTTTGACAGGTACTGCTTGTAGCAAATGAGCGGCATCAATGTGTATTACGTAGCCTCACTGCTGCTCCTCCCTCCCCCCGAGCCTATTCACTAGTGTGCGCAGCGTGGTTCCATCACTTTCACTCCTACGGGACACCATTGTCATGCCTGTCTGCGCATGTCTACAAGCCTGACAACGACACTGTGATGTTGTGCGCTGACGGTGGCCGGAATCTCCACCTCCGGGCCGGAATCTCCACCTCCGGGCCGGAATCTCCACCACCGGGCCGGAATCTCCGGCCCGAGTGCGGACATAAAGTTAGTATGAGTAAGTGCATTCTGTGAATACCAAAATGAGTAAGTGCATTCTGTGAATACCAAAATGAGTAAGTGCCTTCTGTGAATACCAAAATGAGTAAGTACCTTCTGTGAATACCAAAATGAGTAAGTGCCTTCTGTGAATACCAAAATGGTGGTAAGTTTAGGATTTTGTAGTAAGTTAGTTCTGTGAATCGGGCCCAGAGTTAGTGGCACCAGGGCTGAAAGGGGATGCAGTCTGGGATGAGGCCTGTACAATGGTATGAACTCTGCCATGAAAAAAGCAAGACTCAGTTCAAAAAGTGTGACCTACTTGACCGCAGTGTAGGCCGAAGGCAGTAGTCATCAAGGGCCCACAGACACGTGTCGTTGGCCTGCAATGCACAGAGTTGGTGGCACCAGATCGAAGGGAGTACAGTGATATAAATGCTGCCATTAACATATGAACTCGGCCATCATGAACTCAAGACTCAGTTCCAAATGTGTGACCTACTGGACCGCAGTGTAGGCCAGAGGCAGTGGTCAGCAGGGGCCCACAGCCACGTGTCGTTGGCTTGCGATGCACAGAGTTAATGGCACCAGAGCAGTTGTTGGTAGTGTTCGATCACCTCCATAATGATGATCCTTTTTTCCCCCGGACTGAACCGTGTCTTCCTCTTACTCCTCTCCTTGCGTGCAATGATACGAACTCGGCCATTGAAAAATCAAGACTCAGTTCCAGATGTGTGACCTACTGGACCGCAGTGTAGGCCGGCGGCAGCAATGGAGTACGTCAACGAGAAAGGAGTGATGGGGGCCTGTGTCGCGGAGGCCGGGATGGTCTGAGGGGGCTGCCAAGGTCGCGGGCCTCTGGCTTGGAGCTTGAACCGGCACGTGGTGGGCCCTCTTTGACACACGCCGGTGTCAGCAGGTGAGCAGTGAGGCCTGGTTGCGCAGGGGTGGCCAGGATGGGTCTGGGGACCAGCGGCCTGGGGTGCAGCAGGCGCACAGGTCCGCAGGCACCGCCGCTCACGGCATCGGCCTCGTGGCGGGCCGAGAGGCGCCGCCCTGGCAGACACGTTGGCCATTCCGGAAGAGAACCACGCCCAGAGCAACGGGCTTTTTATTCACACCTCTACGCTGGCCTGGCGTACGCCGGGCCAGCCCACTCCGCTCACGCTTACAGTGGGGGACGTGACAAGCTACATTTCCGCGATCTTCCCCACTGCCTGGGGTGACATGGTTGCGTCCACTGTCCACTACACTCCAAACACCAGCAGTATATGTCGACATGGACATGTCTGTGGTCTGCATATGGCAGTCTGGCCAGCACATCCACGCCACACTTGGCATTGTGTACATTCTCAGTCATGGGACACTTGCCTCCTTCGCACATGCCTGGTTCCCACCTCTCCCCACATTCTGCTATTGTGTGGCTGAGGTGCCATGCCGTTGATGGCTTGTGTACATGGCTAGCCCAGGTTACCACAGTAAGTTGTGCTGTCATGTCTGGTAGGTGGGCATGTTGTTTGGCATGTTGTATGTGAGTGTGTAACGTGTGCATTCCCAGAGTCGTGAGTTGCATGACTGTGTAGTTGAGGTGTGTGGTGTGTTCATTTGGTACTTACCAACGAGCAATGCATTCCCATAGGTACCATCCTGAAAGCACTGGTTGATGATGGACTGTCGGAAGATGAAGGAATCATGCACACTGCCTGGGTAGTTGGCGACGACGTTGGTGAAGAGTCCCTGGTGGTCCACTATTGCCTGCACATTGATGGAATGCGTGTGCTTCCTGTTGCGGTAATTGTGTGCAGTGGCAGCAGGGGGCACGAGGAGAACATGTGTGCAGTCGATTGCCCCCAACACGTGCGGGAAGCCAGCTATGGCGTAGAAGCCTTGCTTGGTCTCCAGCTGTTCCTGTGCAGTGTGTGGGAAGTGAAGGTGCTGGGGTACCAAGCTGATGATGGCATCCAAGACAGGTGTGAGGAACTTGGATAGGGCTGGCTGTGAGACTCCTCCGACTCTGGCAGTTGTTGGTTGGAAGGTACCAGAGGCCAACAGGTGCAGCACAGCCAGCAGCTTTGTCTGCGGAGGGATGTTGTTTGTCCGCTGTGTTGGTACCGTCAGCCTGTGGGCAATGATGGTCAGGATGCGGAGGATGGTTGTCCTTTTGAGCCTGTAGTGGGCAATGACATCCTCTGGTGTTAGGTCTATGAGGCTGGTGCGTTTTCTGAAGGTCCGCTGTCTTTGCCTGCACTGCCTCTGTGGTAGTCCGGGGGGCAGGGGTGTCGGGGGGGGTGGCGGGCCTGGGTGTGGTGGAGGTGGGTGTTGTGGCCCTCTTGGGGCTCCGAGCTGCATGATCAGTAGCTCCATGGTATCTGTTGTTCTTCAGGTGTGGCTCTGGTCTAGTCTCCCTTTTGTGGTGCAGGTCATCGTCCGTCTTAACACCAGGTAGGAGCAGGTGTTAAATCCCTGCTGCTAACGTGCCTTATCGCCTGTTTTGGGATCTTATCGCCGATCTGGCTGGTCGTAGAGGATATTGCGAAGTGGTGTTTTCGCGGCTTTTTGCACAGGAACGCCTACTCTGCATCTCATTAGCATTAGTTGCCGGTGTCATCCGTGGCGATGTTTTTTGCGGCTGCTATCGCAGGAAAACTGGCGATATCGGCTGTTAGCACCAGCTTGTGAATAGGGTGATAAATCTATCGCCACTTTAGGTGCGATAAAGTGCCGCTAACTCGGCAATAAGTCCTTGAGAATATGCCCCCTCGAGTAGATTCTGCTCGGGTGGTGATCCAAGAGCCTTGAACGCAGACAGGCCGGGTGGTAATACAAGAGCCTCGAACGCAGGCAGGCCGGGTGGTAATACAAGAGCCTTGAACGCAGGCAGGCTGGGTGGAAATACAAGAGCCTCGAACGCAGGCAGGCCGGGTGGTAATCCAAGAGCCTCGAACGCAGGCAGGCCGGATGGTAATCCAAGAGCCTCGAATGCAGGCAGGCTGGGTGGTAATACAAGAGCCTCGAACGCAGGCAGGTCGGGTGGTAATACAAGAACCTTGAACGCAGGCAGGCCGGGTGGTAATACAAGAGCCTCGAACACAAGCAGGCCGGGTAGTAATCCAAGAGCCTCGAACGCATGCAGGCCGGATGGTAATTCAAGAGCCTCGAACGCAGGCAGGCCGGGTGGTAATCCAAGAGCCTTGAACGCAGGCAGCCGGACCATTTCCATACAGCGCTCTATGAGTGTGACAGGAGTTTGAACATGCTGCGCTTTCTAATGGGGAGCCAGAGTAAGACCCTTAACGTAGGTTCAGAAGGGGCGCCAGAGGGACGTTTACAGACCAGATGAGCTGCCGTATCAGTACCACCTGTGGTTTTGACAGGAGGACATCATTTATAGCTACCAGGAGCGCATTTCCATAGTCCAAGCGACTCGTTATGAGAGCCTGGGCCACAGTTTTCCTTGAGCTGATGGGAAGCCGTGGGAACACTCTCCTGAGCAGCCAAAGGTTTACAAAGAAGGAACAACAGATGGAGTTCACTGTCCCACATACACAGCCTGTCATCCAACAGAATGCCCAGATTTCTTACCACTTTCTTAGTACGGGGGGCATCACCGAGCTCATCCGTCCACCAATTCTCTGACCAAAACTCCTGTGCCTTGTCAAACAATAGAAATAGAATTTCAGCCTTCCCTCCATTCATCTGTAAACTGCTGTTTCATCCAAGAAGCCACTTTTCCCATACTGTTAGTAAACCTAACTTTGGTGGTTTCTGGATCCTGCCTTATCGAGATCACCAATTGAGTATCGCCTGCAAAGAATAGGATTTCAAACCCGTAAGATTCCACGATTTTACCTAATGGGGCCAGAAGTATATTTAAAAGTGTAGGTCTCAGGGATGACCCCTAAGGAACCCCCCAGCTGTTGGTATCGATCCTGGATTTAAACAGGTAGATAGAAACAACATGAGTTTTGTCTTCCAGAAAATCCCTAAAACAAGGTAATACCTCTGCATAAATTCCAATATCGTACAGTGTCTGTGGGCTGGTTGGGATACTGTTTCGCAGGCAACCAAGTGTATGGTATTCCAGCCCATTGCCACAGGTGGTCTATCATACAAGACACTGAAAACCTTTGGTAGGCAGGTTTTGAAGGCCAGAGGTACTCTGCAATTCTGACAATCCCAGTTATTCGAAATTTTCAAAATGAATGCTATCCACCAGGCTAATGATTCCAATACAGCAGATGCCTTTCATTTGGGTCCATTTTTCTTCCTGCTAGTTTTTCAACGCATAACAGATTATGTTTACCCTGTTTTCTTACGTTTATATCACTAAATCCCTAATTTTCCCTAATTCTTGCCTAATTCATGACCCCTACATCTTCATATTATTTTGTTTTACTTATACGATCATTTCCTTCTTTGGGTGGGGGCATGGGATCACCCAAACCTCCCATTCATTTCCACATGGAATCATATCTCTCAGTAGATAGTTGATGTCCATAGGTGCACTTTTTTCCTATTCCCACATCATCTGTGCTCCCTGATTTGCTTGTCTCTCATGCTTACTTTTACTCTTTCCATTGACAGTGCACTCATTCTCTTATCCTTCTTCCCTCTTCTATCGCTCACTTCTTGCTTACTGTTAAGTTTGAAAATATGTACCCTTTTTGCTTACTTCTGTTTTGTAATCTCTAGACTCTTGTTCCCTTTGTTGTATCTGCCTTAAAATGTTCCCCTTGTTTCTCCCCCTCTTTGTTCCGCCTGTGCTACTTCTCCTACTCCTCCTTCTTGTACCCCCGGTTAAGATGAAAATAGAAGGCAGACTTTGAAACCCATGGCATTTGTTCCCTTAATGTGTTCTCATTTTTTTCAGAAATCTGTTCTATCTTATCATTCCCTTTTTCAGAAAGTGAGGCAGTGCTAGAGATTATTTTAGTTCTGGTGCCTAGAAACAGCTTTAGCTGGTTTGCCAACCTCATCAAACCAAATAATACATTTAAATTTTTTTTTTAAATTGCACTTACATATATAGAGCGGCTTTTGTTAAGCCAGTTTCATCCTTTGATCGGTTGAGCTGCCATTTACATTTTTCTTTTGCCTACCACAGCACAGAACATGGGGAAATGGGTCAGCCCACTTCTTGGCTCTCTTGCACTTTCAGTGACACCATAATACCTGATCATATGTGCAAATTCGCCATTAAAGAAATGTACTTCAGTGCCAGAGCTGGAGGGACAATATTTTATGGTGCCAATGCTTTTTCTTTCAGCTCCTTATCCTTTTTCTAGCCTTGTTTGTTTACACTGTGTCTACAAGTTACAATAATTCAAAGCCAAGAGTCCCATCTGTTTGTACCAATAAGATTAATCTTTTTCTCTGATATGCATTAAAATGAGGTTTCTATGCATCTGCATAACTGAACAGTGTTCTATTACCATTATATGCTATGGTTATTTTTAAATGTACATTTTTTATTGCAAGCATACAGCTGCAATGTTTAGGCAGCAACATATTTTTTATCTTAAAGGCTTATGCCTGCAATACATATTTTTAAGTGAAACATCACACCCACCAATTTGGCAAGGCCACATACATTGACTTTACCAATACTTGTTTAATATTATTTTTTACTCCAGGCTCAGGATTCAATACAAGTTTGGGAGCATTTATGCCTCATTCTACATCAAATTGACTTGCTAAAAAATTGATTATCTTCAAAACTGACTTTTATAAACACCAAGACGGTATACAGATAGCGACACATAGTGACCCTCAGCCCTGAAAAGCAACGTGAGGGAGTGGCACGTGCTTCAGTTATATGCACATCCATGATTTTTTGATGTGGTGTTATATTGATGGTGGGTACCATGTTAAGCCCTAAAGAGTGAGTCAGACTCATTTGCTATGCTCAGACAGTGATAATAAAATATTGTCCAGCCCAGCCCAGCCCAGCCTACCCATTATAAAATCATGGCCATTTATTATTTCAGCTGTATGGCAATAACAGCTAAGTTACTGATGGTGCCATGTCGTTAGTCGTTACCCATGCCTAGTTTAGTGACAAAGCTGCAGCATCATTAGCTGTGCCTCCTGTAAAGGGCAGCATATTCCATCACTGACCAAAACCCAGTTTTACCTTACTCATATGTTTATCCTTGTTTGTATTGTGTTCACTTTACTACTATCACTGCTTCCCAGACAATCATTATTAGGCCGAATCGTGTGGCCCTGCAGCTTCTATGGTGCAAAGGGGACCCATCATTTACGGGCCCTCGTACCTTGACAGTAAATGTCTCCCTCTGTGGTGGCTTGTCAGTGTGTTCTGTGCTAGCAAATGGCCTTCTGAACAGCAGGTGGTCGGAGTCTTGGTGGGTCCTGGTGCCAGTATTTAGAAGGGCCCGCCTCATATTGTGGTACACCCCGCTGTGGTTGCTGCCATTATAGGATAGGATAGGATAGGATGAATATTTATAAAGCGCACTAAAACCAAACGGTATCAAGGCGCTGGGTGAGACGGAAGAGAGACTAGCACCAACCAGCTAGGAGGCAAAGAGCCAGGTCTTTAAAAGCTTCTTAAAGGACTCGAGAGAATCCACTGCGGTGATAGAGGCGGGCAAAGAATTCCAGAGTTTAGCGGCCGCCACAGAAAATGAGCGGCCACCCCATTTGGACCTACGATATCTGGGAGAGACAAGTTTTTTCTGAGTAGTGGATCTCAAGGTTCTGCCTGGAGTGTACCAATGGAACAAGGTTTTAAGATGTGATGAGCCTATGCCATGCCATGCATAGCTTTGTACACCAAGTTCAGGGCCTTGAAGGTGATGCGCTTCCTGCAAGGCACGGATTCCTTCCCTGACGTACTTGTGTTTAGGGAAGCGTTTTGCACCACCTGAAGCTTATTCAGAGAGCCTATGCTGGCATTGAGGTATAATGCATTGCAGTAGTCTAACCGAGAGGTAACTAGTGCAATGATGGTGGGCCGATGTAGCTCCGAGGGAATGTACGGCAGCACTTTCTTCAATCTATGCTTGCACTCTTTGGCGGAAAAGTGAGGCAGATGCTCACGAGCTTACCTGTAGAACACTTCGGGATACACAGCGTGCATTTATATATGGCAAGTATTATGGACTGATATAAAGTGCAGTTAACTACAGCGGCAGATGAATGAATGTTTCCTGTTTTACAATGGGCTTCTACGCATTTGTTATGGGATACATATTAACTTGTTATGTACTGAAAAAAAGTTCACATCGCAGAAGAATTGCAGATAATTTTCATAGGTCAAGATGCTCCACACTTTACATAAGTAGCAAGACATTTCAAAGTGAAGAGCAACTAAATATCACAATTTACATCTTATGTGGGTCATCACAGCAATCAGGAGAATGGCTAGTGCTCAGAATCATTATTGCTTCATGTGGAAACCAGCAGCAGGATTGCAAACATAGTTGAGATGATTAAACTGCCTCAGCTGAGATGATGTGCACTATTCAGGAACACTGTGATACCAAGTACACAGATTCCCTGTGAGTACAGTATAGGTTTCAAAAGAAAACGTGAGAACCTCCCACAATTATTTAATGCGCTTCAGCAATTCAAGTAGTAGAATGGTAAAAAGCAGATGATGTACATGTCTGCATTATAAACTGTGTTCAGCAGGTACGGTGAGCGTGCAAATGTACCTTTTCTTTGAATGCCTCCAGCTCTGCATCCGTAATCTTCCATGGGTTTTCTCTCCTTATTTTTTCAGCAGTAGATAGGTCAGTCGCACTGTCATGAAGGCGATATGGCTCAATCATCTCTTCAAAAAATTTCCAGCTAAAATAAGAACAGAGAAAAGTGGCTGAGTTCACATTGGACTACTGACTACAGAGACACCGAAGAGCGATTGCTGTGAACGTTGCAGCTTCACAGCTCTGGTAAAGATTGTCTTCTGGAAAACTGCGCCACACACAGGGGCCGATTCCGATCTCGGCCGGTAGGGCTCCGAATAGGATTCGGCTTTACCGGATCCGATTCGGAGCCCTGTTTCCCGACCGAACCGTACGCGGGTCCGGCCGAGCGAGTACGATGCGAGTCGCCGACCGACTCGTCCGGGCGACCCGACCGCTCCGACCGACTCGTACCCGGATCGTACCGCTCCGACCGACTCGCTCGGACCCGATTCGCACCGCGCAATGGAGACGTTTTCCGGCCGGGTAAGTACGATGCGCACCTCGACCGCTCCGACCGACTCGCGCCGTCCGACTCGAACTCGCTGTCGGAGCCGTACTTTGGGGTCCGTGTCGGACCCCTGTCTGCGCGTACCCGTGCGAGGCGCACACAGGGGGACCCATGGGTCCCCCTACCTGTGCGTGTACGCCGCGAAGCGCTTCGCGGCGTACTCGCTGTAGGGGCGCCCTTGTCCGCCTCGCACCCATTGAGGCAATGGGAGCCCGCGTACGCGTTGTACGACCGGCTCCCATTGAGTTCAATGGGAGTCCGACCGACTCGTGTCCGGTGGCATACGAATGCATCGGACTCGTTCGGTCGGACTGCACGGGTCCGATTCGGTCGGAAATCTCTCCGGGTCCGGCTCGGTCGGAGAGATTTCCGGCCCGAATCGGAATCGACCCCACAGTGTACAACTCAAACACGATAATCTCAGGAAAGGTAATTGACTATCAATGGTCTGTTCCAAACAATTCAAATAGCAATCCTGAATGTCAAAGACCCTATCGCCACCCTCCTAACTTCTTTAAGGAGTTCCTCAGGAGGCTGCACTCTCCCCGACGCTGTTTCATTTATACATATAGCCCTCAGCTCCCTTTTTAGGCAGTCTACCATTTTTTCTCACCTTTACTGACATCACTCACCTTTACACGAAAGTTGCATCGCCAGATGACTTGACTAGCACCTTAAATGGTCTTCAATCCAAAATGTTACAGCATCATCTAAGAATAAAACCTCCCTCTGAAGACTAAGTTCCTCCTTACCCGGACTCCGAAGTGCACAACTCCAGTTCAAGTCTGGCAAGATGCACCAAACGTGATGTACTGCAAGCCTTCTGTTATGGAAAACATGTGTCTTTAGGCTTCAATCTCGGCAGAAACCTCAATATGCAGGCCTGCATCAATGCAAAAGGAGTGCACTATCAAATTAGACTCCTAAGAGGAGTGACGGTCTGATGCACGAAATACTGGTCACAAAAAACTGGCCATAATTTGTATGTACCAATAGGAAGGTTCGTAAAAATTTTATTGAGTGTGGGTAATAAGCTAACCTACCTCATGAATATTAATGAGGTAGGTCATAAATTGTGACTCACTACAATTGGTGCCCATCACAGGAATGGCGGCCTGCTAGGGTCAGCAGGTCACCATGTCTGTGATCGCCTTTAAATAAAGTCAACTTTTTTAAAAATGCAGTCCGTAAGGGGACAGGACTGCATTTAATAAAAACGTTTTTTTTCGTTGCTTTGTTTAAGTTGGCAGTGGTCCCCTGGACTACTGCCTACTGCTCAACAAACTTTGCTTTCCTTCCCTTTTCAGAGTGGCTTATCACCTCAACTTAAGAGTCAGTCATTTTTTTATGTTTTGCGATCGGATGATGGTTGCAAAACACTGATACATCTCATACCAATTTGGTATTTGAAAGAGACGCCTTCAACATGCCTCTTCCAAAGAGTGAATCAATATGGGGTCACAATACTAATTTAGGAGTCTGTAAAATGTTACTGACTCCTAAAATGTGATTGTTACATAGGAAAAATATATTTTGCTGTCACAAACTCTGAATAAGAGTGTTTACGACCATAAATCTGGCCCGACGTCCTTTATCCTAGCAGATGACTTCCAAACCATGATGGAAGCACTAGTCCTCTCTAGACTAGACCAAGATATCTTCCTTGTAGCTGGCATTTCAGAAGTGTTTCTGGCTTCCTTAAAAGCAGCCCACAACGCCACTTGGCACCTGAAAGCTGGCACCAAAAGATCGAACCATACTAGTCCAATATGCTTTTTATTCTACTAGCTTCCGATGGAGATGACAAGCTGACTTACATGTGGCTCTTAAGTACTCTGAAGTGCAGATTTATTCCTGGAAATTCCAGCATACAAGAAAGCAAAAACTCTAAATCAATCTTTCTCCAGTAGCACAGCCAAAGTCAGGTACTCCACCATCACCCCCACTATTAGGACAAATCATTCATATTGCACCTTCAAGAGAGAGCTCAGTATCCTGCTCCTCCAACACCATTTCCAATTGGGAATATATGTACGATGATCTTCACAGCCCATGCATGTTTAGAGAACTGAACACAGATTATGGAAAATCTATTGATGTTTCAATATAAAAGTTCTTGCAGGATGTGAACCTTGACTTGCCAACTTTCTGTCAGCCTCTCGTCATGTCACACCTAATATTATTCTTGCTCTAAACCACCTACCAGACCTTCATTGGCAATGCTTCTATTCATAAATGGCACAATTATCCTTTAGAGCCTCTACCAATAAGCTGTATATATATATTTATTCACTGAAAAAACCAGAGGTTTCAGGGACGTTATAGTTAGGGATTAGCATTTTAAAAAACTTAGAAATTCACTGAATACATCACAGGTTTCAGGGACGTTATAGGTAGGGATTGGCATTAGAAATTAGCATTTAAAAAAACTTAGAAATTCATTGAAAAAACCATAGGTTTCAGGGACGTTATAGTTAGTTAGACATTTCACTCGTACAAAACCAGAGAAATTCGGCCGTTATAGTTAGCTGAGCTAACTATAACTCGCACCCCCGCAATGCACTGCTGATGACGTCACATATTACATCACTCATGACATGGTCAGTGACATCACTGATGACATCACTGATGACATCTCAAATGACATCACTGATGACATCACTGATTACATCATCCAGTGACTATGAGTGTTTCTAAAAAGTTGACGAATGTTTTATATATATATATATGCCATGGTGTACTGAAGAATGAGTGGGTGTATGAGTGTCTGAATGGATGATTTAGTGGGTGTGTGACTGACTGTATAAGTGAGTGATTAAATGTATTTTAGTGAATGCATGGGTGAATGACTAATATATGTGAATGTCTGTCAGTCTGTCAGTTGGTGTGTGAGTGGCTGCATGGGTTGGTGAGTAGCTACATGAGTGTCTATATGGGTTAATGATTGGTTGTCTGATTACCTGTATGGGTGCCTGAGTGTCTGTGTGGGTGTGTGGGGAGTGTGTGTGACTCCCTGCATGGATGTGTGAGTGGGTGATTTACTGGGTGTATGGGTTCATGAGTACATGTGTTAGGGGCTGTATGTGTGAGTGAGTGTGCATATAGCTGTGTTGGTGAGTGAATGGATGTCTCAGTGGTATATTTGTAAGTAACTACATATGTGAAAGGCAGTTTATGCGAGTGTTGGAGTATATAAGTGACTAAATGTGACAGTGAGTGATTGTGACAGTGGCTGGATGGATAAGTGTGTGCTTATGTCAGTGATTGTAGAAGAGAGTAAGTATATGGTACTATCTGTATGAATAAGTGAGGTGGTTGTGTGTATAACTGTATAGGTGAGTAAATGGCAGTGTGATTGATTCTTTGGGTGACTGACTAGGTGTTTGAATAACTCTTTGGGTGAGTGGCGGTGTGTGAGTGTCTATATGGGTGTATGAGTGGATATATCAGTGGCTGTATTGATGAATGACTGCCTGTATGAGTGACTGTATTGGTTAGTGAGTGGATGTGTGTATAGAAGTATGAATCAGTGAGCGGGTATGCACTAACTGGTATTGGTCTGTCGATGGTTTCGAGATTGGTAGTCTGTATTTTAGAGTGGGTGTATCAAAGTTTATATTAGGGTGTGAGGAGGTGCATCAGATGATCACATGGATGATGTCATCAGTGATGTCATTTGAGATGTCATCAGTGATGTCACTGACCATGTCATGAGTGATGTAATATGTGATGTCATCAGCAGTGCATTGCGGGTGTGCGAGTTATAGTTAGCTCAGCTAACTATAACGGCCGAATTTGTCTGGTTTTGTACGAGTGAAATGTCTGACTAACTATAACGTCCCTGACATCATGAAATGAATTTCTAAGGTTTTTTAAATGCTAATCCCTAACGATAACGTCCCTGAAACCTGTGGTTTTTTCAGTGAATTTCTAAGGTTTTTTAAATGCTTATCCCTAACTATAACGTCCCTGAAACCTCTGTTTTTATGGGAATGTCTAAGGCTTTTTAAATGCTAATTTCTAACTATACCTACATAGGTAGGACATGTGCAGAAAGAGAAGAAATGCGCAGAAAGAAGCAAGAGAAGTGCAGAAAGAGGCAACAGAAGTCCAGAGAGAGGAAGAAAGGTGCAGAAAGAATCAAGAGATGTGCAGAGAGAACCAACAGAGGTGCAGAAAGAGGCCTACTTTGACTGTACCTTACAACAGACTCATACAAAGTACCCTAATCACTAATCCTTCTCCGAAGACGTCTTAAACCTCTGTTTTCTCTTGAAGGTTCACTATTAATGGACTGCTCAGAATGTGAGGCCTACCAAATATAAAACAGCAATCCTAAGCATATCACTGTTGTAAGTCTGACCAAGTTTGTGAAGGTATGCATGCATGTCTATGCATTTACCTAGTGACATGTTAAATGAAAATAAACATACAAACACTTGAATACCTGTGTTTCAAACAGCAGACTCTGTAAATTTGTGTAAAAAAAGGTGTGTGCATTTCTTTCTGCTCAACATACAGGGCACATGGGTATTCACTAGTATATTTGAGGGTCTCTATAACACATATATACATAAGACATGTCTGCCTGTGCAACCGAATGACAGAGCAGAACTGAGAAGATTTGACCACCTGTAGGAGAAGTTACCCGCTTTTTAAGATACCATCTTCAGATGCATAACACATGTAAGAATACATATACAAGAAGACATATACCTCAGTCACAAGAGCATGCAGACCTTTAAACTTGACAGCTGCACTTCCCATTTGAGTGCAGAAAGAGGCGAGAGAAGTTCAGAAAGAAGCAAGAGAGTTGCAGAAACAGGCAAAAGAGGTGCAGAAAGAGGGAACAGGGGTGCAGACAGAGGCAAGAGAGGTGCAGAAAGAGGGAAGAGGGGTGCAAAAAGAGGGAAGAGGGGTGCAGAAAGAGGCAAGAGGGCTGCAGAAATTTGCAAGAGAGGTGCAGAAAGAAGCAAGAGCAGTGCAGAAAAAAGCAACAGAGGTGGAGAAGGAGACAAGAGAACTGCAAAAAGAGGCAAGAGAGTTGCAGAAACAGGCAAGATAGGTGCAGAAAAAGGGAACAGGGGTGTAGAAAGAGGCAAAAGAGGTGCAGAAAGAGGGGAGAAGGGTGCAGAAAGGGGCAAGAGGAGTGCAGAAAGAAGCAAGAGAAGTGCAGAAAGAAGCAAAAGAAGTGCTGAAAAAAGCAACAGAGGGGCAGAAAGAGGCAAGAGGGGTGCAGAAAGAGGCAAGAGAAGTGCAGAAAGAAGCAAGAGAGGTACAGAAAGAGGCAAGAGAGGTGTAGAAAGATGGGTGCAGAAAGAAGCAAGAGAGGTGCAGAAAGAAGCAAGAGAAGGTCGGAAGGATGCAACAGAGGTGCAGAAATAGACAAGAGGGGTGCAGAAAAAGGCAAGAGAAGTGCAGAAAGAAGCAACAGAGGTGCATAAGGAGGCAAGAGAAGCACAGAAAGAGGCAAGAGGGGTGCGGAAAGAGGGAAGAGGGGTGCAGAGAGAAGCAAGAGAGGTGCAGAAAGAAGCAAGAGAAGTGCAGAAGGAAGCAACAGAGGTGCAGAAAGAGGCAAGAGGGGTACAGAAAAAGGCAAGAGAAGTGCAGAAAGAAGCAACAGAGGTGCAGAAGGAGGCAAGAGGAGTGCAGAAAGAGGCAAGAGAGGTGAAGAAAGAGGCAAGAGGGGTGCAGAAATAGACAAGAGGGGTGGAGAAATTTGTAAGAGAGGTGCAGAAGGAAGCAAAGAGGTGCAGAAGGAGACAAGAGAACTGCAGAAAGAGCCAAGAGAGTTGTAGAAACAGGCAAGAGAGGTGCAGAAAAAGGGAACAGGGGTGCAGAAAGAGGCAAGAGGGGGGCAGAAACAGACACGAGGGGTGCAGAAAGAGGCAAGAGAAGTGCAGAAAGAAGCAACAGAGGTGCAGAAACAGACAAGAGGGGTGCAGAAAGAGGCAAGAGAAGTGCAGAAAAAAGCAAGAGCAGTGCAGAAAGAACCAACAGAGGTGCAGAAGGAAGCAAGATAGGGTGCCAAAAGAGGCAAGAGGGGTGCCAAAATGTGAAAGAGAGGTGCACAAAGAACCAACAGAGGTGCAGAAACAGATAAGAGGGGTGCAGAAAGAGGCAAGAGAAGTATAGAAAGAGGCAAGAGACAAACTGAAAGAGGCAAGAGAGGTACAGAAAGAGGGAAGAGGGGTGCTGAAAGAGGCAAGAGGGGTACCGAAAGAAGCAAGTAAAGTGCAGAAAGAAGCAAGAAGGGTGCCGAAAGAAGCAAGAGAAGTGCAGAAAGAAGCAAGAGAAGTGCAGAAAGAACCAACAGAGGTGCAGAAGGAAGCAAGAGGGGTGCTGAAAGAGGCAAGAGCGGTGCCATAATTTGCAAGAGAGGTGCAGAAAGAAGCAAGAGAAGTGCAGAAAGAACCAACAGAGGTGCAGAAGGAGGCAAGAGAAGTGCAGAAACAGGCAAAAGAGGTGCAGAAAGAAGCAAGAGCAGTGCAGAAAGAACCAACAGAGGTGCAGAAGGAGGCAAGAGGGGTGCAGAAAGAGGAAAGAGGGGTGCAGAAATTTGCAAGAGAGGTACAGAAGGAAGTAACAGAGGTGCAGAAGGAGACAAGAGAACTGAAGAAAAAGGCAAGAGAGTTGCAGACACAGGCAAGAGAGGTCCAGAAAGAACCAAGAGCATGGCAGAAAGAACCAACCAAGGTGCAGAAACAGACAAGAGGGGTGCAGAAAGAGGCAAGAAAAGTGCAGAAAGAAGCAACAGAGGTGCAGAAAGAGTAGGAATGTGCAGAAAGAGGGAAGATCGGTGCTGAAAGAAGCTAGAGAAGTGCAGAAAGAAGTTAGGGGTGCAGAACGAAGCAAGAGAAGTGCAGAAAGAAGCAAGAGAAGTGCAAAAAGAGGCAAGCGAGTTGCAGAAACAGTCAAAAGAGGTGCAGAAAGAAGCAACAGAGGTGCAGAAAGAGGCAAGAGAGGTACAGAAAGAGGGAAGAGGGGTGCAGAAAGAGGCAAGAGGGGTACAGAAAAAAGCAAGAGCAGTGCAGAAAGAACCAACAGAGGTGCAGAAGGAAGCAAGATAGGGTGCCAAAAGAGGCAAGAGGGGTGCCAAAATGTGCAAGAGAGGTGCAGAAAGAAGCAAGAGCATTGTAGAAAGAACCAACAGAGGTGCGGAAACAAACAAGAGGGGTGCAGAAAGAGGCAAGAGAAGTTCAGAAAGAAGCAACAGAGGTGCAGAAGGAGGCAAGAGAACTGAAGAAAGAGGCAAGAGAGTTGCAGAAAGAGGCAAGATAGGTCCATAAATAAGCAAAAGCACTGCAGAAAGAACCAACAGAGGTGCAGAAACAGACAAGAGGGGTGCAGAAAGAGGCAAGAGAAGTGCAGAAAGAAGCAACAGAGGTGCAGAAAGAGTAGGAATGTGCAGAAAGAGGCAAGAAAATTGCAGAAAGAGGCAAGAGAAGTGTAGAAAGAGGCAAGAGAGGCACAGAAAGAGGGAAGACGGGTGCTGAAAGAGGCAAGAGGGGTACAGAAAGAAGCAAGTGAAGCGCAGAAAGAAGCAAGAGGGGTGCAGAAAGAAGCAAGAGAAGTGCAGAAAGAGCCAACAGAGGTGCAGAAGGAGGCAAGAGGGGTGCCAAAAGAGGCAAGAGGGGTGCCAAAAGAGGCAAGAGAGGTGCAGAAAGAAGCAAGAGAAGTGCAGAAAGAACCAACAGAGGTGCAGAAAGAAGCTAGAGAAGTGCAGAAAGAAGCAACAGAGGTGCAGAAAGAAGCAAGAGGGGTGCAGCAAGAGAAGTGCAGACAGAAGCAACAGAGGTGCCGAAGGAGGCAAGAGAAGTACAGAAACAGGCAAAAGAGGTGCAGAAAGAAACAAGAGCAGTGCAGAAAGAACCAACAGAGGTGCAGAAGGAGGCAAGAGGGGTACAGAAAGAAGCAAGAAAGGTGCTGAAATTTGCAAGAGAGGTGCAGAATGAAGCAACAGAGGTGCAGAAGGAGACAACAGAACTGAAGAAAGAGGCAAGAGAGTTGCAGAAACAGGCAAGAGAGGTTCAGAAAGAAGCAAGAGCAGTGCAGAAAAAACCAACAGAGGTGCAGAAATAGACAAGAGGGGTGCAGAAAGAGGCAAGAGAAGTGCAGAAAGAAGCAACAGAGGTGCAGAAAGAGTAGGAATGTGCAGAAAGAGGCAAGAAAATTACAGAAAGAGGCAAGAGAAGTGTAGAAAGAGGCAAGAGAGGAACTGAAAGAGGCAAGAGAGGTACAGAAAGAGGGAAGGGGGGTGCTGAAAGAGGCATGAGGGGTACAGAAAGAAGCAAGTGAAGCGCAGAAAGAAGCAAGAGGGGTGCAGAAAGAAGCAAGAGAAGTGCAGAAAGAAGCAAGAGAAGTGCAGAAAGAGCCAACAGAGGTGCAGAAGGAGGCAAGAGGGGTGCCGCAAGAGGGGTGCCAAAAGAGGCAAGAGAGGTGCAGAAAGAAGCAAGAGAAGTGCAGAAAGAACCAACAGAGGTGCAGAAAGAAGCTAGAGAAGTGCAGAAAGAAGCAACAGAGGTGCAGAAAGAAGCAAGAGGGGTGCAGCAAGAGAAGTGCAGACAGAAGCAACAGAGGTGCCGAAGGAGGCAAGAGAAGTGCAGAAACAGGCAAAAGAGGTGCAGAAAGAAACAAGAGCAGTGCAGAAAGAACCAACAGAGGTGCAGAAGGAGGCAAGAGGGGTACAGAAAGAAGCAAGAAGGGTGCAGAAATTTGCAAGAGAGGTGCTGAATGAAGCAACAGAGGTGCAGAAGGAGACAACAGAACTGAAGAAAGAGGCAAGAGAGTTGCAGAAACAGGCAAGAGAGGTCCAGAAAGAAGCAAGAGCAGTGCAGAAAGAACCATCAGAGGTGCAGAAACAGACAGGAGGGGTGCAGAAAGAGGCAAGATAAGTGCAGAAAGAAGCAACAGAAACGCAGAAAGAGTAGGCATGTGCAGAAAGAGGCAAGAGAGTTGCAGAAACAGGCAAAAGAGGTGCAGAAAGAAGCAACAGAGGTGCAGAAAGAGGCAAGAGAGGTACAGAAAGAGGGAAGAGGGGTGCAGAAAGAGGCAAGAGCGATGCATAAAGAAGCAAGAGCAGTGCAGAAAGAACCAACAGAGTGCGGAAACAAACAAGAGGGGTGCAGAAAGAGGCAAGAGAAGTTCAGAAAGAAGCAACAGAGGTGCAGAAGGAGGCAAGAGAACTGAAGAAAGAGGCAAGAGAGTTGCAGAAAGAGGCAAGAGAGGTCCAGAAAGAAGCAAGAGCAGTGCAGAAAGAACCTACAGGGGCGCAGAAACAGACAAGAGGGGTGCACAAAGAGGCAAGAGAAGTGCAGAAAGAAGTAACAGAGGTACAGAAAGAGTAGGAATGTGCAGAAAGAGGGAAGAGGGTGCTGAAAGAGGCAAGAGGGGTACAGAAATAAGCAAGAGAAGTGCAGAAAGAAGCAAAGCGGTGCAGAACGAAGCAAGAGAAGTGCAGAAAGAAGCAAGAGAAGTGCAAAAAGAGGCAAGAGAGTACAGAAACAGGCAAAAGAGGTGCAGAAAGAATCAACAGAGGTGCAGAAAGAGGCAAGAGAGGTACAGGAAGAGGGAAGAGGGGTGCAGAAAGAGGCAAGAGGGGTGCATAAAGAAGCAAGAGCAGTGTAGAAAGAATCAACAGAGGTGCAGAAAGAAGCAAGAGCGTTGCCAGAAACAGGCAAGAGGGGTGCCAAAATTTACAAGAGAGGTGCAGAAAGAAGCAAGAGCAGTGCAGAAAGAAACAACAGAGGTGCGGAAACAAACAAGAGGGGTGCAGAAAGAGGCAAGAGAAGTTCAGAAAGAAGCAACAGAGGTGCAGAAGGAGGCAAGAGAGGTCCAAAGAGAAGCAAGAGCAATGCAGAAAGAACCAACAGAGGTGCAGAAACAGACAAGAGGGGTGCAGAAAAAGGCAAGAGAAGTGCAGAAAGAAGCAACAGAGGTGCAGAAAGAGTAGGAATGTGCAGAAAGAGGCAAGAGAATTGCAGAAAGAGGCAAGAGAAGTGCAGAAAGAAGCAAGATGGGTGCATAAAGAAGCAAGAGCAGTGCAGAAAGAACCAACAGAGGTGCAGAAACAGACAAGAAGGGTGCAGAAAAAGGCAAGAGAAGTGCAGAAAGAAGCAACAGAGGTGCAGAAAGAGTAGGAATGTGCAGAAAGAGGCAAGAGAATTGCAGAAAGAGGCAAGAGAAGTGCAGAAAGAAGCAAGAGGGGTGCATAAAGAAGCAAGAGCAGTGCAGAAAGAACCAACAGAGGTGCAGAAGGAGGCAAGAGGGGTGCAGAAAGAGGCAAGAAAAGTTCAGAAACAAGCAACAGAGGTGCAGAAGGAGGCAAGATAACTGAAGGAAGAGGCAAGAGAGTTGCAGAAACAGGCAAGAGAGGTGGTCCAGAAAGAAGCCAAAGCAGTGCAGAAAGAACCAACGGAGGTGCAGAAACAGACAAGAGGGGTGCAGAAAGAGGCAAGAGAAGTACAGAAAGAAGCAAGAGAAGTGCAGAAAGAACCAACAGAGGTGCAGAAGGAGGCAAGAGAAGTGCAGAAACAGGCAAAAGAGGTGCAGAAAGAAGCAAGAGCAGTGCAGAAAGAACCAACAGAGGTGCAGAAGGAGGCAAGAGGGGTGCAGAAAGAGGAAAGAGGGGTGCAGAAATTTGCAAGAGAGGTACAGAAGGAAGTAACAGAGGTGCAGAAGGAGACAAGAGAACTGAAGAAAAAGGCAAGAGAGTTGCAGACACAGGCAAGAGAGGTCCAGAAAGAACCAAGAGCATGGCAGAAAGAACCAACCAAGGTGCAGAAACAGACAAGAGGGGTGCAGAAAGAGGCAAGAAAAGTGCAGAAAGAAGCAACAGAGGTGCAGAAAGAGTAGGAATGTGCAGAAAGAGGGAAGATCGGTGCTGAAAGAAGCTAGAGAAGTGCAGAAAGAAGTTAGGGGTGCAGAACGAAGCAAGAGAAGTGCAGAAAGAAGCAAGAGAAGTGCAAAAAGAGGCAAGCGAGTTGCAGAAACAGTCAAAAGAGGTGCAGAAAGAAGCAACAGAGGTGCAGAAAGAGGCAAGAGAGGTACAGAAAGAGGGAAGAGGGGTGCAGAAAGAGGCAAGAGGGGTACAGAAAAAAGCAAGAGCAGTGCAGAAAGAACCAACAGAGGTGCAGAAGGAAGCAAGATAGGGTGCCAAAAGAGGCAAGAGGGGTGCCAAAATGTGCAAGAGAGGTGCAGAAAGAAGCAAGAGCATTGTAGAAAGAACCAACAGAGGTGCGGAAACAAACAAGAGGGGTGCAGAAAGAGGCAAGAGAAGTTCAGAAAGAAGCAACAGAGGTGCAGAAGGAGGCAAGAGAACTGAAGAAAGAGGCAAGAGAGTTGCAGAAAGAGGCAAGATAGGTCCATAAATAAGCAAAAGCACTGCAGAAAGAACCAACAGAGGTGCAGAAACAGACAAGAGGGGTGCAGAAAGAGGCAAGAGAAGTGCAGAAAGAAGCAACAGAGGTGCAGAAAGAGTAGGAATGTGCAGAAAGAGGCAAGAAAATTGCAGAAAGAGGCAAGAGAAGTGTAGAAAGAGGCAAGAGAGGCACAGAAAGAGGGAAGAGGGGTGCTGAAAGAGGCAAGAGGGGTACAGAAAGAAGCAAGTGAAGCGCAGAAAGAAGCAAGAGGGGTGCAGAAAGAAGCAAGAGAAGTGCAGAAAGAGCCAACAGAGGTGCAGAAGGAGGCAAGAGGGGTGCCAAAAGAGGCAAGAGGGGTGCCAAAAGAGGCAAGAGAGGTGCAGAAAGAAGCAAGAGAAGTGCAGAAAGAACCAACAGAGGTGCAGAAAGAAGCTAGAGAAGTGCAGAAAGAAGCAACAGAGGTGCAGAAAGAAGCAAGAGGGGTGCAGCAAGAGAAGTGCAGACAGAAGCAACAGAGGTGCCGAAGGAGGCAAGAGAAGTGCAGAAACAGGCAAAAGAGGTGCAGAAAGAAACAAGAGCAGTGCAGAAAGAACCAACAGAGGTGCAGAAGGAGGCAAGAGGGGTACAGAAAGAAGCAAGAAGGGTGCAGAAATTTGCAAGAGAGGTGCTGAATGAAGCAACAGAGGTGCAGAAGGAGACAACAGAACTGAAGAAAGAGGCAAGAGAGTTGCAGAAACAGGCAAGAGAGGTCCAGAAAGAAGCAAGAGCAGTGCAGAAAGAACCATCAGAGGTGCAGAAACAGACAGGAGGGGTGCAGAAAGAGGCAAGATAAGTGCAGAAAGAAGCAACAGAGACGCAGAAAGAGTAGGCATGTGCAGAAAGAGGCAAGAGAGTTGCAGAAACAGGCAAAAGAGGTGCAGAAAGAAGCAACAGAGGTGCAGAAAGAGGCAAGAGAGGTACAGAAAGAGGGAAGAGGGGTGCAGAAAGAGGCAAGAGCGATGCATAAAGAAGCAAGAGCAGTGCAGAAAGAACCAACAGAGTGCGGAAACAAACAAGAGGGGTGCAGAAAGAGGCAAGAGAAGTTCAGAAAGAAGCAACAGAGGTGCAGAAGGAGGCAAGAGAACTGAAGAAAGAGGCAAGAGAGTTGCAGAAAGAGGCAAGAGAGGTCCAGAAAGAAGCAAGAGCAGTGCAGAAAGAACCTACAGGGGCGCAGAAACAGACAAGAGGGGTGCACAAAGAGGCAAGAGAAGTGCAGAAAGAAGTAACAGAGGTACAGAAAGAGTAGGAATGTGCAGAAAGAGGGAAGAGGGTGCTGAAAGAGGCAAGAGGGGTACAGAAATAAGCAAGAGAAGTGCAGAAAGAAGCAAAGCGGTGCAGAACGAAGCAAGAGAAGTGCAGAAAGAAGCAAGAGAAGTGCAAAAAGAGGCAAGAGAGTTACAGAAACAGGCAAAAGAGGTGCAGAAAGAATCAACAGAGGTGCAGAAAGAGGCAAGAGAGGTACAGGAAGAGGGAAGAGGGGTGCAGAAAGAGGCAAGAGGGGTGCATAAAGAAGCAAGAGCAGTGTAGAAAGAATCAACAGAGGTGCAGAAAGAAGCAAGAGCGTTGCCAAAACAGGCAAGAGGGGTGCCAAAATTTACAAGAGAGGTGCAGAAAGAAGCAAGAGCAGTGCAGAAAGAAACAACAGAGGTGCGGAAACAAACAAGAGGGGTGCAGAAAGAGGCAAGAGAAGTTCAGAAAGAAGCAACAGAGGTGCAGAAGGAGGCAAGAGAGGTCCAAAGAGAAGCAAGAGCAATGCAGAAAGAACCAACAGAGGTGCAGAAACAGACAAGAGGGGTGCAGAAAAAGGCAAGAGAAGTGCAGAAAGAAGCAACAGAGGTGCAGAAAGAGTAGGAATGTGCAGAAAGAGGCAAGAGAATTGCAGAAAGAGGCAAGAGAAGTGCAGAAAGAAGCAAGATGGGTGCATAAAGAAGCAAGAGCAGAAAGAACCAACAGAGGTGCAGAAACAGACAAGAAGGGTGCAGAAAAAGGCAAGAGAAGTGCAGAAAGAAGCAACAGAGGTGCAGAAAGAGTAGGAATGTGCAGAAAGAGGCAAGAGAATTGCAGAAAGAGGCAAGAGAAGTGCAGAAAGAAGCAAGAGGGGTGCATAAAGAAGCAAGAGCAGTGCAGAAAGAACCAACAGAGGTGCAGAAGGAGGCAAGAGGGGTGCCAAAAGAGGCAAGTGGGATGCCAAAATTTGCAACAGAGGTGCAAAAAGAACCAACAGAGGTGCAGAAACAGACAAGAGGGGTGCAGAAAGAGGCAAGAAAAGTTCAGAAAGAAGCAACAGAGGTGCAGAAGGAGGCAAGATAACTGAAGGAAGAGGCAAGAGAGTTGCAGAAACAGGCAAGAGAGGTGGTCCAGAAAGAAGCCAAAGCAGTGCAGAAAGAACCAACGGAGGTGCAGAAACAGACAAGAGGGGTGCAGAAAGAGGCAAGAGAAGTACAGAAAGAAGCAACAGATGTGCAGAAAGAGAAAGAATGTGCAGAAAGAGGCAAGAGAAGTGCAGAAAGAGGCAAGAGAGGAACAGAAAGAGAGGCAAGAGAGGTATAGAAAGAGGTAAGAGGGGTGCTGAAAGAGGCAAGAGGGGTACATAAAGAAGCAACAGAGGTGCAGAAAGAGGCAATAGAGGTACAGAAAGAGGGAAGAGGGGTGCAGAAAGAGGCAAGAGGGGTGCAGAAAGAGGCAAGAGAGTTGCAGAAACACGCAAAAGAGGTGCAGAAAGAGGCAAGAGAAGTGCAAAAAGAGGCAGGAGAGTTGCACAACCAGGCAAAAGAGGTGCAGAAAGAAGGAACAGGGGTGCAGAAAGAAGCAAGAGAGGTGCATTAAGAAGCAAAAGAAGTGCAGAAAGAAACAAGCGAGGTGTAGAAAAAGGCAAGATAAGTGCACAAAGAGACAAGAGAGGTGCAGATAGAGGCAAAAGAGGTGCAGAAAGTGGCAAGAGAGGTGCAGAAAGAAGGGAGGTGCAGAAAGCAGAAGAGAGGTGCACAAAGAAGCAAGAGAAATGCAGAAAGAGGCAAGAGAGGCACAGAAAGAAGTAAGAATGGTACTAATTTAACACCCACATTTAGCAATAAGTAACAGGTGGCCATTCTAGGTTTGCAAAGGGCCTTCCACCACGCTGTAAAACTTGTCGCTGCATTTTTGGTATCGTTTGAGCCGTTTGAGCTAGAAACAAGTTTTTTTTGTTCAAATCTGCAGATTATGCAGCAGATGATGGATTATGTGGCAAATGCGGAAAATGTCTAATTATGCGAGAATCGGTGCAGCCGAACAGTCGCATAATTCCAGTGGCCCTGCTCATACCTCCGACGAGGTCCAGAAGTGCTCCTCAGTGGGTCCTTTTTTTGTCTCATTGAGTTTATATTTTAGCTTCTATGGAAACGAGGAAGACTAAACCTGAGGTTACCACTCCACAACACAGACTACCATACCCCATAATTACTCTCCATAACACATAATCCCACTCTAGATAATTCCTATACACTAAATACCACATACTTTCTTTCCACATAATTTCACTGCACAACATACCACATAATTCCACTACACACAATGTACATCCACTCCACTCCAAAAAACATTAGTAAAAAACGTTTACATTTACAATGCCAATAGCTCTAACTCTCGCAAATGCGAGACCTATTACATTGCAAATGCTTCTTTAACTAGTAGTCGCATTTGCAGAGTGGTGGAGAAAGGGGACTGGGCCTCCGACCAGCACTCAGGAATTCCACTGCGTAGGACTTACAGGAGGTACCAGGAGGGCTGCTTGGCCTCCCAAGTCCCTCAGGAGTAAAGAGGACTTCATCCCCCAACCAGTACTGTGCCACGAGGCGCATTACAGAATGGTGGAGAAAGGTGAGCGTGGCCTCCGAAGACCTCTTAGCAATCCCACTGTGTGGGACTTACTGGAGGTAACAGGAGGGGTAGTTGGCCCCCAAGGTCAACCTTGGGGGCCAACTACCCTTCCTATTACCGCCAGTAAGTCCCACACAGCAGGATTGCTAAGTTCTAATAGCAGGCCACGCCCCCTTTCCCCACCACTCTACAAACGCACTTCCTGGCGTGCTCTTATATGCGGATTAAATTCCCATTCGCTGCTGGGGGTCCTTAAAGGCCAACTAGCCTACCTGATACCTCCAGTATGCCTCAGATAGTGGGATTGCTGACAGGTGGACACAGGCCATGCCCCCTTTCTCCACCAGTCTGCAAACGCACCTCCTGGCGCGTTCTGGGTTGGGGGATTAAGGCCCCTTGAATCCTGAGGGTCCCTGGGGGCCAACTAGCCCACCAGGAACCTCCAGTAAGCCCCACACAGCTGGATTGCTGAGAGTGGTCCGAAGCCACACCTCCTTTTTACACCACTCTGCAAACGCGCCTCCTGGTGTACTGCTGGTGAGGCAATGAGGTCCTCTTGTGTCCTGAGGAACTCAGGACTAAAGTGGACTTCATCCCCCATTTTGAAAATGCTTTTTTTGGCCACCCCCTGACCAGGCTTAGGGGGTCAGGGTGTTTCTACCCTGCGCCTTTTCTTTTTTTTCACCTTTTTTCTTGTGACTCGGTTCTACCGGTTCATAAGATGGCTGCCAACACTTTTTGGTTTGGAGTGTTGGCAGCCAATCAGAATGAAGTTCGTGCTCGGGAGGGTTCGCAGATCATCCTCGATCACCAGATATCGATATTTTTTATTTTTTTATTTCTCAGGAACTACTGAACGGATTTACACGATTTAAAAAAATAGAACGCTTTCTGAACCAAAATCTACCTTTTGCCAAATTTGGTGTAATTCCGTTCAGCAGTTCGGGCTGTTGTTTTGTCTAAAGTTTCCTTTGTAAATTAACATGGAGAAAACGTGTTTTGGGACCCCCCTTTTTTCTCGGCCCCCACTCAACGAATCACCGCCAAAACTTTTAAGACAGGAGCTGACCTGAGTGAACCACTAGTTTTGAAACTTTCGTCAAGATTTGTCAAACGGCGCCAAAGATATTGGCAAAAGCAAAAACGCTTTTTGAATAGAAACGAGGTCCTAACTATAACTACCTACTGGCAACCGCCAGTAGGTATATATATATATATATATATATATATATATATATATATATATATATATATATATATATATATATATATATATATATATATATTTCTATGGTGATTGTTATTTGCGATAAAAGATTTATTTTTTGACATGCAGTAGCTTCACTACGGGTCTTCTGCATGCCCTTGTCCCCAAAGCCGGACGTCTCACCTCTAATTTTATTTAAGGGAGCGGGGCATCGAAGGTGCTAAGAGGCTGAATTATCTTGGAAGTCCCCTCGCCTTGAGTTTTGACAAACCCATACCCACACTGATATGCATGCACAAGACACATACAGACACACACACGAACACACACACACGAAAACACACATACACACACAAATGCATGCACGTGTCGCATACAGGCATGCATGCACACCTTAATAGCTTCAAAATAAATTCCGAGGCTTGTCATTGTTAACGCTGTCCAAAGTTTCTAACAAATAGCATTTGAATGCTGACATTTTTAAGCCTGAACTTATAAAGTGGAAAGCACAACTAGATGTTGTAGATTAAAAAGTTCTGTTGCAACAAAGCTTGAAAGGACTAAATGTGTTATGCAGGACATTAGTGGCTTAGCACCTGCAGGCAAGAATTGACGGATGGAAAGTAAAAAATTACATTTTTCTCTTTATGTTGACAATTTGACTTGATGCTGAGAAACAATCTCTGATATTTCTGTGTCCTGCATTCAAATTTAAAAAGTAACAATTGATTTATATTCGTTCACAATGTCCCTCTCAAACACTTTCACAGTGCGTGTCTACATTTCAATGCAGGCACAGTACGTCCCCTGAAATAAATAATTGTAATGGCCTGTGTGATAGATAAGAGACTTTCTAAAACGTGTTGCTGTTAGGCACAGCAGAGCCTAACTTGAATGATGCCTCAACGGTGTCCAAGTTAAAACTTCACATAAATGGCAATAGAGCTAAACTCCATTACTAAAATGTGGGACTTAATCCATTTTCGCACAATCAATTGCAAAGTCATTAATTTCAGCTTAACACACTTCAGTCCCTTATTATTATTAAATTTTATAGCAGCATTCATAAATAAAACTCCCAAAATAGCCATTCCCGTTGAAAGGGTATAGAACTTTGTAAATATGTGAAAACATTTGAAATGGTAGTTTACAGGAGACAGCCTGTTAAAATTGATCTGAAATGTTAAATCGTTGTGTGATGAACTTTATCAAAAATCCATACCTTTCCTTGCTTGGTTTATTATTTATATCTCCAATAATGTGAATTTCTGCAAATTTTATTCTGAATTTGTTAAGAAGCGACGCCATCCTGAAAGTAAAAGAGTACATTTAAATATGATTAATACAATTGTTCACTGAATTAGCGTAACAAACTGATGCAAACTATATATCTCCACATTAAATGTGCGACTGCCAAATGTACTCCTCATTTTGTGTTTGTGTGCGTGTTTGAGGGTGTGTTCTACTTGTATTCTTCGTGTGTGACGTGTTGTATTACAAGTAATATTTTCTTTAATGTATGATATTAATGATGTAAATAGGTGAGTGAATGAATGAATAAACCATTTACATATACACTAGAGAACTAGATTGTCTCTAGGTGTTGATGATGGTTGTTAGAAACGGGTAGCGTGGTGCAGAGCGGGCGGGCCAAACTCCAGAGGAAATGTGTAAAGCATCCGCGCAGCACTCACAGGCGACACACCAGGCACACTACAAAAAGAGACTCCACACCAGGTTGCATGAGAAATAACTTGTGTATTTATACGACACATTAGAATGCAGAACACAGGTGCATATCTTCCGTGCCAGCCGGCACCGGATAACCATCCACAGGGGACTATTTACAAGGCAGGGCCAATCGGGCCGCTGCCAGAACCATCACAAGGTGTAATCAGTAATTGTAAAGTCCATCAATAACCAAGGTATGACGTGTAAAACAGCCCCTACATAACATTAGGCACGCATCCTGAGCCGGGGGCATAAACCACGTGAACATCGGGCCTAGAAACACATTTAGCACCGAAGCAATGCTTCCAATAGGCATGACTCACATTATGCATAACACATTAGCGCAGGCATAACCTTAGCACTGCATAACAGGACATGGGGCGTAATCCTATTAGCATGAGGCAGAAATCATTAACAATGTAAGCATGGAACACATTATCCATACATCATGGCATAGCCCTAGTAGGTCAGGCATGAACCCCCAGTATGCGGCACATCAGCCTCAACATAAGTACATGGGGCATCTCATTAGGCCATAATCACCTTTGCCGGAAGCCTGGAATGGAAGCATCAGGTTAGGCATAGAAACGCAATATCATTAGGCGTCGGTCACATTGGGCATGAACATAACCTTGTGCGTAACCTTAGGCATAAAAGCACAGTCTGCACAGAACCATCAGTGTAAGCATTAGGCATAAACGCATAAATCACATTAGGTATAAATCATATTAGGCCCAAAGCTCATCAGCATAAAACACATTACGCAATAATCAGGGGGCCTGAATCACATGAGGCATGTCATTAGGCAGGACACATCTTAGGCATGAAAGCAGCAGTGCCCCATAGTAACACTGGTAAGGGCCTTGTGCCCTAACAACACCCAAAAATGACCCCAGGCCAACTGGCCTTACACCGGGGCTCAAATGCCCTATGTCCCGCCAAGTCAGGGCTGGCTGCAAGGGCAGCGAAAACAAAGATGCGCAAAGCGCTAGGGCCGGGGGTCTCTCACTCCCCTCTCTGTTCTCCTGGGTAATCCAATGCCCCCAATGCATTGCAGCTGCCTGCACTCTTGCAGGGCAGCTGGGAGTCAGGCAACCTGAGCACAAGCGCTGGCCCAAAATGAAGGACTGGCAGAGCCCCCCCAAACAGAGTACTGGCACCACGGTGCCCAAGGTGAGCCCCGGTCCATTGGAGTCCCCCTATTGCGACTCTAGTGTTCAGTAATGCCCCCAAAAGAACACGGCCACCACAGAGCGATGGGGAGCCCCACTCGGGACTCCTAACCTCAAATGGCCCCACGTGGCACAGGGGAGCCCAACTCCAGGGCTCCTGGAAAGACAATGCCCCTCAACGTTGCAGCTGCCCACTGTTATACGGGGCAGCTGTAAAGTCAGCGCAGGCACACCGGCGCCTGCAGAGCAACACAGGGGGGAGGTGGGCACTGACAATGTGCCCCGACACCACCCCCCCCACCAAGTTAAGGTCGAGGCCCCACTCTCCAGCAGGACTCTTCTCGGGCTGCTCTGGTCTCTCCTGACATGCGGCCGACTCCCCTTGCAGCCGCTGGACTCCAGAAGGCGGGGTGGGCTCCCGCCTGCAGGTCGACGTCTCTGGCGCCGATTTCCGGACTTCACGCGGGCCCCCTCCTGGGACCCGGGACTTCGACGCGGAGCCCGCCAGGCTCCGGACCTCCCGCTTCCTCTTTGCGGGCCGGGGCTTCCCGCGCTCCTTCCGGCCCCGCCCACAATCAGGCCGAGGTGCCTGGCTTCCTGGTCGGGCCGGCACTCTTTCCCCGCGGCGGTGATCCCTTGCAATTTTGAAGTGCAAGGTGGGCTCCCACCACGTAGCGATAACACGGGGTAGGCACCCGCTCTTCATTGAAACGCGGGGCTCTCCCTGACACACGGGAGCCCCGCTGGGATTATGGCTTCTCCTCCCGGGGGCACAAACGCGGGGTATGCTCCCGCTGATTTGGAGGCATAAGGCGAGGTGGGCTCTCGCCGATATCAGGCGCGCAGGGGGGAATCCCACGCGCCGGGGATTCCCTCACAACACAGCGCTGGAGGGGACAGACGCTCCTCACCTCCGGCCAATGAAGACAAAGCGCTCACGAGGCGCTAGCTAGCTGCCACAGCTTTAGGGTTCCACACAAGGGAGTAGCGCTTTGGCAGCACAGCGCTGCAGGCGTCAGCTCCTCACTCCTGGGCAGACAAAGCGCTCACAGGGCGCTGTAAAGCAGGCAGAAAGGCACAGTCAATGGAATTATAGCGCTCTCGCAGCACTGCGCTGCAGGGGTCAGCTCCTCACCTCCTGGGCAGTAAGTTAAGCACTCCTCTTCTCCAGGCGCTAGCCAGCAGGCAGTGCACAGTTGTAGCGCTCAAGAGGCGCTAGGGCAGGAGAGCATCAGGCACTACTGGGTAAGATCAGTGGTCAGTGGGCACTCATCAGTACAGTGCCGCCGCTCCTAGGAACAGTCATCCCCCATAAAGTGGCACTCCTCCTGGGTCAGCAGTCTTCACTCCAGAAGAGGGCTCTCACTAGCCCTGTGGACAGCGAAGGGGTACAAATGGGCTCAGGGGCCAGCACACAGGCCCATGCGGCGGTACCTCCTGGCAGAGGGTCCCCTCGCGATCAAGTCCACGCTCAGTCTGAGCACATGGCATCCCAGCTCCGTTTTTTATACACCCCTCACCCCACCTACCAGAAAGGGCTAGAACCTTCCAGAAGGTTCTCTGGGAAACCGGTCCCAACTGGTTTAGGGGGAGGCGTAGAGCACCCTGGGTGCCAGGCTTCCCTCCAAAAGCTGGGGGTGGGAAGCAGACAGCTAGACCGCCAACTCACCTCAGACAGGCGGCACATGTACAGACAGGAATGGCGTCCATTTTAAAAGTAACATTTTCCAAAGGTGCATTTCTACAATGGTGGAAATAAAGGTGCGTACACCATTGCACAGCATTTATTATTTTCAGTTCAGGCACACCATGTCAGTAAAAAGGCTAGGGGAAAAGCGGAAAATTCAGGGAAAAAGGGCCAAGTCCAACACAACCCCTCCCAGCCAAAAGCCAGGGTAGACCGATCAATGCCTTGACGGGCTTCCCTGCTTGAGGCGAGAAACGTGGACGCGGGCCCGCAACTGCAGGGGCACCCGCAGGTTCTCCGCCACTCTGGAACCCGATGGTTCCCTCTCTCAAACCTCCCTGGACCAACTAAGCCACCCCACTGGTGCTCCCTAGTCGGTTGCGGCCAGGACCGGCCCCTAGGCCATCCAGATGTCTCTGGCCCTTGCTGTCTCACAGAGTGGGGGGCAGTAGCCCCAGGCCCGTAGTACCCATCGGCCACTCTCCTTCTCCTCCTTGCAGTTCCAAACTGCCACTGGTCCACCCACCTGGTGTCCGCACCCTCAGGCTGACCAGCAGACAGGGGCGAGGCTCTCCTCCCCCTACCTCTCCTTCTGGGGTTCCGCACTCTCCTTCTATGCGGGGCATCCTCAGACCACCACTCTCTCCCTCGTCCAGGGCCGTGACCCTGCACCTGATCCACCAACCCAGGGTCTAAACCCTTAGGTTGCCCCGGTGCCAGAGGCGAGTCCTCCCTCCCTCTGCACCCCGTCCCAGAGTTCCGCACCCTCCCGACTGGAGTAGTACCCCTGGAAGACAACTCCGGGGGACACTGCTTACAGATGTCCCTCCCGCCAGGTCAGGCAATACCTGAACCGGGCCTCCCAACCCAGGATCGAAGCCCTGTGGTTGAGCCGGTGCCAGAGGCGAGTCCTTCCTCCCTCTGCACCCCCTTCCAGAGTTCCGCACCCTCCCACCTGGAGAAGTACCCCTGGAAGTCAAACCGGTAGGGACCCTGATTACAGGTGTCCCACCCTCCAGGTCAGGCAGTCCCTGAACCTGGCATCCCAGCCCAGGATCTAAACCCTGCGACTGAGCAGACCCCAGAACCCCTGGAGCTCTGATTACAGATGCCCCGGGTTCTCCTAACACTAGGGGATCCCCCTCAGTGGACGGCCCATCAGGACAGCCTAGGCTCCCAACCTGGGGTTCCCTTATGGAACACTCCAGGCCCTGAGACTGCGGTTGGGGCACCTCTGGACACCTCCCTGTCTCACTCCTTCCTGTAGATAGGACGTGAGGCCCGACAACCCTCTCACTACCCTGGGACCTAGCTGGGCTACTCTGCACTCCTCCCCCCTCCCGGGGCGGGAAGATCCCTGAGCCACTCCCTTCTGGGTCACTCCCCAATGCCTCCTCAGACACTCTGGCGCTCACCCAGAGCTCTGCCTCCCGTGCAAGCTCCCTGGGGTCGGAGAGCCCGCGGTCAACCAGGTGGTGGCGCAACCTTGGGAAGCAATTTCTGAGCATGTGCTCCCTGATAATCACCTGGAACAGCCCTTCCCAATCATTCACCGCGCTACCCACCACCCATTCCTCCAATGCAGTCCAACATACATCCGCAAACTCCCCCCAGGACTGGTGGGACAGTTTTCCCCTGCCCTTGAACTCCAACCTGTCCCCCTCTTCCTGGGAATCAGGCACCGTCTCCCGGGCTCTGGGAGTGGGACTTCCTGCATTGGATTCACTCTCGCTGCCACCACTGGATCCCACCCTCACTGGTGAATCCAGACTCCTGAAACCACTCTCAGGGGACAACCTACCCTCCTGAGCTAGTCTCTCTCTAGCGAAGGACCTCTCTGCCTCCGCCATCCTTTCCTGTGGTAGGACCCTTTCGGTCTCTAGCATTTTCTCTTGCACCCTCAGCTGCGCTAACTCCTTGGCGTGCTCTAACCTGAGCCTCTCCAAAGCCAGCTGGTGCTCCCTTTCTTCCCTCCTATCCACCCACTCTTCTGGGGACAGGGAAAGGGGTGGGGCAGTGCCCCTGGGGCTGGACCCAGCACGGGACTCCCTGTCTATGGTGTCCTCATTAGCTACTGGCGTCCCCGCCCTATCATCTTCTTCCTCCTCAGAGTCACCACCCTCCAAGGTTATGGACTGGGACCCCTCACTCTCAGAGTCCTCCTCACGGTCTCTACCAAATCCATCCCTTAAATATGCGGAGGGGTAATCGGAAAAGTCCCCACAGGGCTCTAAGGGTTCCCCCCTTTTTAGGGCCTCATAGAGATACAATATCCTGCAAATGTTGCCTACTGTGGATATCCCCCTCTCTCTGCAGAGGTCCATCACCTCCTGCTCAGTGTACTCCACAAGGTCATCCTCATTGTAGGTTAACCCCATCCTAGCGAGATACACCCGGGATACACCCCCCTCCAGTGCAACAGGGGACCACAATTCAAAAACAACACTTTCAGGAGGAAAGCACAATCAGGAAAAATAATCCCCGAAACCTGCAATTATTTTAAATGCTCAGTTTGCAGTGCAACCCGTTGTCGCTGTGGTACTGCGCAAACACAAGTCCTATCCCACCGCTGAACACCAATGTTAGAAACAGGTAGCGTGGTGCAGAGCGGGCGGGCCAAACTCCGGAGGAAATGTGTAAAGCATCCGCGCAGCACTCACAGGCGACACACCAGGCACACTACAAAAAGAGACTCCACACCAGGTTGCATGAGAAATAACTTGTGTATTTATACGACACATTAGAATGCAGAACACAGGTGCATATCTTCCGTGCCAGCCGGCACCGGATAACCATCCACAGGGGACTATTTACAAGGCAGGGCCAATCGGGCCGCTGCCAGAACCATCACAAGGTGTAATCAGTAATTGTAAAGTCCATCAATAACCAAGGTATGACGTGTAAAACAGCCCCTACATAACATTAGGCACGCATCCTGAGCCGGGGGCATAAACCACGTGAACATCGGGCCTAGAAACACATTTAGCACCGAAGCAATGCTTCCAATAGGCATGACTCACATTATGCATAACACCTTAGCGCAGGCATAACCTTAGCACTGCATAACAGGACATGGGGCGTAATCCTATTAGCATGAGGCAGAAATCATTAACAATGTAAGCATGGAACACATTATCCATACATCATGGCATAGCCCTAGTAGGTCAGGCATGAACCCCCAGTATGCGGCACATCAGCCTCAACATAAGTACATGGGGAATCTCATTAGGCCATAATCACCTTTGCCGGAAGCCTGGAATGGAAGCATCAGGTTAGGCATAGAAACGCAATATCATTTGGCGTCGGTCACATTGGGCATGAACATAACCTTGTGCGTAACCTTAGGCATAAAAGCACAGTCTGCACAGAACCATCAGTGTAAGCATTAGGCATAAACGCATAAATCACATTAGGTATAAATCATATTAGGCCCAAAGCTCATCAGCATAAAACACATTACGCAATAATCAGGGGGCCTGAATCACATGAGGCATGTCATTAGGCAGGACACATCTTAGGCATGAAAGCAGCAGTGCCCCATAGTAACACTGGTAAGGGCCTTGTGCCCTAACAACACCCAAAAATGACCCCAGGCCAACTGGCCTTGCACCGGGGCTCAAATGCCCTATGTCCCGCCAAGTCAGGGCTGGCTGCAAGGGCAGCGAAAACAAAGATGCGCAAAGCGCTAGGGCCGGGGGTCTCTCACTCCCCTCTCTGTTCTCCTGGGTAATCCAATTCCCCCAATGCGTTGCAGCTGCCTGCACTCTTGCAGGGCAGCTGGGAGTCAGGCAACCTGAGCACAAGCGCTGGCCCAAAATGAAGGACTGGCAGAGCCCCCCCAAACAGAGTACTGGCACCACGGTGCCCAAGGTGAGCCCCGGTCCGTTGGAGTCCCCCTATTGCGACTCTAGTGTTCAGTAATGCCCCCAAAAGAACACGGCCACCACAGAGCGATGGGGAGCCCCACTCGGGACTCCTAACCTCAAATGGCCCTACGTGGCACAGGGGAGCCCAACTCCAGGGCTCCTGGAAAGACAATGCCCCTCAATGTTGCAGCTGCCCACTGTTATACGGGGCAGCTGTAAAGTCAGCGCGGGCACACCGGCGCCCGCAGAGCAACACAGGGGGGAGGTGGGCACCGACAATGTGCCCCGACACCACCCCTCCCACCAAGTTAAGGTCGAGGCCCCACTCACCAGCAGGACTCTTATCGGGCTGCTCCGGTCTCTCCTGACATGCGGCCGACTCCCCTTGCAGCCGCTGGACTCCAGAAGGTGGGGTGGGCTCCCGCCTGCAGGTCGACGTCACTGGCGCCGATTTCCGGACTTCACCCGGGCCCCCTCCTGGGACCCGGGACTTCGCCGCGGAGCCCGCGAGGCTCCGGACCTCCCGCTTCCTCTTTGCGGGCCGGGGCTTCCCGCGCTCCTTCCGGCCCCGCCCACAATCAGGCCGAGGTGCCTGGCTTCCTGGTCGGGCCGGCACTCTTTCCCCGCGGCGGTGATTCCTTGCAATTTTGAAGTGCGGGGTGGGCTCCCGCCACGTAGCGATAACGCGGGGTGGGCACCCGCTCTTCATTGAAACGCGGGGCTCTCCCTGACATACGGGAGCCCCGCTGGGATTATGGCTTCTCCTCCCGGGGGCACAAACGCGGGGTAGGCTCCCGCTGATTTGGAGGCATAAGGCGAGGTGGGCTCTCGCCGATTTCGGGTGCGCAGGGGGGAATCCCACGTGCCGGGGATTCCCTCACAACACAGCGCTGCAGGGGACAGACGCTCCTCACCTCCGGCCAATGAAGACAAAGCGCTCACGAGGCGCTAGCTAGCTGCCACAGCTTTAGGGTTCCACACAAGGGAGTAGCGCCTTGGCAGCACAGCGCTGCAGGCGTCAGCTCCTCACTCCTGGGCAGACAAAGCGCTCACAGGGCGCTGTAAAGCAGGCAGAAAGGCACAGTCAATGGAATTATAGCGCTCTCGCAGCACTGCGCTGCAGGGGTCAGCTCCTCACCTCCTGGGCAGTAAGTTAAGCGCTCCTCTTCTCCAGGCGCTAGCCAGCAGGCAGGGCACAGTTGTAGCGCTCACGAGGCGCTAGGGCAGGAGAGCATCAGGCACTACTGGGTAAGATCAGTGGGCACTCATCAGTACAGGGCCGCCGCTCCTAGGAACAGTCATCCCCCATAAAGTGGCACTCCTCCTGGGTCAGCAGTCTTCACTCCAGAAGAGGGCTCTCACTAGCCCTGTGGACAGCGGAGGGGTACAAATGGGCTCAGGGGCCAGCACACAGGCCCATGCGGCGGTACCTCCTGGCAGAGGGTCCCCTCGTGATCAAGTCCACGCTCAGTCTGAGCACATGGCATCCCAGCTCCGTTTTTTATACACCCCTCACCCCACCTACCAGAAAGGGCTAGAACCTTCCAGAGGGTTCCCTGGGAAACCGGTCCCAACTGGTTTAGGGGGAGGCGTAGAGCACCCTGGGTGCCAGGCTTCCCTCCAAAAGCTGGGGGTGGGAAGCAGACAGCTAGACCGCCAACTCACCTCAGACAGGCGGCACATGTACAGACAGGAATGGCGTCCATTTTAAAAGTAACATTTTCCAAAGGTGCATTTCTACAATGGTGGAAAAAAAGGTGCGTACACCATTGCACAGCATTTATTATTTTCAGTTCAGGCACACCATGTCAGTAAAAAGGCTAGGGGGAAAAGCGAAAAATTCAGGGAAAAAGGGCCAAGTCCAACAATGGTTGAAAGGTTAATGATGTAATGATGTTCAACCTGTACACCACTGAAATGGTATGACACCCAAATCATGACTTTGGTTGATGATGGCGCATCAATAATGATCAGTTCCATCTGGTATTCGTGTAGATCAGCGTAATATTAGGTGTGTCTCCCAAACCATTTAGCATTTTTATTTGATATTTATATATATGATCTCCATCACTATATTAGGTGCCCCTTATAGACCAATTACCCACCAGTATCTCTTGAAGAGCACATATAAAGAATATCATTATGTTAGAATAACATTCTTTGTAGTTTCAATACACTGCACAACAGAAATAAAGAACCTGCAGAAAGGATAAAATATATGAACCCAAAGGGAATCCTATTTGAAAAGCTTACTCTTGCGGGGGATACAGAGGCTCATAATACGGGGCATTAGAAACATCTGTGGTAAGGAAAGGATCCCTGGATATTTTGGCAGAAATTTATAAAGGCTCATAGATTGTTTGAAGCTTAGGGAGTGCTGACTTAACTCCTAAAAGCACTCACTGGAAACCGTTGTCCAGTGCAGAGCATTATAGTAACTGAAACCTGGCATGACTATATGATTCAAGTACCATTGATAAAATACACTTCACTGGGTCCATTGAGGTATTGCTGTACTCACAGTTGTTACAGTCCATGCCTGCATGTTGAGGACCCATTACAATAGTGTCAAGATGCTCTTCAATTTTGGTGGAGGCCATGTTTTTTAATGCTACTAATTACTGGGATTTCGAAAACGGTATGTCATGCCATAAACTTCGACTGAGACATGATAAGTATCACATCCATATGGATTGTAACTTTGTTCCATTTTTAGAGGAGTTTTCCTGCAGTTGGAAACGCTAAAGACGTCTACAGTAGAGAAACGTTTTAATGAAAGAATACATTGTCCGCCATTTAATTAACTAGTGATCCAAGCATTCAATTTTTGAGTCAATACCAAAATCTTAAATATTTGTATTTTCGAAAACAGACTTTATTATAATACACTGCATAACACTTTATGCGCTGCATTATGCACTTTTTTAAAAGACCAACAGGTCAATTCACAAATCAATTTTCCAGATAGAGAGCAATGGAGGGTGGAACTTTGGCAAGATTCCTAGGGTACGATTCAACACCATTAACATTGAGGAACAATGTTTATGTTTAGTGGTTGATTGGGGGTGGATAATGACCAAGGGTGGTGGATCTTAAAGTATAGCAGTATAATGTTCTTTGTAGGTGTGAGTCTTCAGGCTCTTCTTGGACTGTAGGAAGGTAGCGGCTTTTCCGATGATGACAGATATGTTGCTCCAGATCATGGGAGCGTAAACAGAGATGCTTTGTTCTCTGGTTTTCTATTTTTTTTTCTTCCCAGTCTGGTGATGCCTTTGCTTCTGGTGTTCCACTATCTGCCCACGGTGGGAAATTCCTGGGCCTAGAATGCAGGGGTGTTAGTTTCTGGGGCCCTTGTATATGATGCAGCTGGTACTGAAGATAATGCGTGCCTGAAGGGGATGCCAGTGTAGTTCCATTATGTTTGGGGAGATGTGGTCGAATTTTTTAAGGACTTCAATGAGTTCAGCTGCAGTGTTCTTGCATAAGTGGGAGCTTTATGTCCCCAATCTGTACGAGGAGTGGCCAGGGAACTTTAATCCAAAAATGGTTCTCACTCATACAGTGTACATTTTTGGCAAATTTAAAAACATCTAGGCATGCAATGCCCCATTTTTCTGGATATCGCTACAAAAAGCAAATAGGGCTCTGATGCAAGTAGTGCTGAAATGTGTCAGTTTTTAAATTAGAGCATGCAGTAATGCGCGCCATTCAAGGCACAAGAAAAAATATAGTAATTTTGAGGCAGACATAAATTGCACTGTTTTCCCAACACTGCACATGTATAATAGGTTAGGTGAAAGTCACTATTTTACATGAACACCGTGAACATATACGCAGGGGCGACTCCTCCACTATGACGGAGGAGCGTCGCCCCACTGCTTTTAAGCAGTGCACTTCAAAGTTAAGGAAACATAAAATGATAATAACTTTTAGTTATTATCATTTTAAGTTTCCTGCTGTTTTGCGGGCAGGCAGGTGGGCAGGGCTGCTCTGCTCTCGGAGCAGGGGAGGAGTGGATTGCCTACTCCTAAGTGCGCAATGACTGTTTGGTCGGCCCTCTTGGGCCGCCCAAACCAGTCAAGCGTACTTTCCCTGTTCTCCATGCAGGTTGGATTACAGCCTGCGTGGAGAACAAGCCCAGGCCTTCATTCCCTGGTTGAGCGTTAAACCAGGACGCTCAAAACCAATCACAACGCTGCATTGCATGTTCTGATTGGTCAGGGTGCCTGGGTGCTTACCAATCACAACACTGCATTGCAGCGTTGTGATTGGTCAGGGGAGCCTGGCTGTGCTTCCTGTGCCTCAGTCCGATGAGGAGAGCAGGAGCAGAGACACGGGACCCGGCGCGGCAAGGTAAGTGTTTATTTTGTAATTGTTTTTTTTAACATTGGTCACTGTTTCCCCCCGACTCCCCTCACGCACCCAAACCCGCCTGCTACCTGTGAACCATGCCGGCCGCCACTGCATATAGGCATACATTATATCATACTTACTTTACAGGAGTGTACATGAAAACTTCTAGAATCATAGATTAGGCAAATCAAAATGTGCCCACTGAAAATTAGTTACATTTTAAGTGAATATTAGTAAGTGACTAAAAATGTTTACGTTAGTAGAACGTTTTGGTTTTAATGCATACACGGCGCGCAAGTATATATGTGTGTATATATATATATATATGTATATATATATATATATACACACAGATATATCGTTTTTCTACACAGATTGTCTTTCCTCATATTTTACAACCATGGGTTCTAGCTGTTCTTTAATTTACTTTCTGCACAGAATTCCATTGCACTGGCCAGACATTCTTTTCTTGTAGAAAATGAAACTTAGTCACACACACATATATATTAGGGGTGGGCAAAAAATTCTGCTCCGCTGGCGGAGTTCGCAGAGTTTTGCCCACTCCATGTACAGCTTGGGGCGTGGATTTCCGGGAAAACTCTGCCCACTGTTGAGTGGGCGGAGTTTTTCCTTGTGCGCGGCTCACCAACATTAAGTTGCCAATGCGAGCGAGAATTTGCATCCCCTACTGCATTTTCTGAGTGCTAGAACACCTCCCGGCAAGATATCTCAACGCAGGCAGTCAGGTAGGTCGTTATCATTTGCGTTGAGAAATCTGCAGCTCGAGTAGAAAATCTGCTTGAGTGGGAGAAAGACGCAGCGCCCTCTACAAACCAATACATATAGAAGAAGTAAGCGTACACCAGCCTATTGTACGACATTTGCTTACATGTGCAGTTCATTAATGTCACACGTGAGAGTATGTTTTAAATATGTTGCAAGCAAACGTGAGGGCTGTCAACAGCACCAAAAATAAAGTATAATTACGCCAGTTTGTCATCTTCAAGGCGGTGAACCTTTCCTCCAATGAAGATCCTCAGTTTGCAATCCTTCCACTTTTTTCGCGTAGTGAGAATGTATGGGATGAGGAGTGTTAAACCTACAAACAAGCATCAACAGATAGAATTCAGGTCAGTGAAATAAACGAAAAAAGGCATTTGGTCTTTCTGGTAACTATTAAACTCAAAAATGTTAAAGTGGATTTTTATAATACAACATTTAAACAAGTCAAACGGAGTGTTAACGTTAACAGCATTGCAAACCAGTTAGGCTTGAATAAGAAACATTATATTGTTTACAAATACAAACTTTCCATGCATTTCTTGAAACTTGAAGAATTGTCCTTTTCTTTAATACAAGGTTTACTCGCTGAGGTATTAAGTATTATTCAGAACATATCCTTGGCAAATATCCTCACAATAGTACACACGATCTAACCCCACGCAGATACTCATGTATTTCTTTATTTAACATTTCCCATTTTTTCTAGTGCACCCAGAGCATGTGTGCTTACCTTATAACAAGAAAAATACATATAGAATGACATACTTCAATTTCTTCATATTTTTTCTCCACGTTCACATTATGTTCCAGTGTTTTCGATCTGTCTTGCTGAATCGCATTCTACTCTTTACCACCTCATATGCACTCCTTTGTAGTTAATTTTATCCCTAATTATCTTAACCGAGAGTCCTTTCAGCTGACGATGTCGCAGATGCACAAAGTTAAAACCTCCTTTCTTCACCCATTAGCGCTTGCACAGTTTGCTGTTCACGTTTGTCATCATCAAACAGGCCTAGTTAATCGAGGTGGGCGAGCCAACAGATTAACAGGGAGAGGCGAGCCAGGGACAAGATATGGACTGGCTTGGCTTTAAGAGACGGTGCGGGCCGAGCCCTGAAAATATTTGGCATGCAAATCATGCAACACACATTAGGTAAAATAAGATAAAATCTCTGCATTGAGAAGTATTTAATAAAAGTGATAGTTTTTAAACATTAAGTTAAAAACCTCCGCCCCGCCCCGACAGTGCCATTGGTGAACTAAGAGGCAAGTCAGCTGTCCTGATTACCCTATATGTAGCATTGATTTTAATTACAGACGGAGCAATATTATACTCTATTAAGTAAAACACAAATGGTTGTTGTACAGCGCACACCTTAAATGCACATTTTTGAAGGTGCTCCCTTATGTGATAAAGAAGAAAAAGAAAGCTAAGTGAAATAAAATATTTGCCTACGATCACACAATTTGGTCCAGCGGGGAAGCCGGGATTTCTTGTTATACATTGTACAATTCAGCCACTAAATGGATATCACTTTCACCCATCCATTTTACTTCAAAGGTCACTGCTTTGTCTTTTATTCTTGGCGCATGAGGTTATAGCCAGACCGCCAGGCAAAGTCACACGAAAGATTGCCTCGTTTTGGGATTGAGGTTCCAAGAGGACCTCGAGCTGAGCCAGAGCCATGCATCTAGATGGAGGCTGTCTCAAGCTTTTAGTGGCTTGCCCACCTCTAATAGTTTGTGGTGGGCCTGCTGTTTCAAATACCTGTAGTAAGCACTGGCAGAGCCCGGGCTGCCAGCCCACGATCCATATTTTTTCCCAAGTTTTAGTGGGCTTTCTGGTTGCCTGGGGGAGAGATTGGAGGTAAGCCTCCAAATGCCCATTCCCTCAAAACGGGTGGCAGAAAGACTGTTGGAGGAGTTCGGGTATCAGAATGCTCCTATGCCATGGTGTCCAGCCCCAGCCTGTTCTTCTGGAGTTAAACATAGCTTTTGGAACTGTTCAGTACTTTGCATGGGCACTGCATAGTTGTGGCCGTCGGGCAATAAAGGAAGACAAGATACTGTTCAGTACTCTCTGCATGGCACTGTGCCTAGTTGCCACTTGCTTGTAGATGGTGGAATAATGTCTCTGAAAATGTCCTGAATCGAGGACTGCAGTTCAAAGGAATCATTCATTATTCACCTCCTCCTCACTGTGCATAGCACTTCATACCACCACTGTTACTTTCCATGTAGGACTCAATTGCAGCTCTGATACTTTGGGAAGGCTGAAATCAATGCAGATTTTAATTTCATGTGCACTGAACTAATAGGAAGTGTCATAATACACAAAAATTAATCTGATGATTGGTTGCCCTTGCTTTGCTAAATAAATAATTATTTTTGCTGTGTATTGGTAATGATGGCTCAAGTCATACTTTTAATGTTATGGTATGTTTGCCAATTTCAGTTGTCGCTTACTCTGCCTACCTTACCCATCTCTTCCTTTTCTGAACCAACAATATTGACAGAGTGGGTTGCTCAATTGCTGCAAACAGAACAGTGAGTGGATTTAGAATAAAGAAAGATTTTCTGACCTTCTCACCACAGGATAAATAATTTACAACTGCCAGCTAACCGTGATCACGATTTCAGCGTGCTCTCCTTCATCACACCTCTTAAGCGCTCCACCGCAAGACAAGAGCACCACTCACAACATTAAAACTTTTCAAGATAGATTCACAGCAACTACAATACTTTTTCAAACAAGCGCTCTCCCGCGCTGTAGTGTGCTTCCCATTCAATAATGTACTTAGGCACCACAGAATGGGTATGAAGCAATCTATAATAAATGCAAGCCCAATACAGCAGAACACAAAACATCACCGGGCAAAAAACATGCCCACAGCACCGACCTCAACTGGGCAATTGAGACACCAGGGAATTGATTGCAATGTATCCAGCCACTATTCTATTACTGATTCCACAATGCCACGACTGTCTTTCTGCAGGCGTCATTATTGTTAAAATCTTTGTTCTTGTGGATTTCATTTTTGCCCCTTGCTTTCCTGGCCAGCATGCAAGGATATGGAACCGACTGCACTAGCCACTTGGTGGCTGTTGAAGTGCATCTACAACCTTTGTCTTTCTTCACTTTAATAACCATTTACTTTTCCTTGGAGCACTCCGTAGGTTTTATGTGGTTTACTTGTTTGCTTTTCATTGTCGTGCACTTATGGCAGTCAGTACAAATTATTGGTTTAGCCAAAATCAAATTACTGGCTTTTAGACTGGATGTGACACAAAGTATAGAATAATCATTTTGCTGAAATAGTTTTTATGTGTCCGCGCACACATGGCAGTTTTCCCAAACGAGCAGTACAGGTGATGGCCGTATTTGTCTTGTTGCTTCTCTGTAAATGTAAAGTGAGCACTACTGCATTTCCAGTACAGGTGTGGTGTTTCCCTGTCACGCTTAGTGCTGTCTAAAAGCAGTTCACCTGCCTGTGTCAGGCAGAAATGAAGTAACATGTTTCAAGCATAGGAAGAATGGAGGTGATTGTATAGTAGTAAACTGAACTAGCTCGCCCAGTGATTTCAGGAGGCCCCCTCTGAAATGGCAGATAACCAGGGGAATCAAGAATATCACAACCAATTCCCACAGTAATTCTCCATTTTCCCCACAGTTCCACATGGATATTTCAGATTTCAGCAGGCCAAGTGCAGGGGCAGCTGGCACGGCTCGCAGGTGGGGGTGGGGGGGGGGGGTGCGTGCGTGGAGGTGGCCGCAGGCTGCATTAAAAAAAATAATAATAACACTTACCTTGCCGCCGCCGGGTCCTGTGTCTTCTCTCCTGCTCGCCTGTGTCCGACTCCAGGTCGGAACAGGAAGCAGGCAGCCAGGCTCCCACCCTAAGCCAATCACAACACTGCAATGCAGCGTTGTGATTGGTCTGAGCGCCGTGACACGACACTCAGCCAGGGACGGGAGGGTGGGCATGTTCTCCATGCAGGCTGTAATGCAGCCTGCATGGAGAACAGGGAAGTGCGCATGACTGTTTTGGGCGGCACGAGAGCGCCGACCAAACAGTCACTGCGCACAAGAGTGTTCTACCACTCCTCCCCTGCCGTGCAGCCCCGCCCCCTCACACACGCTGCCACAGCAGGAGGACAAAATAAAATGATAATAACTTTCCGTTATTATCATTTTATTTTTTCCTTTTCTTTGCTGCTTCCTGGAAGTGGGGCGACGCTCAGCCGCCACTGGCGAAGTGTCAAAGCAAAACAAACTGGACCTGCAAACTTAGCATGGATGCCATATTCCTGAGGTAGCTGGGAACCGCTGTTACTGAGCCTATCATGAGTACTGTGGGATTCATAATTCAGCCCATAATATCTATGCAAATACTGACATACATCATATGTTCATGCACATATGCAGACAAAGCTATATACGGATACAGATGTCCACAGATCAACACACCTGCTTTCAACCAGACACATAGACCAGCAGACAAACACCTATGGTACCTACACAAGCAGATCTACAGGCACTCATGCCTACAGAGCCCATGCAGCAACAAGCCTCTATGGTGCAGACTTTAACAAGCCTCATGGGCCCCAGGCATCAACAAGCCTCAGTGGCATTAATGAGCCTCAAATGCCCCAGGCAGTGACAAACCTCAATGGCCAAAGCCAGCAATGAACCTCTGTCCCCACCTTGCTTCCCTGCCTTCCTGCTTCTCTCTCCTCTGCGGTCTTGGTTCTTTATCATTCCGCTCAGGTGGGGAAGCAGAGATAGGATGAAGGCAAAGTGCTGGTGACTTTTATATTTGTAAAGATATACACTTTTATATGTGTAGCTCCTTGTGTTGTTATACTGATAGTCATTGGGCTCACAGTCTTGTCTGTGAAGAAAGAGGTGGCACATTCTTTTCTCTGGGGACGTTCATACACTTTATAACATCTGGGATTGAAATGGGGACTTGATTAACTAGTTTGTGAGCGTTACCTCATTGAAACAGTTCTCATAACTTCGGGCAGTTGACGCATCCCAGGATGCTCAGCAATCTGTGCCGGCAGCAGCTTTTCAAAGACAAGCTAGTGTGCCCGTCAAAATTAGTGATACCTATTGTCTAAACGTGCATTTATTTATTTACATTTTTTTTGTGAGGGCCCAGCAGCGGCCCATACACTTCTACCAGGACTCTCGCTGCCACTTGTACACCGCCACAGCGGCTGCATGTACAGCCTTTGTGGCCATCTCGCAGTCTTTTTTTCCCATTCTTTACCATTTCAATGTATTGGAATCCTGGGACCGTAAAGTAACAATAAAGTATGCCATAGGATACAAGGATCTGCAAAACCAGTAATCAGTGGCCCTGATGCCACATTTTTAAGTCTAGACCTGTTAGCTTTGCCAAGATTTGTCTATTTAAGACAAGTATTTTTATTATATCTACTTATTGTTTTACCTGTAAAAGAAAAGTAAGATATAACATTTAACTAATTTTAAATCATTCATCTATATATAATTACACACAATATTGTTTAGCAATCTACATAAATAGTTATATGTTATGCACATAATATATTTAATAAGGAATTAGAATCCTATGTACTAGCTCTCTACTGTTTCGCATATTTCTAATGTGCTAGGCCCAAGTGTTACCCAGGCCCTATACTTAATAGATTTGAATTGAGGCTACCTGTTCTGCCTTTTCTAAATATATTGTTATGATTATAGATATGGTCAAACTTTGAAACAGTCTACTGCGGCACGTAACACATAATATCAGTATCAGTCTCACCGTAGTATCCGCCTAAGACCTGTAGCCCACCAGTCTTTGTGGGGTATGCTCCCATTACAGGAATTCCATTGACTAATATAATCGTAAAAGCTAAGCCGGGCTGTCCTCTAGATCCTGTCCAAAGTAGAATTATGAAAGCACATACAATTTATTTTTTGTCACTTCAGCAATTAGTAGTGAATACGGTAGTAAGTACCACTACTAAGTAAAAGGTAGTAAATCTGTGTTATAAGTTTTGATCCTCTGCCACTGGACATGAAGAGGCCAATTATGATGCCTCTGATAAATAGGTCCTCATTGGACTTGTGTGAGCCCGTCAATGTCAGGTTAATTGGTCTTTCACCTGTGGCCCTTATATAGTCAGGGACGGCAATAGATGCGTATTTCAAGAAAACTGAGTCATCACTTCCCATTGATGGACTACAGACAGGTTGTCATTGTCATCAAGTCAAAGTCTATCCTTTTATTAGTTCTTGATTATAATTATGTGGAGACGTCAAGCAGTCGAATTTTGCTGGAGGACTCAGCAGCATTTAACACTATACTGTGCTAGTCTGCCACCAACAGTATTGGTTTGACTGGGCCAGTTTGGAAGTTCTTTAGAGCTTTTCTTTCTAATCGACCTCCAGTGGTCTTTCTTAATCCATATAATCACAAGGTGTGTGTTGTACCTGCTGCTCAGCCAGTGTGAGTGTGGTGTGGAATGTTGTTGCGTGATGATGCTGTGGAATGTTGGATGAGTGAGGCTGTCAGTTGGAGCATGGGCTGAGCAGCAGGAAGGCTGCTCCTGGTGGGGCTCTCTGTACCTTTTATCTGGGAGTATGGGCAGAGCAGCAGGAAGGCTGCTCCTGTTGGGTCTCTCTGTACCTTTTATCTTGAACCTACTAACTGAATAAAATACCACCTTAAGTTTACCTGGAACTGGATCCTCGTTTCATTACAACATTTTGGCGCCGATTTTACCAAGAAGAACATGCGTGTGCTACCTGAATGGAATCTAAAACTACAAAGCCCAAAGTAACTTGAAATTGAAGAAGAACTTAAAGAAGCTCCTCTTGTACCTAAGTTTGGTGTGTACAGCAAGCTGGCAGCCCTGAGCCCCACCAGTGACCACAAGACCGGTCGGCCCCAACACGGGCGTGCCAGTTCCTGCTAAGCTTTCCATCTACCGGTCTGCTGTAATCATGGGAAAGTGAAGTTCCCCTGAGGAGCAACAAGTAGAGGTTTCCCTCTTGTCCTTGTCATGAACAGCGTTGAGGAAGAGGAGTTCCCCTCTGTCTGTGTGGGGAAGAGCATCTGGGGAGCTGCAACTTTAGAGGTGTCCCTGTCGTGAAGAGCGACAAGTCCCCAGAGTCCGTGACTAGGAGAGCCACGTGTAAGAGGAGTCCCCAGAGTCCTTGTTCGGAAGTGCAACTGAGTTAAGGAGTCCCCGCACTCCCTGCCATGAAGGGTGACAAGGAAGAGGAATTCCCTCAGTCCGTGTGGGGAAGAGCAACTTGGGAGGTACATCGAGGAGGAAGAGTTTTCCCACCTGCCTACGTGTGTTCCCTGAACCGTCTGGGTGATGTCTAGTGCCGTGTTTGGTAACCTCTGCTCCTGACTAAATTTTTCATTCCTGTGCCTCACGTTTTTGAAATTTCAGCTGGCAACTGTCATCTACCTGCAACGGCCTCTTCGGGTCCGTTGGTGATAGCGCGAGCCCTGTCTTCAGCTCGCGTAGCGTCTGGCAGCTTCCACGTCGTTCTGCACAGACGTGCCGGGAGCCACCCGGCTCTCCGTCATTTTGCGTGCCGCCATTTTCTTCGTCTCTTCTTTTACCACAGCACACCCGTATCATATCGAAAGCTGGCGCGTTGTGTGGATTTCCTGTTGTCAAGAAATTTTGAGACTTTAGAGACCTTCGTTCCTGGTGACTATCGTTTACATGTTTGGAGGAAATGTTGTAAAAATGATGAGGGGTTTAACAGCAGCTAATGTTCTTATGGCATTGTAGTCTCGTTTATGCCATAGTTTGTCAATTGTCTTGTTTCTTGTTGGGCGTTGACTGCTTCTTCTCTCTTTGTGCACATCTCATAAGTAAGTCGTGATCTTGTGTTGGGTGTGGGTTGGCACAGTACCATCTTCAATAGTGACATTACCGTTATTGCTCTGTGTTGGTGGGGGACCCACTCCTTTTCTGGCTTTTAATTCCCTTTGACAACGTTCGTTCATCAGAATGGCTGTTTCTTTTGGTGGTATGTGTGAGTTGACTTTTGGGTTTGGTCACTCTGTGTTACCATCTGAGTATGTATTGATGAGCTGACTTCTACGTGTGAAGTCACTCTGGGTTTTCCCCTCGTCGTTGTTGTGGGAGGTTGTGTATCTCTCGCACTGTTTGAGGTCTGTGTGTACGAGAAGGCTCTTAAGTTCCGTGCCTCTCTTGTCTACCACTATTTTTTGTGGTTGTGGGTTGACACAGTTTTGTCACCTTTGTGGGCGCTGTGTTGGAGTTGACTGGTTTTCAGTCACTCGTGTCTACCACTTTTGTGTGGTTGTGGGTTGACATAGGTTTGTCACCTTTGTGGGCACTGTGTTTGATTTGACCCCTTGTCTATGTCGTGGGAGTATTTGTTTCTCTCACTGTTGGGGTGTGTGTGTGAGAAGGCACTTTGTTGCGGAGCCTCTCTGGCCTACCACTAATTTTGTGGTTGTGGGTGACATAGGTTTGTCACCTTTGTGGGCACTGTGTTTGAGTTGATCCCCTTGTCGTTGTCGTGGGAGTCTGTGTATCTCTCAATGTTGGGGTGTGTGTGTGAGAAGACTCTTTGTTGCAGAGCCTCTCCGGCCTACCACTATTTTTGTGGTTGTGGGTTGACACAGTTTGGGCACCCTTGTGGGCGTTGTGTTCGAGTTGACCTGTTTTTGAGTCACTCGTGTCTACCACCTTTGTGTGGTTGGTAGGTGAATTTTGCTTCACCTTTAGCTTTGGCGTTGTTGCTGAGGATTTTCTGTGTTCTTGTCCTCTCTTTCCTTCCTCCCTTTCAGCTTGGGGGTTTGTCTCACGTTGTGTATTTGTTCTGCTCTGGCGTGTTGTCTCCTGCACCGTTGTGGTTTGGTTCCCTGTATGCTCACGCTCATTTTCGGCCTGGCCAGCTGATGTGTTTGTGGCATTAGGGGTTGGTTGGTTGTGCGCGGTTTTGTTGCTTGCTGGTTTGTTTGGTCTTGTGTGGTAAGGTGGAAGATTTTTCTGTTTTGTGTGGAAAGGGAGTGGATGTGTGTAGGTGTTGCCTTTCTGTTTGAAGACCTATTTTCCTTGTCCAGTTTGGTGTTTTCTTCCCATTAAGTACATGGGTGGGCATTGTCATTTTTCATGATTGCATTTGCCTTATGTTGTCATTTATGCTATGTATCACTGTCTACTTTGCATTTCTGCATTTTAGATGTTGACCTGTAAGCCCATTGTACTGTGTTTCCCTTGTTTACGTTTTAACTGGTTTGCTCTCAACCATCTTCAGGTCTTTGCAATGGTACCTTTCCAGATTCATGTGCATGTTATTTTTACCAATGTGTGCTTTTTCCTTGGACCATTGCATTGTGTTTTTGTTCACTCTGAGGAAGGGAGAAGTGTTGTACCTGCTGCTCAGCCAGTGTGAGTGTGGTGTGGCATGTTGGTGCGTGATGATGCTGTGGAATGTTGGATGAGTGAGGCTGTCAGTTGGAGTATGGGCTGAGCAGCAGGAAGGCTGCTCCTGGTGGGGCTCTCTGTACCTTTTATCTGGGAGTATGGGCTGGGCAGCAGGAAGGCTGCTCCTGGTGGGTCTCTCTGTACCTTTTATCTTGAACCTACTAACTGAATAAAATACCACCTTAAGTTTACCTGGAACTGGATCCTCATTTCATTACAACAGTGTGCATGGTAGGGAGATGCTATTGATACATAGGTTCCACTCAGATTGGGTGGGGATCGAGATATTGTGGCTGCTCAGATATACCAATGCATGACAGTAATTAGGGCCAAAATAGTCTGCTACTGGTGGAAGTGGAACGCTAATTAGTTGTGGGCATTCCTGCTGACATCTTGGGAATCCATCACCTGGCCATGTGACCTCAGACACTGTCCAGGATCAGATGAAGAACTTTGGGATTAAATATAATGCGGATCTGTCACTTTCTATCCAGACTTTGTTAAAGGTATTCAGCCATGCTTTTATTCACACAGTTCCCTCACTGTATTGCCCTCATCAAAGACAGCTTTGTAAAGGTATTAGTAAGAGCGTATATGCTCGAATTCATGATTTCCACTACCCCGATTTTGTTCTCCCATATATAACTATAGGTAACCCTGAAGGAGCGTTTCTACTCATCATATTATGACACCCAGTTGTACAATTTAGTATGAAGTTTTTTCCAACCTCTATCGGGGCAGATTTACAAGTTATTTGTGTGTGTAACTTTGGCTTACATTTTCAAACCGCTTTTTTATACAAGTGAAAATCAATTTTCCCCCCAAAATTTAGTTTTTGCACTCATAAAAAGATTTTGGCACACTAAAGACTTTTGTGTAAGTTAATCTGCTCTCCAAGGCAGGGGGGGTGAGTGGCGAGTGGACATTCAGGGGGATTGAATGGTCTAAGTTTTTGTGCGCGCTCATAAACTCACATACATATTTGTGGATTTTCACAAGCTCCTAAGTAACTCTGGGTCAAGTTTATCAATTTATTTGTGTGTGTAAGCTTGACTTACATGTCCAAATAGCTTTGCATACAAGTGCAAATCATTTTTTTTTTTATTTACAAAATTAAGGGGCCGATTATGATGGCGGGCGGACTTTGTCCGCCCGCCATCACCCCGGTAAATGGGACCGCCCGCTATGTGTGCGGCGGTCCCGCACATGTGATTAGGATGCCACCGCCACGGTGGCATCCCCCATTTCCAGCATTGTGGCGGGCGGTGCTCACAACACCGCCCGCCACAGTGCTGGAAATGCATGTTGTGCATCTGCATGCACAACGTGACAGGCACCGCGCGGTGCCTGCCATGTTGTATATGCAAATGCAGGGGGGTACCATAGGTACCCCCCATGTGCACCCCCCACCCCCCAAAATACCTGGGGGCCCGCTACGGGCCCCCAATGTCAGGGACCGCGAGCCTTTCCATGGCGGCGACGCCACCATGGAAAGGCTCATCACAGCCGGCATCATAATGTGGATGGCGGTGTCTTGCAGACACCGCCACCATATTAATCCCTTTTCCGCTCGGTCGACTGATCGGCCGGGCGGAAAACATGCGGACGGTCTTTCCGTCCGCCGGGGTCCCCTCCGCCATGGTAATATGGCGGGGGGGAATTTGGTGGCGGACAGACGAAAATGGCGGGCGGATCGTAATCGACCCCTACATTTTTGCACTCGTAAAAGATTTTGGAACACAACGACTTTTTTGTGAGTTAATCTATTCTCAAAGACCTTGGTAATGGGTGGCAAATGGCAATTCAGGGGCCTGAAAGCTCAAAGTAATAGTCTAGGTACACGCCTTAACTCATGTATAGCACATATTTGCGAATTTCCACAAACTTATAAGTGACCAATTCTACTCTACAGAAACTGAGAAATTTACTCTAGGCAAGGGCATTGTGGGAAGGGAACGGGAACCCTCCACTCGCCCCCAAAAATCCATGGGGCATTGGGGGAAATAGTTTCTGGAAGAAAAAAGGACATTTTCACTTGCCTGGCAGATTTTACACATAAGCAAACATACACACAGATACTTGCTACTGCAAAAATTGAATTCACACAAGTTTTCCAGGAGTGCGTCTGTCAACCTGTAGGAGATGCCTGTCAAACCTTAGTGAACTCCAAAATGTAGCAAATCTAATCCAGTGCAAAGGCATAAACATCTGAGTGTAGATTTTTTTATTCTTTTTCAAAATCTGCCCTCGATTTTCATTTGAGGGCTTTTAATGTTAGAGAAGAACAATACTTTTGTTGAACGTGCATACTCACAATATGTGTTTTGTCAGGGTAGCTAGATAGTCTGACATAAACTGCTAAGTGGTTTTATGCTTATAAATGTAAAATTAAAAATGCCATCAGATGGAGAATATCATATCTCATGGCAGGCAGTGTGTTGGCTGAGACAGCAGAAGTTTGAAACTTGTAATGCTCAGTTGGTTAAACTGTATGTGTGTAATAACTATGCCACGGCTATCAACAATTTAGAAATAAGTTGATACGGGTGGGAGGAGACAAAGCATGTGTTGAAGAGCATCAGCAGGTAAAAGGCGAGAGGATGGCTCAAAGAACAACTGCATGTAGACATGGCTGCAGCAGTAACTACGACAATAGCAGCACGCAAGTTATTTGCAGCAGAAGACTGAAACGGTATTAGGTGGGTGGCAAATGCTGCAGGAAGCCAGATATGGTGGTCCCACCAAATTCCTCACGTTGAACCCTGAAACCCAACCGCCATGAGCCCTTTGTTGGATGGGCAGTCATAGTTCTGGGTCCTTCCCTCGAACCTTGAGCTTCAGTACATACCAAGGTTTACGTTGTTTATATAACGTTTCCATTGTAAGTATTTTTCGCCAAATCAGTATGCCGGAAAGGTACTGAGTCTGGTAGCTGTTGTAGGACATCTGTCTTTCTTCATAGTCACTCTGGATGTTTTGCCTTCTTCTGGACCCTATTTTTGTTGGTGTTAGAACCCTGTGCACTGTGTCACTGATATTCAATGACACAGTGTGTGTGCTCTGGTCCTAAAATGGTACTGCCAAAATTGGTTTTAGCCAATAGGTCTATTAAACTTTTCTGTAAGGCAATAGTAGATGGCACAGAAAATGCATCAATGACATTGGAGTTAAATGCTTTTACACCACCCACATATGATATAAATATATGGCTGTCTAAAGCACCACTACGCTCTGGCTGGGCTGTAGCGTATATGTATTGCAGTGACGCTTAAAGCAGAAAAGTGCCTTTACTATGTAGAAAAAACTATTTTTATATAGTAAAAAGTAATTTTTAAAAGTGCACCGGGTAGGCCCGCAAGGCTGGGTGCCACACTACATAGTTGATATAGGGTCCTCACAGTGACTAAGTATCCAAAAGCTGTTTTCACTGTTTTAGTCCAGCTACATCCTCCAAGAACAGGCCAAGGTATAAGCTGTATTTACATAGTCTGAGGCACTCGTCAATATGATAAAGATTAGTGTACATAGCAGTATTTATGACCAAGAAAAGAACGTATTCTTGAAGAAATAGAATTAATGTCCAGTCTTTGACCTTTTCTTTATTTTGAAAGTCTTGTATGATCAGGGCCAATGGAATTATGCAATTCTGAGACCGCAGCATTTTCTGCATAAATATGGATTTGCCAGGTTTCCCACATAATCCATAATTTGCTGCATAAACTGCAGATTTGAACAAAAAATTGATTCTAGCTCAAACGAGTCAAAGGTTATTAAAATCGCAGTGACCTGTGTTGCCGCACAGTCGAAGGCCTTATGCAATGATTGGTTGATCATCTTTCAGTTCCCTATTACTGTATTTGGATGTTAACCTGGTACTAATGAGGTGAAACCAATGTTCCCTCTGATTTGTTTCCTTTATGTGCGGCAATAAAGGTGCTTCGTGCACTACAGTCAAGACTGCGTGCACTGAAGACAAGCAACATTTTAATATGCAAGTATGTGCCACATGCAAGCTACCAAAATCAGTGGCATAGCAAGGGTACCATAGTCCCTAATCTAAGCCAGAAAAAAATTGACCTCCCCTCACTTTTGGGTTGGTATTAAAAGATACCCATTACTGAGGGGCAGTGGGCTCCATGCACCTTGGAACTCCGGTGACACTGAATCTAATTTCCTAATCATTCTACCTATCATTCCTTTCTTCACTATCATCATGAATCTCTTATCTCCTCCTCACAGCTTTTCTTATCTCTATCCACTCCACTCTCTCTCTCTTTCTCGCTTGTCCTTATCTCGTTCCTCCCTTTCTCAAAGTTTTTGTCGTGTCTCCTTGCGCCTCTTTATCTTCCGCACTTTTCTTTCTCCCTTTCCACTCTCCTCTACTTCTCCCTCATCCAGCCTTCTGTCTTCAATCTACATTCTACTATTCTCTTTTCCCCAAACTCTCTCTAATCTCCCTGTCCTCTATCTCTTATTCTACCCTTTCTCTATCAAATCTGTATCTTGACTATGCTTCTCTCCTACTCATCTCGTTCATTATCTCGGACCTCCTTAGTTGTCACCTTTCTCTACCTATCCCCTTTTTTAAAAAAAATGTTTATTCAAGTTTTCAGTTTGTTGCATTTGAAGAACACAACTACAAAACAACCCCCTGTTATACCTGCTGCTCAGCCAGTGTGAATGTGGAATGGAATGTTGGTGTGAGAGGTGACTGTGGAATGTTGGATGAGTGAGTATGTCAGTTTGTGTATGGGCTGAGCAGCAGGAAGGCTGCTCCTGGTGGGGCTCTCTACATAACATCAAACCTGGAATAAATCTACTAAAGAAACTACTTGGAATGGTCTTTCTTTTGTTCACAACATTCTGGCGACTTTTTGAGGAAAAGAACCTACGTGTGCTACCTGATGGAAACTTTTTCTACTGAAATTTGAAGACTGAAGAAACTTTTAGGTAAAGGACTTTCTTTCTTTTAAGCTTGGTATTTAAAGTAAACTGGCACCCCTGAGCCCCACCAGTGACCTTGACATCGGTCGCCCACAACCCAAGCGTGCCAGTTCTTGCTGTGTATATATTTCAACTGTACTGGAGCTGCAGTCTCTATTTTCATCTTTTGTCTGTGTGCTGCAACCGCTGTTTAAAACATTTTGCGGTGTTTCCATACTGCTTGAACTGTGTCTCTCCACCACTTTGTTTGGATTTAGCCCACTGTGCTTCGTTTTCTGTGCTACCTTCTTACTTCCTGAGCTACCAGTGTCAACTGGTGGTAGGAGCTTCCAAAATCCTTACATGTAAGGTGGAGCGATTACTGGGGTGTGTCCCTGATGCCCATTTCACCGTTCCTTTTAGAAGAGCAGCCTCAGAGAAGCCCTTGTGATTGTGCCAAGTGGAGCTACATGTGCCTGTCTCGTGAAGAGCTACAACCCCAATATAAATTCAATTGGTGTCTGCAAGTTTTCATGGTAAACTTCTTTACCCGACAAACGCTTGGTCAACCTTACGTGTGCACTTTTTGGGGGATTACTGCACACTGTTTCTTCATGTCGTTTATGTCAGCAAGGACGGCTTTGGAAATGAAGAAATTGCCAATGTCCTCTGTTATGTTTTAGTGCCGGGGAATGCACTGTTTTATTTGGAGTCACGCTATGGTACCAGCACAAACTGTGGAACTTTTGCGCTGTGGATGTCATTGAAACCTTTTCTTTAGAACCCCTTCACTACGGTCTGTTTTTGCTCGTGTCTGAAGCACTGTTCTGAGCCCTGTCGTGCATTTTGGGGGTAAGTTTTTTTTCTTGGTCCCTGGCAGCCGATGCACTTATGACAATTTAACTGTTTTTTTGCGGTTTGAAAGAGAGCGCGTGTCGTTGCTTACCTCATTGCTTATGCCGCGCAACTCTCCGTGTGCATCATGATGACTTGACTGCCAACGACGTAAGGTCTCGCTGAGTGACAATGTTTAGCGCACGAGCGCGCTGTGAGCCATACGGCACGGCGTGCTGTGCGTTCCGCCATCTTTTGTTTGGCTCTAGTGTTTAGACGGTGAGCACGTTTTCTCCCACTGCAAATATCTAATTGGTTAAAGCGCCATGTATCAAACTCAAGTGGTCATCGGTGGATTATTCTGCTCTTGTGCTGCTCTCAGTACAAGTTGTGGTATCCTAACTGAACTTCGTGTGGCATCCGGAGTGAGTACTTGTTGTTTTTTGCCTGGAACTCAGACTTTGTGTTTTTTTTATCGATATTTTCCATCTTTTATCGACTACTACACCTTCCAATTTGGCATCTTATGACTTGTTCAGGAAGCGCTGTTTTGATGATTGTTGTGGAACGTTATTACCTAGAAATGCAGAGGTCAAACTTGATCTTATCAAATAGTGCTAGTTTTCCCTCATGCTACAGTTTCAACTCCTTTTTCTTAGTCGTGTTTTTCTGCATGGAGTTTCGGGTGAGAGGTCGCTCACCGGTGTTCCAGAGTGTTACTGGGGGCTAATGTCCTATTATTCGCACCCAACATGTTGTTGTATTTTTCTGATGTGATGTTTGAGTTTGCGCTCATCAAGGGTGTTGTGTTTTGTACACTCTTTTCTTTGGTCATGTATGGGGATTGTTTGCATTTAAGTACCCTGTGATGTATTTTACTTAGGGCTGTGCGTTCAGGGGTCCCGTACTCCTCGTTGTTGTTTCACCTGGGGGTATGCGTTCGTGGGTCGTCTACCCTGCACCCTGCAGTGTTGCACATGTTCTGTGTGGAGTGTTCCGTTCCTTCTGAGTGCTGATGTTGTTGAGTGTTGCGTGGTGCGCTTGCATATGTTCTGTCTGGAATGTTTCCCGCACATCCCACCCCATCTTTCCTTGGGGGAAGTGCTTAAGTTGTTGAGTGAAGTGTTATGCGCCTGCATAGGTTCCGTGTAGCGCGTTTTCTACACATCCCACCCCATCTTTTGTTGGGGGAAGTGCTTGGTTGTGACGTTCTGCGCGTGCACTGTGTTTCGTGTGGTGTGTTTCCCACACATTCCACCCCGACTTGTGTTGGGGGAAGTGATGAAGTTTTTCTTGTTTGGGTGTAGTGTTCTGCACATGCTTATGTTTCGTGTGGTGTTATATCACACATTCCACCTCAACTAGCGTTGGGGAAGTGCTGAGACCATTGCTTGCAGAGTTGTTTATGTTCCGTGTGGAGTTTTTCCTCATGTTCCACCCCTGGGTAACTAATGTTTCTACACTACGAAGTTGTGGAACTATGTTGTTCCCTTCTAGGTTCTGTGTGCACTTTTTTGTCACACTTACCACCCTTACTACGGGTAAGGGTGGAGGGCAATGTTTCTGCCGATTGTTCCCTGTGGAATGACCTTTCACAGCTTCGAATCTTTTGTCAGTCTGGTTTCCTACCATGCTTTCCTGTTGGTACTCTTTTTACTTCTTGTTGGCCTGGCCAGCCTACTTGTTTGGTATTGGGGTTTAGCTTGTGTTTTGTGGCATGGTAGCCTGTGTTTTGCCTTTACTTGGATTGTGGAAAGGAAGATGTGGTGAGTGTGCTTGTGTGGCACTTATTTGCTGTGATTGCTGGATTGCGTTTTTGTTCCTCTTTCATAAACCTATTCTTTGTTATCTAGCATACATGTATATTTTCCATCATTATCATCTCTACATGTATTACATTGAAATCGCTTTCTTGCCCCAGTGCTGCATGTAATTATTGTATTGTCATCTTTTGCATGCACCATTCTTTTTGTGATTCATTTGAAGTTGATTCTCGTTTGTGTAAAAAAGGGAGTTGTGTTATACCTGCTGCTCAGCCAGTGTGAATGTGGAATGGAATGTTGGTGTGAGAGGTGACTGTGGAATGTTGGATGAGTGAGTATGTCAGTTTGTGTATGGGCTGAGCAGCAGGAAGGCTGCTCCTGGTGGGGCTCTCTAGATAACATCAAACCTGGAATAAATCTACTAAAGAAACTACTTGGAATGGTCTTTCCTTTGTTCACAACACCCCCCCTCACTCGGATGACAGCTCTTACCCAGGAATCATGTGCAAAGCCACTTAACTACTGTACTAATGAATTTCGTTCCCTAGATTAACCCGATTGAGCTAGTGTGTCTGGTGTTGCCCTGACAGTATTCTAATTGTCTCTTTCAATCCTTTTCCCTCCCTTCTTCTTACCTATCACCTTTTGTTTGTTCTTATCAGCCTTCTTTCCTTTTTAGGTCTCGCCTAGCGTTGCAGCGCATGCGCTGCTCGCTTTGCGAGGCATGCAGTATACACTACAGTGTGGAAGCTTCGTGGAAGCTCCGCCCACTCTCTGCCCATCTTTTTGATTGGCTTAGGTCGTAAATGCTGCCTTCCCATTGGTTTTAGCCTTGTTAGTCCCTCCACCTGACGGCCATGTCGTCATTTGTATACTTCCACGGCTACTGGCCCCATTACTTTAAACACTATTTTGTTCCCGGGGCTCCACCCCTCCCATCCCGCAGCCCGTGACTTCTTGGCCCACCACCACCCCCCCACGCACTCCCATTTGTGCCTTTTTGCCCGCCTGCACTCCCGTTTCAAATGCAATAGGACTCACGTAAATGCGAGATCTATTGCATTACAAATGCTTGTTTTTAAAGTAGTGCGGTTATTTACATTTTATATGCGTGCGATGCCTTACATCGTACGCATGCGCGCCAAAAGTCTGACATGAGGAAATACAGGAAGTGATGTGGATAGGAGGGTGTTAGAAATGGGATTTTTGGTAGGCTTGGGCGTGGGCCAAAGCCAGGCAAAAACCACCACCCTAGTCAGGATAAGGGAGTTACACTCCTAAAATAACCCCTGCTCACCCCCTTGGTAGCTTGGCACGAGCAGTCAGGCTTATCTTAGAGGCAGTGTGTAAAGCATTTGCACATAACCAACAGTAATACAGTGTACGCACTACAAAAGGACACCACACCAGTTTAGAAAAATATCCAATATTTTTATATAATTAAAACAAGACCAAAAACGATAAAGAACCACAATACTATACTTAAAAGTTCACAATTAAAAAATACGCTGATTAAAAAGAGTTCCTTGTGTGGATAGCGCCGTCCGGGCTACCACGGCGTCGTGAACACACAAATCCAAAACAGTTCTGGCTGACCGCGGGGTTGCAGGCCAGCTACGGTGTCGGGAAGACCCGCAAACAGTACCTTTCAGAGATGCAGGGCGATGGGGCCCTCGAAGTCACACGCGTTGCAGGTCGATCTCCTCTCTGATGGAGTCAGGAGCGCTGGCGTCGGCAGGCGTCGGGTGCTGCGGTGCGAAGTGCAGCGGTGCGGCGTGGGGTGCCCTCAGGTCGCGGTGCGAGCAGCGGCTCGGTGGCGGCGTCAGATGGCGTTGTCGGTGAGACCAGGGTCGCGGTGCGAGATGAAGGCGGTGCTCGTCACGGTGCTGGCAGATCACGGTGCAAGCAGCGGCATCGTCGTTGCTGAAGCGCTGTCGTCGGCTGACAAACTGGAGTCGATGGCGCCGGCGTCGGTAGGCCAAGGCTGCGGTGTGGGATGAGGGCGGTGCGTCGTGTAACTTACGAGCAGTGCATGAACCACGGTGCAAGCAGCGGCGTCGATCTCGGCGGGAAGTGGCGGCGTCAGGCAGGCCAAGGCGTCCTCGTGAAGCCAGGCGGTGCGGAGTGTGGTGCCCACAGGTCGCGGTGCGAGCAGCGGCTTGGTGACAGCGTCAACAGGCGGCGTCGGTGAGACCAGGGTCACGGTGCGGCATTGCGGCGGTGCCCTCTGCGGTGCCTTCAGGACACGGAGTCGGCAGTGGCGTCGTAGACGTCGTTGAGTTGGTGTTCTTTGGGTTGCAGCACAAAACACACAGTCCCCAGTGCTGCGGGTCGAAGAACTTGAAGTCTTTGCTGTTCCTGAGACTTCGTGAACAGGGGGCAAGCTCTAACTCAAGCCCTTGGAGAGACTCACAAATTTAGGTTGCAGAAAGTCCAGTCCAGGCCTTTCACTGCCCAAGACAAAAGCAGCCACTGCAGGTCAGCCCAGCAAAGCACCCAGCAAAGCAGTCGTTCCTTTTTGCAGCTTCTCCGGCTCTTCTTCTTGGCAGTCTTCTTGTCCAACCTTTGAGGGGATTGTCTTGTGTTCAATGGCACTGGTGATTTCCACACAGATGTAAATGAGCACAGGCCCTGCGCAAAAGACCTATTATTCAATTTTTTCATCAAGCTACTTCAGAGTAATGGGCGGCAAACGTGTGCTTCTGTAAAATACAATGTGTTTTTTCTGTTCTTGCTCGTACGGGTTGATATTGTAAATAAACAGGAGTCTGACATTTGGGTATGAAAAATAACTGCTGCGCATTCGCAATCGATCTCTTGGCTTCGCGCGACAGGAATTTTCCCGCGCGTTATAGAGATTTTGATAAGGCAATACCAGTCCAGTGCCAGTCCGAGATTCAATATGTGGAGATGTTATTATGTGACATTACAATAACAAATCTTTTTTATTACGGTAGAACCTCTGCTGTAATATAGCAGGGCCTACTTCCTGCAAAATGAAACAAGAACATCTCTCCGTCGTCCCCTAATGCCCTCCTTACCTTTTTTTAAGTACATTCACCTGATAAGAATATTTTTCCATCCTCGATCCCTGTCCTACCTGCTCTATGTACGTCCTTCCGCTGTCGCCAGAATAATTTCTCCTAAACCGATCTTTTATGTAAGATCGTTGTCCTAGACTGCCGGGGAGTTTGTTACCGGGGCTGACGGACCTTACCTGCGGGCTACCGGTGCCTGTTAGCCCAGCTGCCTCGGGTGCGGTGCGGGACAAAGGTCGGGAGGTGCAGCTGCCACTGGAGACAAAGGACACCAGAGCCGGCCGGTAGCGAACCGAGAAAACAACTTGTGCACCAGTCAAAGGATCAGCTGATGGAGCCAAACAAGCGCGAGGGACGGGGCGTAGGGCTGTGGAGGTGGGAAGGGGGCGGAGCCATGGGCAGGATGTCGCCAGGAGCAACTTGTATTAACAACGCATTCCCGGAGCGGCCCGTTCCAAAGTGGAAAGAAGACACCAATACAAGAAGACGGCGGACTGTCCCCAGCTGAGAGTGAGTGCGCATCTCAATAAAATAAACCGAACTATTGTAACCGATGGCTAGGGCCGGCTTTAGCGCTGGTGGCGCCCGGTGGGAATATGTTTGTTGTTGCAATGACCACCACCTCCTCCGCTCAGGGCACAAGTACTAAACAAGTGTCGGCAAAAGTGAAAGCGTTTCACTTGCGGGAGCGAGCAGCGCCTGGAGCGATAATTGCTACCATATGGCGCCAGCTGCTCGCTCCCGCAACTGAATCGCCAAATGTGCACGCGTTGCCATTGAAGGCAATGGAACGCGTGCACGTTTTTGGCTGAAAAGCCGAATTGATTGCAAAAGGTCTTTTTGCCTACGCAGCGCATGCGCGCTGCGTAGGCGAGACCTAAAAACGATAAAGAACCACAATACTATACTTAAAAGTTCACAATTCAAAAATACGCTGATTAAAAAGAGTTCCTTGTGTGGATAGCGCCGTCCGGGCTACCACGGCGTCGTGAACACACAAATCCAAAACAGTTCTGGCTGAACGCGGGGTTGCAGGCCAGCTACGGTGTCGGGAAGACCCGCAAACAGTACCTTTCAGAGATGCAGGGCGATGGGGCCCTCGAAGTCACACGCGTTGCAGGTCGATCTCCTCTCTGATGGAGTCAGGAGCGCTGGCGTCGGCAGGCGTCGGGTGCTGCGGTGCGAAGTGCAGCGGTGCGGCGTGCAGTGCCCTCAGGTCGCGGTGCGAGCAGCAGCTCGGTGGCAGCGTCAGATGGCGTCGTCGATGAGACCAGGGTCGCGGTGCGAGATGAAGGCGGTGCTCGTCACAGTGCTGGCAGATCACGGTGCAAGCAGCGGCGTCGTCGTTGCTGAAGTGCTGTCGTCGGCTGATGAACTGGAGTCGATGGCGCCGGCGTCGGTAGGCCAAGGCTGCGGTGTGGGATGAGGGCGGTGCATCGTGTAACTTACGAGCGGTGCCCCCGAACGACGGTGCAAGCAGCGGCGTCGATCTCGGTGGGAAGTGGCGGCGTCAGGCAGGCCAAGGCGTCCTCGTGAAGCCAGGCAGTGCGGAGTGCGGTGCCCACAGGTCGCGGTGCGAGCAGCGGCTCGGTGGCGGCGTCAACAGGCGTCGTCGGTGAGACCAGGGTCGCGGTGCGGCGTTGCGGCGGTGCCCTCTGCGGTGCCAAAGCTTCGGCGTGAAGCGAGGCGGTGCGGAGTGCGGTGCCCACAGGTCGCGGTGCAAGCAGCGGCTCGGTGGCGGCGTCAACAGGCGTCGTCGGTGAGACCAGGGTTGCGGTGCGGCATTGCGGCGGTGCCCTCTGCGTTGCCTTCAGGACACGGAGTCGGCAGTGGCGTCGTAGACGTCGTCGAGTTGGTGTTCTTCGGGTTGCAGCACAAAACACACAGTCCCCAGTGCTGCGGGTCGAAGAACTTGAAGTCTTTGCTGTTCCTGAGACTTCGTGAACAGGGGGCAAGCTCTGCCTCAAGCCCTTGGAGAGACTCACAAATTTAGGTTGCAGAAAGTCCAGTCCAGGCCTTTCACTGCCCAAGACAAAAGCAGCCAATGCAGGTCAGCCCAGCAAAGCACCCAGCAAAGCAGTCGTTCCTTTTTGCAGCTTCTCCGGCTCTTCTTCTTGGCAGTCTTCTTGTCCAGATGAGTTCTAAAGTTCAGAGGTCTGGGACCCAGCATTTATGTCCAAAAATCCTTTTATCTCTTAGGCAGAGAGGGCCTGTGCCCGGTCAGGACCAGTTCTGCCTTCTCTGGTGTGAATTCCTGGCAGGAGGTGGAGACGGCATTTGTCAGAGGCAGAGCAGGCCCTTTGAGGTGCAAGGAAATCTCCTCCCCCTTCCCCCATCGTAACCCAGGTCTCTTCAGCCCTTTCCTGACCTACCTAGACCATCTGGCGCCCCTCCTGCTCCCCCAGCCTTCTGTCATCCAAAACCCAGACAGGCAATCCACATTCCAGCAGAGGCACACGGGATGACTGAGCAAGAAAATACCTACTTTCTAAATGTGGTATTTTCAAACACAGAATGTAAAAATCACCTTCACTAAAAGATGCATCTTTAGATTCTGAGTTCAGTCATACTAAATTCTATTTTCTTACCGAATTCCCTGGGCCAGTTATGTTTATAAGATGTTATAAACAAACCTCCCATTCTATCCTATGGGGAACTGGTAGCCTTGCAATAGTGAAAAACGAAATTAGCTGTAATTCACTATCAGGACATGCCACACACACCAGGGCATGTCCCACCTTTCACATACACTGCACCCTGCCCACAGGGGTACCTTGGGCCTACCTGAGGGGTGTCTGACATGTAAGAAAAGGGAAGGTTAGGGACCGGCCAGTGTGTGCACTGGCCAAGTCGACATGGCAGTTACAAACTGCGCGCAGACTTCTGCAATGGCAGGTCTGAGTTACCGTTTTCAGGGCTACTCACGGGGGTGGCACAACCAGTGCTGCAGGCCCCCCGAGTAGCATTTGATTCACCAGCCCTGGCACACACAGTGCACTTTACTAGGGGCTAACAGGTAAATCAAATATCCAATCATGGAAACACCCATCCATAACACAATTTACACAGAGAGCATATGCACTTTAGCACTGATTAGCAGTGGTAAAGTGCCCAGAGTCCTAAAACCAACACACAGGGTCAAAAACAGGAGGCCAAAAAGCTAAAAGTCTGGGGGTAAACCCGCTGAAAAAGCCAAGTCTAACAGAGGGTGTTTACAGTTAGCACTTAGTGATGGAGATTAGAGAAGTGCATGACGGATAGTTCCATAGAGATAGAGTTCAGCTTGACTGCTAAGGAGTTCTCGGTTGTTGAAAGCTGCTTTGACAAAGTGTTGTCTGCAATAGATCGATCTGTTGTAGTGTGTTGAAGAGGTGGGCCCTGCAGTTGCCTCTCAGCGCTCTTTTATTCCTACTTCAGGGACCTCAGCAGAGTTGTGAGCTCAGCGATGCAAGTTAAGGCGGATGTGCATCGGCAGAGCCGGGAGCGGACAGGAGTGCAGCGCGACTGAACGGATAAGAGTGTTTACGTCAATTTTCGACATATGGTTAGAATCGTTGCTGTACACAGTGGGTAAAAATCTTTGTTTCAATGTTTCACCGAAAGCGGGGCTGGAAGCTTTCCTGGGCCTCATTCCCGCTCAGTTTACTCACCCTTGCCAGGGTCCTAAGTAACTGCTCCGTTCTTACACTCTTCCTCCTTGAGCGGTGCTTGAAATGGGAATATAGAAGTGCGGCCGGGTACTCCTATTTTAATGTACCAGTTTGTTCCTGGGACGTGCCGGTACTCTCTCTTTCAAATTAAAGATCTGTGTGAAATCAACACCGCACAACCCCTGCCCATTTAAAGCCCTACTCTTGAATAAACATCACTTCACCTGGTTCTTCAGCGGTCTTTGTCCGGTGTGAGACTACGAATTGCAAAATAAATTAAACTAGAGTTTAACAGTAGTTTGCATGACGGTGTAGTTCAACGAAAAGGGACCTACAAGCCGCGTTTTACCCAGAGCAGAGGGAGTAATGTACCGGCAGCGAGGCACAGTTTCGCTCGACAATCCGATTCCGGCCTAGAGGTCTCTTGTTAGCGGAATTGTAGATATACTAACTCAAAGTGCTGATTACCAAAAGTAAGGCCATCTCGGACCCTGATTCCGGCAATAGCTCGTAGTTTCCATTGGTGCAGCCTGTGCAGTGACACCGGGGCCCACTGAGCCGTGATTATTCTTGTATAGTACTACTAGAAATATGTCGGAGGATGTCTTCTCCTTTTCTTGCACCAGGGCACATGGCCCCCTTACTATGCCACTGGCTCTTAACCTAGGAATCTCCGCTATCCGTTTAATCGTATTCGATGAATAGAGGTACACTGCGACTACAACACCAAGAATGCATTACATTATCTCCTGAAAGGACAAGGCGGGAAACTGTGTCCATGGGAAGCAGTTAGCTGACCAAAACCTGAATTTCCCTTGTAGGAATGTTATCTCTTCCTTCAGGTCCTCTCCCGCAACCACCCCAGAAATAAAGGGACGTGTTAGCCCGTTTCCTTTGAAGGACTTTAGAACGGAAGAGACAATTGTAAGTTCCTTGCCCCACACAGACGATACCCTGTGTGACCCCTATATATGTTCATGGAGCCTTAACTGGAGGGACCTCCTGTCGCCCTCGTAAATTGCATTCTCTGAACCTCATTCGGTCGCTAAAAAGCACAATAATGTTGGGAAGCGGACACGGTGCACCCATATTTTGGGAGCTGCACACTTCCTAAAAGAACTATCGCGGCCGCTGCAAAGAACGGTGAGACCCTAGCCTGCGTTTTGATGGAAATGTCTCCTCACTACTGTGAGGGGCTGGCATCTTTGTGCGCGCGCACCAACGGGCCAGGCTAGAAGGACTGACACCCCAAGGTATCCTTTTCAACAGTGTCCTGTCTCCCAAGCATTGCACTGCCGATCCCATCCATTGTGGACTTGTGGGCGGATACCAACCCGACACTGCTTACTCTCTTTGTTTCCAAAGTACCTGTGTTTGTTCCTGGAAAGACACCCCCCTCCTACAGACTGTTAGCAATAGACTACAAATCTTTGAATTAACACACCTTTTTCCAATGTATACTTGTACTCGCCTCTTTTCTTAATTTTACTGTTTGTATAGCATGCATTTTCCTTATAATTAACACTGTAAATTACTATTAAATGTACAGCTTTATTGCTAATAACACAGTATTTGTTTATTGCTGTACTTTTATCTCAGTGTCATTTTTAGGTCGAGCTTTGGACTATACCATTTCCTGCTTTAAGGCAATATTTCTCTCCATGTGTTCCCATACCTGGCGTGTCACGCAGTTTGGTGCCTACTTTCCCTCCATGTTAAAGAACAGTAGATGTTTCAGCACCCAGGCTAATGTGCTGCATAGCTAAATACATATAAGGTCCCAAAGGCGAAACCGATTGCATTGCAAATGCTTGTTTTCTCTCCTTTCTATGTTTCACACCTCTTTCTTTCCTTCTTTTCCTCACCATTTCTTGCTTATTCATGTCTTCCTTTTTACTGTCTCACTCCCTTAGTTCACCCTCTCCATTCATGCCCCCTTTTCTCTCTACACTCAAATCTCCCCTTTCCCTCGCCCTCTTATCCAAATCTTATTCTCTCTTCATCTCCCTATTATTTCTGTCCTTCCTAATATTCAGTTTTTCTATCCCGCACATTTTGTTTCTTTCCAGTCCCCATTCCTATCTTTTCTCCTTTTCTCCACTCTCCCATCTTTACTTTCATTCTGTCTTTCCTACATCCTTTGTCCATTTTCTAATGCTGTGACTCGCCTGCCTTTATTCTCTCTCTACTTCATATCCCATTCTTACCTACCCTTCTATGTCCCTTCTTTATTTCCCTCCTCTATATCACTCCTCCGTAGTTGCCCACTCCTCCTCCCAACCTCTTAGTATCCAGCTCTATTGCGTTCCAAACTTCTGTTTTTCTTGATTTCTGTTGCCTTTTCATCTCACCTATCACTTTCCACACTGTCTCCTTGTCCTCTTTTCTTTTCTACCTCATGACAAACTCCTACACAAACCCAGTGAGTGAATGTTTCTGATGACATCCCCCAGTCTGAGTACCCACTCTTACGTGGCATGGCCCAGACTCTTGCACCTCCTGACCCCAGGTTTCCTGCTTCCAACCATTGCAGGTATATGGGGCCTAGTTTGCAAGCCGGCTCCCGTTGGCCACAATGCATCTGCGGGCACCCTCAGCATGTGCCAGGCCTCGGAAGGTACCTCTACCCGAGTAAGCCTCACTGCGGGCATATGCATACCCTGCATTTAGAGATGGAATATGTGAAAGGCAGTGTGTAGGGGTGCAAATCAGCCTTCAGGACCCATGTGCTGAGTTTCTCCTCTTCACAGAGCTGTACCTAAATCCAACTGTGCTAATGTTCCTTCACTGAGCCCTCCAGAGCCCAGTGCTGATGTCCCCATACACTCTAGGTTCTCCACAGTACTGATGCGCTTCTTCTCTGTGATCCCTGCAAGCCAATCTATAAGTCCCTCATACCCCTGCCCCTGGGCTGACATGCCCCTCACTGAGCCTCAGCCTTCCAAACTCTACCTCCAGTGTTGACACCCGCCCGCTAGTGAGAGCAGACTGATTCTCAGAACTCTATTTCACATGGGTATGCCTGGCTATTCATTCTCATGACATTAACAAAAGCTAACAGCTAAAAGCTACACCTTGAGGAACTGTTACCAACTCATTTGTGCTTAGTCTATCAACCTCAGAAGGATGAAAGGCTTGCCTTACATCCCGAGCCCAAAATTCTTCTTAATCCGGCTCACTATTCCAAGAATAGAGTTCTCCCCTCTGGAGGTCTAATGCTGCCACAAGACACTGAAACTCTTGCCAAGACCAAACACATGCATCTTCTCCCTACCCCCTCTATGATGCCCTTGAGTATGACGGACTCCAAGGAGTGGAGGGAAGATAGTGCATGAGCGAGATGCTGCTGGCAGTGGGAGAAAGGGGTAACAGATTGAGGCGGGGGGGGGCTGAGCCGAGGGCACCCTCAGGAGAGAGGATGGGACCGGAGCATCGGCAGTGGATTAGACAGTTTAGGGGTGCTCTAAGCTTATCCGCTCTAAGCTTAGCCTTATCAGACCTACTCAACAATTGCCTTGTGGCCTTAAATACTGCACAGCTGTCTTTATTTGCTCTTCAGTGATATCAGCTAAAAGCAGGACTAAGGCAGGAATCTGGAGTTCTTGACTGACATGGACTAGACTCCTGTTTCTCTGGGCGACTGCTTTAGGAAACATGATTTAGTTTCCAGACAAAACACACATTTTTCAACATTGACTTATCACACCTCCCGGCCCCTTCCAAACAGAGGCACACAGCACAAACAGGTATTGGAGCTGTGCTTTTCCAGCCCTAGCTGCTGCTGCCGACAGAAGTCCAGGGCCCGACCTGGATCAACCTCAAATACAGTGATAATTTTACATTAAGATAAAAAACAGTTATTCAAATTTAAATTGAAAAAAATTATATATTTCGTTTTTAAAAAATCATATATTCAAAGAATTCACATATCAATTAAGGGGCACTATTAAACCCTTTGCAAAGTGTTTAAGTAAATTTTGTTTAAAAAAAAAAAGCCAACTGACTTATTAATGGGAATGAGACTAGGCAAATCTTTAAAAAGCAGCCCTGTCAAACATTGAGCTCATGGTATATATGGTATGTCTCCACTATGAGCAACACACTACTTTCATAGCGCCTGTGGTGGCGCACATGCAATAATCGTTTTTAGCGATACCCCAATAACCTCCTTATCCATGGATTCCCTCACTACCACCCTCCAACAGTGTACTTCATCTCTCAAGTGCCCCTCTTTCACTCACCATTAATTTGTTGTATAACACTACTCATACCAGTGTTGGGTGTCAGATCACTTTACGTCACACATGTACATTATACAGAGACAATGAATCATGTGTCTGTAAATCAGTATATAGAAAATGTTACATTTTTAGGAGTTCTTTTTGATATAGGACTGACTCTTTGTCATGCTATTGTTTTCAGGACCACGTTTACGCGGTATTGTTGATTGTTTGGTAGCTGCTTCTACCCTGTTATTCGAGAGGGACCTATATAGTTACAATTGGCTTAAGGCAGACAAATACCCTGTACACTGGTGTTTCCATTTGGCAATATTCATAACAAACATGTTTATGGCCATTCAGGTGTTGTGTGTTGGCATGTTTCTTGCCTCTCTCAAAGTTGAAAAATTCTTCAGGATAGGCAGGTCCTACTTTCTTACACTTATGAACTACCTTGTTATTGGAACTGTTTGAGTGTAAACAAAAAGGTACTTGTAAAAAAATGGTATAACAATTTTGTACTAATATAAATTCAAGATATTCTGTTCCCACTGGAACTGGCTTAAAGTCTAATCTGTGGTGTTGTATTATCTCATATAGCGGACAGGGGACCTACTTTAGCCCTCTTAGTCTGAGGAAAGTAGGTGGTGCCTCCTTATCTACTACCGCTGTCTCCTCCTCCCATTTTGTAAGAGCATCTTTGAGCTGTGACAAATGTATCAATATGGCATACCGAAAAGTAGTCAATCACAGGCACTCGAAGAAATTCTCCTTAATTAATATTCAGGAGACAGAATGCATTCTGTAAAACCTTGCAACTGGCTGAAAATGCAGACATGACAGTCTTCTAGGGACAGACCACAGTTACTACATTCACATCTGCAAATCACTAGTATTGCAAGCCATATGCCTTATATAGACTGCAATTCTTAAAAAAGCAGAACATTGTGAAAAGGACATCATGGCAAATATGCAGTGTCTGGTCCCTTCAATGAGCAATCACTATACGCACAGTGAAAGCAATCCTTCACAACACCGGACCCGCATACCTGAACAGCTGTCTCTCCTTCCACACACCCAAAAGACACCTCCGATCAGCCCAGCTCTCTCTCACCACCGTCCCACGTATCAGCAAGACGAGAACGGGATGAAAGTCCTTCTCCTACCTCACAGCCAAAGCCTGGAACACCCTCCCCTTCCACCTCCGGCAATCTCCCACATTGCCCATGTTCAGGAAGGACCTCAAGGCCTTGCTGTTCGGATGACCCCAGCACTCAACGGAGCCGCCCCCCTCACCCACAGTTTAGACCCTCACCGGTGAATAGTTGCGCTTTACCAACCCTGATTGATTGATTGAATCCATCAGTTTTCGTATCGAAGTAGCTTTCATTAGTGCAGCAGGTACAATATCACCCGTGCTCATGGGGTGCAGGACCCACTGTACCACAATTATAGCTGTGTTTTTTATTGCCCAACTTGTGGCAGTAGGCGCCAAACATGAGGGCACAAGGCGCCCTTACTACGTTCCTAACTGAATGTTTATGGCTAACAAGAACAGTCAGTAAACTGTCAATGCTTTCTAATTGCAAGAGTGGTGGCAAGGCAGTGATACATTCAAATGAAAATCGCGAGGTAGGGGTTAAGACCCCTCTGCTGCGATTCTCAAGGTATCACAATGTTGACTTTGGTAGTTCATCATATTATTTTTTCCTCACAAGCCTGGCCCTTCCACAGTGCAGCCTTGGATATGGAAAAAAGTTTCATACAGCGGGTCCATGGTTTCAGCTATTTCCGAGGTTTTGCATTGCACATCGGAGACCTAGTTACAGATCCATTTTTCACAATACCCATTTCACATTAATGCAATGTTAAGGTGATATGTGACTGAGTGCAAAATGTTAGTTGAGCCACGCAGCATTTCCATCATAAAACCAGCCTGCCACACAACGACATAAAAACACAGTTCTGACTCGAAGTTTTACCCGGATCACACACAAAAAACTTGTCCTACTTTTAACAGAAATTATGGCTTATGCTTTGCTTCAAGCAGCCCCTCGGCACAGAAGCAAGCCACAGCGTTAACATCTGTTAGTTTTTCTGCACAACATTCTACGATTTTGTGAACTGACTTAGCCATACACATTTCTCCCTTCGGTGAAACTTAGATTGCTAACCTCCATCATCGAACAGCCACCATACATCAATGGTGCCTTTCCCCTGCTTCTTCTTAAACTGAGTGCTCGCTTCCACAAGCCGCTGGTTAAACTCGCCAACATGCATTGATTGAGCTGTGTTGACGTCTAAAAAGGAAAAGAAAATGGATATTGATATTATTTTCTTTGAAATTTCATCCAATTTAGCTGTCCAGCAAATTTCTAAAAAGGAAATAGAAAGGTCTGCATAGGAAAGCAAATGTTTCATCATTTATTTATTCCTCCTGTTAACACATTCAGGTTCTTTTAGCAGAAGTACAAAGCATGCTTTTGAAAATACTAAGCTCTCCATTTGTGCGCATTCTCCATGTTATTCTCATCTTGATTTCATGTTTGAAATGTATTTAATTAATAATTTAATAAAAGTTATTTTCACATGGGCCTGTTGGAAATCCGTGGTAGTTCAAGGTACAGTTATGCAGAAGGGTTGCTCACTCTCCACAGTACGAAACTTTAACGTCATAAAGAAAGTGCATAACTCACAGCTGAATTTGGAATTTGGTCATTGTTAGAACTGTCAGCCTTAACGTGGTCTTCCCCCAAACTTTTTGCCTTACTCCCCAATATTTTTTTATCTCGTTTTTGTTGGCCTTAAGACTATGTGCACTTTACCACCGTTAACCAGTGCTGAGGTGCGTGTGCTCGCTCCTTAAAACATGGTTACATCGGCTTATCCCCTAATTGGCATATTTACTTATAAGTCCCTAGTAAAGTGGTACTACATGCACCCAGGGCCTGTAAATTAAATGCTACTAGTGGGCCTGTAGTACTTGTGGGGTCACCCACTTAAGTAGCTTTGCAAACTGTCTCAGGCCTGCCATTGCAGCCTGTTTGTGCCGTTTTAAACTGTCAGTTCGACCTGGCAACATCAACCTTTTGCCAGGCCTAAACCTTCCTTTTTCACATTGGCGGCTGCTGCCATATGATGTGGGGGGACGTGTTAGGGAATAATAAAAATTAAATAAAAAAGACCAAGCATGAGAGAAGTACCAGGATTGGCCGGATCGGGCTGGTCTGATGCTCGCTTTGGCACAGGGAGTCTGTGCCGTTTCACCACCCAGCTGTGGAATGCAGCTGGGTTAGAGAAACCTAAGTGCCCGTATCAGTTTGGCCGTCCTAAGACGGCCGGCCAAACCGACATACGCACTTACAGTGTCCACCACTCCTCCTATCTTCCATGGCCCGGCCCGGCCCCACCTTGCCTTAGACTGGCATCGGCTCGGTCAGTAAAATAAAATGATAATAAAAGTCTTTTATTATCATTTTATTTTTGCTGGCTCGCAGTGGGGCGATGCTCCTCCGCCATTACGGAGGAGCTGCTGCTGCTTTTTAATACATTTCAGTCAACCCTAGCATAGGCCTTACACAGCCATAGGGCAGAGTGCAATGTATTTAAAAAGTATGATATGTACTTTTTAGTTTTACATGTCCTAATAGTGAAAAACTCTTAACTTCGTTTTTCACTGTTGCAAGGCCTATCTCTCCCATAGGATAACATTGGTATTACGTTATTACATATACTAAGGATAACGTCTAAATAGCAACAGGTAACCCATTCATGTTTGGTGTCTTTGGAATTGTAATGAAAAATCCTCTTTTATGGTAAAGTAAGATTTTGAATTACTATTTTGAAAATGACACTTTTAGAAAGTTTGCATTTTCCTGCCTTAGCCATTTAGTTCCTGTAGTCTGTCTCTGGGTCACATGACTAGGTGTAGTTGGCAGTTGGTCTTTGTGTATTCCTCCAAGACAGCCACACACAATAGAGAGCTTAGATGTGCCTGGATGGGCCATCGATGGCAGGATGGGGGTGGAACTGAGCACAGCCCCACTTACACCTAAATAGGCTGTGTCCTGCCTGCACACAAAGGTTTGCACACCCCCTGTTGTTATTCTGGAGCCAGGGTAGTGGAGGCAGGAAACCTGAGTACTTCAAAAGGGAAACTTCTAGAGCTGTTCCCACTTCAAAGAAGGCACTAGGTATAAATATTCGACCTCAGACACCACTTCTTCAGTACACTTCTGGACTTGTGGAAGACTATGCCAGGAAGGACTGCTGTGCTGCTGAAAGGACTGACACTCTGATGGACTGCTGCTCTAAAGGACTGCCCTTCTGTGTTGACCTGCTGCTCTGCTTCCCTCTTGCCCGGGGAAGAAGGAGTGGACCTACAACCTGTACCCAGGACCTCAAGAGTGACTCCAAGGGCTATTCTTTTGTAGCCAGCACCTGGACTCTGTAACTGTGAGTCCTACTCTGCCAAGTGGTACCACCCCAGTCCTGGACTCAAGGAAGTGGGCCTGAAAGTGCTCTGCCAGCCCATCCGTGGACCCAGCAGAACTGACGCATCTCCTCGGGGACACTAACTACATCTATTCTGTACCCCCCTAACGCAGTAGGGCCGCTTGATAATATATCTTTGTCAATACCAGACCCTATAACTCGTACAGTGGTGTCTTGGAATATTTCTGGGCTGCGCTCAAAGGTTCAGAACCCAGTCTGGGAAGCTTTTGTGGGTAATATAGACATTTTATGCCTACAGGAGACATGGGTAATTGATCCCATACATATAAACGGATATAAGACATTCAATACTCCGGCAGTGAAAGGCCTGGGAGGGAGGCCAAAAGGTGGGATTTCAACATATATCTCAAATAGGTTGCCCTTAAGTAAGATCACATTTCATCCGGGGGGAAATTACTTTCATGTGGTGGAGATAGTCCCCACCGCAATGCATCGTATACTTTTGATCAATCTGTATAACAATACTATTCTAAATGAACTCGATTTGGTAGTAAAAGGTATTATGGTTACAGTTAACAGAATTTTAAATAGGGAAAGTAAAGATACTATGACCCTGTTGATGGGTGATTTTAATTGTGGGCTATGTAATCATTCCGATAACAGATTATGCGGCACCCTTACTGATGCAGATAATTGTATACATTTTAATCATTCCAAGTCTGGGGATATTTTCAATGACCTTATCTCCAAACTAGATCTTAAGTTTGTAAATGAGATCTTAATCACCCCAGTTGGTTTTTCACCTACCTTTAATGGGAGAGGCTATGCTACTACTATTGATTTTATATTGATCTCACCTCTACACGCGCACATGGTTCCCTCCTTTGAGGTTGGAGATACTGCCTTAAGCGATCACTTTCCCCTTCTTTTAAAACTTAAGACACATACGCACTTTCCGAATAACTTGGAATTACGTACTCATATGCAGGGAACTGTAGAATTGAATAAAGTAAATGGATTTTCATTAAAGTGGACTAAGGTTGATGCAGATCTGCTAACCAAAAATATTTTAGTAAAATGTAGGATTGAGATAGACACTTGTTTAAGCGAGGATGCTTCGGATGCAATGATAGTGCACTGCTCCGTAGATATTACCAGGGAGGTCAGAAGTTTGCTAACTGTGCAATTTAGTAATAAACCGAAATCATATGGCTGGTTTAATAAAAAATGCTCAAGGGCATATTCCAATTTGAAAAAGGTATTGCACGCTAAGCCAAGAATACTGTCCAATGTCCGTCTAGCCAGATTAGATTATAGAAGGGCAGTAAAAGAAAGAAAACAAACCCTTCGAAATGATGCCTGGGATTCCTTACATAACGCTGCCGAGCAGAAAGATAGTACCGCTTTTTGGAAGGTTCTGAGAACCCCCTTTCTAGCCCCAAGTAAAGGCCCATCAGTGGAGATAGCTATTACAGAAGAAGCTTGGATTACCCACTTTTCCAATTTATATAATGAACAAGGGAACCCAGGTAGTTATTCAGAGGATTGTAATATAAATACCTGCGAATATATTGATCTAGAAATTACTTTGGAGGAGGTTACTAGAGCCCTGGCACATAGTGCGGGCGGTAAGGCACCTGGGCCCGATGGGGCACCAGTTGACCTTTATAAACATAATGTCCCCTTGTGGGGGCCAATACTGACACAGATTTTTAATGCTAGTATAAGGTCAACCCTTCCTCCAACATGGGCACGATCAATAATAATCCCAATTTTTAAAAAGGGTAATCGTGAAGATCCAGGATGCTATAGACCAATTTCTCTCCTAGACTCTATGGTTAAGGTGCTAGGGAGGGTTATACTGGAACGTTTAGCAGACTGGGCCGAGGAAAATAAGATCTTGTCTGACCTCCAGTATGGGTTCCGGGACGGTCTTGGTACCATTGAGCAGTCGTTAAATCTCACATTATTGATAGGCAAGTATACACGAGCGAAAAAAGGCAGCCTCTACTTGCCCTTCATTGACCTCACCGCAGCCTTTGATTCAGTTAAGCACAATAGGCTGTGGGAGGTCCTTGAAGGGGTGGGGGTTGACTTACAAATTATTATGTTCCTACGTCGATTGTACAGTGATGTCTCAGCAAGTGTCCGTTTTGGACAAAAGGGAGAATGTACTGAAGCTTTCCCGATCAGGAGAGGGGTCAGACAAGGTTGTGTGCTGGCCCCCTTCCTTTTCAATCTCTATATAAATGGACTTGAAGATGCATTGCTTCTGCAGGGCAAAGATTTTCCCCAAGCCGGTGGCCGCTTTATTCCCGCACTACTTTATGCGGATGATGCCGTTTTGATGGCTCGCACCCAAAACGGCCTCCAGAGAGCCTTGGATATTTTTAGCACATTTATGAGCGATCTTGGTCTTCAAACTAATATATCCAAGACGTATGTCATGAGGTGTAAGCAAGGAAAGCAGAAGACCCGTGAAATGTTTATAGACGGGAAGAAATTAGTATCTACAAAAAAAATTCTTACCTAGGCGTACTTTTTAATTATCAGGATTCGTGGGCCCCCGCTATATCCGCTAAAAAAACAGCCTTTGCCAGATCTACTGCCGCACTATCAAACTTCGCTAATAAGCTAGGCAGGAAACCGCCAACAGAATTATTAAATATATACAAAGCAAAGTGCGTTTCGATGGCAATCTATGGAGCCGGGCTGTGGGGTTTTTCGGACATTAATTGTTTACAAACGATTGAAAATGCGTTTACAAGGTATATTCTCTCCGTTCCTCCAAGTACATCTACCTTCATTTGCCACGAAGAACTAGCTCTCCATTATTTGGCTGATTTGGTAAAACTAGAGCCTATTCTTCTGTGGCATAGAATCTGGTGTAAGGACCAGACAGAGTTGAACAGAGTGATTTTAAATGATATTTTAAAATTAGCAGGGGCCCTTACAATCCCCTGGATCAAATTTGTACGTGATTTTATGATTGAACTAGGGCACCCTGAATATTTTTTAATACCGTCTTCTATGATGGAGATTTCAAGAAAGTCATTAAAGAAAGAGGGCATTCAGTTTTTAGAAGCTAAAAGACTCCATGGAGAATCTGTAACAAAAATAACCGTGAGATCTCACCAACTGTTATGTACCACCATAGGGATGGAGCCCTATTTATCCTTTGTTCCAGGAACCTTTGATAGATTTCTTCTTACCAGGTTACGATTGGGTAATATTCATAGGTTGATGATATTCCCGAAAATGAATGAGTGGTCCCGTATTTTAATACTGTGCCCTTGTGACAATATCTCTGTTCAATCCACTATGCACCTAGTCCTGTTTTGCAAATTTTACCAAGAGCAAAGGAAAGCTTGGATTATCCCTTTTTAAGAAAATTTGGGCTCAGGCAGTGTTCTCAAGCAATGCTTTTACTCCAATTACTAGAGAATGAGCACATAGCATGGAGGGTAGCTCAGTTTTTAAAAGCCGTATTTTATATAAGGAAAAGTATTTTACTGTTATAATAAGGTGTGTATTATGTAAATTATTCTTGCTCTATTTATTACATGCAAATAACTGGTTGAGTTTTTAATTTTTGTGCTTTTATGTCTGTTTCATATAGCAGCCGAATAAAGCTTTATTTGAACATTGACTCCAAGGGCTATTCTTTTGTAGCCAGCACCTGGACTCTGTAACTGTGAGTCCTACTCTGCCAAGTGGTACCACCCCAGTCCTGGACTCAAGGAAGTGGGCCTGAAAGTGCTCTGCCAGCCCATCCGTGGACCCAGCAGAACCGACGCATCTCCTCTGCTGCACAGCGCCAGCCTGAGCAGAACCAACGCATCGCCTGTGCTGCATGGACTTTCCCGGCGCAAGGACTTCGCATCACCCTAGCTTGCAGGCCCTTGCATCGCATGCCCTCGTCGGCGGGATCCTCAATGAGAATGCAGTAGTCTGCATCACAAGCCCCCCAGCTTCTTTGAAACCAGCCGGTGTGTAATGCAACCTCGACACAGAACTTTGCCTCGTAACCCCCCTCGTCGATGGCCTCGTTGACGACGATGCAGGTCCTTGCATCTCAGACTTGCTTCTTCTTGGAGCTGACACTGCGTGATGCATCAACGAGCAGGACCTCACATCGCCTCAGCTGCCTGACGCATCCTCAACACAGGACCTCCCAACGCTTCCCAACCAATATTTAAGGTATTCCTGTTCAACTGGCCTAACTGGGTCCCTGTAGCCAGCCTGCGCTCCACCCTTGTCGGCCTGAACTTGTAACTTTGTCCCGGTCCGGAGTGTCCAGATAGCCACAGTTTTCACATTGTACTTTTTGGTGCTATATTCAATGAAATCTTTAAAACTGCATATCTCCGGGTCTACTGATTGGATTTTTGTTGTTTTGGTCTTGTTTTATTTATTTAAATTTACTCTATGTTTGTAAATTGGTGTGGATTTTTTCTTTTATAGTGTTTTTACTTTATTACTGTTTCAAGTACTGCATTAATACTTTACATTTTGCCTCTAACCTAAGCCGGACTGCTCTGTGCCAAGCTACCAGAGTGTTGAGCAGAGGTTAATTTGGGGTTTGCTTGTGGCTTCACCCTGACAAGGAGTGTGGTTGCTGCTTGAGTAGGGTTTCCCTCCCCTCAACCAGTAACCCAATTTCTTACAGTAATTTAAAGGTGAACATCTAATTGGATATAAGAGACACTGGCGATGGAAAATGAATTGTAAGTATCATTTGAGAAGTGTGCCCAGGAAGGGGGGGTGAGAAAAAAATACACAAAGGGTAGGAAATAGGAGAAAAAGAAAGATGTTGCAAATTATTTCAATTACTTTGGGGCTCAGACATTGAACCAACAGGGGCATTTCCTCTAACACTTCGGACAGATTGAAAATTAAACTATTCTCTACATGCTCACAGGCTATTTTCAGCAACTGATTAAACAAAAATATCAAAAAAGATAATCAATATTTCATATCACATTGTATTCTAGAGTAAGTAAGATACAAAATGGTAGCAGAAAACCAAAATCGGAAAAGAGAGTAAGTGATTTAAAAGAGTACTCTCTGACTATCATGACCACTAGAGAGCAAGGATTGTACTTGATATAACATACATACCTGTCACAAACAAGCATTTGCAAAGCCAATAGATCTGGCATCGGCTGCCCAGCTTTATCAATATTGGTTTAGTTTTTTCACCATTTTTGATAATAGTTTTGGTATCAAAAAGCATACATTTCCATAATAGTCCCTGGCACACAACGGAACAAATTTATGTGTGGATGTTTTTCTTGTGAAAGGGCAGAAAGCTGTCACTCAGAATAAAGTTACCTATTGGCTGAACAGTGCTGACCCATGTCATGTGCATTGTTAGGAGGAAGAAAAATGTAAATGACATAGCAATAAACCAATGGATGAAGAGGGCTGATTTAAGGTCCATATAAGTAAGTATATTATGCGTATTATTTTTGTAAGGGAGAGGATGTGGCGCAGCGGACAGAGCTGCCGTCTCGGGTGCTGGGGTTCCGGGTTCGAGTCTCAGTGTCGGCTCAACAACCTTTGATTCTGAGTAAATCACTTAATCTTCCAAAGCCCATAGACAGCGCCTGGATACTCGCACGGGTGATAAGCCACGCAATATAAATCTACAAATTTAATTTACAATCAAAAGGTCATGGCTAATGCTAAAGTAAAAGAAAATTGGCTAGAAGCAGTTAGAGGCCAGGTCCTCCTCCCCCATAGCCGTGCTCATGCCCGCCCACACGCATCATGTACGCTACATCACATACGTCGTGGAGTCGCGGTCGCTGGGTCTGCTCTATGCGAGTTTGGGCGTGTTTAGGCTTACGGACCTATGGTCCTTCATGGCTGTTTGACCTCCGGACCCTGCTCTTCAGACCTCGGTCCTCTCAAGGATTTACAGACCGGATTGCTGGCCTGCAGTTCACCATCAAGTGCTACCCCGGCATCAACTAGGTTACTGCCGCTATCCTTGTCCTCTGCCACTGTACGTGGCTTGCTGGTGGAATCGGGCAGGCTCAGGTGTATGGCAGGGTAGTTGGGTGTGGGGGTAGTGGTGGTTGTGTTGCGCGTTGTGTTCTTGCTCTGGGGTATGTCATTGTATTTGGGCCTCATTGGACCTCACTTGTGGGAGTGGTTCCAGATAAAGTGGATTCCACCAATTTTCAGCACGTCTTCAGCACGTCGCTACCCCCTGGAGGGGGGTCCCCTGATAACCATGCAACTCCAGCAGGATTGGACTGCTAGCGTAAGGTCAGAGATTTCTGACATTTGTCGTGTGAGTGGAGGCAGAGGCGTCAGTGTGACTGGGGACAGGAGGTAAGTTATCAACCGCTGTTGCTGTTGGGAGCTCGCACTTTCATTTTTGCTGTGATTTGTCGTTCTGTGGAAGTCGTGGTTGGGGCGAGACCCATTCCTGGTTGTTTCTGCCGTTATTAGGGGGTGACTTGCGTTGTTTAACAATCCCTAAAAGGCATTGTCTCCACTGGGGGGAGGGGGGTTGCTGCGGTCGTTATTACCACCATTGAAGATTTTGTGTCACAAAGACCCCACCCTGTTAAGCAAACTTCATCCCCCACTATTTTCTAATTTAGTTAAATTTTAACTTTAATCCTATATCAATAGTATGGATAAGTGAAAGACTGCAGGAGGTCCTGTCCTCACACAAAAGCCCACCAGCATTGACACTATGCTGGAAAGAGTCATTGGGGTTGTGGCCAACGAAATTGATCTGAAAGAATGGAGGCTGCCGTTGGGTCTGTCATGCAGCCCTGGAGAAGTGCTAGATCAACACGACATCGCTGGTAGGGGTGTGGAGAATGCTTTGAGGAAAGGTGGAGTGGCAGCAGCTGATGAAGGCTCAATATCCACGCCTAGCGTCCCTCTACCCACTAAATTATATGGACCCTTTTTTGAGTCCTCACAGTCTTGTTTACCCTTCTGAGCCAGCCAGAAAACCTAAGAGATGTAGTAGGTATTCTGCTAGAGAAAAAGTACAGCCGGATGCATCTGCACAGGGAAAGGAGCAAATATCGTTGAGCGTGGGACATTCTGATCTTGAGAAAATATTCCAGTCGTTAGTGACAATCATAAATGACCAATTTAGCCCAATTGGAGTGCGTCTGGACTCAATTCAATCGTGTTTAGTCTCCTTATTTAATACCCAATGCCAACCATCCAATGGGGGGATTAATCACCTGACTGTCCCGAATTTGCCCGATACTGGGAAGAGCCATTGTATGACAGCGGGTCCTAATAGCCAAGAAAACCAAGCGCAGTTGCAGCCCTTAGTAAATTCTTCTGTCCGGGTGCAAGGTGCAAGGGGGCATTCTAGTGTAAAATGTGGAAAGGATGGTGTCGGCCAAAAACAGATCGCCCCGCCCAGCAACTACCCGTTGTGGCACCTCTCCTTCCTGCTGGTCATTGTAAATAAAGACTTATGGACCCCCGAACCAAGCTTGCATGCAGTCATGTCCTTGCGCCCAAAGACTCCATCTTCCACCCGAATCTACCCCTATCTATACCAGATAGTGGCTATCTTGACAGGGGTTCCATCCCTTACCCTGGGAGCAGTGGAATCAACAAGATAGCTCATTCGTAAAACAAAGCACTGGTGTTACTCTAAAGGAGGAGCAAGTAACTTTGACTGTAATAATATAATCATGGCAAGACGAGTAGACTGGCTAGGTTTTATTAAAAAAACTGTTGATGGGGACTACTTTGTGCTAAACTTTACGTGACCTGAAATGGCTAGGCGATTGAGTCATTGCCATTCCCACAGGGCAGATCAAGGCATAGGCATTCAGGTGTATCAATTAGGTTTTTTCTATCCACCCCCTCTAAGGCAAGGGATAGGGAACCTCAGAAATATGTGTCCAAACTATAATGTCCAGGTGGTTCCACCCAACAGACGTATTGATTCACCAGTGGAGTTGAGGAACAGATTCCAGCCATTAGAGGATTTGGATGAAAATGGTTGACTTGTTTCTGTACCTGTGAGCCCTGCACAGAACATGGTTAGGCTCCCAGTTGCTAGTGTAATTATGAGGATCAACGAACCTGAAAAACAACCTGCCCTTTTAAAAATATGTAGCTGGAATATTGCTGGGTTAGGTAACAAAGAGAGAAAATGTTCCCTTGTTAGAAGTTATTAGAAAATACCAGACTGTGGGATTACAAGAGACCTGGGACCCAGACAATTGTTTTTATTTGGATGGGTACACCTCCTTTTTCTCACTTGTGGGCAGGGCGAAGGGTGGTCTCCTCACATTGATATCCCTGAGTTTAAGGTGTACCTCTTCCCAAATTGCTAAGGGTCATAGTAATAAACTAGCAGTTCATTTATATTTTTTAGGGCTTAACAAGCATACTGCTGATACATTTCTATAATTCTTTTGATCAGGTATTTACTATAGAGCATTTATGCACCTTCAAGGCGTTTTTAAAAGCTTTTGAGGAAAAGCACACATCATCCTATTCGGTTATTTTAATGGGTGATTTCAATTTACACTTATGTTCGCTAGGTTGTTATGATTATGAAAGCCACCCAGATTTCGACTCCATTTGGGGTGATCACTTCCAACATTCGACCAAAGGAAGTACCCTCGATGAGATTTTAGCAGATTTTAATCTGATTTCAACAAGAGAGGGTCGAGAAGGGTCCATTATTCCTACATTTAAAGGAAGGGGGGCAAATATGGTTATTGATTATATGTTTGTGTCAGCCTATTTAGCCCAGTTTATACATAGTTTTAATGTGCAGTAGACTGAGTTTAGTGACCACAACCCCCTAATCCTATTTTTGGAATACGGGAGACCACTTACTCCGTTTAAAAATATTGGTCCAAACAGTGATATTGCACCGCAGGAACATTGGCGGAGGTTAAGATGGAATAAGGTTTTGCATGACTCCTTTTTAAACACCCTTTATTCCACTTGTGACGTTGAGTTCAGTGTTGTCTGGGGACAACAAGCTTTTCTTAAACACATACAGAAGGATTAATAAACAGATCAAGAGTAATCTTAGGGCCACTAGGAGATAGATGGCTAATACTGGGGAGAGATGGTTTGCCTCAAACTGCTCAAAGGCCGATCAGAACCTGATTATGGCCCTAAAGAAAGTCCCTAGAGAAAGGGTGGAGATAGCTAGGAGCCAGAAATATTATAAACATACTATAGCATCCCCTAAGAGAGAGATCATGGAGAAAGCTTAGGAGGTTCTTTTGAACCCGGATACCCTTAGTAATAGAGCGTCATTTTGGGAAATCATTAACCGCCCCTTCTTTTCAGGAGTAGCAAACAGTATAGTAGATTGCACAATCCCAGCAGACGCTTGGGTAAAACACTTCTCTGAGATCTATGGAAGATCAGCAGAGGCTCCCCGCACTATACCACTGGGTCCACAGAGGGAGGTTTCTAACCCTTGTTTTACAGTGGAGGAAGTAGGGAGTGCCATACAAGCTATGACAGAGAACAAGGCTCCGGGGCCCGACGTGGTCCCTGCTGACATTTTTAAACATGCCCACCTGTCCTTTTTGTCCTTTATGTCCCTAGAATCCCAACTGGTTTGATCCTTGATAAACACTTCTAAGGCTTGTGTACATTGGACAGCAGACAAGGCCTCAATCAGACACTGACAGCAGGTTCTTCCTCTTTAGTTTTCCATGTTCAAATGTGTTCTGAAGTCTCTGGAGTCTTACTTCTAGAAGTAACTCACTAGTGACTGGTACATTAAATGGATTCCCTTCTTAATAAATCCTGCTAAAAGGTTTGCCATCATGAGGAGTATACAGGATTATTCGCATACCTTAAATGCGGAGGGCAAACAGCCCAGCACTGACTGCAAGCACAGTTTATGTTTTTGAAAAGCATCACCTTTTGTGTTTTTCTTATAATTTTGAAAAGCTGGGATGTTCTCAGTCAACAAGTTTGATAGAAAGAGAACAAATTCATCAAAAGTAGTCATGTTCCTCTCTCCCCACAAAGGACGAAAATGTTGCTTTTTGCACTGATTTTCAAAACCATTGTAAGAAAAATATCATTGTGAACTTTGATGTAATGTTAAAGAAAAAACCTTGAGAATAATTTCTCCATTTTGCACATACAGTCTTTCTATGTTGATATTGCAAATTATATACACAATGTGAGTATATGACTAAAAGCACGCTATCAAAACTCATATTGAATAGTAAGTAAATTGTCATACTATGATAATCATAATATAAAAATAAGCAACAGTGTGAGAAATTGGGTTGTTGGTTGAGGGGGCTGTTAACCTTGTTCAAGCAACAGTCAAAATCCATATCAGGGTAAACCACAAAAGTCACTAAATTAACCTGTGCTTAACCCCCATCACCTTTAAATTATGCTGACATCTAGTCACGTGAGACAGGGTCAAAGTTGAAAAATATGTCTGACTGCGATGGAACGCGAGTTGGATATGAAAAGTGAATTGGACCCAGTCGGTGCATCCCTTCGGACTTGAAATTCCACCAAACAGTCATGAGAAGGTAGAAGTTCAGCAGGCCAAGGCTGCAGGCGGTGTCCGAGGAGGAGGCATCATCATCGGGGAGGCTCTGGATGAAGTCCTGATGAAGGTTTCTACGTTCGGACTTAGTCTCTTTTTTGGAAGTTGAAAATCCCCAGCAGGATGAAGCAGGAGGCTGTAGCTGGTGAGAGTTCCACGAGGCCTGATATCCCTTTGGTGAAGGGCCACTGAGCAGGATTTGCTGTTGCGGAGAAGAACGTAACAGGAGCTGCCACAATGTCAGACCGAGCGGCAATGCACCGTGGGTGGATAGGTGAGCAGGTTGGTCCCGGTCTACTCTCGGTTCTCAGAGCAGTTTTTAGTCAAAGACTTTCTAAGTCCAGTGTTTTTGATTTTGGCTATCTGAGCACCTTTAGCACCACCACCCAGGGTCCAGGACTGGAGGGGCACCACTTGGAGGTTAGGACTCACTCAGGCTGGGTCCAGGTGTGGGTTCAAGATGGTTGGAGCCTTTTCTATTCTTGAGGCTCTGATCAGGAGGCCAGCCAACTAGCCCTTGGAGTCACTCTGGTAGTCCTGGGTTCAGTAATAGAACAGGGCTCAAGCAGCAGAGCGGGCCTCTGAGGATTTAAGGCAGACTGCAGGCAGTAAAGCAGTCTTTCCAGGTGCAGCAAAGCAGTCTTTTGAAGTAAACAGCAGGTCACAGCAGCAGGCAGTCCCCAGAGTGCTTCTGCAGGTGCAGAATGTGTACTGAAGAGTGAGTCTTAGGGTCCTATTTTTATACCTGGTGTAGTCTTTAAAGTAGGAGAAGTTTCTAGAGAATTCCCTATGTAGTGTTTAAAGTTTCCTGCTTCTCATGCCCTGACTCCAGGCTGGCTGCATAAACAATGCAGTGTTGACAAGTCCTTTGTGTAAAGGCAAGGCACAGCCTATTCATTTGCAAGTGGGGCTGTGTCCACCTCTGCCACCCTGTTGGAAAACGATTATCAAATGCTATAAATGCACACCAGAATGGGATACTATGTTTCCCGCCGCTAGACACCAATGTTGGAAAACGAGGCAGTATCTGTGAGGCCTGCACAAATAACATGACTACATTTGTCCTTCACTGGGAACCAAACACCCAATTGTAGCGCCTGACTCTCAGAGGGTAGCGTTGCAGAGCAGTCTGAGGATTACTCAAGAGAGGTGGTGTGGGCTAGTGATCGCCATTACAGGTGCGCAGAAATAACACTCAATAATTGATTGTTCAGTCTGTACTTTGCTTTATAAAAGTAAGAGTACATTTATTAAACACACACACTACTCAAAACTATGCACCAATTTACAAATATACATAAGCTGTTGGAATTACTTTGTGACATTGCATAACATCCCCACCCCTCCCGCAGGGGGGTGGGGTCTAGTACCACCACTCCCATGTATGCACCTCATCTTGCCCCCTAATGCAGTTAGTTGAACATAACCTGGAGCGAGAGCCCTGCGCACTGGCACCATCCCAGTGGCGACCCACCCCATTACCTCAACAAGCATTTAAAATAGGTACCCCTTCCCTGGTGACACATAATCCTGACTGAGCATCTCCCACTGACCATACAGGATACACCTCTACATCTTAGGGGCTAACAGTCTGGATTGTTCTTCACCTAAGCGCAGCAGCAAGAATACATGTTTAAGCATCACTTTAGAATGACAGTACTCATCACATTTGTTGATCATTATAATGCATTGCAATCACAGCCCCTAAAGGCATCACAGATGAAATCACAGGATTAAGCAAATACAGCCAGACACCCTAACAGGTATGTCGAGCAACATAACCCCATTTGGCTTATGACATCACCTTACACAGGTACTTCACATTACACATGTGACTTTCAGTCCCTCTAAAAGAAATAACTTTAGTAAATGCAGTTCTGGTGCAATTACACCTCTTCACCTCCAGGGGATGCCCTTCTCCAGACATCCCCAACTCAGCCCTTCATCCCTTGGCGCACTTCTCAATACACCTCCAGCTGTAGAACGAAAGTTCCAGCCCAGGAGGTGTTAAAATGCTGGCTGAGCCCTTGAGGGGTTATTCTTTTCAAGTCCCCATGAGACTTAGGGAGGGACTTCCATTTTCGTGCTGGGGAGACTGCGTTCTCCTGCAGCTCCCCCTGCACCTCGTCACACATGTGGTGGTGACCCCGTTCTCCTGGGGCCACCACAAGCAGAGAAAACGCTGTTTGCCCTTGCAGGCCGGTCTGGGCCTGCAAGGCATTATGGGGCGCATCCTCGTCTTCTCCGTGCATATTCTAGTAGCGGCTCCCCCGCTGCGTCAGGGAGAGCCGCGATCACCCCGCTGGCGGCTTTGCCGCATCCCGCTCGTCGGTGGGGGGCCCGGTCCCACCCGGACCCCCGGGGATACATCGCAGCTCGGGGAGCCCACCCCCGGCTGCTCTTCTTCTCGCGTGGCCCGGTCCCACCTGGGTCCCCGCATTGCCACCTCGATGGAGAGCCACCTGGGGAGCCCACCCCCGGTGGCTCCCGCCGGCTCCCCGCACGGCCAGCACCCGCGCGTGCTGCCGCGGGAGCCGCCACCGCATTTGTGGTCTGCCCGCTCCGGCGGGCAGACACTGAGGCCCGCGCTGGTCCTGCTGGCCTCGGGGGAGGCACTCCCCCCTCCTCCTGGCAGCCGCGGAGGAGTGCGACGGCACTCCCCCGTCCTCCCTCATCACTTCGGGGGCCCGGAGATGGGGTCCCGGGCCCCATGGGCATTTCTTCACGGGGAGCGCGACAGCGCTCCTCGGCTTGCCTTCTTCTCTGTCGGGGCCCGGAGTTGGGATCCCGGGCACCTCCTCTGTCTTCACGGGGAGCGCGACGGCGCTCCCCGACTTGGGCTCTTCTGCGGGAGCCAGGGTGGGCTCCTGGCACCCCGCGACCACCTCCTCACAGGGAGCGCGACGGCGCTCCCTGGCTTTGCTTCGGGGCCCGGGGATGGGGTCCCGGGCCCCTAGAGACCTCTTCACGGGGGGGCGACGGCGCTCCCCGCCTCCTCCTCCACACACGGGGCCCGGAGTTGGGATCCTGGGCCCCTCCCCCTGCACATCTTCACGGGGAGCGCGACGGCGCTCCCCGGCTTCATGTTCGGCGGGGGTCAGGGTGGGCTCCTGGCACCCCGCGGGGGCACCTTCACAGGGTGCGCGACGGCGCACCCTGACTTCACTTCTTTGGGGGGCAGCCCCCGGGACCTGACCCACCCCGGGGGCATTCTCTGGACCGGCGGCGGAGCCCCACGCGCTTCGTCGTCGGTTGGCCACAGGTCAAAGGTCGACTACCTTCTGGGGGGCATATCTCAGCCCCCAGGGGTCCGATCTTCCTAGTTTTGGCCTCTTCTTGCTCCCGGTGGCGCTCCCCAGCCACTGGGAGCACCTTCCTTTGCCCTCCTGGTCTCAAGGAGGGTGGATTCAGCAAGGAGCTGTCTTCACTGCCTCCCTGCGCCAGCCTTTCGCCTGCTCTCCTCCTGGGCCTCTCTTCTCCCTGTGCAGAGGCCCCTGCTTCTGCGCACTGGTCCTGGTCTCTTCTCCTGGCGCTGTTCAGAATCCTGGGACAGTCAGGGGGTTCCTCCTTCCAACTGCCCATTGCGCCAGGCTCCAACACCCTCTGCCTCAGCAGACCACACCCCAGAGAGAGCTTCTCTTCCTGTGCAAACACTTTTTAAAAGAATGGGGAGGGGGCTGGCAGGAAGTCTCTGTTTGTCCTATCAAACAGCGACACATCACTTCACTGCCCCTGCTCCCTCCTTCCTGCCCATGCCTCTGGGTTGGTTCAAGATGGCGGCGTCCAGGGTCTCCTGCCATATGGTCTCTGAAAGCCCCTTCCTCCCAGAGCTGCCTTCTCCCTTGTGCAGCTGGGTGCCTGGCACCAGGTGACAGCTGCTGATGGATTAGCCTGTAGCTCCACCCATCTTCTCTTCGTGGAGAGGAGGTCTTCGCTTTTGGAAGAAAGGTCATTAATCCAGCCTGCTGGGGTCAGCCCCCAGCCAGGCCCTGGTTATAAGCTGACTCAGAGAAATATAACATTTCTGGATGACTCAAAAGCAGTACAAATATGACTTTGGACTCTGCAGAATACTTCTTCTCACATAGGTTACAGTGGACTTTGGTGCGTGTCTGGAATTTGTAGGCCCTAGGAAAGTAAAACTAGCCCATGTGCTCCCTATCCTCATAAGAGAATAATGGAATAAACACTGTTAAAGCACACTGACTTTCCCTGGCATGTTTCTTCCCACTGTATAAAGCCTATTCCATGCCACCACCCAATTCTGCATAAGTCCTGCCACACCATTCACTTTGTAGCTGCTCCTGGGCTGCGCACGCCAGGACTCTCCCCTGCGCAGCCCGTACACATGTGCACACGCATGTACACATGTGTCTGCATGTAACCGGCCCGGTGCCCCTTACTCCAGCTGCTGCACAGCGGCCTAGTCAAGCTAGGGGGACACCAGTAAAATCCACATGCAGTCTCTTTCATCATGCGTTCACTGTGGGTGAGTCCCAACTTATGAGGCTCTACCACAGTAAAAGCTCAACAAATAGGTGCTCAAAAAGCGAAAAATCCGGGCGGCTCAGAGTGTCAGAACCACCTTCTAACACACCCCAACCTGCCAGTGATGGCCTATCCAAGCACACCTAATCCCTCTATTGTGTGACTATCTGCCAACTACACCCAGTCATGTGGCCCAGGAACAGGCTGCAGGCACAAAATAGGGCAGAAAAATGCCACTTTAAAAAAGTGGCATTTTTAAAATTGTAACTTAAAATCTGACTTTACCATTAGGAGGATTTTAAATTAAAGTTTCTCTGACACCAAACATGTAATCTTTACCAATAAAAAATATAACTTATTAAATGTAATAAGGCAACTCAATGTTATCTTATGGGAGAAGTAGGCCTCACAGTAATGAAAAATGAATTTAGGAGTTTTTCACTACCAGGACATGTAAAATGTACATGTCTAACCTTTTAATTACAATGCACCCTGCCCTATGGGCTGCCTAGTGCTTACTGTTGGGTTGTTCTCATGGGTGAGTATTCCACTGCGTGACTGCACCTCGTCTACTAGAATGGACAGGCGTAGGTGTAGAATTCTGGAGGGTGGAATGTGGGACACTCGTGCTGGGACGTGTCGGCGAGGAGGCGGTTATACCGTGGCTCTCCTCCTGTCTGCCAGTGTGAAGGGTCCTGGGTCTGGAATAAAGCCTGCTTAAGAAGTTCCATCGTGCGTCGGGTTATTACTATCACAAGAATTCCGGCGACGATTCCCAGGACCGTAGAGGAACCCATCACCTTCGGCCACAAGTAAGAAGGTTCAATTTTACTCGGCGCTAGTGCATTTAATTGACGGTGACCACACCGGCAGTTCAAAAAAACATTAGTGCGATTAACGCGGCGGCTGGAAGTTTTTTTTATTTTACAACTTAGCCATTTGGCACTGCTCTTACGAGCACTAGGTTCCCAACTGCCATTAGTGCGACGTGTGCCAGAGTAGAACGCGCTAGGAAAACAGCACGAGGAGAGTCTTCCCATCCCCAGCACAGCAACCTAGAAACCAGCACGCCCTTCAATTGTGCGCGAGGACACTTACCGGCATTGTGACGCGTACCAGAGCTGAGCGCGAAGACCACGTGGCGCATGAAGAGTCCTGCCCACAGCAGCAGCAGCGTCTGAGCACTCGGCACTGTGACGCGCGCGTTGGAGGCTAGAACGCGCAGGATCAAGGAAGAAGGAAACGTGAGCACGTACGCTCACGTCGGGGCGGCCAACTTAAGGAGGTCGCGGCCTGCACTCAGTGACAGGCAAACCATTAGTCTGAATGAGCTCAGCCTCAAGGCATTTACACAGTATTGATAACGGTGATAGGCACACCCGCCTGTCATGTCTGAAAGGTGTCAACGTCTTGCATGTACACAGTGCTGTTAACGGTGATAGGAACACCCCTCCTATCACGTCTGAAAGGAGTCAACATCCTGCATTTGATCAGTGTTGCTAACAGTGGTGTTGTTAACGGTGATAGGCATACCCTGCCTATCACGTCTGAAAGAAGTCAACGTCTCGCACCACTTCTAGTACGCCTCACAAATATATTACTGGTAGCCTACACATGACAGGCACAACCATTGTTGCTCACTGTTGTGATCTGGAGGACAGTTGTGTGTACATATTAGGGAAATGTGTATTACATACTGAAGTTTTTTTTAATTGTTTAATTGCAAAAGTATTTTGCAGCAAGTTAGATTATTACGTTTGGGACGTAGAATTCGTGCAGGATGGAAACTATGAATTTGCCAGCGCCACAACCTTTCATGATAAAAGAGGATGAAGTTAACAGTTTAAGGTGGGAGGAGTGGAAAGACTATTTTATTAATTACATTGAGACCTTTGAGAAATTATCACCGGAAAGGAAGAAAAGCACGCTATTGCATTGCTTGGGCCCGTGCGGGCTCAAAGTATACAATCGCATAGAAAAGAAACCTCATTCTGGAAATGATGGTGACGTTTTCAAACACGTGTTAGCGGACTTGGATGCATATTTTGCACCTACAGTTTGCAAGGCTATAGACCGGTACAACTTCTACCACAGAAAACAAGGTAAGGTCCTAGTGAAAAAATTGAGGACTACGTTGCAGCCTTGAGGAAGTTGGCTATCTCTTGCAAGTTCGAAAGACTTGAAGAAGAACTAGTTAGGGACCAAGTTATAATGCACTGTAATAATCCAAGCTTACAGGATATATTGTGGGTACAAGGGGAGTTGAGCTTACAAGAAGTCACCGCTATCATTCGTAAATCGGAACTCACATCTAGATGTGCGAAGGCAGTGTTCAATTCGGCAAAAAGGGAAAGCGCTGATGACACCATGAAGTTGGTAAAGAAGGAGTTACCGAAAAAGGACATACCTGAAAAACAAAGAAGTGAAGAGAGAGTTGTGGGGAAGAATAAGTTTAGGAAGGATGATTTGAAGGGTAAATGTTATCGGTGTGGAAGTTCTGGACATCTGGCACATGATAAAATGTGTCCTGAGGTTGGGCAGAAGTGGGCTAAGTGTGGTACCAAGGGTCACTTTGCGTTTGTGTGTTGTAAATCCAGAGCTGTCAAGTGTGTGGTGGAAGAACTAGAAGAGGAATGTAACTCCGAGTCGGATATGGAGAATCCCCAGATTTTGTGTGTGCTGGAGGGTGATGTGTTGTGTGTGGAGGGAACCAAGAGGAAGAAACCTGTGTGCGAAGTAGTTGTGGATGGTGTTCAGGTATCATTAGTGGCTGATTCCGGGTCCCCATTTACAATCATTAATAAGGAAAGGTGGGTGAAACTATTTTGTGGAAGATTGGGCCAGATCTGGATGAAGCCGAAGTTTCTCCTCAAAGTTTCACGGGGGAGCCTATTGATCTTTTAGGTTTCCGGAAACTCCTTTTTGAATTCAAGTGTAGGAAGGTAGAGTGCAAACTGTATGTGGCTGTGGCTGGTCCATGTGTTTTGGGATGGTGGGATTAGGGAGATCTGGGCATAATACTAGATCCCAACAGCCCAGAACCTGTTCTTATTGTAAAGAACGAGTGCGGGGACAAGGTGGAGGACAAGGTGGACGTGGTGAAGAAATGTCCTAAAGCGTTCTAAGGGAAAGTAGGGGAGCTAAAAGGCTTTGTACATAAAATCGTCCTTAAAGAAAATGTAAAACCCTGTATACACAAAGTATGGAATATTCCTGTGAATGTAAAAGAGGAGGTAATCAAGGAACTCAATAAGCTTGTAGAGAGGGGGGTGATAGGACAAGTAGAATCTTCAGATTGGATGGCCCTTTTGGTCGTAGCACGTAAGGCCAATGGGAACATTCCTTTATGTGTCGATTTGAGAGAGCTGAACAAGAACATCTTTGTTGACATGTTTCCCCTACCCAGAATTGAGGAATTGTTAGCAGCAACCAAAGGAATGCAGTGGTTTCCGACCATTTACCTGATGTCGGCATACCACCAGGTTCCCCTGCATGACAGCAGTAAGCATCTTACCGCGGATATTACTCCCATAGGCTGCTTCCAATTCAAGAGGGTTCCTTTTGGGTTAGCCTCGGCTGCGGCCATGTTTCAGCACCTGATGTACAAACTGTTGAAGGGCAAGGGGAAGGCCATATTTTTTCAGGACGACATCCTCGTCATGGGTAAAGTCAGGATGGTACACGACGCAGAACTACAAACAGTACTGAGTACCTTAGAGAGGTTTGGTCTAACTGCTGAAGAATCTAAGTGCAGGTTCGCGGAGAGAAAGGTTACTTACCTGGGTCACGAAATTAGTGCTAGAGGCATTAGTCCTAAATCTGCCCTTGTCGACGCAATAAAAAAGGCACCTGTCCCCCAGAATAAGGATGAGGCCCGCTCCTTTTTAGGATTAGTGGAGTTTTACTCGAAATTTGTGCAGAACTTCTCAGAGAAAATGTATGACATTAGGCAGATGCTAAAGAAAGGTAACAGTTTTAATTGGTTTAAGGAGTGTCAAACTAGCTTTGAGAGTATTAAGGAGGACATTTGCAGACCCCCAGCCTTCCAAGGTTTTGATCCTTTGTGTAAAACCTTTGTTACCACTAATGAAAGGGGAAAAGGATTGGGTGCTGTTTTGTCACAACGACAAGAGGACGGTGGGGAACGCATAGTTGCGTTTGCCTCCAGAGCGCTCACTCCCACTGAAGAGAAGTATTCCGTCATTGAACGGGAAATGTTGGTGTGTGTCTGGGGCCTTAAACATTTTAGGCAGTTCATTTGGGGTAGTAGTGTGGTGTTGAGAAGTGATCACAAACCTCTCACCAAAGTACGCACTTCGCAGGGTTTGAGTAATGTTTCGTCCAGGATCAGCAGGTTATCCATGCATTAACTAGACTTTGTGCACGAAGTCGAGTATGGCCCGGGTGCACGCAACAGAATAGCGGATTTTTTGAGTCGCTTTCCCTTAGCAAACGAGGAGAGTATTAAAAGTGAGTGGGATGAGTACTGTGTAGCTCTGGTAGCCGGAGAGGATTTGCATAGTATTGGTCAAAAAGATTGGATTGATTCTCTAACTCAAGATAAACTGTTGTGCGAGGTCAAAGATTTTGTCGGTAACGGGTGGACAGAAAAGCACTCTTTGGGAAAAGATTTTGTGCCTTTTTTGGAAGCAAGAGTAGAATTATCGGTGGAAGAGGACCATTTGTTACGAGGAGGAAAACTTGTCCCTTCTACCAAGATAAGAGAGAGAGTGATCAGATTGTGTCACGAGGGACGCCTTGGGATTGTGAAAACTAAGAGCAGAGTTAAATAGTCATACTGGTGGCCTTGGTTTGACAAGGAGATTGAGAGAGTAGTCAGGGAATGTATGAGTTGTACTAACTCAGAAAAAACCTTAGTCATGTTTAAACCGCCGCTACATCCCATAGAGATACCAGACATGCCTTGGGAGAGAATCGGGGTAGATAATTTTGGTCCTGTACAAGGTAGTGATTGCAACCCAAAAATGGTTTTGGTAGCTGTGGATCACTTTTCAAAATGGCCTGAATTCCGTATTGTGACGAGAGCAAATTCTGATGTGGTTGTGGATTTTTTAAAGGACAGATTTAGTCGGAAAGGGTTGGCAAAGACCATAGTTTCTGACAATGGGAGGAGAGTTCACATCAGATTCATTCAGAGCATTTGTAAAACAAACTGGCATGACACACAGAACCACGTCTTTGTATCACCCAGAAGGGAATGCAAATGTGGAACCCTTCAACAGAGTCATCAAAGGCACTATTGAATTATCCAACAGAAATGGCATGCCGTGGGAGGAAGAGGTGAGGAAGACGGTGGCAGCGTACAGGTTTGCAAAAAGTGCTAACACGGGACATAGCCCTTTTGAACTGATGAGGAGAAGGTCAGTTCGCACCACGGACAACATGGGTTGGTTTAAAACCACTAGTATGGTTGACTGGTCAGCTGAGGAGGTGAGGAAGTGTATGGTGCAAGGACAGGAAAAGTACAAGCAGAGATATGACTCGTCTAATGGGGTGAAAAGAGTGGATCTTAAGGTAGATGTGAGACATAATAGACCTGGTAATGGGTTCATGGCAACATATATGCCATTAATGACAAGTATTGACTATGTAAACTTTTTTAACTTTTGTATAGTGAAGTTATTTACTTAAGCTTCAGTAAAACACAAGTACCACATAGGCATCTGTAATGCAGACTTCGCTGGCACACACAGAACTGGCACCACATTCATATAAGCAATGCAAACATCCATCACATCAGCAGATGTCGTTTCTATATATTGAAAAGAATCACCGTCATAGTGGTTCCTTTCAATGTACGAAATGTCTGGTGTAAGGCTGCCGTACACCCAAACGTTTGCCATTTTTTCTTTTTTCCAAAGTAGGAGTTTGTTTTTGAAAAACAAATAAACAATGACCCCCACACCGTGGGGCTTTTCTCCCACGGTGTGGTGGTCATTATTGTTTTTTTTCTGTCCCTCACCACCAGCTTTTTCCTGCTGGTGATGGACACGAAAAAAGGCATTCACTGTCCACTCTAAATAGGGTGGATGGTAAAAGGTCCTTCCTCCGATGGGCCCGACGCCATTGGGGCGTCGGAGGAAATATTCCATTGACAGAGTCAACAGGGGCTCCATCAACGGAATGCTAAAGGGCTGTCGATCTTTAAATGAGATGGGAGGACGACAGTTCGGCAGGGAGGATACTCCGTCGCATTTGCAACACCCTGTCCACCAAACTCTAAATCAGCCCCATAGTCAATTGTAGGTGAGAATTAAAACCCCAGTGGTCCCTCCCACCATGATCATCCACCCTGGGCGTGACCAGCAGTTCCCATGAGGATACAATTCAGCAAATACATGCCTTGATTCTTCACCAAATCCGGCTTCAGATAAAACCTCATGATAGAGCGACCTAAATGCTCAAGAAGCAGTGCAGTGGGTATTTAATGAGGTAGCATTTATCCACAATATAATTTTGCTCTTTCACAACACTATGGTTCCATAAATCAATGTTTATAGGAACAGTCTGTTACATTTCGATGGACTGTGACTGGGCGTGCCTTCTAAGTAGTATTCCAATGGTGATGATAAAATTCAGTGCTACAATATTGAGAGGTATTTTTTTCGAGATAGAAGCAGGCAGCGCAGTAGAAACCATTTAGAGGAAGCAATGCTCCCTGTGGTTTTTTTTCATTACAGCTAACATTAAAGAAGAAGAGGAATAGAGTGGATTTCTCTGAAAATTGTTTCCCAGAATGCATTTGTGCTACTTGGAATATATGAAGACATTTTTGAATGAATAGAGTAATTTAAGATTCTTCGAATCTAAAGAATACGCGGTTCGGTAGTTACAAAATGATCTGTCTTTCTAACTATATCAAATACATTCAGTATGACAATTTCTTCTCTGAGAATTGCTATTGCATCGGACAAACCCCTTGTCCAAAGAAGCTTCGCATTCCAGAGAAAAGCGAAAGCAGCTGAAGTAGACACCAGAAGTGTCAAAAAATGATTAGTTAACAAATTGAAATGGCTTCAGGGCACAAGTGGTGCTCCCATTGCTGCTGCTGATCCTACCTTTCTTAGGGACAGCCTTCGGCATGGTCATCTTGCTGGCCTTGTTGAAGAGTCTGCGGATACCTCGATTCCCTTCTTCAAACTCGTTTTCTTTGATGGTCGCTTCGAGGGCCAGTCTTTCCTGCTCGAGCTTCTGGAGCTCGTCTGTTGGCAGAAGACAAGGGCATGGTTATTGCTGCATGCCACCGGTGTTGGAACGGCCTACATATTTCAGCCTTTATAGATGGAAAAACAGTACGTAAGCATTCTCGTTTTGTCACAACTATAAATCCATTAAAGATTTGGACTAAAAAGCACAGATTTCAACTGTTAAAAATAAAGAAATCTTTGAATTCAGTGTACCCCGGACTCACCTTTCTGTCATGATAACTGTGCACCATTGTGTATTGCCCCTACGTCCTGTCTATGCAGTGCTCTGTTTTTCTCTCGCTTTCTAGCTGGGTTTGCGCTACATGTATTTAAACAGATGTATACATCACCAATACATGCATATATTAATGAAAGAAATTATGTATGGGGTAAAGATCCCTCTTATAAGGATACTGCAAGTCACCAAGGAGTTCCGTCACCAAATAAAGGAACAAGGCTGAAGGCTGAGTTCACCTATAATAAGGTCATGGAACTCCGAGGTGACTTGCAGTAAGTATCCTTCTAATGTACTGTAGAGGGTACTTTATGCAGTATTATTCACGGTCACTCTATCACCCTTCCTACAGACCGTTTAAACCCTCAGTCTGTTGCTCTTTCATATGAAAGAGGAAGTTTGCAGATAGGAAGTATGGATGTAGTGCAAAATTAAACACACCAAAAAGCAGATAGATGGTTATTGCAAAGCATTTTTAGAATCAGTGTAATACAACACACATTTGTTTTTAAAATGCTATATCTTAGAATGTGTAGAAACATGCATAGAGTCTAGTTTTGTTTTAATTACCTAAAGAGTGAAGAAAACATGTTGCCATAAATACCACATTTCTGCTTATCACTGTTTGTCTAAAAAACAAAGCAGAAGAGGGAAAAGCCAGGTTTTGTTTTATATTTTTTAACTGCAGCTTTAATTATGCTCCTTGTCCTGCTTTTCCTGTAAGCTGCTGGCTTTAACAACAGGCACGGTGACGTCAGAACTCAACTGTAATAAGTTATTACAGTGAGCAGCTACATCATTTCTTTATTACAGGCGTCTAGAGATGTCAAAAGAAATTATAAACGGTCTTTTATACAGAGATTACAGGCTCCCATGTATTATAAACTAATTAAGTAGGCAGGGCCATCTAAGACAGAACCCCTCCCCCCCCCACCCCGATATTACAATTTGAGCTGATAAATGCTAAAAGGATCCAGCATGGTTTTTTGTCTGGGAAGTTATGTTAAAGTAGCATGAACGAACCTAACTGATGGGCACTACTATTTAATCCCAAAATAAATAAATATATAAGCAAATATACGGTGCAGATGCTGCAAATCAAAACTTGGTCTAATTTGAAATTAAACACTTTTGAGCTGTGATGAAATTTAAATGCCGTATCACCAGTTTGTGATAAGTGAATCATGGTGCCCGAAAGAGATTCTTCTGTGAATCCTATTAATGCCACAGAAAGGGAACGTAGGAAACTTTCAAAAAGAAGAATTAAAGTCTGAACTGAGTAATGCCAACCAGATTAAGCATTGTAAACAGAGGAGGCTGGTGAAAGAAAATGGAGGAGAAGGGAATGGATAGTGCTTTGATGTTTGCCAGCTAGAACTTTGGATAAATAGGTAGAAGAAAGCGGTGGTGAGGGGAGACAAGGTAAGGCTCACAGCCAGTGATTAACAGACAGTGGGTTGTGAGAGTTCTTGCTCATCCACAAATTATATTTGTTGTAACTAAGGCGACCATGGATAAGGCGCTAAGTTTGTTCCTGCCTTAATCACTGTAGTTGGACACTTATTGCCTGCTGACAGAGGGGGCGATAGCTACAGACAGCCGGCACCTTCGGTGGCCTGCTTTTGCTAGGTCGGACATCAGGGGTAAGAGGTGGTGCGCCGTTGAGGTGTTTTAGAAAGGGCTCGGATGTTAGGATATATTGGCAGGACACCCATGTAGGCAAGGTTTGTGAAATGGCCCATGGCGGAGACGGTGGTATGGAGGGTGCAGGCTTGCCTTGGTTGGGGATGAGACAGTACTAGCAGAGGAGATCTACTGTGTCTTCTCCATACATCCCTATGCTCAAGGTGAAACACTTTATTAATCAATAAACCTTGTGTCCCTTGACCCCATGTCTGATTAATAATGTATGGCACCTGTGTTGTGACGGGGAGAGAACGTGTAGAGAGCGAAGGGCTGCAGGTGAGCGTTTCAGCTAAGTGGACAATTCAACGTGTTTTCATTTTACAACCAAAGCTTATTATATCTTCACAGCAACTAAAACGTATCAGTGAGAAAGGCGAGCTGTCCCTTTAAGTAGAACAGGCATTGCAAATCAAGCATACGGTTCTAATCAGCACTTTTTAATGACCAGCAGTAAGCCTATAGGCATCGTGCCCCTGTGCATATTCACCTGCGTTTTAATGAAAGAAAGCATTAACTCGTGCTGTGACATATTTATGAGGCCCACGTCCCATCACAAGATGTTCCAGCGGGATTAGTGCTTTCTCTAAAGAAAGATGGTGCAGAGCAACCACACACGTAGCAAGGACATGTCTGTTTATTAAAGTAGGCTGTATGCATGCTCACTTCACAATCTTTGTGCATGTGGATGATGCATAATCAAGATGAAGACATGTACCAAGGGGTGACGACTGCCTGCATGTCAATACCTCACATACTGCAGTGAATGTTTAGTTAATTAAACAGCCCACTCAAGAAGGAACCTTTCCACCAGTCCCCATGCGGAATTGTACAAGAGAAAAGCTCAGGCTGAGCTTGTTCTCAGCTCTTGGCTGTTCAATATTCTAGTTCTGCTGCTCCTCCAATATCCCATCTGATGTGCTCTGCTGGAAAGGAACGAGGTAATGTGTTTGTGGAAGTGATAGTCTGTGGTGTTGAGTTCAATGTAATAAGATGTTACTTAATGTGATGGAGGCACTGGGCTGTGTCAGACCCTCTCATTGGAAAGTTACTTCTAATTGCATCAGAGTGAGAGGTGATTCAAAGCTAATCTCCCCTGTCTGGTAAATGACCTATAAAAAGGATCCCACGCAGCAGGGCCTACTGAAAGAAGCAACTATTATCCCTCCTGACATTGCAGATTGCTCATATTTCTTTTTTAATTAGACTCGAGTACAATAACATAATGGCTCCATTTAATGGGGGATAATGTTAATCTTAGATGCTCTTCGGTATTAAAGGTTACGTCTGCCTGTTTCTCAGCACAAGCTATTGCTGAAGTGTCAGGGTACAACATGCTACTTTGTGCAGAATGGCGTTCTGTACCGGCTTTGTACACTCGAGTGAATAATACTGTATTTGCATTTTATATGTAGATGAGGCCCGGTTTCTAATTCCGATGGTTGCTGCATAAAGTGGATGTGTGGATGTCTTCATGGCTTGTGAGCACCGGTAAGTGTTTTTACCAGCGGAATGTAACAGAAGTGACATTTCAGGATGATTCTATACACTAATCTAACGATGGTACAAATTAATAGACCAGTCACATTTTGATTCAGAAACAGAGATAACAGTTCTGTTTAAAATGCAGGCTGTGCTCACAGGGTGTGTGTGCTTTCCGAGGCTATGTCAGAGGTACTTCATTCAGTTCAATATGTTTGTGGGAACATCTGACAATCAGGGTCGTATCACCTGCTAATTGAAGCTGGGGTTCGGGCATAGGGTTAGGGTGCTTGTTGTTTTAAACAGCTGAAGAGCTGGAGCAGCAGCAGCATTTTACCACCTTTGACAGTGGCAAATGTCAGTAGAACATTTAGGAATGTGCTGATGTGGCTGAAAAGCAAAACATAATGCAATATGACAACCACGGCACAACACAACAACGTAATGTAATAAAGCAGCACAACAACATAACACAACACCACCACAACAGTATGCAACACAATAAATGCACGCAGAAATTCTTGTCACACCTTTCCGCCTCCACAAAGCTTCTTTCATAATGTGGAAGTCAAAGGTGTTTGCACCAAGAAATGTCTTACTTGCCGCCAAGCACCAATGATAGTGGCAACCAAACATGTTCTGTGATCCAGCACACAAACAATGACTCGTTGTGTATGGCTCTGAGCTCTTTTATGAGGAGCACAGAATCAAGTATGAGTATCAGGGATAGGCAACATATGTGAGTCACCCACACCTAAGACACTATCAGGGGAGTTGGAATGTCAAAGGCAACTGAAGCATTGCTGCCCTGTAACATGACCATTGAACATAGACCATTCTGATAGATGGGCCCATGTCACTGAGTCCTTCCAATAGAAGTACCATAACAAAGACACCTTGAATGCAGTTGTCACTGCATTGCTCCTCATTCCTCTCCTTAAGCCATTCCTTTCATGCAGGCAGTCACTAGAGTGCTTTATGAGTACCCTTTCTAGCCTCTGTACCTTAGTTCTCCTCCTAAGCCCCCCTCCTGTCAACCAATCACATTGTGCCAATCTCAGTCACCAATTCCTTTATTATTTTTTATTGCAAGAATGTGCCACAAATAGAAAAAGAAAACCGATGACCTCCCCTAAATGCGTTTTTATCCAGAAGCATTTCAGTTGGGCATACATTTAATTATTATTTGTATTATTATTATTATTTTTACTGACCTTTAAATATAATATAAGAAAAACTAAAATACAAATGCACACTTTAAAATGAGTTTATCACTGGAGCAAAAGGAAACAAATTTGGTGCATGTGCAAAATGTGCACAGACTTTGTGGTCTCACTCAAAGTGAAGAAAAGGTGAAAGTAGGCTTACCCATTGCCCCATGCTGTATGCTGGGTGGATGGGAAAAAATTTGATTGACAATTTAACAATCAACGGCTGAATCCTGCAGACCAAAAGCTCCTCTATGTATGTATGTTATATATGATATTTTTTGATAAATAGTCTAGTAAGACAGCTAACTGTGTCAAAGGCCAGATTTAAAAAAGTTGAAGCAGAGTAGAGAATTGGGTCCAGGCCAAAATAACAGTAGGTGGAATCAGTCTTCCTGTAAGTGAACAAAGGAGATAATAAGCCAACGATGTAAAACAATCATGTTAAGTACTGTGTTTGTCGGTTTTAAATTATGGATGGAAAATCGTGTAATAAAACAGTTTTAGCTTAAATAAATCATGACATCGATCAATTGAGTCATGTGCACACAGAAGCTTTATGTTTAACTTTGGCACATCTACGAAATGAAAATAAAATGAGTAAATGTAACACATAAGTGAGTGGATGCTGCCTCTGTGATAGAATAAAGCTATTCTGGAGGTGCGGACTGACTCGTTTGGGACTCAATACATAAAGCACAACTAAAATGTAGAAATGTTAAATATTGGAAAGTGGGTTATTGGTAGGTGTAAGTATGCACCTACCACTAGTAATAAGGCCACAAACATGGTATAGGGTCCAGTACAGGTCTCAGTAAATTAGCCCCTTGCTCAACCTTTGGTAGCTGACAATGAGCAGTCAGGCCTAACTTAGGAGTCAGGAGTGTAAAGTATTTAAAAACACCAATACATCAAATAAATAAGACACAACACTCAATAAAAATCCCACACCAATTTATAAAAAGAGGAAGTATGTTTATGAACAAAAAGACACCAAAATGACAAAGATCCAATGTAGAGAACTGGAGATATGAATTTTTAAAGATTAACCACTTTATAGTGCATAAAAACATATAGCGCCACTCTGGGACATCTGGTCACACTTGACTGGGATAGAGGCAAAGTTTGAGGCCAAGCGCGATGAAGCCCTGGTCAGATATGCTTTTCAGGAGGTCACGATCAAAATTTTACCTTCACACTTAGAAACTTTTCTAGAGCTTTTCTTCCTATGTCGCTTTACTCTCCCCAGGGGTTCGTTGAGGGTTCGCTGACTTGACTTTCTGCGAGGCCCCAGTCAAATCCTATACGTCTGGAGCTCCGGAGCTTTCAGCAGGACGAACTTGAAATCCTGGCTGGGTAGCGGTTGAAGGTAGTCGGCTTGACTCTCAATGTCGGGTCGGTCACCACATAGAGCTTTTTCACAAAAGTTCTCCAAACTTCAGGAGGTGCTTCCTGAAGGTCTCCTTGTAGGTTCAAAGAGTCTAAATCTCCAATTTAAAGGTCTGGAATATCCTAGATGTTCTCTGGGATGTCTGAACTACAATCGCCATATTGCACCTGGCTAAATCCTTAAAAGTCCACTGGACATACTCCAGGATGTGGACTCTTGGTGGAGATGATGCAGGTGGGCTCTGTTAACCTGTAGCTTGCAGGGAGTCCACTCCTTAATCCTTCTTGAAGCAAGGCACAGTCCCCAGGGCTGAATTACCAGATTGTGCATCAGGCGCAGTCATTCAGAGTGCAGGCTTTTGGGTGCAGATCCAGATTCCAGCAGGGCAGTCCTTCTTCTCCTTGTAGTTTCAGGCAGCAGATCTGAGAGACAATGCAGTGCTAACATATTTATTCAGTGTTCTGGGGCGACAAGCAGGGGGGCACCTCTGTCCAATGAGATGCTGGATGCCACCCAAAAGCATGACGACTTCCTACAAAGTGTGGCATCTTCTGGTCCCACAAAGCACTGCACTTCCAAAATCCAACATGGATGATTTCTCTCCAGAGGAGTAAGAGTTGGCCAAACCAACCCACAGTGTTGCTCATTTCCATTAGCTCTCCTCCTGACCTCTGCAAATTTCTGTCCTAAGCCTGCCATCTGGCTGGGGCACAGGATGTGGGGGTAGGTACACCAGGCATTCCTTACTGATCTGCTCTCTCTTTCAGCTCAGTTTGATTTACCCAGCCCCCACAGCTTCAGAGCTATCTCCATCAGATAACCTCTGCTCCAGCCAGGCCACTTATCACCTAATCGAAGCAGCCTGGCTAAGCCTGGTAAGGCTGACCAATTAGCAGAGACCACTAGAAGGCTGGAGTTTGGCTTACAGAAGAGAACGTTCTATAACGTCTCTTCCGTACTAGTTATGATAAATTCAACAGTGGCAAGTTGTTGGAACCCTCTATTATATACTAGGGACTTATAGGGTCTGTCAATACGAGTTGTGTGAATTTACTTTTAAAGACAAACTGCAAGTCAGGACTGCTTTTAAAAGGACAGCAGGCACGCAGCAGCACACACATGCAAGTGCAGGAAATCTGCTAGGCCTCTAAACCCCCATGCCTTATTATAATCTCATTTCAGAGGATAGTGGAAACATTCGAAAGCCCTTGGCTGGACATATTTGAATCCTTGTACAATGTGCTTCTACCTCACTTTTTTCAGAAAACTGACATCAGAATGTTTGAGTGGTGAATGCAATGTCATTCCCATGGCCGTCAGGGACCCTATTTGCATTTTCTCCAAAACCTCTCTTGCAAAAAGTCTTACAAACGATTTGGAGCAAGTAGGTGGAAGTAATTCTGGTTGTCCCATATTGGCCACATTGGCCATGGCTTCCAAGGAGTTGGGGAGCTGGCATTGTCTTCAGCTCCTGTTACAGCCTTCAACTCAATAAAATCAAAGAGGAGAAGAAGAGGAATTTTTTTAATGTGGTCCAGTACACATCCTTCCTGGAGAACAATTCACAAATACGAGTAGTGTGCTGTTCCGCCATACCACCATATTCCAAATTGAAATGGTGGAGTCAGGATCACCAACTGGTCATGGAAGGTTCAGTTTTTGGGGTACTATAGCCCTCACCCACCACGATGGCATGCTTCATCATTGGGCTGTTGTTCCTCGCTAGGTGGGCCGTGCAATACCCAGCAGGCCCTAAAGGTAGGGCTCTTTAACCGAGATCTTTTTTCTCAATCCTGGCCTGGTATTTGCCACAGCACAGGATGATTACCTTCGATGTGGGTTGAAGGGGGAGTGGTAGATTCGGTGGTGGTGTGGTTAAAATTGGCTATGGGCAAACTCTATTTCATAAGATTTATTCCTGCTGAATGTCTGTGCGAAGTTAAAAACAGTGGGTGAAATGAATGGGCATAGTAATGAGCCTGTGGTTCCAAATGTTTCATGTCCTAGTCGTCCAGTGGGTCAGAGGCATTTCTTTAGGGCCAGAGTAAAGTAAACCTAATCTACTAGGTTATGTTTTAGAACCAATCTTCTATGTAAAGTGCCACTAAATTGTGCCTTAGGTAGCAAAACGTATGTGATAAACAAAAAATAAATGTTACAGCCTAAAAGATACCCATGGTGCCACATTATCTGTTAAAAAAGAGGATAAAGACAACATTTTAAAGTATTTTTAGCATAGGAAGAACTATCTTAAGATTTCGTAGCTGTGAACTGCATTTTCCTATGTGACACAAGATGTACTGGCATGCGGCACACGTGATCACAGAAAAATGTGGTGAGTGGACAGGAGCAATGGCTCTCGTTCAGCATCCGAATTTAATACATTCTTACACTGCAAGACACATACCAATTTAATCATAATGTAGGGCTCCTTAGGGTAACTTGGAGCTGCTAACCCTCAAATCAACTAGATGGTGAATGGTCCCCACTTTGCATTGACTACTCCGTGAGGATCCAGTCAATTACGACTAAAAAATACACAAGATACATGGGGAAGAAACATTGTCATTTTGAAATCCAGCATCTAATGCTGGTTAGAACTAGAAACAATATTCTCTAAGAGGACTAAAATTTAGAAACCTCAATAGACAGTTTTGCATTTTCTGTATCAATTACTTTGTGGCTCCTGCTACTCTGAAGTGTCTTCATTAGTCTACCAAATTGACACACTTTAAAAGTTGTATCATTTAACTATTTAAAAGTATTTATTTCAAATCATCAGCGTGTGCAAACATGAGTAATGACCTATTTAAGCCTTCAGTGGCACAAAAATGATCAAGAAATGTGTAGTCAGACATCCTACGTTGGACATAGCTTTGAGGTGTACCTTTACGTAAAAGGGACCAACCCAGCATGCGAAAGATAATGGAGCTACTGGACAAAATTACCTTAACAATAAGATGTTGGTATAGAGCACATACTCTTCAAATATGGAGATGGTTATAATTGAACTAGATTAATTATCAACATTTTTAAATTGAAACAGAGAGGGCAGTCTCTAAGTCTCCAATCTCCAGTGATTACATTCCTCTGAGTAGGAGCAGTGGCTGAGTAATGAAGGGGGATGCAAAGTCCTTCACCAATGCAATGTTTTCTCCTAATCATGCTTTTATGAACACCAAGTAGTGGGAGTTGTTGTAGGTGTGGGGGGTGCTGCTTCCCTGCACACTCATTCTCCAAAGATCTGAAGTTCGGCCAGCATTTGGTACTGATATTCCTGCTTTTAGCTACATCAGGGTGCACGATGCTAGACTCAAAACAGCACTCACCCTGCCACAAGAACACACCTTTCTTCCCAGAACAGCAACGTCCCAAGCGAGAGGCATTCAAACATCAAAGAAAGCTGTTCCAGCTGGTGCATCAGTCCTTTTCTTGGTCACCACATGCAGCTGCTATTGAGGCTTATGTAGCTATGCGAAAGGATATCTTTGTGATGACCATTGGTCATTTAATAGTAGGTTGCCCATGTATCTCTAAGATAGTAATGTATCAAGTAAGGTAGAAGAAATAGTTAAATGTCTTCTGACAAAAGGTGGAGGTGAGGTATGATAAAACTGGAGGGACCCAGTGGTGTGACAGGCACTCCTTACTACAATGGCAACTGTTGTAGGTGTAGATTGATTCTAAGTGCCCAAAACTCAACAGTGTTGGCCGCCAAGACCACAGTGAGCCTTTATGCCAGACAATGACTGAACATGACTCATTTCTTCCTTATGTCTTCTGTGAAACAATTAAAAATATAAAGAATTACCCTCGTGGAATTCATTGTCAGGTAGATTATTTTAGTTTATTAGTAGTATTTTTGAAGGAGGGCAGAGGACAGCTGTTGTAGTTCCTCTGTTATCCTGGTGGCATATATTTATTTCAAATGTCTCTATTTTTCTAAATTGGTGTGGGATTTTTCTTGTGTTGTGTTTTTACTATATTACTGTTTATGTGCTGCATTATTACTTAACACAGTACCTCTAAGTTAAACCTGACTACTTTTGTGCCAAGCTACCAGAGGGTTAAGCACTGATTAATTTAGTGACTTTTGTGGTTCACCCTGACAGGGATTGTGGTTATTACTTGAGAAGGGTCTTCACCTCCCACCCCATTTAATCAAAAATCCAAATTCCTACATTGGTGCTCAGTAGTGGTTTGCCTTTAGAAATTAAGCAAATTAAGCAGAGCTTTGTACTTTCTGCACAAAATCTGCATATTACAGTATTTACTGGGTCTCCTACACCCCGCCCCCTTTAGATTTGCTAGGTTTTACCTGTCGACATTTAACAGGGGTTGTAGCCTTTATTACTTTATAATTAGTGGGTACGATAAAATCCGCACACCTCCTAAATCTGACCCCTGTGAAAAAAGGGGCGTGTGCAAGGTTTGGAATTTTATACCACTTATAATCAGCGACAGAGGGGGTCTATCAGTCAGCCCTCTCCTTCCATTGGCCTGTTCAACTGTCATTCACATGCTGCTTGGACCCATCAAAGCATGCAGCCTGGGCTAATGCCAGTGCTGGAACTAAGGTTGCTAAATGTGTTGCAGCACCCCAATAAAACCTGAAACAGTTCAGATGGAAAATAAGCAATAAAAGGGTCCGTCAAATATTTTTCCTTCAACAGCATTGTTTGCGTTTTCAAAGAAACACTGTCAAATATCCCCTAAGCGTTTCGTGAGATAACTTTATTGGCCAGCATCCCAACTCTAAAAATCGTTCCAGCACCAATGAGACAGTTCACTTCAGTTTTGGCTCACTTGCACTTGATGAAGCAAGGTTTCAAAATTGAAACTTGCTTGTATGCAATCCTCCTCATAGTATTAATTTATTAAACCTGTACTGTCAATACTAACATTCGCATTCACGAACACAAAAGGGATAGACGCTTGCATATGTGTTTTACTAATGAATAACGCTTGTCCATAACTCAAAATGGCCGCTAAAGCGCGGGAAACTCAATGCGCATGTTGCAACCTGATCACATGTTGTGACGTCTTTCTTTGCTTGGTGGGAAACTTCTGCTTCTGCGCAGTGTGCATTAAAATGGCCGCTAAATGTTTTCACATGCTTAAGCTCGCTCTCATGTCATTATTAAATTGTCGTTTTCTTAACGCTACTAATGCAGGGTAGTATTATGATTAAATGGGAATAGAGTTAGGGAAAGTGGGTATACAGTGAAACATTTTATTTGTGATTTTAATATTTTCTTCTTGCACTTTTAGTAATTCGTAAACTTGGGCCTGGGTTGGTGTTTTGAAACTCGAGAGACAGAGGGTTCTGCGCATGTGTCCTGTCTGCCTGCCAAGTGAAGTCAACTTGGACGTCTCCCAAGGCCACGACCTATTGGCCGAAGATGATGTACCCAAAGTTTCCGGCGGACAGAAATTGTTACTTTTCTCCTGTAAAATGTATAACATTTGTCGTGAGACGGGTGGGAAATAAAGCGAATGTATTAATTTGAAGGGGCGGGAACGTAAAGACAATAGGCTTCACAATGTAGGCCAAAATTGACATGGTGCGAGAATCAACCCCTTGTCCCTGTCCAATCAGAAGTAGTGGTCCCATATTTTAGCAACATTAAGGGGAGGTACATGGGCGTAGAAGGGTATAATAGAATATAGCATTAGTAAATTAGTCAGAAGAGCATGCGTTCACGAAGAACAGGCGTCCATACTGCCAGAGCGCTCTCAACTCCAGAATGCCCAGCTGATCGGTTGCTGACTGAATTCCTGTCCGGAAGAGGTCCTGAGGAGGGGGCGGCAGAGTCCATTAGACGGGAGAATCGAGAGAAGTCGAGTATCAGAGAGGGGAACGGCGCAGGCGTCGTTGTAGAGAGGGCACCGGTCCTGTCCTGATCCTGGAAGAAGTCTTTGCTCTTCATCCTTCCTGGGTCCTATCTTTTCCAACTCCTTGGCTAAGGGGCTTGGTTCTCGCATTTTAGGTAACTATACTGCAACCTTTAGTTGCGCTGCTGTCTCTATCTTCTCCTCTTCCTTAAACACCGTCATTTATTAGCAAAATCATTTCTATGCTTTTTCTTGGGTATTTCAATCAAGTACCGTGTTTTCTGTATTTTACTCTGCTAAAACTTTAGATAAACATTTTAAAACTTCCTGACTCAGTGATTATTTCAGGATTATGTATTATAGCGAATGTCACTCATTTTAAACTTCCCAATTAGCAAAGGATCCATTGGTAAGTCATTACTCTTCAATCAGAAGGTAATTGGTAGCAGGGACTTTGATAAAAGAGTACATCTGACACCCAGCGTAAGTATTAGTGTAGTGTGAATGTATGGGCCCAAGTGAGTATATGGTGTATGAATGTTGTTGGCTAATATTGCGCTGGATCACACTGCTAGTGATGGCTCTTGACCTGATCACATGGGTACATCTGACTAGAAAGAATTTGCACTTCAGTACCACAGATCACAAAACTTTGTTGCCAGTGCTTTTTTCTTTTCATTCTTTCTTTTTGGCACATAACATTTACTTTATTGAAGTTTTAAAAACGTCCAATACCATTGACAACAAACACCATAATAGAAGAAATATATCCCGGTCTGCCATCTGTTATCAATGACAGCTTGTTTAAAGTCCATTGTGAAATGGGGATTCCTACAATTTTGTCGGTGTGGCTCAACACCTTCCAAAATATTTATAATATTGAGCAGTCCCACCAGATGTGAAACATCTTTCCCACCTCTGTGCCACATCTCCAACAACCATTAGAACAACCTGGGTATATAGGATTCAGTCTGCCTGGGGTAAGATACCATCTTCTTATTTTACGTTCTTTCCCAAAGAAGCAGACTATTGAAAGTTTTGGACATTGTACAACAGCGTCTGCCCCATTACATATCCGAGAACTAGTTTCCAAGCTCGTTTTTCCACTGTGTTTGATCATTCCATTTATTGGTCCCAATGCCGTAGTTTAAGATGGCAAACACAGCCGAAACAAGCCTTTTCATAGCTTCAAACCTAGAGAGAACTATCTCAAACTGGGTTAACTGTCTAATAGCAGCTGGTTTATTTTCCTTTGTAAGTGCTACAGAGCTGCAATTGTGCATATGTAAGCCTGCCATGTTCAGCCATTGTAAATCACGGTTGTAATCTAGCAATGACTTCATGTCACCCTTCTCCAATAAATCTCGGAGTGTACCCCAACTTCCATCTCTCATAACGTTTCCCATCTCCACTGGCACAAATAAGAATCACATTTGCCTGTAATGTGCATACTTGTCTGTGGAGGCAAGATACCTCAAATGTAATGAAAAGGAACAAGGAAGAGACAAATATGTAGTGAGGTGGAAGAACCTAGAGATTATAGATATGGTGCTCTTTAACCCCCAGAATTATGAAGTGCTACTCTGGGAGGTCGCTCTGCTAGACAATTCAACATTCAAGCTTGTGAACCAAACTTCTGGCCTCAGCCTTTCGTGCAACCAGAATAAATTAAAGTGATATTGTTTAAAAAGAAATCTGAAAAGAACAGTTAAAAACTATTTATAAGAATAAAAAGCTAAACGTTATCACATGGGAGGTGCGATGTTGAACAGGGTAGATACCCAGAATGCACTGCTCATATGCAGTGTCTGTAATAACTGTACAAAATGCAGGACAGAATGTTTTGGGCATGATATATTAAATGTCAAAGGTTCTGCGCCTGGTGTTTAATTTATCTCGTGGGCAGATCAGGCCTTTAATTCAGTTTCTATGAAGTACTGAGTAGCTGGTTTCATTCCAGTGCCCCTTGTTCCAGTCAGCAGATGTCAGTTTCTACTGTGTTGTCTGGTGAAGTGCTATAAAAAACACAAAAGAAACAAGCAGAATACTGAACGGAAAGCCGGCACAAAAAGTACAAAATGTCCAGCAGATGGCAGAAGTGTGTTATTTTCAGAACCAGCTCAGGCACCAGGTCTTATTTCTGAAAAATCACTGCTGCATTTAGATGCTCATGTTAAATCCCAACCAATCATTGTGCAGTACACCAAGTTCTCTGCTATGCATGGAGTTTTAAAGATTATAAACCATAACGTTTTTTAAATTGCATTTGTATAATACCAGCAATATTTTCAAGACAACTTCAATAACAGCACCGAGCTCCATCTGCTGCCATCATCAGGATTCATCGTTGCGGAGGAATCAGTAAAAACCACCAGAACTCAACTATTCACCAGGCAAGAGACCACTCTGTACACACGGTACGAAGGGGTGTCTGTGGTCGCGCGCACCAACGCCAGCGTACCACCACAGGCTAGGACAAGCCTTAGGCCATGTTTAACGAGCCAATAGGAAGCCGAAAATACATCTGCGGGTGTTCTGGGTAAATGGAGTGCAACATAAAACACAGCATTACCATATTGTGTACGTTTATTACTGAAGACCTACCTTGTACCTGCAGGACTTTCGAGATGTCGAAGCCTTGACTAATCCTGGCAATAATTACGCCATACTCGAAGTCAAACCCATCACTGGAGAAATAATGAAAACAACTTTAGTAAATTCTGATGCTTGACAGAAAGGTGTAACCAGGGCCACTGGAATAACACGATTGTGCGGTTGCAGCAATTTTCGCATAATTGTAGATGTGACGCACTTGCAACATAATTCATCATTAGCCGCATAATCTGCACACTTTAACAAATACACCAAATTTTGTTTCTAACTCAAATGGTTCAAAAGATACTAAAGCTGTAGTGACACGTGTTGCCGCGCAGTGGAAGGTCCTTCGGAAAACTTGACTGGTCACCTTTCTGTTGCTTATTGCTATATTTGCGTATTAAACTGGTACTAATGAGGTGCAATCAATGCACAGACAGTGTTACTAAGTTTAACAAGCAATTGCAAAGCCAATAGGTTTTGCCTATGCAAGAGATATTGGCTTTGCCAATATGTTTTAGCATTGTTGTGCACCAGCGTAGCTAAAAGTTAGTGGGGTAAAGGAGAGTGAAGTGGAGTGTCATAAAGTGGAGTAGAGTGGAGTGGCATGGCATGGCATGGGGTATCTTACAGTAGAGTTGCGTGGCGTGAAGTGAGTATCATGGAGTAGCATACAGTGTTGTGGAGTGTCCCGGAGGGAGTAGAGTGTCAGAGTGGAAGGGCATAGAGTTGAGTGGAGTAGAGTGTCAGAGTTGAGTAGAGTGTCAATAGAATGGAGTGGCACAGAGTGTTGTGGAGTGGTGTAGAGCAGAGTGGTGTGGCGTTTAGGGTGTTGTGTAGAGTATTGTAGAGTAGAGTGGCGGAGAGGAGTAGATTGTCAGAGTGGAGTGGCATAGAGTGGAGTAGTGTGTCATAGAATAAAGTGGAGTAAAGTGGCATAGAAGGAGATGCATAGAGCATCGTAGGGTGGAGTAGTGTCATAGAATGGAGTAGAATGGAGTAGAGTGCTGTAGAGTAGAGTATTAGTGGATCAGAGTTTAATGGAGTATAGCATCATAAAGTGGGGTGTCGTAGAGTTGAGTAGAGTGGCATATTGTGAAGTGGCGTAAACTACAGTGGTGCAGAGTAGATTGGCGTAGGGTGCAGGGCGTAGAGTGCATTGGTTTTGAGTGAAGTGGTGTAGAGTGCATTGGCATAGAGTGCAGTGGCAGAGAGTAGAGTGGTGCAGAGTAAATTGCAGTGGGGTAGAGTCCAATGGGATGGAGGGGCGCATAGTGGAGTAGAGTGGCATAGAGTAGAGTGGCATAGAGTGCAGTGGTGTAGGGTAGAGTGGTGTAGAGTGAAGTGGCATAGAGCGGACTGGTGCAGGGTAAAGTTGAGAAGTGCAGAGTAGAGTAGAGTGGTGCAGGGTAGAGTGGAGAGGTGTAGAGTAGAGTGGTGTGGAGTGCAGTGGTGTAGAGTGCAGTAGAGTGGCATAGAGTTGAGTGGTGCAAAGTCGTAGGGTGCAGGGTCATAGGGTGTAGGGTCGTAGGGTGCAGGGTTGTAGGGTGGTGCAGGGTCAAAAAGTGGTGCAGGGCCGTAGACGAGGGAAGAGTTGTAGAGTGGTGCAGAGTCGTAGAGTGGTGCAGGGTCATAGAGTGGTGCAGGGTAGAGTGTTGCAGAGGGCAGTGACGTACAGTAGTGCAGAGTAGAATAGAGTGATGTAGAGTGCAGTGGCATACCATAGAATGTTGTAGAGTATAGTGGCATAAAGTGCAGTGCTGCAAAGCAGTTGGCATAGGTGCAGTGGTATAGAGTGCATTGGTTTTGAGTAAAGTGGTGTAGAGTTGGATGCCATAGGTTGCAGTGATTTAGAGTACAGTGGCATAGCATAGACTGCAGTGGCGAAGATTGGAGTAGAGTGGCGTAGAGTGCAGTTGCATAGAGTGCAGTGGCATAGAGTAGATTGTTTCAGAGTACAGCAGAGTGGTGCAGGGTACAGTATAGTGGTGCAGAGTAGGGCGCAGTGGCATAGAGTGTAGTGGTGTAGAGTAGAGTGGCACAGAATTGATTGCAGTGGCGCAGAGTAGATTGTTTCAGAGTAGAGTGAATTGGTGTAGAATGGAGTGGTGCAGAATAGAGTGGAATGGTACAGGGTAGAGTGGAGTGGTATAGAGTAGTGGCGTAGAGTGTGTTGTTACAGAGTGGAGTGGCGTACAGTGGCATGGCGTAGAGTGGGGTGGGGTGGTGAAGAATGCAGCGGCGAAGAATGCATAGTAGAGTGGGATAGAGTGCACTGGCATAGAGTGGTGCAGAGTAGAGCGGTGTAGAGTGAAGTGGCGTAGAGTGCAGTGTCATAGAGTGCAGTGGTGCACAGTACATTAGAGTGGTGTTGAGTGCATTGGCATAGAGTGCAGTAGAGTGTTGCAGAGTGGTGCAGAGTGCAGTAGTGGCAAAGAGTGCAGTGGTGCATAGTAGAGTGGGTTAGAGTGCACTCGAAAAGAACAGAGTGGTGAGAGTAGAGTAGAGAGGCGTAGAGTGAAGTGGCGTAGAGTGCAGTGTCAGAGTGCAGTGATGCACAGTGGATAAGAGTGGTGTAGAGTGCATTGGTGTAGAGTAGCATAGAGTGGTGCAGAGTAGAAGGCAGAGGCATAGAGCAGAGTGGCGCAGAGTAGAGAGTGGTGCAGAGTAGAGAGTGGCACAGAGTAGAGTGGCGCAGAGTAGAGTGGTGCAGAGTGTAGTGGTGCAGAGTGCAGTGGCGTAGAGTGGTGCAGAGTAAAGTGAGTGCAATGGTGTAGAGTAGAGTGGCATAGAGTGCAGTGGCATAAAGTAGAGGATAGTGGTGTACAGTGCAGTGGTGCAGAGTAGATTGACAAAGAGTGCAGTGGTGTAGAGTGTATTGGTTTTCAGTAAAGTTGTGCAGAGTGCATTGGTGCAGAGTGCAGTTGAGCAGAGTGGAGTGGCATAGAGTTGAGTGGTGTAAAGTGGGTGGCGCAGAGTGGAATAGAGTGGCGTAGGCTGAAGTGGAACAAAGTAGATTGTTTTAGAGTAGAATTAAGTGGTGTAGAAAGCAGTGGCGCAGAGCAGATTAGAGTGGCTTAGAGTGGATTGGCATAAAGTACAGTGATGCAGTGTTCAGTGGCGTAGAATGCTATAAAGTAGAGTGGCAGAGAGTGAAGTATTGCAGAGTATACTGTCAAAATGCAGTGGTATATAGTAGAATGGCATAGAGTGCAGTGGTGCAGAGTAGACTAGCTTAGAGTACAGTGGCACAGAGTAGATTGGCGTGGAGTGGCAGAGAGCGGTGTAAAGAGCAGCGGCACTGAGTAGAGTGGTGCAGAGTAGAATACAGTGGCGTAGAGTGCAGTGACACAGAGTAGAATACAGTGGCATAGAGTGCAGTGACAGAGTACAATGGCGTAGAGTGCGGTGACAAAGTATAGTGGCATAGAGTATTGTGTCGTAGAGTGCAGCGGTGCAAAGTAGATTGACTTAGAGGGCATTGGTTTTGAGTAAAGTTGTGTAGAGTGCATTGGCATTTAGTGCAGTGGCATAGAGTGGTGCAGAGTAGAGTGGCACTGAGTGCAGTGGCATAGAGTATGTTGCTTCAGAGTAGAGTGCAGTGGTGCAGAGTAGATTAGAGTGGCATAGAGGGGATTGATATAGAGTGTACAGAAGTACAGTGGAGTGGTACAGAGTAGAGTGCATTGGTGGAGAGTGCAGTGGCATAGACTGCAGTGTTGTAGAGTAGGGAGGCATAGAGTGGTGTGGCACAGAGTAGTGTAGAGTGCAGTGGTGTAGAGTAGAGTAGGGTAGAGTGTACTGACATAGAGTAGAGTGGAGTGGTGTAGAGTAGAGAGGCGTAGAGTGGAGTGGTGATGAGAAGAATGCAGTGACGCGGAGTGGAGTGCCGTAGTGTGGAGTGGTGCAGAGTAGAGTGCACTGGCGTTGAGTGATGCAAAGTAGAGTGGAGTGGGGTAATGTGGAGTATGCATGGTATGGCAGCGTACTGCAATTACTGAGAACACATCTTCAATTGAAATGACATTACATTTGCACTCACATACAGTTTTACAGATAAATGTACACAGCGCACAAACAATAATGTCTGGAAATGTCAACACCCAATGTATTTATTTGATCGTCAGCACAGTTCATTTACGGGCATTTAAATTTTGTTGTGTGCTAGAAAAAAAAATAATATCATACAGCCTTCCTCAAGCAGTCCCGAGCAGCCTTCAAGATTGCCACATAAATCATCTCACTTTGAAGTCAGTGAAAGAAAAATAAACAACAAGTTCCCTGGAAGACACAGCCAGACATTTGACCTCTGTCTTTGATTACACAGCAAATGTGACAAGGTAAGAACAAGATTTAAAGGCCTGTTTACAGAAAGCGAGGTCGTGAAATAAACAAGTAAACAAGGTTTGGGCAATGGGAGGGACGAACTCGAGCTGGACAGCTTAAAGCAAATAAAGTCAGCAAAATAGAAAGCCAGAAAATGTGAGTTACAAACTACAAAACTAATGGCAAGCAACAGGCGGAATGCATTACTAGGTCAACTTTCTGAATGTCACCAAGATGTCTTTAGCAAACTTAGGCTGCAACCGAAAAATTACAGTTTCAGCAGGTAATACCCCTTGTTTTGTAGACTGAAAGAGCGTTACCACCAGTGAGTTCTTAAATGTATGTGATACCAAGAGATGTTATTGAGAAGCATCAACTGTGAATGTACTGCCTGTGCGTTAGTAACCCAGTTAGTCTACTTCGGAATCATGCCGCTAGGCTCAGCTGTGGCTACAAAGGAATACAACACTAAATGGAAAGGCAGTTTCATGGAATTGAATGAAACAAAAGTAGCCAGCTGCAATACCCAACCTGAGGTGCAACATCTGTCAGAGAAATGCTGTAACACGCAAGCTTGGAAGAGAAAAGAAAGTAACTGTGATCTGATGTTAGTGAAGACCATCATTCTGAGCCCAGCTCGCAGACCACCAAACCAGAGTCAGAAGTGCGGATATAGAGGACTTGAGCAAATGAAACAAGGGAAAAATCAAGAAGTGCTCCGACATTAGTCATACTCCCTTTGGCTTGAATGGAAAGGCCTAGCTCACATCAATGAAGCGGTAGGGAAAACATGTGGAACTGGGGTGCAGTTTGTAGATAAAGTATGCAAACTTCATGCAGGTAAAACACAAATATACTTAAACAACCATTGAAAAAATCAATATCTCTCATTTTTTATGAGGTAATTCACGTTCCATCGAAATCTGAAATCTGCACTTTCTCAATGGATGCTGACTTTAGCCATTAAAATGTCCCTTGAGTGAAACACACATGCATTAGGTCATTACAAGAGGTCTCTAGCAAGCAATCCATATTATCTGCACACTCAAAAGTCCATAATGCCAGCACATCTGGCAAGAGAAACACACACCGACCTGCATACATACAAAGTATCTGAATATCAATATGTCAGCATTGTTTGTTGCCTAATCCATGTGTGAACTACGGCATCCACGTAGGAAAAGAAAATATGGACGACATAACAAATAGGATAACGAAAACACCAATAGAGGTGTTGTGTACAGGAAACAGACGATATAGATAGAAAACGGAGATCAGAAGGAGATGGCGATTAAAAGGAAGCCGGGGGTTAATCGCAAGAAGTGCTCCTGGTTTCTAATCAGGTTATCAGATTAGAGGCAGATATTTCAGACCTGCCAGTGTAATACTGTATCTATGGACACTGGCGTTTAAGTGCACCCTCAAATCGACTATTCAGAGTGAGCTCCTTTAGCCTTCATTCTCTGGTGCAAAGTTCTCTGGTGTTCATAGGGACGAACAGCTTCATAAAATGACAATGAATGTTGGAAAGAAAAATATTAACCTAAAATAATAACCTTAAAAACTGTAACATGGGATGTCTGCCATTGACACGCTACACAAGACAAAGATGTACCACACAGTCAGTAACTGAACGCATAAAATCTGGAGTGGGGAGGGTCACTTATGACTATATTAATGATTGGTCACTCATAAGTGAGAATTGGGTTATTAAAATGTGCAAATTTAGCACAAGAATACTCAGTGCATAACTGTTCCTTTTTTTCACACCAAGGTGTTCATAGGATGGACATACAAGCCTGCATGCAGGTATCTTCCATCTGGTTGTAATGCTGTGGTCTCAATGACCCTAATAAATCATGATATTAGCTAGACAGCAGAGCTGTGAAAGAATCTCGAGCTATAAAACAAACTCTAAGGAGGGAGAGAGCACCGCTTCACAAAACAAGAATACATTGGAGAAATCGTTGGACAAACAAAAGCACGCTTTAAATGCGTGCAGCTAGGGGAAGTTAAGTAAAGGCGCAATTAAATAATAAAAGTGTAGGAGAAACAAAAAGAAATGTAGCTGTGCGTACTGCCACTAAATTTGTTTTTGAAATGTGTTGCGGAAAGAATGCGAACATTAGTTCAAAGGAGTCAGCTCCAAGAAAACAAAAAACAAATCATAATGCTGACAAGCACAGAACAAATGTGTGCTGACAGGACAACAGTATATTTAAAACAAATTAGATAAACAAAGGGAGGAAATTAATTAAAGTCGTTGGACAAAGCAAAACAAAATGCTGTCAGAAAGTACACTTTAAATGTGTGAAGCGAGGGGAAGATAATTAAAGGTAAACAGTAAACACTGTGCAGCCATAACCTAATAAAAGAAATTCCACCCATAAAAGCGAAAGAGAATGAGTACTTAGGCCACGGGAGACTGATAAGAGAAATACACAAGGAACAACAGGAAATAAAATGCCTACAACCAATAGAAACGAGGAAAAGCAAAGTGACAAGCACATAGACAAATAAGAAGTGAAGGAGGGATATAAGCCCCTTTTAAGATATATTAAATACAAAAGATTTCACAAGCACTGCGCAAGCGATGTGCAGGCGAAACCTAAAAATGACGAACTTATGAAGTAATAATATTACAAAATGTGCCACATTATGCCGCATAATTTGCCTTTTCTTGCTGCATAATTTACTCAATGCTCCTGCCTAATTTGGCTCTCACCTGCCCCATAATTCCAGTGGCCCTCTGTATAACAGTTCATTCAAACGTGTGCTAAGAACAGCAATATGCAATTTTATTCACCGACCTAATTAGCAATACATAAAATAAACTCTCAGGTTTTGATCACGACTCCCTTGTTAAATTGCGGGCCCAGCGCAAGAACCTTATTGCACAGGGGTCACAATTGCAAGTGGTACAATGAACTTCAAACCCTCTTTATTTTTCTCCATTTAAACTTCGGTAAGTTAAATCTGCAAAAATGTATTGGGAGAAAAAGACCCCATAAATGAAGGGACATGCAGATGCTGGTAAGCCAAGTACCAAAATCTGCATGTTGTGTCTCCTATTATCCTGTCATGAGGTATTTCCAGGATGTAGGAAATACCTGCTATTTTGACTTTTCAACCAGAAAATGAGGCATAACATGCAGAATCTATATTTAACACACCAAATTCTGAATGCATTGCCTTTTTCGGGTTTTGTTCCCTGACAAATTTCGACAGGTTGGGCCTGCTGCAATCTCTCTTAGTTTGTGATAATTATTCACACAACTCGTAATTCCAATCTCTGTGCAAATTCCTATTTGTATAGGAATCAGAATTTAGCCCGAAACGTGTAATCAGGGCCCCACAAGTGAAAAAAGATTGACAACAGGCTTTTGTTTGAGAAGCCGGTAGGGATGTGACTCAGGCTGCTATAAATTAGGCAGAGTCTCCTCAGTTTCTGTCTAGTTTAGGACTAGGCCTCTACTTTTGGGAGACTTTCTACAGGCACGTGCATTCCAGGAGCCAGGCAGCACTAGCTAGTGGCACCATTAGTGCAGCAAGTGCAGTGGCTCTAAGGCCAAGAAGCAGTGGGAGGAAACCCTCTGCAACCCAACTGTAGCTATCTTTTACTACCCCCAGCCCTTCAGTGCTTAAATTAGGGCTACATCTACGCCACAGATCAGCCACGCTGTTACATCACTTTCTTGAGCAGAAATATCTTCACGAGTCTAAGCACGTCTTTCATAGCGCTACGAAGTATACGAGGTCACTTCTAGCACTCTATAACAGTCTTGAAGAAATCTCTCGCTCAGGCCAGTGTCATAATCCTTACTTCCGAATAAACACTAGAATGTTGATTTTCTTTGAGCTATATGTGTATGACGCGCTACAATTAGAACTTACTGTATGACACCTATATAGTTCTCGAGCTCCACTGGAGTTCCATTCCGCCAGTCTTTCTTGAATCCAAGGACCAGAGTGTTCGGCTTCAGTCTGCCCAAACCCGTGGCCTGCAAACATGAGGAAAAGACATTGCATGAAAACCTTGCCGGGCCTTCCTGGACACGCAGCCACACAGCCTGTGACGGGGAGTTAATGGCCGCAGATCCCCGCCGTCACCTTCTGATGGCTGCTCAGATTGGGCGCCAATCACCGGACGCCCTTCATGCCAGAAGCACCCACGCGCAGACAAAGAGATTAGCTCGAAATCACCTCGGCCCTAAACGGCTTCAGGTGACGTGAGCGTTTTCCTTGATTAGTTCATATTTGCATTTCTCATTCGTATGCCATCCACTGAGCTCGCTGTTTTCTTTGGCTCTCTTTTTAACATGGCAGAAGAGCAGACAACTGACGGGTGATTGAATGGCTCGTCGGCAACAAGTACAAGCCCTACATTTAAATGCATGTATTTCTCGGCGTGTCGGTGCCTGTTAATTAGAAGACACCTCCCTTTAAGGTGTCCTGCTTTCAAAATGTTCAGTGCAGACAATGCCTTGATGTATCTCAGAATTCAGGATATTTAAAAGACAGGCTTGTGATCATACCTGGGGATGCTGTTTAGAAAAATATGTGGATAATAATAAAACAAATACATTCAAATGCCTAATAATTTTGATTTCTGCTCAGTTCGTGTGGTGTTTTCTAATACACGTACGTACCCTTTCCCTTAAATCTCGAACTGTCAGAAAGTATTCCCTCTTCCACATTTGTCGATACGCCACTGATACATAATGTTATATAAATACTTTATATTTTTTCTGCGGGCTAAACTTCTCTCCCAGGGTCTTAGCTACTATTAGTGCAGCAGGGGCAGTGGCGCCGGGGCCCAGAGGCATGAAGGGCTCACTGAACGCTCATTATTGTGGTATTTTATCATTCAAAGAGTAGCCGGGGATGGGGGCGAGGGGGCATTTCATTACTTGCACTAGGGCCCATGACAAATGGAGGAAGGAGAAGAAGGTGCATGGTTTGTGGGGTGTGCGGTTTAGCAGACTAAAGGGAAAGTCAGGAAGAAAGAAAATGAGAAAGAAGGTAGAAAGAATAAAGTGTGAAAAGAGAAGAGATAGGAAAAAAAATGAGGAATGACGGAAAAACAAAAATAATGTCATGAAATAGAAGGGGAGAGAAGAAAGAAGATATAAAGGAGAAAGGAAAGGCACGAATGACGATATATATATATATATATATATATATATATATATATATATATATATAGAGAGAGAGAGAGAGAGAGGTGGGGAGGGTAGAAATGAAGAGGACAGAGAAAAAGAGAAGGAGAAAAGACGAGCTATGAAGGGGGAGGGGTTCAGGGAGAAATGGAGGATAGAGGATAGTAGAAAAAAGTATAATGTGAAAGGAAACAAGGAGAGGATAAGGCGAGAAAAGGGAAAAGGAAGTAAGGATGAGTGAAAGAAAGGAGATAAGAGCAAGCAAAAGGGATAGGGATTAAAAAGAAGTGCTTCAGAGAAGGGGATAGGGATGAAAAAGAAGGGTTTCAGAGAGAACAAGGAAGAAGAGAGAGAAGGGAAGAAAAAGATGTGGATGTGAAAGGGAGGAAGGGGATAAAGAGAGGACAGGGAGATGAAAAGGAGACTGGGGAAACAGAGGGGTATTTTTTTTTTTTTTAAGTTTTATATAGCGCGAACCAGATCCCGAAGGATATCAGAGCGCTTTACATGAGGATCAAATGAGTCAACAAGTTACAGAATACAACCGTTACCAGAGCATATTAAAACACAGGCAAAGAAACAATGTTACGGGAATTCATCAGGAATAGCAAGAGTAACAGAGATCATGGGGACACGAAACGGGGAGACGAGGAAAACAATGTCAGATGTCCAGCTGGGTAGGTGACGGCCAGGGGCCAGACTCCTCTATAGCTGCATGGGACAGCTCCACTGGGCATCGGCCAAGGTTGCTCGGGCTCCGCAGTTGGTGAAAACAGTTTTGGTGTCTACATCAGCTGAATCAGCGAGTTGCAGGATACATGGTTACAAAGTATGATTCAAGAAACCCAGAGGAGGGAAGAGGGGGAGGGAAGGAGTTAAAAGTAAGAGGAGACAATGAGGGTGACGTGGGGAGAGAATAGGGGGAAGGAGTCAAGAAAGGGGAGCAGGGATAGGAGACGAAATAGGGAAAATGGAGGAAGGAGATAAGTACAAAGGAGGGAGGGGGTGAAGAGAAAGACAGTGGAAGGGATAGTAACGACAGAGACTGAAAGGGGCAAAAGGAGATGAGCAGAGAGAGGGATGAAGATGGGAGGAAAGACAGGTATATGAACAACTCATAGAACCGTAACTAGTGGCATAGCTATCATTAGTGCAGTAGGTGTAAGAACTAGGGTTGCCACCTGGCCTGTATTTTACGGACATGGTCTGTATTTTACTAACCTGGCCTGTATTTTTAAGGTCAGGCTGAGGAAAATATTGGTACACTGAGTGAAATCAAGTATTTTAGAGCTGTTTCACAACTCTACACAGAATCTTTTTCCCCTACCAGCTCTTGGCTACCTTAGAATAGAAACATTTAAATAATGGCCAATGCTTTTTTCTAAGAAAGGTGGCAACCCTAGACCAGTATCACCAGTGCCCGAGTTCCATGGGGCTCTCTGCACCCCACATATGGCTATATTTTGCCACTGAACTGGAAACTGAGGGGGTATTTTCTTGCTAACTTTAGGGCCTAGAACAGCCTTGCTACACTGCTGGCAGTGACACTATCTCAGGATGCTCTACTTCTAGTTTTAGTATGGGTAATAGTTGTATTGTTACTGCTAGCAGTAGCATCAGTCGTAATTGTTACTGTTGTTTTCATAGTAGTACCTGTGGCTGCAGTTGTTGTGTTACATTAATAACACTTGTAATAATAGTAGTAGAAGTAGTTGTATTAATAGTAGTAGTGGGACTACTGATAAAAGTAGCACCTGAGGAAGCTCTAGTACTTGAACCTGGCATCAGTGATCCACGAATAAGTAAGCAAACACTTTAATATCATATAAAATTCATGCCATGGCAGTGAAAATAATAATTGCGGCCCAATAACACATTATTTAGAGCAACTGTACTAATAAAACACATTCACACATTTATTCCTAAGTGTACAAGTCAAAGTCGAGTTTATTCCCATAGTCCAGAAAAAGTGACATGAGAAAAACTTGTTTCTACTGTCTACCAGATTGCATGTAACAATTACTTTACACATGGAACAACTCCTAGCTCTCACAACATCACTTGAGTGTGATTTTATATTGCTGCACAAACGTAACCACTTACAACCTGGTTTTGGTTAAGTATATTTGTTAAAATTAACACATACAAAAAAATGCAATGGAATAAACTATGTATGCAGGTGCACAGAATATAATCTTATTTTTTACCATTGTTAAGGGAGGGGCATCATGACCTTCTTGAGGCTTCACCTCTCATGAGTGGTGGCCCATTTCCACACCCACAAAGTAGAGAAGATCATGAGCAAATGACTAGCAGCCCACCTCAGTGACAACCAGCTCTTTGACAGCACCCAATGTGGTTTCAGACCCAACCACAGCACTGCAACCGCCTCACTGCTTCAATGGACAACATCGAACTTATCAATGACAGAAGAGATGCTGCAGCCCTCATCCTTCTGGATCTCTCAGCTGAATTGGATACCTTGTACCACTGCATCCTCATTCAGTGCCTACACGATTCAGGGACCTACAATACAATGGATCTGCTCCTTCCTGACCGGCCATACCCAGTCAGTCAGTCTGGCACCTTTCACCTCACATGCTGCCAATCTCATCTGATGAGTACCCAAGGATACTCGCTCAGCCCTATGCTGTTCAGCATCTACATGGCCCCACCCTCCAGCATCATTCGGACCCAACAAATCCATGTTATTTCGTATGTAGATACCCCCAGCTTATTCTCTCCCTCTCCGACAAAACTTAAAACACCCAGACTAACTTCTCCACACGCCTCAGACTCAGACAAGACAGAAGTAGTCATCTTCGGCAAAGACTACTCGATGTGGAACTCCCCCTGGTGGCCTGCTGATCTCGGACCCGCTACCGACCATGCGAAGAACCTTGGAATAGTGGTTAAAAATTAGCTCTCCATGACAAGCCAAGTAAACGCAGTCTTTGCCTCCTGCTTCCACACCCTTAAGATGTTCAAGAATGCCTTCAAGTGTTTTCCTCTCAACACCCACAGAACCGTCACCCAGGCTGTGATCACCAACAAGCTGAAATACAGGAGTGCACTATATGTAGGAATGAACAAACTACTGACCAGGAACTTCAGACTATGCAGAACTCAGCAGCCAGACTCACACCTAGACCCCACCCCCTCCCACATCCCCTGCATCCAAAAACCACCACTGACTTCCAAATTGGCTTTTTTCAAACTACTCACGAATACATACAAAGTCTTGCACAACATAGGTCCCATCTGGCTCAGCAATTGCTTACACTACCACAAACCAAACAGACACCCGTGCTCTGTTACACTCCTATTCGTAGACATTCCCTGCATATGCAGAACCAGACCTGGTGGCTGTGCCTTCTACCTCGCTCCTAAAGCCTGGAACAACCTGCCTCTATACATCAAAGCTGCCTCCTCATTTGTTGAATTTTGCAGAAAACTTAAGGCGTGGCTCTTAACCCAATTCTCCGCCCTGAGCTAGGTCCACGGAGAACCTACTTTCAACGCCAGGATACCCTTCCGGGTGAGTACACATAATATAACTCAACAATGATAATAAATAGCATATTACACTCTGCACATCTGCATACATACTTTATATATCTGTGAGTGAGCAGACAACATGATATAAAAACCTGCCCACTATACCATTATTGATCAATGGTATTCTTTGAAAGTTGTAAAGCATTCTGTCTGTTAACAGGGTCCAGCAAATTCATATAGTCTTTTAAAAAAAAAAATGTTTACAATTTTTCCTAGTGCTTCTCTCTGTCTGCTACCAATGTGGCATCTTTGCCTATCCGACTGCCTCGGGGATGGGAGATGGAGGCGAACATTGTTTAAAAATATAATCATATGGTTGGCACCAGCCGTGCAATGCCCATGGGGCTCAAATGGATGCAGCCCCCAAGCTATGTCAGTCTCCATGCGCTCTATGCGAAAAGTAATTTGTCTTGCAGATAAAAAGTACAAACATTTTGGTCTAAGAAATTAAGCATACTTCTTGATGGATATTTTAATTATTTGCTGCCATGCGATTACTAACAATTTTTAGCGCTATTTAAACATAAACGAAATAAAAGAAATATTGTGTTCTGACGTGGTTAAAAAATATATGTCGATCATTCTTTTTAATGTACATGATATGCAAATCTATGTAGGTTGGAATATGTGCCAGTATTGTGCAGGCCTCTATGCGCAACCTACAGAGGTTTTGAAGTTTACCAGAGGTATCTCAGCCTTTTATCCTTCTTAGTTTGATAAAAATGGATAACACTAAGCTCACAACAAAACACTTGACATTTACAGTTCCGAAAATCTCCAAAATCCTTTCCCCTGAGCGGGCTTCTCCTCTATGGAGAACTTCACACAGCCAGAATAGGACCCCATGAGACATGTTGCCTGACGTTGCCAGTATTACTCATGGAAACCAAAACCTGGCACAGCTTTCCAGGCATACTACCTGGAATGTTATGAATAGGTAATAAACATACAAATACGTTCAGGTGGAAGGGTAAAGCTTCACCCATACTTTTACATTTATTTTCGTTAATTGAGCTCACCGTTAGCAAATGAAAAGACAAAGGTGTTAAGAGGTATAGACTGCAACACCTAAAAATGGTCTCAAATGATTTAAAACACAAGTGTTAAAGTACTTTATTAAAAATATCACAGCACTATACAAATATCTTGTCTTCTGAAATAGTGCACAATCATGCCATGTGTGATGAAATACTGGTGGTCAGGGAGAGTTAGTCAATGGTTTTGTGCAGTAGCATTATGTGTTTTATTAAAAGCACTATAGCTGACGTTTTTCAATACCTTCCCAGTATATTTTTAGACGTTGCAATCTGCATTTATTGTATCCCTAACTCCTGTTGAAAACATCGCTTTATGTGAATGTTAGTGAGTAAGTAGAGTTATTGAAGTGTCAACGCCAAGCAAGGTAAGTGGAGAAACCATATGTTTATTGACCGTTCGTCTCCACAGCTTCCAGGGAAATGACCAAAAGTCCCTGGCAGTTTGAACATCAACATTCCATAACCATAGAGCTAGGCTAACACACTGATACGCAAGTAAATGCATTACTACAACATTTCCCTTCTTTACCGCACAAGCGAAAAGGAGAAGATGAAAATTTTAACTCTGCAAGGAAAGAAGCATAGAGACACAAGAGAAAAAGAAAGAAGAACAATGCAAAAGAGAAAAGATGGAAAAAAACACGAGACATAGCAAATAACATTTCATAGCAAAGAACAACAAAATATGCAATATATTTATGCAAAAACCAAGAAAAGAAACTTGAACAATATTAAAAGATTCATGCGTATCAACAATGTTCGAAGATTCATGCGTTTCGTTGGGACTCTCTTTCTACCACTTCTCCGCGAAAAGGGAGATTGAACAGAACTCCCAGGGACACTGGAATTGGAAACACCTTGATCAGACTTGTCCGACGAGTGTTCTAGTCCGATTTCCAGTCCCATTTGGCGTACAATTTGATTGGGAATCCTGTAAATCCTTGAGAGATTCCATCAACTCTTCCCGTTGACTCTTACTGCATAACGAGAAGTTGCATCCACACGAACAGGAGGCCCAAACTTAGACAACCCCTTAGGAACCTTATGAGGAAGCTTGATTTTCACCCAATCACTCACTTGAATCTTAGAACACCATTCGTTCACATCCTTGGCACCCTTGGAGGAAACTTCAACAGAGGCTTGCTCAGCTCATCACCCCCCCGTCCCACCTGTCAGAGAGGTGGTAGCCCTAGAACACAAACCCCATCGCCTCATCCAAGCAGGACACATACCAAAAGTGGCCACTCTCCCACGCAACAATTCAAAAGGACTCTTCCCAACAGCCAAACAAGGGGTGGTGCGATGAGCCCACAATATACTCTGCATGGCTTCTCTAACCTACACCCTGTTGGAAACAGCCCATTGAACACATTCAACAAATACGCAATTCATGCGCTCAATAAAACCATTTGCTTGAGGGTGATAAAGAGCGGCACGACGATGAACAATACCAGACTGACCAAGAAAATCAGACATTTCCTTTGAAACAAATTGCACCTTGTTATCGGACACTAATTCTTTAGGAAAACCCTCTCTGGCAAAAAGACTCTGAAAAAATCTGACAACTTCTTGAGTGTTGGGATCAACCATAAAATGTACCTCCCACCATTTGCTATAGTAGTCCGCAACAACTAAAGCAAACTTGTATCTGTTAGGTAGAGCATTGAAAGGTCCAACAAAGTCAACAGCCAACCTCATCCAAGGTCCACTGGGAAGTTCCACAACTTGTGTAGGAGGAGTAACCGTTTTGACCACCTTGCCACTTGAGCAACAGATAACGCAACTTCTGACTGCATCATCGATTTGACGATCCATGGAAGGCCATCAATAGACAGCACGAATCCTGCGTTTGGTGCTGGTCTGTCCAAGATGACCCTCATGGTCGGCATTAACAATGCGAGCCCTCAAACAAACAGGAGGCACAAACGTATCACCACGCAAAATCATTTCACCACCCTCCAGTGAAAGTTCATCAGCAATCTTGGAAAACGGTTGTAGCTCACCATCAAGATGCTTTTCCTTGGGCCAACCGTGAACAATATAATCCTTAACTTTCTTAAGTAAGCAATCAGAATCCAAAGCATCAAACTATTCCTTTTTATTGAAACAACCAACGGCTGCAATTAAACACTCCTCATCATCGTCACCCCCAGGTAAGTCAACCTCACAGCAAGGTAACGGTGATCTAGAAAGAAAATCAGCTCTAGTATTTCTTCCACCAGGAATATAATCTACCAAAAAATTGTATTGAGGCAATTTAGAAATTAATATGGCAATTCTGGGGGTATACTCTTTCACCACAAGACCACTCAAAATGGGAATAAGAGGCTTGTGATCAGTCAACAACTTGAAAGTCCTCCCCCACAAAAAGGTCTTGAATCTGTCGACAGCCCAACAACAAGCCAGCAGCTCCCTCTCAATAACGGAGTAGTTGTTTTCACTTTGACATAAAGAGCGGGAGGCAAACCCAACAGTGTGCTCCACACCCTGCTTGATTTGAGTAATCATACCACCCAGACCATCCAAACTGGCATCAACAGAGACAATGCACTGCAACAAAGGATCAAAAGGGGTTAAAATTTCGCAAACACCAAGCTCATGCTTGATCTGATCAAATTCACTTTGACACGCCTGATCCTACAAGAAGGTAACCCTCCTCTTGAGAAGTTCACGTAGATGGACCGTCTTGCAGCAAAATTGGGGATACATTTAGTATAGAAATCACACACCCCCAAAAACGAAGACACTTGTTCCTTCGACTTAGGGCAAGGAGCCTTAATGATAGCATCAATCAACCCCTCTCTCGGTAGAAATCCCTCACCGGAGATGCGATGGCCCAGATACTCAATGGAGTCTACACCAAAAACACACTTAAGTTTGTTGGCAACAATCCCCTTCTCATGCAACCTGTTCAAAACTTCAGTAAGATTCTTGTCGTGCGAAGCCTTACACTTTCCCGCCACCAAGATATCATCCTGGAAGACAACAGTATTCTCATTTCCCTCCAACACCTTTTCCATAATGCGCTGAAACACGGATGCTGTCGAGGCAAGTCCGAAAGGCATCCTCTTAAACTGAAAAGTTCCAACGGGGGAAACAAAAACAGTAAGATGCTTGCAAGACATGTGCAGCTCAACCTGATGGTACGCAGAGGATAAATCAATCTTAGAAAACCATTTAGAACCTGCAAATTTGGAAAGGATATCATCAATACGGGGTAATGGGTGGGAATCAACCCATATCTCCTTGTTCAAACTGCGCAAGTCAATGCAGACCCTAAGATTACCATTTTTTTTGCGGGCCACGACCAAAGGATATAACCATAAGGATGACTCCACCGGCTCAATAACCCCCGACTCACACATCCTCTTGAGTTCCTCTGCCAAATCATCTCTGACACTAAAGGGTACATTGCGCAACTTGTGTTTACAGGCACAGCTTGATCCTTCCTCTCGATGAGATGTTTGAAACCTTTAATGTGCCCTAAATTGTCAGCAAACACACTACCGAACTTAAGAGCCCAATGAGAAAAGCCATCACCATACACACCATCATCAACAACAGACACAGGTTCCTTTGTCCCAGGCCTAAGAGTCATGCCAAACAAACCCTGGTGGTACCACCCCAAAATGTTCAAGCCTTTTTTTGCAACATACACCTTTCCACTGATACATCTCTCCTTGAACACCAACTTGGTTTAAAAAAAACCTTTCAATTCAATCCTCCTGCCCTCAGACGAAACAGGATTCCTGTCAGGAGGTTCCAGTAACTTATCCGTCCACTTGCACTCAAACAATTCTTCAGTGATCATTGTCATTCGCGCACCTGAGTCTACTAGTAACTGAATGGATTTCCCATCAACAATCACATCCACAATAGGATCAACACATTCTTCACAATCATCCTTGACCACTAACATTAAATCATTCATGGAACTAACAACATCCACTGACATGTCACACTTATCCTCATCAACATAGACCGCGTTGACATTTCCTCTGGAATTACACACTTTGGAAAAATGCCCTTGTCTACCACACTTTCGACAAGAAGCATTCCTCGCAGGGCACAAACGAGAGTTGGGGAAATGTGAAGGGAAACCACACTTCGGACAAAGATTCCTTTGTTGACCCATTTTTTTCTCAGGCCTAAAGATAGGAAACTTATTCCCCTTTTGTTCACTGAGTTGTTTCTCCCCATGGTCTTTCCCTTCCTTTATTGCACCAATCGCAGCTTTGTCAGGTTTCAACTCTCTAGACGCTTTATGTGATAATTCTATACTTTTAACAATAGAAATCGTTTCTTGTAATGAGAGATTTTTCAACGTGAGAAGCTTTTCTTGGACTTTTTTATCCCTGCAACGTACCACAACTTGATCTTTGATCAACTGCGAGGTGAAATGTTCAAACTCACACTCGGACGCCAATATACGCAGAGCAGCTACAGAAGATACAATACTTTCATCTGCTTCTTGCTCCCTAGTGAAGAACTTGTGCCTAGCCACTACTAAACTACCCTCAACATCAAATTGCTTTTCTAGCATAGCGACAGCTTGTCCAAACTCATTGAGAGGCTCTTCACCTTCCACTACTTCGAGAGGTGGTAAATGTTCAAGAACGGCTTGTAAATTTTTTACGTTCTGCACTGAACCTGATCCCTCCCATGGCCCCTAAATAGTTTGTAAAGGCCCTATACCATACTTTCCACCTGACAGGTGGGTCTCCTGGAAGCTGTAAGAAAGGAGGGGGGAGCCTGTAAACTTTGCATGTTGATGAAGAAGAAAAAAAAATAAGATAGAAAAGTAAATGCACAAAATTGATAACAGCATAGAAGAGAACAGAACAATGCTGAAATACACCAAAATACACCAACATCAACTTTGTGGAAGAACTACTTCCACCCCTCTTTTTTTTTAAATGTTAGAGAATGCCTACTTAAATAAGCAACAACAGTGTCCTACACACTTAAATATTTAAAAGACAATTTTCAGGCTTCAATATACACCAATCCACAATGTCACGAAATCCAGTAAAGTGGGAAGATGTGGACACAAACAGAAAAATACCCAAAGTCTTGGACGAGTACCAAAAAAAAAATGTTAAACTTGGCCACGTGAAATAAAAATGTGCCTCACCGGTGATTTCCAACATTCAGATGTGAAGTCAAACCCCAAATGCAACATGGTGTATCTCACCGGAAAAGAAAACTCAGTTTCCTGCGCATTCATTGAGTGCATTCAGAGAATGGGACTTGGCTGTACTTTAGATTCCTCAGCGCGTACAGCTGAGAAAAGGAAATCGAATTTGACGACGTGTGTGAACATAGCGGACTGCATACGTCACACACACAACATTCAGGAAATCCAGGAGGTGCGTGAACATAGCTGATGGCGTACGTCACGCAATGACCATTTGATGACATCACCAGTAGAGGCACGGCACCTGAAGGGAGCGGATGGATAGACTCCCTTACAGCGCCCCTCACAGACAACGGACGAAGGCAGACCAGAGAATGCACTCACCGGTCAAATCTCCAGATCAGCACCGGCAGCATAGGGAAGGCAGACAACAATGAAACCGTGCCGAGACACGACATCCCATCGGCACAATTAATCCTCCCTGGGCATACTAACTTCTGGTTCCTTGGGTACAGCAACACACAGCTCGGCAGCCCAGCAGAATGAAGATTTGAGTGGCACAACAGACCAAGACACAACGTCACATCAGTACTTTCTGGCCTTAAACCAACGCTGGCAATCTCTTGAAATCCATAGACACAGGAGTGCACACCGGAAGAGAGCTCCAAACAAAATTGAAAGTGAAGTCCAGGACACTTGATCTCACGCAACCACAGCCACACGCATGGGTGATGGAACGGTAGACCAACTCGTCGCCAATTGAAGTGACCACGCCAAGCAAGGTAAGTGGAGAAACCATATGTTTATTGGCGGTTCGTCTCCACAGCTTCCAGGGAAATGACCAACAGTCCCTGGCAGTTTGAACATCAACATTCCATAACCATAGAGCTAGGCTAACACAGTGATAAGCAAGTAAATGCATTACTACAGTTAGGCAGTGCACCCTAAAGTGTTGTCCAGTCTGAGAAAGTATTCTTTACATGTTTTTCCTGTAAAGTGCATGTGAATACAATAGTGTGTGTTTCTGGATAAATAAGCATTCTTTTATGGACTGTCCATTTCGTAGACATTTTTGTAGACTCCTTTAATTGTGATGTTTTGTGGGACCTGTCTGAATGTCCATTTATTTCTGTGAATGTACATTTACTTGTTTGTATGTACATTCCTTGGTACAATTATACATTGTATGATTGAAATGTACATTGGTAAGGATCAATGTACATTAGTGTGTTAGAATGTAATATTATCAAGGCAAATATACAGTTCCTTAGACTCAGCTCCATAAGTTATAGGTAGTAAATGAAGTGGACTCTGTATCAGCTTCTTAATGTAAAGTCCATTTCATGTTGACTTACAGAACTTGTAATAGTAATGTCTTTCTGCAGTACTGCAAGCTTTATGTTTTTTGGATATTACCACAAGTTTGTTCACTATAGATAATCTTTTTGTTTTAATCTATTTTTATTAGAGTTTTCCACGTAACAATACATAATGCAGAACATCACATCCATCAACAGTGCTACTCGGGATTCAACGTACAATCGTACAAAGTTACAATAATACAGTACAGCGTTGGCATATCAACCACGCTCTAATCACAGTGAGTTGAAGACACCACCCTTTTTAACAGTACACTTCAGGGATATAATACAGAGGGAGGTCCATCCCTATCTTCTCCCATATCTATATCACAGTATTTGAGCTAAGGACCCCATATCTTATAGAACTTTTTCAGGCATCCCCTGCCTTATAGGTGACCTTTTTGCTATCATATAGAGGTCCATCCCTGTTCCCCATTCTCGGTGAGTGGGCAATTCAGGGGCACCCCAGCGTTTAGCCACAATTTTGGTTCACCACTATGAGAAATAGAGTGACTATAGAGAAGCACTCACTTTTGATAAATAGATAAAACCCAAATTCTTATAACGCTACTTTTCGTTCTTTTTGAAAGCGTGCTACAGCAGATGCGCGTATAGTCTAAAAACCACGCTCATATGACTAACCACCTACTACAAGTAACTAGGACTTGTCCGCTGTGCACAATTGCTTTTGGTCATTACCAAGAATTAACTCATGAAAGTGTTTCAATAAATCTTCCAAAACTTTATCAATAAACAATTTGTTTCAACAATCTAAATTAATACTGTTTTCCAGACGTTTTTAAAACTTTTAAATCATTTTTACAGGATGTAAACACATTCTTTCATGGTGTACAATCACTTTATGCAAAAATCAACACATAGAAGCTTCAAATTCATTTCATTTCAGAAGTGCCCAATGCATTTCGGGCCATTGGCCCTTCCTCAGGGGCCTCAAATCTACAAAATACATAAACATTGTATTTGCATATATTGTTGGGATCTAGTTAAAATGTTCATGCACAGAAAGTCGATTTCATGTAAATCAATCATCTAAATATATCTTTATGTTTATGTATTTTGTAGATTTGAGGCCCCTGAGGAAGGGCCAATGGCCCGAAATGCATTGGGCACTTCTGAAATGAAATGAATTTGAAGCTTCTATGTGTTGATTTTTGCATAAAGTGATTGTACACCATGAAGGAATGTGTTTACATCCTGTAAAAATAATTTAAAAGTTTTAAAAACGTCTGGAAAACAGTATTAATTTAGATTGTTGAAACAAATTGTTTATTGATAAAGTTTTGGAAGATTTATTGAAACACTTTCATGAGTTAATTCTTGGTAATGACCAAAAGCAATTGTGCACAGCGGACAAGTCCTAGTTACTTGTAGTAGGTGGTTAGTCACCACTATGAGACCCATATTGCTAAAGAGGAGTTTGGCACTGGGCACGTCTACCTAAGTGGGTATCCCCAACAGGACGAACTTGGGGTCCATCGGTAGGCACTCGCCCAATATCTTATTAAGTTCCTCCACTAAGGATTCCCATTATGAGCATATCAAAAGGCAAGACCACAATGTGTGCATGAATGACCCATTGTCTTCCCCACATCTCAGACAGTTAGGGGCCTCTGCCCTACCAAATCTATGTAAACTGGCCCTATCATAATATATCCTCTGGAGGACCTTAAACTGAATAAGTCGTAGGCGGGACTTGATTGCAACCTCTCTGGTGTGCATCAGGGCTGCCTCCCAGTTTATGTTGCCCAGTTCCCCCACCTCTCCCTCCCACGTTGCCCTCAGTTTCATTAGGGTGTCAGGGACGTTATTAAGAATGATCTTATATGTCCATGAGATCGCTTTCCCTTCTATCTCACCATGTAGGAGCCTTCCCTCCAATGGCGCATATTCCGGGAGGTCATCTTTTACAATCTTTTCCGCCTGCCTGGCATTCTGTAGTTGCAGCTATTTAAAATATTGGGTATTATGTAGGTGATATTCCCACTGTAAGGAACTAAAGGGATCAGAATTGCTTACTCTATGAGGTTACCCAGCTTAGAGATTATGATAGTGTCCCACTGTCCAAAACATTTCGGTTTCCCAAATTCCTTCTAACGTCTTCCTACCCAAAGGGGCATCTCTCAGGTCACCCTCGTACCCCACTTTGTCAGTCTCTCTAGGCGTCAATGGTCAACTTGGTCGCTGTCAATAGGTTCTTTGACCACTTCTCCCCATATAGCTAGTGCAGGTGTGAGCGGATTTTGGAATTGGGTCTTCTCCAGCGCATACATTGGGTGATCCCCGGGCATATACTCCCAGTCATTGACCACTATTAAGTGTGCTGCCCAGTAGTATGCCTGAATGTTGGGGTGGTAGATGCCCCCACTATACTGATTCCTCTGTAGTATCCCAGTGCCACCCTAGGGTGACCCCCATTCCATAGCAATGTCTGGACTTCACCATCTATTTTGACAAAAATGTTGTCTGGGATCTTATATTATGTATTTTGAAGGATATTCAAGAGGTTCGGAAGTGTAACCATCTTCTACATAGCCGCCCTTCCTAGCAGCGTCAGAGGCAGCTACCTCCACCTTTCAACATCTCCATGGAAGTCTGCAAGTACCGTCCGAAGGTTGTGGTCTGGCTGACCTCTTTGTTGGAGGTCACATATACACCTTGATACTTAAATCCTTGCCTATCGATTCGCAACTGACCTGGGCAGGGCAGTCCATTTTGTCAAAAGGACCTCCAGCTGGGTATAGGCTCGGCTTATCCCAATTAATTTGGTAACCCGAGTGGGCTCCATATCTTTTGAATATCTGAAATATTCCTGGTAGCGTCTCAGTCAGCTTAGTTACATACAAGAGAATATCTTCGGCATATATTAATATCTGTTTGTTTCCCCTCTCTCCCTCCCTCTCTCTAAAACCTGAGAGGTCTGGATGAGCACGAGGGCGAACAAGAGGGGTGATATAGGGCACCCTTGCCTTGTACCCCTCTTGATGGGGAATTCGGTGGACAGTTTGCCATTTACCCTGATTCTGGTGACCAGGTTTTTATAGAGCAGGTCTATTCAGGTCATAAATTTGGGGCCAAACCCAAACCTTACCAGAGCCTGTTTCAGGAAGGGCCAGTGCACTACATAAAAACTTTGTACCAAATAACATGTTTTCCCCAAACATTTGAGACCATTTTACTATAACATTGTCCCTATGTAGATTAGAACTACCTGTGCACGCAGGAGGAGTGACTGAAGGAAGAAGAGCAGAAAGAAGAGCAGTTTGCTGGTTAAGTTGCAGGACGGACTGCTCACAGCAGCAATTTGTCTTTGTGAGGAAAGTGGTTAATGACGTGTGTGCCTCTTCTCTATGTAATAAGGTCACAGTTCCTTATTAGGGCAAGTCAGGTTTGTTTGTAAATCCTTAGCTCAGTCCTGGGAAGCTGTGGCTCAGAACAGTCAGGCTTTGTCAAAAGAACAAATTCAAGCATGAAGAAGTACTAGAACAATTGAATAAGAAGGAAATGCAACACAATAGAAATCTGACACCAATTTATGAAAATAGGTTGTATTTTTATCTTTAAATAGACACCTCAAAGACTTAAACCTGGAGAAGGTTTCCAGAGATAAGAATTTTTAAAGAAACAATATATCACAGATTTTCATTTAGTGTAATAAATCATTGTAATCTGCTGCAACTCTTGGTCTAGGGTTAGCCACGACAAGTAACTTGAAAATGGCTGTAAAGGCACTCTTGTCAGAACCAATTCCAGCCGGAAGCCAGTGACAGGGACAATTAGTTCCATTTCAACAGTTACCTCGCAGTCAAAGCAGTCTCCAGTCCAGTTTCAGGGTCTACAGGTGAACCGCCATTGCAATCAATGGAGTGGTCCTGTTGCAAGGGATGCAGGAAGCTGAAGATGCTCAAGGATATTGAGGATGCTAAGCTAGTGTCAGGGGCCTTCTTGTGGTCACCACTCAGTCCATGAACACTGTTGGGTGACTTTAACCTCAGGGATTGATGTCCCTCGAAAGCCGGGAGAAGCCCAGCCAAAAATCAGTTGCCGATTACTAGCCAGTGTTACTTTTATTTTGAGTTTCAGATGTGATGCTTTCAGTGCTTGGATAACTCTTCCCTTGAAGCCTGAGGTATGGGCTACAAATAGGGATTCCTGCCCATGGTGTGGGGATGTGATGTTCACATTTTTTACACTACAGAGATAGAGTGGAAGAAGTGAACATCATGTCGCCCACACTTAAGTGATGTTAGATAGTTCGTCCGTGAACGACTATCATTGTGATTAGTTTGGGTCTGGAACATTTAGATACAGGCAGAAAGGATGTATATTTTAGCTGTTTTTGAAAACTCAGAAGGGTCAGTGGAGCTCTTAGCTCCGGAGAGAAAGATGCTACAGCAACTAAAAAGGTTTGAATTAGTGCCAAATATATTTTAAATGTAAGCATTTTGAGCAGATCTCTTTGACATTCAGGGATATGAATAAGTGCTGCTAGATATGGGGGTTGATTTAGATGAACCGCTTTATAAGCAAAGTATCCGATTTTTAATTTTATTCTCACAGCAATGAGAAGACAGTGGAATTGGTCAAAGATGGAAGTGATATGGTCTATTTTACAGATAGAAGACAAGACAGGAGGTGGGGGCTGACTGTAGTATTGCTCTATGGATAGCTAGTTGGGATTGTGTGATGCCTTTCTAAACAGCAATTCCTGAATCAAAGCGAAAGAAAACCAGGGTATGTGAAGCAGTTTTGAGCAGGGATGGAAGAAGGATATTTCTGGGTTTCGTCAGGTGATGTAGATGGAACTTAGATCATTTGGCTTTTCTGTTAATGCCATTGATTTTACTGAAGAATCATAGGACAGGTCAAAGCAGTCTTAGTTGAGTTTGTCAAAAAAGTTTTAGGTTAAGTGTGTTTCTTCGGAGAAAATGGTAAATTCATTTTTTAAGGGTTTAGTGCAGGACATTTTTGGACCAGCAGAGTTTAAGTTATGCAAGGGTGTGACTGAGGGTGAGAATGTCATGCCATCATAAGGGCTGCTTCAAAGTGGGGAGAGGATGTGGTCTAACAGCTAGAGCAGTCGACCTCGAAGCTGGGTAACTGGGTTCGAGTCTTGGCAGGGATGCTTAACATCATGTGATTCTGGGCAAATCACATAATTTTCCATGTGCCTAAAACAAAAAAACGTATGTGTCCATCTGTAACGCAACGGGTGCTCATGTAAAGCGCACTGATACCTTCGGGTCGAGTTCATGCTATATAAAACAAAAAACACAAAAAAAAGTGGCGAGGAAATGAGAGATAGAAAAGACAGACAAGGAGAGTGGAAGAAAGGGCAAAAAGCAGAGGGAATAATGCGGAGCCTTGGGGATAGAGAGGGAATTCCCTAAGGCATGAATGAACAGAGCAACAGTGTTTTATGGGCAACTGACGATAGGCATTTAAGCAACCTATAGGAAGGCGAGGAAAAGGATGTATTATGAACGTCAGGGGGGTATCAAAAGAGCAAATTAGGTTTTTGGTAGGCTTTAAGGTGACAGTGACAAATTAGTGGATGAAAGAGAGTAGAAATAATGGCACACTGTTTAAGAGTTTGTAAGGCAAGTCAGAGAGAGCCCCATGGAAGCAGACGACTGCAGAGTTGCTGCACATTGCCTGTACTCAGACCTCTCATAAGCCTCTCCCTAAAAGTTAAGTTAGCTGAGTTTTCACTGCTTAAAGTGAAAGATGCAAAAAAGAGCAGGGTTTCTGGGAGAACCAGGACCATCAGGGATAGAGATTTTAATTGGGTTGGGTAGGAGAGGGCTAGGGTTGCAGGAAGAGTAATGCTTCAAATGGGTAATTCTAAGTTTAGGTATTTACTGTCATACATTAAGTGCTTCATGTTCAGAGGAGACAGTATTCTCTTTTCTGAATCAAATGAGGTTGGGATTGGGATTGTAAATCCTATCTGTCAAACTCAATTTGCTGCAAGCATGTCTGCAGCGTATTCATTTTCTCATGCTGTGGTTACTGCCATTCATCCATATCCTTTTTTCAATATGTCTGATTTAGCCCCATTGGTCATGTTAGAAATCCTTTGAATCATCATTCTTTTTGGAAGTACTTTTTTTACGCTATTAAGCATTCCCTTGAATAAGCCCTAGTTCATGATCCCTTGACCTCATACAGGAGTTAAACTTAAAATATACCCACTATGCCATCTGTAAAACATGTGAACTTATTCTGCATACTTGTAAATACATTGCAGTTACATTTCATCCATGGCTGTCACATATTTTCATAAAAGGTATCACTATTTATCATTCTTCTGTTATTATTTTTATTATTTCTCATGGGCTTATTCCACATTTGGAAATTGTTTCTGTGTTGTCATGAACATTAATTTACTAAAATGCAGAAGTGACATCATGCACAAATTAGCCAGCAATGGCATCACATGGTTGATCCCTGGACCCAGCCTTGGTCACTCAGTAGCCTCCTATGTATTGCTACGATGAACCCTCGTCAGGAAATGTAAACTTTAAAAAGAAAACATGGACTTGTTTTAACTTTATTTAATTTGCTTTCCTGTGACTGCCTTCATGAACCCTGAGATCAGGGTTAACAAGGGCAGTGCCAGGGTTATCAAATGACAAGCCAGCTGTAACAATTTCTACCCCTGATTACCTCCAAGTGACATCCATGTATACTGTGAAGGCATCATAGATTATCACACTAATTTTATATGATTTATGCATTATTAGTGCCAACATGTTTCCCAATGTCGGCTACATTTGAGAATAGGGGACTGCTGGAACATAACTAAGCCATGAGTAGTCGATGAGAGGTATGAATAAAGATTATACTGCACCATTTGCTACTAATTTCCCAAAACCTCATTTAAGAGATAAAGGTTTTCCAGTCCTAATAGGATGAGGCCAATGCACACTGGGTTTTGGAATATTCCCTCTACCACTGCCTGCCCCGGAAACTAAAATTCCAAATTTCAAATCCTACTAGGTCTACCAACCCAATATGTATTAAAGTGCAAAATTTCACTTTAATTTTTTTTAAACTCCTCGAGGAGAACCCTGGCCATACCAATGTTAGTGGCCAAGCGTGCTTTAAAATGCATGACTGGGCACATAACATCCAGAAAAATGGTCCTTCTTGTTATGCAGAATACCACACGTCATGTTCACTCTGATTCGGAAAATTGCTGCACCTCCATTGTTGGAAGTGTTAGCACCCCACCCCACCCCCAAAGTGTGCATCTAGTTGCGCCCTGGTTGGCTCATATCATCAGCATCAAACCCAAAATATAGAGCAATTCCTTTTGGTTCTCAAAGTGTTTGGGGCCAGTCCTTTCAGAAGTCAGAGGTGTAACAAATGTTTTTCTCTTGGAATTTCACAAAGTGTTCTGAATAAACAAAGCTTTATTTAATGGCCTGACTCTGTGATTTAATGTTCTTATTTAAAGGATCTCTAACTTTAAATTCCACTCATTCTTTATCTCAATACCCTTCACCACTCCTATGTCATTATAGTATGGCAATACCGACCGGCCACTTCAGATGCCATCAACAATTTACTCTTCCCTTACAATGCCTGTCATGATGTCCTGCTAGTTAGCGAACGCGCACTGTATCACACACAACACATAGGAACTGCAGGAATGCCAAGTCTGTAAACGTGGAAAGCATTTTTCTTGAAATAACTGCACCGGGTCACAGTAAATATTATTGGTTTTTATTGAACAACGGTTGACAGCCACAAGGGTGGCTGTTGCCTGTTTGGTTTCTTATTAACTCAAGGACGTTCTGGCTAGTTAAATATAGGTTTTATGTCAAATCCATATAGAATATAAATTCCAATAATACCACAGGAGCAGAGAAGTATATGGAGAGAGACATCCTATCATAGAAATATGTATGACGAATAAAGAAAAAGAATGCAGCGGACATTGCATCCAATTCAGAAAAAAGGTTTGCCACGGAAAATATTTCATAGCCTTCGACACTGTGTTATGAGGAAATTAATTATTTCCTATTTATTTATTAAAGGTATTGTATAGCATGGGCCAGGTTAGAAGGACAGTGGAGTGCTTATAGTACAAATTTACAGTAAATGTATGTTTCCATATGCTGCAGTAATAATTAAGCCAGTTCTTTTTGTTTAACACTGACAATAATGCATTGAAAATGCAATATTTCCCTGTGCAAGACTTTGGTACATTTTCTAGGTGTATGAGAATTTTGGGGGCATTTACAGTTTTTTGGGTAACCACCGAAACAATGGACAATGACGAATCAGGACCACTGATTGCTCGAATCTGGATAACAAACTCTCAGTGTGAGAGTCGGTTTTGAAAATCAAACAAAAATGCTGAGTGGGAACAAAGGACATGGTGCCTGCTCGCTGTTTTTTTAAGCCTGCAGCGGAACGGCAGCACCGACGGCTTCAATGCAGGCTTAGAGACCCCCGACAGAAACGTGGGGGGTCTCCATGTTGGGTGGGAAGTCCTCCAATAGGATCAACTTTAAACTTCATTAAATGACTGCTCGTCAACTTTAAATGAGCTCCTGCATAAGACCAGCTTGCTAAGTGTCAGAAAAAGTATAAACTTCAAAGAAGAAGTCTGAACTTTATGAGACCTGGTAATGTGACAGGTAGCAAGACGGATGGCAGATTAAGACTGTTTGTCCCTATGTATGTATCTGTGTGATATTTCTGCAGCGCAAACTTAACCAAAAGGCAGTGGAGTGCTGCATAGGATCAAAGACAAGCATAAAGTCAACAAGCAATAGGAGAGGTAGCAGGTTTGTGGACTGTTAATGCATTGCTACTTAGAGTTCTTTAAATTGGTGTATCTTCGACTATTTCCTAAATTAGAGCAGCATTCGAGAGGTCCTGATGGAAACCGGGATGTTGTCCCGAATTCTGGGTGCATAGATGGAAAAGGCACACTTACTTGTTTTCTTCATTTTTATACTTCTTAGTCTGCAGTCTGATGGGGTTCTGGTTGCGCATACTGCTGATAACAACCAGAAATGGTGAAGTGGTCTGCATGATAAACAAGGGTGCTGGTAGTGACTGATTTGTAATGATGCAGCTGGTTTTGAAGATGGTGCAGGTGGGCACGGGGAGCCAATGGAGTCCCACCAAGATGGGGGGATGTGATCAGATTTTTTCAGGCCTTGAATGAGATATGCTGTGGCATGTAGGATGCCCTTAATTGGTGCCAGTGTGGAGTTTGGGAGGCTTTGAGTACAAAGGCTTGATCAGCAATCCTGAAGTCATTTACTGGAAGAAATAGCTTCACTGTGTTCAGAAGAGAGAGATGGTACCAGGCAGTCTTTGTGTTTTTGGCAATGTATTCCTTGAGAAGGAGGTCAGTGTTCAGAGTGAATCTAAGTGACTTGGTATATCATGAAAGTTTGTGTTCAAAGTCATCAATGTTCATGCCATTGAGCCAGGTTTGTACTGTTTCTTGTTTGTTGCTCTAAGTAAATAACAGGAATTCTATCTTGGTTGGATTCCACTTCATGTAGAAGCTGGACATCCAGTTCTGGATAATGTGCAGACAGTGTTAGAGGCCCTGCAATCCTGAAGCAGAGAGGTTTTTCAAGTAGTGGTGTATTTCATCGTCATATTGGTAAATCTTGATACTGTTGTCTGTGAGTAGAGTTTTGAAGCAATCTAAACTATGTAGTCTGGGCTTTATGAGCTAGCAGAATGTATAACAGAAAGCGACTGTGTCTTTAAGTACTATAAGCTGTGTTTTTTGGAGGGAGGCTTGACTACCTAGCAATGTAGAAACAAAAACAAATAGAATATAGTAATTGTTTGCTCATTTTCTTATCATAGGGAACCTACTTGGGCCATTATTACAAATGGACAGTGTTTGGGACTAGTAATTATTAGCACCCCAGAGTTAACAATATCAAGGGTACAAACAACCATGGGGGTTTAGAATTGTCAAGTATTACAAGTGGAGCCTTGTGATGCCACTGAGGACTGAGGAATTACCCGGAGAATCTATAATTGGATGTTCAATTTCCCTGGTTATTACCCCCGATTGCTGTATAATATTGCACATCTGCTTCTGTCCCAAACTTTCTTTAATGTAATTACCATTTGTCTGTCAATCAATCTTGCTGGGATACAGGGAATCCCATTGCATGTTTTTGTTTGTAATGTCTAGGAAATATGAGATGATAAGTGGTTATCGAGTCCTGATCTGCAGTTCTGCACATTTTACCTTTTTGACACTCTCTATGTGACTTGGTTTCCGTGAGTACTTCAGCAACATGTCTCTGATGTCTCTGATGAGAAAAAGTACTCTATTTGTATAAGGGGCCAAGAGCAAAGAAATTAAAGTGACCAAAAGAAAGAGTGTATAGGAGAGCAATGTAGAGTTAGAGGATAATGTGAAGAGGCAAAAGTCCACTTTTCCATTGGTACACCCTGTGTCCTTAGCAATAGGAACAGATTTCAGATTGTGTTTAAAATGAGCTTCTCAAAGCATAAAACTTGAGACACCTAATAGAAACAAGTTGCACCAAGTTCAGCACAATGTTCTCTTTGTTACTTTCCAGTAGTCAGGCAGTTGGTTTTCCAATCTGAAAGTATCTTCATATGCTACTATTAGGATATTTATCCTCAGCCTTCCTCAGAGACCGGTATGGGATACCTGCAACACTGTAACACATTAATTAAGCAGTATCTTGTGTTGTCTATTACAGTATAGTATAGGCTAGCAGAACAATAATCGCTACACTACCTTCATCAGGGAACACCTGAAAGCACTCAAATGTCACTACTAACTCATCCATGAAATGTTAAAAAGTAACTGCATTGCCATCAATAACTTCTTCAAAGTGAAGGTCAACAAAATTACACAGCACTTTGATAGCACAAAGGTTCTAGCGATCTCTCTAATATCCACTTCTTGCTAACTCGCTCCCACCTAATCTACACTGAGAGCTTCTGATGCTTCCTTTAGACACTAAAATCAACATCGGATTAATATTTGACAAAGCCCTAAAACAACTCCTGAACATTATCAATGTGTACCCCACCCAAGGCACTTTCTTCAACTTTTCCAAGACTAGACAAATCTTGCCAACTGTTCACTCATCTCACAGCTACCATTTCTGGGTGAGGTAATCAAATAGATACAGCTCAATGCAATGAAAAAAATCAAGAACTCCAACTCTACCAGTCTGAATTTAGTTCCAAATGCAGACCTGAGACAGTCACTGTCTGGAAAATGTTCAGAAATGGATTTCAATAATGAGCCTTGACAGCGCAATACCTAAACCAGTACCTACTTACCTACTTATGCCTACTACCGCTTCTGGTGTATAAGCCATCAACCAGGACTCTCCAGCTATCTCTGTCCTGGGCTTTTCTTCTCAACCTGACTCCAGATGTAACCGATCTCCATGAAGTCAGCCTCAAAGCCTTGATGCCAGGTGTTTCTTTGCTTTCTGTTGTAGTTATAATTGGAACTCTGTTCCTTTTTTCCCCTCCTTCACCTTGCCTTTCCTCCTTTCCCTTCTCCCGTTCCCCCTCCCCTTTTTCTCCCATTGGTACGTACCTCTCTGTAGAATCTTCAAGTGAAGCTCACTGTAGAATGTTGAGTGTGCTTCAAACGTCAGCTGGTGCTTGAGGATCCATGTCGAATAAACGTTCTTCTTCACCACATTCAGAGTACTTTGTTTACTTCAATAATTTGGCGACGAGGATGGGATGTTCCGTATACTGTGTTTGCAGACTCATGTTCCCCCTATACTCTCATTAATGAGTGTTCATTACAGGAAAACTCATGAAGCAAAGACTAAGCATTATTGCCTCCTGACGTCAACCCGGGGGGTTACAACCATGACCCTATACCTCTGGTGGGCATGGTTCTCATGCATATCAGCTTCAAGGACAGATCCACCTTGGGAAAGGTTTATATTACGAAAAATGGCTCAAATTTGTTAGGGTGGAAACACCAAAAAGACTTGGGGATCAAGTTGGATCCCAATGCACCTGAACCAGCGTATTTGGTTGAGAGATCTGTTGTTGGCAAAGAAGTGTGTGAAAAGTTTCCAGAGGTATTCTCCGACAACTTAGGGTTACTAAAAGGTTTCATGCACAAAATTAAGCTAAAGAAACAACACAAACCTGTTGTTCACAAAGCCAGATCTATTCCGCTGTTAGTAAGGGACCCCCTCATAAAAGAATTAGACAAATTGGAAGCTAGTGGTGTGATTGAGAGAATCGAGAGCTCTGAATGGTTAGCTCCCATTGTAATAGAATCCAAGGAAGGAGGGAAGAGCATTCGTTTATGTGTTGACCTTAGAGATCTAAATTCCAACATTTGGGTGGACAGACATCCTCTTCCCAATATCAACGAGATGCTTAGTGTCATACATGGAGCAAAGTATTTCAGCGTCTTGTACCTTTCTGCAGCTTACCACCAGGTAGCTCTCCATCCTGACTCCAAAGCCCTCACCTCCTTCATTACTCCTTTTGGGGCATACCAATTTTGCAGAATGCTGTTCGGTTTAGCATCTGCCGCGACAGTGTTCCAGCGTATCATGCAACACATTCTACAGGGGACCAACAAAGTGTTATGCTTCCAGGACGGCATCCTAATGTATGGGGAGTCAAAGGATGAACATAACAAGGTGTTAGAGGAGGTCCTTAGCAAATTAAGCAGGGCTGGTTTCACCACACAGAAAGAGAAATGTAAAATAGGCGTTGATTCTGTTGTATATCTTGGTCACACCATCTCAGGCGAAGGGATTAGACCTAAAACTAGCTTAGTTGATTCCGTCAAGTTGGCCCCTACACCTACTAACAAAGAGGAACTTAAATCCTTCCTGGGCCTGGTAGAGTACATGTCCAAGTATGTTAAAAATTTTGCAGAGCAGGTGCATTCTCTCAGAGAACTACTAAAAAAAGGTACCCCTTTTGAATGGAACTCCCAATGTCAAAATGATTTTACACGCATTAAACAGGCAATCACAGAAGCTCCTCTTCGAGGTATGTTTGATCCCAATGCGAACACCACTTTGACTACAGACGCCAGCATGAAAGGACTGGGAGCCTCTCTTACGCAAATCATTGGGGGACAGGAAAGAGTAATAGCTTTTGCGTCCAGGCCCTTAAAAGATCAGGAAAGCAACTATTCCACTATAGAAAAAGAGGCTCTTGCTTGTTATCGGGCTATAAACCACTTTAAATTCTTTTTGTAGGGGATTCCATTCACTCTTAGAACGGATCATAAACCTTTGCTTCCCATGTTTTCCACCAAATGCATTGAAAAAGCAACTCCCCGCATCTCTAAGTGGGTGTTGGGTTTACAAGGTTTTAACTATACAATAAGTTATGTACCTGGTAGTAAGAACCAAGTGGCTGACTGTCTATCCAGACTCCCCATCGCCAATGAGAACTCCCAGTGTAATCCTCCCGAAGAAGCTATACTTTCTATTGACATTCCAGCGATCAGTAAAGAAGAATGGGAGAAATGTATGAAAGATGACACTATCCTCTTTGATCTTAAGAATAATATCCGTAATGGCTGGCCCAAGAATCTTAAAGACTTACCTGAAAATCTCAGATTCTTCTGGATTGTTAAAGATGAGTTGTCCATCATTCATGACCACATTTATAGAGGCAATAGAATTGTTCCTCCCAAAAACATGTATGAACGCATTATAGAGATAGCCCATGAGGGCCATCCTGGTAGGAGCATGACGAAAAGTAAAATCAGGCAGGACTATTGGTTTCCCAATATGGACTTCATGGTTGAAAGAGTTGTGAAGGATTGTCTGGCATGTGGATCCAGTGATAAAACTAAAGTCACTCGTAAAGTCCCACTTAATCCTGTGTCAGTTCCTTCCAAACCTTGGGACAAGCTCGGCCTTGACATCATAGGTTCTCTAAACCTGCTTAACTACTCACAGAGATTCAGGTTTGTACTAATTGATGGATTTCCACTAAATTGGTCACCACCATCACTGCAACTTCTCTTATTGAATTTCTCAAAGAATTTTTTTCTAAAGATGGCATACCTAGCACTTTGATCACAGATAATGGTGTTCAATTTACATCTGACGAGATTACTCAATTCTTGCGTAAATTGTCCATTTCCCATAAATAGAAACCCTCTATTGTCCCAAGGCCAACGGGTTGGTAGAAAGAGCCAACAGGTGATAAAAAACACTATTCAATTGTCCCTTGCCTCTCAAGAACCTGTTGAAGAAGCAATAAGAAAAATGTTATGGTCATATCACATCGCGCCCAACAGAATTTCTGGTGTTTCTCCATTTGTTTCCCTTAAAGGGAGAAATCCTGGTTCCAAGCTAACTCCCAATTGGCTTAATGGGGGGTGTCCTGTTTGGGTAGACAGGAAGACAGTTATGGAAAAAGTTGGGCATCATCAACAAGATTACAAATCCAAGTACGACCAGAAATGGGGAACTGTCAGCAGAGATTGGCGGGAAGGTCAATGGGTGGTTATCAAGAGACCCAATATCCATCGTTCTAAAGTTTCCTCGTTTTCAGAACCCCTAAGAATTAATAGTGTCAACAGTAACTCTGTAGTGTTGGAAGATGGAAGTACCTGGAGCATGGACAATGTGGCTTGCTGTCCTAATGTGTATTTCCCGATGTCTTCTAATGATGAAAGCCTGGGCGAATCAGCCTCATGTTCCCAAGAACCCAAAGGGCTCAGAATTCGTCGACCGCCATCTTGACATGCGGACTTTGATATGTAATCTGTATGTTTAATTGACGATCCATTGTAATGAAATCTCTAACTAGAGTTGTTTTTATTGTTACACTTGTCTTCACATGCTTTTCCTTATTCAAAGGGAGATGTGTTGTAGTTATAATTGGAACTCCGTTCCTTTTTGCCCCTCCTTCACCTTGCCTTTCCTCCTTTCCCTTCTCCCGTTACCCCCTCCCCTTTTCCTCCCATTGGTACGTACCTCTCTGTAGAATTGTCAGGTGAAGCTCCCTGTAGAATGTTGAGTGTGCTTCAAACGTCAGCTGGTGCTTGAGGATCCATGTCGAATAAACGTTCTTCTTCACCACATTCAGAGTACTATGTTTACTTCAACACTTTCCTCTTTTCCTTTTCCCTTGAGGGTGCCAGGTGAGGGCTTGCCTGGTGGTGTTTGATGCAGGCTTGCGGAGGGTGTGACCTATCCAGCCCCAGCATCTTTTCATGATTTTTTTTATGAGCAGAGAGTTGAAAAGTCTAAACCTAAACCAGTGGGCTGAGCCAAATCCTTATGATTTCACATCAACTCCGTTCTCAGAACACCCAGCGCCAACTCATCATACTCCACAAAGTGAAAACTTTTCTTTCTGAAACAGACTTAAGAACAGTAGTACTAGCTCAGATGCAATCTCACTTACTCTTAAAGAGCTGTACTCACTCCCTATACCAGTTTGCACTTCCTTTAAAGTTTTCAGCATCACTACAAAACAGTAAACTTGAATACTCCACTATATGTGGCAAGTAAAATCAAGATCATTGGTGCACAGTGTAACACTTGCAGGTGACGAGTATCCTTGTGCTATGCTTTTATGTGGCAAACTTCATCGCTCCATCTTCATAGGCAGAAACAGCTATATCCCTCTTGTTCTGCCTACATCCATTTCTCCATTCTTCAGGACTCTTCCGTTTTATTCACTCTTTGTACAGTTCTTTGTAGCTAAATTTGTGCTTCATAAATCCCCATACACACCAGATCACATCAGAAAAGCCAAATCGGAACCTATCTTCCGGAAGGATTTGAAGACTTGGCTCTTCAGCCTCCTTTAGCAAACTAGGGCTCGACAACTCTAACCTTCCCTCACCCTCACCCTCCACTGTATCCGAAAGCGCCGGGACACCCCCGTTGGGGGTAGCTGAGCGCTATATAAGCGTAAATACATACATACATACATATACACACATGCTTAGGTTAGTAGGAATTCTCTGTACTTTTTTGTGATTCACCAGAGCATGGACATTCACATAGACAAGAACCAAAACCACCATAAGACCTACTACCTAGAGAAATTCTCAAGGCAGGGCTGAAAACGGACACATTGCCCACATCCCAAAAAATGCCTGCAACCACAACAGGGCCTATAGCAAGACAAGGTCTACAGCTTCAAAAACGAATGTAGCCAACACAAGGCCTAAAAGAGATACAGCGTCAAAGGCAGGACAAAATGTGTTGCCGAGACGATGCTATCAGCCTTCATATGGGCTGCTGGCACAAAAGAGTGTGCAGTCAGAAAAAGGCATAGATACTGTGGAAAACAAGGAACAAAGGTCAATTGACTCATTTTTAACCAATGGTAATTGTTCTTTCTTGCCTAAATTCACAAGTCACTCTACATAATATCTCAATACGTACGACAAACAGCACAAATATTAATAGTACTTTTTTTATTGGGAACACTACTTCCAAGGGCTTTCAAATTATTTTGCAGCAGTAAAGGCCAAACGAGAGCTCATCTTTCCTACCAAAACAATTAGCATATATTAGATAATTAGTATTTTGGTTTTTATGGAAATTATAGATCAGACATCTCATATCTTATACAATTTCTGGTGAAGGAGTAAGGGGTAAGTGAAAAAGTTAGTGATTCAGGTGGAATGAAAGACCTTTTGTTAATTATTTTAAATATTTTTACAACTGCATTATGGTATTTCAGATGTCCTCATTATCGGGGCTAACCTCACGTCCTCTGTATAATGTGGTTTATTGTGTTCCCCGGTCCATGTGCCTTCCTCCCCAAGTCCTTTTATAGTAAATTTCAGACTCCTGAACCTTAGAGGTGTAACACCAGAGCCGAATTTTGTTCTCACATTGAATGTACAGGACTGATAACAGTGTTGTACTTTGTAAGCACACATTCCCCGAATATTTGTTTTATACAGGTCATCCAGTAATTAACCGACTGACACACTCTGTACCAAAAAGCCTCGAAACAAATTGAAGCTTACATTGGCAGACATTGCGAAAAGGTGATATTAAGACCAGAGTCAGGCTTAAATCTTCGACAGCCTTACCACCAACTTTGGGAAAATCTGCAAAAGGTGTTTAATTCTTACCCATAGTACACTCACCTGCAGTAAGCTTTTCACACCATCCCTAAAATTGTCAGCAGCCACAGCAGCATAAAAAGCTCTCCTTTGGTTCTGCGTGAGCCAGGCCTGTTTCTTCTCCATGCCACTGTTCATCTCCTTCACTGCCTGCTTCCGTGGTCCCTATGGATAACAGTAGACAGTGTCTAAAATTGTGTGCATGTTTGCCTCCTTCGTAGATGTAAGTAAAGCACATCCTTCAGCCTAAAAGAAAGTGGGCCCTCCGATCAGGCCCTATGATGCAGCCAAATACATGTATATATATTCTGAATTTCATTGTTTCCAATTATTCATTGTTAATTTTATTCAAATTTATATTTTAACAAATGGGTGGTTTTGTTTCCTGCATACACATCTTTATTTATTGTATTTTTTAAGAGCACAAAATGCCCTAATTGATGTTGCATGCCCTCACCATTCAAGAAAGTAGAGTTTTTGGAGAGGGACAGTGCTGGGTCACCCATTGGCAAGAGTAGTTAGTTTGAGACTGCAAAAACCGTACTGGGAACATATTTGAATGCTTTACAAAACAAGTATTGACAAAGCAAATAGGTTTGGCATTGGCTGGCGGCTCTTTGGCTTTGTGAATGCTTGTTTTGTCATTGTTTCTGTGAAACATTAATGTTGGGGATTGCTTGGCTCTCACCAATTTAAAAAACTCTCACCAATTTAAAAAAGCATTGACTAAAAGCAAAAATGTTTTTGGCCTGAAAAAGCACACATTGCCACAATGGTCTCTGGTACTTAAAGGAACTACTTTGTATGTGGATGTGCTCCTCATGAAGCAGCAGAGTGCTGTCACTCAGAGTGCAGTTAGCCAATGGCTGAAGAGGTCTAACTTATTGCCCCATGCTGTAGAGGGTGGAAGAAAAATTTTAATGACACAACAACAGGCCAATCGGTTAAAAGGGCGGTGAAAGCCCCTAAAAGTAAGTAAATACATATTTATAAACATTTTTAGTAAAATCAAAAAGTCTAACACCAGTCATCAAATTGCTTTACAAAAAAGTTATACTTGAGTTTGGGGATTTTACTGAATGAATTTAATTCCATACTGCTTTATGAATAACCTGTTTTTAAATAATTAAAAGCTACAGTTAGGAAAAAAATCATCTTTGCATTTAATGTTTTCATGGCAATATGGTTAAAAAAAATGTATCTTAGGGATAGGCCAATGTGTTGACTCTGCCTGTTGCAAGAAACTCCCAAACTCCACTGTATTAATCTTTTTTATGCTTTTACTTAGTAGACTGGTGTTTACATTTAGTGGAAAACAGCTTCTGAAAGTAAGTGTCAGAAACAAACAACACAGACCACTTGTCTTCTTAAAAAAAACAAATCCTTTGTGATATCCGTTTTTTTTTATAAGTCAAGTTATAAAAGCCAGGGCCGCTGGAATGATACAATTCGGTAGCTGCTGTACTTTCCACTTACATATGGAATTTCCATATGTACCACACAACCCATAATCAGATACATGATTTGCAGCTTTCAATCTTTTTTTTACCTCACACAGATCAAAACTTGCTAAAAACACTGCATATTGTTTTCAATGCTGCTCCTCGCATTTTTCTAATTCTTTATTGTGAGAAATTGAGTTACTGGTTGAGGAGGGTGAAACCCTACTCAAGCAGCAACCACAATTCTTCTCAGGGTGAAACACAAGCAAACCCCAAATTAACCTGTGCTGAACCCTCTGGGTAGCTTAGCACAAAAGCAGTCATGCTTAACTTAGAGGCAATGTGTAAAGTATTTATGCAGCACACCAACAGTAGCAAAGTAAGAGCATAACGCAAGAAAATAATCCCACATCAATTTAGAAAAATAGGGAAAATTTGTATTAAAAATCTGACACCAAAACAACAAAAATCTAACCAGTAAAGCCGTAGATATGCAATTTTAAAGATTTAGATAAAAATAGTGGCTAGAAGCACAATGTGCCGACTGTGGTTATCTGGTCGTGGCGGACTGGGACAAAGTCACAAGTTCTCATCGACTGTGATGGAGCGTGGGCCAAACACAGGAAGCAAGTTAGGCCCGCTGAACAAAGTACCGTAAATCCTGGGTGCGGAGTGTTGCGACATCCTGTGTTGAGGATGTGTCGCGCATCGGTGGTTCAGAAAAATCTGCAGGCTTTGATGCATAGCCCTGCACTGGAGATGTATCGCGCAGCGCGGGTTACGGTGAAGCCTAATGATGGGTCTTGCGATGCGAGCTCCTGTGTCATCGTTGAGGATGCTGTTGACAAAGCTCGTGATGTGAAGTCGTGCTTTGGGGTTGCGTTGCGCAGCGGTGGTTCAGAGGAGTTGCAGGTAGCGATATGAGTCTCTGTCTCAGAGGTGCATCATGCAGTGGTGATTCCGATGCGGAGCTGCAAGGAAATGTGTTGCGCTTGCATCAGTTCTGTCCAAGAGACCACAGCTGGGCTTGCAGAGCACCTTCAGGCCCACTTTCAAGGGCCCAGGACTGAGGTGGCACCACCACTTGGGAGGCAAGAATTACAGCATGTGCTGAGGTCAAGGTGGTGTGAGCCTTTTCTGTCCCTGAGGCTCTGATCAGGAGACCAGTCAACTAGCCCTTTTAGCCACTTTCGTAGTCCTAGGTTCAAGAGGCCGGTCCAGTACTTTTCATTCAGGCTGCAGGGAAGCAGAGTAGCAGGGCAACAAAGTAGCAGTCCTTCTTTCAGCAGAGCAGCACTGAAGTCCTTCTGAGTCTTCCACGGGTCCTGAGGTGTACTGAAGAGTAGGGTCTGAGAGTCCACTATTTATACTTGGTACTAGCTTTGAATTAGAAGAAGGTTTTGGAGGTTTCCAGCCCCAAAAGTGTTCGGAAATCCTGCCTCCCTGCCCAGGCCCCAGCTTGTCTGGGGGCACAAAAGACTAGTGTGAAACCCTTTGTGAGTGTGCTCAGGCAGAACCATTGTGATGTGCAAGTGTGGTAGTTGACAGGTCCTCCCCCATCAAGTGGGAGATGACCCATCCAGCCAACACCTAGTCACCCTCTTTTGGAGCAATACACAAAGACTAACTCCCAGCCACACCGATTGATGTGACCCACAATACATGCTGCAGGCAGCAAATGGTTGGGACAAGTATATGCCAACTTTCTAAAAGTGGCATTTTCAGACTTGTGTCTTAAAATCTGACTTTACCATTAAATAGGGTTTTAAATTATAAATCTTTAGACACCAAACTTGACATTCCTGCCTGCTCCCAACTGAAAGTTATCATTTACTAAATGTAATAAGGAAACCAATGTTATCCTATGGAAAAAGGTTGGCCTTGAAGTAGTGAACACAAATTGAACACATTTTTCACTACCAGGACATGTAAAACTTAAAAGGATATGCCCAACTTTTTAATTACACTGCACCCTGCCCCATGGGCTCTGTAGGGCCACCCCAAGAGTTTACATATATGTATTAAAAAGCAAGGGAGAGGGTGTAGCCTAATGGCTGGAGCGGTCAATCTCAAATCTGGGAAACCGGGTTCGAGTCTCGGCAATGACGCTCAACATCCTGTGATTCTGGGCAAATCACTTAATCTTCCCGTGCCTAACAAAAATAAATATGTCCTTGTGTAAGCAACTGGTGCTCATATAAAGCGCTCTGATACCCGATACCTTTGGGTCAAGTTTGCGCTATATTAAACCCCCCCCCCCCAAATAAAAGTTGAGGCCTGGCAAAAGATTTATTTTGCAGGCCAAAATGACAGTTTAAAACTGTACACACAGGCTGTAATGCCAAGCCTGAGACATGTTTGACAGGCTACTTAAGTGGGTGGCACAATTAGTGCTGCAGGTGCACTAATAGCATTTAATCTATAGGTGCTGGGTACAGGTGGTACCACTGCACTATGGACTTATAAGTAAATTAAATGTGCCAATTGGGTGAAATCCAATATTACCATGATTTAGGGAGTGAGATCACATATTTCAGCATGGATTAGCAGTGGTAAACTGCACAGAGTCCTAAGGCCAATAAAAATGAGAGCAACAAAAATAGAGGAAAGAGGCAAAAAGTTTGAGGGAAGACTACCCTAAGGCTGACAGGCCTAACAATTTTTATTTTGTGGCGCAGTCTTTTTAAAAATATATTTTCATAAGGAAATAGAAAACAAAGATTACATCAGATCATCAATAAACTCCAGAATAAAAAAAATGCAATAATATGCATGAAAATAAAGTCACTTACTGTGCATGTACATGATGATAGGGTAACTAAAAACTATGAAAAGTCTTTCTCTAGCCTTTGATATAGTTCAGGCAAATGAGGAGCATGTATTAAGTAATTAATCCAGTGAATTGCAGCGTGATTGTCCTAGTCCAGCCACTGCTGTGCTAGGAGCAGCCAACTGACCGTCCTGAATTTTACAAAGGATGTAATCCATGTTGATATGGAGACAGCTGTACCCAAGCCAAATATACTCAGTGAAGTTATTCTGACCACGACTGTATTGAACATTATATTAATCTTATAACAAAAAGCAGCATTTTATGGGAAAAACACACATGCTGTAACGAAGCCAAAAGCTAATATGAATAAGGAGACTGCCAAAAATAAAAAGGGTTCAGAGGAATTGCAGAGCCTATCACATGATGTAGGATTCCGAGAAGGAGGAACACTTGAGCACAACAATCATGAGGAAAAGGGAGTTACATCTGTCCCTCTACCCATTACACTATAGGGCCTATAGAGGTTGCCACAAGTGAAAGAAACACCATTACAGTTAATCGTAACACAGTGGGTGACCCGCCTACTGTAAGTGCGATTGATGGATTATCAAACGCACGCCTCACTTCATGGAATATAGCAGGGATTAATAGGAATCTCAGAGATGCAGACTGGGATGAGTATATTGAACAGAGCGACATCTGCCTGTTACAGGAGACTTGGGCCTTAGAAACACCACACAGAGTTGGATATAAGACATTCAGTGTGGATGCAATCCCTTCTAAAAGGGGTAGGCCATCAGGGGGTCTAGTTATATGGATAAAAGTAACCTTTGAAATAGGAATAACTTAACTGAGTATACAATCCCAAGATATGATTGGTGTAAAAATCACTACTCAGGATAGAAGGGTACTATACCTATTTAGCATCTATCACAGACCGAGCCCAGCTACAAAAGAGTCACTGGTTATAGAACATCTGGACTCTGTTCTAAATTCCTTAGAGACAGAGGCATTTGTATTAGTAGGTGGGGACCTAAACTGTAATTTTGAACCTGTGATAGGTTTTTATAATATATTTGAGGATGAAGACACGGCCAATAAGATCCCCGCGCTAGAAAGCAATAGTTCAGTACCACATACTGTGGCAGTAGCTCAAATAATGAAAGTTGCAGCTGGGCATGGGCTAAGAGCCTGTAATGGACGGTTACAATCAGATAAACCGAAAGAATATACATTCTGTAGAGGTAACTCGCGTAGTCATATAGATTACATAATGGTATCGTTGGAACTCTGGCATTATGCAATTGATTTAAAAATAGACCCAAGAATTGAGAGCGACCATCGTCCACTTGTACTGACGTTATCTAGCCAGCTATTCTTCTCCATCTCCCCATGTATTGAGGATAGTAGCACTTCTTTAGATGATCTTCTAGTAAGCAATAGTCGCCGATCATTGAAGTGGCCTTACATCTTAGGGAATAGTGAGTCCCTGATAAACATCTATAATACATTTGCAGATACTTTTGCACCCCACATAGATCAACCAATAGATAAAGATTGCCTGCTAGACCTACATAAAGAACTTTTGGCAGCGTTGTTGCCAAATGTGACTAATATACCCAAGAAAAGGAAAAGAGGAAATAAAGGCCAACTTAAAGAAGTAAACCCATGGTACGACAAAACATGTCATGATGCCAAGGCCGGATTAATAATGGCAATAAAAAGCGGCAATATAACCAGTACAAGGGAGGCTAGGACTAAATATAAGAAAACGCTTCGTAACGCGAAGAAAACATGGGACGGTGGAATTTGGTCAGATTTACTCATTGCAGCTAAGGCAAAGGACCAGCAAGGTTTTTGTAGCCTTGTAGCCAAAGGGAACAAGACAGAAAGGGATGTCAAAGATGTATATCTAGATGCAAACACTTGGGTGGAACATTTTACTAGTTTGTATGCTGCAAGGGAAAGTAGGCAACTCATACATATCGATGAACTAGCAGCTAATACAAAGGATTTTACTTTAGTTTTTAGCTTGGACGAAACAAAATCGGCAATTAGTGCAGTTAAACCAGGGAAAGCTCCCGGACCTGATAGAATTCCGGGTGATTTACTGAAGCATGATATCAGTGTCTGGGGACCATACATAAATTCCCTTTGTAATGCAATAGCCTTGGGAGCCCCCATCCCGGATACTTGGAAAGGGGCTGAAATTATTTCAATTTTTAAAAAAGGTAACCGTTATGACCCTGCAAACTATTGCCCAATTAGTCTAATAGACATTTTACAGAAAATTTACGCTAGGCATATTTTAAATCGATTAAACACTTGGATTGAAGACAATAATGTGCTTTCAAAATTCCAGGCTGGTTTTAGAACAAAACTCAGCACAACGGATCAGGTTTTTAGATTTACATGTCTTTGTTGGAAATACGTAAAAATAAGAAAGGGTCACCTTTACGTTGCTTTTGTGGATTTAAAGGCAGCGTTTGACCTTATTCCACGGGACTTATTATGGCATTCGCTGAGATGCCAAGGGGTACCTTGTGATTTACTAAAGCAAATAATAAGATTACATGAAGGGAATTATGCAAAAGTAAGATGGGGTCCGAGGGGCGAATTATCTGAGGCAATCCCAATAAAAAGAGGTGTACGTCAGGGATGTGTGCTGGCACCAACCCTATTCTCACTGTATGTAAATGACATCCCCAATTATTTGAATGGTTGCCAGAACGATGCACCTAAATTGGGAGGGGATTTGGTGCCAGCACTTCTATTTGCTGACGACACCATTCTAATATCGCAAACACCAAAAGGATTGCAACGCCTAATAGACTCCTTCTATACTTATTGCACAAAGAAAGGCCTTGAAATAAACATTGGTAAAACGAAATATATGGCCATAAATCCCCACAACACTTTTAAAAAAACATTGTACTAAATAGTCAAAAGTTGGAGTATGTGCAGAGTTTTAACTATTTGGGCATATCTTTGGATACAAAGCTATCGTGGAAGACACAAATGGAAAAGAACAGGATAGCTTTACTCCAAAACTCCCTGCCCATAATGAAAAAGCACAGGAGTAGTTTCTCCAAAGCAGTTTCCCCAGCCCTGGAGGTGTTCAAATATAAAGCCCAAGCAGCCGCACTCTATGGGGCCGAAATATGGGGTCCTTACGGCAAAAAGAATTTTGAAATAGAGGAAAACAAATTTTATAGAATGCTTTTAAGTGTCCCTGCGCGAGCTCCTTTAATTCCGATTACCCTAGACCTGAATGTTAAATCACTGACCATCACGCATTATTAAGACCTCTATTATTTTGGGTCAGAATTTGGTCCACTATAGAATTGCTACACTACAAGGTAGGTCTAGAGGAGATATTGAAGTTGGACCAGCATAGGAGTATTTTGTGGCTTAGACACGTTTTTTTGTGGTTCAGAAAATTGGGCCTATCCCATTACTGGGATGACCCAACCGCGTTGTCCGTAGCCTCAAAGAAACTGCTAAAAACAACCATCTGGGCCCATATTCATGACAGCGTGTTACATGGTCTACCTAATGGATCGCTAACGACTAGGTTCCTTTTGTTTAAGGACGTAGCAAAATTTGAGCCCTTTCTTGATGAGGTGTGCCCACAATTAGCAAAAAGTTTATATATGAAGTTTAGATACGGCGTATTACATATAAATGCAATCACGTCACGATGGGCTATCAATAACGCTGGAACAGGGAATGATTTGTGTTCTTTATGCCCAAATAAGGTTAAAGAAACTGATTTGCATGTATTATTCTTCTGTCCTCTATATGTCAAGCCTAGAAAGAAATGGATTAAACCAATTTGCATAAACATGGGTACTAGGTCTTGCAGAGAGGCTGAAAGAATTTTAAAAACTGATACATCGCAACCAATTGTATTCAGTGTCAGCAAATTTTTACTCGCCGTAAGCTTCTTAAGGGCCAAATCAGGACTGAAGTTGTAATAAATGTGATTAAGTATTTTCAGGGCAATAATAAATGAATTTTGATAGAGTATGCAGATACAACAGGTATAAGGGAGCCTTGTTCGTGGGAAATGTTAGTAAAAAATTATTATTATTAATTGTTTTTAATGTTTTAGGGATGGAAGCACAAACAAAGAACAAAAATCAGGAGTCCTTTACTAGTGTTATTATTGTTTTTATATTGATGCCTATTTTAAACATAATTATGTTCTTAAAGAAATGGCGATAGGTCATATACAATACTTTTCTTTGTATTCCCTTTCCATCTATTAATATTGTAATAGTATTACTGCAGTATTGCATATGGAACTCGTATGTGTTTTAATGCATCTTTTATGGTTTAAAAGAACCGAAATAAAGATTTTGAAATGAAATTAATCTTATAAAACATCTGATTCAAAATGTGGAGATAGAGGGACTTTTACTAAACATATGCACCATACCTGCTCACTCTTCCCCACACCAAGCACCTGCTGAGGAGGAGCAGTATCTACCATTAAATATCCGAAGGGATATATGGTATAGACATATAATGTGTTGATATAGATGGAGCTGGAGATTTGGACCATCAGACAAGCCCTTGTCACCAGCTGACTGGACAATGGCAATGCACTCTATGTAGGAATGACCTCTCACCGCCTCAAGAGACTGCAAACCATGCAGTTCTCAGTGGCCAGACTGATCCTAGACCTCCCTAAATGATCCCACCACATCACCCCTCACCTCAAGAAGCTCCACTGGCTCTCCATTCAGACGAGATGCCAGTTCAAGATGTTCATCCCCACCTTCAAACCCCTCCACAACCAGGGACCAGCATACATAAACCACCACCTAAACTTCTACCTTCCCTCCAGACACCTGCACTCCACCTCCATCTGCCTCACCCACCCCCCCGCATCCACCGGAGCAACGGTGGAGGGAGCTACTTCTCATATCTCACTGCGAAGTCTCTCTAAGTGCCTGGGTGCCCTCATGGATGATTAGCCATGCTATACAAATCCAGATTGATTGATTGATTGACTTATTAGCAATTCTTTGAGCTCAGGCCAGATCCCTAGAGCATTTAAAGGGCCAATAGCATTGCTGCATTTGAAGGAACCATAGCTTAGTCTTACTGACTTGAATAACGGCCAGTCCAGTGCTTAATATGTTAAAAAATACTTGCCAGGGTCCTCGTCAGAAGCCCACTGCAGCTTGCACCACACATTGCCCCCACCAGCACTGCCGGTGTCATTACCAACACAACTCATAACCATCACACTCCTGCAAGTGACTATTGAGGCTACTACATGCCCCCAAAGCTATAAGAATAGCTTGGCAGCAGGTTTGTAAATGACTGTGATTGCGCTCATCCCTAAATTAGACAAACAGCGCCACCATATGCCAGACTGTCATAGATGCCAGTGTTGGCAATTAAGTGCTGGCGCCGAACACCGGAAACCACTGGCTCAAATTAAGCACTGGGCCAGCCTAATTCTAATGTATGTATCTTGCTAAACTGGCAACCGTTGTTCCAACAGCTTTAATTCTTCGAAGAAAGCAGTGATCACTTCAGTATTTTCATGGCAGTGTTTAGGATAGGCAGGAGTGTTGAGTTAGTTCTGCTAGCCCTAAACGACATTCGACAAGCACTGTTGACAAATTGTATTGAAACAACTGTCACTGACAGGTCCTTCAAGAACAAGTGTTATCATGGGTTTAGCTCTTTTTTTAAAACTGTCATCGGCAAGTGTCACCTGGCCTTCTCTGGTCAGATCCTGGTACAGTTCATTGATATGTCTTGCAAGGCTCTTACTTTCAACATCTATGGGAGCCTCTTACTTAAACTAATCTCCATCTTTGTGGGTGATCTATGCTATTAGAGGTGACAAACAGTTTTTTTTTCAAATTGATTAGTCCTGACCAAATGCAGCCGACTCAATGACTTCTTATCTTGTGGCTCCATTTTACTCATTGGAGCCATGATTGTTCCCCCATTGTACAACTGCAAAGGCCCTCATCTGGGATTATCTTATGTCCTTCAGGCTTTAGAAGGCCACTGCTATACTGTCAACAATTGCCCATGGACGCCAGCAGCCATTAAGCCATGTTAAAGGCAAATTTATTGCATATGGACAAAGACGATGGCCTGGGGTTTGGTGTGTGGTAATGATGGCTCAAGCCATGAAACTGAAAATGTTATAATAGTACAGTTCATAACACATAGTTAAGGTTATGATAATATAAATAATTGGGAATAATAACGTAGTCCAAAAAGTAGATGGAACATTGAATAAGAGTGTATTCATTTTGAGGCCCAGAACTTGGAGAGGGCACCTCAGGCATGGGTAGGACTCACAGAAGTCAGAGTCCAGCAGAACTAGCAGATTGTGGGAAGTCTTTTGTGACCCTGAGACTTCAGATAACAGGAGGCAATCCAGCAAGCCCTTGGAGATCACTTGAAGGGAAGGCAGAGTTCAGCTCTCCAGCAGCAGAGTCAGGGAGCAGCAGGTAGCAGGGCAACAAGCAAAAAACCAGTTCTTCCAGAAAAGCAGGCCGGTTGAGCCCTTTAAGCAGCACAGCAGTCCTTCTAAAAGAGGTCCAGTTCAAGATCCCAAAATGTCTGATTTCAGGGGGTCAGAGACCCAGTACTTATACCCAAAAGTGCCTTTAATATAGGGGGTGACTTCAAAGCAACTCTCTGAAGTGCACAAGGATTCCTTTCAACCCAGCCCTGTCTGCCAGGCTACATGTAAATCAGTTCTTTGTGTGTGGACAGGATACTACCTATTGAAGTGTAAGCGTCAGCCCCCCTCATTTCTCCCTGTCTAGGAAGAGCCATCGGAATGCAGAGGGATATTGATGAGCGCTCAGAATGCAGATGAGCCTCAACTTCCTGTGTTTGTGGCTGTGTAGAGGGAATGCACAAAGTGTAGCTGTCACCTAACCCAGACATTTATTGGAGACAGGTTGCCAGGCACAAACAGCAGTAAGTATAGAGAAATGTCCACTTTGTAATAGTGGCATTTTTAAAACAGTAATGTTAAATCCAACTTCACCAGTAAGGAGGATTTATCATTGCCATTTCAAACATATGAAACATGAAAAGGCTACTCCTCTCTGATCAGGAATGACAGCTTAAAAGTGTATTAAGTAATTCCCAATTCTGGCCTACGAGAGGGGTAGGCCTCACAGTAGTGAGAAATTAAATAGGCTGTTTTTCACTACGAGGACATGCAAAACATAAAGGTACATGTCCTACCTTTTATTTACATTCAACCCTGCCTTTAGGTTTACCTAGGGCCTACCTCAGGGGTGATTTATATGTAATAAAAGGGGAGTTTAAGGCTTGGCAAGTAGTTTTAAATGCCAAGTGGAAGTGGTAATAAACTGCACATATAGGCACTGCAGTGGCAGGCCTTTGACAGATTTGAAAGGCTACTTCTGTAGGTGGCACAACCAGAGCTGCAGCCCACAAGTAGCATTTGAAGTACAGGTATATGGTATACCACTTTACAAGGGACTTACCAATAAAACAAATATGCAAATCAGGTATACACCAATGTCATCATGTTTAGGGGAGAAGCACATGCATTTTAGCACTGGTTAGCAGTGGTAAAGTGCTCAAAGTCCTAAGGCCAACTAAGAGAATCAGCAAAAATGGGAAGCAAAAGGCAAAAGGTATGGGGAAAGACCACTCTAAGAATTACAGGTCTAACAGAGACACTAGATTACTGAAGACCATAAAGTGCCTCTCTCTCACACTTCTTCATTCATCATACTGCTAAGCGCTGCGTCCTATAGCACAATAACTTCTCCTCAGTGGTCATCACGCACAACATGGAAACATTTTCCACATAGAATCAAAACACAGATAACACACTTTCAAACATACACCCTAAATGGTGTACCATGCCACCAATGTAGGCAAGTGCTTAAGCACCCCATATAGGGCTAGTAAGCGATATATAAATATTGCAATGTAATACAATACAATAAGGTTTAAACCGGAATCTGCGTCTTTGGCGCACTAACTCTCTACCTAACGCTCTGCTTTTATTTTCAGATACAGCACAACAACCTGGCATTTAGGAAAATCTTTACAGCTAGCTCCCTGGCATCCCATTAGGTTATACTTCAATTATGAAACCGGTCCCAGGATGCTTGTTTCCGGTCCAGGAAAGACATGGCTTGGCAGTTCGGGCTGGACTGTTCCCATGAGGCACAGGGTCAGACTGATTTGCATATGGCCATGTCTGAACTGGGGTGGCGGAGTGAGCTAAAGAATGATGATGGATTAAACCCAGATCAGTTGACTGGGGGTGAGTGCTTGCAATGTTCAACACTCCGTCCATCATCCCCTTTGGTTTGCTATGTTCGCCCTAAGTTGGCAGGGTATGCCCAGACGTGGGTCCCTTGCTCACTTTGCCACTGGATTCAAGATAGCCTGGCTGATGACGGCTGTAAGCCAGAAACCGGTCCCAGGATGCTTGTTTCCGGTCCAGGAAAGACATGGCTTGGCAGTTCGGGCTGGACTGTTCCCATGAGGCACAGGGTCAGACTGATTTGCATATGGCCATGTCTGAACTGGGGTGGCGGAGTGAGCTAAAGAATGATGATGGATTAAACCCAGATCAGTTGACTGGGGGTGAGTGCTTGCAATGTTCAACACTCCGTCCATCATCCCCTTTGGTTTTGCTATACTTCAATTATTGCTGTTAAGCCCATAGGCATGCACGTGCTCAACAAATCACATACACAAATAAATAACAAGCATTGGCATAGCCAATAGGTCTCGCCTTTGGGACCTTTTAAGTGTTTAGCTAGAGCTATCGGCTATGCCAATTGGTTAAGGTTATGTTGTAGAGCAGTGTGGCTGCTGTCTATCATGTTGAAAAGTTATAATAAAAAAATGTTGGTTCCTCTGATCCATGTCGCTAATGGAGTCCCTGACATTGTCCTTAGGGCTTCTGCTTATGTTAATGTACACTGGTGTACATTGGTATAAAAATTGGTGGTGCAACAACAAAATGAAATTTTGTCTGTTGGAATGCTCCTTTACGTTGGATTGTGGCTGTTTTTGCCCTTCTGTCACTCATCCAATTCTACATCCAGTGCATATATTTTTAGTTGCCCTCATTGTTTGTTAATTTAATTTATGTATTTTGTTGGGAAATAGTTAATTTATATTTTATATGGAGAGTGTTGGCAAATTTCTTTATTATTTTTTTATACATGCGTTTGACTTTTCAAGTTTAAATGATGCATTGGGTAATTTATAAAAAAAATGAAAACATAAAAAATCTCGCTCAGAAGCACAGGTGGATTATCTGCTAACTTTAAAAAAAATGTTTTAAATTATTTTATTTTAGGTCATACATCGAAAGTAACAACATGCCAAGCATCCGCAGGATAGGTCATAGATAGAAACAACAACAGAGTATATATTCTTGGAGCATTTACATGAGTCTATATAGTAACATAGTGATAAAGACCACTTTTGTCAAAATCTGAGGAAATAAAATAAAACCAAAAAACAACAGCAAGAGCCACAGAGAAGTCACTTAGCAGACATAGCAGACATAATTTCACCTTTCTCATTATACATTTCAGTTGTAAAGTTTATCTACTCAGGTTGGTTCCGTACAGCAGTGCCCCGTTGGCTACTAACACCAGCATTCTCCCCCGGTTCACCCTCCTCATTGGAGTGTGAATCTGTGACCGGTTGGGCCTTCCCAGCAAGATACTTTTGGTATAGTCCCCAGAAGTTCTTAGGGCGACTGTGAGGGGGAAGTAGCTCACTATACAGTTCCGGCTGCGTGTTGCAGTACAACATATCCCTTGACCACTTCTGTATGGTGGGAGGGGGGCCACGCGACCAAAGCATCACTAATCTGCGCTTTGCCAATAACACACCCATTTCAGTTAAACGTCTAATTCCCTTGTTTAGCTTCTTAGTATAACCCAGCAGTGCAACTAATGGATCATGGAGCATTGGGACCTCAGTGATATCGCTCAGTGTTTGGAATATCTTTCCCCAGAACTTGGCAATTATTGGGCATAACCAGGCAACGTGTATAAAGTTCGCCGGGCTCATCTTGCACCTCTCACACTCAGCGGTCTCACGCAGCCCATAACGATACAGCCTCTCCGGAGTATATTAAATTCTTTGTAAATATTTAAAATGAATTAGTCGGTGCCGGCCATTTAATGACACTCGCCGGGTCGCCTCGCAACAATATCTCCAGGTATCGTCGTCTATGTTCATGCCTAGGTCTTTTTGCCACTCCAGTCTAGATTTTGTGTAGTGGTTCTTGCAATAGGCCTGAACGCTGCTATAAATACTGGACACTAGTTTTACAGGTGACGCTGCTTTCAGGATAAGCATAAGAGGAGTCACCTCTGGGGGTTCCGCCATATCTTCACCTAATATCTCACGCATAGCATGCCTCACCCTGTAATATTGAAACTGCACTATCGGGGTGACGGCAGTGCCCTCGGGCACAGCCTCATCCCACGTGCGTATTTTCCCATCCAGAAAGAGGTCACCCACTACTGTTACATTCAATGTCTGCAGTGCCTTAAGCACTGCACGATCTCTGCTCATAGGGAGCCAAGTACACCACTCCAATAGAACGAGTGGAGAGTATAGTATGTTACTGTCTTGTCTTTTAAGTAAGTTATGCCATGCATGCACTGTAGTATTTATAGAATCCAGGATCCCCGTACGCCTATCTGGGGGACGGAACAGACTAGTGGGGAGGTCAAATGGGGCGACTGCCACGCTCTCAATGTGTAAATGCGGCGGGTCAAGTGTCTGGTGTAGCCAATGAAAAGGATGAGAACATTGCGCTACTCTGTAGTACAAATCGATGTCCGGGGCACCCAACCCTCCGAGATAGTAAGGTAGGGTAAGGACCTTCCATTGCGCTCTCGGTTGCTTACCCGCCCACCCCAGTTTAGTCAATATGGAGGTAATATTTTTTTTTAAATGAGCCGGGAGGACCACAGGGATATTTAAAAACAAGAATAGAAACCGCGGTAAAACCACCATTTTCATCAACGAAATCCGCCCTAAGAGCGCGATAGGCAAGCGAATCCATCTTTCAACATCGTCTTCTAGTTTAGTGACTGCTCTTCCGTAATTCTCCTTAAAAACTGTCTCCGGGTCGGTGTGAATTTGTATGCCCAGATAGCGGACCGGTTCTGTGATCCAGGTTAAGGGGAAATCTAGTTCAAAAGGAGTGGTGGATGGCGTCAGTGGGAAGATTATAGACTTAGTCCAATTGATTCTTAGGCCTTAGAGTTCACCGAATCTAACTATTTCCCTGAGTACAGGGGAAAGGTTAGTCTCCGGATTCCTAATGTATAGCAACGTGTCATTTGCGTATGACAACACTATTAGGTTATAGTTCGGAAACCGGATCCCACGGAACCCATAATATTCCCTGAGAGCACATGCCAGGGGTTCTGCCACTATGGCATACAACAGAGGAGCCAGCGGGCATCCCTGTCTAGTACCCCTAGAGATTTTTACCGGGGCAGTTACCATATCTCCAAATCGTATTCCAGCAGTAGGCGAGTTGTACAATACTGCGACTAAGTTCAGGAAAACGCCGCCCACCCCCATTCTTTCCAGCACTGCGCGTAAAAATGTCCATTCCACCACATCGAACGCTTTTTCTGCGTCTAAAAATACCGCCGTAGCCTTTACTACTGGGTTAATATGTTGTAGAGCGCCCAAAAAAGTGCGCAGAGTGTATGTGAGGTTGCGACCTGGGACAAACCCTGCCTGTTCTGTGCTGGCTAAGCACGGGACCAGAGGAGCAAGTCGGTTGGCGAGTATTTTAGCATATATTTTAGTATCTACGTTTAGCAACGATAACGGGCGAAAGGAGGAACACTCCTCCGGGGGCTTGCCTGGTTTAAGTATAGTGACTATCATGGCTTCACACATTGTTGGGGGAGTTCCCCCGATTCATAAAGCTCTTCAAAAAACGTGACCAGGTGTGCAGTAAGGAGCTCTGCAAATTCTTTATAGAAGGCCACCGTCAAGCCATCCTGTCCCGGGGCACTACCAGATCTCATATGGCGTAATGCCTCATGTATTTCCCAGGCCTCTAGTGGTCTCATCAGGTACTCTCGTTGAGCATTAGTGAGCCAGGGCAATTTTATGTGTTCTAAGTAGTCCCGAATCGTGCTGTCCTCTGCATGGGGACGAGAGCGATAAAGGGATTCGTAGTACTGTTTAAATTGATTGGCTATGTTTTCTGGGTCTACCAACATCTCACCTTCCTCCGACCGTATTGCCGTGATCGTTGATGCCTCTCTTCTATTTCTCGATAGCGCCGCAAGAGTGGCTCCCGGCCGCTCTCCCTCCCCATAACTTCTGGCCACCGTGTATTTTCCCATATGTTGGACTTCACTGTCTGCTGCTTCCTGGTATTCCGCGAGCGTTTTTTTCAATTTGTCGTCTTCCTCCACCGCCCCATCACGACACAATGCTGTCTCCAGCTCTATCAGGCATTTCGCCATCTGTTCTGGCCTGCCCCGAATTGCTCGAAGCACCCCAGAGTGTTTAGATATAGTTACACCTCTAATATACACCTTAAACGTTTCCCATATAGTGGAAAACTGCGACACAGATCCTATGTTGTTTACAAAAAAGTCCTCTATTGCTTCAGCCATTTCAGCTTTGAATACAGTCTCAAGCAGAGAATATGGGGGAAACCTCCAAGTAAACGGGGCGGGCCGTCTCTGTGGGCTACACAGCACCAGAAGTATAGGAGCATGGTCAGACAAAGTACGTGGGTGGACCCTGCAGTCTCTGACTTCCGAATACATTTCGTGTGACAATAACCAATAATCTATTCTCGTGTGAAGGCCGTGGGGAGCGGAGTAGTGTGTGTATCCACCCTGCCCCGGAAATCGTGCCCTCCAGACGTCCACCATGTCTAATCGTATTGTTGTGTCAGTGATAATTTTTGCTGAGGCCGAAGTATGCCGTTCAGGATCAGCAGAGCGATCTAGCGATGGATCCAAGACGCAGTTAAAGTCACCTCCCTCCATTAGTGGAAGCGCTGCCTCAAGGCACGGGGATGTGGAAAGGGAGTTGTAAAAGTGAGGGTTATCATAGTTGGGTCCATACACGTTGATGACCCTCATGTCAAGGCCCTTCACTCTACACCTGGAGATAGTGTACCTACTCTCAGAGTCAGCCACTTCCGGGTCTATTTTAAGTCCGGATTGCGGGCTTACCCACGTGAGTACCCCTCTGGCATGGGAAGTGAACCCCGAAGCGTGGAACGAGCCCTGTAGCAGTTTCTGTGATAGCATAGGACTATCTACAGGCAGGTGAGTTTCTTGGAGTAATGCTATGTCAATAGAGTGTCGTTTAAGATAAGCTATTACATTTCGCACTTTGCGATGGTTATTGAGGCCCCGTACATTCCATGTCAAAAATCTGATTGTTTGGCCTCCCTTATGTGTCATTGTATAGGTATACAGAGAGCTATATGTAACAACTTCAATTCCGCTATGTCCAGCCCATCCAACTGTTTAAAGTAATTGTAATATATCTCATGTGCGCTTCTTTGCTGTGGCTCAACAAGAACAAATAAATTCCCTGCAGACACCCCCCCTCCCACGTTGCGTCGACCCCAACCTGACGCAATCAATCATACCCTCTCCCACATAACGAAAAAAAATTGGCAAAAAGCCAGCAAGTGGAGCACACATAGGGGCGGATGTTGCCTCTCCGCCAGTGTACGCCTGGCGACTGCCAAGAGTAACTATTAGCCATTCCAATTCAATTATGGCAGGTTGCAGCCCGTATCTTGATGAATCTTACTCTCACGGGCTGCCCAAGAGGGCATAGCCCCATAAGCAACTCCCACCCAGATCATCTCGCTCTACCTACTAATTATAGGAGTAATATCAAGGCCTCAGCTATCCTCAAGTATGGCGCAGCAATTGTCTCCTAATTCCCCTAGGATAACAGGTCCCCCTCAGCGAGTTGACGTGTTCACACCCTCCACCTGAAGCGCTATCTCTCTAACTACGCAGACCCATCAGCAATGCAGTCTTATCAACTCTCCTCTTGTAGTGTGGGGTGCTCAGTCTCAATACGCAAACACTTGTAAATTGACCTAGTGGTGAATATATATGAGAAACAATCTACTCTATATCTAACAACTGAGAGCAATCAAATGCGTCTCCCAGTCTGATTGACTAATAGACACATGCCCTTATTAATTGTGTTAAATTTCAATAAACCCTTTCCGCCCTCAACTTCTCAGCATAATGTGTCCTGCTGTTTAGCCAAGCATGTAATACGTGTCTAGTCATTGTCTTCCATACTACCTCCCTCAGCCCCCTGTGACTGAACCACAGCAGTTGTGTGTTGTTGCTCCTTGGTGTAGTCCTTTAGCGCTCTCTGCAAGGACTTAGGATCCAAAAATATCTTTGAGACACCATTCATGGTGACACGCAGGAGCGCAGGGTAGAGCATGGCGTAGTCCAGTTCTTGGGCCCGCAGTGCACACTTTAATGGGGCAAATTGTCTCCGTGCCTCCTGCACCTTAGCTGTGAAGTCGGGATACAGTGGCAGAGTGGAGCCCTCATACTGTAAAGTCCCCAAGTCTCTAGCTTTTCTCAGGGCCGCGTCTCCGTCCCTGTAGTTTAAGAACTTGGCAATGATCGGGCGCGGGGGAGCACCTGGAGGAGGACGCTGGCCTAACGAGCGATGCGCTCGCTCGATTACGAAAATAGTGGAGAAAGTGTCACGACCCAATAGTGAAACCAGCAGATTTTCGATGAAAAGTTCCATATTTCCGGTGGATGTAGTCTCGGGAAGTCCTGTAAGGCGTATATTACTCCTCCTTGACCTAGCTTCAAGGTCTTCCGCTTTGTCCTGCAGCTGCATGAGAGCCTTGCTCATCCGTTTTTGCATTGCGTCTGTCTCCGTGTGCGCCTCCTCGACCTCAGTAATTCGCCTCTCCGTCATGTCGATCCTCTCTGTGTGTTTATCGAGGCGTTCCGACATCCGGTCGACGCGATAGACCAACGAGTCTATCTTACCATCTATGGCACTGAGACTGGATTGGATTGTGGCCAGGATTTAGGTAAAATCTGTCGAGGTCACTTCGCCCATTTCACACCGTTCCAGAGGGGGTTGGGTGTCGCCAGCCTCCCAAGTCCTAGTTTTGTGTTGTTCGAACGGGAGCTTGGACTGGACCTTGTCCACCTTCCCCATCGACACCAAATTGTGTCCCCGGGGGAACGCCACTAGGGTTTACCACTGTGGGAGAGCAACTGCAACTAGTTGGCCAATCACGTACCCCCCTGTAATCAGGCTCAAACTAAACACAGCGCTGAAAACGGTGCAAGAGGGAGACTGAAGGGAGGGACCACAGGGCCAAACCAGCCCTTAGTAGTCTCTAGCGTCTATCCAGCTGGGTTTAACACCCTAGTACCCCCTGTCTCAGCACATCCCTAGGGAAGGGCCACCGTATAGTCAACTATGTATATGGAGCAAGCGTCTGGGACACTCCTGTTGTGCTTCAGCAGTCGTCTCCTTACGATTGCTTTAGGCTCCAGATCTGAACACTTTACATCAGGTTGTGTAAGTGCTCCCAAGCGCAGAACGGATCTCTGGGGGCCCCCCAATCTCCTATCGTGATTGTCAATATGTGTAGGGCAGCCCCAGAACCCCTCACAAGGCCGCCATGTGTGTCACGCGCACGGATGGTGTCTCTTGTTGCTTCAGAGGGGCTCGGTAAAACCGCAACTCCAAAAAGCGAGGGCAGCATGCGTTACCTTCAGGGTGCAGTGCTGGTCTGCCCCACTCCTCACCGCTCTATGCAGATGTTCTCCGGGCCGGATCACGGCCCGCTGCCGCACCCGCTGTCTCTCAGGGCCGGGTCCTCCGGCGTCACCACGCCCCACCTCGGGTCACACCAGCCGACTGCCGCAGGCAAGTGGAGTCGATCGGGGCCCCCGAGCCGCCCGCACGTCCCCTTCTCCAGTACAGGCCAGCAGCGCCTTCCCAGCGGGCCAGCGAACGGGGGCTCTTATTTCAACCGGGGCACCAGGCATAGGGTCACAGCTTCTCGCCACAGTGCGTAGGCTGGCCCTGAACAGGCAACTCTCCTCGAGAAGTGTAACTTCGTCGTTACGCCGTGGAATCGTACTGGAGCAGCGCCGATAGATATTGGAGAGCCTCCAACACTCCGGGTGCCTGAATTCGCATCCGTCAGGCTACAGGATCTGCCAGGATTATTTAGATAGTGTAATGGCGTTGTGGAGCTCACTTAGCCCACGGCCATCTTGTGCGCCGGCAAGCTCCGCCCCCCAATTATCTGCTAATTTATCGAGCTGTGGGCCCCATAAAACAAGCCTTGACAAAGGCAATCATTTTGTATTTTGACAAGCTGAAAATATTTTTCTTGCGTCAGTAAGACACAAACAACAACTGTGGTATATGCGGATGTAAAGTTTTCTTTGCAAGCGGAGAATAGTCATAGCAAAGTCTGCAGCACTGTGGGAAACATAGGTGCAGTATTCTTTGTTACAATTACAGTGTGTACAGCAGAAATAGTAATACAAGCTCTGCTTGCACATAGAGCAGCTGATCATGGGGTAGTCATTGCCTCCCGCTCTATCCAACAGATTGAGAGCCTGGCCCGCCTCTACCAGTCAAGCCCTCTGTGATCCAAAGGCTGGATTTGGGGTCTCTCTCTGTTTGCAAGTAGAATCATTTGAATCCTTGGTTACTAGCATTCCGAAACACAAGGGAGGTCGCAGGAGGTCGCTGAAGGAGGAGTAGGTGGTTGGGTAAAACAATAAAGATCAGGAAGGAGGACGTGGTGGGTTATGGGGTGGGCAAAAGCATTGGTTCATTCAAAACAACAACTGAGGGTGAGGGGGTGGTGGGTTAACATGTAGTAAAGACGGCTGCAGATGCACTTTTATGGAATGCTTGCTAAGTGTCTCTGTGTAATGTAAGCAGTGCTCATGCAAAGAGCTTCAGGCCCTTCATGTGGAGTTGGCGCTACGTGTATACATGATAAACGGAAATAAATAACGGGCAGTGCGGTTCTGGATCCCTGTTTAATGATAATTAACAATCAAAACCACCATATATAAGAAAGAAAATCACAACACCCATAAATGATTAATAACCTAGATGCAGACTTGACCATGCTGAAAGAATAATTCAAATGAATTTAGGCCAATCAAATTGAGTAGTAATTGTGTTAAAGGGCTGGGGATGCTCTTGTATAATTACTTGTGTTTCTAACACCCAAGCAAAATTGTACCCATGCGTAAGTCTAGTCAGAGTTCCCATAACACAAACTCTCCTTTCAACACTGTGAAGAGCAAAACCAAATACACATGCAGAAAGCAGAACTGTCTTATTAAGTTGCACATGACAAAAATAAACGTGCTGCCACAGGAAAAAGTATTCTACAAAATGACGCGCTAAGTAAACAAACCCTTGACTCAGCTAGTCCTTTCTGACAACAGACAGAGGTAAAAGCTGAGCATCCACAGGAGAAAATTATGCCCCATTAACTCCACAGTTTACCAGTCAACTGTAAACAAGCCAGCCTGGGAGCTGTCTTCGGAGAGAAAACCAAAGCATGTCAGCCACATGGCAGGAACTGGGAGGGACGAATGCAGCAATAAAATGTAAGCAGCTACAGGCCTGTGCACCCACAGTGTAACACAAGGTGGAAAAAATAATAAAATAGCCCCCCCCCCAAGAACAGATGAACACAACAAAGTGTAATGATATTGTACTTAGTACCCGCTCCTCGGCGGAAAAAGAAAGGAGGGACAAAGAGGCAGGACTGGCTACTAGCAAGCAAGGATTTTTAAAGGACATTGAAACCAACAAATGAGAAGCCTGGGAATGGCTTTAGGCCCACAGAGATGTATACTAAAGTATACAAGAGGTCGTACGCTTACGCTCGACCTAAAAAAGGAGTGCAAAACTAGATTTAAAATGAATATTTGAGTGCTTGAATTTGAGAAATTTTTTTTTTCGGATTTTACCTGTAACAGTCTGCCTGAAGTGCTTGTGAGATCTGACTCTCAGGAGCTGGCCAGTCGTTCCTCCAGGGATCATGTAGTGAATGTCTTTTGTCATCTGTGGTAAGTCAGCCTATTTATAAGTTTAGTCGGTCCTTATAGCTCAACAAATGAAAGCAAAACAGAAGACTGCAGCTTCTTAAAAATTGTTTGTGATATAGCAGGTAGTCACCCAGAATAAATGAAGGAAAGCAGAAAGTGTACACATCTTAGTTTATTACCCCAGTTGATGGGTTCGAGTTGTAAATTACAGCATTTACTTTCTGCAGAAGGAAATCAAAAACAGGTCATCTTGCTTCTCGATCAAGGAAATCTGAAACTGATGTGCTTAGAAGTTGCTCAGTATTTGGACAATTCACTTTGATAACTTGAAACTATATTATGTTTGTTGTCTATCCGAATGTATACCACTTTGCAGTGTGACGTGTGACATGTCCAAAAGCAGGGGCAGTGGAATCTAGTGTAGTAGTGACTATTATTATAATGTCCTAATATTTTCATTGATTTGTAGGCATTGTTAAAAACAATAATATCAGGTGAAGGCCTAATGGCGAAGATCAGTGGTTCCATAGGAAACACACTATGCTGGTGAAAAAGGGCAGCCCTAACAGGCACCCTGCTCAACAATGAAAGAGGCTGGGAGAGATTGGTTAATACAGAAGCACCCACTAGTTTTAAATCCAGAGTATTAATTGCAGAGATACATAAATGTTAAAAAAAAATATTTGGGAAAGTACTATACAGAGATACATCAAACCGTCTCTTTGGAAAGCATTGACTCGATCAAAACGTCTACCCTCCAATTCACAGAGTGGCCTCAGATGTTCTTATTACATTCTTCTCTGACACCAAGCCCTTCCTGTCATCAATGAGTCTAAATCCTCATTTAGTTACTTACTGTTGAGGTCTTACCCACCATACACACACCATTTTTGCCAGCAGCGGCAGATCATATATGCATGTTGTCTTTTCTGGGCTCATGCCTTCCGAACGTCTTCCTAACCTCCCCCAGACGTAAGCAGCACCCGCTGCAATGTTAAACTGCAGAATGCGACCGCCAGGGTGGCGGTCGCATCCTAATCAGGGGTGCGGGACCGCCGCATGGGAGGCGGCCGGTCCCGTTACCACTGGGATGGCCTCCTAATGACCCCCTTTGTGTTTTTACATCTTCCCTTGCCAGAGTGTTGTGGTGTTGAAAACAAGCAGAGGTCCCTGGAAGCTGGCCAGCCGTTACACTGATTGTTGATTCTCTAGATCCCAGTATCACTTGTGATCATGAAAGCAACATACATGACAGGCCTTGCTGGGTGTGTGGCCACTGCTGTCTTCAATGTTCCTTTTCTCCTTGTTCAGTGTTAGAAATGCAAATTATTTACTGCAGGATCTATAAGGCTTGAAGGGCAGGGTCTTGAGGAGTGGAGTCGATGACAGTCAGCCTATATATTATTTTTAAAAACCTGCCCCCAAAGAAATTAACAAGGACCAATGTGACAACAAAGCTGATCATGTGTACTTAATTTGCCACATACAAATGACATTACAAGGCTGAAGCACCTGCAGCTGAGATCTTTGTATATCCAGGAGGTTCCAATGTATAACAGCGGAAAAATAACTCTGATAGTTGAATCCACTTACTGAAGAGATATGATTACAATCTGGAAACAGATTTGACTCATTGGGGAGTGACATAGAAGATTAATGTGCCTGATGCAGAGCAGAGTATATTACATTCAGGTCACAGATTTATACTTGAAATGTATTTAAGAGAGCTCAGTTGATCAATGCTTTTTTTTACAGAGATCTGCGACTTACCTACCGGTTACAAGTTACAAGCATGGTAATAGAACTCAGTGACTTAGGCACCTACATTAAACCTTGGTGATCTGTTGGATTCTTTCTGATTCTGAAACAAGGTTCTAGGCTCCACTGTGATCCTTTAACCTCCGACTACTCCCACTCAGAATAAGACTCAGACAAAAGGAAATGGCAATGGCCCTTTAAATGACGCATTTGTTTTGTAATTGGCAACCAGAAAGGAACCCAGGAGGCCTCTCTCAACCCCTGCAGGCTGATACTCCGCATGCATAGCACACAGATAATTCAAGCGCCACAGCATGTGTCTTTGTATCGGCAAACTGCACCTGGTCACAGTTAATATGATTCAAGGGCCAGTCCCAGATCACACATTCAGCTCTATGATATCTGCCAAATGTTTGTGTTCTGTTTTGAAGGTAATCATGAAGCATGTGTGACGCAACACCAGAAATGACACTCATGTCATCTTGGGGCACCGATGCTGGCACAACCTCTCTTCACAAATGAACATAAGAAATGGTGGTATCTGGGACGTACTTAAGCTATGCCCAATGAGATGGGGGCATTTCAATGTTTAAACCGGTATTTGCCAAAGCAAAGCCACTTCTGCAGAAGTTAGCCTTCTTCACCCCCTGCATTAATCTACAGTAAAGCAAAGGATGCATGATTCCTCCATGGGGAGGCGTCACAGTCTTAGTTGCAACAAAAGAAAAATGCACCTGTGGCTTCAGCGCTCTCCAATGACAAAAGTGCTGTAGGAGATAGACTATCGTCTCCCTGCTCATATAAGTCATTGTGGAGAGAGTCAAGGAACTGGAAACCAAGAAAGAGACAAGAGCCTATGAGGTTGGGGAAGGGATGATTTGTTCTGCAAATATAACTGCCCATCAATGTCTAGTGTGCCAGCTCATTGCTCTTTCAAGCAGTTGTGGCACTGTTATCATGAGGCACCAAAAAAAGAACTTCAGTGTTTCACGACTCAGATGTGTTTGATGGTTGGGGCAAAGACAGTTGTAGTAAAAATTCTACATAGGGGGTGCTTCACTGAGTGGTAATATTGTTCCTTACAACTAAGGATGAGCCCACAGCCCCAGCCCAACATATAGTAAATTACAATGTGCAGGGCATCTTTATAAAGACATCTATGGGCTCCAAAGTTATGCTCAGGGCTAGCAGGCAGTTGTCACACACTGCAAAATATTTGTTGAAAGGCTTTTTAACTATGTTTTATATGATGCAGGAGGAAGAAAAATATTATGAAATCATCCTGACAGCTATGTAGCACCAGGTTATCAGGCATAGCTTTCAACTGAAGTGGCGGAGCTGCTCTCAAGTGTGTGCATCAGGGTGGCCCTACAACATATCTGGGTCAGGGTGTGGAATACTGACTCAGATTAGAAGAACATGCTAAGATATATGCCTTTCTCAGAGTAAAATGGGCTTAGTCCTGAGTTGAATGAGGTGGTATGGGGTACGTTATGCTGTTTTTGGGCCGCGTGACACAATTGAGAGGCTAGACTCTTGAGAACTCCAATGCCCTGTCAGAAAGAAGAGCACAATGATGCAACACAGTAAAGGATTCAAGATCTACTACACAAGAAATTCATTGTATTGGTTGCATAAGCAGAGGAGGCTTCTCATCACTAAACTCCCCAAAAAAGGTAGAACTCGTTTCCTCTAAATCACTGCCATGCGGACTTAGTATGGAAGCATTTTGGAAGGCTGCACTTAATTCCCATCAGAGGCCTGTTTGAGAGACGTTAGTTTGCTGGCCATGCCACTCATGGGGTAAACTTTCGCAGTCTAGAGGCACACAGGATGTTATGGCTATCTTTGAGCTATGTTAAAAGTCCCAGCCACCCCGGCCAATGAGATCTGTGAGCAAGCCTCCATCAGTTCACACAGGTACATAGCCCCGCCCCCTCCACTTCCGCTCCGCAGACTGTCGCTACAGCAATTCAACTTGCATTCCACTGTGGACACCATCTCTATTTTACCGAAGATGCCTGGACGCCAAGCTGGAAGGAACCCATTGTAGGATCCGCTGCTTTACAATTAGTTCTGATTTTGGAAGTGCGTTGGCAGTGTTTATTGCTCATTGTTTTCACGAGGAATATATAGAAGCACAGATGTGAGCGAGGAAGGCACTTGCCATGTTTATTTACAGGAACTATCACGCCAGTTCTTTTGAAGAGGCTAGGTTGCTATTTCAGAACATCCAGACTAAATAAAGAAAAGAAGATAGCACAACCAGAAATAGCCACCATTGTGAATTCCTCTGCTTAGGAAGCTGAACTTTTAGTATGTCATTGGTTCTGAAAGTATCTATTTTCATTAGGAATCAGCCCTTGCTGACCAGTTTCACCCGGCCAGGAAAGTGTCATATTTATTGTGGGGTGTCTCACAAGAGGCACTTTACGATTCAAGATATGGGGACTTGAAACGAGATGCACTGTATTTGAGATTCTTATAAACTCTAATGTGCACATGGGTTTTTTACATAGGGAAACAAAACATTTTATTAACAAATCGTTATTTCCACACGTTTAAGCCCTTTATGTGCTGTAAGTGAAGTGCTAATTAATTACACATATCCTGAAAACAGGTAAATTCCAGCAGAATAATTTGTTATTTTCAAGATCCCAAAACTAGAAGTGTCCACTTTCAAACTGGTGTTCATGCATTTAAATTAGAAATGCCATTTAATGAGCTACCTATGCCACAGAACCCTTTTTAATATGGGCACTATTCTAAAATATCTGATGTATAAGCAGTTAGAACTCTTAAGCAAACTTTAAGGCACTCAACATACTTTTGGACGGCAATTGAAATGTCAATACTAGGAACGGCATATTCCTATCAAACTCCCTAGCATATCACCCAAAGAGTATCTCCTTCAAAGGAGCTGCCGTTTCAGTAAAGCAATTACTAGGGAAGGGTCTCTAGAGCTACAGAGAAAGTCTGCATCCCCTGTGACTCTTGCCTCGAAGGTCAATTTTAGGGAATCGGGCAGTTAGTGCATGGAGAGGACCGTTTGTTTTAATGGCAGCCTTGGCATTTAAGTGACAGTGATTATCTGAAGAAAAGTATATATTAAGATTTCAAGGCTGGTATATGTAATAGATCTCGTCAAATCTCATGAGACCAGGAAATCTTTAACATGTTTGAAAAATGTAGCAAAAATGTGCCCTTAGCAGTGAGCTGTGGTGGTTATAATTTCAGTTCAGAGTTAGATGTGTTAGTATCCAACACCAGTTTTCACAGTCTAATCTTCCAGTGAAATTTACTTATTTATATGTTGTTTTTAATATCAATATAAACATTTCCACAGGTTAGTAGTCTTTCCCCATTGTAGTAAATGGGAGAATAACTCGATTCATGTCTCTGTGAAAGGTTTCTGCCCAAAGCACTTTTCACATAATGTTTTTTTGCAGTTTTTATTCCAAACCTAGCTCTTGTAACATCAAAGCCATCCTGAACAAATGTTCCTTAAGACATCACACACAGGCACTTTGCTTTCTCCAAAGTTTAGCAACTCATGAAATAACAGTGACTGTCTATACCTATTTTAGGCTTGTAATGAAGATTAGCAAGACACGAAAATCCACCTAGCCCCAATCAAATCAGTCCTTAATCTCGCGGCCAGGCTTATTTCTGATTGTAAGCGGTTTGACCACATCTCCCCCATCCTCAAAGAGCTCAAATGGCTCCCCATCGAAGGCAGATCCGCATACAAGAATGCTTGCATTACGCACAAAGCCTTGCACCATCATACCCCAGTTTATCTCTCTGATAAACTCCACAAAGCAGGCTGCTCAAGAGAAATGAGGAGCACAAATACTCTCATGCTAATACCTCCCTTGGTACACAAGAAATCTACCCAGTTACGCTCTTTCTCCGCTAATGCGCCTACTATCTGGAATTCACTCCCCAAAGATCTACGTTGCAACCCCTCTTACCTCAGCTTCAAAAATGATCTCAAACGACACTTTCTCAACAAATACTGGGGTCCTTAATCCTACCACCTTCTCCGGGTTTCCCAACCTGCCCTTGACGGTGTCTTGCCCTCACTATATTATACTGGACTTACTACCACCTCTCCTCACCTCCTTACTTTTACTTCACCCCTCCCTCTACGAGCTCTCTTATAATTTACGGCCTACTTCTGCTTGCTGTCTCCTCTCTCATTTCCCCACTCTGTTCTCCCCCTCCTCAATCCTTTCTCCCCCCCATCCCTGACTACCCATGCTAGCCCAAATTTCCAACTCTGGTTATGCCCTAATTGTTCTCCTTAATTTCTTGTCCATGTATTTACTGTTTTTGCATATTGTGCTGAGTATTTTGCGCTTTTCCTTTTTGTACTAATGTTATATCGCAATTGGTTCCTCTCTCAACACTTGTAAAGCGCTCTGATACCCTTGGGTCTAGCCAGCGCTATATAAAACCGTTTAAATAAACTTATGAGCTTGATCCCAGACGACTGTTCGGGCCTTCTTCCAATTTGTGGTGCCACCTCCTGGCGTTCCATGGAACAAGCAGGAGCACACAGAAGATCCTCTTATGGGAGGGCTTGGTCCTTTACTTTTTGGACCGGCTGTTAGGTTAACGTGCCCTCTGCTCAGGAGGGCCTTGATATTGAATTCGCACTTTCTGAATATTATTTTTTACATTTCTAACTTTGAAGTCTGCTGAAACCTGGAGCTCTCAAAGTTTTAGACTGCTTTTTAATTCTTTTAACCTTTATTATATTATGTCTGCCTCCCACTGATTGTATATTTCCAACCATTTTTGTTACTCAATGGTCAGCATCATTAGCACTTTACCTACCTGAGGCCCTCGCCTTAAGCCATCCTGTAGGATAGTTGCCCATTTGCATTGAGGCACTTAGGAATGCCATTCAGGTAGGCGCCCTGGTGACTGGGTTTCACTACAATGTGTTCTATGTATGTTGATCTTTAGTTGTTGTCACCTTGAAAACCTGCATATGTATAGCTTGCCTGATCAAATATTCCACAGAATCTTACACAAAGGCTCCTTCCCCTCAGCACTTAACGATTAGCACCCAGGCGAAATATCAGCGACAGCTTGTATCCGTCACAGACTTCTGATCACGTTTAGGAAGATATATTATCATGACTGCTATCGACATGCTAGGTTTTGTCTTGATTCGTGATGCAGTGCCGAGGTGTTTCTCTTGACCCCTGCACTAGTAAGAGCACATAGAGGGCCATCTATTTGAGGATTTTGTCCTCCTTTGTTCATGCTCTCGTCATTAGATCAATATGTGCAGCTGTGCAGCTCGATTTTGTATTTTTGACTGTTTTTAAATACTCCCAAATTCCGAATGAACTGGAATTGGGAGGTGCCAAGTGTTGTACTGACCTCATCTGAAGTAATTTTAACTATGTGTATTGTTTGAACTTCTCACGATATTATTGTATTGTAATGTATTTTATTGTACTTTTATGGTCTATTTTTTAATTAGATCGAATAAAGTTTTGAATCTGAAACTTAATAACACTTTGGGGCCGATTCCGATCTCGGCCGGTAGGGCTCCGAATCGGATTCGGCTTTACCGGATCCGATTCGGAGCCCTGTTTCCCGACCGAACCGTACGCGGGTCCGGCCGAGCGAGTACGATGCGGACTCGCCGACCGACTCGTCCGGGCGACCCGACCGCTCCGACCGACTCGTACCCGGATCGTACCGCTCCGACCGACTCGCTCGGACCCGATTCGCACCGCGCAATGGAGACGTTTTCCGGCCGGGTAAGTACGATGCGCACCTCGACCGCTCCGACCGACTCGCGCCGTCCGACTCGAACTCGCTGTCGGAGCCGTACTTTGGGGGTCCGTGTCGGACCCCTGTACGCGTGCACCCGTGCGAGGCGCACACAGGGGACCCATGGGTCCCCCTACCGGTGCGTGTACGCCGCGAGCGCTGTCGCGGCGTACTCGCTGTAGGAGGCGCCTTGTCCGCCTCGCACCCATTGGAGGCAATGGGAGCCCGCGTACGCGTTGTACGACCGGCTCCCATTGAGTTCAATGGAGTCCGACCGACTCGTGTCCGGTGGCATACGAATGCATCGGACTCTGCTCGGTCGGACTGCACGGGTCCGATTCGGTCGGAAATCTCTCCGGGTCCGGCTCGGTCGGAGAGATTTCCGGCCCGAATCGGAATCGACCCCTTTATGTTTGTTGCTTTCTCTCTATTTCTGACATCATATGAACCCAGGGGTCCATTATGTGCGTCAATAGCTAGACCTCAGTTTTTGTTCTCTGAGATCACCTTTCCATGACTTGCAGTCGGGTAATAATATTAACATCTTCTTTTAACAGTACTTCCATTTCTAGTAAGAAGGTACTTATTTATGTTTGTGTTTTGTAGATGTCCATGGCTCTATATACTGATGTGTTGTTCCTTCAGGCCACAATTCACTAACGTTTTACCAGCAGGCTGGTGCATAATACCTGGACCTGTGAGGTAAACATACAGGCAATGAAAATGTGGTTGCATATTGTAGGTTCAATAGAGGCTGAGGAACAGACAGGGAGAGTTTAAGGGAACCAAAGTGATGTCATTGAGAAAGCATCTAGTCAATTAAAATTTTTGGGAAAAATTAGATTGTTGTCTCCTTTCTGATTTAAAGTGGTTCATAGCTCTGGAGAGGAGATTTCCAAAAGTCAACACCTTAATGTTACTGCATGTGTAGGTATGTATGTTGCATTACAGGAGATGTGAGTAATGGAAACTGTAAAATGAGGTACCATGTTACATTACACCTCCCTCAATTACTCTTTATTCCTCCTTACACCACGACCAAGTACGATGTGAAGATCGCGTATGCGCCGACCGAATCGTTCTTTTTCGGGACCTGAACCTGTCCGTACGACTCGTTCGTAGCTGAATCGTGCCGCGCTATGGAGCTGTATTCCGACCGAGCGAGTACGATGCACGATTCGGAAGCGTACTTCGGGGGGCCATAGCAGGCCCCCCTTCACCCGGGGCCCTCCGAATCTGTCACGGGGGTGTGCCCATGGGTCCCCCCGATCCAGGCATGCATAGTGTGGCGGGCACCATGGGTTGCCCACCACAGGGTTTTCGCTTTTCCCCACCTACACCTTTTCTGCTATGGGAGCCTGTGTACGCGTCTGTACATGGGCTCCCATAGGGTCCAATGGTAGTCCGAGCGAACCGAGTCCGTAGGCATCCGGCAGCATTGTACTCACTCGTTCGGACTCCCGTAGCACGTCCCGCTTGGAAAGCTCTCCGGATCCGAGTCGTACGGAGGGCTTTCCTAGCGAGATCGGAATTGGGCCCAAAGTAGTAAACTTACAGGCACAGAGATTTCCCCATAGAAGGTATAGGAGAGGTGGAGATTTTCACTCCTAGATTTGTGAACTGGATTTTGCACAGGCGCGGCCGGTTCAGGTAAGAGTGGTGGGGAAGGGAGTCGACAGACGACGAAATAGGTAAAATAAAACAAAAAATATATAAAACCACTTACCTTGCACTTGCCGCAATCGTCGGCAAGCACAAGGTAAGTGGTTTTATTTATTTAATTATTTATTTGACCTATTCCGCCATCTGTCGACTTCCCCCCGCCCTGCCCTGCCCCTGCCCCACTGCTCTTACCTGAACCAGATGCGCCTGATTTTGAAGTAATACTAATTTAGTACTATTTTACATATTGCAAAATTCAGTATCCAATATAGTTTGGTTCCATTGCAAAAAATGTAAATACCTAATTGCTAAACACAAATTTATGGTGTGATAATAGTTGAAAATTTACAAGCCTTTGCTTACCACAAACACTTCAGAGCAGATGCAGAGGCCCATGTTCTTCGTAAATAAATGAGTGACGTCTAGCAGGGCAGGCCTTGTCATCGGTTCTCCAGTAAGCACAATGCATTGGGGCCTGGAATGAAACACAATGAAGTGAGACTGAGATGAAAGATTTTAACAACGATTCATATACTTGAAGAAATGTAATACAGTGGGTTTGTGTCCTTGCCGTTTCAAAGCAATATTTACCTGAAATTCTTCACATGATTGTCCACAGCGGTCAAATCTAAAGCCGTATTTAATGCATTCACAAAATAAAGAGCCTGTGTGGAGGAACCCCAGTTAACGTCTGTGAACAGAAATGTACAAATGTTATATACACAGATGTGAAAATATATTCAACAGACTTCAAAGAAGGTTATTAATTGAAAATCGCTTAAATACATGTGGATATTCATGCGATCATCGAAGTTTCACTGGAAATCAAAGTCAACGTCGAATGTCAGATAATACAGTTTTCTATTGTCACGGTGCTCAAAGGTGGAAAATCCTGTATGTCGGAATCATCATGGTTACTAATATTGACTTTGACTCTGGTTGGAGTCACTGTCAGATGCTGTGGTAGTAGCGATACAATAACTACAGGTGACGCACGTTATCTCTGAGGATCCAGAGGGGGCATAAACTTTGGGTAGAAGAGAGGATCACATCAAGACTAGAGGTTACGTTAGTGATTACGAAAATGTCTAAATAGCTTGCTTCTGATTACATAATATACATTTACCTGCTGTTGCGGGAGTGGCCGATGGAGAGGGATTATCCAAAGAAACCCTTCTCTGGCTGCCCAGACAGTAAAGCAGTGCCAATTAGCCAATTCTTTTCACCTAGCGTTGTGATTTCTACTGAGGCGCTACAAAAACACTGGCAAACATCGAACACTCTGCTAGGGTAAATTCGAAATTGTGGTGTCCCTTTACTGGGGTGACGTCGTCCCCTGTGGTCATCTGAGCAACAGCACACTTCCAACCGAGGTGTGTCATGGGATGCACAGCAATTAATGGTCTGAACGGGGAGCATGTAGTCACATCTTTAGCTTGCTAATTTCAATAATGACCCATAGGAATCATGAGTAAGATGAAGATATGACTTATTCTTGATTTGAATCATGTCCTGTGAATCTTCAGTACTATTCCAGTCCCAATGCACGGCGAAAAGACCTACTTTAGGGTTCATATATTTAAAATAACATTATGGAAATGACCATTAAATTAACTAAAGTAAAAAAAGTGACAGCATATGGTGCAGAGACAAAATATCGATTCAAAAATATCGAATTGCACAAATATCGTGTCAAAAATATCGTGGGTCAAGAATATCGACAGACAAATTATCGTGGTCAAGAATATCGATTTTAGGTAAGTAATATTGAATAAAAAAATATCGAAGTGTTTAATATTGTTTGCAAAAATATAGATGTTAAAAATATCGATTTTTTATTAATGTTATATATTTTAGTATATATTTTATGTTTGTGATGTATGTATTTTTTGTATAAGAATTGTTTGTATTTTTATTATATGTGTTAAAAATTTAGTAGTTATTAATTTTTTTTAATTTGAATTTTGCGTTTTTAGTTCCGTAGCAGGTTGTGGGTTGATAGGGGAATAGAGTGGGAAGTAATTTAATTATATACAATTTATTTATTATTTTTAGTAGTTATTATTTTATTTTTTATTTGAATTTTGCGTTTTTAGTTCCGTAGCGGGTTGTGGGTTTATAGGGGAATAGGGTGGGTAGTAATTTCATTATATTAAATTTATTCAGTAATTTTTATTTATTAACATTTGCTGAATTGAGATGTTATAGTATTAAATGTGTAAATAATTTATTATTAATAATTTAATAATTAGTTGTTAATTAATTTTAATTAATTAATTGGCAATTATTTATGTTAATTGTGTAATTAATTTTAGGTGTGTGTTGTGGTGTTTATAGGTGAAAATGGTGGGAAGGGTGGGAAGTAATTTATTTTTAATTGATGAATTAATAATTAGTTGTTAATTAATTTTAATGAATGAATTAGTAATTAATTATGGTAATTGTGTAATTCATTTTAGGTGTGTGCTGTGCATATTATAGTGTTAAAGAATGTGTATTCAATGAATGTTTTTTTAATTTTATTAATAATATTTTTTAAATTCATTATTAATTATGTTAATTATGGAAATAAATTTAAATAAAAATGTTGAAGTTTTTTATATTGGTGTGGTGTTATAGGGTAGGAAATAAAATAAATACATTTATGTTTTAAATATTTTTTTGTTTGTTAATATTTGCTTCTTTTAAATAAATATTGTTTATAAATGTATTTATTAATTTATTTTAGATAATATTTGTACCTTTTTGTTATATGTAATTAATATATTTAATGTTAATGTTTAAGATATTTAATCTGATATTTTTAAAATATTGTTTATTTATTTTTAAGATTATTTACATTTTTTCAATTGTTTAAATGTTATTAGTAATTTTTGTTTCTCTGCTATCCAACATTTTCCCTACTGTTGCACTGACTGGAGTGGGAATATTAATTTTTACCCTCTGCTATCCAACATTTTCCCTACTGTTGCACTCACTGGAGTGAGAATAGTAATTCTTACCCCTCTGCTATCTAGCATTTTCCCTACAGTTGCACTGAATGGAGAGGAAATAGTGAATTTTACCCCTCCGCTATCCAGCACTTTCCCTACTGTTGCACTCACTGGAGTGGGAATAGTAATTTATACCCCTCCGCTATCCAATATTTTCCCTACTGTTGCACTCACTAGAGTGGGAATAGTAATTTTTTCCTCTCCGCTATCCAATACTTTCCCTACTGTTGCAATCACTGGAGTGGGAATAGTAATTTTTACCCCTCCGCTATCCAATACTTTCCCTACTGTTGTACTCACTGGAGTGGGAATAGTAATTTTTACCTCTCCGCTATCCAATACATTCCTTACTGTTGCAGTCACTGGAGTGGGAATAGTAATTTTTACCCCTCCGCTATCTAATACTTTCCCTACTGTTGCACTCACTGGAGTGGGAATAGTAATTTTACCCCTCCGCTATCCAAAACTTTCCCAACTGTTGCACTCACTGGAGTGGGAATAGTACTTTTACTCCTCCGCTATGCAGCACTTTCCCTACTGTTGCACTCACTGGAGTGGGAATAGTAACTTTTACCCCTCCGCTATCCAGTACTTTCCCTACTGTTGCACTCACTGGAGTGGAAATAGTAATTTTACCCCTTCGCTATCCAAAATTTTCCCTACTGTTGCACTGTTTGGAGTGGGAATAGTAATTTTTACCCCTCCGCTATCCAATACTTTCCCTACTGTTGCACTGCAGTGGGAATAGTAATTTTTACCCCTCTGCTATCCAATACTTTCCCTACTGTTGCACTCACTGGAGTGGGAATAGTAATTTTTACCCCTCCGCTATCCAAAACCTTCCCTACTGTTGCACTCACTGGAGTGGGAATAGTAATTTTTACACCTCCACTATCCAACACTTTCCCTACTGTTGCACTCACTGGAGTGGAAATAGTAATTTTTACTCCTCTGCTATCCAGCACTTTCCCTACTTTTGCACTCACTGGAGTGGGAATAGTAATTTTTACCCCTCCGCTATCCAGCACTTTCTCTACTTTTGCATTCACTGGAGTGGGAATAGTAATTTTTACCCATCCGCTATCCAGCACTTTCCCTACTGTTGCACTCACTGGAGTGGGAATAGTAAATTTTACCTCTCCGCTATCCAATACTTTCCATACTGTTGCACTCACTGGGGTGGGAATAGTAATTTTTACCCCTTCACTATCCAACACTTTCCCTACTGTTGCATTCACTGGAGTTGGAATAGTAAATTTAATTATTCCGCTATCCAACATTTTCCATACTATTGTATTGCGAAATGTACGTTTTACATTTTTTAATAGTCACATTTTTAATTAATTATAGAATGGTTATTTTTTAATTTTAAATTATTGATATATGTATATATTTTATTTTTATATAATTTAAAAGTTTAAAAATTAAATAAAGATAATAGTTAATAAATTATTTTAAAGTAAATATATGTATATGTATAAATTATTATGTTTGTTTATATTTTTTTAAATTAAGTTTATTTTTTAATATTTAGTTAAAATATATATCAAATTTAAATAATTTTGTTAAAGATTATATTAATATTTTATATATTTAACATATATTTGTTTACTTTATTTATATTTTTAAATCGATATTTGTCACATCCATATTTTAAACTTTGATATTTTTGATTCAATATTTTTATACTTACCTGTTTAAGTATAGGAGTCGATATTTTTGCAGTCGATATTTTCTTTTCGATATTTAGAACATAGATGTTTTTAGCATCGATATTCTATCAGTGAACCAAAGCATATACCTCGTGAAAACCCAAAAGCGTGAACAAAAGTTGAATTTAACATCTCTACTCCAGACCTCTTCACAAGGCTGGAAACACTATGCAATAGCATGCAGTGTATATGCCATAAACAATTTTTCTACTGCAGACTGCTTCATGACCTTCGAAACACTATGCAACTGCATGCCGTGTATGCACCATAAAGAGATGCTTTAGTGCACGCTGCTTCACAAGCTTAGAAACACCAAGCTACCACATGCTGTGTATGCATCATAAACAACGCCTTCGCTACACACCTCTTCACGAGCTTGTAAACACCATGCAACCGCATGCGTTGCATGAACCATAAAGAATGCCTTCGCTACACACCGCTTCACGAGCTTGGAAACACCATGCAATCGCATGCCGTGTGTGAACCATAAAGAACGCCTTCACTGCACACCGTTTCACAAGCTTGTAAACACCATGCAACCACGAGCCGTGTAAAACCATAAAGAACACCTTCACTACACACCGCTTCACAAACTTGGAAACACCATGCAACTGCATGCCGTGTATGAACCATAAAGAACAACTTCACTACACACTGCTTCACCAACTTGGAAATGCAATGCAACCGCATGCCGTGTATGAACCATAAAGATCGCCTTCACTACACACCCCTTCACGAGCTTGGAAACGCAATACAACCGCATGCCGTGTATGAACCATAAAGAACGCCTTCACTACACACCGCTTCACGAACTTGGAAACACAATGCAACTGCATGCCGTGTATGAACCATATAGAAAGCCTTCTCTACACACAGCTTCACGAGCTTGGAAAAACCACGCAACAGCATATATTATATACTGCATAAAAATAAACAAAACCCGGAATTTTTAAAGCACAAACTAATCACCCCAAAGAGTCTTAAGGCGCTGGGGGCCATTGGAGAGATTAAGTGAGCTATTGTCCAGAGTCTCATGATGCTGAGCTGATCTGTCTCCGGGGATCAAACTGTGAGCCCCGCGCTCTGGAGTCAGCCCCCCTGGCCGCTGCACCACACCTCTCCCGTCGCCCCCCTCACCATAAAGAACGTTTCTATTGCATACTGCTTCACAAGCTTTGAAATACAATGCAACTGCATGCCGTGTATACACTATAAACAATGCCTCTAGTGCACACCGCTTCACAAGCTTGGACACACCATGCAACCACATGCTGTATATCCACAATAAAGAATGTCTTTTGTGCACACCGCTTTACAAGCTTGGAAACACAATGCAACCGAATGGCAGCTACACACCATAAATAATGTGAAAATAAAAGTGAGAAATGTGTCAAGAATGTGCCACTACACAAGTGTAAAAGTACATAAACGTCAGTTCAGTTTAAACAGTGAAGCTTGGAAGCCTAACCAGTAAAAGATGCCCATATCGAGATGTTACTGAATCTTTCCAATTAACAGTCGATCAGATTTTAGCGAATCCTGCCAGCGTTCTGTGGACACCATGCCTAGATTAGGACAAGGAAAATGATAGTCTCAATCTGAGCATGATGTGTCTCCCTTACACTGGCCTTACAATAGTAATATATAATTGCGCTGGTGGAGGTAGTGAGTTGGCCTCATTTGCATGGAGTGTACAAAAAAGTGTTTGATGAAATACTTGAAATCATTTCAGCCACTGGTAATTACTCAAGCCACATCCCAGTCAATCATTATTTCGCACACCATGCCATCTCCGTTTGAACTTAGCCATATGCATATCAGTCTTGACCCTCCTCCAATAGGAACAGTCCAGCACAAACTGCTATGCCAGCTCTTCCCTGAACCGGAATACAAGCAGCCCAAGACTCGCTTCTCCCTGATCGGGACTCATCAGTTGGGTGTAGCTTGTTTCCATCGGCACAGAGAATACAAGACCCACGACTTGCCACTTAGGGCGTTACATCAAACACATAAACGATGATGGCAGGAATGCTTGCAATAAGTCTAACCACTGGCAATAGCTCAGGGCAGCATTCCAACCCAATGCTCTTCTGCGATAATCGTTGCCACTCAATTTTAACCCACAAATGCGCTGCATAATAATATTTTAGGAAATTTGGGTAGGATAGCCCCCCATTTCCAGGCAGTGCCATCAACACCCTTTTAGCCACCCTAGCTCTCCCCTGTGCCCAAACCAAAGGTAATAATCTCGGATTTCAGAGAGAGAAATGGCAGAGATCAGCATTTGAATTAAATATAAAAGGCAAGGAAATATGCTCATTTTAATGGCATTAATCTGCCCTAGTTATGATATATAGAGCCCCTGTCATCGAGCCAAGTTTGTCACTGTTTGTAATCATAATTAAGACAAATTAAGTGAAGTCAGGTCTGAAACTGTACACACGACCTTAAGGCCCTGTTATTTGATGGTGGACGCAGCCCACCTAAGAGGGGTGCAAATTTTCAGCAACAATGTTTGAGAGATGAAAGGCGGGTGAGTGCTTACTGTTAAAAGATCTATTTGTTAAAGTCATTGTCTGTTCCTTTCTTGAATGTAAGCGCACCTTTGGTGTTACCAAACAGGATAGACTAGAATAGGTGTAGCTACAACAATGGATACTTCACCCTAGAAATAAAGTGACAGCCACCAGACAGATTTCTTCTTCTGAAATGTTCTTAACTAAGTCTGAAACTAGCGAGGGTCTGGTTTTAAATATATATACCAAACTCAGTAGTGAGGATGTTACCCCAAGTGGAGGTACCAGTCCCATTGGGAGGTGGACTTGGGGAAGGAATTTACTGAAACCCAATGGGACAAAAAAAGTGAAGCACTAGCTAAGCATCTCCAGAGCCTAATTAGTAGGGAGATAGAATCTAAAGTCAGGATGCAGTGGTATCTCACACCTTATAGGTTGCATGCTATCTACTCACATGTGTCAGACAGTTGTTGGAGGTGCAGAAGTGAGGTGGGACCATTACTACATATTCTGTGGGACTGTGCTAGAATCCATATATATTGGAAAGAGGTGCTGAGATATATAGACAAAATTGTGGGGCAACCGATTGCAAAATCTCCTGGAAATATATTGTTGAGAGTAAGTATGAGTTCATAGGCTGAACAATGGCATGATTACTCATATGGTAGGTGCGACTAGGCGTTTGATCATGATTTTTAATGTGACAATTGTAATGTGGACCAAAGTTTCATAAAACTACCTGGAAGCACATCAGGCAATGCAATTAAAATAAATAACATAATTGGGCTAGAAGCTGAAGATTGTCTGGGGATAGGTCTAAACTGTTCTAGGAGAAGTAAGGACAACGAATCCTGGTTTCATCGTCTTTCAGGTACCAAAACTACTTCTTTAGAGCAAGTTTAATGAGTTCTCCGACCATTGTGCTTCTCAGCTAAAGCAGAATTTTCAGTGCCTGACTGGAATGATGACATGACTAGAAAACACTGCTATTTCTGTTTCTGCAGTTTAATGAAAAATACGCAATAATTTGATATTTATGCTGATGATGCAGATTACAAAGCTGGAAATTTGTGAACAGCTTTCAAGGTGTACTATTGGGAATGTTAGTGGATGAGCAAATAAATCAAAGTACGTTCAGGCGGGGATGTAAATCTCTGCCTGTACTGTTACATGTTTTTTGCAACCACGACCTGTGTTTAATACAGCACTTAGTACATCACTTAGTACATGGAAGAGTTAACCTTTTCTGAAGCAAACCCAATATTGCCAGAGAGAGGAACAGAAGTAGAGGTAGGTACAGTGATTTCCTTAGGATCACACAATTTGGTCAAGTAGGAAAGCAAGGATTATATCTCAGGTCTCTATATTCCACAGGGAGAAATGTAGCCATTAGATCAAAGTTTTTCAGTAGATAGGACCATGATCACAATTCACTGGGCTTGGCTGTACCTATCTGTATTTTTCCATTTTGCCTCAAACAGATATTAACCTGATGTGTAAGATATCAAAACAATAAAGCACTTGTCATCATATTACCTGGCTTTTTGTATGTCACGTAGATGTAAAGAAAGAGCTCTATGGCATAGGTGATGAGTGCAGCCCACCAATTGATGACAAACATGACACCACAGCACAGCATGGCTCCGAAAAGGGACACCCACATGTTGTAATACTTAAATGCAGGTCTCCAGCCTGTGGTGAAAAAGGTAATTTGTGAAGGTTCTCAACCAATTATTTTCTACAAACATCAACATTATTATGAATACTTGGACCAGCACCCAACGTCAGACAAGACATTCATTTTCTAGACTGACATTGACTTGAATTCTCAGTTAGAGAGATACATCCAGTGTGTCATTCCTTACTAAAATTGAGTAGTCCACACCTTTCCCATGGAAAAAGAACTTCCTGGTAGCTGCCTCACGGTCGGTGAGTGGCAGGTGCTGGGCAGACAGTGGCATACTCCTGCACCAAAAGGCGTGTTTTCCTCCAGATACTTGTATGTTATATGATAATGTTCATGGGTGATAACCTTGAATACAGACAGCTCTGGTATGCTCAAGTCTAGAATGTTTAGAGCGAGAAGTGGGGAGATCCAGGGTTTTCACAGTTTAAAAATATTTGGTTTTCACTGTTCTATAGCTTTAATGACATTAACCCCTTTTGTGCAGAGGACGGCCGGGGGCCGTCCGAACTCCGCCCACTCAATATTACGCCCGCACAGCGCGAAAATTCGCACAGCGCGGAACGGGTTAAAACAACCTGTCATGGAAGATAAACAGGTCCTAGGATGGCAGATCCTAGGATGACATGTAAACAGCCTTCAATGTTTTGTCTTGTGCAAATTAACCTAATATCTGTAAACATCATCAATTAATTAACAAGGTATTCAAAGCGTCATACATAAAAACATCAATTCCGTTGCCTACTCAGCAGATTACAAAGGATATACTATTGTCTATGCTTAACAGTCACAGTAAGGCCTGTTACTCAAATCACCCTGCTTTATTCTCCTGCTTGAATACGGTTCTGCTTTCAATGAGGTCAATCAGACCGCGTTCCTGGCTAATCATTTTATCATGGAGGCCAACCTGCTCTTGTTTGTTTTAAATTTTCACATGATTTCCACATTTCATACTTTGTTGATCAGGCAAAGTGCCATGAATGGGAGTTCAAAAGGGTGCAAACCACTTTAGAGATAACCTTCTACACCAGGCAGACCATTTAGGAGCAGTGGTCCAAAGGCAAGTTCGGAAGGAAGATGGCCAAATACGTGGAAGTAGATGACGTTCCTTGGGCATCTCTCCTGAACAAACGTGTTTCCCATTCATCAGGAAATACATCAATCTTCTGGCCCTTGATTTAGTAATTTTGCTGGGAAACCCTTGTACATTTCACAGTTTTTCTCCATATGGCTTGTATACAGGTAATAAATGCAATTATCATTAAGGTACCCTGATAAACATTTTTGGACCTTATTTAGTGTTTGTAGGTGAGATACTCCATCACAAACGTGGCTGATGTCCTGTCTGCTGTATTACAAGTACATTATAGCCTATTGTAATACAGTGGTCAGGATATCCTTTGCCTTTTGACAGAGTATCCTGTAGCCAAACTCTAAATAAGGGCCTAAGGGCCATATGTATCAAAGTTTAGTGTTTACATTCTCAAATAGCGAATTTTTGAGAATCGCTATTTGAGAATCGCAAACGAGATGTATGTAGGATTCGCAAGAAAATTTGCGAATCCTACATATTCCTTAATTGCGATTCGCAAATTGCGAATCGCAGTTAAGGAAACCCTCCTCATTCATTCCTATGGGCCTAGAGGCCCATAGGAATGAATGGGAGGACATTCTCAATTTGCGATTAGCAATTAGAGAATCGCAAATTGAGAATGCAATTTCAGGTTGCAAGGGTGTCCAAAGGACACCCTGTTGCACCCTGAAATGAGCATGGGTGCACATGTGGCGCACATACATGCCCTGAGGGCATGTATGTGCGCTCACATGCCACTTTGAAAAATGCAAAAAATGCATTTCTCAAAGAAATTGCAAGTTACCACCAACCTGTAGTTGGTGGTAATTTGCGATTCCTTAATCCATAACCGCACAACTTAGGTGCTTCATACATTTCATTTAAGGAATCGCAATTTGCGATTTCTAAATGCATTCAGCAAAATAGAGAATCGCAATTTTTGCGATTCTCTATTTATGAATGCCTTTGGGATGATACATCCTAGGGTAAGATTGCTCAGTCAGAAACGGGCCGATTCTGAGAATCGGACCGTTTGCGAACGGGAAGTGGGCTTGATACATATGGCCCTTAGCTCTTAAAGGCTTTGTAGCACAGGCCCAACGTTACTGAGAATCATTTGTCTGAGTCAGCAGGACAAGTATAACAGAGTGTCAGACCCTTAAATCAAAATGATTTTTGCACTGAAACTAATAATTTAGCAAAAGCTTTAAATTCCAGAAAAAAAGTACATAGAGATCACCCAAGAATTCCCTTACTCAACTTTCTATGAAAGAACCTGAACAGCTCCTCTGTAGGGATTAGGGCCCAGTCATTCATTGGTTGAGAGCACAAAGGCTGAAGTAAATGGAAGGAGCTACCAAAACGAATACTTTCTGTTCTACTATAATAACAATTCCTACCATGGCAAAGTAATGTTTAGCGGCATTTGAATCTCTGCAAACTTTGAATGATGAATATTGTGACTTCCTGTTTTTACTGTAATATCCTATTTCCAAACTTATCTATTCGCTTTAAACTTACCTTTCCTTCCTACCATCACCCATTTGAATTTGTGCCTGACTTCTGCATCCCTTTCCTTTATCTTATAATTGCTTCTTTCTCCCATCTAACCCTACCACCCAGAACCCTTACATATTAGTCGCAATCTATTGTGAACTGCCTATTGGTGGGATATTTATTTATTTAGTGGCTTTATTTTGTGACCATATATCATTTAGTGACCAAAGTGCTGAAAAATGGCAGCAAACTGGAATTGTCAACAGTAATCATCTAGAAGAGTATGATCGTATATGTAGGTGATAGTGGGCTGTTCGCTCCTTGAGAGCAGGAGGATTAATCCAGATCAGTTGACTGGATAAGGTGGATTTGTTGCAGGATGAACCACAAAAAGTCACTAAATTAACCTGTCAGGACTCACCCAGGCTGGGTCCAGGTGTGGATTCAAGATGGTGGGAGCCTTTTATGTCCCTATGGCTCTGAACAGGAGGTCAGCAAACTTGCCCTTGGAGCCACTTCTGGTAGTCTTGTAGTGAAGATGCAGGGCTGGCCTCAGAGGGTTCATAGCAGGTTCTAGGCAGCAAAACAGTCCTTCTAGGTACAGCAGCAGTCTGGCAGAGTGCACAGTAGGTCACAGCAGCAGGCAGTCCTCTGAGATATTTTTCGCAGGTCCAATAGTGAATTGGGTCTGAAGTTCCTATTTTTATACCCTGGTGCTCTTCTTCTGGAAGGTGGCAGAAGCTTCTGGAAAAATTCTTTGAAGTGCATGCAGTTTCCTGACTCCCCTGCCTTATCTCCATGCTGGCTGCAGTGACAATACTGGGCTGTTAGGCACTTTGGGTGAAGGCAGAGCACAGGCTATTCAGGTGTAAAAGGGGACTGTGCTCAGCTCCGCCCCCCCCCATCCTGCCAGCAGATGGCTCATTGAGGCACACCTAATCCTTCTATTGTGTGTCTGTCTGGGTGAAATTCACAATATCCAACTGTCAGCTACACCAAGTCATGTGACCCAAGACAGGCTGCAGGTACAAAGGGCTAAGGGCAGGAAAATGCCAACTTTCTGAAAGTGGTATTTTCAAAATTGTAATGAAAATCCGACTTTAGCATTGAAGAGGGTTGATCATTGCAATTTCATAGGTACCAAACATGACATATCTACCTGCTCCCAATTAGAAGTTGCAACTTATTAAATGTAATATGGAATGCCCAGTGTTATCCTACGTGAGGGGTAGGCCTCACAGTAGTGACAATCTAATGTAGGAGTGTTTCACTACCAGGACATGTAAAACTTAAAAGTACAGTTCCAACCTTTTAATTACACAGTACCCTGCCCTGTGGGCTACCTAACTAGGGCCTACCTTAGGGGTGACTTATATGTATATATGTAATAAAAGGGAAGTTTAAGGCTCAGCAAGGGGGTTTAAATGCCAAGTCGACATGGCTGTTTAACACTGCATTCAGGCTGCAGTGGTAGAGCGGGAACATGTTTTAAGGAGTTACTTAAGTGGGTGGCACAATAAGTGCTGCAGGCTCACTAGTATCATTTAATTTACAGACCCTGGGTATATGGTATACCACTCTACAAGGGACTTACAAGTAAATTAATTATGCCAAATAGGTGTAAACCAATTTGACCATGTCTTAGGGTGAGAGGACAAGCACTTTATCACTGGATAGCAATGGTAAAGTGCACAGAGTCCTAAGACCAACAAAAATTAATGCAGCAAAATGTGGAGGGTAAAGGCAAAAAGTTTGGGGGTGACCCCACAGAGAAGGCCAGGTCCAACAGAGACATTCAGATGCTTGCCAGAAATCAGGTAATGTAATGTATTTGCTATCACATAGAATTGTTCTACTCCTTGCAAGGCCCAAAACACAAATAAGTGAAAACATACCCTGTTAGTGTTAAGAAAGCATTATGATTTTGGATTGTGGGACAACTCCTTTCATGGACTGACTGGAGAAACTCTTATCAGTTATTCATTGGCTGGGGACCTGCTCCAGTGGCATTGTATGTTGCGTAAAGTATGCATGTAGTGGTGCTTCTATCACACAAACATAGCTGAAAAGCACTACATTGCTGAAAAATGGGCCTGAGCCGTGGGACACAATTCAAGATTATTTACAAGGAGGATATCTTAGGTTCTTGTTTAGTGAGGCAGTGCTCTTTGAAGAAATGGGTTTACAGCCCTTTTGAATTGCGGGAAGGTAGGAGCCATTCCGATGTAAATGGAGGTATTTTCCATAAATAGGGTTTGTAAATAGAAGGTCTGTCTCCTGGTCTTTGCCTTCTTTCATCTCTTTACCTCCATAATGGCAATGTTTGCACTCCTGTTTTGGCTCTGTTCATCTGAAGTGGTACCGGTTTCTGATGTCCTTGTAGATGATGAAGGTGGTCTTGAAGTGGATGCATGCTTGTAGTGGGAACCTGTCATGGTTCCACCCCAGGGGGAGACAGCGGGATGTGTGAGGTTGGTTCCGGTACGTATACAGCAACCTGCTACGATAGGTCAGCGGTCTAGCGCTCAGACCTAGAAGTGCACCTGAACAATTTGAAGCACTTCCGGGTGAGACCGCATATAGCCGCGGCACCATTTCCATTCAGTGCTTCCAGTACTGTACCGTGTCTGAAGCCGGCCGCTAGTTCCTTTTCCGCTCTGACGATTCTGCCGGCTCTTTCCAGCGCAGGAGCGCTTGTTGTGTTTTCCTCACCCGCGACACGCACAGGGAAGCGTGGTCGTGGCTGGTTCTTGTTCTTCACAAGCGCAGGAGCGTTTGTTTGTCTTCTGCACCCGCGACACGCACAGGGAAGCGTGGTCGCGGTTAGGTCTCTCTCTTTCCGGCGCAGGAGCGCTTACTTTGATTATTGCACCCGCGACACGCACAGGGAAGCGTGGTCGCGGCTGGTTCTTGTTCTTTATAAGCGCAGGAGCGCTTACTTTGATTACTGCACCCGCGACACGCACAGGGAAGCGTGGTCGCGATTAGGTTTCACCCATTACAGCGCAGGAGCGCTTGTTTATTTTCATTTCCGTGACACTCACAAGGAAGAGTGGTCACGGTCTTTCTCTTTACCCTTATCACCACGCAGGAGCGCTCTTACCCTTTCTCTGTCACAGTTCAACTGCCACGTAGGTGTGCGTGGCGTTCCTTCATTTTCCTGGCACTGGAGTCGGGAGCACATACACCAACCTCTTCTGGTACTTACCTGCTTCCTGTCTACTGTGTCAGAGAGACCCCATTTGGAGCACTAGTTCTCATCCTACAGGTGACTATACAACCTTGAACCAACTTCACATGTTGTATGACTGTTGTGTGTACATAATCTGGTCAGAAAAGAGGGTAGAAGCACTAACCGGTTTCATTACTCATTTTCTAGTTGGCGATCCCAGGAGAGCATCCTCGGTCTAGTGGGACGCCTTACCCGGTCAGCCCAGACGACGTCACTTCTAAAAACACCATTAGGCACCTTCCCCTGGTCCCATCCTTGCCTAGGTCTGTATATTTACCTTAGATCAGGTGAGGAGAGGGACGGTGGAGGTTGCTCACGTCGTCCCTGCGAGATAACTCCACGAGTATAGAGGTAAGACTTGTGGGGCCCTGACAGAACTGGAAGCCCACGCTAAATATCTCGCCTGGACGCCATGAGCAACCCTGACGTTACCCTGCAGGACATAGCAGCTATACTGGCCCATATACAGGCAGACAACCTGAGTCTACGTCAAGACATCACGACGTTACAGGGTCAAATTGCAGTGGGGTCCTCGGGGGCTTGGGGCCCAGACCCAGCGGTCAGAGCCAGACAGGGAGGTGTGTTACGTCCTCCTGTGTTCAATCCTGGGGGGTCAGTACCCGTTCAGCACGATCATAGCCCGCCCATACAGGTCATAGCTCCTCACCCTATCCAGCTAGCACCCCTGAGCGATTCTATGGTGATAGCACCAAGTTCAGCATTTTCCTGAATCAATGCCAACTGCACTTCATGGCACGTGCTTCCGCCTTCCCAGATGACGCCTCCAAAGTCGCGTTTATCTTGTCCTACCTTGGAGGAGACGCTGCCCAGTGGTCCATAACTTTGGTCGAAAACGATGACCCCTTGCTATACAGTCTTCCCGTCTTTAAGGAAACCCTACGGCGGATGTTCGCCCGCCACACGTTTGTGCAAGCCGCAGACAACGAGCTTCTTAATTTGAAACAGGGCTCTTCCGATCTGCTGCATTACATCACCACTTTTAATAGGCTGGTTATCGAAGCCAGATGGCCGGAGTCTAAACAGGTTTCCGTTTTCTACAGGGGACTGCGGGATGAGATCAAGGACCTTCTCTCTCAGCAACCCGAACCCCCGGAGGATATCAAGTCCTTCATCGACCTAGCAATCAGGTTGAACTTCAGACTGCAGGAACGGAAAAGCGAGAAAACTAAGGGCTCCGAGTCCCGATTCATGACGTTTCAGGAAAAGAGCAGGACTGAACCAGGGAAGGCCCATGATGCACCCGAACCAATGCAGATCGGCGGAGTCCGTGGACCCCTAACCCGGGAAGAGAAGGAAAACGGCGAAAACAGAACTTATGCCTGTACTGCGGCAAAGTGGACACTTCGTAAGGGAATGCCCTGTTAAACCTGCCAAAACTAAGGCCAATAAACCCTACGCCCTTTCAGTGACCCGCAGGAACGAAGCGGGAAACGGCGAAACCCAGTAGGCAAAGGGGTTGGTCTACTGGGTTCTCCCTCCATGCGGACCCCCATCACCGAATCCCTGGCCAATATTCGACATATGGGAATGACGGTAACATTGCAATCAATGACAGGCCAAACCTGGACAGTCACAGCCCTCATCGACTCTGGCGCCACCGGAAACTTCATCGACACTCGCTACATGGAGGGACTGGGTATTCCGATGGTGACCAAGAAAAAACCAGAAAGTGTGAAGGCTGTGGACGGCACCGACCTCACCTCTGGACTTATACGGTATCAGACAGAAGCCATAAGAATGATATGCACAAATGGGCACACAGAGACCATTGCCTTTGCCGTAATCGACGCACCTCAGTTCAAGCTTATCCTGGGGCTTCCTTGGTTGGTGACACATAATCCCCACATCGACTGGAAGACCCGGATCCTGACCTTGAACTCCTCTCATTGCGCCATCGCCTGTTATCCGCAGGAGAACGTATCCGGTGATCTTGCAATACAAGCCCGTTCGGTATCCTTAACGGGGATGGGAACAGTCACCCAAGAAGACGTACCCGAGGCATATGCAGACCTGGCTTCTGTATTTGACAAGAAGGGGGCCAATACCTTGCCACCACACCGCTCCTTCGATTGCAGGATTGACCTCATACCTGGATCGACACTTCCATGTAGCCGCATCTACTCACTCACAGAAAAGGAAAACCACCATTTACGCGCCTATCTGGATGAGTTCCTGCAAAACGGGTTTATACGTCACTCCAAATCACCCGTCTCTTCCTCTCTCTTTTTCGTGGCCAAGAAGGAGGGGGATCTACGAACATGTATTGACTACAGAGCCATAAATACCATAACCATCAAAAACCGGTATCCTCTACCACTCATTTCCAACCTCTTGGATCAAGTGAAGGATGCTACTATCTACACCAAACTTGATCTACGAGGAGCCTACCATCTCGTCAGGGTCCGAGAGGGCGACGAATGGAAGACCGCCTTCCGGACGAAATACGGCCTCTTCGAATATCGAGTCATGCCCTTCGGACTATGCAACGCTCCCGCGGCCTTCCAATTCTTCATAGATGAAGTCTTAAGGGAGTACCTTGACCGTTTCTGTGTTGTCTACATTGATGACATTCTGATCTTCTCCAACAGTCTTTCGGACCACATCAACCATGTTCGTGCTGTCCTGCAACAACTACAGCTGCACGGACTCTACGTGAAACTAGAGAAGAGCATGTTCCACACCACCATGGTCGAGTTTCTGGGACACATGCTAACCCCTGACGGAGTCAGAATGGACACCAAGAAAGTTGAAGCAGTACTACAATGGCCATCACCCTGTTCCGTCAAACAGGTCCAGAGATTCCTGGGGTTCGCCAACTATTATAGACGCTTCATCACTGGGTTCTCTAGCATAATCACACCCATCACCCGCTTGCTGCGTAAAGGGGTGCAGTTCTCTTGGGATCCCGAAGCCGAGGAGGCGTTTCTGAACCTGAAGAAAAGGTTTTCCAGCGCTCCCGTCCTACGGCATCCTGACCCGGAACAACCCTTCATAGTGGAAGCGGATGCATCACAGAACGCCTTGGGAGGGGTATTATCACAACACAACGCCGAAACAGGTCTATTGCATCCTGTGGCCTTTTACTCCCGAAAGCTGCTGCCAGCAGAACGCAACTACACCGTGTCAGACCGTGAACTACTTGCCATCAAGGCTGCCTTTGAGGAATGGCGCCATTACCTCAAGGACGCACGACACCCAATTACCATTTACACGGACCACAGGAATTTGCAGTTCCTTCGTTCAGCCAGAGCCCTCACTTCCAGACAATTGAGGTGGACCCTGTTTTTTAACGAATACGAATTCCTGATCACCTATCGCCCCGGGAAGCAAAATGCCAAAGCAGATGCCCTGTCCAGATTGGACGAAACCGACGATAACGTACCGAAGACCGAACCTGTATACATCCTCCCTGAAAATTGCTTTCAAGGGGTGGTCCTATCCTCTTCCTTCTTCACCCAACTGCACGAAGACCTAAAGCAAAAAGATACAGAGGAGTGGATTGGGGACCTGACTGGGATCACCACACGGGATGTTTTTTTGTTCAAAGGGGACCAGTACTACCTCCCGTTGGAAGACCATCAGCAACAGGCCCTGTATATGTGCCATGACCACCAGTTATCTCTCCATCCGGGATTCCATAAAACCATGGATCTCTTACACAGACACTTTTGGTGGCCTTCCATGGACATCGCTGTTCGTTCCCACATAGCCCGTTGGGCCGTCTGTGCTCAAGGGAAGATCCATTCCAGTCCCCTGGTAGGACTCTTGAACCCCATTCCTGTACCTCCTTACCCTTGGCATACAGTATCCATGGACTTTGTGGTAGAACTACCCAAGACTAAAACCGGCTTTACCACCGTCCTCACTATCGTAGATCATCTAACGAAAATGGCACACTTCGTTCCTTTGAAGAAACTGCCATCGGCACTCGATTTAGCCTTGATCTTCGCATGCAACGTGATCCGGTTGCATGGTGTACCCTCAGTGCTGATCACGGACAGGGGCTCCCAATTCGTATCCAGGTTTTGGGGTGAGGTGTGCAAAAACATGGGCATGGAAACCCGTCTTTCCACGGCGTACCACCCACAGACAGACGGACAGGCAGAACGAACAAACCAGACCATGGAGCAATACCTTCGATGCTTGCTGTTGTCCGTAGAACAAGAATGGTCAGAGGCGCTATGGATAGTAGAATACGCATACAACAACAGCAAACATGCGTCCACAGGAATGTCACCTTTCTTCTGTCTACAAGGGCGACACCCACGATCAGAACCATGGGAAAAACCATTGTCCTGCCACCTTCCTACCATACAAGAGCATCACGCCCTTCTACACGACTTATGGCAGGAGGCCCGGTTCGAGCTCGCCAAGGCTAAAGAATAGCACAAACATCACGCCGATGCCCACAGACAAGCGGAACCAGAGTACAGGGTAGGGGACGAGGTATGGGTATCGATAAAAAACCTCAACGTACATGGACCCAAAAAACTGCTGCCAAGATACGTCGGTCCTTTTCCCATCGAGAAAATCATCAATCGGGTGGCGATGAGGCTTACTCTACCCCAGCAGATGAAAGTACACCCAGTATTCCATGTTTCCCTCCTACATCCCGTCCATCCTGAGACCCGTATTGCTAGCCCCTCCGCCCCTCCTCCAGGACGATCACGAGGAGTATGAGGTGAGGGCCATCCTTGATTCCCGTAGAACCAGGGGGCGGCTCTTTACCTGGTGGACTGGAAAGGGTATGGGCCGGAAGAGCGTTCCTGGGAGCCCTAGTCCCATGTACGCCATGCACCCCTGTTAGTCCGCGCCTTCCATGCTCGGTGCCCGTGCAAACCTCGCCCTGCTACCCCCGTGTAGGAGGGTATGGGGGATTATCTTGGGAGGGGGTACTGTCATGGTTCCACCCCAGGGGGAGACAGCGGGATGTGTGAGGTTGGTTCCGGTACGTATACAGCAACCTGCTACGATAGGTCAGCGGTCTAGCGCTCAGACCTAGAAGTGCACCTGAACAATTTGAAGCACTTCCGGGTGAGACCGCATATAGCCGCGGCACCATTTCCATTCAGTGCTTCCAGTACTGTACCGTGTCTGAAGCCGGCCGCTAGTTCCTTTTCCGCTCTGACGATTCTGCCGGCTCTTTCCAGCGCAGGAGCGCTTGTTGTGTTTTCCTCACCCGCGACACGCACAGGGAAGCGTGGTCGCGGCTGGTTCTTGTTCTTCACAAGCGCAGGAGCGCTTGTTTGTCTTCTGCACCCGCGACACGCACAGGGAAGCGTGGTCGCGGTTAGGTCTCTCTCTTTCCGGCGCAGGAGCGCTTACTTTGATTATTGCACCCGCGACACGCACAGGGAAGCGTGGTAGCGGCTGGTTCTTGTTCTTTATAAGCGCAGGAGCGCTTACTTTGATTACTGCACCCGCGACACGCACAGGGAAGCGTGGTCGCGATTAGGTTTCACCCATTACAGCGCAGGAGCGCTTGTTTATTTTCATTTCCGTGACACTCACAAGGAAGAGTGGTCACGGTCTTTCTCTTTACCCTTATCACCACGCAGGAGCGCTCTTACCCTTTCTCTGTCACAGTTCAACTGCCACGTAGGTGTGCGTGGCGTTCCTTCATTTTCCTGGCACTGGAGTCGGGAGCACATACACCAACCTCTTCTGGTACTTACCTGCTTCCTGTCTACTGTGTCAGAGAGACCCCATTTGGAGCACTAGTTCTCATCCTACAGGTGACTATACAACCTTGAACCAACTTCACATGTTGTATGACTGTTGTGTGTACATAATCTGGTCAGAAAAGAGGGTAGAAGCACTAACCGGTTTCATTACTCATTTTCTAGTTGGCGATCCCAGGAGAGCATCCTCGGTCTAGTGGGACGCCTTACCCGGTCAGCCCAGACGACGTCACTTCTAAAAACACCATTAGGCACCTTCCCCTGGTCCCATCCTTGCCTAGGTCTGTATATTTACCTTAGATCAGGTGAGGAGAGGGACGGTGGAGGTTGCTCACATCATCCCTGCGAGATAACTCCACGAGTATAGAGGTAAGACTTGTGGGGCCCTGACAGAACCGGTGTAATTCCTTCAATTATGGGTTGATGCAGTTAAACTTCTTCTGGTCACTGATGAGACACAGGCCACAATGGTGTTTAGGAGGCTGATGAAAGAGTATTGTTTCCATTCAGGTGGGGAAGGAATAAGGCTTTCTTTGTCACCCTGAGGTTGAATTTGGGTAGGGAGGTTTTAATTTGTTTTGGAAGAGCTGATACCATTCTGTTTGGTTTATTGGTGATGTATTCTTTAAAGAAGCAGTTTATGTTGAGGGTGAATTCAGGTGATTTAACTTTAGCTGTCTGCTAGTGCAAAGATGTCTACTTTCTAGTGAGATAGTTGAGTTTGAATCTATGGTTGTTTGGTGTTGTGGGCTAAAAGGAGGAATGAAAAATTTCCTAGCTATCGTAACGGAAAGTTTCAATACTATTAAGGGCTCGGAGGCTAGGATTATGCTTTAGCTTTCTCCGCTTTATTTAACAGCAGCCATTTAACCAAAACATCAATAAACTACAATTGCCATGAAACTTTGGGAGTGTCAAAAAGAAACACAATTAGTCCAATAAGAAACAGTCCCGGTCTTCAGCCAATCAGAGGGAACCATAGCAAGCATAGTCCATCATCCCTGTTCACCATGCCTCTTACGATGCATGAGAGCCACCTTATCTTTTTCATGACTCTTGTTTATTCGTGTCTATTCCTACAACCAAAGGACACAGATTAATCACAGGACCTGGTTTAGGTTTACCCTGTGAACAAAGCATTGCAGTGAGATACACATCGAGAGTGATGGCAACAGTTGTCGGAAGGATAGTCAATACAGCATTGAAATATGATGAGTAATTTCTTACTAGTCACGGGTGGGCTATTCCATTCCGGAATCCCCAGGTAGGATAATCTTTGCCTCCGAGTCCTGAATAGAATTGCAACTTTCCGTTACGATAGCTAGGAAATATTTTATTCTATGTCAGGACCGGAGGCTCAGATTATGCTAGTTCAAAGCTTACTTACCACCAAACTAGCCATATCCAGGACTGGCTTGAAATAGAACCTCTTAAAGGTCTAGTCCGAGGACCAATCTGCAGCATTGAGGATTTCCTCCAATCGGGCCCCTAGGGTGAAGGCCTTGGAAGCCATTGCACCGCGTGCCGAATGAGCCCCAAAGATGCGTAGGTTAATACCAGCTTCCTGCATCACCTATCTAACCCATCGAGCGATAGTGGGTGATGACACAGCCCTATGAGGTTTTCTCAACGTGATGAGGAGTTGCTGCTCCCCTGGGAGACGGAACTCTGTGGACATCTCCTCATACGCACCGAAACACACCACTTCGCACAACTTGGGGGAGTCGGGAAACAGACGTTGTCCCACATTTTATCCATTTGCGGATTGTAAAAGTAACACCAGAAGGTGAGAAGATGCACCCGTAATATCCAGGGCTCGCACGTCAGAGACTCTACGAAAGGAAATCAAGCAAAGCAACATGGCCAGATTAGCTGAGAGCTCTTTCCTGGACAAGAAGTGATTGTGTTGCCAAGACAAGAAGAGATTCAGGACCAAATTGACGTCCCACAGCGCTGAATACCTAGGTTCTGGAGGAAGAGACAGGCGTACTCCCCTCAACAGTCGGCACACAAAGGGGTGCTCCACAATCGGAGCGCCATCCACTGGGAGGTGCCCAGCCGAAATAGCAGAGCGGAAGGAATTGACCGACCTGTAGGCCAAACCCTCCTCCGCCAAGGAGACAAAAAAATTAAGAACATGAATCACATCCACTGCCACCGGATCGAGAGTCTGTCGCAAACACCAACGGGTCCAGTGATTCCAGGAGGATCTGTAGCGTTTAACCATGCTATTGGCCCAGGCTCTGGATAGGAGTCCTTCAGCCGCGTCCGAAAGGCCTGGGAGCGACCATCGTTGCCTGTAATCCTCCATGCCATGAGTGACAGCGACCCCCCCAGGATCAACGGATGAGGTAGATGATCCGGGTTGAGCAGAATCTCCAGAAATAGGGGGAGAAGAATTGGAAAATCCCAGGAAAGTTCCAGAAGAACCGGAAACCAGACTTGAGATCTCCGCAGTGGAGTGACCATCACCTCCGCCCTCTGATGCCTGATCTGCACATAGGCTCTCATAATCATTGCAAACTGGGGAAACGCATACCCCTTCTCCCGCTACCAATTCGTAAGGAACGCATCCATGGCTACCGCCAGGGGCTCCGGCTTCCAACTGAAAAAGCTGGACATCTGATGGTCCAGCCTGGATGCAAAGAGGTCGAAGGTGAAAGGTCCCCATTTCTTCTGAAGGGAAGAAAAAACTGTCGAGTGGAGTTTCCACAAACTTGAATCCCGGAAGTTGTGGAACTGGAAATCCACCACCTGGTTGGCTTGGCCTGGCAAGTACTCTGCTGTGACCGCAATCCGATGATCCAGGCAATATTGCCAGAAGTTGATGGCCAAATCGGAGAGGGCCTTCGACCGAGTACCATCCAGGTGGTTTATGTATCGTACTGCCGATAAGTTGTCCATCTTGAGAAGGACACATGCCTGAACTGAATCTTTGGTCCAGCATTTCACCGATAAGGAGCCCGCCAATAGTTCGAGACAATTTATATGTAACTGTTGTTCGTGAGGAGACTATTGACCCTCCGGTGGAATACCCTACCCTGATCTGCTGCCGTCTGACTCTATGACAATGTCTGGAGCAGACCCGTAGATTGCCCGTCCATTCCAACCACCAATCGATCTCGAATCGCACTTCTCCTGAAAGGGCTACCGTCTGAGAGTAAGAAAGATCCTTGCACAGGTGCACGGCGTTCAGTCGTTGTAGGGCACTATAATGGAGAGGCCCGGGAAAAATGGAATGAATTGAGGATGACAGGAGGCCCACCAATTGGGCTAGCTGGCGCAGCGAGACCCGCTGTCTGGTCAAGATCCTGGGCAACTCATGGCAGATTGTCGCCATCTTTCGCGATGGAAGACTGAGAGTCACCTCGACCGAGTCCATCAAGAACCCCAGAAAAATCCCTTCTGAGAAGGAGTTAGGAGTGACTTGGTCTCGTTGACCACGAAGCCCAAGCTCTGAAGAAGGTTCACCGCAGTCTGTAATTGCTGCGGCAGCTTGTGGGGACACTGTGCCATGATAAGGATGTCGTTGAGATAGACGATAAGCCGGAGTCCCTGCGCCCGCAGGTGTTCCACGACCAGTCTGAGAACCTTCGTGAAACACAACGGGGCGGATGATAGTCCGAAAGGCAGGGTGATGAATTTGTACGTCTGACCTTGTCACCGGAACTGCAGGAACCGCCGATGAGGGGGAAAAGTGGGACCGAGAGATAGGCGTCCTTGAGGTCCAGGCGCACCATCCAATCCCGGGGCCGTAGAGCATCCCGCAGGAGGTGAATCCCCTCCATCTTGAAGTGGCGGTAGACCAGCAACTCGTTGGACTCGCGGAGGTTGATAACCGGCTGCTGGCCTCCATCAGCCTTGTTGACCAAGAAGATATTGCTGATGAAGCCCCATGGATGTGTGACGGATCGGGAGATGGCTCCTTTGGCTAGGAGGGAGTGCACCTCCCCATCCAACAATGCCGCCGCAGCCCCAAAAAATGGAGAGGTTGCGGGGCCAGAGTCTGCCAGGGGGAATCGTAAAACTCTATCCAAATCCTAGCACAGTCTGCAGAACCCAGGCGTCGTTTGTGATGGAAGTCCAATCTGGGAAAGAATTCACCAGCCGGCCCCCTACTCTTAATAGGGAAGAAGGAGAACACTCACTGGAGCAGTTAGAGGCACCTGCGCCTCTGGCACCTCTTCCTCTGCCGTGCTGCCCTCTGGTGGGGTAGAAATTGGCGAACCTGGCCTGGTCCTGATATTGGCTTTGGCAGGAGCCTTGCCCTCTGGGAGGGTATTGTGTGTTGGGGCGGCCGCAAAAAAACAGAGGGTGGTGGGGCAGGTGGGGTCGCACTAGAGGGGCCATGCGGGGGGAGAAATACACTATTTTAATTTTTTTTAAACTTACCTTTTGCGCCGGCCGCCTCCAGCGTCGCATCTCCTCGTGCTGCCTCTTCTCTTCTTGCCTGCTTGTCCCAGAAGCCCCTGGGACAGACTCCCTGTCTAATCCCCGCGCGGCACAGCATCGCGGGGATTGGTCTGAGCAGGCAGGAAAGACACACTGCTCAGACCAGGGAGTCTGTGAGGTTTCTCCAGCCCGGCAGCTCAATGCAGCTGGGCTGGAGAAAACCTAAGTGCGCATGTGTGTTTTGGTCGGCCTGAGACGGCCGGCCACAACACATATGTGCACTTAGGGAGTGGAGTGCACGTAGCACTCCTCCCCCTCCCATGCCTAGGCCCTGCTCCTCCCAACACTGCTGGCTTAGAGCCCGCAAAATGCAAAATAAAACGATGCAAGAACATCATTTTATTTTACATTTGCTGACTCTGAGCCAGGCAGTGAGGTGACGCTCCTCCGCCATGGCAGAGGAGCCGCCCCTGGTGGCCCCTACCTCGACTGGCCCCATGGGAAAACCCGGGAGGGGAAAACCCTCTTGATGGAGGTCTGTGCTTTATCTAGGGAGGTAAAAGTATTAACAAATTTCCCTAGCTCTTTGATAAATGGTTCCCCAAAGAGTCCCCCCTGAGCTATAGGCCCCGCCTCAGAGTCAGCTAAGTTCCCAAGCTTGGGGTCAACCTTAATCAACATGGAGCGGCAACGCTCCATAGACAACGCATAGTTTGTGTTTCCTAGGAAAATGACCGCCATCTGAACCCAGGCAGAAAGTGTGTCAGGTGAGATTACTGAGCTTGATGCCTTGGCCTCCTTGGCCATGTCCAGGATCTTAGTAAGGGGGCCAAGGGTGTCAAGCAGCTTATCCTGGCACGCCCACCAGGACCTATCAATTCCCTTTTTTGGATCCTTTACAAACTTCTACAGAAAAGTGGCCATCCGTGGGTCCATTTCGGTGATCAGAGCCACTTTTACTTCCAGGGAGGGGTGGGGACATTCGGCCCTAAGGCAATTACGTGACTCCGTCTCCAAAGGCTTCCAGATGCGCCCGCTACATAATTTGCCACCTTCTCCACCGGGGCCCATTCGGAAGACCTCGGGTGCAGGATGTCGTCGGGGTCTAACATATCAGAACAGGACCCCTGGTCACCTGGGGCAGATTTGTTTGGGTTGGAGGAGGGCAACCAGGGCCGGGGTGGGCCCTCGTCATCAGTGTCCCTATGGCCATCCTCAGTCGAGGTCCCTTGGTTTAGGGGGACCGGTTGTTCGGTGAACAATCTAGAGGGGTCCCAAGATGGAGGAGGGGGGCGGGGTATTTCTGGCTAAAAAGGCATGCTTGAGCCTGTCAAAAGCATCGAGGTCCACGCCAGCCTCACGGGGGCGCTTAGCCGGAATCCCATCAGGGTCAAGGGAGTGGGGTTTACCCTCATCAGGTACCTGGGGAACCGCGGGTCCTGGTGCAGGCCTGAGCTATTTTTTAGGAGAGGCGTTCCTCCAGGGGCGCCATGGCCTCCGAAACTGCCTGGTAGATTGCATCATAAAAGTCGTCATAACAAGGGAGGGCCACCAGGGGGTCCTCCTCCCCTTGGTCCTCATCAAAGGGCTACATCCTGTAAGGTGAGAAGGCTAGCTGAACCCCTCCCACAGGTCTGGGCAGTAGACAGCCCATGTTAAGTGAGTGTCAAGCGCTTCCACCAGTTCCAAGCGCTGTGCTAGCCTGATGCAGCACTGGGCTGTAACTTCAAGGGGGGGCTGAGTGTCAGCCCAATAAGATGTGGGGCAAGCCTCACTTCTAACGGGCCATGCCCAGGGACACAACACCCCCGGTGCACAATTCAATGGGGGGGGCCCCCTGGGAGCGTGTCCCCACAGGTCTCTGACCTGTAATGTACTGATACAGACCCCTCCCGCGGGGGCGTAACTTTAATGAGCAGATACAACCCTGCGAGCAGGGCGTCAATCAAACGATATATAACACGGCCGCCCGGCCAGTACAGACCCCCACAGGGGCGTCACTCTCCAGGAGGTAAGGCTCGGGACCGCCGGCGCACAGTTCCGATTCCTCTGGTATGACAGGAATTCGGAAACGCGTGCCGCGGCCGGCCGGCGCACTCAAGCACCACCTAGGTGCGGGAGGACTGCACCGCATAGCCGCACCACAAACAAAAACGGCCGCGAAGGAGGGCAAAGTGTTCCTGCAGCCGTGAGAAAGACAAATTACTCGTGAGGAGAGTCACGGTCAACCAAACAAGTATTCACCACAAAAGCATATGTTGCAAGCAATACGTTAATGATAAAGACATAAAAACTTAAGAGAAGGGAAAAATGTCACTTATCTCGGCTGCGAGCAACGAAGAAAGAGGCATGGTGAACAGGAATGATGGACTATGCTTGCTGTGGTTCCCTCTGATTGGCTGAAGACCGGGCCTGTTTCCCATTGGACTAATTGTGTTTCTTTTTGACATTCCCAAGGTTTCATGGGAATTGTAGTTTATTGATGTTTTGGTTAAATGGCTGCTGTTAAATAAAGCACAGAAAGCTAAAGCATAATCTGAGCCTCCGGTCCTGACATAGAATTCTGCCTCAGTAAGTTGATCATTAGGTATGTGCCTGCCATCTAGTTTTGGATATGATTAAGGCATTAGCAGACAGACTCTTACTTCCTGCTTTTGTCTATCTTGGTGACTCATTGCCCTGCTTCAGAGGAGCACTTGAATTGTTTCAAGGGCATGTGTGTTAAGGAGTAGATTCTTCCCTCAGATGGGTTTAACCTGACTTCAGACCAACCTGCAGTAACATCTGGGGTAAAATCTAGGGCTAGAGCCACCTGGCATGTACCTTGTCACGAACCCATCATCTCCTGTGGTCTGTCCCCATTCTTACAGCCACTGTTTCTGTACTCCAAAGCAGAGCTCATTCACACATAGTTATGGTTTTCTGTGTATGTTGGGAAATGATGCAGTGATGCTACATGTGCCCTGCCTGTTCTGTGCATGCAAGGGAATTGTACATTATGTGCTCCTTCCCTCTGTGCAATGTCTTACTCCCTCTTGCAACCTTTGCTGCTCCCACTTTGCATCTTGAGCTACTCCCGCTGATACGTTCAGCTGAGCACCTTCAATACTAGGCTCCCTCTTGCACCCTACACTGCTTTCTGTTTACACTGTCAATCGTATTGGCTGTATATAGAAGAAAGCTGTTCTCCTAGCTTCACTAATGTACAATATAGTTACAGGATAGGTAGTGACAGTACACATCTCAGTAGCACGCAAAACAGCTGCAGTACAGTGTATACTTCCTTACTCAGAGGACAGATACAACATGTGTAGCGGCAGCGGTGCAAGGTTCTGTGAATGTGGGAAATGAGCAGGCACCCCCCGTGACTAGAGGCGGGGCACCCTTAGTCACGCCACGGACTGGAGCCCCACCTTGCACAGGAAGTGTTGGCGTTGGAGGGTTGTCCGGCAACGTCATCAGGAAGCGCAGGGAAGCCTTGGTGGGCCATTTAAGCCGGCACACTGCGAATAGCGTCCTCTTTGTCCCTTTCATCATGCCTGGTGTAGATTGGGAGCAGCCATTTCTCATCAACCACCCACCCACCCCTGGATTGGCGGTGTTCCTGGCAGATAATAAAGGGGGATACACAGGAATTATGATTCTGGGACTGGACTGACCCTTTGGCGGGGTATGATTTGTTTGGGCACCGGGCTGGCAGGAGGAGGGATTGACCAGCCGGTGGTCCAGGACAATCCTGCCCTACCTCGCAATGCCTGGTTTTGAACTTTGGGGATTATGCCTGTGTTTAGGTAACCCGGTGGGCCAGTGCGCTCTGGAGTTTGTGGTACTCCTCTGGGATGGAGGGGATGTGGCGAAGTTGTAACAATGATTTTCCTGTCAATGCCTGTTGGTAATTGTGCATGGATGCTCTGGTTGGAACCAGGGGGATTTTGCAAGTTGGGGCCTTCTGGCACAAGGCGCGCAGCGGATCACACCACAATGTGTTCTTGAAGTTCTTTGAAAGTGAAATTTGATATTTGACTTGTGTATTTCATTTTCCTGCTTGCTTTTGGTATCTACTAAATGAATGTTTCCAAAGGAACACCTGTCACTTGACATTGTTTGCTTAGGAGCAATTTTGAGTGTTGATGTGAACGAAAAGGTTTTGCTGTGGCAAACCACATATTTGTTCTAATATCTTTTCTTGAGCATTGCAGAGCGAGAATGTGGAGATTGAGTGGGGACGAGTTGCCCGGTGTGCGCGTACTATAAGTATCATTTACTGCCACCAATGCACTACATCTTTCTTGTATTACTGAAGCCTGCAAATATATTTTCAGTATAAAGAAGCCAAAACATTTGGCATTGCCTATGTTTCATGTTAATGCATACAACACAAATATTAGATGATGAAGCACAAATGTTCTAGGATATTTACATATCTTAAGGAAAGATAGCTTCACAGCACACACAAAGCCGCCTATGCCATGCAGTCATATATAGTACATTCAGAAAGAAGCTTCTTCAAAGCAGTTTGTTGACAATTAGACAATAAACTTGTTGAAGATGTACGAGAGAAATCCTTTTCCAACACTCCTTTTAAGATGTCGTGATCCATGAGCTCTTTGGCGTAATTCTGTTACCAAAATGCAGGCTTGGGAAATAAAAACAGTTCCATATCTCAAAACAAACCTGGTGATTTCGCATATGAAGCATGGAAGCAGGAGAAATTAATCAATGCGTAGGAAGCGAGAAAGAAGTTCGAGATTATTGGCGCGATGGTGTTTAGCTCAGCTGGAAAAAAAAAAAAAAAAAACAGGTTTTAATTGAACAACAGTGACGTCAATGGTTTTTGCGCGATCGAAAATGGGGACTTATTTTTGATGCAATACGCTAGTTATAGATGAGTCAACATTTTGAACTGTTTTTATTTCACTTGAAAGATGTCTAATAAACAGAGAGGCTCATAATTGTGTTTGAAATTCGATAATCTTTGAAAATAGAAAGAAATAAAAGACTGTTTTTCTGTCTTTTTTGACAGGAAGGCCTCTGCTGTAAAACATGTTTAATAGCAGTTATCCAGCAAAAGGTGCTCACTCTTTAGCAAAATAGTCCCCTTTTCAAAATATTCCCCCCTCCGACAAACTTTTATCATTTTTGTGGCTATTTACAGAACTTTTCCCACCACATATCGAGGGGAATCACATTTGCACATTTGTACATTACCAAAAGAGTTGTTCAAGTCTTCAAACTGCTTAGAAACTCATTACTTTGGCCCCATCACAAAATTTTCACTTGTGTTCGTATTGGGTCCTCTACAAGGCACTCACGCAGGCATCCCTCACTCAAACAGGAATGTGCACAGATAGGCACCTGCTGTACTGCCCCTTGCCCTACCTGTTCCCTGACCTGACGCAATACCCCACAGAGGATGGTGCAATACAGGCGGAAGACCTAAATGTATCTGGCATGAATTGTAGATCCCACTGTACCTCTGCTCATACAAGGAATGAAATAGGAGTATGGGATTTCTTACCCCAACTTGTATTGCCCCTTTACCATAACTTAGGGATAAAAATGTATCCTTTTGCATTTCCCAGGCCATGTGCTTGTAAAGGGAAATGTGGTCCCTGATGCAAGTGAATGGAGGGACAGGAGAACTGCCTGTATTTGGCTCCTGGGACGCAATGAATAGTGGCGCGCTCACGCTCACGCCCTTACGATTCATGGTCGGCCAGCAAGAAGGGGGCAGTACGACAGAGCTTCCTACTTTGCCCTCCAAGCCATAAACATAGGTATGCAGACATTACTCTTCAATATCTTTAGGTCTGCCAAGTTATTATGTTTATGTTCATCACTCCGGACAATAGCAACTCAAAAATTGTCTTTGAACAAAACTGTCAGCGAGTGTGAACTAATTATTAAATAAGGTAAAAATGCTCAAGACACCTCGGTTAAATCTACTTTGAGTGCAAACTTTGTACAACGTCGATAGCAAGCTGGTGGAAATGTAATGCCGTTGTTTTCAAAACAAAAATAAAATAGCTATATTGGAAAACCAGAAAAAAATATATATCATGGATAAATTCTGCAAATGATAACTTTCTAATAGTATGAAGAACAGATACATAGATGGGGGAAGAGGATATATAAAAATGTGTGTAGATTCGTAATTTATGATAATAGTAGCGTACACATAGATTACAGCCCTTCACACATGAGTATGACATAATTCTGTGAAAATATTACTGGATGTGAGATAGCAATAGCCGAACATGTATTAAAAGCATAAACACTGTGTGCATATACTGACCAATTAAAATGAACGCCATAGCAATCACAAATGTTAAAACATATCCTCTGATTGGCTCATTGTTCTTTCCATATCCTTTGGCAAAAAAGTGCAGAGCTTTGTAGATGTTATCTTTGCATAAAGCCTGTTGAGGAAAAGAAAATCTCAATTAAAAAGTGATTAGAGTGACAACAATGAGGTTTAAAAATTCCCTATTTCCAAATGTCTTAAAAATCTGTGATTGACATTGCTAAAGCTATATTCAGTACATGACCCATCGATGGATTAGAAATATAGATTAGAAGTCTCCACATTGGCCACAGAGAGCTGGATCCATGGCAGATATTTAGGGTAACTATTGACACTTTCAATGGGTTGCATTTATGTTCAATGTATGTAAATACAATTGATGTGGATATCTTGACAATGTGGCATTGATGGAGCTCTCCAAATCCATTCATGGTACAGATGAACATAAACGACTTCAGGTGATTTTAACTAATGGAATACAATAAGCGTATTTTTTGTAGCTGATGTCAAGAAATGAAGTAATACCCTGCTTAATTGCAACAAACTTTTTCCTTTTCCTTCTCAGAGTCCTTACAGAATAAGGGTGATTCAGGTCCAAGAAAGATGCAAGCATGCTAGTTCTCTAAATTTGACACTATATTAAGCTTTTCTCTCTCTGTTCTCGGAAAATAAATACCTGACTTTTCACCCAAGCATATAAGAATACCCAAGCAGGACCACAGTGGTTCAAGAACAGTCTTCAGCAGAGAAATGAAAGTAATTAGGACTGTAACAAGGAGGAGTGCAACTGATTGTAATGAAGATTCGTTTTTTAAACAACAAAAATAACAAAACAACAAAACTTAAATAAAAACATATCATTTTTAAAAGCTATTATAAAAAGTCTATGAAAATTAATGAAAACAGATACAACTTTAACAAGAATGGAAAGATATTTACAATTCTGTATCTCAAACTAATAAACATAAAAGGTGGAATAAATATCAAAGAATTAAACTCAATTAAAAACAAATGAAAAGAAAACCATAGATAAAACAAAATTAACATTCCAACTTCAACATTAAAAGTCACAAAATGTTAAAATAAAGAGGAATAAAAACTACAATTCCCACTCCAACTTAGCAACAGTATGGAAAGTGTTGGACTTTGGAATCATGAAATTTACTATGCCTATGCCAGCCTAAGCAACAGTATGGAAAGCGTTAAACTTGGAGGGGTCAGGTTTACTATTTCCACTCAAACCTTAGTAACAGTAGGGAAAGCATTCGAATTTGGAGGGATCAGATTCACTATTTCCACTCCAACACAAGAAACATTGGTGAAAGTGCTGGGATTTGAGAGGTCAGATTCAGTATTACCACTCCAACCTAAGCAACTGTAGGGAAAGTGTTGAACTATGAGGGAGTCAGGTTCAACACTTCCACTCCAACCTAAACAACTGTGGAAAAAGTGCTGGGAAATTACATAATAATTAATAAGTTTAAAAAAAAATCATGGTATAAAAAAGTATATAAAATATCAACTAAAAATACATAAAAGTAAACATTTGACATTTAAAAAGTCACAGTTTGTACAAAACCAAATATTCTATAAATGCCCTTAAACAAATAAATAAAAAAATTGACTTATTTAATAAATTAACCAATTTACACATTATGTACCCATTAAAACACTTAGGGCTTTCTTACGAGTTTATCGGTCCGTGGACCGCCGTCCCAGTGGTAGCAGTCCGAGGGTGGTGAGCCATCTGCTGTATTACAAGTTAGGCAGATTGGCTTTGTGAAGACCACTCCCGAGCCGCCGGCACCGCCAGTACACTGTCGGTGGAGGGAAGGCAGTCTCCATTGGGCGGTAAAAAGGCGCAACACCACCTTCCGTATTACGAGTCGGCTTTCCCACGGGCCGATCGCAGCCGTCGGACCGTTGCCTACAGGTCGGAGGAAACCATGGATTTAGGGTGCATACTCCTCCCTTTCCAGTTCTTCCAAGCAGATCTCAACGTGGATCCTTTTCTCCAGGTCCCCCCTACACAGGAGCATCTCACCCCGAGGAATATGACCTAGTCTTCGACAAAATACAGGTAAGTGCTTTGGTACCATATATCTATTACTGGAACTGCCCACATATTGGTCAGACTCCGGCAATGGTTATGTGGTATTTTTCCACATATATCATGCATATGTGTGTATTCAACACGATTGCAGTCGGAATGTATACAGAGGCATTGATATATATATACAAAAGAACCCTTTACTCCAACTGGAAAAGAGCACACACACGAGGACTGCTAGTTTAGGGCTTTTTTATTAAATAGAGCCTCCTCCGACCCAGCAGAAAAGAGAGACGCGTTTCGGCTGACTCAGCGGCCTTTCTCAATCTGGTGGGCGCCATTTTGTTTAAACATATATAGCCTGTCCCCATTAAAAAAACATAGAAGAAATACTAAACACATAATGTGAAGTATCAAAGGCTTAAAATGCATATAAATACATTCATAGTGCAATACAATCGATATATATGTGTACATAGTGGAAATTGCTGTGGTTAAAATTAATCTTCACAATGCATAACACATTACGATATACTTATATAACTGCCTAATGCATGTGCACTCCACTAATGATTGTATACAACTGATACTTTGTTTAAGCACAAGAAATGTAACACCATATCTTCCATTGCATTAGGAACAGCTGCTATTATTATGCCTATATCCTTTTTATAAAAAACATAGCGCCAACCCCCTCAGGTAGCACTTCTAAAATGAATAAATAGAGCTGCTAAAATGCACGTGGGAGACTGATTGGACTGCTCTTTTTTCTATTTTGTCATCGGTGTGAGAAGTTGGCCTGGTATATGCTGGCCACTAATTATAGTGGGCACCTTGCACCAGTCCAAACAACCCCTTATTGGAGATAGGTTAAAGACAACCTTATTGAAAGCTATCCTAGTGGTAGCTATGGAGAGCAGCCTTCAGGCTAAGTCTTGAAGGAATGTAAAGCAGCTTGTTTTACCAGTCTATAATCTCTTGAGTGATCAAATGAAAGAGCACCACACCAGGTATATATTCAAAATATATGTATTTATTGCTAAACACACCCCTCTAGTCTCTTTATGAGGCTAGAGTTCGAAGTACATAAGTTAGAAGTTATTTAAACACAGTAATAGCACAAATACACGTTTGGGCCCTAGGGGCGTACCAAACCATATACCAATAAAGTGGTATAAGAACCACGACTGAACTAGACACTAGGCCTAGAGCCTCTAGAAGTGCTTGGACCACAAGGAACCACCCAAGGTAGTGACACAGGGGACCCACGGGGGACGCGTGCAGAGTAAATACACAACCGCGATACGCCGTTGAACCTATGGAGAAAGTCGCGATCAGGAAATTAAAGAAAAGGGACACTTAAAGGAGGACTTGGAGCAAACCCTTTGAGAACTAGTACTTTGAAGAGTCTCTACCCACGGGAGCACCGGAGTACTCGTGTTACCTCACCCAGGGAAGCCGGGTGCATAGGTGCCTTTCGGGGTCGGGTTTCGTCGTCGATTTGAATGGCGATCTGCTGCAAAGTACTGCTGGCGACCAAGTGGAAAGTGTCCGGGTGGATCCAAGAGTGGATCGGAGATCTGAAGAACCTGAAAGCAGAGGGGACAGAGTCTGGGTCACTAGCCAGTGACCAGGAGGGCGATGGACAGATGCCCACCGATGTCGAGTGCTTCAGGTGCGTTGACGGTCGTCTTGACTCTTCAGCCACGAGGTCCAGGAGGCGTTGTCGGCAACCAGGAGCAGGATTCGGGCTGGTACACAATGTCTGTCGAGTGCTGAGGTGTCGGCGACCGGATTGGACCCAACAAACCTTGGCAACGGCAAGTCTCGATGAAGATGTAGATCGTCGATGGTGCAGACCAGCAATGTCTGGGGAACTCACCCAGCGAGGGTAAGTGAGGGCAGGCCTGGAGCAACCAGGATGCCAAGTAAGAAAAAGATTGGCCTTCGTTAAGGGCTACTAGCCAACGGGCTAGCGACCGCGAAGGAGCCTCGAGACGTCGCACGTGGATCTGGCTCACAGGACACTTGTGGAGTGGAGGCCAGTGATCTTCGGTGCAGTTGGTGCTGGAGGCTAGGGCTACTCGGAGCCCAAAGCACGACTTCGTGGGAGACCCAGAAGAGGATGCACTTGCAAATGTGCTCGGTGTCCAGGGGTCACGGTCTCACGTCACCCACGATAGCTACGGGCCTCAGCTTTGCTGGGGACTCAGGGTAGCCTCGGGAAGTCTGAGAATCCACCTCTGGTGATGCGATGACTTCGGCGTCCGACGGGAGCTTCAGAAATGCGAACCGGACAGATGCTTCTTTGGTGCCTGCCAAGCAGGGGAGTCACTCCTTGACCCCAAGGGAGATTCTTCTGTCCTCTAATCGTGAGTAGAGCGTCGAAGGTCCAGGATTCTGTTTCAGAGTTTCGTCCAGGGATAATCTAAAGTCCTAAGGACTGGGTTCCTATACTTATACCAAGTTTAGGGGTTGGACTACTCTGTGGCCCCACCTATGGGTGGGTCAGGGCAGAGGGGTGGCTACACCCCTTTCCCTTTGTCCAGTTCATGCCAAAGCAGGGGCTGCAAGCCCCTGATCCGGTTTGAACTGGGGTATGCACAGGAACACCAAGTGTGCCCCCAGTGCAGGACTTCAAAGCACCCGAAAGTGCTCCCGCCCAGCCCCAATACACATTATCCTGTCTGGGGAGGTGGTCACACCTCCCTGGGACAGGAAACCTATTGTCCAGGCCTCCCCTGCCGGAGTTTCGTCCAGCAGCAGGAGGCCAGACTCGTGTCTGTGGCAGCAGCATCCATTTTGTGATGCCAGGGCTTTGGAAAGAAGTTACCGGGCTAGCCAGGGTTAACATGTCTTTCCCTCTAGAAGGGTGGAATGCTACCCCCGCCGCCAGAATTGGCGGGGGGGTAGTATTCCAAGATGTTTGACACCAAACACGACATGTTTAGGTGCAGCCATTCCAAAGTTAGCATTTAACGCGAGGTTATAATGCGCTTAAGAGTATATGGTCAGGCTGCACTACAAACAGCATCAGAGAAGGGTCTCCGAACGCTGCAGAGGGGCCCTGCTCATGCAGGGGCACCCTCTCACATAGGAACCATGCACTCTGCCTTCAGGATTGATAAGGCCTGCCTTAGGAGTGACTTATAGGTTTATATGTGTGTATGCATTTAGTGATATAGGTAACCTATATCACAGTAAGGGGTGCATGCACCACCTTACCCAGGCTGCAGTAGCAGACCTGTGGTGTCAGTTTGGATGGCCTTCCAGGGGTGGCATAATACATGCTGCAGCCTCTGGTAGGCCTCTGAGGTACCTATGCCCTTGGTACATAGTATACCATATACTAGGGACTTATAAGGGCACTCCAGATTCCAATCAGTGATGTGCCTAAGGCACATGGAAACCATTTTAGAGAGGAAGCAGCTAGGCTGGGGTTCTGATTAGCAGGGCCCCAGCCAGACTAATGTCGAAAAACAGTGAAGAATCAGCAAAAAGTGGGGGTACCCATGTGAAGCAGATCCTACTCTCCTACACAACCCCCCCCCCAAACGTAGGGACATTAAACTAACCTTGCCAGTTAAGTCTTCATGTTCTAAGTGGAAGTACCTAGAGAGTCCATCTGCATTGGCATGGTTACTCCCAGGTCTATGTTCCACTGTAAAGTCCATCCCCTGTAGGGAAATGGACCACCTAAGCAGTTTGGGGTTTTCACCCTTCATTTGTTTTAGCCATAAGAGGGGCTTATGGTCTGTCTGAACCAGGAAGTGTGTACCAAACAAGTATGGCCTCAACTTCTTCAGAGCCCAGACCACAGCAAAGGCCTCCCTCTCTATGGCTGACCAACGTTTCTCTCTAGGGGTCAGCCTTCTGCTAATGAAAGCTACTGGCTGATCCTGACCTTCTTCATTCAATTGTGACAGTACAGCCCCTACCCCCAATTCAGATGCATCAGTTTGAACAATGAACTTCTTGGAGTAATCAGGACTCTGTAGAATGGGAGCAGTGCACATGGCCTGCTTCAGGTCATCAAATGCCTTTTGACAGCTAACTGTCCACTGAACCTTTTGGGCATTTTCTTAGAAGTTAAGTCATTCAGGGGTGTCACTATTGATCCATACCCCTTGACAAATCTCCTATAGTACCCAGTCAGGCCTAAGAAGGCTCTCACCTGAGTCTGGGTAGTGGGAGCAGTCCAGTCCATGATGGTCTGGATCTTGCTCTGCAAAGGTTGAACCTGGCCTCCACCCACAAGGTGGCCCAGGTACACAACCTGACTCTGCCCTATCTGGCACTTAGTGGCCTTGATAGTCAGGCCTGCCTTTTGCAGGGCCTGTAAAACATTCCTGAGGTGGACCAGGTGATCCTCCCAGGTGGAGCTAAAGACAGCAATATCATCTAGATATGCTGCACTATAGGCTTCCAGACCTGTGAGAACTGTGTTCACCAACCTCTGGAAAGTGGCAGGTGCATTCTTCAGACCAAAGGGCATCACCACAAATTGATAATGCCCACTAGGGGTTGAGAATGCTGTTTTGGGCTTTGCAGTATCAGCTAGTCTGATCTGCCAGTAGCCAGCTGTCAAGTCAAATGTGCTGAGATATTTGGCTGAGGCCAAAGTATCTATGAGCTCATCTGCCCTTGGTATTGGATGGGCATCAGTCCTAGTGACTGCATTGAGACCCCTGTAGTCCACACAAAACCTCATCTCTCTTTTTCCACCACTGGTGTGAGGTTTTGGCACAAGGACCACTGGACTAGCCCAAGGGCTATCTGAGGGTTCAATAACTCCCAATTCCAACATTTTCTGGACTTCAGTCCTGATACAGTCCCTGACATGGTCAGGTTGCCTATAAATCTTATTTTTAATAGGCAGACTGTCCCCAGTGTCCACTTCATGAGTGCACCGGGTGGTCTGACTGGGTGTCAGTGAAAACATATGTCTAAACTGATTGAGAACCTGTCTACAATCAGTTTGTTGCTGGGTAGTGAGGCTGCCTGCCAAGGCTACACCATCTACTGACCCATCGTCAGGGTTCTGTGAGAGCAGGTCAGGGAGTGGGTCACTCTCTTCCTCCTGCCCTTCATCAGTAGCCATGAGCAAGCCCATGTCTGCCCTGTCCACATATGGTTTTAACCTGTTGACATGGAGAACCCTGTGGGGACTCCTGGGTGTTCCTAGGTCTACTAAGTAGGTAACCTCACCCTTCTGCTCAACAATAGTGTGGGGTCCACTCCATTTGTCTTGGAGAGCTGCTGGGGCCACTGCCTCCAACACCCACACCTTCTGTCCTGGCTGGTAAACAGTCAGAACAGCTCTTTGGTCATGCCAGGCCTTTTGAAGTTCCTGGCTAGCCTCAAGGTTTTTGGTTGCCTTTTTCATATACTCAGCCATCCGGGAGCGGAGACCAAGTACATAGTCCACTATGTCTTGCTTTGGGGGCTTGAGAGGTAACTCCCATCCTTCCTTCACCAAGCACAGTGGACCCCTCACAGGGTGGCCAAACAGAAGTTCAAAAGGGCTGTAACCAACCCCTTCTGAGGCACCTCCCTATATGCGAATAAAAGGCAGGGCAAGAGTATGTCCCATCTTCGCCTAAGCTTTTTGGGAGCCCTTTAATCATGCCCTTCAAGGTTTTGTTGAATCTCTCAACTAAACCATTGCATTGTGGGTGATAGGGTGTGGTGAACTTATAAGTCACTCCACACTCCTTCCACATTGCCTTTAAGTACCCAGACATGAAGTTAGCACCCCTGTCTGATACTACCTCCTTAGGAAAGCCCACTCTTGAGAAGATTCCCAGGAGGGCCCTTGCCACCACAGGTGCTGTAGTGGTCCTGAGGGGAATAGCTTCTGGGTACCTGGTGGCATGATCCACTACCACCAGGATAAACCTGTGCCCAGATGCTGTTTGGGGATCCATGGGACCAACAATGTCAATCCCTACCCTTTCAAAGGGCACCCCCACCACAGGTAGTGGTATCAGGGGGCCTTTGTAGTGCCACCTGCCTTGCCACTGGCCTGGCAGGTTACACAGGAGCGACAAAACTCCTTTGTGTCTTCAGACATGTGGGGCCAGTGAAAGTGAGGGACAATTCTGTCCCAAGTCTTGTTCTGGCCCAGGTGACCTGCCAAGGGAATATCATGGGCTAGGGTCAATAGGAAGCCCCTGAACTTCAGAGGTATAACCAACCTCCTGGTAGCACCAGGCTTGGGGTCTCTACTCTCTGAGTACAGGAGTCCATCATCCCAATACACTGTATGGGGACCACTAGCTTTCCCAGCAGCCTCAGCAGCAGCTTGCTGTCTGAGGGGTTCAAGGGAGGGGCAGCTCTGCTGCTCCTGGCTCAGATCTGCCCTAGAAGGTCCCCCTGTCCCCAAGAACTCAACCTGGTCAGGTTCAAGTTCCTCTGGGACAGTTCCTTCTTCAGGACTGAGATCATCCCCCTCAAGGGACTGATCTTCCTCCTGAGCCAAGGGGGAAGGCACTGCCTTAACCCTACTACTCCTCCTCTTGGAAGGCACTTGGTCCATTCTTCCAGAATCCAAGGCCTGTTCAGTGCTAGACATTTTGGCTTGTGACCTGGTCACAGCAAACACATCTGCAGGGATCCCCAGCATTTCTGCATGGGTCCTGAGCTCCACTTCTGCCCAAGCAGAAGTCTCTAAGTCATTGCCAAGCAAGCATTCGACTGGTAGGTTTGCACTCACCACAACCTTCTTAAGGCCAGTTACCCCTCCCCAGGAGAAGTTAACAACTGCCAGAGTATGGTCTGTTCTGACATTGCTAGCATTGGTCACTTGGTACATTTCACCAAGTATAACTTGCCCAGGATTCACAAGGTCTTGTGTCACCATTGTGACACTTGCCCCTGTGTCCCTAAATGCCAAAGCCTCACGTCCATTGATTAAAGGCTGTTGTCTGTACTTGCCCAGATTACTGGGACTCACAGAGGAGGTCACATCCATGCCTCCATCACAGACTAACACAGCCTGAGTCAGTTCTCTGACTAGGTCAGAGCCCAACTCAGTACCCAGGGTGAACCCTACTAAACCCTTGGCTGGAGCACTCCCACCAACTGTACTAGGGGGAACAGGTGCCTTAGGGGCATTGGTGGGTGCTGGACTTGAGTCTTTGGACTTGGTGCAATCACTGGTCCAGTGGGTCTTTTGCTTACAGACCTTGCACCATGGTTTTCTTTGGCCTTTCCCTTTGGTAGACTGTGAATCCCCACCTGAAGAAGATTTTTGGGGCCTGATGAAGACTTTTGATCTTTACCCTTCTCCCCACCCTTTTAGAGTTCTTAGCATCTTGCTTCTTGGTTTCCCCACCTTGGTTCTGTACCTTCTGCTTCACCCTGGTTCTGACCCATTTGTCTGCCTTCTTTCCCAATTCTTGGGGAGAGGTCAGATCAGAGTCTACCAGGTATTGATGCAACAGCTGATTTTGACAGTTATTAAGAATCTGCTCCCTCATTATCAGATTGTACAATCCTGAGAAGTCACACACCTTACTGCCCATCAACCAGCCTTCCAGAGCCTTGGCAGAACAATCCACATAGTCTACCCAGTCTTGAGTCTGTGCTTTTTGGGTATCTCTGAACTTCAACCTGTACTGTTCAGTGGTTAGGCTAAACCCATCAATAAGAGCACTCTTCAAGACCTTGTAATTATCAGCATCCTCCTCTCTAACAGTGAGGAGCTTATCTCTACCTTTGTCTGCAAAGGAGAGCCACAAGATTGCTGCCCACTGCTCCTGAGGGACCGTCTGTACTTTACAGGCCCTCTCTAGAGCAGTTATCCACTTGTGGATGTCATCCCCATTCTGATAGGGAGGGACAATCTTGCTCAGGTTCCTATGGTCATAGGACCTTTCCCTATCTCTAGGGACATGGCTGCCACCATGGGACTCTAGTCCCAACTTTCTTTTCTCTCTAAAGAGATCTAGGGACTCCCTGTCTAAGGCTACTTGCTTCCTTCTGAGTTCAAGCTGAGCTTCCTCATATTGAATCCGCCTTGTTCTCCTCTCATGAGAGGATTCCCTCCTATGAGATGAGACAGAGCTCCCTATTGAGGTGCCAGAGTGGTTAGACTCCTGAGAAGGAGATCTAGACTTTCTGGGCACACTCTTAATCCTTCCTGGGGGACAAAGAGGGCATCATCCTGATTATCCTCTTCATCTTCCTCAGGAGGGATTGGGTTATCCAGGTCAGGGTCATTTTCACCCTCCTGGCCAGTTTCAGAGGGGGGCTGGGGGTATTTCTACCCCTGGTCCCATCCTCATCTTCTGCCCCACCCTCAGCTCCTACCCCTTCAGTCCCCAAGGGCTTACTAAGGTCATAAGCCACCAATAACTCTTTAAGGTGTTGGGTGGTGGGACTTTGGCCTGTCCTTATTTTCCTCAAGTTACATAATGCTCTCAATTCCAAGAATGGGAGTGTATCATACTTGGAGGGTGGAAGCTCAGTGGCTTCCTGCAAGGATTCTTTAGATCCTACCCTTAAAGACATTACTAGTGTGGTGTGGTGTATGCACTACCTACTCTAGTGTGGCCTACTAAACTCTCTTGAGTTGTAGAAAGGGTTGTGCTATCCCTTAACACACAACTCTAAGTTCAGTAGAACTTACTGTATTCTAAGCTTAAATTATATGTACCTTAGGTACCTTTAGTGGTTTTCAGTTGATCAATTCAATTGAGATTATCTGGTAAAACAATAGCAAGCTGGAATCCCACACGCTGCACACCAATGTGAGAAGTTGGCCTGGTATATGCTGTCCACTAATTATAGTGGGCACCTTGCACCAGTCCAAACAACCCCTTATTGGAGATAGGTTAAAGACAACCTTATTGAAAGCTATCCTAGTGGTAGCTATGGAGAGCAGCCTTCAGGCTAAGTCTTGAAGGAATGTAAAGCAGCTTGTTTTACCAGTCTATAATCTCTTGAGTGATCAAATGAAAGAGCACCACACCAGGTATATATTCAAAATATATGTATTTATTGCTAAACACACCCCTCTAGTCTCTTTATGAGGCTAGAGTTCGAAGTACATAAGTTAGAAGTTATTTAAACACAGTAATAGCACAAATACACGTTTGGGCAATAGGGGCGTACCAAACCATATACCAATAAAGTAGTATAAGAACCATGACTGAACTAGACACTAGGCCTAGAGCCTCTAGAAGTGCTTGGATCACAAGGAACCACCCAAGGTAGTGACACAGGGGACCCACGGGGGACGCGTGCAGTGTAAATACACAACCGCGATACGCCGTTGACTTCTATGGAGAAAGTCGCGATCAGGAAATTAAAGAAAAGGGACACTTAAAGGAGGACTTGGAGCAAACCCTTTGAGAACTAGTACTTTGAAGAGTCTCTACCCACGGGAGCACCGGAGTACTCATGTTACCTCACCCAGGGAAGCCGGGTGCATAGGTGCCTTTCGGGGTCGGGTTTCGTCGTCGATTTGAATGGCGATCTGCTGAAAAGTACTGCTGGCGACCAAGTGGAAAGTGTCCGGGTGGATCCAAGAGTGGATCGGAGATCTGAAGAACCTGAAAGCAGAGGGGACAGAGTCTGGGTCACTAGCCAGTGACCAGGAGGGCGATGGACAGATGCCCACCGATGTCGAGTGCTTCAGGTGCATTGACGTTCATCTTGACTCTTCAGCCACGAGGTCCAGGAGGCGTTGTCGGCGACCAGGAGCAGGATTCGGGCTGGTACACGATGTCTGTCGAGTGCTGAGGTATCGGCGACCGGATTGGACCCAACAAGCCTTGGCAACGGCAGGTCTCGATGAAGATGTAGATCGTCGATGGTGCAGACCAGCAAGGTCTGGGGAACTCACCCAGCGAGGGTAAGTGAGGGCAGGCCTGGAGCAACCAGGATGCCAAGTAAGAAAAAGATTGGCCTTCGTTAAGGGCTACTAGCCAACGGGCTAGCGACCGCGAAGGAGCCTCGAGACGTCGCACGTGGATCTGGCTCACAGGACACTTGTGGAGTGGAGGCCAATGATCTTCAGTGCAGTTGGTGCTGGAGGCTAGGGCTACTCGGAGCTCAAAGCACGACTTCGTGGGAGACCCAGAAGAGGATGCACTTGCAAATGTGCTCGGTGTCCAGGGGTCACGGTCTCACGTCACCCACGATAGCTACGGGCCTCAGCTTTGCTGGGGACTCAGGGTAGCCTCGGGGAAGTCTGAGAATCCACCTCTGGTGATGCGATGACTTCAGCGTCCGACGGGAGCTTCAGAAATGCGAACCAGACAGATGCTTCTTTGGTGCCTGCCAAGCAGGGGAGTCACTCCTTGACCCCAAGGGAGATTCTTCTGTCCTCTAATCGTGAGTAGAGCGTCGAAGGTCCAGGATTCTGTTTCAGAGTTTCGTCCAGGGATAGTCTAAAGTCCTAAGGACTGGGTTCCTATACTTATACCAAGTTTAGGGTTGGACTACTCTGTGGCCCCACCTATGGGTGGGTCAGGGCAGAGGGGTGGCTACACCCCTTTCCCTTTGTCCAGTTCGCGCCAAAGCAGGGGCTGCAAGCCCCTGATCCGGTTTGAACTGGGGTATGCACAGGGACACCAAGTGTGCCCCCAGTGCAGGACTTCAAAGCACCCGAAAGTGCTCCCGCCCAGCCCCAATACACATTATCCTGTCTGGGGAGGTGGTCACACCTCCCTGGGACAGGAAACCTATTGTCCAGGCCTCCCCTGCCGGAGTTTCGTCCAGCAGCAGGAGGCCAGACTCGTGTCTGTGGCAGCAGCATCCATTTTGTGATGCCAGGGCTTTGGAAAGAAGTTACCGGGCTAGCCAGGGTTAACATGTCTTTCCCTCTAGAAGGGTGGAATGCTACCCCCGCCGCCAGAATTGGCGGGGGGGTAGTATTCCAAGATGTTTGACACCAAACACGACATGTTTAGGTGCAGCCATTCCAAAGTTAGCATTTAACGCGAGGTTATAATGCGCTTAAGAGTATATGGTCAGGCTGCACTACAAACAGCATCAGAGAAGGTCTCCGAACGCTGCAGAGGGGCCCTGCTCATGCAGGGGCACCCTCTCACATAGGAACCATGCACTCTGCCTTCAGGATTGATAAGGCCTGCCTTAGGAGTGACTTATAGGTTTATATGTGTGTATGTATTTAGTGATATAGGTAACCTATATCACAGTAAGGGGTGCATGCACCACCTTACCCAGGCTGAAGTAGCAGACCTGTGGTGTCAGTTTGGATGGCCTTCCAGGGGTGGCATAATACATGCTGCAGCCCCTGGTAGGCCTCTGAGGTACCTATGCCCTTGGTACATAGTATACCATATACTAGGGACTTATAAGGGCACTCCAGATTCCAATCAGTGATGTGCCTAAGGCACATGGAAACCATTTTAGAGAGGAAGCAGCTAGGCTGGGGTTCTGATTAGCAGGGCCCCAGCCAGACTAATTTCGAAAAACAGTGAAGCATCAGCAAAAAGTGGGGGTACCCATGTGAAGCAGATCCTACTCTCCTACAATCGGCCAGCACCACAAAACTTTATCAAAAGGCCTCAACAACGTTGCTGTATAACAATGGACTGCTGTATCACGAACCGAGCTGAATGTTAACACACAAGCACCACCTTGCGTCTATATTGTGAAATCACCGATTGACCAAACATATAAATTGTTATAAACACATGCCATGCACTTTAGTGCGTATTTTGTCAGCCTCAGCATAATAGTGCATTCCGAACGGCAGGGACTACTAATCCCATAATCCCCCATCGTGGTAATGTGCACTGAAAAATGGCACCGATAATTCAAATAGCGCAAAGACTGACACAACAGGCGTGCTTGAACATTGTAATAACGCTCTCGGTGACATTACAAGGAGTCAGATCTCATATGAGATTATGAGATAATGTCAGTTACAAGTTACAACGCTTCATTTCTCAACTCCGGACAGAGGCTCTGTGTGGGCTAATGACATCAGTTAAAGGCAAACCCCTGCAGGCGTCCAATGTAAAAAAGTCTCCATTATTAAAATAGCTCAAAATAAACAGATATGCAGGGTCGGGAGAGTTCCATGTACAAAAAATTTGTAAGCCAGAACAGTCCTCACCACTACAGCAATCGCTTACATGGTGCCCAGTCACCAGAAATCCACCGGTATGCTGAGTGAGGCATATCAAGACAGGGAGAAACACAAACTCTGCTCTGAATGTCAGCAGACTTCCTCGCTGCAAGGACACCGCCTCCCACACTGCTGTCGTCCTCAAATCCTCTTCCCAGTGGCTCTTCTGGGGGCTGTCAGTGTAGCACTTGCCATGCTGCTTCATCCAGATTGCGGTTAAATCTGACAGCCCAAAACGACTGTTGGTGCGTGGACAGCGTCAACCGCCAACGCTAAATAATATACAAAAGAACCCCTTACTCCAACTGGAAAAGAGCACGCACACGAGGACTGCTGGTTTAGAGCTTTTTTATTAAATAGAGCCTCCTCCGACCCAGCAGAAAAGCGAGACGCGTTTCGGCTGACTCAGCAGCCTTTCTCAATCTGGTGGGCGCCATTTTGTTTATATATATATACCCCCTCTTTTGCGTGGTATTTTCAGCGCTCCTACCAGCGTAATTGATCCTGCTGTTTTACCAACACTATCTGGTGCATGCTGGGGGAAGTAGTCTCTACTAGACTGCATCTGCCGGGACTACTGCAGGGTCAGCTGATCTCCCACCAATGGGAGTACCCAAGCAAGTTCAAAAGAAGGAAGGAGGTGACAGCCAGTAATGACCAGCATCTGAGGAAGGCGTAGATGCCGAAATGCATAATGCTGTAATTACCTGTGAATAAAGGCCCCTGAAGTGAACCCCGCTGTGTCCCTGGATTACTTCGTAGCAAGTGGTCGTGTGGCATATATATATATATATATATATATATATATATATTACAGCTCCAAAATTCCTCCCCTTTTCAGAAAGGATACCAGCACTCACGGGGTCAGGTTTTCGCAATCTTAATTTATTATTCTTAGCGCAGCAAACAAACGCGTTTCGGAAAGGTTCCTTCGTCAGTGTTTACATTTTACACTGAGAGGCGCCGTTTTTAAACATCAAGCGATGGGTCATTGAAACAAAAGAGGGATTACGGTCACCGTTATATAGGCGCCATATTGTTGTGGTATATATTATTATTAAAGAAACCCATTCGCATACTTATATAAGCATTTACAAAAATCAAACATGTCTCATTGCAATTTGATATTCAAATAATCTCATAATGAGATATTGTGTGATTAAAGCTTACAATTAAACTTTCTCTTTTTCTAACAATTTCAATTACCACTGCTTAAAAATAATCTCGCCGTGGATCGGCATTTGGCAATCCGAGGATTGCCTTTTATCCCTCTGTTCTCGCTACATACAGCCGTGTATCGGCACCCACCAATAAAATAATAGTCAGATAAGAAGAAATCTCATTCACCACTGAAATGCGATTACTCATCATTCTTTCTTTCTCCTGAAAAACACATCGTTGCACAATCTAGGTTCCGAGATGTACTATCAGCTCCTCCCCGCTGTTTAACCCATTCGGGGTCTTGGTTTGAAGGTCGATTATATATCGTGACTCCAATCTCCTTAATTTCAACACTCTGTCTCCCCCTCTGATGTTTGCTGGGACACAATCAATACTGAAAAACTGTAATAGGTCCCTGTTACTTTTATGTTTAATAGCAAAGTGTCTGGGGACTGGATAATTCAAATCCTTCTTCGCTATGGCACGCATATGTTCAAGTATCCTTATTTTCACACTATGAATCGTGCTGCCTATATACCTGAGGCCACACGGGCACCTCAGGCAATAGACAGCATGTGTGGTCTGGCAGGTCATAAATTTGTTGATTCTCTTGCCTGATTTGATTCCCTTCACTTCATAGGTAAGTACCCTTTTGCTGAAAGCACAGGCCTTACACTTACCACACGGGTAAAAACCTCGCATCTCATTTAGTGTTCCCTTTCTAGATGGAATTATATCTAAATGACTATGGACCAGACTATCCTTCAGCGAGCGTGCCTTTCTAAAAGTAATCAATGGAGCTGGTGGAATATCTGCCCCAATGATTGTATCGGTCTTTAGCACATGCCAGTTTCTTCTCATGATTTTTTTGAGAGTTTCCGCATTTTCTGAATAAGTTGTAACCATGCGGAACTGGTAATTGAAATTGTTAGAAAAAGAGAAAGTTTAATTGTAAGCTTTAATCACACAATATCTCATTATGAGATTATTCAAATATCAAATTGCAATGAGACATGTTTGATTTTTGTAAATGCTTATATAAGTATGCGAATGGGTTTCTTTAATAATAATATATACCACGACAATATGGCGCCTATATAACGGTGACCGTAATCCCTCTTTTGTTTCAATGACCCATCGCTTGATGTTTAAAAACGGCACCTCTCAGTGTAAAATGTAAACACTGACGAAGGAACCTTTCCAAAACGCGTTTGTTTGCTGCGCTAAGAATAATAAATTAAGATTGCGAAAACCTGACCCCGTGAGTGCTGGTATCCTTTCTGAAAAGGGGAGGAATTTTGGAGCTGTAATTTTATCACGGAGCACCCGCCTAAAGAGTGACACGCTAGAACGGTGTATTGGAGCAGGATATATATATATGTATATATATATATATATATATATATATATATATGGAAATACATTGCCCACTGCCGCAAGACTGCCACAGACACACTGCCGGCCCCTCAGGAAACTCACAATACGGCGGTCGGAAGGCCAAAGGCTCAGCGGTCCCCTAGCGGTTGCGGATGTGGTCCTTCGGCGGTCGGACCACCAAACTCGTAATAAGGCCTTTAGACTCTACTCCCCTACAATCCCGATAGCCCACAAAACAATTAAAAATAATACTAAACAAAATTAATAAATTACAATAAATGAATATCAAAATTTGCATAATTAATAATGTAATTTTTCTATAACATGCAAATTTCAATTTACAAACATACTGATTAAATATGAATATAATAATAGTTTAATTTATCAATTAAATAATATACATAGTAAATAATATAATAAGTTACACAATGTAAGAAAAAGTTTCAAAGAAATTCAAATATGTTTTATAAAACTTCCCACCCTACTTCCCTACAAAACAACCCTACCACTAATTAAAAAATTAAAACAAGGTAAAAACTATCATTAAAAAAATATAAAAAAACAATTAAAAAAACTACTATTGGACCTGGCCCTTTTTGTGAGTGACCTCCAGGTTTTGCCTCTTGTTGCTGGACTCATTTTTGTTGGCATTAGGACTCTGTGCACTTTTCCCCTACTAACCTGTGTTGAAGTGCTTGTGCTCTCGCTGTAAAACATGGTGCAATTGGCATATACCTAATTGGTGCATTTAATTTACTTGTATGTTCCCAATAAATAGTACTATCTGTACCCAGGGCCTGAAAATTAGCTTCTGCTAGTGGGCTGCAACATTCATTGTGCCACCCATTAAATGAGCCTTTTAAAAAACATGTCTCGGGCCTACCACTGAGCCTGTAGTGCAGTTTTAAACTGCCATTTCCACCTGCCTAAATAAATCTTTTACCAGGCCTGCCCCTTTCTTTTTAACACTTATAAGTCACCCCTAAGGCAGGCCCTAAAGGCTCATAGGGGAGGGTGCATTGCATTTAAAAAGTAGGACATGTATACTTAAGGTTTACCTGTCCTGGCCTAAATTTGTTTTTCACTGTTGTAAGGCCTACCTCTCCCATTGACTAAAACTGGGTTACCCTTGTACATTTAATAGGTGCAAACTTTGGATAGCAGATAGAGATGTGCTGTTCGCAGGCAAATTAAATGCAATTTAAAATCCTCCTTAATGGTAAAGTTGGATTTTAAGTTAGACTTCTGAAAATGCCACTTTTAGAAAGTTGGCATTTTCTGCCCCAACCATTTGTGCCTTCAGTTCAGTTCAGTTCAGTTCAAAATACTTTATTCGGATACAGCCATATCCATAAAAGCACAACAGACATAACAATTTAAAATACACAGGCACATAATCACAATAAAAGTTCATTAGCATTAGGCATGGATACACAATATTTAAAACATATATGTTTGAATAAAAACTCTTGTGTAGATAGGAGGAAACTTCTCATGGGTTGCACATCATATTGCGGGCCCGCACGGCAATTCTTAGAAAAGTGCTGACGCGGAAAACTAATTCTTCATCTGCCAATGTGAGTATACTCCTGTAAGCGTCTACCAGACTAATGGGCATGTATTTTCAAAAAAACGGAGTTAAAAGCCAATTACCATATTTTGTATAAAATTTACAAAAGAATAAAAAGTGTAAAATGGTTTGGCCGCTCTGTCCGTCACACGGGCAGGGTAGGGAATCTAGGTTTGCATTATAACCGAGAGGAGAACACAGCAATAATTTACAGTGCCTGCCCTTAGGCGGAAAAGAAGGCTCCTCTCCCAATGACTCATGGGCAGGGTGAGAAAGCTGGCCAAGGGATACGCAACATATTCAATGGTCATAAAATTGGAAACAGAGGATTTCTTGGATTCCCTCTACATCCTTTCCGTGCCATAAAGTGTATAAAGTGCATTCCTAAGGACGATTTTGTATATGGTCTCAGCTGTGCTTGGGAAGAGCCTTCCTAAGTTGACACTACATAGGCTCCGATTCACTCGGGACAGCCACGGGATGTACTACCCTTTTTCGCAGCCAATGCAATCACCTATGATCTCACTCGTGAGTGACGCTGCCGGGTTTTTCCAGATAGAGAGCCAAAATAGGGCAGGACGAGCCCTTATGAAGTCCTCTATATAGTTTAAATTAAGTTCTTTATGGCAAATGTACTGAGCAGTGGAGATTGGTGCACCTAAAGGTTTCCTGCAGAATCTGTTTTCTTCTTGTTGGATGCTATGACTGTTAGCGATGCCCCAAACCTCTGCACCATAGGTGGCAGTTGGTATGCATTGAGATTTTTTTTTTTTTTAAATGGCACCTGTTCTCTTAGGCCATGGGAGGCTAAGAATGGATTTGGAGGCCTTTGAGAACTTGCTCCTGCAGAACGCCATGTGTTCAGACCAGGAGCCATTCACAGCAAAGTCCAACCCTAGGTAGGGAAAAGTGCTAGTGCTTTTTAATTTCTCCCACAGATATAAAATTTAGTTGGTGTTTCCTTGGCCCGCAGGACATTATAATTTTTTTTTAAAATTAGTGCTTAGGTCCAAGCTGGCCATAAAGTCAACAAAGCCCTGCACTAGAATGCGTAGGGCATTGGGTGTGCGGCCCATAAGGACCGCATCTTCGGCATATAATAGCACGGGGAGTGTTTTACCGTTTACTTTAGGAACGTCATAGGTCAATGTGGACAGAGATTTGTGCAGACCATTAATATAAATAATAAAAAGGAGAGGGGCTAGAACGCATCCCTGTCTAACCCCTCGACTTACTTTGATGTCCTCAGAGACTTCACCCCCACTGCTAATCCTGACCCGGGCCTTTAGATCTTTATGTAAGTGCGCTAAAAGGTGCACCAATGCCTCATCCAAGCCATAGGCCAAGAGAATGGACCATAATCTTGACCTGTTGACAAAGTCAAAGGCAGAGGTCAGATCCATAAAGGCCAGGTATATTGGCGAGCGCCGAGCGATGGTATATTTGCCAATGATTAAATTGAGGTTTAGGCATTGTTCGTTAGTGCCTACTTTGCTCCTAAAGCCCAATTGGCAGGGCTCTAAGGTGCCACTGACCTCAGCCCAATCTAAGATTTTATTATATAAGACTCTGCCCAGGATTTTTAAAGTATTGTCTATTAAAGAAATAGCAAAACACACAAGATGATGGACGGAATGCTGCACATTGGCAAACATTCACCCCCAGTCACAGATCTGGGTTTAATCCATCGTTATTTTGCTTCACCACGCCACCCCAGTTCAGACATAGCCATATGCAAATCAGTCTTGACCCTGTGCCTCATGGGAACAGTCCAGACCGAACTGCCAAGCCATGTCTTCCCTGGACCGGAATCAAGCATCCTAGGACAGGTTTCAGGCTATCAGCCTTCATCAGCCAGGATAGCTTGACTCCAGTGGCGTAGTGAGCACGGGACCCACGTCTGGGCATACCCTTCCCACTTAGGGCGAAATGCAAAACACACAAGATGATGGACGGAATGCTGCACATTGGCAAACATTCACCCCCAGTCACAGATCTGGGTTTAATCCATCGTTATTTTGCTTCACCACGCCACCCCAGTTCAGACATAGCCATATGCAAATCAGTCTTGACCCTGTGCCTCATGGGAACAGTCCAGACCGAACTGCCAAGCCATGTCTTCCCTGGACCGGAATCAAGCATCCTAGGACCGGTTTCAGGCTATCAGCCTTCATCAGCCAGGATAGCTTGACTCCAGTGGCGTAGTGAGCACGGGACCCACGTCTGGGCATACCCTTCCCACTTAGGGCGAAATGCAAAACACACAAGATGATGGACGGAATGCTGCACATTGGCAAACATTCACCCCCAGTCACAGATCTGGGTTTAATCCATCGTTATTTTGCTTCACCACGCCACCCCAGTTCAGACATAGCCATATGCAAATCAGTCTTGACCCTGTGCCTCATGGGAACAGTCCAGACCGAACTGCCAAGCCATGTCTTCCCTGGACCGGAATCAAGCATCCTAGGACCGGTTTCAGGCTATCAGCCTTCATCAGCCAGGATAGCTTGACTCCAGTGGCGTAGTGAGCACGGGACCCACGTCTGGGCATACCCTTCCCACTTAGGGCGAAATGCTAAGAAATAGGCCTGTAGCAGTTGGGTTGGGAGCGATCGCCCTTTTTAAAAATCGGGACAATAATACTTGTTGACCATGCTTCAGGTATCGGGACATGCACTAAGTTGTTAAAAACATTTAAAAGAAGGGGTGCCCAAAAATCTGGCTTGTATTTGATAAGGTCGATAGGTAACCCATCTGGGCCCGGGGCTTTATTGCCCACACTCTGATGGATAGCTTCCTCCACCTCGGGCAGCGTAATCTGGATCCTGGTTAGGGCCCTGTGTTTGAAATGATCTACTTCTTGTATGGGGGCAATGTAGATCTTTGAGAAATGATTTTCCATGCCTCACTTGTTATGGTGAAGCTTATGGGAGATAGTAACTGCCCGGTTGCCCTCAGGTCCTTTACAGCTGCCCAAAATATGTTCCCCTTTTTAATGGTAGCAGCTCTGGTTAGTGCTTCCCATCGATCTTTTAGTATTTCCCCTTTCCTTTTAATAGTCGCTTGCTTATACCTCTGCCTTGCTAATTTTACGTCTAAGATACACCTTTTATTGGTTGACAATGCCTTGCATAGCTGTCTATTGGCCTCAGAGCAATCATGATCAAACCATCTGGGTCCGCGTTTCACAGAGGGGATAGGCTTCGATAGTGAAGTTTTAATTGCCAGACAAAATTTGGTAAAATCATGGACAGCCTCAGGTTGGGGATCACGGGCTGATAGGCAGGAATTGATAAGATGCATGTTAGCCTTCGCTAATGTCTGAACCAGTTCGGTATTGTTAATACCCCGCCAAATCACTCTTAGGTTATCAGTGGAGGGTGACAGATTCCTGGCACCACATTCTGCAACGAACGTGGGCCGGGGGGATAGTCTCAACACTGTTTTAATTGGGTTATGATCCCCGTGAGTTGTAGCAATGACTTCGGCTTTCAGTAAGTAATCCTCAAGGAGAGGGGAAATAAAAACATAAGCTATAGTCGATGCGCAGCCCCTCCCTCTGAATGTCGGCTCAGGATGGTTATTGACTGATGTTACGCCTGCAATTTCCATGACATTAATGAGGTTATGTGTGTTCAAATGTGCTGCCAGTTCCATGCCCCTACGACAGATTTGCCCGCTACTGCCGGGCCCTTTGCTATGTGTCATGTCCGGTATTTTTGCATTAAAATCGCCACCTAGGCAAATGGCTGTTTATTAAATTCTTTATGGCAATCTAAATCAGTAGTAAAATCAAATAGTTTGATGAAATTTCCGTTAGGTGTCGAGTGGAAATCATTATTATAAAAATTAATTAAGTAAAAAGAGATGCCCCTTTTATATAATAGTATTTGAAAATTGTTGCTTTCAGAGCATAGGACCTTAATGCTTCCGCGTGCGACTGTATTTATCCAAATTGATAGGCCGCCCGAGGGTCGGCCAAGCTTGGGAATGGGAACTACGATATTATGGCATTCAAACCCGTCAATATATAATTCTTGAGTTGCCCATGTCTCTTGGAATATAATATGTCCTGCTGTCTTACCAATTCTAACCAGTCTGGGTCCCTCAACCTATACTGGAGGCCTGCCACGTTCCAACTCATGATGCTCAAATCTGTGTCAACCGAGACCTTAGCTGGTACTTGTAAATCATCGGTCTCAGTTACATACGGAGGGAGCACAAGCTCATAGGGAGTGTCTATGAGTTCCGATGGGGGTGATAGTCAGTCTTGGGTGTCTAGTTCGGATAGGGCCTGAAACCTATTTTGTAAGATGGGGGATACACGTTCGTTTGCAGAGGGCCCGAAGGTTGGTTTGTAAAAATAACCCAGCGGGAGGGAGCAAATGTTAGTGCTGTGGTTAGATGTTAACTCACGTTATCTCAATAAAGATCGCACCATGGGTGGCTTACGAAAATTAATCACGATGCAGTCTCCATCTATGTTCTTGGGGGACGTGCCAACCCACCCCACTCTGCGAACCATAATGATCTCGTTCATATCTGGCGGGTGGAACCTCCTATTTTTTGTTAGCCAGTCTACACATTTGTTACGTAGGTCGACCCAGGACTCCCTCTGATCCCTCTTAAGGGTTGGGACACCAGCCAACACTAGCACATATGGGCAGGTGGCCGGTGGCAGGCTCAAGACATCTGAATTAGGCCTTGATTGATTTTTAATTAGGGTGTCTATTGTGCTCCTACTGAGGTTGCCTGGCGCTATTCCAGCATGTATGCGGTCGGGGTTGTTAGTGCACCTTCGGTTATGGTCGGGGGGCGAGGTTGTAACGGGGTCGTCTCTATCTAAAGACCCTCTGTTTAGATTGGGGTTTGGTGCTACATTGTCTCTAGGTGGGAAACAATTCCTAACTTGTCTGCATGTGGGGCACGCACTATTGCCGGTAAAACTAACAAGTGAGGGGGTAGCAGAAGCAGGAGCAATAGCGATGGTAGTTGGAATTTGGCTGATGCTAGCAGTGGCACCAGCCCCCGGAACAATTGTGGGTTGAACTGACATCGTCGACAAGCTAAGCTACCTTACAGCTGTGTCTAGATGGTTTATACGTTCCAGGAGGGAAATGAATTTAGAATCTAGCAGGTCATTGATTCGCTTGGACACAGCATCAATAACAAAATTAGCAATAGTGTCTCCACCCCCCCATTGTCCGGTGGTGCCTCAGTTTGTGTACTAATGGAGCGATGCAAGGCCCCATTTAGTCCTTCCTCAGAAGTGCCAGTGCTTAGAGATGACTGCATCCATGCAGACAAACAGTTACGAGAAGCGCCCAATATGGGTGGTTGTTTCCTTTTGGCGCAAACAGGTTTCCCACACTTCCTCTTATGTTTGGCGGCCTGGTTTTCCACAATTGTGAGAGTGTCAGTGGTGGATAGAGGCTCAAGTGTGTTACTGCCAATTGAACTCACGCTGGCGTGCAAGGTGCTAGTGGTGCCAGGGTTAAGGGGCTGCGGGGAATCCTGTGCGATTGCCAGGCCCGGTACAGATGTGAGGACAGAGTTGGATGATGCCTCTCTGAGATGTAAATTAGTCAGTGGACCCTCACAAATGGCACTCAGTGAGTTCGATTTCCCCTGATACAATATTAACCACCCTTTCAAGCATACTATTGATGCTGCTGGTAATAGGGCGTGCAGTTGCTGTCCCAGTGCTCTTCCCCATAGTATATTTAAAGTCAATTCATAGCGGACAGGGTAAGCCAAAAATTGATCTTGGGTTAGTCTTGGAAAGCACTCACCTAGATGCCGCGGGTGACTTGGAAAGAGGGTGGCCCAGCCATGCCTCTTCCTGTCGCTGACGGGCGCAGACGGGCCCGCCCTTGGCCCAGGCTTCGCCCGGGCGTGGCCCGGGCATGCCCGCGCGTGTCCTACGCTGCGGGGGCCTTGAGTTGGTTTTATGCGCCTCCAGGCGTGGAAAACGGGCGTCGGTGCCTCCTGGCGCAAGGCGTTCTGGGGCTTGAAGTCCCCTGCTGGCAAATGTGGCTGAGTGCGGCTCCCGCGCTGCGGGGGCCGCGAGTTGGTTTTATGCGCCTCCGGGCATGGGAAACAGGCATCAGCGCCTCCTGGCGCAAGGCGTTCTGGTGTTTGAAGTCCCCCGCTGGCAAATGTGGCTGAGGTAGCTGTTATATCGTAGGTCAGTCTAAGTACCACTGCGGTAGACAGGCACACAGGTTGTGCAAGGCGTTCTGGGGCTTGAAGTCCCCTGCTGGCAAATGTGGCTGAGTGCAGCTCCCCCACGCTGCGGGGGCCACGAGTTGGTTTTATGCGCCTCCGGGCGCGGGAAACGGGCGTTGCGCCTCCTGGTCCAAGGCGTTCTGGGGCTTGAAGTCCCCTGCTGGCAAGTGTGGCTGAGTGTGGCTCCCCCTTTGTGCCTTCTGCCAGTGTCCTGGATCACATGACTGTGAATGGCTCTGCTGTTGGGGTTTGTGTATAGCTTCCAGACAGTACACAAAGGGGGCTTAGGTGTGGACAGGATGGACCATCCTGGCAGGATGATTTGGAAGGAGCTGTATCCAGTCCCACTGACACTTCATATTGCTTTACCTCCTATACACACATATGAATCTGACACCAGGTCTACCCTGCCTTTCATCACCCTCCAGACAGTTTGCAGCCTTAACAAAGGAATGGGAAGAACGTTCTAGGAACCAGGTGTGGGGGTAGGATATGGAGTCCCCCACACAAAGGCTGTGTTGCAGTGTAAAAGCTGATCATTCTTAACACGACAATTTTGACAATAAAACTCTAGTGTCCATTTTGCACAATATCTAGAAAACAGCACTGAAACTGAGAAAAGCTGAAGTACTAGCCCCGCAAAAGTATGCTTGGATTTGTAGAAATAGAAGAATCTAGATACAATGAGTTTGGCATGCTTGGAGGGCGCAGGACCGATGAGCAGCAGGCAATCCCACTCGCGCTGCTGCTAGACTGCCTACACGCCCCCTTCACCTCATAGCGCGTCATCGCTGACTTCCGCATCTCCACTTCTGGGTCGAGGATGCCGATCGTAGAGCGAGGAGGCTGTGGAGCGAGATCAGAACGACTTTACGAATGGTTTACGACACCTGCTTCTCGGGGGCGGGGGGATTCCTCACCCCCTAGTTCAGAGGCTCTGCAGAGCTGGATGATGCTCGCGGGTTGCGAGTTGGGACTGGATAATCTATTTGGATCCCGAGTGGCCCGGGTGTATACATAAGGCACATCTCCCCGCTCTGGAGCCAGTAAAGTAGCCCCTCGCAGGCACAGCGAGACAGGGGACAATTGGATTGATTTTTGTATATTTTTTTTTTTTGGCTTCCCACAGCTTTGCACTATAGGTTTTTTTGGGGGATAGCATACCATTGGTGAAGAGGAGACAAAAAGGACAAAAGGACAAGGCTCTATACTACAGCAGCAAGAGGAGACCACCAGGTTTCCCACTAGTTGGTGAGTACCAGTATGGAAACTTGAAAAGGATAAAAAAAAAGCTGACCAGGTGTGAGTCGCTGGTTGGTTCTCTTCTCCTCCTCCCAGGAACTTTTTCCATAAGCTAAACTTAAAAAAAAAAAAAAGAAGAAAAGGAGAATGGGGAAGCACTCAAAAATAGTGAATTTTATGGTAAATATGGACACGGCACAGAAATATAAAACCCGTACAGCTCAACTGAGAAATGCAGCTGCAGCAAGGGCAGAGCGAAGTCAAAACATTCGTCAGGGCTCGGCAAAGGGCTCCCTGAGCTCTGAGGAGGATAATCCAGATAACAGTCTGGACGCTGGTGCAGGAGAGGCTCCAATGGATGACCAAACAGCACTGACATTGGTGGAGCTTAGGGCTAATGCCGTAAATGGGGTAAATAGCTCAACCCCAAACAGTGAGGGGAGAGAGGATCACAACATGATTGCCCAGGAAAAAATAACAAAAGTAGCATCCGATAGGCCAGACAGGGTGAAAGACTTTCCGCTTTTTGTAAAGGCGAAAACTCCTACTAAAACCTTGCAGGAGAGTCTGGTAATTACTGAGCTAAGGAAAATAGTAACAAGTCAGATTCCCTTGACAAATGCAAAACATATGGTACAAGCTTGCAAAGGCCTTTCCACTGAACGGTCCTCAACATCAATGGAAGCTCTGCCCCGGGAGAACCCCCTGAATATCATGAACACACAGCAGCAGCATGAACAGAATCCATTGGAGCAAGCGGATCTCGAAGAGACGCTACAAATAAATCAGAACAGGGAAGAGATCACTGTCCAGTGGGATATCAAAACGATGTTGAACCTCATCCTGGAAGAAATTAGAGAATTAAAGGCTACCCAAGCTAGCGAAATAGCATCCTTACATCAGTGATTATCTAAGATTGAAGAAGCAGTGGGCAGTATGCCAGCAAGAATCCAGGAGGCAGAGTCGAGGATTTCACATCTTGAGGATCAGATGAGTTCCATGCAGCAACAGGCTATCACAGCAAAGAAACAAAAGATTGCATTTGAAAACAAAATCGATGAGTTAGAAAATCATTCACGTCGCTCAAACCTGCGCTTAGTAGGAGTGACGGAACGGTGCGAGGGATCGGAAATGCTGCCATGGATCGAGGCATTTATAAAGGAAAATGTATTGCCAGAACACTCAGGAGATCTCACAATGACATGTGCCCATCGAGTCCTGGCGCAGCCTTTTCCAAATTCAAAGCTGCCTCGTACAATTTTGATAAATTTCCCGGATGTTGGTGTGAAGGAAAGGATTTTAGAGCTATCCAGAGGAAACAATTTTCCACAGAGGATATACCTTTATGTTGCATCTTCTCGGACATGTCAGCTGTGGCAGCATGGTGCAGAAAGGAATTTGTAAAGCTACTTCAACTATTTAAGGCACAGGGTGCACAGGCGGCTATAGCCCAAAGTCGAAATTAAGAGTCTTGATCAAAGGAAAATTTCATATGTTTTCTAGCCTAGACAAAGCCCAAGAGATGCTGCAAACTATTACAAAGTATCTGAATCGGGACAGAGGGACATGGCAGACGTTGTAGAAGGGTTTATCTCTTTTTCTTTTCAGGGGTGTGGGGGTGGGAAGTCAAATGGGTGCAATACCATGGCACCCCAAAAGGGAAGGCACCATCTTGAGAGGGGTATTGTGGGCTATTCCTTTCTCAATGGGGAATATCAAGGTGGTTGCGGTAGGGGGGCACGTTATAGGGGGTTTGGGCCGGGTGGGGCACTGTGGAGGGGTGGGGTTTCTTAACAAAAAAAAAAATAAGCAGAATCCTAGCTAATAGCAGAATGCAGAAAAGAGATGTGAAAATTCCTTTAATATTCTTTGGGAACAACAATTTTTATAAAAGAAATGGGGTTTAAAATCACAGTATTATCCTGCAATGTCAATGGCGTATCCAACAAACGAAAATAAGGAGGTTTGATTTGGTGGTTAACATCTTTTACCCCACAGGTTATAATGTTGCAAGAAACTCACTTGAAATCTAACACACCAAACCTTTTTATCCCAAAATACTATTGTGCGGTCTATTTTGCTTCAGCCGGACTCGCAGTGAGGGGGAGGTAGCGATATATCTGGGGAAGGGGATAGATTGGGAGGATACACAAGTTAGTCGGGATCCCAATGGCAGATGGATCTGGGTAACAACTCAAGTCAATGCCAAGACGATCAACTTAGTGAGTTATTATGCCTCGGTAACTGATGATTCTAAAGCAATCCTCCAGATAAGGGAACTGGCCATGGGAGCAACAGGACCCATAGTTATAGGAGGGGATTTTAACTTCATACAGGATCTGGCCAAAGATACCTCTAACAAAACAAAGAAGCAATTAAAGCCCCATACAAAGAAAGTGATTGATTTACTGAAGAGGGAGTATCACTTGGTCGATCCTTGGCACAGTCGCAATATCCAATCTTCACAATATACCTGCTATTCGCAGCTTTTCAAATCTGCTGCACATATAGACTTTTTCTTAATTTCGAGTTCGCTTAATTGTCTGGGTTCTGAAATAAGGGCTAATGCCTTTTCTGACCATTCCCTAGTGAGTGTTGATCTGGAAGTTGAGGCCAGCATAAGAGAGAGGCCCAGGTGGCAGATGGACTGCTCTCTTCTTTCTAATCAGCAATGGGTATTGGATATAAGCAAATCTATAGAAAACTTTTTCCAGACCAACAAAGGTACTGCGTCTTTTTTTCGATTTGTGGAGCCTTTAAGGCCACAATTCGTGGACAAATGATAGCCCTTTCAGCTGCACAATTTAAAAAGCGGCAGGTAGATATAGCTCAATTACAGTCCACAGTCGACAACTTATTACAGCTGAGTAATGGACGGCTGGGGTCAGATAATATCATCAGGCAATTAGATAAAGCAAAGCACGAGCTAAGGGAGTTTTTTTATTTTAGAGGAAATTCAAAGTTCATGGCTATATCAGCACCGGGTCTATGAGGAAAGCCAGTTGATAGGGAAGTTTCTTGCTCATTCAACTAGAACTAAAGAGGAAACAGCAACAATTAGGGAATTGGTGGAACCACAGACAGGTGCAGTGGTCTCAGAGAAGGATAGGATAGCCAAAATCTTCTTACAGCACTATAACGATTTATATGCCGCAAAACATACAGTCCCAAAGGAGTCTATATCCTCTTACTTTCACTCTCTAAATCTCCCACAACTAACTATTGCACGAATTGAAAAATTAGATGCGGATATAACAGTAGCAGAAATTCAACTTGCCCTCTCCACAATGTTAAGTGGCAAGGCTTCCGGTAACGATGGTTTTCCAATAGAATTTTATAAAATCTTTATTAGGTAGCTGACACCCTTTTTGGTCCAGTTTTTTAATGCAATAAAAAAAAGGGGGAGAGATTACATCTGATTTTAAAGAGCCAACTATAGTTAGTTTTGTTAAGAAAGGCAAGAACCTGAGAGATGTTAAAGCATACAGACCGATAAGCTTACTGAACGGTTACTATAAAATCTTAATGAAAATATGGGCTAGTCGTGTGTCATCTATAGCTCAGAACCTAATTCATATGGAACAGACAGGATTCATTGCCAAAAGAATGATGTCATCGAATACAACTTTTTTAATACAAGCTCTTAATTACTTTAATATCAATCAGACATCTGCAGTTACAATGATGGTCGACGCCGAAAAGGAATTTGATCTAGTCAATTGGGATGCTCTTTTTTTGCTCTTACAAAGTTTGGCTACCCCTCCCAGTTTACTAATATGCTCTATAGAGTATACCATGGTGCACAGGCAAAGGTCCTTATTAATTCAAACTTAGTAGGAGTGTTTGAAATAAATAGAGGTACGCGTCAGGGGTGGCCCCTTTCACCAGTGTTGTTTACTTTTTTTATTGAACCTTTAGCCATTAGTATTAGGGCCAATGAGGCTGTGCAACCACCAATTTTGGGAATGTCTAAATTAAAGCTATTTGTGGACGATATAGTCCTTTATCTTAGGCCAGAAAGGCAAAATCTTGAAGAGTTAATGGTAGAATTTGATCGTTTTCAAGCAATAAGGGGATATAAAATCAATCACAGCAAGACAGAAATGCTTGTATTTAATGCCTTGTATAGTATATTACCTTTAAATTTCAGCAACAGGCATCTCATAACCAACCAATTCGTTATTTAGGGGTAATAGTAACAAACCAATATGAGGAACTTTATAGATTGAATTACGAACCAAAGTTGAGAAAAATCAAGGAACTGTTGGATAGATGGACATTACTCCCTCTTACACTGATAGGACGTGTAGCATTAATTAAGATGTCTGTCTTACCTTTGTTGATTTTTCTGTTTTCTAATATCCCAATTAAAATCAATAGGGCATATTTTAAGGAATTAGATACACTTTTTAGGCATTTTATTTGGAATAAAAAGGCTCCTAGAGTTAAATTCCCAATACTCCAACTGGATATAAGTCCGGGTCGATTGGCTTTACCCAACATGTATTCTTATTTTGAAGAAGCCCCTTTAGATAGAACAGTGTGGATCTTGGATGCTGTAGGAACACAGGATAATTCTTTTTTTTTAAAGATGGTGCAGGAGGAGGGGTTCCAGCTACCGGCATTCTTAAAAACTGCAAAGCTCCCGAAAAGGACAAGATATAAGGTTCTTCAGGAATACTCTACCTGACTTCAAACATTTTATGCAGTAAATGGACAATTTGTGGGTTGTGGGCTATAGGTATCTGCAGTTAGACGAATGCCAGGCCTTGGGTTTACAAATTCCTAAAAATCATATACAGTACTGGTATATGAACGGATTTAAAGAATTAGGACATTTTATGGTAGGAAGCGGTATTATCTCCTGGCAGAATATCCAAGGAAGATGTGGTGATCGTTGTAAGCTTTTTTATTTTGGATATCTTCATATTGTGTACCTTATAAAAAAATTCAATGTACCAACAAGCTCCATCTTTTCACTAACAATGACAGCTCTTTTTAAGATAAGAATGAGGGGGATAGGATATTGGTATAGGCTACTAAGGAGTCAGATGGAATGCCTCTTGATAAATAACTTTTTGGGGAAGATTTCCTTGACAACCCACTGTACTTTTTCAGAAATAGAATGGCAGATGATCTCAAAATTAGGGAACTCAGCCCTAAGAGCTGCAAACTGTAAGAGAATGTCTTTTTTAGCTTGGTGGATGGCATACTATACCCCTAGAGCCCTTTCAAAGATGTATCCTGAGGTGGAGGATCGTTGTTTTCGATGTAAGTAGTTTGGAAGCGGAGATTGACTCCACATCTTTTTTACCTGCCCTGGGATAAAATTGTTTGGTGAAAAATTCAATGGTTGTGTGGCACACTGCAGTTCCTGAATGGTATTCAAATTTACACTGTTAACTTTGGTAGGGTGCAAGTCGGTATCTCCCTCTGACCTGAGGGCGTATCACCTGTTTTTTATCGGCATATTCTTTACACAATCTTTGTTCTATGAAATCTGGAGAATGTACAATGACACTGTTCTTCATTGAACACAGTGAACAGCTCGTTGTAACTCGGACGCACGCGAGGCACATATCACCTATATGAAGTATTTATTATTATTATAGGCACCTAAGAACAAAATAGAGTGTTTCAATCTTTACACTCATGTTCACGTTTTCATCTTTTATTTCACTTTTTAATTCTACGTTTTTAGTTCACATTCTTCACTGGGCACTACCCGTAGTAGTAAAGATGACTGACCAGTAATTATTTCTAACCTATATGGAGGTCCTATGCCTCTTGAATCGCTAAATTGGCAACTTTGTTATTGTTACAGATTGAATCCCCTGAAGAAGGGCTTTGTCCCGAAATGCATCGGGAAGATATATCTAACGAATTAAGAATGTTCTCATAAAATATGATATATTGAGAAATTCCCTCACAAAGAGGAGAGACGGATGATTAATCCTAAAGTGTGACGTAACACTATGATATCACTTCAATAAACAGAAGTTTTCCAAAGATAAGTTTTACGTTGTTTTGAATGTTTTTTTCAAAGAATTTGAAGGGTCCTCGAACCCTCAGGAGTGCAAAGTGGGGACGTTGTTTATGGTTCAAACAACGCAATTTGGAGTTTCACAAACACGCCCTCAGGTCAGAGGGAGATACCTACTTGCACCCTACCAAAGTTAACATAGTGTAAATTTGAATACCATTCAGGAACTGCAGTGTGCCACACAACCATTGAATTTTTCATTATTACTGACTGACCAACACATTGTGTGTGAGCACCCACCGTGTAACTATGTCTTACGAAGAAATTGCTAACGTCACCGACAACCGTGCAAAAACCTTTGGTTTTTCACCTGAAGAAACTAAATGCATATACTCTTTGATTCAAGAGACAGATCCCTCCACAACTAGTACAGCTTCTACACAAAGTATGATCAAGCAACTGCTATACATTACTAAACGCGAAATCAACCAACGCTTACACGCCAGTACCTTAATCAAATACCATAGAGCGCAAAGGATACCGAGAGGTTTAAGAATTTCCTTAAAGTCTACCTTATGCAAAAACAACTCCAAATTCACTGAACGTTGGTACGCCATCCTCAACAAATGCTCGTTAGACCTTATTCTGTTGATCGTGGAAGAATTATCCAAAGTCATAGAGGATTTAGAGAAAGAGATCAATCAAATCAAAAGAGACCAAAACAACAATTTGTCTAAAGATGAATTAGACACTGTTCTTAATGACATCAACAAACAGTTAGACATTTATGCCAAGGAAATTAACAAAAGAAAGATAAGGAAATATAAAAGAGACACTATAGATTATAAGCTGGGTGAAGTTTATAACTGGGCTGAAATGTACGTCCAGCGAAGACAACAAAGACCGTTTTCTACAAGATTCTACATCCAATGAATCTATTGACAAATCTGGACCCAGGGGAGATCGTCAAAGTAAAGATACACATACTCTAGAAGCTGTTTCTATTGAACCATCTACCAGTTCTTCAACAGGGGTACATTTTTTAGAGAGAGGCCAAGATATAGACGCCGAACCAGGAGGGGACACGGCTTCAAAAAGAATAGATCAGCCAATAGCCAAATCAACAAGGAGTCAAAAAACTTGATCATCAATATTTCCAGTACTACACTTAACAAATTCCAAATGAATACGCTACAGAAAGGGACATCCTTTGTACCGACACATCATTCCAATGAATTAGAAACAGAAATCTGTGTTTTCAAATTGATGAGAAATCTACATCTTAAACATTTCTTTAACAACGTGGTCATAACCCAATCACCTAAGGAAGAAGGAACTTTAATGGGTTTAAAGAAAAAAGTACGTTCACAGCACCTATCAGTCACACAATTCTTGACTCATATGAAGCCATTGTATTGAAAGAATTGAAAGAAGTTTACAAGAAACCAAATCCCAAAGGCACTAATTTAACCACCAAAGAGAGACAAGCAATCAACCAAATAGCTAATAATCCTGACATTACATGCTGCAAAGCAGATAAAGGAGGAGCACTAGTCATTCTCGATACCATCTTCTACACACAAAGTGTTAATGAGCATGTACATGATCAAACTACTTGTATGAAATTGACAAGAAACCCAACGGAAGAATTTCTCAAGAATTTAAAAATCATTCTAGAAAAAGCATATAACATGGGTACCATCACTGAAAACGACAAAAAATATCTCATACAGGATAACCCTAAGAGCCCACATTTGTATATGCTACCTAAAGTGCACAAGAACTTACAAAAACATCCATTTCAACCTATTGGGTCGACTAGAAATTCGATCCATGAACCAACAGGCAGATACCTTGACAAACACTTACAACCCATTGTGCAGAATATGTCAACATACATAAGAGATACAACTGACTTTTTGAATAAAATCAAAAACATCAAATTCGATGAAGACAGTCCATTAACGCTTTGCACCATAGATGTATGTTCTCTCTATACTTCCATTCCACATAATCAGGGAATCAACGCTGTTGAATCTTTCCTCATTAATCACACAATTGACGAAGATTTAAAAGTATTTCTTTTACAATTACTTCACTTTTCACTGTTTCACAGTTATTTCCGTTGGAATGACGAACACTACTTGCAACTGTCGGGAATATCGATGGGCAATTGTGCAGCCCCGTGCTATGCGAACCTCTACATGTACAGATTCGAAATTGACAACATTTTATCAAATCCCAATTGGTCTCGGAATCTATTAGTATATTGGCAGTACATTGATGAAATATTTCTGATATGGAAAGGACAACCATCTGATTTACTATTGGTCTTTAATGAATTAAACACCATTGATGATCATATCAAATTTACCAACACCATGAGTACTGAAAAGATTACATTTTTAGATGTATCCAATACTAGAGTTGGGACCAGGATTGAAACAGATGTTTTCACTAAAAGTACAGACAGGAATAACACACTTCATTTCAACAGTTGCCATCAAATCGCCCTCAAAAAACATTTACCTTATTCACAGTTGTTAAGAGTTAAAAGAATTTCATCGAATGCAGAAAACTATGAAGCTAACAAAAGAAAGATGATGATAAAATTCAAAGAAAGGAAATACCCTATGAATGTAATTGAGAACGCAATCAAAAGGGCTGAAACAATGAGCAGAGATCAACTGTTGACTAGTCACAAAATTGAAAATACAAGTAACAGACCAGTGTTCGTATCTAAATATTCTACAAGAAGTTATCAAATAAAAAAGATCATGTTAAAATATTGGCCGATGATACGAAACAAAATGGATTTTAAAGGAATCTTTTCGCTTACAAACGCACAAAGAATCTTAAAGAATGGCTCAATAAACTACTGCAATGGACTATCACCATTAACACAGGAACTACCTCGTGCTTAAACTGTGGACATTGCAATAATATAATCAAAGGCAACAGTATAACGCATCCAACCAAAGGCACACCTGTCAAGCTATACACGACAGCTACCTGTGACTCGAAGAACCTAGTATACCTCTTAAAATGCCCATGTGGACTCATCTACGTGGGAAAAACCGAACGCAAAATTAAAGTTTGATTAACAGAACATAAAAGCAACATAGGAAATCACCTAGAGAAATCACCTGTAGCGATTCACTTTACTACTAATAAACACAACATCAGCCAGTTAAGATTTTTGGTGTTGGAAGTGGTTCCTCTATTAGAAGGAGTAGACAACAAGAAGAGGTTACTGCAACGTGAGCTTTTTTGGATAAAAAATTGGATGCATGTCACCCAAAGGGACTGAATGAACGGGTTGAATACAGTTGTTATCTTTGAATATTTAATTTCATCTTGAATTGACAATTGACCTACATAGCATAAGATCCTATGCATTATAGGATATACTGTTTAAGTCGGATAGACACTTCATTAACATTACCAATGAATGTGCAAGCTTTTGATTATCATTGAGAATTTATTCATTGATCTGTAATTGTATAGTTATATACGTTTGTGTAGGATCAGTTTTAACATTTGCGCATAACAACGAAAACCGCAACTAGTTTGATTATTTTTGATAGTTTCTGTTTTAATGTAACACTCAATATTTGTACATTAAGTGAATACCCCACATCTTTGACATGGTCTTGTCATTGCTACTGATTGCACTTCACACAATTGCACTTTTTAAGATGGCCACCGTTTTGCATGTTAAACTTTTGGCACGTTCAAAGATGGCGACCGTTCGTTTAGTTTTTAAACTTCCGGATCCGCCGGTTTCTTCTTTAATTACTTGCACCGCACGACTCGAGACACTGGGGAGACATTGACGATTAACATTTCTGAGGCCGTGGCATTACTTTCATCGACCTCATAAGGTAAGACGTCTGCTCACGAGCGTGTAATGATTATTTTGAGTTTGACTGGCAATCGGGTTGATTTTGATTACTTCCGCATGTTTTAACGCAGATATCGGAAGAGTGTGAAACGTTTCGCCATCATATCTTAAACGTCATTTGACGTCATCACCATGTTTTATCGGTATGTTTCTTGCACAATTTTGCTCTAGGGAATACGGGAAATGCACTAAAACATTTTTCTCGGTTGAAAGCAGTGAACAGCATGTCGTGACTTGGGCACACGTTTTAACAGTCATGTTTTCTCACACTCCATTTGACCGTATCACCTGTTTTTTATCGGCATATTCTTTACACAATCTTTGTTCTATGAAATCTGGAGAATGTACAATGACACTGTTCTTCATTGAACGCAGTGAACAGCACGTTGTAACTCGGACGCACGCGAGGCAGATATCACCTATATGAAGTATTTATTATTGTTATAGGCACCTAAGAACAAAATAGAGTGTTTCAATCTTTACACTCATGTTCACGTTTTCATCTTTTATTTCACTTTTTAATTCTACGTTTGTAGTTCACATTCTTCACTGGGCACTACCTGTAGTAGTAAAGATGACTGACCATTAATTTTTTCTAACCTATATGGAGGTCCTATGCCTCTTGAATCGCTAAATTAGCAACTTTGTTATTGTTACAGATTGAATCCCCTGAAGAAGGGCTTTGTCCCGAAATGCATCGGGAAGATATATCTAACGAATTAAGAATGTTCTCATAAAATATGATATATTGAGAAATTCCCTTACAAAGAGGAGAGACGGATGATTAATCCTAAAGTGTGACGTAACACTATGATATCACTTCAATAAACAGAAGTTTTCCAAAGATAAGTTTTAAGTTGTTTTGAATGTTTTGAAAGAATTCATTGAAGGGTCCTCGAACCCTCAGGAGTGCAAAGTGGGGACGTTGTTTATGGTTCAAACAACGCAATAAAATTGTTTGGGGAACAAGTGTTTGATGCCTTAAGTAGGGGGCTGATGTATTTATAACTATTACGTCTTTAGTTGCTCGCTCCTTGATTCTTCAGAACTGGAGGACTAATAGAGCACCAACGTATCAGGAATGGTATAATAAAATGATCCTAACTCAAAAGTTTGAGAAAGCATATGCTAGCAGGGTTGGGGCCTTAAAAGATTTGCCACTTCTTGGCAATTTATGACAGTGATCTAGAATTATACGTTAGGACTCTCTTCTGAATAGCAGATATAATTTTCTTTAGAAAGCACATAAGCACTTTCTAGGATATAATTGTATAGAATCGATAGCTGCTAAATTCCCCATCTTTGCACTTTATGTATTACATATACAATATTTGCACTTATGCACATCTGCACTTTTTAGATACACTTAGGATTTGATGCACTGTTGAAAACATAATGATGAAAAAGATTGCATCGGATTTTAGTAATTTAAACTCATGTTTCTGTGTCGTATAACTGTGTTGATGCCATCAAGGTACTAAGCATAATGAAGGCCTGGTCGATAAATTGAATACTTTTTTTTCTTCTGTGCTGTAAATCCAACAGGCTTACTTTATATGTATTCTGCTATGTTATAGAAATATTTGGATTAGTCTCTCGTTTAAGGAGAAACAACCATGACGAATTTGATGTATCTTTTTTTATCTGCTTATTTTATAATAACAAATAATAAAAAAAATTTTTTTTAGAGTTTGGCATGCTTATTAATTGATTACTATATTATTTTACCAAAGTCGTTATGAAATATTATTGATGAAAAAGCTTTCTATGATCCTACCATCACAAATTATTAGTATGAAGCAGTATATCTATGTAACAAATGAGTCTTACATACAATTGATCAAAAATTATTGATGAAACTTAGCATCTCTATTGCCTTCATTGTAATGCACCATAACAAATGAAAAGTGGTGCAAAATCTTTATGCAATATGTTATATGAATGAAACTTACTGTATAAATGCTTGACATTATTAGAGTCTTAGATTTCCTAAAATGATTTTATTTTAAAGATTTTTAGGAATGGTTTGCACATAGGTACCTTTAAAATTTTGGTAGTAGGCCATAATTAGAGTTTAACATTTCTATGCAATAATCATTGACAATGTTACAATTATTTTCAGATATGATATGCTTGACTTATTTTGTTATGCTTGAGCTTAATTATGGGTTTTAGCAAATAAGAAATGCTAACTTTAAAATGCAATAAATTGCCTTTTTCCTTAGGTTGCATTATTTTATAACCTTGTATAATCGACTTATGTTACATTTCCTCAAATGTTGCTTTATTTATTCAGTTTATGTTACATTCTTTAATCAATAGACACTTTTTCCAGTATTTCCTTGTGAATTGGTAAGAACTTGACCCTATGACTTAATACATGAAGAGCAACAAAGTAAATAAGCTCTTTGTCAACTAACCCGTGAGGATGGAATAGACAGTCGTTTCTCCTGAGCAACATGGGAAAATATGTTTAAGTATCAATTTTGTACCTGATCAGCAGAAGAATGGTGACATGATGGTCAGACCATTGTATGGTGACAACTGATGCCACAAATGGATAATTTGGGGTCTACAAAGTGACTTTCCTAGGAGGAGTCCCCGCCGCCTTTTTGTTAGAACCCCTTTTCTCTTCCATTGCCTCTAGCCTGCCTGCCGGACTATCTTTACATGCCCCTTGCCCTTTTCCCTTTGCTGAAGAACTTGCCTGCTGGACTATTTGGAGCTGCCTGGTGAGAGGCCAGGCTTGAACTTTCCTGATTATAGCTCCATTCCCCTTTGCCATGGACTTTTCCTTAGTGGACTTTAACTTGATCGCTTTTCCCCTGCTAAGAAAACTCTTTTGGACCATCCGCCTGCCTTTGTAGGTGGTCAGAAACTCTAACCTGAACCATCCTCTTTATGGATTCATTTATTTAGAAATAAATTAAATTTGAGTAAATGTGTGATTTTATACTCTGAGCTGTAAGACTCACAACTGAACTGCTTAAAAAGTTACTTATATGCATTGATTTTGGATCTTTAATACAATAACCAAAATATCTAAATTTGTCTTTTATTGTGTCTTAATGTTATTTTCATAGAACTGTGCTTACAATTATCTGAGTTCTTATGCATAATAGTGTTAAAGTTTGAGAATAGTGTGCTTAAATGTGATCACTAATTTGTGAGTTGGCTACTAATTATTGGTCCTCATTAGGTGGCCAACAGTTCGACGCCCTCATTTCTCACCCCTCACTTCGACGAAGAAAGGTCCATCGGAGGACCAAGGCCTCTGTGGGTGAAGTATAGAATCTGAGAGTAGTGACTAAGCTGTAAACTCATTAATGGGCCCAGAAACCGAGAAAAAAGCTTCTACTGCAACAGATGGCACCAGGTATAAATATTGGACCCCCAGAGCCACTCATCAGAGCCCTCTTGGACCTGTGGAAGTTACAAAAAAAGGACTGCCCTGCTGCCAGAGAACTGCCCTGTTGCTTGAATACCTGCCTTGTCTTCTGAGGAAGACTGGACTTGATTGCCTTCATTCCAGGCTAACCACAGTGACTCCAAGGGTCAATTGCCTCCAAGGTGTCCCTGCAACTGCCCAGCTGACCTACTGCAACTGAAGCTGCCTGAGCCCAGCTGGCCTCTGCTGAAGTGAGTCCCTGATCACCAAAAGGTGCCTTTCAAGGTCCTGGACCCTTGACTGGCATCAGAGTGTATTCCTCCTAAAGAAAATGTGACAGAGTGTGGGGAATCTTGGGGATGGAGAAAATCTCACTCACCCTGGCCCATCCTGAGGCTTCTTTCCACGACCTATGGAAGCCGTTTCTCACATTGCTCACCTCTGAATTCACAGAACTTACCTGCCCTCAATATCTTAGACTCCTACGCCTGGCAGATCCACCGCGCGCATCAGACTCGCACACCACCACCACTTAACGGCCCACACTAGCGCAACCCCACATCGACACACGCTTGTGACCCACCACACCTGGATGAAGAGCACTGAGGGGGGGAAAAGGGGTAGGGGGTTCCTTTTTTCTTCATTGTATTTCCAAGCCAGCCATGTGACATTTGATGCCGGATTGCAATCCGATGAATGTGAGGCACCTTCTGGCCTGTTTTCTTTGATCTTGAAATTCAATAAAAGAAATTTAAACAAAAAAAGAAAATGTGAAAATCCTGAGGTTTGGGCTCCTCATGACTGTGAACAGGCCCATTTATGCCAAAAGACTCTGCAGATTGCAAAGAGCGCCAACGTGAAGGTCCATTGAGGCCTGCTCTCTGTGTCGACTAGCAATGCACTCCGCCATACAGCAACAAAAACCCGTGACAACATCCATCATGAAGCTACTGCAACAATCATCTGCAAAGCTTGACTAGCTCACCGTACTACAGAGAGGACTGCTTGACCTGCTCTCAGCACTACTGCGATACTCAGCCTCATCTTCGCAGCATCCTCCAACACGAACTGAACCCTTTGCGCCAGACTTAGAAGGTAACTAGCCTGGTACCTGTATCCGACCAGCACTCCATCACAGTCGAACTGAACTTGTAACTTTCCCCCGGTTTAGCATGACTAGATGACCACGAGTGGCTTTTTGTGCTTTTAGGTGCCAGTTTCACTAAAAACGTTAATATTGCATATCTCTGGTTTTATTGATTGAATATTTTTCATTCTGGTATCATTTTATTTATTAAAATAAATGTGCCCTATTTTACTAAATTGTTTTGTTATTTTTCTTGTGTTGTGTTTTAGCTTAATTTCTGATTGTGTGCTACATAAATACTTTACACATTGCCTCTAAGCTAAGCCTGACCCTGACGTTTGTGCCCAGCTACCAGAGGGTTAAGCAGGTTAACTTAGTGGCTTTTTCAGGTTCACCCTGACAAGGATTGTGGCTGTTGCATGAGTGGGGCTCCCACTCCCCTCAACCAATGACCCAGATTCTTACAACTAGTAAAAAATACAAACAACTAACAATAACATGTAATAATTTATATCACACAAAATCATAAAACAATATAAAATGAATATTTTATATATGATTATATTATATAGGGCTACTTTCCTGCACATAAAACAACCCTTAGAGGCAATTTTCTCTTTCTGTGCGTGAGTCATAATGCATCAGGCATAGAAAGAGGAAGTAACAAGGAGAAATTGTGATATTTCTCCTTGTTACGCCTCTCTGTGGTAGATGCAGGTTTTTGCACAATCCCGGGTTTATTGTCGTTAGTAAATTTGAGTTTGAGTCAAATTCCATGCGTGGGTGCATGGCAAAGCTCATGCACCACCCATGGAATGCTTACCACTATGAAATGTAATGCAATGGAAACTGCTACGTTGCATTACATTTCTGTACAAGCCACCCCTTGCATGACTTTATAAATCAGACAGAAGCCTTTGTGTTGTCTTAGTGTGGCACTGCGTGGCGCAAGGACAATGCAAAGGCTTAGTAAATCTGGACATAAATGTAACTGAAAGAAACAGGGGTTTCATGGCCTATATCTCTACCTTATACTAGGTAATACATCAGTCCGCTCTTTTGTTCCTTGGTGTTGTTGTCATACCTTAACAAGTCAAACTTGAAAGTGAAGCGATCCTGCGTGTTCTTTCCCCTTTCTAATCTACAAAGGTAAGTACTGCATACAACTCACCAATAAATGTATTTTCTGTGTTTAAGTGTACCACTTTTTAAAACTGATCTACGTGACAGTAAATTGCTTAAAATGTCAATACTTTTTAAGATACATATGTTGTCTTGTATTTTGGCCCTCGTCATCAAATACAAGTAACAACAACAACAAAAATCACAATTTGTAACACGTTTACTACTTTATGGACATAACTTTTATTAAATTCTTTTATTTGGGAGCATGTATTGTTGCTGGTTGTACAACCTAGTGTCCCATAATTTCACTGGTTGCCACCTATGAAATCCAGTGTCCCATATTTTCATTGGCTGCTACCTGTGTGACCAAGTCTCCCATATTTTGAAGGGTTGACACTTGTGTAATCATCTCTCATATACTGACATACCAATCTAAGGCCACTTCCTCTATGACTTGTGTCGTAATATATTTTTAAGGGCAAAATACACATTTTCAGCTACAATTCTCCAATATACTCTTAAAGCCAAAAACATTTCAAAAGAATAAAGGAGAGGCCAACATTTTCTCTTTTCTGTTTGTTAAAATATTTTTAGGAATATTTTGTGGTAATATGTTCATTTTTTGCTGACATCATTTAGTATTTTATTAGTAGACTGTTGGAAGGTGGGTTATTAGTAGTGGTAAGTAGGCACCCGCAACTGGCAATAAGGCCACCAACCCAGTCAAGGGTCCAGTAAAGGTCATAAATTATTCCCAAGTTCAACCCTTGGTAGCATGGCTGCGAGCAGGCAGGCTTAACTTAGGAGACAGGTATGTAAAGCATTTAAAAACACCAACTCAGTAAATAAGTAAGACACAACACACAATAGAAATCCCACACCAATTTATAAAAATAGGAAATATTTTTATCTTTAAAATGACTGCAAAACATGTGAAGTTTTAAAGAATAAACACTTTCTAGCACTTAGAAACCTATAGCGCCACTCTGGGACATCTGGTCACGCTTGACCGGGACAAAGTCAAACTTTCAGTCCGACCGCAATGGAGCCATACACAAAATTTTACCTTCGGACTTAGAAACATTTCTGGAGCTTTTTCAGCCGGGGTCCCTTGATGTTCTTCACCAGTCCGGACTTGATGAGAGTTCGCTGGCTTGACTTTTAGGGAGCTCCCGGTCAAACTCTGGAAGTCGGACCTCCGAAGCTCTTCAGCGGCACAAACCTGGAATCCGGGCCTGGTCGCGGTTGAAGGAGGCTGGTTCGGCTCTCGCAGTTGAGTCGGTCACCTTATGGAGCTTTTTTTCCAAAGTTGCTCCAAACTTCTCCAAACGACTGGAACTTCTTCCTGAAGTTCCTCTTGAGGGTCCAAAGTGTCCAAAACACAATCCAAAGGTGTCGAAGCTCCAAGATGGTCCTTGAAAGTTTGGGACAATTTCCATAATGCACCTGAACAAAATCCTTAAAAGTCTACTGGACGTACTTCAGGCAGAGGACTCTTGGTGGTAATGATGCAGCTGAGCTCTGTTAACCTGTAGCTTGCAGGGAGTCCACTCTTTAATTCTTTAGAAGCAAGGTACATCCACAGAGCTGTAGTTCCAGATAGTGCAGCTGGCGCAAGTCAGAATGCAGGACCTGATGGTGCAAATCAAGTTTCCAGCATGGCAATCCTTCTTCTTCTTAGTTTCAAGCAGCAAATCTGAGAGGCTCTGCACCTCTCACATATTTATTCAGTGTTCTCTGGGGTCAAGCAGGAGAGCACTCCTGTCCAATGAGGTGTAAGGCAACACCCAGAGCATGACCACTCCCTCCAAAGTGTGGCATAATCTTCTCCCAGAAAGCACTATTTCTCCAAAATTCAACATGGCTGAAATCTCAGCAGAGCATGAAGAACTAACTAGACCAACACTCAGTATGGCTTTTTTCCATAGCTCATCACCCCCTAACATCTGCAGATTCATTCCTCAAGCCCCCTCTAAGGCTGAGTCAGAGGGGATGGGGGTAGATAGACCTGCCATTCCATACCTGCCCTATTCCTACTTTGAAGCTTCATGCTGTACGACCCCACTTCTCCCACTGCTCTGGCATTCCTGTGTAGCAGAGCCCTCTCCAGCAGATAGCCCTTCCCTGGGTGAGCCACTTATCACTTGATCAAAGCAGCCTGGCTAATCCTGTTAACTCTGACCAATCAGGGAAGACTGCATGAAGGCTGAATTTTGACTTACAGACAACACAGTCTTATCACTTCTTTTCTGTATATTTTAGGATAAATTCGACAATGTGATTTTGTCGGATTTATCAATACCATTCTCCTACGTCTTTGATTGATAGTTATTCAATTCCTAGCAATATTTTTGCGTTCATAAACTATTGCAATGGTACCCTATGGGACTAGGCATCTACAATAGGGAAACTGCGATGTGCAATTTCTCCATCATCAGGGCATATAAAACATCTTTTATAAGGGCCCTGCTTATAGTTACATGACACCTCACCCCCGGGAGACCTAGGGGAGACCTTGGAGGCCCTGAATATGCAACAATAGTATAGATCCTCACTGCACAGTGCTCACAGCACCAAAGTCGATTTTGGAAGGCACTTTCCAACAATGGGGAAAGTGAAATGTGCAATTTCTCTATCCCCAGGGTATATAAAACATCTTTTATAAGGTCCCTACTCATAATTACATGACCCGAACACTGGGACACCTAGGGGCGACCCTGGGAGTACCCAATATGTAACAATATTGTAAATTATAACTTTTTAAGTGCCCCTACCACCAAATTCGAGTTTGCAGTTAATTTACTTTAAAAACAGCTGCAAGGCAGAGCTGCTTTTACAATCACCCCAGGCGCTCAACAGTGCACACATGCAAGTGCAGAAAGAGCTGCTGGGTTCTAAACTGCCATGCCTAATTATATACTAGGGACTTATAGGCAGTGTTCATCCCCCTGCCGTATTATCTACTAGGGACTTACAGGGTAGGTCAAGCCAATGGTAAGTGTACCCTAATACATAGTGTACCCTAGTGCATGTGTGTGTTTTCACTATAACAGTGGGTGTTTTCAACATAGCACTGGCCCTGGGCCTGCCCCGCAGAGCCAGGGCACTCTCAGAGACAGAAAACCAGCATCCAAGGGTCTCAAATGGGGCAATAATTGGGGGGACACTGCAAACAGGTCCTGATTTCTAACATAGACACAGTAGATAACTAGAACTTTTAGAATGATTTTTTCCTCACACCTAAGACTATTTGTGACATATAAGGCTTTATGCTTTTCTTTTCAATTGTGCGTACAGTGCAATCCAGGCTGCACTGAGCATGTCCTGGCTTCATGATTACAGAAGTTCCATGCATTTCTGTGTCAAAGGTTCACAAGCCTACTCTGTCGGCACACTGCGGCATACAAGACTAGAGGGATATGTGACTCGGTATCCCCCTGTTTTTGTCTAGGAAACAGAAAACACCCCCTAAGTGAGCTGTGTCGCTGGTAGCACTTTCTTCCTGCATTCCTTATTTTTGTGGAATTAACTGCCAATGCACAAATCTGAATGAAGTATATTTCGTTTTTAAAAGTGTAAAATAATGTAGTCATTCAGAGTGCAAGATCAGGTGAGGTTCAAATTATCTGAAGGCTCCCACACACAATAGATTAATAATAATGAGGGATTCACAGAAATATTCTCCGTCTGTGGATGTATGACGTTACAACACAAACTATTACAATGCATACTTTTACAACGCAGTTTATACAATGCAACAACCATTACAACGCATGCTATTACAACGCAAGCCATTACAAAGCATGCACCATTACAACGTAATTTACTATTCTAACACCACCAGGTGCTTACCTCGGGGAAGGTGCTGGTCAGTGAGGCATATGCATTGTAATGTAATGCGTTGTAATAGCATGCAGTGTAATGGAAATTGCCTTGTTTTGGCTGCGTTGTAAAGGCATTGCATTGTAATGCCTGTGTTGTAATGGATATTTCCCCCGTCTGTACTAGAGAACAGGAGGGAAACACATTTTGTGCACGCACATATTTTAAAAATAAATCAGTAGGGACAGAAATGAACTTCAATGCATTTTCATGTATGTGCCCTTAAAGTCTTATATAGGCTTATGGGTGTGGTGGGTTAGGGAGCGGGCTGGCATCAGAAGTCCCGGTCTCCTTATAGATATGGGTCATGGGAGTGAATGTACATTAAAACAGGCGAGTGTGACATATGCTTTATAATGTATTTAGGGCTGGCCACAAAATGGAAGCTTGTGAGCTCTGCAAGTGGTCTTGCCCACCCCCTGATCCTAAATTTCGTTTCTGGATCAGGATATTTGGCTAAAAGAAGTGCACACACAGGTTTATGTGGGAGGCTTTGCTCCTCTCAGATGTGCCAGCATTTGTTTGTGAATCCAGCCCCAGTGTTTACAGATTGCAAAGAATACCCGCATGACACACTTTATCAATAACCTTCATTTTAGCTAACAGAAGAAATTAGCAATTGTCAAAATTCTATCATCATGGTTGCGTTGAAAAATGGTTTGTCAAAGGTCAATTGATGAGCGTAAGATTGGACTATGTGGTTCTAGTCGTACCTGAAAAACCTTTGGTGCACTAACAAGTGATGCCAGAGCTGAGGAAAGTGTTGCAGAAAATATCCCAGCAATAATTAAGGGGCCAAATCCAGAGACCATGCTCATGACCTGTTGAGAAAAGAACCACACTATAATCTCTTCAGTAGACAACATTTAGAAGAAGGCCAACTGGTTCAGAAATTAAAATAGACGTATGTTAGTTTATAGTTCAATGAGGTTCTTAATACTGTTGATTCCTTTTATTCTTAATCTCTTTATTCTGACAAAACATTCTACTATTCTAACAATTATAAACTGTTGAAAAAAGTGGAATGCTAAAAAGCAAATGCAGTTGGTGCCATAGAAACAGCAGCATGTACTATAACATAGATTCAATTCCTAATTCTGAAAAAGTGTGAAAAAACCTGTTTTGCAATGTTGTGTAAATATGATGCATTGGACATTTCTTATGTAAAATGTTAAAACCAATTCAAGGGTCAAACTCCTTGTGCGCAAAAACGATTGACCTCGACATTATATCTAGATATATTTTCTCAGCAGAAGCAATTTTTGGTTTAAAATTTCGTTTGGAAAATGACTGCAAATAAGGTGGAAATGTGATTAATCAAAAAGCTATTTTCAAAGTTGTGATGGATGGGGTAGAAACGCTCAAAGCCCCCTTCCATTTGTTAGTAAACACACTAAAATTGTAGTTTTGTTTTTCTATAATTGGCTAAAGATGTAACCATTGTTTTGTAAAATTGCTGTACAGAATAAATGTTCCATGCAGTATTCAACAAAAATGGCTCTATTCACAAATGTAAAAGTACGTTTAGATTTACTCTTTCACTTAGGTATAAGTATACATGTTTTTCCTATTCATCATTTTCAAGTGTAGACATTCCTAAATGCAGACTTATATGTATTCACCTCCTCAGTTCATGAGGTGGAGACATCTAAGACTGAATTTACAACTGCAAAGTTGCTACTAGTAACTTTTCACATGCAGGTAGAGTATCCAGCACCAGGGTGGATATCTCCCTATTGCAAAAATAGGGAAATTTAATAAAGTTTATTAATTCTTAAAAAATATAGTAAACATATTTTAATGTAAAATCAAAATGAAAACTAATTAAAAATAATTATTAGCCAAGAACTAATAAAATGAAATGTTACAGCACATACATTCATCGAATTTAATGTTTATTAAATAATTAAACACTTAGAATATATTATGCTAATTTAATATTATTTTAAAACATCAGCCCTCGGTAGCATTTTAATATTTAACTTATATTTATTACATTTAAATATTAGCTGTGTGTTTTGTATTAATTTAAAATTATTAAAGCATTTATTATAAACATTTAAAAGTTTAATCAAATTGTTTTTTTCAACAAGTTATTAATGTTTAAACATTTTAAATATTATTTTTATTTAATCTAACTTTGTAGCTCTAAAACAAATATATATATATATAATTTAACACTCAAGCAAATTTAATTTATTTACTATTATTTCCTAACGGATGTTATGTTAAGTCCCTGACTCTGTTCATTTCTGTGAGAGTGATTTAGATTTATTGTAATCTAAATCTGTGAGAGTGATTTGCAGTATCTTGCTAGACTTACTCCAAGACTGAGCTGGAGTACATTTATGACTGTTTTTAGGCCTTTTTGGCTGTAGTAACTTTAGAAGTGTAGTTTGTGAATAGCAATAGGTTTACTCTTTTGTAGATGGGTGTTTGTATTTGCATATCTCTCATAAGTATTCCCCATTTTCCAGCCACTTATTCTGGTCCCTCTCACATTTACTACCAAAACATATAAGCACACGTGTGGAAATGTCCACATACATGGTGGACAGTGGAGGCGGAGATCTCCGGACATATGTTTACGTATTGCATTTTGTAGAACTACTGAATATACTACAAAATGCAGTTTGTGAATAGGCCCTGATGTTTATCACTTCACAAATGCACCAATGGGTAGCTAGACTGCCTACAGGCACCACTGCCGTTCTCACGGTGTCAGCACACAGTACTGGGATACAAGTAGGATGATTCGATGGGGCCAGCCAGAAATTGCGTCCCTGATCCAGGTGTACCTGCTCATTATTGTTGCGCGAGCGAACGCTGTATAGGGTGTTCTCACAGCTGTCATCTTAAATTTCCTTGCCTGTGCAAGACTGATAGTAATTCAACATAGTGATAGAAGACACTAAAGCAACAATGTGCCCATATTCAGCCACAGGTGGCTGGCTGTTAATGCATTTCAAGTGTGTTAAAGCAGTGTGAAGTCGATCCCAATCTGCATAGATATTTCAAACAACAAGGATGTTATAAGAACAATAATATGCGTGGGTCAAAGGTTAAATACCTTTTTAAATTTCAGAACAGAAACGTCTTATTTTCCTGTTTAAAATAGAGACATATGATTGTTTCAAGCAAAGCGGAGAAGCAGCATGAAATGTTTCTTACCTGGAAATTATTCATGAGACCATAGGCACATTTCTCTTGTCTGCAGCGGGAGAAGTCGTAGCCCAAGTAGCAGGCGGCATCTGCGGTGCCATTGCAGCCCATCCCAGCTATGATCGTGTCGTTGACGCTCCCGGTGGCATCGCGTACAACTGAAGCAGCTGAAAGAACAATAACATTCCCATAGCTTCTGTTTTGATTGCAACAGAAAATTGATTTATTTGCTGCAAATTCAGTAAAAATTACCTTCTCTTGCAACTGTAAAGCGCTTAAAGTTACATGATAATATATTTACTCTGCTCTTGACTTTTTTCACTGCGATGCACAATTGAAGAGCTCCCAACTTAGAATATAAGAATATTTAAACATACTCGGTATGTTTAGCACAGAACCCAAAGAAGAGCTTTCATCAAATAGACGATAATACCTATCTTAATTTTCATGGAAAAAAATGTATGTAAGCAAATAATACAGCAAGCATTGGACAGAAATATATTCTGTTTTGTCTATGTGATTAATAATAAGCTGTTTTTTGTTGTAAGTTGTAGCTTGTTGAGTAGGAGTACAATATACGTTAAAGAAAGTATGTTAAAGTGTTATGACTTGTTTATGTACAAAAAGGCGATATATTGGGCAGTTACTAGTGGTATAGTATGAATATGTAATAGTAAAATTTTGAAAAATTAAATGAAAGAGGCAGATCATAGAATTAATTGATGTAATAGTAATATTATGTGTTTAGAGGAATTCTGACAAGTTTTGGGCCCAGTGCCACCTCACCTGCTGCACCATTAAAATCATGATCCTAGTGCCTGCAAGATAACTGCATTTGTGACTGCCTGTTTAGTAGTAAAATATAGCAATATTTGGTGTTTAGAGGAGTTATGACAACCTTTGGCCTGGGTGCCACTGCATCTGATGCACCATTCAAATCATGACCCTATTGCCTGTAAGGTAACTGCACTTATGATTGCCTGTTTAGTAGTAAAAGATTGCAATATTTGGTGTTCAGAGGGGTTCCTAGAGCTTTTGGTCCTGGTGTCACTGCACCTGCTGCACCATTGAAATCATGACCCATTTGTCTACAAGGTAACTGGACTTGTGACTGCCTGTTTAGTTTTAAATTTTAGCAATAATCTGCGTTTAGTGGGGTCCCTAAAGCTTTTGGCCCCGGTGCCATTGCACCTGCTAGACCATTTAAATCAAGTCCCTTTTAACTGCAAGGTAACTGATATTGTCACTGCCTGTTTAGTAGTCAAATATACCAATATTATGTGTTTAGAGGAGTTCTGCCAACTTTTGGGTGCAGTACTACTGTACCTGCTGCCCCATTCAAATCATGACCGTGTTGTCTGCAAGGTAACTGCACTTGTGTCTGCCTGCTTAGTAGTAAAATATAGCACAGCTCTTGTCTATTAACTTTATTTTTAATGGGCAATGTTTATTACAACATTTAGAATTTGATCATAATGACCAAATAGATTAAGTTGAAAAAATCAATCCGATGATGCCTACCAAGTACAAAGAAAGGTACTAAGGCATGAATAGGAAATGCCACAAACATTCTTAAGCTAAGGCATCTGCTTTACACAACTAAGTAATAAAAAGCAAGCATTCCGGCATACTGTTAGAAGCTGTCTGCCTTTTCCGTGGGAAGAGATCTTGGGCCTGATGTACGACCATTGTGATTTGCGACTCGAAAATTGCGACAAATTGAAAGTCGCAATTTGCGAGTCGCAAATTACAATGTACAACAGTGTCTCAGACACTGTTAGCGATTCCCAATGGGGTCGCAAAATGTGAGGCTCATGAATATTAATGAGCCACTTGCAATTTGCAACCTCATTGGGAATGGCTGGCCCTCCCAGGGATGGTGGCCTGCTGGGCTCAGAAGACCACCATGTCTGGGACTGCTTTTCAATAAAGCAGTTTTTTTTAAAAAAATGCAGCCCGTTTTCCTTAAAGGAAAACGGGATGCATTTAAAAAAAAAAAAATGAAACGTTTTCGTTTCATTTTTTAAGGGCAGGCAGGGTCCCTGGGACCACTGCCTGCCCCTAAAAAATACTTCCCCCTGCATTTGCAAAGGGGAAGGGGTCCCCTGCGGACACCTTCCCTTTTGCGAGTGCATTACCACCCTCTTGAAGAGGGTGGTAATTTGCGAGTGTTTTGCGACCGCAATTGGGGTGTTTTGTTAATACCGTTGTAGCCGACTTTGCACATGCCACCAACAGTGAGATGACTGACAGCTGGAGCTTAGCAGTTGTAGGCAGATCATTATATTGATGTAAGCTTGTAAAGTGAGGGCCCGATTCACAAAGGACCTTCGCATTCGTGGCAGAGGCCCCGAAGTCATGGCGGGGGCTTGCACTCGTGGCAGGACCTCCATGATGAGAAACTGCAATGTGGAGGTCCATCCTCAAGTGTGGGCCCCTGGCCACGACTGTGTGACCTCTGCCACAAGTGCGGGGGCCCTTTGTGAATTTGATCCTCAGTTAAGATGCAGTGTTGTAAGCTGGGACATGCTTGCTGGAATGGTAAACAGTGTTATAAAAAGTGCCCCTTTTTTCCAGTTTTGCGTGGTTCCCTCTTAATAGACATGATAACCAAGTTGAGAATAGCCTTAGACGATCATGGGTGTCCTGTAGCTATTGAGGCAATGTAGCAAAGTTATTCATACATTTTAGAAACAAAGGTTTAGTTATGTCCTAACAAAACAGCTTTGTGTTCTTACCTGCACAAATCGCAACTGCTATGTAGACTATGGTTGTAAACAGAATAGCCAACATTGTTCCTTTGGGTATAGCTCCTTGAGGATCCTTAAAGAAATACAAGAGTCTGTAAATTTATGCTGTCATGACAAATGTAACTCAGGAACAATGATGAGGCTATCTACAATGTGCTTTTGAACAGGGACAATATTGTAACAATCTATCGCTCTCTTTCCCACTCATTTCTTTCTTTTTCTCATTTTCGTTATCCTTCTCTTTGACTCCTCAACACTCTCACATTTTGTCTTTTTCTCTTCTCTCTCCAACACAGACACACTTACACTTTCTCACTCTAGAGCATTCACTCAATTTAGTAATGTTTTTGTAATATAAACTTTGGATTTACAATTGCTGTAAAGTCATTTAAATCATCCTTCTTTTGAAACTGTTTTATACAAAAGGTTTTGTGACTCTCATGGGGGAAGTCACACTCACTAGTATGCTGCCAACTTTTCTTGCAACCCTGGATTTTCTACAAGCAAAATGTAGATAGTGTCCACCGTCAAGCTTTGAGAAGTCAGTTACCCTCCATGAGAACATCCATACTAAATGTCTCGAGGTTCACTCACTTTCTCCTTTGCTTTTCCTCTCTCTCCGACTAACTCTTTTGACCACTCGCAAACTCAACTTCGGAGCTCTGAGACTCAGTTCCATTTAAATATTCTTAACTGGCATGCCTGATGGCCCATATTTCGAGTTTTGTAAAAGTATTATTTCAGTCACATGTATTACAAATGTGTTATTTGCTAGTCTTTGACAAGGTTGCAAGATAATGTACGTTTGTCAATGAATTTGAGCAGGTGTGTAATGTCAAACCTGTGCAAACACCAAAGAAGCCCCTTTCTTTATTCATGCAATTTGGGTTATATAGGAAGTCAACAAATTAGAAATTAAATTCTCCTGTTTCTTCCAAATGAAGCAATTTGTAACCCCCATTCCCCTTACTCAGATAGTACTTTTTGTCCTTTATGCTAATTATTTATCTAGCATGTATCTATTTCAGCTTTTTTATCATGTGTGCTGATCTATGCCCACTGATTATGTTAAAGGTCTTTTAAGATGGCAGATTTCAATTCTGTTGGGCTCGCAACAGCTAATCAACTCATGCATCATTATAGGATCAACACATGCTCACAATTGTTTTCCACTATTCAACCAGGTATAATCGAATTTTATATTTATTGAACAGAAACTGCAGACTATAACTGCACCAAGCTTGGAAAAGGAAACATAAATCATCGACCTGTTTAGCAGGCGAAAATCTGTGCCATTCTCTTCAGCTGTTTCTTCACTGTGTGCGACTAAAAAATTAACACAAGGGTTTCATACGTGTCTCTTTGTTTCGCCGCACTCTATAACATTTGAACTGTTTGACCAATCTGCAGGATTGAACAACAGCTTTGTGGAAGCTGGAACATATTGTGATGTTCTGTCAAACTTTCCATAAGTTATTATCAAAACAATAAATGATGTTTAAATGATCTTAGGTTCTGACCATGATTATTGATAGCCTACTGTTTTTTGTAATGCTGTATGTAGTAAAGTATTGTGTAGGATGTTAATTGGGATCAAGTGATGCTGTGAGAGGGAGGATATATAATTAGTTTAATATTAACTGCATTTAAGATTACAAAGTTACGTTTTTTTTTTAACAATCAAAAATTTGCAGAATTACACCAATTTTGATGGAAGGATTGGTGGACCGATTTGAAATCCTTTAGTGGTTTTGTGTTAATCTGTCAAGTATTTATTTGAAATATAAGTATTTAAAACCTATCTGAAAGGAGCCAAAATCTGACATTTTCCACTACAAGGGCCAGATGTACAATGAGTCACAAATTAGGTGGTGTTTTTGCACACCAATTGCATTCAACCTGTCCTACATTTCCCAATGTGATTTATGTACTTATCAGTTGCATCGCAAAATATATATTTGGAGGAGATCACAAAATGCCTCCTGCCACATTAATGTGAATGAAGCAAGAAGTTGAGTGACACCTGAGAATGCCTTTGAATCCAGGAATCAAAGCCTGCAAGGACAGCAGAACTCCACCCCTACAAATGCATTTTCTCAATGTCAATATGTTTTTTTTATAAAACAGCCTGTGTCCCTTAAAGGGACAAGTGCTGCTTTAAAAGTGAACACGGATATCCAGGGAACACATTGAGGGGAGCATGCAGTAGATCACTGGTCCTATTGTGTCACAATGAGAAATTATGTACTCTCCTACAGTTTACTATTCCCATTTTGTATTTCATGGCTCAGAAAATTCTACACGTTGGTCAAATCAGAAATTAGCTTCTTTGCACCACTTTCTTCTTCTGGTATAAACTTACTGTAGATGCCCTCCTACAAATATTAACATGCTTGTGCATTTGTGCTGGTTCAAATGCAGACAGAAATGCACATGCATGTGTCAGGCAGCGTTCTATGGTCCCTTCCTTTTACGTTTTACCCAATTTCTCAGTTATACAAAATTGATAACAAAAGTCTCTGCCCTCAAAATGAACACACATTTCTTCATCTTTATTTAATCCTTGTGGATACAGGTTACCATATCCAATATATAATACAATTCTAGTCTCCTGTGTATCATTTCCCCCACATACACTCCTATTGACACTGCCTATAGCACAGCATATGTCTCAATTCTTGTGCTTATTGCTCTAAGATGTTCAATAGGCATTTCCTTAAAAGAAGTATTGTGCTCACATTCTACCTGTTGTTGCAAGGACACTGTAATACATAAACTGTGTTATTACTACTGGAAGTTAGGTATTGCTTTATCCTATCTTATATTCCATTGTGGTTACTACATTCTTACATGTTTTGCATACTTGGCTTTGATAAAAACCTGTTGCATCCTTTTGTCAGAAATCTATATTGTTTTTTTGGGGGTAAGTGGCTGCAGCCCAAAATATGTTTTGCAATGAAATTGACTTTCTATAGGTACATTTTTGTTTTCTTCTAATCATTTATAATGATTTCCTTTACACACAGACATGCCAGTGTTTCTGGATTATCTTTTTCATGCTTTTGGCCTCACAACTATAATCTAAAATTAATCTGATTGGCTCTTTGGTAGTACAGAGTTCCATCTGGATGTTTCTTTCTCCTTTTTGGTTCTTTGAATCACTTGTTTTGTGTAACCTCACCCTTTAAATATTTCTCCTACATTTTGTTTTCCTGTTCATATTACTGTTTGCATACTGCATTTTTGAGGTGCGATCACATCAGCCCCACATGACTTAATTTACTAGAAGAAGGTTTACGAATCTGCCTAGGGAGATCAAGATAACAGCAGCAATAAGGAGTCCTTTTCTGCAACTCGGGTGTTTTGCAGTTCTTGATCAACATTGGTGATTCAAGAACCACATAAAGCTCTTAGTCAATCAGGCTCAAACTCATTCTTTGTTCAGGCTACACAGAATTTGGCAAAAAAAATCTGAGGTTGGCAAACAAAATATTTTTGAACTGTTTTATGCAAGTTGCCCAAATCTAGCCAAAGTTATGAGCGTCCCAATTTTGTTTTTCCTTTTCACCAAACAACTTATCCATAACTGTGACGGTATTGTACATTTGCAAATTTTCAGCAATACATAATATTTGTGAAGAAATCTGTTAATTGTTAGTTTATGACCACTTGAAGTGTGCAAGGACACTTGTTATCAGTTAGTATTATTGTAGCCTTTTTTATTAATATTATGTCTGGAAAAAAAGCATCTTGGATCAGAAGATTTTCTATATGTAATACCATTAGTAATAATTACGTTATTGGGAGTATTGCATGTGATGTAACCGGTGATTTTACTGATTATGCAATTTGATGTCATTTGTGATGTCTTGTGTAATGTCTGCAAGTGCTTGGACAGTGCATTGGGGAAGTTATGGGTGCTTATATCACCACAACTGGCATATTTCAATGTTTTTTAGATATTGAGCGATATCTTTCTTTACATCTCAAAATGTAATTAACAGGCATCATTCAGGGTTTGGCAAACGTTTTCCCACCTCATCAAATGCTGAGTTTTCAACCAGCATAGTCTCAGCCAGAAAATGGTCCAAGATATTTATGCGTAATTGGCAGGAGAAAACTAATTTCCTTGGTGAGAAAAGAAAAAGAGCGCCCCAAACTTTGTGGGATATTAGGGAATGGCTTTCACCACAGGGAAAACTTTTTGCTTACGGGTAACCGAAGTAAAAAAAGGTGTTTGCTTTCCACAAGGTGCAGTTTTGCAGTGCAGATAATTCTGCTTTGTGGAATTGCCTAGGCCTTTTACAAAACGTTTCCATGACTGGCCTTGATTAAAAAGCCAATGGTGCAAAAGCGTTTAGGTGTAACCTGGGAAAATGTGGGGATCCCAAAATATGAGCAAAACTCTCTGGGTGCAGTTTTTTGTGAACCGGGGCCTAGATATTTGGTTAATGGAGAATTAGCCATCTCTCCAAATATTTTGGCCACAAAGGGAATCGCCGAGACCTGTTTTTAATTAGATGTGTGTCTGCATCCAAAGTGGACTTTGATATTGCTGAAGCAAGTATGTTTGAACATTCCTCGATGACACATGATGGGCATTGATCACCTGATCTGAGATATGGGTTCATGCAGTGGAAGGGTTGTTTAATCCTGCTTTTTGCTTGGTTCAAAGTGGTTTGTTATGGATTTTGTAAAGTTGGCCATTTGGTCATTATTCCTTAATCGCCCTACGATGCAAATCCGAAGTGTTTTATATTAAAACAAGGCTTGTGAAGCTAATAATTAAACATTTGTAATAGGATATGACAGGATGTTAAGTAGTCATTGCTTCAATAGAAATACCGTTGATACATTCCAATAATGCAAAAATAAATAAAACTACATACCATCAAGTCTCCTGAGATGTTGGCACCCGCAAGAATACCGGTGGCTGCTGGGAAGAAAATGGCAAACACAGAAAAAAAGCCTTCTCCATCTCGGAACTCCGGTCCAAAATTCTCTGCAAATATTGAAGCTGTGAGTAAAACAGAACATGTTAACACAAGCTGCTGGTATGATCCTTGACTGATACTTTTCATATTTATAGATGACTCATTGGTGGTCTCCTATTGGTAGCAGCTTTTCTTCAGGGTACATGCTTAAAACATAATTTCAAGGCTTAGGGCCTTATTTAGAGACAGGTAGAAAAGGGATGTCAAATAAAACATATTGGGTGTCTCGTCTGTCATACTTTTGTTATCCGAATTTCAACAGAGGTCAGGGAAATACAGTTTGGAAATTGAGAGCCTTGGTTTCTGACCACCACCACAGTGGAAATGACATCAGAGATGCCAAATATTTGCATCAGTCCTTCATGCCCTATTTCCATTGGTGTCCATTCAGCCCAAGATGGACCACCATGTAAACCATGGTGGCCCTGGACCAAAAATGACCCCTCACTCCATAAGCTAGCAGACCTGCCATTACAGTTTCCCTGCTTCCTCTGATGCAGCTCCCAGTATAGATGTAGAAGCCACTTCATGTGACCTATGTCCATGCAAGGGGCAAACATCTCTAGCACTTGCATGGTATCCAGCCTGGCAAACTTGAAATTAGGTCCTAAATGTTTTCAAACAGGACCATTGTGTTTCTTATGTCTAGGACTGTCATATTGAATGCAGGTCAATCCTGAACATTTTTCTTGCTAGGCAGTAATTATCATTAAAGGTTTTTTAGACATGAATACATGATATTGCTCTGGAGGGCGGGTATCCCATCAGACCTGTTCCAGCAAATCTTGAATCAGACTGTAATGGTTACATTAAGAGATGTTTTTCACCTTTGCCTCAGTTTTTATACAGCTAGGGTAAGCAGAGGTCACATTCATTACAATTTGATGGGTGTTTTGTTCACTATTTAGAAGCAATAATATGAGAGTACAATGAAAGAGTAGTGTCTATAAATGAAGTCATATATTCATTCACGGTGTTTCATTTAATGTAGTAAGTGCATACGTAAGTGACACAAGTGCCTTTATAAACAAGCATTGGCGAAGCCAATAGGTCTGCCTTTGGATGTCTATGGCTCATTCAATACCTGTTTTGTAAGTTACTTGCAGAATTTTCTTGATGGGGCGCTGCTGGGCCCCCACCAATATAAAAAAAGCTTTGGTGAAGAAGAAGGTGGCGGGTGGTGTTGTACCACACTATGAGTGCCAAATAGGGACCTCCAGACATATTGTGGCAATGACAGAAACTCTAAAATATCATTACGCCTGAGCTAATAATGGTAAAGCTACACTTACCTTGGCAATATTTAGTAGTCAATGTTATGGTTGCAATATATCAACAACTCAATATTTCATTTGCGATTTTGTAACATACAACTATGTGTGTTTGTGTCGGTGGGGCTGTCTGTTGCGCAGTGGTGATGAGCAGAGACCACCAGGCAGACAGAGGCATGGAATGGGAAAACATTCAGATTCACTAGCAACTGCAGCCAAACACAGACGAGACACAGAGTTCAGAATGGAATTACTACTGCTGCGGAGGAGAAAACCTGTGCATACTTGCCAGTGCAGACTCTTACATAACTCTACCAATCAAAGGCCAGATGCAGTGTCTAGACTACATTTGTCATCAAGGTAGCTTTACTCACTCAGGACAGGTACAGTGTGGGCAGCTGTCCTACAAACTATTCTCACAGAATGTTTGGTCCCATGCAAGCTTACTTCACTCAGAACTGGTGCAAAGCAGACAACAGAAGTGAATGTTGCTCCCAGGCAAATAATGGAAACCACTGACCTGCAGGTTACAACATATATGGTGCATTAACCTTCAGAGGCATCTACACCTAGGCAAGAAAACTCACTAATTGATTTCAGCAAACACTTCTTCAGCCCATACACACACCTGAGAGACTTTACATACATACATGTATGCCAGTCTTTGAATCGTGTAAAATAAGTGCTGTTTAGCCTCAGAGTTAACCCTGGCTCACCCTGTTCTGTCCATGTCATTTGTGTTTTAGAAATGACGAGTGTTGAGGGGACATTTACTGCATGGTGTGAAGTGGCCAGGTATGTATGGAACGTGTATGCAATAGCATCTTGTAAGAAGATTCATTATGCAGTAGCGGTTGCTACCGAACGGGCCTGGGGAGGTAGAGGGGAGGGAATAAAAAAACCACTTACTAGGATGCAGTCGGTCGACCGCCGGCCAGCGCCTCTCCTCCATCCTCTTCTCATGGGGCAGCAGGAAGCACGCAGCCTCCCAGACTCCCCTGACCAATCACAACACTGCCTTACAGCAGCATTGTGATTGGTCTGAGCGCCGTGGTTCGGTGCTCAGACAGGGGCTGGGAGGCTAGGAATGTTCTCCACGCAGGTTGTAATGCAGCCTTGGTGGAGAACATGCAAAGTGTGCATGACATTTTGGCCAGCCAGCCAAAATGTAATGCGCACTTAGGAAGTGCCAACCACTCCTCCCCCAGCCTCTAAACAGCCCAGCCCCACCCCTCCCAACAACCAACTGAGCAAGTATGCTTAAATAAAATGATAATAACATTAAGATATTATCTTTTTTTTTTTCTGTTTTCAATTGCTCAGTGGGGCGACGCTCCTCTGCCTTAGCGGAGGAGACCCCCTGTCATTATGTGGAATGGTCTAGTAACATCTCATTATAAAAAGTGGTTGCAGACCAGGTGTGGAAGGAGAGAAGAATAAACAAGAGAAGGAATAAGCAAACGAAAGTGAAGGAAAGAAGAGCAAAGAAAAAGAAAATGAGACACAGGAAAGAGCACAAACGTACAGAAGAAGAAAAGTGTGGAGAAATTGGGTTGTTGGTTGAGGGGGATGTGAGCCCTGACTACTATGGCAAGAAACATGTTGACTCACTCAGAGTAGAGCGCTTTTATCTTGTACCATTACTACAGATAGCCGCCACTCTTTTCTTTTTTAACCCAGGTGGAGAGCCATCTTGAATAAAGCCACTTTTTGGACTCCCCAACCTGTTTTTACCCACTTTTCACTACACCACATCTACACTTCCTGAGGCCCCTTACCCACACTTCACCTAACGGCAAGGAACTAAAGATCTCCGTTAAAGAGCCCCTTTATGGGTGCCCGTCGGGTATTGGAGCGCCGACCCGACGAGGAGCAGACCCATATGATGAAGCATGACACCTAACTTGTTTGATGTGTGAGGGCCTCAGTTCCGATAGGAGAAATTCCTCTCCTACAAAATATTGGATGTCCCTCAGTGACAACACTGAATTCTGTACCTCTCTACTCCTTTCTGCACACCTTTATGGAACTGCATACCCTCTTTTCTTGGCTAGTCTCGGGCATGTATGCTGGACCTTTCAAAAAAGCCCCCCTATATTGTCCCTATTGTTGTTTGAATTACATGCACGGGTAACCCCGTGGGACGTGTTCACTAGGTTACCAGAGACGTACATCACGTTTCCTGGCCCAATTTTACTGGACATTGCTTGTCACATTGACTGTGGCTTGCTAGTCACATCCCTGTGCCCCCAGATGGAGGACAATCAGGGTCTCAGTTTTGGCGATGAAGCAGTAGCGGAGATCTTGAGGACGCCTTCTCTCTTAGGAGCTGAAAGCAGTGGAGCTTCTGGTACTTTATCAAAAGACTGGACCTCACTGGCAGCAATGAAATAGGAATGGCTCAAAATCACCCTTCATGGGGCGATGATGGCAGAATATTTACGAGCAAACATCGCTCCCAACGGACTTATAGTTAACATCCTCCCCAGGTTATTCCTGGAGGACACACTATTTAAAAAAGAGTGGTCTCTAGTCGCATGGAAATGCACTAGGGACCTACTGGTATTGATCATCAATACTGCTAAGAGGATAGCAGATGCCCTGTTAGTCAGAATACAGATTGCAGAAAATGCACTGAAAGTGACCATTCAGACTACCGCCTTCAAGTCTAAACTGGCTGAAATAAACAATGAAATTGCTGAAAATAAAGAATACTTAATGAAACAGAAGATAGCAAAACTTCAGAAAGATATACATAAATTCGACAAAGAAAAGGTATATCCTTATCTGAAGGCAGACTACGCGTCATTCAAGAACAGTTATTCCTCTGATGAAGGCTCGTACTCTAATAGGAGAGGATCATCCAACAGTGACTCTAGCACAGGAAGCTGGGGCAGCAATAACCAAAGAAGGGTCCCCCGCCCAACGTATCCGAACTACAATGTACAAACCTACCCAGGTCCTCCTCCTCCTTTCTGGCAATTCCCCTTCTACCCTCAAGGTCAGCCCCAATTCTTCCCTGCAAATAACACACCTTTTTTAGACAGAGGTTGGGGCAGAGGAAGAGGGCGAAAAAGAGGGCTGCAGAAACAAGTTCAGTGGCAGGAACAACCACCACACACAATAGAGACAAGGAGCAGGACCAGAGGAAAGAGACATTAGTCTTGAACCTATCTCATAGGTCACTCACAGAGATGGAAATGGCGTTACTTGAGAAGGGACTTGGCTATGTCCCCACCCCTAGGATTGATAAATTCAGGGACAATTGTGAGGTACAGAATTTCTTTAGGACAATTCGCTTGAAAGCATTCTTTCAAGACAAACCTCAGAGTACTCTAGAGGGTACAGGACTGCACAACCCGTCCACCTTCACACCTAACAACAGTATGGTTCCACCAGAGGTTCTGACTTTTGAGCAAGCTGTGCTCAAGGACCTATCAGAGACCACGAGAAGGGCAACATTCCACAATCTCTCAACATCCGAACTAGCAGCAGCCAGATCCCTTACAGATGATACAAGCATCACCATAAAACAGGCTGACAAGGGAGGGGCCACTGTGATCATGTCAACCACAGACTATGACATTGAGTGCCAACGCCAACTTACTAACGTCAATCCCACCCCACGCCTCGCCACCAGGATTGCGGTCATGGTGTTCGAAGCAGAGACAAATGGCTGGATTAACAAAAAAGAGGCAGATTTCCTAATAACGAAAGAACCCAAAACTCCTTATTTCTACACATTGCCAAAAATCCACAAGAACCTGACACCGGTCCCGGGACGTCCTATAGTCTCTGGTATAGGCTCACTACTGGAGCCCTTATCTACGTTTGTGGATCACTTCCTCCAACCATTGGTAAAACAGACTCCATCCTTTGTGCGTGATACCACAGACATCCTTCGCATAATAGAGGAGACCTGTGACATAGATTAAATCAATCTCCTTGTCACATTGGACGTTGAGGCGTTATATACTAACATTCCTCAACGTGCCACCTTGACTGTCATTGAAACCGCCCTTGGCAATATCGAATGGACCTCGCCTACCCCGATCTCATTCGTCATGGAGTGCGCCACCTTGGCACTGACAGAATTTTTTCGAGTTCAAGAAAAAACTCTTTCATCAATCCCAAGGGACTTCCGTGGGAAGTACCTTCGGCCCCAGTGTAGCTTGCCTCTACATGGCTGCTCTTGAGGAACAAGTCATCGTACACCCAAGCAACCCATATACCAACAACTTGATTGAGGCTGTGGCGAAGGTACATAGATGATATTCTTATTTTTTGGAAAGGAGATTTAACCACCTGTATAAACTTTTGCCAGTGGATAAACACACAGAATGAATATCTTAATTTCACCCATACCATATCGGACTCATGTGTCCCATTCCTGGATCTTAACATCAGACTCCATGAGGGACAGTTGAGTACTTCCCTTTACAAGAAACCAACGGACAGGAACAGCTTGTTGCTGTATAGTAGTCACCACCCAAGAGCCCTTAAAGACAACTTGCCCTTAGGGCAATTTTTGCGCATTAGGAGAAATTGTAGCTCTCTGGTAGATTATAAAACTGAGGCACAAACTCTAGCTAATAATTTGAGACAGAGACAATACCCACAACGCCATGTCATGAACTCCATGAAGAGAGCCAGAAACAATCCTCAGGAGGCGTTGCTGGAAACCACCCCAAAAGAACCTACAAATGCCATAACATGCGTGACTTCCTTTACCCCAGACTCAAACCGCATTAAGGGCATCATTAACAAACACTGGGGTATACTGTCCACTGGCTCCCTAGAGATACCAGCCCCCAGGTTCGCTTACAAACTAACACAAAATCTCAAGGATATACTCATACACACGAGACCAAAAACACAGAGCACTACAGAACAAAGATCCCTGTGGGATCTTCCACCTGTCAAGGATCACTATCCATGTGGGTCGTGCGCAGCATGCCGACAGACTACCCCCACTAAGGAGATAACCCTTTCGGATACCTTCCAATGGAAGCTAACGAGACATACAAATTGCAATACTACACACTGTATTTATCTCATCCTCTGCCCCTGCTCCATGAAATACATAGGAATGACCATGAGAACGGTCAAAATACGCATCACCGAGCATAAGAGCAACATCCGGTGCCAACGGGTGACGACTAAACTGTATACTCATTTCAAGGAATTTAACCATTCCCCTGACACCCTCCGGTGGTTGATACTCGAGGCTCATCCTCAGATTACTAAGAGAGCACTGTTTAGGCTTGAACGGAGATGGATACATCGCCTCTCCACAGATCGGCTTGGATTAAATGATGACATCCCCTGGGGGTCCCTTACTTAACAACTAACTTAAGATACACATCCTACCACTATGATTGCCATCAGATCTGTTATCACTGTCATCACTGACCACCTAGCCACACCTCTAGCTTACTACTGCATGGCTACCAGTTATCATACTTATAACTCCCCATTATACAGCTTTACTGCTTTATAGGGATTATGACATTGACTTGGTCCTAATAATGACCGTAACAATCCATGAGAACTTTAATTCACCGGAACGGGGCCTTTGACACTATAAGATGGCCGCTATATATCACTCACTTCCGGTTTACATCCAACACCATGCCCCCCATTAATACGACAGATAGGTCACACAATTAGGACTATCACAAACAGCGGGGTTGAGATTGCTAATAGACTGTCTTAAAAGAATTAAGATATAAGAAATGACTGCACCAATCCATGATAGATTTAATTTACCGGAACAGGGCCTTTGATTCTACAAGATGGCCGCCATATCCCAAAGATTATGCCCCCTAATAAAACGACAGATAAGTCACACAATTAGGACTGTCACATTAGCGGGCTTGAGATTGCCATAATACGATCCCGCCCTGGCATCATTTTGACATTTAAGTGTGCTTGTTACCTTTATACTCAGGTTATAATCCCAACCTGAAGGGGCAACAAAATACACTCTAAGATGGCGACAGTTATCATGACTACCACTATTGCTTTTGTGGCACCTGCGACCAATTACAGCAGAGACATGCGGAAGGGGCCACGTAACATACCCCAAGATGGCCGATAGTTGCCAAGACTACCATGATTGCTTTTGACACACCTGCGACCAATTACAGCAGAGACATGCGGTAGCTGACCACTTCCCAACCGGTGACCGGAAGATATAACTGCGGCTTCCCGATGCAACAAGTTACCATCCGGTACCGGCAGAGAGGGTAGGTCAGTCCGCCCACTACGTTGGATTTATGGTGAGTAACTAACCAAAATATTACCAACGCCGACCCGACATCCAGCTATGCTATTATCGGGCGGGTCACACTATAGCAGTTTGAGGCGTGTTCTCAAGAATTCCCTTGGGTATTTTTTGTTATTGGAGAGCCGGGAGTAAGCAATTAAGTGTGGCAGTACCCCTCCCACTGGCCTGGTAACTCCCACCCCTTCTGGGGGTCCTGTTTCGGTGGGTTGGCGGTACGGTTGCCTTAGGCGGCCCGGATCTCCTTTTAACATTTCACCGGGTTTATACGGGGAGAAGTGCGCCATGCTCTCCCACTCGCTACCAAGTTCTTACTGGCATGCCTGGAGTGGGTAATGGCGCCATATATTCAACTACCCGTACCGAGGTAGTAACCTTACGGTTTTTTCTAGGACATTACTCCTTGATTGTCCCCAACGCCTGCCGGCTACTGTTGAGGCAGCACTCCTAATAGTATTTAGGTGAGTCCTAGGATCATTACCATCTACAATTATCTGTGCTAACTCTTCATCACTGAATTTTTATCCTAATCTTTATCTGATTTATTGTTGAAGGATAAGAACTCCTCACAACACGGGTATAGGATCACGTTTTGATCACAATATGATTGTCACCTAATACAGTGTTATTTGGATTTTGGAGTCAACTTATGACACTTTAAGGGTGACGCACAAATGTTTTCAAGAGAGAGAGTGATGTTGTCACGATTACTACTGCCAAATTGTTGTGGTTTTTAACCCTATGCTTTGTTTTTAGGTCATCCTTGACAGCTGTGGGTACTCTACCCTCAGTGTGACTCGTGGTAGGTAGGCTCGCCACTTTCCACGGTGTGTAGATAGTTCACTGGGTCCAAATTAATTGCCATAGATCCCCCTGACTATTATGGCAAGAAACATGTTGACCCACTCAGAGTAGAGCGCTTTTATCTTGTACCATTACTACAGATAGCCGCCACTCTTTTCTTTTTAAATCCAGGTGGAGAGCCATCTTGAATAAAGCCACTTCTTGGACTCCCCAACCTGTTTTTACCCACTTTTCACTACACCACATCTACACTTCCTGAGGCCCCTTACCCACACTTCACCTAACGGCAAGGAACTAAAGATCTCCGTTAAAGAGCCCCTTTATGGGTGCCCGTCGGGTATTGCAGCGCCGACCCGACGAGGAGCAGACCCATATGATGAAGCATGACACCTAACTTGTTTGGTGTGTGAGGGCCTCAGTTCCGATAGGAGAAATTCCTCTCCTACAAAATATTGGATGTCCCTCAGTGACAACACTGAATTCTGTACCTCTCTACTCCTTTCTGCACACATTTAAGGAACTGCATACCCTCTTTTCTTGGCCCTTCTCAACCAACAGCCACAATCCTTGTCAGGCTGAACCACAAAAGTCACTAAATTAACTTCTGCATAACCCTCTGGTTGCTTGGCACAAAAGCAGTCAGGCTTAACTTAGAGCCAATGTATAAAGTATTTATGCAGCACATAAGCATTAATAAAGTGAAAACACACCACAAACAAATCCCACACTAATTTAACAAAATAGCGTAAAACTTAACACATCATTGGACTTCCAAAACGCCAAAAATCAAATCAGCAGAACTGGAGATAAGCAAAGTCAAAGATCTAACATAAGTATAGCGCCTAAAAGCACATAGTGCCACTCACAGTTATCTGGCCACAGGCTAAGCTCTGCAGCCAACCCTTCACCACGCAGGTCTGAAGGGCGAAGAACATATGGTAACAATATATTCCTTTACGTTAAAAGAATTCCTTGAAATTCACTGAAAAATACAAAGGTTAATGCAACATTATAGTTAGGGGAAGATTTTAGTGACAACATACTGTTTTAAACAAAAACAAAACACTGAAATTCACCAGTTCTAGTTATTTCTAGCAACTATAACTCATGCCCCAAGGTAACTATAACATGTGCTCTTGCCATGCACAGCTAATCATCCCACATTTTACATCACTCGTGAAATGTTCTATAACTTGATTGATAACATCACTGCAACATTCGAAATGGTATCATTGATGACTAAACTATGCATGGCGAGGACATGTGTTGTATTTACTAGAGATAACTACATCTGGTGTATTTCAGTTGCTACTGCATCCCACATCTTCGAACTGACGCATCACCTTCGGAATTGCCACTGCGCAATGCTTTTCCTGATGCAAGCTCCTCGCATCCCTCGTCGACAGCAACTGCAACGACAACGATGATCCTCCGCAACACCGCTCATTGGAACCTACGCATCGTCTCAGCTGTGCCTCGCATCTTCAACACCGGCCTTCGCATCGCAAGCTCCATCGAAAGCATCCTGGAGCCGACGCATCCGGACCTCGCACTGCAGCCTCGTTGCATCTCAGAACCTATGCATGTCCTCTGCTACATGATGCATCTTCAATGCGAGTCCACACAGACACTCCGCAACCAGGATTTAAGGTACTTTGGTATCCAGGATTTAAGGTATTTGGTTCAGCAGGCCTAACTGGGTCCCTGTAGCTGGCCCCGCTTCATTGCAATTGGCCTGAACTTCTGACTTTGTTTTGGTCTGGTGCGACCAGATATCCTCAATAGAGCTTTCTGCTTCTTGGTGCTATTTTTCACTATAAACTTTAAAATTCAATATCTTGAGTTCTACTTAGTGGATTTTTGTCGTTTTTCTCTTGTTTTATTTATTAAATTATGCTCTACTTTCTGGTGTGGAATCATTTTGTGTGGTGTTTTTACTCATTCACTGTGTGAAGTGTTGCACAAGTACTTTACACATTGCCTCTAAGTTAAGCCTGACTGTTCTGTGCCAAGCAACCAGAGGGCGAGCACAGAATAATTTAGGGTTTGCTTGTGCCTTACCCTGACTATGATTGTGGTTATTGCTTGACCAGGGCTCATACCCCAGTGAACCAGGAACCCAATTTCTAACAGTAGTGAGTTGCAGAGAAAAATTATTGTGCTCTGATGGAGTGTGTGTTCAATTCCACAGAATGAGGAATGCAAAGAAGTTGAGTGTGTTTGGGTGTGGGTGGGTACAGTGTACATGAATATGGGAGTAGTGGTGTACATGAGAAGAGTGCTGTATAGTTAGTTTATTAGGGAGTGGGTTGTTTTAGAACATGTGTGATTGGATCAGAATGTGTGGTCGAGTGGTTGTGTTAAACATGTAAACAGGGTGCTCATGCTTGAGCAGAATGTGAGGAAGTGAGTGGCTAGTGTCCCTGGGGTGTTTCTATGTATGTAGTATGCGCTGCAGGTATGACAGTAGCTGGTCTTTATGGGGCATTGAGTAGGGTGCATGTAGCCAATTTGAAGGTTATCAGAGTCAGTATGAATGTTGGTGGTAAATGCAGCAGCAGAATTTTTATGATGAGATGGTGGGAGTATGGGTGAATAGCCTGGAAGTTTAATCTAAACGCCATTCGAAGGCGGTCACACTTACCTTGATAATTAAAGAAGCCCCTGGCCCTCTTTTCATCATTGGTTGGGATGACAGTCCCAATGAAGAAGTTCACAATTGCTATCAGTAGGATGACGAGGAGCATAACCTGAGCCTTTGAATAAAAAGCACTCTGTGAGATCATGTGGACAGCATACGAATGTTAACAGCAACAAAATATGTTTTTCTAAAAATACTTGATAGCTTTGTGCACCATGTTGTAAACTATATGACAATCAGATGAAGGCCTGCCATAAATGTTATGCCATACATTTTAGGGTTGAATGGAGAAAGGGATTTATGGTTTTCTATTCCAAGGTATGAAAGAAAGAAGAAGCCCTGAACAGTGCATAGCTTGCATACTGCAATTGACTCGAGACGTCCATGTCTTTATCGCTGAATAAGGCACAGTGACTTCATGGGGTCATGAAACTCTGGGTTGATTTGTGACACTCAGAACCGGAAAAGTCTGACCATGTTTATCCGGTGGAAACAGCCACACAGGGCAGTCTAACACACTCACGCTGTTGCCAATCAAGTACTGTTTTTTTCAGCTCCGAACCACACACATCTTGTGCTCAGCATGCACTTGAGAAACTCCCTGGTGAACAGAGAGAGAGAACCGAGGAGAAGAAACCCTGCATGCAGCCTGTGGCAAAAGCACTTTTGTCAGAAACTGTGGTTTTCCCTAATTTGCTAGTTCAGAAGAAATTAGGACTCTGTGTGATGGACGGAGTCCAATCACGCAAGGCCTCACTGGACACTGGCCTGTGCCTCTTTTGCTGACTGTGTTTGGCTTACTCCCTGGTGCAAATATCAAACGCTTAAACATAGCAGTTTGTTTCTTCTTCTGGACTCCAGCATGAGTATTGGATAAGGCTAGCAGTCGGATATGATCTAAGGAATTGTCTGGCTACTCTCCATTGAACATCATCACCAATCACAAGCAGACAAATGTGCTTTTGCCAAGACTTGTTAATGAACAACCAGAGCTGCTTCAAGCAAACTGCTGTGATATCGGTAGGCGTTCTCAAGGATTGCTGAATTATTGTTTCTTAGTGTTAGGAGGCCGCACATATAAGTACATAAGCTAATGTGCTTTGTGTCAGAGGAAGCTCTTGAACCCAAGTCCACGGGGTCTTAAAATAATGTAAATTATCGCAATTAATTTTAAATTAAGAATTAAAACTGAAATCCCAGATAAAAAAATCAAACCACTTTGAAGACCAGTAGCTTACCCTGAGAATTAGCTATTTTTCAGAAAAGGCGTGTACCATACTTCAATAAGCAATAATCAGGTGTCATGCTTTACGAAGATCCTTAATCTGTGCACCTTTCTAATTCGGTATGTGTGTCATCATCATGAATGTAATATAATTTATGTGCAATGACCAATGTATGTTGCATAACCAAAATCATTGACATAATACATTTTTTGTCCAGCCGCCCCACTGAACAGCATTTCTATATGTTAATTTCCCATCCATTGTAGTTTATCAATTTCGTTTATCTCATTTAAATGTTATGTAAAATGCTTACCTTTGCTTCCCACTCCATTCCAGCTACAGAAATACCCAAGAGCAGCACCACAGTGATGGAGCCAATAATGCGAATATCATTCATGTCATCTACCATTGTAGCATCATTATCCTAGAAAAGAAACAGTTGCTGTAATGACGTAAGTCCTTTGAGGCTTTAGGTATATTTATATTATTGTTTTCTTGTCTTTCCTTTTGCCTTTTTTCTACGTCGGTTCTTTATAGTTCATTGCTGATTGTCAAATGAGTGTTTCTAGGTTTGTATAGATCACTATGGGTGAAATGTTTTGACACGTTAGAAATGTGGTTTCTGGTTGGCTAGGGTATGCACCTAAACCAGGTAGAACCCATCACTCTAGTCAGGCCAAGTAAGTTGCACACCATAGATAACCTGTGCTCACCCCCTCGCTAGCTTGGCACAGAGCAGTCAGGCCTATCCCCAAAGGCAATATATAAAGCATTTGCACAACACACTCACACCAGTAACACAATGAACACACCACAAAAGAGACTCCACACAGGATTATATTAAAATATATAATATATTGTATATAAAACATAAACCAACATTACAAAGATCATAAATACTACATATACTTTGCAAATCATGAGAAAATACTAATTATCCTGACAATGCAAGGCACAATGGCATCTATTAGAACATCAGGGCATAAAATGCAGCAGTTTGAGAAGGGACAAGAAGTACATGAAAGTCAAATATACTTTTCCAGGTATCACAGGTATAAAGTAATATACGGTGTCCTGATCAAAACCAGGCAAAAATGACATAAGTCACATAAACCGGTCACCAGTTATGAGTGTTTAAAACACATGTTCCGTTGTAATTCTGAAAATAACACATGAGCTTGCAGTCCTTTATGGTAATTATGCACACAAAATTAAGGGGCCGATTTTGATGCAGTCAGAAACAGCTCCGACCGTTGGTTGGAGCCGTTCCGAGCACATCAAAATGTCGCGTTCGGATTCCTTTCCGACGACCCATTATGATGTGGTCAGTCGGAAAGGAATCCAAACAGGCTTTCCGAATGGCTTCCAACGGGCTCGAAGAGCCCGTCTGCCATTCAGAAAGGACCAGTAATCCCAAGGACGGCTCTTTCCGCCCGAGGGATTACGATGGTGGATTCCTACAGCCTTTCTGTGCCGGCCTTTCCGACACAGAAAGGCTGTCGGAATACGACTTTGGGGGCCCCCAGCAGAGCCCACATGGGTGCAAGGCTTCTGGATGTCAGCCAAGGGGGCACCTATGGCACCCCTTCTTGATCCCTGCACCCAGTGGCAGGAACCTTAAGGTGCCTGCCACCGGGTGCAGGGATGAACTGCACCTCAGCTATTTACAATGAGAGCATGCATTCCAGTCGGAATGCATGCTCCCATTGTGAAGCATAGGATTGCAACAGAACAGGGTTTGGTCGCATCCTAATTGCTGATTTGGGACCGCCGACAGGAGGTCAGTCGGTCCCAGTTTCAGATTGATGTCGGACGGACTCAGATCCGTCCGACATTGAAATCGGTCCCAAAGTGTCGGGTGCAGACGTTTCTGAGCTCCTACTGCTTGGAATATGGTAGCAGTAAAAGCGGCAAGATCCAAAACTGCCCCCAACGTTGCATAGGGAAATGCTGGAGAAGGAACGGAGCTACCCGTGACCGCGTGGTGCGGCTCCAGAATTGCTGAAATAATCAAAGTAGCCCAAAAACAGCTCCCACATTGCGGCGGTGAACCACTGTCTTCAAGGCTGGTTTCACGCCTTAGGCCTCCACATGCTCGGGATGAGAGTGGAGTCAGTCTACACACGCTGCTGATGCCGTTGGGGAGAGCTCACAGGAAGGGCAAGACCGCTACTCCTTTGGCACTCGTCCGGCCTCGGCATGCTGCAGAAATGTTTACGGTGGCAAGCAGCTGATCTCCCTTTGAGGAAGTTGAGGGCAGCACCTCTGACACTTGGCTCTCGGGAACGCCGATGTCGGGAAAGAGTGCTTTCCTCTGAGTGCAATACTGGGTTTCAGGAAGCGCTTGGTATGAAACAAAGAGTGCTGTAGGTTGATTATTGAAGCTGAGTTGGGAGCGCACTTCTCATGCCGAAAAGCTCTTCACTCCAAAACTGTGGCACGTCGTGACTCTCCTGCCTGGGGGGCAGCATTGAAGATCACTCACGCTGCCACTCCCTGTGTAAAGAGAAGTGAGTTCTGTCACGCTAGCTTGAACAAGGTTCTCCCTGAGATGGATTAGTGAAACTGCAAAGCACCCCACATAAGTTAGAGGGACAGTAATGAGGAGCTCCACACGCACTGCGTCCAATAACAGCATTCACCAAACGCTGGGTTATTCACAGAGCCCCTGCTGGACTCACAAATCCCACAGGTGGGTTCAGGCTGTTTTGGAGGAATCCTTGTGGCTCCCTGGGATACCCAAGGACAGGGAGGGGGCTGCAAGCAGACAACCCTCTTGAGAGCATTTGGGCACAAAGCAAACAGCAGGCAGCAGTAGGCAGGCAGACCAGCACAACAAAACCAGTAGGTCTAATGGTGATCTCTCCTGGAAGTGCCATAGGGCCTTGGCGGAACAGAGTGGGGGAGCAGCTGGCAGCAGGGCAACAACAGAAAAGCAATACAGTGAGTCCTTTAAGCCACCCAGTAAGTAGCAGGCAGCAGGGCAACAGCAGAAGAGCAGTCCAGATGAGTTATTTGAGCAGTGCAGCAGTCCTTCTTACAGGGGTTCGGTTCCAGTTCCAAAAGTGCTCTAAAATCATAGGGTCAGACCCCTGTACTTATACTCCAAATATCTTTGATCTAGGGGCACTTCAAACAAAACCTTAAAAGTGCGCAACACTCCCTTCAAGCCTAGCCCTGGCTCCAGACATACAGTAGGGGGTAAATCAGCGCTTTATGTGAGGGCAGGGCGCAGCCTGTACAAATGTAAGTGTGCCCGCCTCCCTCTCTCATAGTCCAAGAAGACTGTCAGTATGCAGATGGATGCAGATGCCTCTCTTGTCACACGCAGCCCTTCTTGTGTTGTGGCTTTCAGGAAAGTATGCACAAAGTGTAGGCACAGATGTGGATGGGAGTCAGGCTGCAAAGCATTAGAGTTATAAGCGCAGAGAAATGCTACTTTCTAAAAGTGGCATTTCTAAAATAGTAATAAAAATTCCACCTACGCCAGTAAGCATGATTTATCACTATCATTCTAAACATACCAAACATGGCAACACTACTCCTTTCAGATCAGGAATTTCTGCTTGGACACATATAAGGGAATTCTCAATGCTAGCTTATGAGAGGAGTAGGCCTCACAGTAGTGAGAAACAAAATAGGCTGTTTGTCACTACCAGGACATACCACACAATAAAGGCACATGTCCTACCTTTTACTTACACAGCACACTGCCAATAGGGCTACCTAGAGCCTACCGTATGGGTGATCTATATGTACTAAAAGGGGAGTTTAAGACTTGGCAAGTAGCTTTAAATGCCAAGTCAATGTGGCAGTAAACAGCACATGCAGGCCCTGCAGTGGCAGGCCTGACAGTAGTGAGAAACAAAATAGGCTGTTTGTCACTACCAGGACATACCACACAATAAAGGCACATGTCCTACCATTTACTTACACAGCACACTGCCAATAGGGCTACCTAGAGCCTACCGTAGGGGTGATCTATATGTACTAAAAGGGGAGTTTAAGACTTGGCAAGTAGCTTTAAATGCCAAGTCAATGTGGCAGTAAACAGCACATGCAGGCCCTGCAGTGGCAGGCCTGAGACAGGTTTAAAAGGCTACTTCTGTGGGTGGCGCAAGCAGAGCTGCAGGCCCACCAGCAGTATATAATTTACAGGCCCTGGGTATATGGGATACCACTGTACAAGGGACTTACAGGTAAATCAAAATGCCAAACAGGAGTAAAACAATCATACCATATTTAAAGGAAAGAGCACATGCACTTTAGCACTGATTAGCAGTGGTAAAGTGCCCAGAATCCTAAAGTCAACAAAAGCAAGAAAAAGAGTGGACGCGCACAGCGGGTGCGCCAAAGGCAAGCCCGTCTGCGCCCGTCCGCGCACCGGCCGCGCACAGCGCCAGCCACGCTGCTGGATTAGGATCACAATCTCTAGTGACTACCCGCCATAGATACACAAGGGAACAGCTCCTGATGATAGGTGAGCGAAGGGGTGTTGCTCCCTATTACACCAATTTGACGCAGGTGAGAACACTCCCGGAGAAAGTTAGAGCAGATAGCCTCAAATGTGGACTAGTCAATGTTAGATCCCTGGTGAAACATCACCAGGAGATATACATCTTGGTAGAATCCCTCAACCTGGACGCATTGTTTCTAACGGAAACATGGACACGCCCCGGCTCAGATGTCGAACTGTGGCTGGCATGTCCACCAGGATATAAGGTGTTACACAAACCACGGCCGAATGGGAGAGGAGGTGGAGTTGGACTCATTTTCAAGGATAGTTGGAACTTCACGCAGACCTTCATTGATGAAGCAGAGGGCATTGAGCTCTTGGAGTTCTCCTTGAAGGACCCTAAGGGGCATCTGCTCACCGGCATTGTCTGTTATAGACCCCCTGGCCCAGTTAGCCCTCAGCATCAGACATTTATTGATATTCTTTACAATATGTCTCTTACTCACCCCAGAATGATTATTCTGGGGGATTTTAATCTTTGGGCTAATGGGAACTCAAGTCCGGCGCTTAAAGACCTTCTTCAATTTTGTGAGAATTTGAATCTGCAGCAACTTGTGAAGGAACCTACACATCAGGGTGGCCATATTTTAGACTTAATTTTCTCAGAGGAGAACGTGGCTGAAGTGGAAGAAATTTCACCTCTCTGTTGGACTGACCACTTTCTCATCACTTTCTCAGTGTCCAACCCCAGTAAGAGCAAAGACCCTACTGCCACGGGTAACTATCGTCAAGGCAGGGAATGGAACAAACTGCTTAACACAGCTAAACAATCCCCAGTATTCATGGATAAAAACGTCTTTGATGGAAATAAATCAGTAGAGGAAAACTACTCGAAATTCTGTAATCAGATCACCAATGTTCTTGATTGGATCATTCCGGTGAAAAAACTAAAGAATAAGAAGAGGTCGTCCGCCCCTTGATTCAATGAGAAGTTAAAAAATTTAAGGAAGGGCAGTAAACAAGCTGAAAGAAAATGGAGGAAGTTTTATGAGGAAGATGATAAAATAGCCCTGAAGGTAACACTGGGCAACTACAAAAGGGAAATCGCTAAAGCGAAAGCTGAGTACTATGCCAACACCATATTAGAGGTGTCCAACAAAGCTAGAAGCGTATTTAAAATAGTTAACGACCTGTCTAAGCCTGACTGTTTAAAAACTAAGACCATCACGACCCAAGACTTATGTAATGGTCTAGCGACTTTTTTTGAGGAGAAAATCACCAAAATAATTAATGGTTTTGCAGTAGATCAGGAAAATATGAACGGAAGTGAATCCAAAGTGATGACACAGCTGCCAGGGAGTCTGAAGGAGGAAGGGGCAAGCGAGGTCAAGTTAGCAATTTTAGATCACTTTGAAACCCCTACAGAGGAAGAATTTCATAGACTCGCTATGAGCACTGCTTCTGGGTCCCCCGTGTTCCCCCTCCTTCATAGGATATGGAAGGAGCTCAGTGAGGAGCTCTTCCCACAGCTCCGTCAGATCTGCTGTCAATCCTTGAGCAGTGGGGTAGTCCCTACCTGCTGGAAACAGGCAATTTTGGCACCCCTGTTAAAAAAAGCTACGCTTGACCCCCAGTGCCCAAACAATTATAGACCTATTTCCCTCCTACCTTACCCAGTGAAAATTCTAGAACGCCTGGTTAGTAAGACCCTCTTGCAATTTCTAGAAACTAATCATAGGCAGGAAGGCGTACAATTTGGCTTTCGTCCGGGTCATGGCACAGAGACTGCATTAGTAACAGCTTTGGACGAGCTTAGAATGCGTGCAGACAGAGGTCAGTCGGCCATTTTGATCCTACTGGACATGTCTGCCGCGTTCGATATGGTCAACCATAAGATCCTAGGCGGCACGTGGAAATTGGGGTAGAGGGCATGGCACTGAAATGGTTTCAGTCCTATCTCTGGAATAGACAGCAAGCAGTGGCCCTTCCCCCTTTTCTTTCGAAATATGGTATTATTCAGCATGGTGTCCACCAAGGACCGGCAATTAGTCCGATCCTTTTTAATATCTATATGAGCCCGTTGATTCTAATCATCAAATCTTATAAAATCAATTTGGTGAACTATGCGGATGACACGCAACTCCTTCTGTCTCTAGAGGGAAACCAGTTAATACCACTCAATAGTTTTCATGAATGCATGCAAAAAACTGCTAGATGGCTGACGGACAATTCCCTGCAGTTCAACGGAGACAAAACAGAAATCCTGTACTGCACGGCCAAGAAAGTCCCTCGTCCGCTCCCGGCTAACTTTTGGACTATTCCTTCAGATAAGCCCCCTACACCCTCCGAGGCAGTATGTAACCTGGGGGTAGTTTTTGAAGACAAGTTGAGCCTAGAAACCCACGTAAACAAAACAGTGGGTACATGCTTTTCCCTTATCAGAGCACTGCGGAAAATACTCCCTATGCTACCAATGACAGCCAGGGCACTTGTGGTGAGAAGCGTCATTCTGAGTCGACTGGACTATTGTAATGCTCTGATATTGGGTGCCCCTAACTCTCTGATCATGAAACTCCAAAGAATTCAGACGATAGGTGCAAAGCTAGCCCTAAAGAAACCGCGCAGATCTTCTGCCTCTTTGTCCCTTAAAGAGCTCCATTGGCTTCCAAACCCACAGAGAATACAGTTCAAATCACTCTGTATAGTTTTTAAGGCTCTGCGTGGACTAGGGCCGGTGCCTTTGCAGGAAAAATTTGTCTGGCACGCCCCTGTAAGAAGCCTCCGATCCTCTACAGCTCATCTGGTTAGCACACCCAGAATTAGAACCACCAGGTTTGGTGGAAGAGCATTTAGCTGTGCAGCCGCTCGCTTGTGGAACGAACTCCCGCCTAATCTTAGGCAAATAGAAGATTTTCCACACTTCAGGAAGAAGCTTAAAACCTGGCTCTTCCCAAGGGTGTAATGTAGAATAGCCATCTTTATGGTAATATGTGCAAATAGGGGAGCTAATGTAACCTTAGAACCAGGATACCCGTGGGGTGACAGTGCGCTTTATAAGACTGTATTATATTACATTACATTACATTACAAGAGGAGGAAGAAGGCAAAAGGTTTGAGGATAACCCTGCAAAAAGGCCAGGTCCAACAACACATGAAATGTGAGAATATATGATGGTTTGTATAGCATGATGTGTTGTATGGCCCTATTGTTCATATAATATGACTGGACAACTTTGAGGGCCTGTTCAGGGATTACTATTTGAATCAATTGTATAAACTTAGAATGAATTCCTGCACAATTTAGTTGGCATGAACAATAGAAATGTGATAAAACGTAAATAGTTAATTGCGGAATATGTGAGCAATGCCTTAGGTATGTTTTGAAAATAAATTACTATGAAGTAAGAGATATAGCCTGAATTGTAATTGATGGATGAATTAATGCATTGTTTTGTTTAATGAGGTATGAATAAAATGGAGATATGAAATTATGTTACAAAGGGGTTATTGTAGAATGGAGCGTTCATCTCAGAGGAGGGAATAATTGGATGTATTATGTGTTTTTGCAGTACCCTGATTAATTTGAATAAGTAACCTCCACCTGGTCCTAATGACGGTTCCTTGACATGATGGGAGTGGGGCCGGAATGTCGACAGATGGAAGTTCTGTAGGGATTCTACTCATACTGCAAAGAGAGCAGACTTACTTTTACTTTTTCCCCCTTCTGTGCTGTGTCTTCTTGCCGTCGAGCTACCACCTTCCTAACTCTTTTTAAACTTGTGTCATGTGTAATATGCTAGGTGGGGTGTAAATAGGGTCAATTTGTAATTAACATATTGGAATGTGTATACTGAAATAAATGGAATTGTTTCGTTGGTAGATGCTTTCCAATGATTATTGTTTTTACCGCTTGAATGGTGGCAAAGTTTCAACACTAAGGGGCCTATTAGGATGGAGGCCGGACTTTCGTCCGCCCGCCACCCTAGCAGTGCTGGGACCGGCCGCCAGTGGTGCGGTGGTCCCGCACCAGCGATTAGGATGCCATGACAATGTAGGGGGGTACCATAGGTACCCCCCATGTGCACCCCCCACACCCCCAATACCCTGGGGGCCCGTAACGGGCCCCCAACAGCAAACTACGCATGCCTTTTCGTGGCGGCATCGCCGCCACTGAAAGGCTGCTTCCCGCACCCATGCTAATATGGATGGCGGTGTCTAGCAGACACCGCCACCATATGTAGCCCCTTTTCCGCCCGGTCGACTGGTCGACCGGCGGAAAACCGGCGGACGGTCTCTCCGTCCGCCGGGGTCCCCCCCGCCATACTAATATGGCGGGGGGAAAATGGGTGGCGGGCGGAGGGAAATGTAGGGCGGATCGCCACCGCCATGCGGGCGGTGGCGATCCGCCCTACATCGTAATGACCCCCTATATTATTTTACAAAATGATTCAACGTGTAGGCAACATGTAGAAAAAAGTCAGGACTCGACAGAGAAGATGTGGGAAAAGTGTTACTGTCACATCTAGGGACACAATTTTGCTAAACATAACGAAAAAAATGTATATGACGGACCCTATGAAACTAAGGTCTTATATTGAAAAAATGGAATATGAGCCCCAAATTTACAATGGTGGGGTTCAACAATTATTTCATAGGATTGTTCATGCGATAAGCATATTTGTTATTGGGATGTGTATATTAAATATTTGCTGAATATTGAAAGCTGAGCTGTCCCTGCCTCGCAATTATCGGATGCCTCAGGGTAACCAAAATATTGTAAATACTACTGCAGACTATGACTGAGATTTGTAGCCCTAACATTTCTGAATGGAGACTCACTTGACACCCACATGAACACTGATGAGATCACACAAATGTGTCTGCTAAAGACCCGTTTCCTATGTTGTTTATTAATATATTGGGAAATTCTATACTTCTGCAGTACGATTGATACTCATGGGTTTGGCAAATATATGTACATTTGCGTTAAAGATGTTAAAATAGAGGTGAACACGTCTGATAGGTATCCAAACTAAACTTGCAATGAACTAAGTTCACAATGTAAATCCAGTACTTGTATAGCGCATGAATCACCCCTGAAGGGGTATCTCGGCGCTGGGGGCCGTTGGGAAAATTAAGCGAGCTATTGCCCAGAGTCGCATGGTGCTGGGCAGACCCCTGCCGCCGGAGCCAGGGATCGAAGGGCGCTCCCCAGCGTCCAGCGTCAGTCGCCCTGGCCGCGGCGCCACACCTCTCCCCAATGACAATGACAATACAGATATTATTTATACTAGTTGGCACCAGATCATGATTGGAAACAGGACATTTTTCACAATAAAGAAATATGTATCATGATGCAAGGTTTCACATTTGGCAGAAATGTAAGTGAAATCCAAATAATTTGTTAAACATGTTTTCCTAGTGTTGCAATATGGTATGGAGCAAACTGACCTGGAGCCATTGCTACATGGATGTGCACAGAAAGGGAAGGATGTGGGCATGCTCAGCACAAACTGTGCTTTCCTTATTATGTTTTTGTGTTACGTTATCTTATGTTATTTTACATACATTTTTAAACTGCAGAATACCATTGTTATGGCATGGTAGCACAATCTCTCTCTGGGAGCCCTTTCCTTCAGATATGAGAAGGCCATTTATGGAACTGAAAATGTCCCTGTCATTGTGAGCCATAACGTTTGCGATTTTCTTGTGGGACATGAGGGACGGCATGTGAACATGTGGGTCAGCGTTACTGCTGTGTGTTGTGTGGCCCCTCCGAGGACAAACATTCAAGCCCATCATGAACACACCTGTTTTAAGGCAGCATCTAATGAATTCTAAGCAAAGACTCTATACTTTCTTTTACAGCTGATTCCAAACAAAATGAAATAAGGCAATGTCCTTAGAACCAGTAATAGAAAGGCTCTCATTTTCCAGTTGCTTTCTCTTTTTAATCAGAAGGATTTGGTTTTAATAGTCTTTTGTTGGAGATTTTTACTTTATACAGGATTTTTTTTTGTCGATTTAGCACCGCAGGTGTATCGATCTATAATGAGTCTATCTGTATGTATTTCCAACATTATAAAAATTTGAAGGTCACTTCCTTATCAACGTTAGTGTTTGCTCTAATTTAGTGCTATCTAAATTAGTGCATATCTATGTTCTAGAGCTACATATGTAGCACAATCACTTTCGAGTTTGATATCTGAATATATATAATTGCTTCTAGTTCTATTTTAAAAATTGATTACATGAATTTAAACCCAGCTTTTTATACATCATTTGAAAAAAAGATAATTGAGTTATCTAGTTCATATACTCATTCTGACATAAAGGTTAAATCATAAATCACAGGTGTCTATAGGTCCAGGAGCGCTGGATCATGACATACTTTCAGGATATAAAGCACACTAGACAAGACCCACTATCTGCACAGATGTGAGGGTAACAATAGAAACCCTACATAATCATTACTACCCTGTGAAGAAAACCCTAAGGGGTTTAAAAAAGGACTCTCGCCCACAGGTTGTCTGTGATATGCTTCATCATCGAGTTGCTCATTCAGAATGAGTGCAAATCTGGATGGGCTAAACCTTCCCAAAGAAGCTCTTGGTATTGCTAGGGATCAGATGTAAATATGTTAAAATTAACTAGGGACAAATCCTGTGCAATATTTGTATTCATAGATTTCTCTGATAAGATTAAAAGGAGGGTATGAAGTATTTACTTGGTTGTACCACAAGTAACCCCTAGGACCCATCTCAGAAACCTGTTTTCTACAGGAAAGAGTTTTATGCCTGATTTAATCCCCATTTGTGTGCTCATGTGCTGCAATTACCCTTGGTTGTAAATAAATAGTGAAGTGTGAGCTGATAAGCCACCAATTCTACAGAAAACATTTCTTGGTGTTATCAATACTGATTGATTATTTAAGGTCCCAAGAGAATTTGATTCCCAGACAGTTGTACACCTTCAGAATGTCAATAGCCCTTTCAGGAACCCTCCACTATAACTTTAGATATAACCAGATTAAGCTTTAAAAGCGAGGTTCCGCCTTAAACCCCAATCATCTGGTAATATCCTTTTATCCACCAACCATCCAGCACCAAACCCCCCCCCCCCGGATGCAGTCCTGGATAGACCGTGCACCGGGGGTGCTGTTCATCTGGCCTCTGGGCCCACTGGACCCGCCCCTGCAAGCTCCGATGCGACCTTCAGCAGGACGTGGCTGCTGTGGCCTAGTGGCAAGACCTGAGTGACGTGGGTGAGGGAGGTTGCCGCACCGAGTCAGGGGCTGCCTGGATGCCCCATAAAGGAAGTTGGTGAGTGCTGCTCCCGATGCTGCTAGCCTGATTGCTACACAGCTGTGGAGGACGCGTGTGGCATCGCGAGGTGAGGCCGCAGCCTGTGGCAGGGAGGGCCCACTTGGTAACTGCCCTTGACAACTGCGTCTGGGTGCGGCCAGCTTGGTGGGCCTTACGGCACATCCTCGTCCCCTGCCTGGTGCCTCTGACTGTGCTGCTTGAGCGGCTTTGCCTTCATGGAGCGGGTCGCGTGCCGGACTGTGGGCTGGGCCCTGAGGCTGGATCCGGGGCCTGCCTATATATGAGGTGGCCGGAGAGGGATATTTGTCCACTCGGTGGGAGAACCCTCAATGTCTGGTTTGATGGCGGCTATCCAAGGTACTCGAACGGAACTGGTCACTAAAATAGACTTGTGGCCATTGAGGTGACTCTGCTCTGGGTGGATCTTCGTGGTGTGGCTGACCGAGTAATGACCACGGAGGGACATGCGGTTGACTGATAAACTGAAGTTGCTACTCTCTGCTAGGCAGTAACGTCTTTACAGAAGTTGTCCATCCGGCTCGAAGAACGAGTTTAAGATGCCGAAGGCCGATCTCGGAGGAATCATTTATGTTTTGTGGGATTTCCTGAAAAAGGGGAGGGTCAATCTGAAGGAGTGGCTCGGTAAAATATTGCACCAACGACAGTTATCAAAATTCTTCACGATTGAGCGGGCACACAGGGTCTTGGCTCAACCACCACACCCCGGTACACCACCAAGGGCCCTTATTGCCAATCTGTTTAATTACAGGGACCGGGATGCAATCCTGCAACAGGTGCAATTGAGGGGCCCACCGAATTTCTAAGGTCACCCAATTTCTATTTTCCCGGACTATACTTTGAAGGTCCAAAACCAACAGAAAACTTATCTGGCAGTCAAAAAAAGACTATTTGATCTTAATCTATGATACAGCCTGATGTTCCCGGCGAAGCTCCAAGTAGTCCACCGAGGAAAGGTACATTATTTTATTACAGCATTTGAGGCCAGTGATTCTTTACAGCATCTGAGGCCAGTGATTGGGTGGATACTTTGGCAGGTTCCCCTTCTCAGGGGTTGGACTGGACCATTGACCTCGATGGAGAATTGAAAGTCGATGAATCAGCGGAGGCAAGCTGGAAGAAGAAGGCGTGCTGGCTCTCTGATCTGGAAGGGACATATTGTGGTGTGCTCAGATGATACATGGAGAGACACGGCGGTCATGCCAGCAACCAGTGACTCCTGGTTGGACAGATGAAGTGGCCCCAAGTATGTATGGCACAGACGGTACGGATAGGGGCCCGCCCTGAATTGATCTTGTACGGTGCGCAGTAAGTAATGACGTGGTGAGGCACTAAGTGGTAGACCCTTTGGGTCTGCACCTATGGGCCCCTAACTGAGTCTTACGTATTGTGGGACCATTTTATAAGTTGACAAAGTGTTGTAATTTGTATATTTGCTCTGCAACCTGTGCTGACTGTGTTTCTTGCATGATACAAGTGTGAGAAATACGCATATCTCTCAGTGTCGGGGTGGTACATATGGTGTTAATGCAGTACATGTTAGTTCCTTACTAAGCTGGATGGGGTAAGGTGGATAGACTAATGTTGTAGGGACCAGGGGTCTAGAAGCTGCGGCAGTGTTGTGGGTATTTTCCCCCTGCGACTGCTACAGAGTATGGATCTCTAGCATAGCGTATTAGTTGTTCTGTATTTGTATTCCTGGTTTGATTACATATAGGATACTGGGTATGGGGTGGGAACTGCAAGTTTCTGTGCCACTTGCTGTTAGGCGGGGCAAGTTTGTGGTACTGCCCAAGGGGTGGGAGGAGTCGCGGAATGAGGTAGTTCTGTTCATGATAGAGTTTCAAGGGGAATATGTGATTGGATGTTGGGGTGTGTGGCATGGTGGTGTTTATTGGTGTGTCCGAATCTTGTGCTGAGCCTGCATGACACAAATGATGGCTGATGTGACATTTAAATTCCTGACATGGAATGTCAGAGGACTGGTACGATTTGAGAAATGACAGAGTGTGAATGCGTACCTCGAGCGATATCATGTCTCTGCAGCCTTTTTGCAGGAAACGCATGTTCGAGGGATTGCGTTCCCAGTCTACATAGACGCCGGAGGGGGCAATTATTCGGTACGTCATACTCAGGTTATGCACGGGCGTCATGATATGGGTGACTCCGGTGGTCCTGTTTCAGCACAAGGGACATGTACTGGACCCATAGGGTTGATTTGTTGTTTTGTTTGGAATCCTAGATGGGCGGAAAGTCTGTTTTGTGAATGTGTACGCTCTTAATCTTGACTGCCCATGCTTCTTCACTGACGTAACAAAGGCTGCTGCCCCATTTCTGACCACTGACATGATGTTGGCGGGTGATTGTAATTGTGTGCTTGATGGGACATTAGGTCACACACCATTTATCCCACCCGGTCAGACAGGTGCCCGCTGTGTGGTGCACAAGAGGCAGACTTTGTGTATGTACTGTGGAGTTGTGATGTCATCCCACGTGAAATATTGCTGGTCTTAATCCCAGCCCCTTCCCAAAAAAAAACGTAGCTCCAAATTCTTGATTTTAGGGCTGGTGCTGGATAAAAGGCGGATTGCCATTAAATGGATGAAATCCCACCCAATATGCCGAATGGTTGCGGGATGTGTCTGAGTGGGCAGTGGCCGAAGAGGTCAGAATAAAACATGTGAGATGGGATGAACGTTTGGAAGATGACCTGCCAGTGTATAGGTGGATGCTATTAGACCTGCGGAACAATGGAGTTGAGATGGAGGGACACAACAGCGAGGTATAAAAACTTACCAGTGGACATGAGTAATAGGTCATTGTGAGTAGAATAAGTACTGGGATAATATGCCCCAACGAGGCACTGAGATTATGGAATCGAAAATAGATAATCCAGTAACATATTTGCACAGCACTGAAGAGAGCTGCAAAATAGGCCACATGCTTTATATTAATAGACATTGAGTGTTTAATCACATCACCACATGAGCAGCCAGGAGGGTGAAGGGTGTTGGGGAATGCATATCCAATTCTGTAAGGATATCATCCTGTGTTTCTGTACATATCATACAGTGACAATAATGGTTGTGAAGTATACTGAATTGAGAAACCAATAAAATGTAATTAAAAAAAGATTCAAAAGCAGATCATGTTGTGTAGAGTGCACAAACGTAATTGCAGTTTAAGATATATGAGTGTAACAAAGTATTAATTGTGCTGAGGACACTAAACATATATTCTTCATTAGGCCTTTTTTTCTTTTTCCAGAATCAATGTGTGCCAGTTTATAGATTTAACATGATAAAATTTCACGAGTATTAAACATGTACATTTTTTACATTAAGACTTTCAGGTAAAATATTTCAAGATGCTCATAAGAAAATAACAAATTATGTTTTCTCGTAAGCTCACTACTCATGATAATTATATTTATTCATTTTCAATTCCTAGATGTGATAAAGGAAATAACAGTATCTGTGATTTTGATGTAATTCTGTTTTTGAAATATATTTACCTTAAGAAGGTCCACCACAGTTTCAGAGAATCCTACTACGTACATTGCTACAGCCACCGCGTTCGCAAAGGCAAATATAAGTCCAATTGATCCACCAAACTCAGGCCCCAAACTTCGTGAGATAAGGTAGTATGCCCCACCTGTAAAGAGAACATACTGTTCAGGCCCTCATGTGCATGCTAGCAAAAGGGTCTGTTTGTTACACAGAAGGTATGCAAATTGCATCTTTTACTGTGAACCTTTGAAAAGTTCTATCATTTATTCTATCTTATTATAACTCACCTTACAATGATCCATTTGTTAGCCATATTTTCTACAAATCTATGCAGATGGATATTGGGCCTAAATCTCTGGAAATGTGCAAAGATTTGAAGGTAGCAGAGGGGTATAGATTATTTTTCACAAATAAAACATCTTGTGACTTTTCTGTTTAGCCCAGTGAAGTCCATGATGTGCTTTTTAGTAACCCCATCCTTTCCCTGAGGTTGTTTTATGCTGGGGTTTTGGAATAACCAGGGAGTTTTTGCAACTCTATTTTCAGTTAAAATGTTAAAATTCCATGTGCTAACAGTAGATTATTGCCTGCCCTAGACTAGTAAATTTGACATTTATTTAAGAGTATAAAATCCGTATTTGTAAAGCGCGAACTACTCACCCTTACGGGTCTCAAGGCGCTGGGGGCCGTCGTGGAAATTAAGTGAGCTATTGCCCAGAGTCACATGGTGCTGAGCTGAGCTGCCGCCGGAACCGGGGATCGAACCGTGAGCCCCGTGCTCCGAAGTCAGCTGCCCTGGCCGCTGCACCACACCTCTCCATATGTAATGTAATGTAATGAGAACTATTTTTAAGGGGTTGATGAACAATACATTTTGAATAAGTGTACTAGGATAAGTGTAAAGGAGCACTATTGAGGGAGTCATTACTATTGGATAAGGAGCTGTGAATATAACAAATGTTGCTGAAGGTACTAAAAGTCACATTTTGTTCACACCCAATTAAAATAGTGTTAGGTCTTTTTTATATGTTTTTTTTTAAGAACGATGGAAATTGTGAGGTGTACAAGTATTTTCCAAAATGTAAGTTTTCAATGAATTTATAATACCTGTCATTTCATTTTGTGTTGATAATACAAACACAATAGTTAATTGAGTATCTGCTGAGGTGCAACCCAGATGTTGGCTTGTCTTGTCTATTGATTGCAACAAATACAAATTCACTGAAAACCACAAGACCCAAAGATAGTTTTAAGTATATCGTTTTTAAAAGAATGTTAGGTTGAAGTACATTTCAGTTGCTTGCACAGTAGTTATGAATTCTGAGTCAGCTCTCCCTGAGGAAGGTTTTTAAAACAACAAGATGCAGTGATGGTTTAATTCCTAGATCCCTGTAGCTTTTTTTGCAGTAATTGCCATCTGTACATTCTGATTGTCAGGAAAAAAGGAGAGAGGATGAAAACTTTAAACTAGGTTGAGGTGCGTTACAATCATGTTTCGGTCCTGGTTTTTTAAGACCTTCATATATAATTCCATGCTCAAATTGATGTTGTAAGTGGCTGGATGAATACACCGACTGCAATGGCCCTCAATTTAAAGACAATCATTATCACCTAGAACTTGGAATAGCCTCCATGAATCTCCCAGATGAACCTCACTCTTCCTAGCCCTCCTTAAGGCTCTAAAAACTCACCTATTCAGACTCCACCCGAAACCAGACAATTAATGGATACATCCCTAGCTACTGTTGCAGAAGGTACTTGTTACTGACTCTTCCTATTTTTGTATTTATTGAATTATACATGTATAGTGTTGGCTTCTCTCTGTTGTCATCTAGTTCCATGTATCCTGCTGTTTTATGTGAAGGGCTCCACTACCCATGTGTTGACATCCATGCTATAAAAATGTATTATTATTACTGTTATTATTAACATTTTTATTATTATTGTTAATAGTAACAACAACAATAACAATATTATTATTATTATTAGTAGTAGTAGTATTGTTACTGTTGTTTATTATTATTGTTGTTGTTATTGTTATTATTAATATTATTGTTATGCTTATTGTTATTGTTGTTGTTATTATGATAGAAACATAATTACAATGTAAGATTTTTCACACCTATTTATCAAACATAAGTTGGCTTCTCATTGGCCAAGCCTTACGTATATTTAGTAACAAGAACCCATACTGAAAGTCATGACTGTGGATGGACATGTAATATGAAGTCTTTCAAGCAGGTCTGAAATACACATGAGGGTTTAACTCAGACTACTTTATAGAATTGCTTACTCATGGTTGATCGTCCCAACTCTTTATATATATGCCAAATCCTATTGCACTGGATTTTTCACATCCCATGTGACCAGGGTGTCTCTTGACCCACTGCAAAGTGTTGGTCACATTTCGCTTCATGACAAAGAGAGACCACTTGTGTTTAACATGGGAGAGGCATTGTCAATGTTTCAAGGACACATTAGAATACTAAGATGATCCAGTCACAGCCGAACAATTTGTGATATAAAAATGTTGTAGTTTATCATATTTAACTCTATTTAAAGCTCTTATTGAATTTAAGATTATCCTTCTTTAACTCTACAACATTGGTTGCTAAGGTGAGAGTAGTCCCAAAAGCACGGTTGAAGGATTCTAAGTCACCCTCAAGTCCTAAAAAATAGAGGGAAACTTCAAAATATTAAACATCATTGCAATCAGTGTTTAATTTTATTAAAAAATTGAGTGCCGGTGCCCAAAGCTCTGCTTAGCTGCCCACGGACGGTGCGATTAAATGTTGGTGCGTAGTTTTGAATCCACCTTTTGCCACTTTCATCCACTACTAGACACTCCCAGCCCCCTTTTTTCACTCTTGCATGTTCCTACTTTCTCTCTTTGTGTGTTTTTCCCTCTCTTGCTATAGGGAAATATCTGTTGAGGAAAAATAGAAAATAAATTCCGGTTCCCAAAAATGAGTGCCAGTGGGTTCCACCGGCAACCACTGGCTCAAATTAAGCACTGATTACAATTATTTTGGAACACACCTTCAAGGTCTTCCAACTCCTTTACAGTGGTCATCTTTTCATTTTCTCAGTAACTGATTTAAATGTCTATCCAGAAAAGCATGTAAGTTGAAATGTTCTGCTTGCGTTCAATACGCAGTCCTTTGTGAACATTAAGGGGCCGATTCTGATGCAGGTTGGAAAAGCTCCCCGACCGAATCGGTTGGGAAATGGTGTCCGACCCACTCGGATCGGGAAAGTCCGACCGGCGGAGTAGGATGCATCCGGATGCTTCCAGATACGATTTGGTTGAACTCCCATTGACTTCAATGGGAACATTTGTTCCTAACCGCATCAGAATTGGGCCCTCGGTCGGGAAGACACGTTCCCGATCCGATTTGGAAGGAGCAAATGCCGTTAGGAGGCCTTCCTAACCGCATCAGAATCAGGCCATCGGTCGGGAAGCTTTTCCAACCCGCATCAGAATCGGGCCCTAAATGTTTAGGTTCACCTAATCCCAGCTACTAGCCCAAAGACTGGTTTACTGACAGTTAGGTGCTCGGGATAGGCTCCGATTTTTCTGTTGATAGCACATTGATGACAATGAAATGTCAATAATATATTTTAGTACATTTTGGGGATTTGCTTTATTTAATGATTTTGACTGCTGTAGAAGGGATGTGAGATAGATGAAACATGGATAACATCAGGTCAAGACGTGTATATTTTGCTGTTGACAAGATCCAGTGACTTGAATTTAGTATCACTTCACTCTTGGGGGTTCCCTCGTGCAAGAAAGCAATTTATTAAACTGATCTATAATAAAAGTTTCTTTCATGTCTAGAGACCAGCTCTAGACATCTCTGTGGCTTGGATGGGATTTGGTCTTTTAATGTCCAAGTTAAGACATGCACTTCACAGCTCCTTGTGGGGTGCGCAAAGTCAATGTTTATGTGTAGGTGGAATGACTCAAGGTTCTAGTCTGAGGATGGCCTAACTGTGAACCCAAGTGATTCACATTCGAAATAGCTAATGACAAAATAGCAACTGGGTAAGAATTTCCTCACAAAAGGTATCAAAGAATAGCTAGTACTCATAATAGCAACTCCTAAAAGTAACTCACACATAGATGCTCTCATTTTGTATGAGGAGAGACTCGCCTGTAACACAGTTTTTCCTCTTACCCCACTCCACCAATCACTCTGTGCATTAGCTAATTGTTGAGCATCTATATCATGGGAGCTGAGCTGAACCCAACCAAATCTGTGATGTCTTGTTGCAAAGTCATCCTGTGTGCCCTGTGCACCCCCATTTGTTGCTGACTGGTAGTGGTGGTAACTGACTCTGACTAACCCTGGGCTCTGTCTAACCAGGTCCAGGGCCAGTGCTATGTTGAAAACACAGTGAAAACACACACATGTATTAGGGTACACTATGTATTAGGGTACACTTACCATTGGCATGACCTACCCTATAAGTCCCTAGTAGATAATAGGGCAGGGGGATTAAACTACCCATAAGTCCCTAGTATATAATAGGGCATGACAGTTTAGAGGCCAGCAGCCCTTTCTGCACTTGCATGTGTGCACTGCTGAGCGCCTAAAGTCATTTTAAAAGTAGCCCTGCAGCACTGTTTTTAAAAGTAAATTAACTGCAAACTCAACGTTGGTGGTTGGGGCACTTAAATATTGATAATCTACATTATTCTTACATATTAGGTACCCCCTGGGTCTCCACTCGGTGTCCCAGGGGTGGGGGTCATGTCATTGTAAGCAGGGTCCTTATAAAATATGATTTAGATGCCCTGGGGACAGGGAAAGTGCACATTTCACTTCCCCCATTGTAGTAACGTGCCTCCCAAAATCGATTTTGTTCAATGAGCACTGTGGAGTGAGGATCTACACTATATTTGCGTATTCAGGACCCCCAAGGTTTCCCCTAGGTGTCCCATGGGAGGGGGGTCATGTAACTATACGTAGGGCCCTTATAAAAGATGTTTTATATGCCCTGGTAATAGAGAAATAGCACATTTTAGTTTCCCCATTGTAGATGCCTAGTCCCATAGGACAACATTGCAATAGTTTATGAACGCATAAATATCGCTACGAATTAAATAAAAATATCATTCAAGGACTTAGAAGAATGGTACTGATAAATCCAACAATATGCTATTATTAAATTTATCCTAAATTGTTCAGAAAAGAAGATATAATACTTTCTTGTCTGTAAGCCAAGATTCAGCCTTATTTTATTATTATTATTTTATTTATTATGTAGCTTATAGAGCGCACAGCTACCCCCAACGGGAGTGTCCCGGCGCTTAAGACAGATAGAGAGGTGGGAGGGATAAGAGTAGAAATTCCACGGGTGCTAAGGAAGACTGAAGAGCCATGTCTTCAAGAATTCCGGAAGCTTAGCTCCGTGTTAGCCTTTCTGATGTGTACGGGCAGGGAGTTCCACAGAGTTGTGGTTCTAACGGTAAAGGACCTTCCTCCTATTCTAGCCTTAGCAAAACGAGGGATGATAAGGAGTTCAAGATGGTTAGATCTTAGGTTTCTTGCTTGATAGGACTTACGGATTCTTTTCCGGAGCTAGAGGGGGCCACTTCTGTTTATTGACCGATAGGCAAGAGTGAGCGCCTTGAATTCTGTGCGTTTTTTTACGGGCAGCCAATGAAGACTACGTAAGTGGGGAGAGATATGGTGCCTTAGAGGGACATTTCTAATAAGCCTTGCGGCTGTATTCTGTATTATCTGCAGTTTCCTTAGCAGATACGTTGGTAAACCCAGATATAGACTATTAGCGTAGTCTAGTTTTGATGTTATTAGTGCATGGACAATAGTTTTCCTGCAGTCCATTGGAAGGAAGTGAAGAAATCTTCGTAATGCCTTCATTTTCCAGAAGCAGGATGATGACACGAGACCTATCTGGGATTTGCATGAGAGAGTGTTGTCCACCTTAAAGCCCAGATTTCTAGCTGAGGACACAGGCTGTGGAGGGGATTGAGCTGTGAAGGCCACCAGAGATCAGAGTGGGGGGGGGGAAGGCTGGTTAAAAAACAAAACCTCAGTTTTGTCGGCATTCAGCTGCAGACAATTCCTTGTCATCCAGGCAGATATGTCAATCAGACATTCCTTAAAGTGTGTGAATGCGGCCTCTGAATGGTCTTTAAAAGAGAACACTAGCTGGGTGTCATCAGCGTATGAGATGACACCCACGCCATGTTGCTCTATGAGAGTAGCTAGGGGCGCAAGGTAAACATTAAAAAGAGTGGGGCTGAGAGCCGAGCCCTGAGGAACTCCACATTTCACCAATCGAGGTGATGAAATATAAGGATGCAGCCTTACTTTCTGGGACCGCCCTTCAAGAAAAGAACTGAACCAGGCCAGAGTGGTCCCTAAAACTCCCAATTGTCTAAGCCTGTCAAGAAGGATCTTGTGTGACACAGTGTCAAATGCTGCTGACAGGTCTAACAGCACCAGCATTGCACAGTTGTTCTTATCTAAAGTTTCCCGGATTGTTTCAGTTACCTCCAACAGAGCTGTCTCGGTGCTATAGCCAGCTCTGAATCCAGACTGAGAGTCGTGTAATGATTTGTTGATTTCTAGGAAGTGGGATAGCTGCTTCTGTAATTCTTTCTCGAGGATTTTGGCTGGTGCTGGCAAGAGGGAGATGGGTCTAAAATTTTTTAGTACGGTAGGATCTGCATCCTCCTTTTTGAGGATGGGTTGGACAAGTGCAGTTTTCCAGATGGACGGGTAGGTGCCCGATGTTAAAGAAGCGTTCCAGTGCTGATTCAGAGGAGGGTTAATCAAAGGGGCAAGTAGGTTAAAATACCTAGCGGGGCAGGGATCCAGAGGGGATCCAGATTTTATTTTTTCCAGTTGACTGAGAGAAAAGTCGGAGTCAAAAGGGATGAATTCCGACCAGGTGTTTGTGGGGTTAAATCTGACCAATCAGGGAAGCCTTCATGCAGTCTTCCCTGATTGGTCAGATTTAACAGGGTTAGCCAGGCTGCTTTGATGGAGTGATAAGTGGCTCACCCAGGGAGAGGCTATCTGCTGGAGAGAGCTCTTCTACATAGGAATGCCGGAGTGGGGGTGGGGTCGTAAAGCATGAAGCTTCAAAGGAGGAATAGGACAGGGCCATTTATCCCCATTGCCTCTGACCCAGCCAGATGGAGGCTTAAGGAAGGAATCTGCAGATGTTAGGGGTGGAGAGCTGTGGAAATGAGCCAGACTGAGAGTTAGTTTAGTTAGATCTTCATGCTTTGCTAAGATTTCAGCCATGTTGAATTTTGGGGGAATAGTGCTTTCTGGGAGAAGATTATGCCACACTTTGGAGGAAGTGGTTATGCTCTGGGGTGTTGCCTTGCACCCCATTGGACAGGAATGCTCTCCTGCTTGACCCCAGAGAACACTGAATAAATATGTGAGAGGTACAGAGCCCCTCAGATCTGCTGCTTGAAACTAAGAGAAGAAGGATTGCCATGTTGGAACCTTGATTTGCACCACCAGGCCCTGCATTCTGACTGACTGCACCTGCTGCATTATCTGGAACTACGGCCCTGTGGATGTATCTTGCTTCTGAAGGACTAAAGAGTGGACTTCCTGCAAGCTACAGGTTAACAGAGCTCACCTGCATCATCACCACCAAGGGCCAACTACCTGGAATGTGTCCAGTGGACTTTTAAGGGTTTTGTCCAGGTGCATTGTGGGAATTGTGGTCACAAACTTTCAAGGACCATCTTGGAGCTCCCAGACCCTTGGATTGTGTTATGGACCCTTTAGACCCTCAAGAGGAACTTCAGGAAGAAGTTCCAGAAGTTTGGAGCAACTTTGGACAAAAGCTCTATAAGGTACTGACTCAACCGTGAGGACCAAGCCGGCCACCTTCAACTGCGACCCGGACTAGATTCCAGGTTTGTCCCACTGAACAGCTTCGGAGGTCCGACTTCCAGAGTTTGACCGGAAACTCCCTGAAAGTCAAGCCGGTGAACCCTCACTGAATCTGGACTGATGAAGAGCAGCGAAGGCCCTCGGAAGAAAAGGCTCCAGAAACGTTTCTAAGTACGAAGGTAAAATTTTGACAGGGGCCTCCCACTCAGACTATCCACGCAGGGCTCCATCACCGTCGGCCAGAAAGTTTGACTTTGTCCTGGTCAAGCGCGACCAGATGTCCCAGAGTGAGGCTATAGGTTTCTAAGTGCTAGAAAGTGTTTAACCTTTACAAATTCCTCCCCCCATCCTTGCGCTCGCATGCTGTTGCCCCTTTTTCCCTGTCCCAACCCCAGATTATCACAATGTTCGAAATTGTATATAGCCTGAAGATGCCTACCTTCACTGTAACTTTATTTGTGCCCATGACACACTGTATTATGATACTTGCAACACAGCTATGTCGTGTATGTGCATCACTGATTCTTGATTGTCCATGTACTGCTCATATTTGTGTTAATAAAAAAACAGTTTATAAAAAAAACCTTTACAAATTCATATCTCTGGTTTCCTACATTGGACTTTTGTTGTTTTGGTGTCATTTCAAAGATAAAAATATTTCCTATTTATAAATATGTGTGTGGGATTTTTATTGTGTGTTGTGTCTTAATTATTTACTGAATTGGTGTTTTAAATGCTTTACCTACCTGCCTCCTAAGTTAAGCCTACCTGTTTGCAGCCAAGCTCCCCAGGGTTGAGCATGGGAATAATTTATTGAGACCTATACTGTTCCCTAGACTGTGTTTGTGGCCTTAGTGCCAGTGGTAGATGCATATTTATCACTACTAATAACCCACTTTCCAACATGTCCCAATAGTAATGTTCAACAAACTTAATAGGGAAACAATTTCCATTAGCAGCAACTCGAGATGCAAGCACGATAGTTATCAATGTGGAATAAAAAAAACTGTTGAGTGCTGAAACTGCACATTATTTCAAAACTAAGTGTATGTTCGCAACTGTGTAACCTTTTCTCCTGAAACGTCACAATAACATGAAAATTACATTTTTTGTACAAATGTGGTTTCTGGTATCATGTTCAACTTTTTGCATGCAAGGATCTACTGGTAGGATACCGGTTTGTGTAGTAAATATCTCTTGGCAAAACATTTTCTGTGCAAACCGTTCTCCGGTGGACAAAAATGATGCAAAATCGACCAATGCAAAATTTTGCAAATTTCAGGTACCACAAAAATTAGAAATTTAGCAAATTTTACCCAGACCTACTTAAAACTAGCATCTGATTTTAACACAGAGAAATTTAACATAAGAATGATATAACGTTTAGGCCCAATATGCAGTGCATCACTCTATTCACTAAACTAAACGAAGACAAACACACAATTGATTCACCCAGTGTATGGGTTTAATACAGGAAATGGTTTTTTCTTTAAAAAAACAAATCAATGGTTCTTCACATGTAGCTTACCTCCTCTCACGACGCCATTTGTGCAAATAGCAGACATTGAGATACCTGTCAAAGTAGTGACCACCACGCTCAGGCAAATTGCTATCACTCCGAGACCTGAAAGACCCCAAAACAATGTGTAAAGCACAACGTAATACGCACAGATTTCCAGCACACAGGACAGAATGAGTTCGTCCTCATCTCTTTGGACTACTTGTACTATGAAACGTCTGAAAAGTACTGAACGACTGAACTGAACCACATGCAGCGCCAGACATATTCCACCATGCCTTATGGAACCTGAAATGTACCAAATAAGTAAAAAGGGGGTGACATACCACAGGCTCTAGTCTCTGCAAAGGTCTGTGTGTCAGGCTCTGCATGTAAAATTTTGTGTGAGCTGCCATATAAATAGACTGACACACACACCCGGCAGCACTAGAAATGCATGATGCATGGAAACGGAACTTTGCTTCGCGGAGGATCTGGAAATCACCAGACTTTTACACTGACAAGAAAACGCATGGCAGGTGCAGCGCAGGAATGAGTTAATGTCTCCTTCCGCCGCTTGATCTTCATTATCCAGGCAACGCCGACCTGAAATGTTCTAAAGAAAGGTTAGAACAGGAAGAAAAGGCAGCTCCAGGGAACAGAGAATTGATTTCTCTTCAAGGCTCGGGCAGGGGCCACCTGAAATGTACTGAGCTCAGAAAAAGGAAATTAGCATTACCTGGTATTTCTTGCAGCAGTCCAATTTAAGAGTGATTGAAGACGGTGCTAGGCCAGACTAATACTGTTTATTTACCTTCAAGTCCTAGCTTCCGTGTTGTAGCTGCTCATGCTGTACTGAACACACACCCAGGACATCAATAAGGAATGAAAAAGATATGGCCCACCCCATCAGACCGATGGTGGGAGCGCCTTGATATTTTACCTCCACGTACAAACCCGTTAGTCGCTATGGCCGAAGTTGACAGCCCAGTAATCGAAGTAACCATGGTAGCAAGAAGAATTATGATTACTCCCAGACCTGCCAATGATGAAAAACACACATTATGTTTTACTTGCGCTCTACTTCTCTGCAAGAGGACATTTATTTATTTTCCACTCAAATTGCTGTGCTCAGTCTCCGGCAGGAGTTTTTCTGCAACGAAAATCTGGCCTGACTTGATAAAGTGTGTCCAGGGAGTTCTGCGTTCTCTACAAAGTAGTGCTAGAATAAAGTTTTTTTAAAAGGCAGAATGTCTTCAAACGTATAGTGGGTAAAAGTAGGACTTCTGATTTGGAGATTCAGCGACTGCGCTGGCCAGAAATTGTCTATTGTCTTCCTTACGCATTGCCGGGGACCTTTCAGTACCTTGACCCACGCTCTATCAGAAGGATCCAATCTGTAGGGATAGACAATTACCAGTCTAGCCTGTGGACCACCTTCTGCCTGTAGGATCCCAATGCCCAGAGCTGCCTCCAGTGCAATTACCTCCTCTGACAAATCCATTTGTGGCAATAGCAGAGGTGGATAAGCCGGTTATAGCGGTCACTGTCACAGCTAAACCGATGATAATGACACCGAGACCTCAGTTGAGAGAGAGAAACAAGTTCGGTTACACACTGCACAGATGATTTTAACAGCCACTAACATTGTTCTGATGTACCCAGGCGCCATCACCGGGACAGCTTGTCCACATTATGCAAGAGGAGAAGTGCAAGTTGGGAGGACACTGTTTGCAGTAATCTAGTACCATGCACATTGGATGCAATATGCTAAGATATAGTCCAGGCAAATGGTTGTGCTCTTTTGTCAAAGCAATTAATTTGTGGTAGCTGTCAGTGCCTGAGCAAGGATGGTGAAAGGAGTCATAAGGGGCAGAAGGGGCAGAAGGGGAAAGGATACATCAACTTAGGCTATGGGGGAGGGGGCAAAACAGCAACTCCTTACAGAGGAGAAGGCTGAATCCAGTGGCCACAAAAGGGGCGGTGAAACAAGAGTCAGAGGGTTGAATGAATAAAATATCAGCACCTCAGAGCACCGAGAAAATGGATTGTCATGAGTTACGGTTGATGTGAAATAGGAAATCAGCAAATCAATGGAAGATGGGTAATGGAAGAGAATTCAGGTTAGGACAAGTTATTGGAAATTTGAGATTCAGTTATTTATTTAACAGTTTTATATAGATCATGACCACAGAGAGGTATGGATGCGCTTTCCATAATAAAAACAACATCGACACAAATGTTGTACATCTACAGATCACATAAGAAGGGGCTTTGGGGAATTACAGAAAGTAAGCAATTTGAGGTGGGAGCAGGAAATGAGCTTCCATGGCATAGGAAGGTAAGAGAATGGTTGCGGAGTTGACTTGAACCATGGAATTGGCAGGAGGTGGGACACTGGCGGCCTGTGTGGAGCAAAATGGCTGTGTCTGTGTAAACAGTACATAAAAGAAAGGCATGGTGAGGAAATGATGAGCAAGGGTTAAAAGAGCAAAGAAAATATTCAGGAGCATGTGGTGTTTCCCATATGATGCATGACATTCGTAAAAATACACCTTGCTGTCACATAGGCGAGTCATGTATATTAACCAATAGACATATTTTCTGAAATGCTTCTAAAATATATGCATACTCAGTATAGCTAAGGAACCGCTCCTAAACCTGTTTGAAGAATTGCGAGATGATATCCTGTATGCCCTGAACCGGTCTTTCAGAAAATATTGTTATTCAGAAATAATTTACAAACTCTGATCAAGAGACGTTTACATATGTTTCAATAATTATGACAATATATCTGTAAGCCCACAATGACTTCTTCACACCTGTTCTTACGACGCCATGAGTTGGTTCCAGCCTCTGAAACAGTATACCCTCTTGTATAAATTGTATCTCAAATCCCTTAAATTAGCACATCCATTAGAGAGACGTCCCACAAAAGGTGTTGGCCTACCCACAATTCTGTTTTTCTGACTGCAGGATTCATTGTTTTTATATCTTTCAGCAATTCTGGCTCCTGTTACTTCCACTCACCCAGGCTTGTTTTCAGGAGCCTTGTGTGCCTAAATATCCTTTGAGACTTTTGGAGCAGTGAGGACTAAGGAAGAGTCAATGAGTTCTCATATACAACCATTTTCTTACGTGTTTAGATGACAGAGACATAGAAATGTTTAGGATCATAAAAGGGGTAAAGTATATCAAAGATCAAATGTTATGCAGCTTTCCAAGTGTAAACAAAAGGGGAGAATATTTAAGTACATGCAGGTATGAATGGCACAGATAATAAATAGATCGTAGGTTACTTTCAAACACAAGTAATTTCTGTACTTGGACCAATGGGCTGGTATGACATGCAGGGTTTGTATTACTCAAACATGGCAACAAGATGCCTATAGGGTGCAGTTGCCCATGAGGAATGACATATTCCTCAGGTCTCCACATAGGGTTTGTAAATGTGAGACTACACAAAGTAAGAGAGAAGTAACCAGGGTGAGAAGCTAGCTTAAGGGTTAGTGTAAGAGATGGGGCTAAATAAGCCTACATCAATACAGAACATGTTGAACATGTTCTGGAGATTTGGCATCAGGGAGTTAGAGTCACCTGAATTCATAAAACTTTGCATGGCCTTAAAATTTCCTGAATGTAACTGAAAGATCCACATAACTTTTTTCCCCATGATGAAGTATACATCATGCTACAAAATCAAGTGCTGATTCCTTTAGATTAATTTTATTCTGACTTTGTATTTGTAATCTTGGGATCCAACAGGTTATTCGTCCTTATTGAAAATATATCTTTCCAATGTTTCTATTTGTGCCATTATTCTTTGACGTTAATCTGTGATCATAGGGGGCTAGAGTTTGGATTTTAACTTGGAAGTTATCCTATGTTAAAGTGGATGTTCACATTTTCTTACAAACTTAATTAACTTCAAAGGGGCTTCCGTCACAGGCAGATGTCAGACGACACCTGCACAGGACACTTCCTTGTTCCCCTAGCCAGCCAGGCTCCAATCACAGTGGGGAAGGAGCTGCTCCCAGAAGTGTTTTGAAGTGGCCATGGAAGAGGTTGCTCATTTCCCTTGTCACACCTCTTGGGTGAGCACACAGGCTCAGCACAAGGGGAGAAGGGTTTCACCATCTTGGATTGAGGCAGAGAGAGGCACTGTTGGATTGCTTTCACTAGGAAACACAGGAAAGGCTGCAAAAGTCGATAGGCTAACCCTTGCAAACGTTTACCTAATAAATGTGGCATCCCCAGTAACCGCCTCAAAATGCTGCTGGACCTGTGGTAGATCAGAAGAGCACTGAACCTGCTGTCTGACACCTGCGAAAAGTGCTGAAGGACTGCAGCGGCTCTCCCTCTTGTGCCCAGGATGAAGAAGTGCACTCCAAGGGTTATTAGGTGGACCTCATGTTCAAGCTATAGATGAACAACTAGCTACAAGAGGCCTTTCCTGCAACTGCCCTGGACCCTGCTTGTGCTTTCTGCTGGAGTGAGTCTTGACCCCAGAGTGCTGCTCATGAGGTTCTTGAACCCTGGGATGTGTCAAAGTGTACTCCTCCTAACATCCTGTGAAAGGTTGAGTTCGAATTTCCTCTGATTGGAGTTTCCCGGACAAGAGTCAATGGCTTCACAGGGACCTCATCCAATGAGGATCCAACCTCATGGACCTCATCCAATGGGGATCCACCTCATGGACCCCTTCTTTGCTACACCTTGCTGCCTTGCACTGCTGACAATTTTGCACTTCTATATCAGAAGTCTGAAGATAAAACTTCCAACTGGGTTGAACCTGATTTTTGTACCAGATACCATTGCAATCAGCCTCAACTCACGCATCGATCTCGGTCTACCATGACAGGTTGACCGCAATAGGTGCTTAGTGCTTTTTGACACTGTTTTTTTCTAAAACTTTAATAATTCATATCTACAGTTCCCCTTTTTGTATTTTTGTTGTTTTGAAACATTTTATTTCTTAAAAGTTACTTTATTTTTCTAAATTGGGTTTTGGGTTTTTCTTGTGTTGTGCTTTGCCTATATTACTGTCTTAGTACTTCACAAACACTTTACACATTGCCTCTAAATTCAACTTATCTGCTCTGTTTCAAAGCCACCAGGGTCTTGTACTCCAGTTAATTTGTTGTCTTTAGTGGTTACCATGACAAGGATTGTGATAATTACTTGAGGTAGATAGTTACCCCCTCAACCAATATTCAAATTTCTTGCAGGCAAATTAGTAAATTGGGGAAGTCTTGAAGACATTTGGCAGTAGCGTTAGCGATACATTGCCATAATGTGGCGTGTTTTGATGCATGGGCATCGGTAATATCTATTTTGAACTCCTAAACAAAGAGGGGAGTGGATGCAATGGTTGTCAGTTGTAGCAATTGTACGAAATTAGGAAATTGGGTTGCTGGTTGAGGGTGTGACCCAGGATACAGGCACCAAATAGTTAGGACAAGAAAATGGCAACTTTCTAAAAGTACCATTTTCAGAATTGTAACTTAAAATCTGAGTTTACCTGAAGTGGGTTTAAGTTACAATTTTTAGATACCAAACTTGATATTACTGTCTGTTCCCAATTGAAAGTTACCACTAATTAAATGTAATAAGGGAACCCAATGTTATCCTATGTGGGAGGTAGGCATCACAGGAGTGAAAAAACAATTTAGGAGTTTTTCACTACCAGGACAAGTAAAACTCAAAAGTACATGTCCACCGTTTTAAATACATTGCACTTTTCCCTCTGAGCTGTGTAGGGCCTACCCGAGGGATGCCTTATATGTGTTAAAAAGGAAGGTCTGGGCCTGGCAAAATGTTTATCTTGCTAGGTCAAAATGGCAGTTTAAACTGCACACACAGGCTTCCGTGGCAGGCCTGGGACATGTTTAAAGGCTACTTAAGTGGGCAGTGCAATAAGTACTGCAGGCCCACTAGTAGTATTTAATTTGCAGGCCCTGGTAGTACCATTTTGCTAGGGTCTTACAAGTAAATTAAATAAGCCAATTTTACCATGTTTAAAGAAGACAGCACATGCACTTTAGCACTGGTTAGCAGTGGTAAAGTGTGCAGAGATCTAAGGCCAACAAAAACAAGATCAGCAAAAATGGAGGAGTAAGGCAAAATGTTTTGAGGGCAGACCACCCTGAGGCTGAGAGGTCTAGCAATAATCTATTAATTATAGTCGAGCTTTTCTTGCTGTTGTTACATGTTTCATTAATTTTTGTTACAAGGCAACACTCGTGAATGCTACAATGAAACACTTTTTCACTACAGTGTCCTGGTGTAACCTCTCAGTTAATGGGCTTCCCCTGAAAAATCTCACCTCCCATCTTGTCCTGTCTTCCTCATACCAGACCTTGGCAAATCCTTGATTTCTCCTTTTACCTTCTTTGTCTACCATTTTAATGTTACCACTCTTATACAACCCGCCTTTGCTTTGTAGGCAACTTTGCACCAAATACCTTAAATGGATGCTGCGTTGAATGCCTTCTAGGCAAGATTATTTTCCTGGAGCTGAAGCTTAACCTTTTATCTTGAGTTGTAGTTCATGTCGTTTTGGAACTTTGAAGGCAGGAATGTAGCATGAGTTGTGTCTTCACATGATGGATTTGTTATTTACTATTTTGCAGGGTGCTGTGGTATCAAAGTGTTATTTAGAGGTATGTATCAGTGTGGGGTTTTTAGTATTGACAGGAATAATGGCGCTCAAGCTAATTCGCGCAGAGTTTATGTTATACTAGGAGTGTGAACGGTGCAAACCAGGTCAGGGGATATGCCCTAAAACCCCCGTGATGGTATGGATAGAAATCCACACAAATGAAGTAGGTACAGTCCCGGGCACACGTAACGAGGATATAATATCAGGAGAAATGTCTCATACTGTAGAAATGTAGAGGGTCTACACCAGAATGATAATCATAGGTGTTTAATATAGTAACAGAGCATAAGCAACCAGCCAAAACAAAAGCAACCAGCCGACACGTGTTTCGTCACAAAGGGTAGTAACCCGTGACTCTTCAGGGCTGAAAGGCGGTGCCAACAAGGTGGATTCAAGTGACCGTTCAAGAATCCAAAACGGCAGTGAAGAGCAGTGCGAACCACGGTAGGTGGACTACTGCCAAATGTAAGGAAAGGAAGACGGATATCGCCGGGCGGCGGATAAGCCAATGAGGACTATTGACCTTCAGAAAAGTCGATGCAGTCTGTGGCGACGAAATTAACCAAGTGCTAAGTAGCACAGGGGGAATATAGAATTAGGCGTGCCAGGTCAGTAGTCCAGGACGACAACGGCGGATGCGCCGGAGTACAGGAAACTGGGAGAAGTGTTGTTCAGGAAGGAAAATGGTTCCGGAAGATGGCCATCTACACCATCTTACACCAGGACACTGACCTGGCACGCCTAATTCTATATTCCCCCCTGTGCTACTTAGCACTTGGTTAATTTCGTCGCCACAGACTGCATCGACTTTTCTGAAGGTCAATAGTCCTCATTGGCTTATCCGCCGCCCGGCGATATCCGTCTTCCTTTCCTTACATTTGGCAGTAGTCCACCTACCGTGGTTCGCACTGCTCTTCACTGCCGTTTTGGATTCTTGAACGGTCACTTGAATCCACCTTGTTGGCACCGCCTTTCAGCCCTGAAGAGTCACAGGTTACTACCCTTTGTGACGAAACACGTGTCGGCTGGTTGCTTTTGTTTTGGCTGGTTGCTTATGCTCTGTTACTATATTAAACACCTATGATTATCATTCTGGTGTAGACCCTCTACATTTCTACAGTATGAGACATTTCTCCTGATATTATATCCTCGTTACGTGTGCCCGGGACTGTACCTACTGTTATTTAGAGGTATTAGAGTCAGTACTGGTATGAGTTGAGAGTCACAAATATTAAATCATGACGCTCTAGGTTCTGGGCAGTTTTCAACGTCTATGAACATTCATGGAACATAGCTCTTGATCCAGCACTCGATAACCTGAACCTAAGGTGTATTTGTCAGGAGAATACTGCTGATTATTTCTATTCTGACACAGATACTCAGATAAAAGGCATTTACTCTGCTGGAAATTCACTCATGGTAGGGAAACAGAAACATAGCACTTTGGTCTCACACATATATATATGCTAGGTCAGATACAACATGTTTGCTAAGCCTGAACACACCTCACCAAAAGATAAACTGTTATGATGCAAGCAACCCTGGTGTAGGGCTAGAGTACTGGCTGTCTTCAGGCCAGACTAACCCTCCAACCAACCCCAAACTCATATGAAAGCCTTGATGCCCAGTGTGTATAGTTTAATGTCTACTGTACTTACCCCTCATAAATTCTGGTCAACTTTCCACCCCCTAAACAAATTTCCCAGAAAAAATGGGGATCGGTTGGGTGGAGAAAAATGCTGCCTATGACACAAGGCTCTCAAATTGGGGCAGGCAGATAGCAAAGAGGCCTGACGGGGAGTTACTCAGGTATAAAACCATATTGCCCGTTCCACTGATACTCTTGGACTTGTGCCATGACATCTCCCCATGAGGAACAATTCGGATCCCTTTGTGGGAACAGATCAAAGGGGAAAAAACTCAAGGTGACCATGACCCTCGGTGGCTACTAAGCCCATCCTTAGCTAGTTCGCCTGTCCAAATTGCATCATTGTGAAAATTTAAATCACAGGCTCTGTTGCAGCACTGATTTAAAATTGTGTCATCAAAATGACTTTTTACCATCTTTTTCTAGATTGGGCATTTAGGGGCCATATGTATCAAAGTTTGTGTTTGCGATTCTCAAATAGCGAATTTTAGAGAATCGCTATTTGAGAATCGCAAACGAGATGTATGTAGGATTCGCAAGAAAATTTGCGAATCCTACATATTCCTTAATTGCGATTCGCAAATTGAGAATCGCAGTTAAGGAAACCCTCCCCATTCATTCCTATGGGCCTAGAGGCCCATAGGAATGAATGGGAGGACATTCTCAATTTGCGATTAGCAATTAGAGAATCGCAAATTGAGAATGCAATTTCAAGGTTGCAAGGGTGTCCTTTGGACACCCTGTTGCACCCCTGAAATGAGCATGGGTGCACATGTGGCGCACATACATGCCCTAAGGGCATGTATGTGCGCCACATGCCACTTTGAAAAATGCAAAAAATGCATTTCTCAAAGAAATCGCAAGTTACCACCAACCTGTAGTTGGTGGTAATTTGCGATTCCTTAAGCCATAATCGCACAACTTAGGTGCTTCATACATTTCATTTAAGGAATTGCACTTTGCTATTCCTTAAATGCATTCATAAAATAGAGAATCGCAATTTTTGCGATTCTCTATTTTGCGAATGCCTTTTTGGATGATACATCCCAAAGGCTTGTTACCGTCGCAAACGGGCCGATTCTGAGAATCGGCCCGTTTGCGAACGGGAAATGGGCTTGATACATATGGCCCTAAGTCGTGTATGGGAGATTAAATACATGTTTTAAGTTTTTGAAGGTAGTTAGCGAGCATCTGCAGCCTTGAGTATCTCAATGCAGTAGAGAGTGCATAGTCAAACGGACTTGGAAAGCTAGTTTTTAGAGGACAAAAATGTGTGTTAACTGGCCTCCCAAATCTTGAAGAGTCAGTTAATAATGATCAAAATTGTATGGTAGATTTCAACGGTTGCACAGGTAACATATTTTAAAATTTTAGGGGAGTCATTGACCAAAACACGTGTTTTAGCAAACACCATTATGGGCACCATGTATTCCGAATGGTATGCAGCTCTGCAAATAGTGTTCCTATGCTACCTTATGAAAGGAGGCTGCCCAATTATTCTGAATTTTCTCTTTGAGGGGTGTTTTATTGGCTTTGCAATTTATCTGTTTTTACATTTGAGACGACTGGGTTCCACACGAAATTCTACATTATTATCATCCAATAAAATATATATTTAATGTACTAATGTTGTGCAGTCATTTTTTTTATTTTCTGTGTGGAGGCTGGTGTCCGCTCACATACTAGAATTACTGTTTTTTGCTAAGGGTTTAATTACATAAATACAAAAGATGTTCATAAAGCCGCTAACGTTTAAACTGGGAAGAAGTGTTTTTTTCAGATTGGTGTATGTGGTGTATTAAAGGAGGCTGCTGTATTTCCATGTCAACAAAGAAACGGAAGACTAATGATGAGGGAGAATAGGTTATATGGCTTCTCTACTTGGTTGAAGAATACAGAGTCGAGGGTGCAACCAAAAATATACGTTCACGACAAGGGAGTATATTTACTAAGGTTTAGCACTGTGTTTGCAACACAAAAGTGACGCAAATTGATGCTAAAACTTTTTTTACTAATTTACTTTTCAAGTTTAGCGCTGGATAGCCACTCGAAAGTAGAGCAAGGCAGCGCTGCTTTGCATTACTTAACACCAAGGGGACGTACCATGGGTGGTGCATGGACGTTCCCATGACACCACCCAAGGATTCTGACGCTAAGCCCTATTTACTTGAAATAGTAGACAGGGTTTAGCGTGAGAAAACAGAGCCCATTTCAAATAGGCACTATGAAGGAGAAATGCTTTCATTTCCTCTTTCTTTTCCGACTTTGGATGTGTGCTGCACTGTACAGCACACATACAAAGTAGGACAAATTTTAAAATTAGTCTAAGCATGGTATTTTGCCCTGGAAAGCTTTCCTTCCTTGTACAAAACGTATGCTAGACTCAAAGAGACACCCTTGCGCTATGGTGCAAAGGTGTATCCTTGGTGCACAGCAGCATATTTCTAAGCCAGCGCTAGGGAGAGGGGAGGAGGGTGCCATATTTCTGTAAATATTGCATGTTACTGCTCTATCCTTCTCACGCAGTGCAGTGCAGCATTTTGCTGCATTGCGCTCCGTGAGAATCTAGTAAATCTGCCCCGAGATGTTCAAAGATTGTGAAGAGCATTCTATCAGAGAGTTTCTGGGCGACCATATGAACATTGAAATCACCAAGGCTGATAATTCTTTCAGAAATGATCAAAATCTCATAAGTTAAAGTGAACAGTTGTGACAATGAAACTAGGGTTTAATTTTTTTGGGAGAGGAAAGCAACGTCTACTACAGTTTATTTTTCTTGAAGAGTTATTCAAAGTCATCTGTTTATAAGGGTGGTTTTATTTAAAAGCGGGGTGTTTATGGTATATTAGAACATTGGAATGTGGAGCACTCCATTGAAGACAATGGAGTGCTCCGTGCTTTTACGGGCCGGTAAAGGCCCGCAAAGCAACATTCCAATGTTTTCACAAAGGCCTCTCGGAGCTCGAGGGGATTCTTCGAGATGCCTTTGTTTTATTTGTTAGAACATTCTGCCCTCTAGTGGCAGAATGTTCTAATAGCCCTTTAGCCCTTCGTAGCTGGGCTATACCGGCTATTAAAGTCCCGCTCCCTTGTTAAAGTCCCTCAACCTTCGGCTCGGGCCTTTAACGCTGGAGCGGGCCTTTAATAGCCGGTATAGCCCGCTACGGCGGGCTATAAGGCTATATTAGTGCTAGACTTTAATAGTCCGCTGAAAGCTTTTCCTTGTTAGTCTATAAATGGTATGGATGTTTAAGGAGGCATATTATCAAAAGTCAGACATGTAACTGTTAACGAGGCTCCGATATTTAAGTTGGCTAGGTAGGTGATCGTCACTGACAAATGTGAGCAGATGTGAGTTCATTGTATGAAGTGTTTGTGAATAGTATCGAAACGGTCAGGTCCATGGGTGCTGCAAGGGGGTAACAAGCAATGTCTCTTCCCTCCCAGATGTGTTCCTCTCCCCGCTCTCGGATTTTAACAAGCATTGGCAAAGTCAATAGGTCTCCCTTATGCAAAAGCTGTTTGCTTTGGCAATTTGTTTTAGCCAAGTTGTACATCAGTGTGGCTGCTGTTCAGTAAGGCTAAAAGTTAGCGGTGTGGAATGGGGTGGGGTTGATTGGGGTAGATTGGAGTGGGGTAAACTGGGGTAGTGTGGGATGGGGCATATTAGAGTGGGGTAGATTGGGGTAGAGTGGAGTGGGGTAGAGTGGAGTGAGGTAGATTGGGGTAGAGTGGAGTGGGGTAGAGTTGGGTAGATTGTAGTAGAGTAAAGCAGGGTAGCTTGGTGTGGGGTAGATTGGGGTAGATTGGAGAGAGAGAGTGGGGTAGATTGGGTGGAGTGGAGTGGAGTAGATTGTGTGGATTAGAGTGGGGCACATTGTAGTAGATTGGAGTGGGGTAGATTGGGCTAGATTGGAGTGGGGTAGATTGGGGTAGAGTAGAGTGGGGTAGGTTGGCATAGAGTGGAGTGGGGTAAATTGGAGTGGAGTGGGGTAGATTGGGGTAGAGTGGGGTAGATTGGGGTAGAGTGGAGTGGGGTAGATTGGTTGGAGTGGAGTAGTTTGGGTGGATTGAACTGGGGTAAATTGAAGTGGATTGGAGTGGGGTAGATTGGAGTAGATTGGAGTGTGGTAGATTGTGGTGAGATAGATTGAAGTGGGGTAGATTGGAGTGGGGTATATTGGAGTGGGGTAGATTGGTGTGGGGTAGATAGAAATGGGGTAGTTCGGAGTGGAATAAATAGGGGCCTATCGGAGTGGGGTAGATTGGAGTGGAGTGGGGTAGATTGGCGTGAAGTGGGGTAGGGTAGAGTGTGGTGGGGCAGATAGGGGTAGAGGGTGGTAGATTGGGGTAGAGTGGAGTGGGGTAGATTAGGTTGATTGAAGTGGGGTAGATTTGGTGGAGTGGAGTGGGGTACATTGTGATATGTTGGAGTGGGGTTGATTGTAGTGGAGTGGGGTAGATTTGAGTGGATTGGGGTTGATTGCAGTGGAGTGGGGTAGATTGGAGTGGAGTGTGGGAGACCGGGTGGATTAGAGTTGGGTAGATTGGAATAGAGTGGGGTAGATTGGGGTAGATTGGAGTGAAGTGCGGTAGGTTGTAGTAGATTGGAATGGACTAGGGTAGATTGGAGTCAAGTGGGGTAGACTGCAGTAGATTGGAGTGGGTTGGTTGGGATAGAGTGGGGTGGGGTAGATTGGGTGGGGTGGAATGGGGTAGACTGGAGTGGGGTAGATTGGGGTGAGGTAGATAGGGGTAGATTGGAGTGGGGTAGATTGAAGTAGAGTAAATAGGGGTATATTGGTGTGGGGTACATTGGAGTGGAGGGAGGTAGACTGAAGTGGAGGGGGGTAGATTGGAGTGGGTCACTCTAAAGTGAAGTGGAGTGGGGTAGAGTGTGGTAGATTGGAGTTGTGTAGATTGGGGTAGAGTGTGGTAGATTGGGGTAGATTGGGCAGATTGGAGTGGGATAGATTGGTTGGAGTGGAGTGGGGTAGATTGTGGTAGAGTGGAGTGGGGTAGATAGGGGTAGTGTGGGGAGGATAGATTGGAGTGGAGTAGAGTTGGATAGATTGGAGTGGAGTGGAGACTGGAGTGCAGTGTGGTAGACTGGAGTCAGGTATCTGAGGTATATTGGAGTGGAGTGGAGATTGGAGTGGAGCAGAGTAAATTGGGGTGAAGTGGGATAGATTGAAGTGAAGCCGGCTATATTGGAGTGGAGTGGGGTACAGTGGAGTGGGGTAGATTGGAGTGGAGTGGGATTGGCTGGGGAGTAGTGTGTTGGAGTGGAGTTGAGTGGGGTAGATTGGGGTAGACTGGAGGGCAGTGGGGTAGATTGGAGTACAGTGCAGTGGAGTGGGGTAGATCGAAGTGGAGAGTGGTAGATTAGGGTAGATTGAAGTGGAGTGCGGTAGATTGGAGTGGGTGGGGTAGATTGGGGTGGGGTAGATTGGGGTAGGGTGGAGTGTGGTGGGGTAGACTGGAGTGTGGTGGATTGGGATGGGATGGAGTGGGTGGGTGGGGTAGATTGAGTTAGATTGGATTGGAGTGGGGTAGATTGGAGTGGAGTGAGATAGATTGGAGTGGAGAGGGGTAGATTGGTGTGGATTGGAGTGGAGTGAGGTAGGTTGGTTCAAATGAAGTAGTGTAGATTAGGTGGCATGGGGTAGATTGAAGTGGAGTGGGGTATATTGGGTGGAGTGGGGTACATTGGAGTGGAGTTGGTTAGATTGGGTGGAGTGGAGTGTGGTAGACTGGGTGGAGTGGGGTAGTCTGTAGTGGAGTGGGGTAGATTGGGGTAGATTGGGGTAGACTGGAGTCGAGTGGGATAGATTGGGGTAGATTGGAGTGGAGTGGGGTAGATTGGGGTAAGTGACGTGCAGTGGTGGGGCATAGAGTTGAGGGGCATAGACTGGAGGGGCATAGTGTGGAGGACCTAAGAGAGGTTTGTTATGTTGTGGAGTGAGTGGCGTAGAGTGGAGTGAGTGGCATAGAGTGGAGTGTCGTGGAGTCGAGCGGCGTGTCATAAAGTGTCTTAGAATGGAGGTGAGTAGAGTGGAGTGGCATGTCATAGAGTGGAGTGTTGTAGAATGAAGTGGTGTGACATACAGTGGAAGGGTATAGAGTGTTGTAGAGTGGAGTGGTGTAAAGTGGAATGTTGTAGTGTGGAGAATGCCTGGTGTGGTAGCGTTCTGCCATTACAGACAACACATTTTTAATTGAAATGACCGTTACATTTGCACCGACATACAGTTCTACTGCCCACAAACCATAATGTGTGGAGATCCCATCACCTTGTGTACTGATGTGTTTTGATCTATTAAAATATTTGTTCCACCACACTTCAGAATTACAAAAAAATGTGCTTTATTTGTACTTTCCAATTTCGGATGTATTCTGAAATGTTAACACAGTTCATTTTTGTTGTGTGCTAGGAAAAATAAAATCCTACATCCTCTCCTCTCATATAGGTGCTCAGCAGGATTGTCAAATAAATACTCTCATTTTGAAGTCAGAGAAAGAAAAGGAAACACCAAGCTCCCTCGGAAGTCAGAACCTGACATTTGACTTCTGTCTTTGATTGTACAGCAAATGTGACAGGATAAGAACAAGATTGAAAGGCCTGCTTACAGAAACCAAGTATTTGGAAGGATACAGTAAACATGGGATGCTCACGGGAGGGACAAACTTAAGCTGGACAGCCTAAAGCAAATAAAGCCAGCAAATGATAGCAGGCAACTGTGAGTTACAAAAGACAAAGCCAATAGTAAGCAGTGGGTGAAATTCATTCTCAGGGAAACTTTCAGAATGCCCACAAGAAGCCATTAACAAACCAGACAGCTGCACTTTCTGGTAGGCTTCAATCTAAAAAGAAAGTGGCGCCGAATGGGGGCTCCAGTCTAGAGGGTAAATTGTAGTTAAGGTTTCCTTTACTGCTTTCAGTCTTAGATACAATAAAGATTGCACCCATGACTCAATCAGGTCACTGCCCGAACTAGGAGCTGCAGCATGATCTATTGGAAGGTAAAAGTGATATCAAGTAATGAGTTACAGGGTATCTGCTTGGGCTATTTCTTATATTTTTAATTCTTATCAATTTTATATCTGAATATTCATTTGTCAAAGTGGAGTCATCTATTGGCAGTTGTGTCTAGCACTATGAAACAGCTTGGTGAGTATACTGCTTGTGGACCCCTAATTTTGAAGGCAGTAATCTTTAGTGATGTATTCAAACTGATGTTCATACCAATGGGTTAGAAATGTTATTACAGTTGTCTCAGTCACATTGCCTTTAAAACAATGGCACCTAGACAGAGACCCTTTTCACCAAATCAGCTTAATTGATTACCTCACGCAAAAATAGTCTGGGCTTAGTTGAGTGTTTAATTGCTAGCTTGGATAGTATATCTACATTTCACAGCAGTGTTTAATTGTGAGTCAGGCATAATGTTCATGAGTTGCTCCACAACAACTGGGAGAAACTCATCAGGTCTTGATTGTTTTTGGTTCTTAGATACCTACAGCCCTGCATTTACAAACAGAAAGAAAAACTGCAAGTACCAGAATGCAAGGAAAACGTACCATTGATACAGTCAACATGTTTATCATTTATTTATTTATTTATTTATGTATGTACAGAGAGTTTTTGGGAAGTCAAAAGCAGTCAGGCCTAACTTAGAGACAATGTGTAAAGTATTTATGCAGCACACAAACAATAATAAGGTGAGAAAACAACCCAAGAATAATCCCAAACCAAATAAAGAAATATAGAGTAAATTTTAATACCTAAAATGACACCATAACAACAACAATCTAATCAGATGAACTAGAGATATTCAATGTAAAGTTTTTAAGTGAAAATAGTACCTAAAAGCACAAAGCACCACTCACTGTCATCTGGTTGCGCAAGATCAGGGGAAAGTCACAAGTTTAGGCTGACTACGATGGAGTGTGGGTCAGATACAGGGACCAGGTTATTCCAGCTAAAAATGTTACCTTTTAAGTCCGGCACAAAGAGTTCCATTTGCGTTGGAGGAGGCTGCAAGGAGGAGGCTGAGAATCACAGAGGATCATTGCTATAGCACAAAGAGTTGCTGGTCATTGCTGGACATCGCTCTCGGCATGAAGAACAGGTCTCACCGGAACTTCGCGTTGGCGGTCATCGCCGGCTGCAGAGTCTTGGTGTGAATGGGCCCAAACTTCAGGATGTTCACATTTTCTCTTAGCAGGAGCTCTCCCTGATGCCACCCAAGTCTCCAGGACTTGGGGGGGGGGGTGGGGGCGCACCTCTTGGGGATCAGAACTCACTTCAGCAGAGGCCAGCAGGGAAGCCTCTTAAGCTCGTTGTGTCCCAGTAGATCACACAGGAGGTAAGCCAACTGACCCTTAGAGTCACTCTGGGTAGCCTAGGGTGAAGGCATGTAGGTCCATTCTTCTTCCTCAGACAGCAAAGAAGTCCTTCAAACAACAGGGCTGTCCTCTGGCAGCATGGCAGTCCTTCTTCTGTAACTTCTAGAAGTCCAATATTTCTACCTAGCGCCAGCCTTTGTTTGATGGTACTCCAGTGGCGGCTCCTCCGCTAAGGCGGAGGAGCGCCGCCCCACTGAACAAAAGGAAAAATTAAATGATAAGAACTATTGTTATTATCACTTTATTTTTCCTATATACTTCAGTGGCTCTCGGGCTGAGTGGGACTGGCGGAGTAGGGAGAGGAGTGGTTTTCACTCCTGAGGGGCGCACAACTGCTTGGCCGGCCCGCTTGGGCCGGCCAAACAGTCCTGCGCACTTTGCATCTTCCCCACCAGGTTGCATTACACAGCCTGGTGAGGAACATGCAAACCCTCCCAGTCCCTTTGTGAGCGCCGATCCACTGCGCTCAGACCAATCACAACGCTGCATTGCAGTGTTGTGATTGGCTATGGGGAGGTGGGAGGGCAGGGGCTTCCTGCTGCTGGCCGGAAGTGCAGAAAGATGTTGAAGGGAGGGAGGACGAAGGAGAGGTGGTGGCCATTTTAGGTAAGTGTTTTTTTTGTTTTCTTTTTTTGTCCCACCCACCCCCGCCCCACCACCCGGGTCCAGTAGCTGGGGGACTCCCTGCCTTACCCTCACATCTGGTTCTGGAAAGTTCTTCCCCTTCTCCTGTCAAGGCTCCAAACTGTCTGTGGATTAGAAAAGGCAGGGCAGGTCTGGTGTCAGGTTCCTTTGTGTGTACAAGAGGCAAAGCCCTTTGAAGTGTATGCGGGGCTGTGTACAGCCCCTCCTCAGTCATCCCGCCAGAATGACACAACCTCTCCACATCTAAGCTCCCTCTGTGTTACTGTCTGTAAGCAATACACAAACCTCAATAGCATAGCCATTCAGAAGGCACAAATGATTGGGACAAGAAATTGCCAACTTCTTAAATGTGGCATTTTCAGAATTGTAACTTAAATTACAATTTATTTGAGTGTAAATAATATATCTCTATTTGCGCTCAATACAAAGTTAACACTTTTTAAATGTAATAAGGTAACTCACTGTTAGTCAATGGGAGAGATCGGCCTTATAACAGTGAACAACCTTTTTAGGAGTTTTTCACCGCCAGGACATGTAAAACTTATGTACACATGTCCTACTTTTCAAATTTAAGGCACCATGCCCTGTAAGCCTATAGGGCCTGCCTCAGGGGTGAATTATAAGTATTAAGAAGGAAGGTTTTAGACATTGGGTCTCTAGTTGGCAGAGGTTTGTAGATAAATAGATAATATTTATCAGAGTACAACAAGACCAAAACAACAAAAATCCAATACGTAGAAGATGAAATATGAATTTTAAAGATTAAATCCCAAAACAGTGCTTAGAAGTTAATAGCACTAAAAGGTTACTTGAGGTTGCGCTGGACAGGGGTAAATCCAAAGTTCAAGCTGATCGCGATGCAGGGCAAGCCGGCTGTCGGACCCATGCAGGATCCGCTGAAAAAGTACCTTGGATGGAGCCAAGCGTCATCGTCGAGAGTCCGATGTGCTGGTCCCGATTCACGCAATCGGGTCAATGCGTTGAAGTTGAGCTTCGCAGCTGGGACCTTGGATCGGCGCTGTATAGTTGTTGAACCTCGCAATAAGGACCTTGGATCGGCGCTGCGTTGTCATCGAACCTCGCACTCGGGTCCATCATCGTCGTCAAGCCGCTCATTGATGTCTTCGGATTGGAACTGCGTCGGTGTCGAAGGGCACTGCATCAGTTCCGATCAGCGCAGTGGTGACAATGCAGCGATTTTGTAGCAAATCAGCTGCAGGGCCAACCTCTGAGGCCCAGGACTGGAGGGGGCACCTCAGGAAAGGGTAGGACTCACAGATGGCAGAGTACAGCAGCACCAGCAGAATTGCAAGACGTTTTTATGACCCTGAGATTTCAGAAAGCAGGAGGCAAGCCAGCAAGCTCTTGGAGTCACTCTGGGTTCAAGTGAGATGGTTTCAGTCCTTGTCCTCAGCAGGGCAGAGACCAGCAGGTAGCAGGGGCAGATCACCACAGCAGTGAAGCAGTCCCTTTGAACAGTCAGTCAAGCAGAGTGGCAATCCTTGTAGCACAGCAGTCCTTACCTCTGGCAGAGTTCTTCACAGGTCCAGTAGTGTACTGATTTGGTAGGGTCAGAGCCCCAGTACTTATACCTAAATGAGCCTTTGAAGTGGGGGTGACTTCAAAGCAGCTCTTAGAAGTGCACAGGTCCCCTTTCATTTCAGCCCTGTATGCCAGGCTATCTCCAGGGGATAATCAGTCCTTTGTGTGGGGAACGGACACAGCCTATTCAGATGTAAGTGTCAGCTCCTTCTCCCCCTTCCTGCCCAGGAAGGCTATCAGAATGGAGAGGAATGCAGATGAGTTCTCTGTCGCATCCACCCTTCCCTTGTTTGTGGCTATCTACAGGAAATGCAAAGTGTAGCTGTCTCTCCGCCAAGACGTGTATTGGAGACAGGCTGCAGGCACACAAAGCTAAGTTACGAGCAAAGAAATGTCCACTTTCTAAAAGCGGCAGTTCTAAAATAGTAATGTCAAATCCAACTTTACCACTAAAAAGGCTTTATCATTACTGTTCCACAGATATGAAACATGATTTAGCTAATCCTTTCTAATCCGGAATCCCCAATGCAAACCTATGAGAGGAGTAGGCCTCACAGTAGTGAAAAACTAATTTAGCTGTTTGTCACTACCAGGACATGTAAAACTTAAACGTACACGTCCTACCTTTTAGTTACACAGCACCCTGCCCATAGGGCTACCTAGGGCCTACTTTAATTTTTACCTATGTGTAATAAAAGGGGAATTTAAGGCTTGGCAAGTGGTTTTAAATGTCAAGTCAAAGTGGCAGTAAACTGCACCCACAAGCCTTGCAATGGCAGGCCTGAGTCAAGTTTGAAAAGCTACTTGTGTGGGTGGCACAACCAATGCGGCAGGCCCACTAGTAGCATTTGAATTACAGGCCCTCGGTATATGGTATACTACTTTACAAGGGACTTATAGGTAAACTAAATATGCCAATCGGGTATACACCAATGTCACCACTTTTAGGGGAGAAGCACATGCACTTTAGCACTGGTTAGCAGAGGTAAAGCGCTCAGAGTCCTAAGGCCAACAAAAATAAACAGCAAAAAGTGGAGGTAAGGAGGCAAAACGTTGAGGGAAGACCACCCAAAGGATGACAGGTCTAACAGAAGCTTTACTCCTGACAAAAGGTCAACTTTGCCAGGCCAAAATGACAACTTAATACTGCACTACAGGCTGTAATGGCAGTCCTGAGAGGTGTTTTTAAAGTGCTACTGTTTTGGGTGGTACAATGAGTGCTGCAGGCCCGCTAGTAGCATTTAATTTATAGGCACTGGTTTCCTACAGTGCCATTTACTAGGGACTTACAAGGAAAATAAAGGTGTTAATTAGGTGTATGCCAATTTTACCATGTTTGAAGGTGAGAGCCCAGATACTTTAGCACTGGTTAGTAGTGGTAAAGTGCACAGAATCCTAAAGCCAAAAAAATGAATCCTGCAAACAGCATTGGAGAAGGCAAAACATATGGAAGAATATCATGCCAAAGATATCAGGTCTAACACATATAGTTTCTAAAGTTATGTGATGACAGTTGCTAACATAGTACCTGCAGCTTTGACACACTCTCAGTCACTGCACCCTCTGTGTTACACCTGGCATCCTTGGCATGGTTTCCCCTGTCATTTTGCCTCTACATCCTGTATTTTTTGACTGTGTGCCGGACTTAATTTTTACTGGTTTATGTACTCTGGGCACTTTACCACTGCTGATCAGTGCTAAAGTGCAAGTGCTCTCTGTGTAAATTGTGATTATTATTGGTTATCCATGATTGGTATTTTTGATTTACTGGTAAGTTCCTAGTAGAGTGCACTGTGTGTGCCCAGGGCCTGTAAATCAAATGCTACTAATGGGCCTGCAGCACTGGTTGTGCCACCCATATTTGTAGCCCTGTAACCTTGTCTCTGACCTGCCATTGCAGTGTCTCTGAGTGCAGTTTTAAACTCCCATGTCGACCTGGCAAGTGCACCCACTTGCCAGGCCCAAGGCTTCCCTTTTCTTACAAATAAGACACCCCTAAGGTAGGCCCAAGGTAGCCCCATGGGCAGGGTGCACTGTATGTGAAAGGTAGGACATGTACTGGTGTGTTTTACAAGTCCTGAAAGTGAAATACTGGCAATTTCGTTTTTTAATATTGCAAGGACTATCTCTCCCATAGGTTATCATTGGAGCTGCCTTGTAACATCTTACAAGTGTAACTTTCAATTGGGAAAAGATGGAGATTTGGAGTTTAGGTTCCCTGAACTCAGGATTTAAAAATACATCTTCTAGTATAGGTGGTTTTTAAATTGTGTGTTTGCAAATGCCACTTTTAGAAAGTGGGTATTTTTTTGCTCTACCATCCTGTGCCTCTGCCTGCCTGTGGAATCAATGTCTGGTTTAGACTGACAGCTGGGTTGTTTGTGCATTCACTCTAGACAGTCACACAAAAGGAGCTGAGGTGTGTCCTACATATCCTGATGGCCCGTCACTAGTGGTGGGAGGAGTTGTCACTGACACCTCAATAGGGCTGTGTCTGGCCTCTCACAATGCTGTCTCCACCCCCTTGTAGTGTGTCTGAAGCCAAGGCAAGGCAGGATCTTGTGTACAACGAAGACTTTCCTTTGAAGTATGCCTACTTCCAAGGCCAAACGGGTAGAAGTATTGGACCTACAACCCCACATATTTAGAACACTTCTGGATGGAGGACTCTGCCAAGAAGAAGAGCTGAAGTGCTGTCAGGAGTACTGGCACTTTGCCATGTGTTGCTTTGCTGTGCTGGCCAGCAGTTGCTCCTTCTGTCTGTGGGCAGTGAAAGAACTGAACTTTGCTTTCTTGTATCCTGCTTTTCCAAGGTTCTCGAAGGGCGTGTGTATGCTTGCTTCCTGTTGGAAGTCTCAGGGCCATCAAAGTCTAAAGGGGCCTTCCAGTGAAAGGAAACACATCTAGTTCTTATGAGCTTACCCAACCTAAGTCACCAACAAAAGATTACAGGATGTCCCTTAATATAACTATGTCTGATTGGGTTTTAGACTTTTCTTGACATTGTCCATTAGATGAGCCATTCTAAACATTGCACATCTGACTTGCACAATTAATTGGCACCAACAATGCTATATTTTCACTTCCACCAAATGAAGGGGGTGTTGCTTCAAGGGTGCTCAGCTACAAAAGCTCTTTCTAACATAACCACTAGAGACCACTGCAGTGACCTCAGATGCACCATTTTCCCCAAGTGTCACCGCCATGTTTACAGACTTTGTCATTTTCATTTCACTTGATTAAGAACCATTTCAACGTATTTATTCAGTATTACGCAAGACACACTGCTGTTGTGTCACTGCAAATGTCAAAGTGTTCTTTCACTGACTTGAAGTCACAAGCGTGTGAACCATCGTAGATACACCTCATGAGTTACGTCAGAGTAGAGGACAACTGTAGTTGTTGTACCCAGTTCAAAAGCTGCATACGTTCAAGAACACAATAAAAATGCATATTTACATCATGTAATACACTTTACCAGCGTGGCCTGAATGGACGCTATATAAATAGACATTTATGCAAATGTGGGCACTGCCCCTCCTGACGGGCATGACCTCTGCATCTGCTGAATTTGCCATTGTCAATACTGCACCTGTCCAGCCAGTGCATTCAAGCAGTGCACTATAATGCTCTGGTCTTCAATATCCAAATGTAATCTGACGAAATATGCCAAATGAACATTAATAAGACTACAAACCTCACTGAACGCCTAAAGCAAATCCCCAAATGCAGTTTTACGTGTGCATGATGATCCGCCATATTATCTTGGAGAGGATTGTGACATTTGATTGAAGTTCAAAGTTTTCCCTATAGATGCAGATGTCAAATAAGTTCACTTGCAAAAAGGCCTTCGCTCCTGGCTCTTCTCACACTGGGAATGAAGTAATATTCCTTAATGAGCGCAATAAGTTACCAAATGGCCTTTAAAGAAACTAATTGCGCGCGAAGCCCTCGAGCAGTGACTTGGCAGTGTTAGCCAGCTGACTTTTAATGGAACGGCATACCTGCGCGCGACCCTCTGGCTGTGAAACGCAGTTTGATACGCTTCATAAAGCTAGTAGGCACCTTTTTGTCAGGTTTGGTGTTGACTCAAAATATGCATGTTAATTCTTAAAGGCCCGGAAACATAAACCTACTCTAAGGAGAATAAAAACACTTTTTTATTGAGTAATATGCTTATTTAAAAAAAAAAAAAAAAAACAAGGAACAAATGTCTCACAGCTTTATCGAGTATTAATGTGCTAAAATATTAACATCAACAGGAAGTAAGGAATCTGGTGAAATGAGGTGAATTCAAACAACCCTCACGTGATGAAGCAGTAGCAGCGTTCAGACCTCAGCTGAATATGTGGACAGCTCAGCAAGTGGATCAATCCACAACGAGAAGATCATAGGGGTGTGGAGAGATGGGTGGGCTCATGTATAAACAGAAGTGCCTCTTTGTGGATATACAAAGACTGCAGGTTCAACTTGACACCCAGCCTCAGCCTGACTGGGCGGCCATGACACTTCATGAAGTCTCAGGTATATGATCCCTGTGCCCAATTAATATGGTGGTGACATCCTTCACTATGAATCATAACGTCAACCTATTTTGCACTCCCTTAATTCATATAGCATATTTTACATTGTGCATGATGTTCTTGGACACCAACTGGGCAGAATAACAAAGCCATCCACAGAAATATGCAGACGTTTACATGCCGAAGCCTGCCCAGTAAAGAAAGTGCAAAAGGCTTTTACTGTGACCATGGACACCAACCTAAAATAGTGCACTATGCCCTGCGGTAGATGTGCAATTGGTGTCAGAGTTAGTACAATTTCCAGGGTGATGTTTTGATATCATGTCACACCAGTCCCCAGTAGGAAGCATTGAAAAGAATAGATGTAATGGGAAGAACAACGAGCCTTCATTTCCTTCAATGACCTGGAACATATTGTTGCAAAATACACTGCTACTTTCCTGGTTAGGTTAGGATTGGCGAGCATCACCCCCCACCCTGCACTTATGTGGCCCCAAGTGAGAGGTGCCAGTCTGTAAAGCATCCAGGAATACACAAAAATAATGTTAAAAATCATGTACATGTCATGCAGAGAGATTTGTCTTGAACATTCATTGACTATGTCAACTGTTGTCGTAAGCCAGTTCCCCGGTGAAGAAGCATGCGTTTGCAATTGCACTTTGTGTGTCTCAAGAGTTGTGAGTCTGTAACAATGATAGGCCTCACGGGTAGTTGATCGAGAATAGTATTTATTGTAAGCCACATCTAATCACCTCAGCCTCCTTCCTCCAGCTCCGCCAATCTCCCACTTTAAATTTTCAACATTCTCCAATAGCAACAAGTGGTAGGAACACTGGAGGAACAAAGGTTCCATCACATAGACCTAACTAGGCTCATATTGTAAATGCAGGATACTACACATCTCCCTCCTAATACTAACACGGTTTACAGGTTATAAAAACGAACACATTACTGCATTTAACTTTATAGGTAGAAATACCTAAAACAGCTTGTAATGACTGTTGAACACCATGCAATAAAACAAAATATATACAGTCTACTCACTGGAGTAGTCTACTCATTGTTGACATCTAAACCTATTCACATCCATATCTAGGTTTGGTATGATGCCTTTCACTTCTCCAGTTATTTAAATCTAGACATAGTCACACAAGTATCCAGGTTTGGTGCTGTGAGAAGTTGGCCTGGTATATGCTGTCCACTAATTAAAGTGGGCACCTTGCACCAGTCCAAACAACCCTTATGGTGATTTTAAGAGGTCAAAGATAACCTTAGAAAGCTATCCAAGTGGTAGCTGTGGAGAGCAGCCTTCAGGCTTAGTCTTGAAGGAATTTTAAGCAGCTTGTTTTACCAGAATGCAACCTTATAGTATTGGTTAAATGAAAGCAGAACCACACAGTAGTTATAAAAATATGTATTTATTAATATAACACACTCTAAGTATGACACAGTATCTTCTACGCGAAGATACTCACAAAGCACACAATACTGTAACACAGAAACAATAGTAAATAGCACTAATACACAGCGGGCTCCAGTGGGAGACCAAACATATACTAAAATAGTGGTATAAGAACCACGACTCGAGTCAAGACAGTATCTAGAGCATGTAGAATCGCTGGGACCCCAAGGAACCACCCAAGGTGAGTAAGTAGGGACCCCATGGAGGACGGGTGCAGTGTGGGAACACGACCGCGTGCACCGTACAATTCTATGGGAGAGTCGCGGTTGCAGTTTTAAAGTTTAAGGACCCTTCTAAGTGGACTTCGAAGAAACCCTGTGGAACTTAGGAGATTGGAGAGCCACCCCACCTGTGGATACTGTAGTACCAGTGTTACCTATCCGAGGGAAGCCGGGTGCATAGGTCTGAAGTGGTGTCGGAAACCGCCGTCGATCTCTATGGAGGACTTCGAAGAACAGCCACTGCTGGGAAGAAGAAAAGTGTCCGTTGGAATCTAAAGGTGGATTCTTGGTGAAGAGTACCTGAAAGCAGAGGGGACAGAGTCTTGGTCACTCAGGAGTGACCAGGGGCTCGGTAGACGAATGCCCACCGATGTCGGGTGCTTCAGGTGCATTGAGGGGGTTCTTGACTCTGCAGCCACAGGGACTAGGAGATGTCGAGGATGACCAGGAGCTGGATGCAAGCTGTCCCATGAAGGATGTCGAGTGATGAGGGGTCGGTGTCCGGCTGGAGCACCAAAAAGTCTTGGCAGCGGCAACCCACGCAGAAGATCAAGGAAGCTTACGGTTCGGACCAGCAAGGTCCAGGAGACTCACCAAACACAGGGGAGTCAGGGCAGGCCTGGAGCAACCAGGGGAGTCCAAGAAATGCAGTGTTGACCCTCAAGAGGACCCACAGGCCGGAGGCACATAAGTCGCAAGGGGACCTCGAGCAGATTCACAAAGCAACAGCCCACGGAGCACTCAGTGCGAGGAGGCCGGAGTTCTTTGTAGGAAATGGTGCCAGAGGTTGGGGCTTATCGGAGCCCAGTGCACTTGTTTTGGAAACACCAACAAGCATATGTACTTGCAAAAATACGCGGTGCACATTGGTACGGGTATTGCAGCCCCCACAAGGGATTCTGACCTCAAACTTGGTAAGAGGGCAGCTCGGACCCCGAGGAACTTGGAAACTCTCCTCCTGTGTTGCTGGAGCCTTCGGAGTCTGTAGGAGCTCAGGAGCAGCAGACCAGTCAGTTGAGATGTGGTGCCTGCGGTTGCAAGGGAGATATCTTCAGTTTTCCTTGATGCTCCACAGGTCCTACACGGAACCTGTATGGTGCACGGGCACAGATGATGCTTCAGACTGAGAGGGAGACGAAGTCGGGCCCAAACGAAGTCCTGCGAAGTCCAGAGTGTCCAGACGGTCGAAGTTCAATGGTTTCTGGTTCAGAATCTTGTCCACGTCCAATCTAGGGTCCTACAGCTAGGTAAGCCCTTTTGTACCCACCGGAGAGGGTTGGACAGATTCAGAGGGCCCTCCCAGGGGAGGGTCTAGACAGTGGGGAGGTTACTCCCATGTCCTTTGTCCAGTTTCGCACCAGAGCAGGAGCCAACGGCTCCCAGGACTGGTTTGAATTGGACTATGCACAGGGTCACCAAATGTGCCCCTCATGCAGACTTTCGGTCGCTGGCAAGCGCACCCACCCAGGCCTAATACACTAAATCCTGTCTGGGAGGTGGTCACACCTCCCTGTGACAGGATGCCTATTGTTCTGCCTTCCCCTGCTCAAGCTTGGCTCAGCAGCAGGAGGGCAGAAATGTGTCTCTGGTCGGCAGCAACCATTTTGGGCTGCCCGGGACTAGAAGGCTGGTACCGGGAACACCAGGGACCTCACAAAGCTTGTTTCTGAGGGGTGGAATCATACCTCCCAAACCAGTTACCGGTGTGGGGGAATGATTCCACAATGTTTGACACCAAACACGATAGGGTTACTTTCAGCCGTTTTAGAGTTGGTCATCACGAGGTCGCATAATGCCACTCTATATGTCTTAAATGGCTGTAGCACTAACAACCCGGGAGAATGGACTCCGTAGGCTGCAGGGGTGTCCTGCTCATGCAGTGGCACCCTCTCACTCAGAACCAAGCACCCTGCCTTCAGGATTGTCAAGACCTGCTATAGGGGTGACTAATAGGTTTTAATTGTAGTCTACCTTAGATATAGTAAACCTATATCTTAAGTAAGTGGTGCATGCACCAGCTTACAAAGGCTGCAATGGCAGGCCTGTAGGTTCCATTTTGCATGGCCTCTCATGGGTGGCATAATACATGCTACAGCCCATGGGAGGCCTCTGGGGTACCTATGCCCTGGGTACATGGGTACCATATACTAGGGACTAACAAGGGTACCCCAGTATCCAATCTGGAGTGTACCTAAGTACATCACATAACAGTTTAGGGAGAAAGCAGATAAACTGGGGTCCTGATTAGCAGGATCCCAGTCAGACTATTCCCAAACCAGCTTAGCACCAGGCAAAAAGTGGGGGTACACATGCAGGAGGATCCTACCTTCCTACAGGTGCGATGCCTTACACTTCTCCTCTTGTTTACCTCAGTCTCATTGGAACTATTCTGTTTGAAACCAACCACCTCCCCACTTTCAATTTCTCCACATTTTGATACTCTTGGTACCCTATTGAGGTTCAACACCCTATGATCTTGAATCTTGATAGCATTCTTACAGACTTTAGCTACATTCATGGGAGATAAAAACATGGACTTTTGAGCAGAAGATCCTTTACCTTGATATATAATTCTCACCATGTCCCCAACTTTTATTCTTGTCTTTCTAACAGCTCTGCGTATATCATATCTCTCTTTGTTGACAAATATTTTCCTCAATTACATCTCATCTTTCTCTTTCTTACAACAAGTGGTTTTAATGTTTATCCAAGAAGGACAAACTGATGTACATGCTTTCTTTTTCTGAAACAATTCAAAGGGGTTTTTTCCTGTCATAGTGTGTGGGGGTAAGTCAACAATTTATAGCCTTTTAAAAAATGTCTTTCTTCCAACACATCTGATTAGCCAATGCTCTCTGGATGGTTTCCTTCAACCCACAGTTGATTCTTTCAACCATTCCATTAGCTTCTGGGTGGTACAGTGCCATCTTCTTATGTATTATGCCCCTATCACTTAGAAACGTCCCCATGTCTTTGGACACAAATTAGACCCCATTGTCTGACAACAACATGAAGGGAAAACCTTCTTGTCCAAAAATGTGTTCTAGGAACTTATTGATATCCCTAGTTTCTATACAGTTATTGATCTCCACCTCAGGCCACCTAGAATACATATCAATTAGCACAATTACATATTTGTCACTAGTGGACACCCTTATGGGACCTAAAATATCTAAGGCAACTTCCATTGGCTGTACTCTTGACTTCAATCCCTTATAATCCCTTATAACACTTTACACACTCCATGCACTCCCTCACTGTTCTTTCAGTTAGAATGTCCATCCCAGGCCACCAGTACATCTGTCTAGATCTTTCTATTGTTTTTGAGATACCCGGATACCTATCATGAGTAAATTCCACAAGATGCCCTCTTACATTGCTAGAGAGAATTAGCCTGGTACCGCTTAACAATACACCATTCCGGTATGCCAGTTCTGACCTCACCAACCAATATGGTTTTAAAACTTCATTTGTCTTTGAGTAACCCTTCCAGTTTCCTACAACTTCCTTAATCACAGACTGCAATTTAATGTCTTTACCAAGCTCTTCAATCCACTCTTCTTCTATAATTACACTATCCCTGATCAGAGAAACAACAAAATCATTATCCTCATCAATTACATCTTCATCTTCTGAATCCTCCGTCACAATCCTTTTCACTAGACGTGAGCAGCAATCTGCAAGATTATTCTTCACACCTGGTACATAATTAGGGCTCCCAGTTTCATGGAATTTATTTTTTTGTCATTTCCGTCTGTATTTATCCATATTTATTTTTTGTCAACTTTATCTATAATTATCCATATTTATTATGGGTTTTGTGAAAAAGTAAAGCTGAAACTGGTATATTTCCACATTTATTTAACCAATAAATAAGCAGTCATACTTCAATGCCTGCCAGGTTTCAGTGATATGAACACCCGCAGAAGATAAATCAATGCACTTATATGAAAATATGCACATTTCAGTATCAGCCTTGTGCATAGCTACTGCTGTTTAAACCTCTTTACTAAAATTCCTTTCTTTTTTAACCCCCTTACCTATTAGTCCACACAGATATTGGCCTGGCAGTCATGGCAAAGTGTATTTAGAATCACTCAAAAAGCACCCAATTTCCGTTTTATCCACATTTAAAAATAAATACAGACAAGAAAATAAATGGTTTTCTGTCTGTATTTATCTGTAAAAATCAGTAAAACTGGAAAACAGGGAGTTTTATACATAATCCACATTAAAACGAAACTACTGAAGCGATACCACCCACTTCGTTATCCTGGATGAGATATTATCAATGCCTTTCTTCTCAAAGATCTCTTTGAGTGGTTTGTGATTGGTCTTGACTTAAAAATCGCAACCCCATACAAACTTCCTCAGTTTGCGCACTGCCCAAAATATAGTTTGGGCCTTTTTCTCAATCACATAATTTTGAAAATGCCCCTTTTTAGGGTGCTTTCCCTTGACTTTTTGCTTTTGTCACTCCTGGTATTTTGCTGGCTTATGTGCTAGCCTTAGGACTTTAAGCATCTTTGACACTGCCATTCAGTGCCAAAGCGCTGTGCTTGTCATATACATACTGGTGATTGAAGTATACATGATTGGCTGACTTGGGTTGGCTGCAAGTCCCTTGCCTAGGGGTAAGACATATACCTGGGGCATCTAACTTAAATGCTCCTCCGTGGGCCTGCAGCATTGGTTGTGCCACTCACTGAGGTATTTCTTCAAACGTGCCACATGTTTGCCCTGGCGGGGTCTGTGTGTGCAGGTTACTGTTACTCGACTTGGCATTTAAGAAAGCTACTTGCCAAGGTTCTGCATGTCTCTCGCTACATCGGAGTACTCCCACGGGGCAGGGTGTGGTGTCGGGAAGAGGCAGGGCATGGGCGCGGGTGCGCTACATGCATTGGTAGTGAATGGCACCGGATGGTGTGTTCGATATGGTGGGGCCTGCTTCTCAAATTGTTTAAACTGGGGGCCAGTGGAAAGGCTATTGAGCAATATTTCCTACGTGCAGGAGAGTAGCAGTATAGTGTTTGATGTTGATGAGTTAGTAATGGTAAATCGCCGTTCACACGAGTGGATTCAACATTACTAATGTGGAAATGCCACTTTGGGAAAGTGGGCATTTCTGTACTTGTGGCTCTGTGTGTCTGTCAGCCTGCCTGAAATCCATATCTGGGTGCTGAGGGGGCAGCTACATCTCTGCATTCCTGATAGAAGGCCATAAACTAGGGGCTAAAGGTAAACTGCAGACCTCTGACTCTGAGGAGCCTTCCTGCCTGGGACAGCTACAAGGGGGTAGAATTGGCATCTGCATTACAAGGAGCAAGGTCTTGGCCACCCTAAAGATATTGATCAAGCCTCCCAGGGTAGGATGGCAGACAGGACAAAATTTAGAGAGGGCCTGTGCATTTCAAAGGTGGCTTTTTGAACTGATCTCATCTTCAAAGGCCATTGTGGGTATACCTACTGGCGCTCTGCCCTCAGGAGTTAGAGACGCTTATGAGATTGGAATCATACTACCCTGGTTAGACGCTAGGACATCGACAAGAGGAACCATTGGAGCATGAGGGACTATAACTGGATTATCCGCAGACGTGTGGTGTCCTGAGACTTGTGCTCCAGGAAGAGGACTATCACTTGGTGGATTTTGCCATCTTTCGTTGTCCGGATACCTAAGCACTCTCCAAGAGCCAGTTGGCTGGCCTCATGTCCACGAGATCCCAGGGACAGAAAGGATCTCCCCATTTCCACAGAGTTTGGCTGAAATGGGTGGAAGTGATCGTCAGTTGGGACAAGGACCGTCCTACGTATGCCGTAATCATACTGTGCAGAGGAGTGTGCTCGTAAATATAGCGGCCCACCTGGGGTGCCGGAATGTCAGGAGTTCGAGGAGTGCTGGGGAAGTTTGACAAGTCTGAGGGACCCGTGCTTGCAACAGGAAACCTGTGCTAGCTCGCACTCCGTAGCGTGTGATGCCCAATGGGTGTTAGGGGATGTTTGCTGAGTCTGCGGAACCCAAGCTGGAAGCCTAGACTGTCTCTGACCTCCAGATCCGGAGGACGACAGTGCCTGACATTGTGGCCTCCGTCCGAGGTCGCCTGCTCCCCCTACCCGGAGCCATGCCACAAGGTACTCTGTTGAGAATTTCGTGGCTGGACCCGAGGGGTCTCGTTGTGCCTTGTGTGCACCCACGGCTGGTTGCCTGGAGCAACTGCAGCTCGCACCACCGCCTGAGAATAAACAGTTCTCAAATTTGGAAGTGTGCTAGCTTCCGGTGTCACAGGCTTATGCCTACGGTGGGGATAGTGATGCCGCACTTAAGAAGGCCTAATCTAGAGGGACAAACCCAAGTAACTGTTTCCTTCCACAGGTCCCGATAATCTAATAAAAGTGTTGCCAGCGGGTGCAACATGTATTGTTGGCTGGTGTAGTTTAAGCAGGTGAGGAGCTGGGTCACGAGGCATATTCAAAACCTGTGATTTCTTGACCATTACAACTGTACGGGGTATGCGATATTGGGACTGTTGTGTTCTATGCTAATCTATTAGTGGGAAAGTGGAATATCTCCGAACAGCCTGCATATACATTTCTGTCGCTTTTGATGTGGGAGGGATTGCTTGGATCGTGAACGCCTCAGGGAAGTATGCACATGGGTTTATGTTGCTTACGAGGCTGAGGGGATAACGGGGCAGGTGAACACCTATGACTAGTACATATATGTTCATGTCATTCTGCTGCTAATGGGTGAGTTAGACAATTGCATATAACTGTAAAGCATATATCCAATGTCTATGTCGTTTTGATTTCAATGTGTGTGCAATACAGAGACCAGTGTTTTATATATACGGTGTGGAGTCTATTTCTGGTGTACTCAGTGTGTTGCGAGGGTGGTGTTGTGCCAATACTTTACACTTTGACCCTGAGGATAAGCTTGACTGCTCTGAGCCAAGCTTCCCAAGGGTGAACACGGATTGTTGGACAAGTATATTGTGCTCATCCTATCCAGGATGGTGGATTCTGTCTGGCTTCGATGCATCCCAGCCAGCCAGAAACCGCTGGGTCTAACACAGAATAATTGAGTTCTGCCCCCATTAAGCTCATTGAAATAAATGAAATTGTACGCTCTATGCCCTCCTGTTCTTGCAGCAGTACTGCTCCCAGATAACAGGAACTCACATAAGCTCATTGAAATAAATGAAATTGTACGCTCTATGCCCTCCTGTTCTTGCAGCAGTACTGCTCCCAGATAACAGGAACTCACATATGTCATGATTATAGTGGAACTTTTCAGAGATGCTGCCCCTGATAAACATGCTTTCACCAATTTGAACTCTTTCTCACAATCAGAGTCCAATGTGAACACCAGGCCCTTTTTTAATAACCGCCTTATGTTCTGGGTTTTTGTCTGCAAATCTTGGAATGAATTTGCTACAATATTCTGACATGCCTAAACATTTAACTACCTCCTCCTTGCAAGTCGGAGAGGCCAAGTTATTTATGGTATCAACCAATTCTATTTTTAACTCAATCTCTGCAGATGTAATTTTATGACCTAGATAGTCAATTTCAGAAAGATCAAATTTACACTTCTGTTCCTTTAATGTTAAACCTTTCTCATTCAACACACTTAAAAACTTTTCTCACACATTGATTGTGCTCATCCACACTACTCCAAAAAATCAAGATGTCATCCTGATAGACTTTTTTGCCATCTACACCTCTAAAAATACTTTCCATCATTCTCTGAAAGACAGCCGCCATGGAGATTAGCCCATAGAGCATTCTGAGAAATGTATATGTTCCAAAAGGGGTAATAAATGCTGTCAACTCCTGCGAATCTCTATGTAACCTTATCGGGTGGTAAGCAGGATTGAGGTCAATGGACGAAAAACACTTTACACCTTCAAGTAAAGACAACATTTCAGAGATATTGGGCAAGGAATAATGATCTACTATAACACTCTTGTTGAGCTCCCTTAAGTCAATGCACAGTTTAGCCTCTCCATATGCTTTCTGCGCCTTGACCACAGGAGCAAGCTATTCAATGGCTTCAACCTCTCCTATGAATCCATTCACCTTTACATTTTCAAGCTCTTCTCTCATTTTCTCTTTTACTTTGATCGGAACACCTCTTGCTTTGCTCACAACAGGTGAAGCACCCCTTTTTATCTTTAGACTCTATACACTCCCTTTCAAATAGCCCAATCCACCTTTGAATACCCCCGGGAATTCTTTACCATAGTCTGGTTTCTCTACACTTATTTGACGTAAACTCTGTTTTTGACACCCATCCATATCCTTTTTTATTTCCTTACGTCTTACCAAAGGACTTTCATTAGGATCTAAATGCACACTCAGTTCTTTCTGGTGAAACCAACTGATTAACGAATCACCTCTTACAGAAACATAAATCTTCCCAGCAGTATATCTGTCCTAAGATTTGATACAACCCATGAAGTATCCCAGTAACTTAATATGTTCCCCTCCATACACTTTTGGACAGATGCCCAGTTGATGATGGTTCACCTTGCCCTTCAACTCACTAAGATAAACCTCCTGGGTAATAAGTGTGATTTTGGCACCTGATTCAAATAGCATGCGTACCTGTACGTTCACTATAAGTACATTTTTAAAAGGCCCAGCATCACCCACTTCCATAACTTGTAAAACATTTCTTCTTCCTCACTAGATTCCTGGTACATTATCTGCTGATTTTTTTTAATTTACACTCCTACAACACTTAGACAGATGACCTTTGCGCCCACATTTCTTGCAAGTGGCCTTCTACCCAAAGCACTCCTTGTTGCTAGATACATGTCCCTATTCCCCACACATGTAACATGTGCCTTAAAATTTCTTAATGCTGTTCCCAATACTACAATGTTCCTTTCCTAACTTCGGTTGTACTCGTTGTTCTTCTCCTTTCTTCAAGGCTTGAACAACCTTCACATTCTTTTCTTTACCGTCATTACTTTCTACTTTCTTTAGTACCTCTACAAATGCCATACTGTGTTTGCAAGTTTTTGCCATTATGAGCACCTCATTGAGAGATGGATTGTCTTTCTGCCAACACATTTTCTCAGCTTTTTCTAGGTTACAACCCAACATAAATTGGTCTCTCAACCATTCCTCACAATTACCACCAAAATGACATGTTGAGGCTAATTGCTTCAACACAGTGCTGTATTCCTCCACTGTTTCACCTATCCTTTGTACACGTTTACCAAAATGATAGCTTTTTAACACATTCAATACTTTAGGCAATAAAAATGTAAATCTAGTTTCTTATTCATTTAAGTTACATGCCTCGTCCATTGTTAAATCAGGCAAATGCTCAAAGATTTCCTGACCTACAGTGTAGCAGAAAAGTTTTTCCTTTCTGAACTCAAGGACGTACCGCATACACGTGCATATTTTGCAAAAGCATTATTCCATTTATGCCATTTCAAAGGTGGTTCACCAGGATGTAATATAAAAAATGGGGAAGGAGATACATTCTGCATAATGAATCCCACCCTTGTTGCCAATGTAACAATGATAGGCCTTACAGGCAGTTGATAGAGAATAGTCTTTATTGTAAGCCACATCTGTTCACCTTAGCCTCCTTCTTCCAGCTCCTCCATCCTTCCGTCCACCTCCCACTTTCAAATATCAACATTCTTCCATAGCAACAAGTGGTAAAAATACTGAACTAACTAGGCTCATATTGCAAATGCAGGATACTACAGAGTCCCTTTCCAAACAATGGCAAAGAAACAGGGTCCATGGAGGAGTTCTAAATGATCCCAGTGCCTTAGTAGATATGCAGTTCATCCAATTCATTCAGCTTACAAATGCTGACTCTGAAGCCAGTTACAGGCAAGGTTATATTGGAACAAAGGCGGCATTGGTCATTGCCAGTGGGAGGTAAACAAAACTTGTCATAAATAAAACAAATAAGATATGTCTATAGCTTTGAAACACTTTCTTTAACTACTTCAACTCATAATATTCAGTGAAAAGCAGACTTTATGGGAAGAAACACAGTTTAAGAAAATATTCTTTCTTTCTCACCACTGTGCTCCCATGGACTCACAAAAACATCTTAAAGAGGAATATTATCTTGGGACAAAAACAACATCGATTCCCTCAAAATTCCCTGTGAAGGCTTCTTCTCCTGACAGTAGGCACATAGCTTATGAAGTTGTTGTTTAGCTTCAACAGAGATCCATGCGAACACAGTGTTTTTCAGTACAGTATGTGCATAGTAAGGCAGCTCAAAATGAAACTTGAGATTGTGTTGTAGAGCCTACCTATTCCAGCCTGGCCAATGATCCAAGACAGTCGAATGAAAAGCATCACACCCCAGATATTCAACATGCACCTCACCTGCGATTGAGGTAAAAGAAATATGACAAAAAACATTAGAACTCTGCTTCAGCAATGGCAACTCCTGACGCATGATGGTTTTTAATGATCTAGTGGCCTGTTCAAATCAAAGCTATGCAAGAATTGTTGTGAACTCACCAGTACTCCCTTTATCCACCCAAATTTCACAAAACCTCCTTTTTCCTCTTCTTCGATGATGTTCGCCTCTTCATCGGTTGGGAGACCATCTCCATTGGCCACAGAGCCGGGACTCACTGCCACATTCTAAATTAAAAAGAAGAAAATACAAATATCAAAATTGTGTTTTTTGTTTAACCACACATGCACGCCAATTTTGTTTACCATCTTTATGCAGTGACAAAAATATTCGACCAGCCTTCGTTGTAAGAGCAATATATCGTTTGAAAAAATTATCCTTTTAATTACTTTATGTGACAGTCATGCTAAAGTCAAAATTCTTGGCACAAATAAGAAGTGTTCTTATCTGGCAACCAGCACTGACAGAATATGAATCCCTAGAGTAGGGGCTTAGGACAAAATTCCACAACTGTAGTTAAAGAATGCCAATACTACATAGAGCATGCTTCACACATGACATTCTTCAGACACCGAACATGAGATCTAATGGCTCACATAACAAGCGTATCTTTTTCCTTCAATAGGCTTGAGGCCTTTAATTCACTTGCATTGCCAGCTGCCATTCCAATAGTACAGGATGACTAAAAAAAAGACTTTTTGATAAAATGTCAAGCACAATTATTGTCAGATTTATTCCCTGGTCAATTTTCTGAATAAGTTCACAGGACATGTTAGGTGTGCAGACATTTTTCTATTTACTTTGGTGCATCATAAATCATTTTTCATGCACTTTTTGATCTATGAACGAATATCAATTTACTTTTACATCTTTACATAGATTGAGAGAGTTTTATATCTGTTGGGAAATCTATCCTGGCATCATGGTATCTTATGGCTTTAGATAGCTTGAGAGAACTTTACATAGATGGAGGAAGCTTTACATACGTTGGCAAACATGACATAGTTTAGGGGAGGTTTACATAGGTTGTAAAAACCTTTCATGGTTTGCAATAGCTTTACATTATCTGAAAAAGAACTTGCGAGAGAGCAGTGCCAGGGACCATAGAGTTAAACATGGAGGCAAGGGGAGGGCAGGTTGCCTGGAGCCCAAACCCAAGATCTGCATAACACAGAGCTACGGTGACTAGCCAGGCTGCCGAAAAGTCTACAAATGTGGTGTTAAACCTCAAGGATCTTGCTGAGGACAGTAGAAACAGAGGGGCACACTTAGCACTGTTGTAAACCCCTGGCGAGGACTCAGAGTCTGGGTGCACCAAGGGGAGAGAGGCCCAAGACTAAGATAAGGCTGTGCTGTGACAGAGTTGAGCAGATCGATGGGGGAATTGACAGAGTAGTGGTGAGGCAGTAGTGAACCTTGATGATAACAAAATTGGATAACCAATGATTACCAAGGAGGTGGAGAGCAGGGCCGGCGGAGTTTGCGATATCAGTTGAAGTTTCTGTACCAGGAACCCCAGACAAGCAATGAGGATTAGTGAGGAGATCCTGCCCATGACTGCTTCTGCTTCTGGAGTGTTGCAGTGGTGGTTGTGTGTGTGAGCCGAGGAAACAGAGGAATGCCAACTGAAAGGAGGGGAGCTCAGGCGGCATCCAAGTTGGAGATCAACAGACGGGGACAAAGGCCATGCTGAACCTGGCCTGGAGGTGAGTGAAGACTGCTTTGGAAGGGTACATTATTGACGTCCTCAGCTTAGGCCTGGTGTGCTGTTATCAGTTCCTGCCTTGACCTCCTGTGCTCCAGTTCCTACCACAGACCAGACATGAGAAATCAGGAGCCAAATGAGTAGGTCCTTCTAACTGGTGTAGTGAAATGAGCTCATGGAGATCTCTATGGATGGAGCCATCAATAAATCAAGTTGAGAACAGTGAAGCAGCTCTAAGTGACCCTGTAGCGGGGCAGTGTTGTATGGTCAGGAACCAGGGAGCCCTGCTGCCCATTTTCTGTCGTCCTATGCAGCAAGAAGTACAGCCTGAGAATTGTTATACGTGGGTGCTGATTTTGCATTCCCCGCTCTCTCTACTGCTTGCAACTCTCTGAAACTCAGTGATGTAGCAAGACTGGATAAAAAGGCAATGGCATAGAAGAGTTCCTGTTCCTGCTAAGGCACCCTGATCCTGGAAAAGGCATAACTGCTTTCAGACATGGGAGTACTGATGGTCTTTGTCTGTCTTAGCAGGACCGAATTCCTGAATGTTAATCAGATATTGCCTTTGAAAGGGCCACAAATGCTGGAAGAGTGAGGCTGGGCGCCCTTACACTCTGGCATTTGGCCATAGGTTTGCAATAAACTTGAAAAGATGAAGCTAAAGAAGCATGACGTGCCCTTATATAAGGCAGATGTGATAGTCTGTTAGAGGTATTCAGAAGGAATACAAAAAGGCTCTAATAGAGGAAATGAAAGGTGTGCAAAAACGTTTTGCCCTTGAATATTGAACAGATTAGCACCAGGTCATTCGAGACAGAGGAAAAGCTACAGAAACTAGAAAAAAACACCAAACGCATGGAGCCAATAATGCTCAGTGCAGATGAATGCATTGAACTGCTAATCGTGTGAATGGGGATTGGAGAATAGAACTTGAATCAAGAAAACCTGGATTTGGAATGTGAGTGATGGTGCGGAGGATATCAATATCCTAGAATATGTATCACTCATCTTCACTGAGTGCTTAATATGAAAAAGGATGAAAAGGATGACACTGAATAAGTCCATAGAGTGGGCTCTAGGAGGGTTAGCCAAAATCGAAGACTAAATGATGTTCTTGCAAAGATTACTTAATTTCCATAGAAAATACTAAGAGAAGCTCAAAGACATCTATGTTAGTCTTTCCAGTCTGATAGAATCATTCTCCTTTAATAACTGGACGAAATGTGCTTTTAAAAATAAAGGAGCTCAAACCTATCACAGATGTTTTGAATAAGTGATCTATTAGGTTTAGGTGTTCATTTCCTTATGGTATTGCCTTTGACATAGACCTCACTTTGGAGGAGAAGGGTATAAAAGTGTTGCAGGCTGATGAAGATAGGGATTCAATTGACTCATCAATATTTTGGAAGGCTCGCTGAAGATCCAAGTAGTCTTCAAATATCAAAAGGACGAAGACATTTGAGGAACAGGTGAACAAAATCACTTAATGAGGTCACAGGGGTGAAGATCAGTGTGGAACCCTGGGGTAAGCGGCACCTATTCCGGGGACCATGGACCCATATGGACTCTAACCATTATTTTCTGTCAATCATAAGCATTTTGAGCTAAATAACTATGTAAAGGTGGTTCCTCCTAAGAGGATAATAGTTAATCGAGTCACAGTAATACTTACTTGAAGTCTAATGTATTGCCTCCCAGTGTTTTTGATATATCTTTTAAAAGAATCAATAAAAATATGTTTTAAAAAAATCATTAGATTTAAAAAAATTATCTTAGTCAGATTGCTATTTCAGGATGGTGTATGTGTGAATGAGCACACACATTGCATTAAAACACGCTCTGACCTGAACTAGCAATCAGCTTCTGATTAAAAACACTTTTAAACTGCTTAGAAAATCACAAGCCTCTGCACACCTAGAGAGCCAGTATTTTAACTATTAAGTGATATATGCAGGTATACACAGGTAGACTGAGGTTTCCAGGCTGCACATTCTCTCAGAAGCTGCTTTACATGAACAGCCCACTTATGGACTCAAATCATCTACACTTACTGTAAGGAAAAGGGAGAATGCCTGCATTTATTAGCATAGCTGAAAGACTTCCAAAGGCAGAGTACCACCATTAAGCAGCATTTACTGTAACATAATGAGCACCTAGTCTTCTGGCTTGTGTGCAATTGCTGTCTTTGTTACATTTGTACAATGACGTTGCATGGTCTTCAACGTGGTCCATATCAAGTTTGATTCCTAATCTGTGTTTGTTAGAGGAAAATGTTGCTCCAGTTACTTCGGTCCCACGACTTCTGCTGAGAGCTCTGATTTCACATGATTCCCTATTAATTTGTGAATATGACCTGGGTCGTATACCATTGTGTAATCACTCTCTTATTTAAACATGCAGTTGCAGACTAAAGTAGATGTGGTGAGCCTATTTAGTGTGCACTTAAGTGTTTATGTGTATGTTAGACTTGGCCCTCTTTCCAGGTTTATCCCCAAACCATTTACTTCCTATTTCTCTGACCCTATTTTTGTTGGCTATAGGATTCTGGGCACTTTACCACTGCTGATCAGTGCTAAATTGCATATGCTCTCTACGTAAATTGTGATTATGATTGGTTATCCATGATTGGCATATTTGATTTACTGGAAGCCCCTAGTAAAGTGCACTGAGTGTGCCAGGGCCTGTAAATACAATACTACTAGTGGGCTTACAGCACTGGTTGTGCCACCCACATGAGTAGACCTGTAAATGTGTCTCAGACCTACCACTGTAGTGTCTGCGCACACAGTTTTAAACTGCCATGTTGCCTTGGCAAGTGCACCCACTTACCAGGCCCAAATCATCACTCTCCTTACATGTAAGGCACCCCTAAGGTAGGCCCAGGGTACCCCCCTGGGCAGGGTACACTGTATGAGAAAGGTAGGACATGTACTGGTGTGTGTGACATGTCCTGATAGTGAGATACTGTGTATTTATTTTTTCATTATTGAAAGGCTATCTGTCCCATAGGCTAACATGGGAGTTGCTTTGTAACATCTTACAAGTATAACTTTTCATTGGGACAAGATGAAAATGGAGTTTAGGTTCTCTGAACTCAGAATTAAAAACACACCTTTTGGTAAAGGTAGTTTTTAACTTGTGCCTTTGAAAATGCCACTTTCAGAAAGTGGGCGTTTTCTTGCTTTATCATTCAGTGTGCCTCTGACTGTTTGTGTATTCAGTGTCTGGGTTTGGATTGACAGGAGCTGGGGATGTGCATTCACTCTAGACAGTCACAAGGGGGGTTGAGGTGTGTCCTGCCTTGCCTGGGTGACTCATCGCTGGCCTAAATAGACCTGTTCTGCATTTAGAGTGATGGGAGGAGTTTCGCTCACACCTGAATAGGTTGTGTCTCCTTTTTACAGTGCTGTCTCTGCCACCTGTGTCCATGCTGCACCAGGGAGGACAGGACTGGTTTGGACTGGGTTAAGAGACTCTTGCCACAAAGAGAACAATGACAAAATAGGGCATAAGTATTGGACCTAAAACCCCAGGACTTTAGATCACTTCAAGAAACAAAAGGACCCTGCCCAGAAGAAGAGCGGAAGGACTGTGTAAGGAGCGCTACCTTTTTTGTGTGAAAGGTAGGTTGGCCTGCAGTTGCTGCTTCTTTTTGTGGTGGAGGAAAAGGACTGAGTCTTTTTGCCCTGCTGTGGTATCCTGCTCGGTAGGAATCTCCAAGGGCTTGTATGAGCTTGCCTCCTGTTGGAAGTCTCAGGGAGATAAAATACTTAAGGGAAGCTCCTTCCTGGATCTAAAAGGACCCTGCCTGGAAGGAGAGCTGGAGAACTGTGTGAGGAGCACTGCTCCTGATGTGTGTGGGGTGGGATGGCCTGCAGTTGCTGCTCCTGGCTGGAGCAGGCAAAGGACTGGACTGTTCTTCACCCTTTGTAAAGAAAAGTGCATGGTGAGCGCTTTATTTTTGGCTTTTTCAAAGCGCGTAGGGAGCGCTGGATTTCTCTACCCCAGCTACAGGAACAAACCACAACCAGGGCATGGTGAGCGCTGCTATTCCTATGTGGTTTGTTTGGTAAAAACAGAAGCGCCGGCCACAAGGCAAAGACCGCCCTCTGGGGGCCCCGTCTGCATGGAAGCTTGGCCGGAGCTCTGACAGGTTGCCGTGGCAACCGGGATCGCGAAGCGAGGAAATGCATGGGATTGCAATTCTCTGTTTATTTCAAAATATACCTGGTGCTGTTGGGAAAACACCTTGCTGGCGTGAGTAGCAGTGCAAAGAAAAGCCTCTACTGTTGCCGAGCAACCAACAGGAATAGCCGACGTCGACACGGCCGCCCAGCCAAGCCAGCCGGTAACGCAGAGAGGAGTCAGTGGTGCAGGGCGCTCCCCGTGTGATGGAGAAGGAGCCCAGCCCTCTTCACCCCAGCCACACAGGGCCGGCATGCTGACGCCTAGCTGACTGGTGCCTCACGTTCCCGCCATTGAGACCAATGAGGAGCTCCCCGTGCAGCAGGTGGGAGTCCACTGGGGGCTGTGTCGATGTGAGGACAGGGCCGGAGCAAGCAGCTGCACTTCCCTAAGTTTACATATGCTGGAGGCTGAGTGAGGTCTCCCGCACTCCCCGCAGAGTGTGCGCCCTACCCTCGAGACTTAGCGGGAGGGGGTACTGGAGGGTTGTAATTGCCTCCCCGGCCCGAGGGGCCATAGTTGAAGCTAGAGCAGTTTGGTTTCAGCACAAAGGCAATTACTGGAGCTATTGGTGTGGGTGGTCAGGGGGCCTTCCCACCTATGAGTCGGGGGAAATTACCATACTATGTGTATGAAAAGCCCAGAAGCGCTGTGCTCTATGCATTTATGATGATACTGGTTGTTACCTTGTAATGTTTGGTGATGTATGCACAGGGATGGTATAAGGTGGTGTGTTTATGATGGTGGAATAACCTGTGCAACTTATTAGTATGGCTTCAGTCTATGTGTTTTATATACCTGTTATGTTTATAACAATTGCCTGGTTGGGAAAGTGATTATGATCTATGTGATGTCGTGACAATTGCCTTATGCCAAAGTGATTTAGGATCTATGTGATATTATGACAATTGCCTAGTATCAAAGTGATTTATGTGATTGTGGTCTTTGTGTTTTATATTCAATAAATTAGTTATTTTTATATACTACTGCGTGGAGTCTCTTTTGTGGTGTATTTTGTGTGTCACTGGTGTGTGTGTGTGCTTTACACATTGCCTATGGGATTCTACCAAGGGGTTAGCAGGGGTTATCGTGGATGTGTAACTCCCTTACCCTGACTAGAGTAGTGGGTTCTGCCTGGCTTAGGTGCATACCCTAGCCAACCAGAAACCCCATTTCTAACAATGTATGTATCATTGTTGACGTTTCAATCAAAGAAGTGGCTTGGCGGTCCCTAGCTCCCTGGAGTGTTCTAATGGGAGCCACGCAAGTCAAAAGGTTAAGAAGCACTGGTGTAAATGATTGAAACTGGAGAGATCCTATGATGGAGGTTGCATTGTGCTCATTGTGACTGATGACGTAGACCTCCCTTGCAATAGATGGTAAGGTCATCTAGAGACTGTGGTATATGGAAGAGGGCTTGCGATGATGTATTGAGCGGTAAGTGAACAGGGCCCAGGACAAAAACCTTCAGGGACCTTGAGCTTTATATAGACATTTCTTTGTTTCTTAAGTAGGGGTTTATTTGTTGATGGTGGTAACATTGGTTATGGCACTTTGATAAGGGTATTACGGGGAACGGAGAGGCATAATAAACACGGATTTCCCAACTTTCATATTATTTATAAACTCAATATTGTGACTGACATGGAGAGTGGCTCATTAGAATTAGATTGTGGGGACTGGTGGGTCTGTTGGGTTTTTTGGGGATTAGGACGGGTTTGTCTACACTACAGAGGGAGGGAAAGTGGTATGTGACTCTAATGCAGTTTACTATGGTTTTATGTGTTCTGATTTTATATGAGGGGAGCTGATCCGATGTTAAAAGGGATACATTTGGATGAAGTGCTGTGAATGAGGGTATTGATGCTAAATGTGAGGGTATTGAATTTATAGAGGTTGAAGGCGCTAAAGGCATTGTTAAATATGTGAGTCGACCGATGACAGTGGATTACAGAAACACGTTTTCTGAAGGGTGACAGGGCATGTTTTTTCTAGCATGATATTAAATGGATTTTTAAGCCATGACTAAATGAAAAACTTGTTCTGTGTGACCCTGCTCATAAGCACAGTTTGATGAAGGCTAAAGCAGTGATAGGTAGACAATAGATTACATGGGCACAAGTACTCAGTTGGGAGCATGATGGATTCTTGCACACATTGTGTCAGGTAGTGTCTGTATTTGCTGTGGGCAAGGTGATGGTTGCTGGAGAGTGTAATCTGGTGTTGAACCCAGACATGGATATATAGGGAGTGGTGCCACCTCGGCCAGAGTGGGGTCGCAGGATCATATGTACTTCTTTCAATCAATCAGGGATTTATAGAGCACACTACTCACCCGTGAGGGTCTCAAGGCGCGGGGTTTGGGCAGCTCCGAGGTCATCCGAAGAGCCAGGTCTTGAGGTCCTTTATGAATATTTGCAGTGTAGAGCTTCGTCTGATGCTGAGGGGGAGTTAGTTCCAGGTCTTGGCCATGATGTAGGAGAAGGATCTGGCCCCCGTTCTGGCTCTGTGGATGTGTGGGACCTTGGCAAGGGCTAAGTCGGTGGAGCAGAGGTTTCTCTTGGGGGCGTGGAAGAAGATTCTTTCATTGAGGTATTGGGGTCCGGTGTTGTGGAGAGCTTTGTAGGCGTGTGTGATCAGTTTGAAGGTTATTCTCTTTTTGGCAGGGAGCCAGTGGAGGTCGCGGAGGTGCTGGGTGATGTGGTCTTGTTGTGGAATGCCGAGGACGAGTCTGGCTGCGGCGTTCGGGACGGTCTAGAGTTTGTGAAGGAATGTTTTGTTGATTCCGGCGTAGAGCGCATTTCCGTAGTTCAGCCTGCTGGTGATGAGTGCGTGGGTGATGGTCTTCCTGGAGTCAGGGGGGATCCATTTGAAGGTCTTACGGAGTATGCGGAGGGTGTTGAAGCAAGTGGTGGACATGGCATTAATCTGGTGGTTCATGGTGAGTGAGGAGTCGAGTATGATGCGGAGGTTGCGGGCGTGGTCCGTGGGAGTGGGGGAATTTCTGAGGGCAGGGGGCCACCAGCTGTTGTCCCATGCAGAGGGGGTGGGTCCCAGGATGAGGACTTCCGTTTTCTCCGAGTTGAGCTTCAGGCAGCTGCTGCTCATCCATGATGCGACGTCCTTCATTCCTTCCTGGAAACTGTGCCTGGTGATGTCAGGTTCCTTAGTGAGGGAGAGGATGAGCTGGGTGTCATCGGCGTAAGATACTATGTTGAGTCCGTATTTTCTGACGATGGTTGCGAGGGGGGCCATGTAGATGTTGAATAGCTTGGGGCTGAGGGAGGATCCTTGGGGTACTCTGCATCTGATCTCAGTGTGTTCAGAGAGGAAGGAGGTTCTTTGAGGACCTAGGCCTGAGGAATGTATGGAGGAGTATGCATGAGGGCGCATTTGATTGCACATTCCATTGACACATGAATTGATCCAACCTTGAAAAAGATTACATTATGAACTCTGATGGATTGCTCAGTTCTGTAAGAGAAGCGAAAAAAGGTGTGATCATGGTATGTCTAGGCATTAGTGATACTGGATTTCAACGTTAATACCCACAGTAATAGTAGTTAGAGATTCAGGAGACATTTACTGTTTTTTTTCTGCCATCAGAATGGAATTATGTAAGAATATAAAGGATTACCTAGCTATTACTGGATCGGAAGAAGTGAGGACTGCAATGGTGTAGATGTCCTAAAGGCTGATGCACATTTATATCCTTAGCTTTGGCAGGAAAAGGGAGAGATGAATCATGAGTTGGAAATTAGAAGAGGATCTTTAGGGGCGATGAATGCTACTAAAGCGATAGCCCTATCAGGATATGTGAAGAGCACGCAGACAATGCACCTAGTGAAAAAACAACAATTGATGGACAGAATGCAGAACAATGTCAGACATTCACCCCAGTACAGAGATCTGGGCCTAAATCCATCGTTTTTTTGCTCATCATGCCAATCCAGTTTGAACCTAGCCATATGCAAATCAGTCTTGACCCTGTGCCCAATGGGAACAGTCCAGCCCGAACTACCAGGCCAGGTCATCCCTGGACTGGAAACAAGCATCCTAGGACCGGTTTCGGGGTTTCACCCCTCTTCAGCCAGGATAGCTTGACTCCAGTGGCATGGAGAGCACGGGACCCACGTCTGGGCATACCCGTCCCACTCGGGGTGACAAATGCAAAAACAACAATTGATGGACAGAATGCAAAACAATGTCATACATTCACCCCAGTACAGAGATCTGGGCCTAAATCAATTGTTTTTTTGCTCATCATGCCATTCCAGTTTGAACCCAGCCATATGCAAATCAGTCTTGACCCTGTGCCCAATGGGAACAGTCCAGCCCGAACTGCCAGGCCAGGTCCTCCCTGGACTGGAAACAAGCATCCTAGGACCGGTTTCGGGGTTTCACCCCTCTTCAGCCAGGATAGCTTGACTCCAGTGGCATGGAGAGCACGGGACCCAGTTCTGGGCATACCCGTCCCACTCGGGGTGACAAATGCAAAAATAACAATTGATGGACAGAATGCAGAACAATGTCATACATTCACCCCAGTACAGAGATCTGGGCCTAAATCCATCGTTTTTTTGCTCACCATGACATTCCAGTTTGAACCCAGCCATATGCAAATCAGTCTTGACCCTGTGCCCAATGGGAACAGTCCAGCCCGAACTGCCAGGCCAGGTCCTCCCTGGACTGGAAACAAGCATCCTAGGACCGGTTTCGGGGTTTCACCCCTCTTCAACAAGGATAGCTTGACTCCAGTGGCATGGAAAACTTTGTTCGCCCTAAGTTGGCAGGGTATGCCCAGACGTGGGTCCCTTGCTCACTTTGCCACTGGATTCAAGCTAGCCTGGCTGATGAGGGCTGTTAGCCCGAAACCGGTCCCAGGATGCTTGATTCCGGTCCAGGGAAGACATGGCTTGGCAGTTCGGTCTGGACTGTTCCCATGAGGCACAGGGGCAAGACTGATTTGCATATAGCTGTGTCTGAACTGGGGTGGCAAAGTGAGCTAATGAATGATGATGGATTTAACCCAGATCTGTGACTGGGGGTGAGGGTTTGGAAAGTTTCAGCACTCCGTCCATCATCTCCTTGTGTTTGCTTTGTTCGCCCTAAGTTTGCAGGGAATGCCCAGACGTGGGTCCCTTGCTCACTTTGCCACTGGATTCAAGCTAGCCTGGCTTATGAGGGCTGTTAGCCCGAAACCGGTCCCAGGATGCTTGATTCCGGTCCAGGGAAGACATAGCTTGGCAGTTCGGTCTGGACTGTTCCCATGAGGCACAGGGTCAAGACTGATTTGCATATAGCTGTGTCTGAACTGGGGTGGGAAAGTGAGTTAAAGAATGATGATGGATTCAACCCAGATCTGTGACTGGGGGTGAGTGTTTAAAAAGTTTCAGCACTCCGTCCATCATCTCCTTGTGTTTGCTTTGTTCGCTCTAAGTTGGCAGGGTATGCCCAGATGTGGGTCCCTTGCTCACTTTGCCACTGGATTCAAGCTAGCCTGGCTGATGAGGGCTGTTAGCCTGAAACCGGTCCCAGGATGCTTGATTCTGGTCCAGGGAAGACATGGCTTGGCAGTTCGGTCTGGACTGTTCCCATGAGGCACAGTGTCAAGACTGTCTTGCATATAGCTGTGTCTGAACTGGGGTGGCAAAGTGAGCTAAAGAATGATGATGGATTCAACCCAGATCTGTGACTGGGGGTGAGTGTTTGAAAAGTTTCAGCACTCCGTCCATCATCTCCTTGTGTTTGCTTTGTTCGCCCTAAGTTGGCAGGGTATGCCCAGACGTGGGTCCCTTGCTCACTTTGCCACTGGAATCAAGCTAGCCTGGCTGATGAGGGCTGTTAGCCCGAAACTTGTCCCAGGATGCTTGATTCCGGTCCAGGGAAGACATGGCTTGGCAGTTCGGTCTGGACTGTTCCCATGATGCACAGGGTCAAGACTGATTTGCATATAGCTGTGTCTGAACTGGGGTGGCAAAGTGAGCGAAAGAATGATGATGGATTCAACCCAGATCTGTGACTGGGGGTGAGTGTTTGAAAAGTTTAAGCACTCCGTCCATCATCTCCTTGCAGTAGCGGCCCGTGGTGGGAGTGCTGCCAGACGCTGACGTGGGGCGGGGGAGGGGTAAGGTGGGGGGTAGTAAACTATGGATTACGGCCGATTAGAGGTAAGTAAACATATAAATAAATAACACGAATTTCGTTGCGCGCCTGCATTGCCAAATGCACTACTGCTACTGTCTCCTTGTGTTTGCAATGCACCTTGTGAATACATCTGTGATAGTGTTGTTTTTTTAATAAACAGATGTTTAATAAAACAGGGGTTAAAGTGGACAATCTTTTGGCCAGATAATTGATGACGAAAAATAAATAGTTCAAGAAATGCTGAAAATGTACCTCGTGATGAAACTAGAACTGCTGAAGACAGGAAAAGGCAGCTGCATTTGAGTCTTATTATTAGAAAATGCTGATGGGAAAGGTATCAAGCAATGTAAACAGATATTTCACAGTGCTGAACTCCTGATGGCAACAGAGTCTCAGGGACAGTGATCAGAGTACTGGTCACTCTGGATGAGGTTAGATATTCAGTTCAATATGTCTAATAAAGCTACCATCCCAGGCAGTTTTTCAGGAGAGATTTGAGTCAATCTTGAAATCAGTTCCAATAAAAATGTCAGGATACTGCCAGCCTGCTATCAGGCGACACTCCCGAGGACCATGTGGGGTCCTTCTTTTAGACCAAATCATAGCAGAACACTCTGCAGCACATTGCACCCCCTGCTCCAAATGTCACTCCAGAATTGGTTTCCCCACCACCATCATGATGCATTATAGTTCATGTAATGCCCTCTGTCAACGGACCTTGCCTAGATCACTTCCTGGAGGTGGAGCTTTGTTCAATATCTTGGTTCCTGTTTCCAATGGATATACTGACACATACATACATGCTTTTTAGACTATTCCATCTTTCTTCTCTGATCCTCACTCCATGCCTGGTTTCCCTGTTTCCTTTCTTGTGCCATGTGGCTTCTTCAGTCTTTCCGTCTCCAAGTGCCAGTACAGCCCTCCCTCCGTTGGTGGTGCCCTGATTCACACCACCAAGTCCATTTACTCACACCTGTTTCTCTCCCTGCACCTGTGTTACTTCCCTGATCTACCCGCAATTTTTTTATGAGAGCTCAATGCTTAGTGACTCACCCCCATCTTTACTGCTGATATTCTCTGCAAACCGGTGCTGTCTTGCTTTTCCACTACAAGACTTGCTTGAAATTTCTGTGCTCTTTGGTCATTCTTTATTACAGTTTTCCCATTACATGTATTGGTAGTTTAGCTTCTCTTTTCCTGTTCCTTGTTGCTAAAGCCTCGTCATCCCTGTTGCATTCCAGTGTAACTAGCTTTGTCTGCAATCTTCTAGTCCTGTCCATGTTTGGGTGCAGATTCCTTGTTCTGTGTTTCAGCTTTCCTTGATCTGAGTATTTCAAGTCCTGATTTTCTTTATTTAAATCTGGTCCTGCTGTTCCCTGTTTCTGTATTCAGTTCCACTTGCTCTATTCCCTTTGTCCTCCCTTGTGTTTATGTTGAAATCAGAGTAATTGTTACCAAAGGATGCTAGTGAGCTTTATGGCTTGGTGTCTCTTGCACAGAGCTCATTCAGCGCTTTTCTTCCAGAAGTGCTGCTGGGTGCCATCCAAGCCTTTTGGGCCGATTACGATGCGGCCCGGAAGGCTCCGACTGACGATCGGAGCCTTTGGGGCCACATTGTAATCGGCCCCTCGGTTTACTTTTCGACCGCCGCATTACAATGCTGGCAGTCAGAAACTATACTGGCCAGTCATTCCGGCTGGCTTCCGATGGGCTCAAGGAGCCCGTCGGCCAGTCGGAACCAGCTCGTAATCCCAAAGGGCAGGCCTTTTTCGCCCTTGGGATTACGATACATTGTTTCCGGCATGGTTTCCATGCTGGCCTGTCCAACATGGAAACCATGTGGAAAGCGTGTTTCGGGGCCTCCAGCAGGGCCCTCTTGTGTGTGCGACCTCCAGTTGGGGGCCAAGGGGGCACCTATGGTGACCCCCTGTTGATCCCTGCACCCCGTGGCAGGCACCTCGAGGTGCCTGCCATGGGGTGCAGGGATCAACAGCACCTCCCATTTCCCTATTGGAGCATGTATTACGGCCAGTTTATGGCCGTAATGCATGCTCTCATCAGGAATGTAGGAATGCGACCGAACAGTGTTCAGTCGCATCCTAATTAGGCGGCCGGGTGCGCCGACTAGAGGTCGGTCGGTCCCAGGACTGAGACGGTGTCGGGCTGCCTGACGTCGTAATTAGGCCCTTTGTGTGATTATCTTATCCTTGAATTCGTTTTTGAACTTTTTCCATTATTAAAAGATCATTTTCCACGGGGGAAACAAACTATCATTTATGTTGATTTGTCTGTTGTTCTTCTGCTTGTACTTTCTTATTGCCTTGCTACTGTTTAATTTACTGTATTTGAGTTATCTTCCTAGTTTTGTCTTTTGCAGGCATTACCAAGATCACGTTCAGCGTGCTGATCCCAGTCCATTCCAACCTGCTCCAGTTTTTAGCTTTTGTCCTGTCATTCTCTTTAAAGGTTTTCAGATACTTTCTTGTGTGTGCTAAACCCCTCCCTCTGATATACCTTGTTCATGATGAAAGCAAGCTCTTCCTGTTACTTAGTCTTGTTTTGGTCTCAGCTGGAGTCCTGACAGCAACAGAAGAATTACTACAAGTCTTAAAATGACAGAGAAACATTCACAAGGGCCCAATACTCCAGACAAAACAAACAATTTCAAAGAACAAATCAATAAAGCAACTAACTATCCAAAAGTGTTCTTCCATACCAACAAACATTGTCTCAAACATGAAACCCAATATTCTTGCATCTTCGAAATTTGCCACCAGAACTGTCAATTTTTTCAACCAAAAAATCTTTAATATACATGAATACCTAAAAAGGAAACACAACTTGACTGGACTTCTAAAACTCCACCAAAACCAATTAACAAATGGTCATCCTTCAACAAACTTGACTCCTTATTGTAAACCATCTCAAAATCTAAAGCTTAGCCCTATATTAATGCCCCAGTACCAGCCCGCTAAATAAAAATAGGTTTTCAAGACACTTCCCCTCTAATACTCAAAAATGTCAGTTCATCACTTGAAGAAGCCACATTCCCCTCTTCACTAAAATCGAGTCAGATTGCGCCCCTACTGAAGAACACAATACTGGCCATCTGGATTTCCAAAATAAAATACTAGAATCCAAATAGCCCTTCTTAGGAAAAATCCCTGAAAAGCTCTGTCACTAAGAGTGTCTAGTACACATATCTAAAAATAACCTCCAATATTCTTACCAATCAAGATACTGTCCAACATGGAAAATGGAAATGACTATTCTTGTAATAATGGAGGATGTACTCCAGAACTTTGGATAGAAGTGACTCATGGCTCCTGATCATGCCAGACCTTTCATCACAATTTGATACCATAAACCATGAAACCCTACTCACCCAGAATGGAAATTGAAGATAATGTGCAAAAATGGTTCTCCTTCTTGCTATCATCAAGATCGCAATTTGTTCAAATGGAATCATTTAGATTGCCTATTTTACCATGAACATATACAGGGCCCCAGGGCTCTACATTAACCCCTTATTCATTCAACCTATCCATGGTGCCTTTGAGGGCTACGGTCAAAGAAAGGGCTATTACACTCATCAGTATATAGATAATACTTGACATTATTTACAAATCGCTAGTTCATAGATTCTCTAAAGTCCGTCTTGGTAAAACTAACAGACTGGATAATCTTGTTTCAACTAAACCCATCTAAAAAAGAGTTCCTTTCCCTATATTCAAAAGATTTTCCTCTGCCAGTAAAATCTTGGTTTCATATACTCTACCCCTAGGAATTTCCCCCACTTTGCTCCCTTCAGCTCAAATTACTCTGATTTATCATGGTAGAAAATTGGGTTATTAGTTGTGTGCCCTGCACAAGTAATAGGCCTACAATTCTCCTTACTGGGAACCAAGCACTCCATTGTAGCGCTTGGTTCCCAGTAAGGAGAACCATTGTAGCGCTTGACTCTCTCAGGGCAGCGATATTGAGCAGTCTAAGGACTACTTAGGGGAGGTGGTGTGGGTTAGTAATCACTTGATCTTTCACCCATTTCTCATTTCAGGTCGGTTTTTACTAAGACCAAAGGATATTATACTCTTAGGTTTATCTAGATCAGGTTGTGATTGGGTATTTTTACAGACACACCAACACTAACCCAATCACTAAGGGCCTGATTATGTGTTTGGTGGTGCGGGAGCGGGACTACCACGCCGCGGCCCTGCTCCTGCACCGCCAAACCCGTAGCACTGCCTGCTAGATTATGACTTCTTTAGTCACTGGCGGGTGGTTCTTTGTCGTTCCCACAGCGGTGCCGATGAAATAGGCACAGCAATGGAAACATCAAAGACACTACCTGGACGGCATGGACTGGTGCTGTCCATGCCATGCAGGTACTAGGGTGCATGCACACAGGGGGCAGACCATGTGCCCCCCTGAATGCACCCTGTGGCTCAGAGGTAATAGGGGGCCATGTAGGGCCACCTTTGTTTCCTCTCGGCCACGGTTTTCATGGAGGGGGAACCGTCATGAAAACCGTGGCGGCAGGCATATTGCGGCTTCAAGACCGCCGCGCCACCGCCAGGTATCTGTGATCGGGGTCCAACTGCCCAACTTACAAAGGGGTGGTCAGACCACCGGTGTGGCAGTAGGTGGACTGCCACCGCCGCACCAGTGTCCAGACTCATAATCAAGCCCTGAGTAGATTAGGTCTCCGGTCCCTTGATCGATAACGACTTTCTATGGCAAGGAACATGTCGACCTTTTTACGGACAACTTTATGAGCTGGAGCGGACCATTAGTTCCGCATTCAGCTGCACACTGCTTTAAACTTGGACAAGAGGACCCATATATTAAAATTGCCAGCGTACCTCTTAGTTTATTTTAACTCACCTACACCAATATACACTCTGAGCACCTACACTCACACTTCACATACGGCAAGGAATCAAAAGATCTCCGGCAAAGAGCCTCCTCGAGGGGCCCGTAGGGCTTCGCAGCGCGGGCTCAACCTGGAGCTGCCCTATGATGAAGCATGACACCCATCTGGGTGTGTGAGGGCTCTTGCTCCTGAGCAATCGGATCCCCCGATCTTATTCCTCAGTTCACTACCCACCTTCTCCTAAAGGAACTGTGCACTCTTTTTGTAGACTATTGTTGTGAGTGCCTGGTCCCACCCGGGCACCCCACATGCCTCCATTTGTTAATAATGAAATGATTCTTGGGCCAGCCCCCGTCCCTGGCCCACCCTGGGGGTAAAGTGAGGAAACGCAGAGGAGCCCCACGCTCGTTTTTCCTCCTAAGGTCAAAGGTCGCAAATTTGAAAATGCCATAACTCTGGGCCCGTTTGGCCAATTTGGACGGCCTTGGGCTCACTGTAGTCTCGGTATTGACCTCTAGTCACCAGGAGCAGTTTTAACACACTTCCTCCCTTCCAAAGTGGTATAATCTACAGGAGCTGGTTCCACTGGCTCCCTGCGCCAGCTTTCCTCCTTGTCTTGGTCTCTGGATGCAGAAGTCCAGGGCATTCCCCTTACTGGCCCTCAGGGGATGCCAGGGGGGCAGCCTCACTGGCCTTGGGAAGACCCACTGGTCCTGCGATCAACTGGGTAGATTCCTTAGTCCTTTCTGGGCATCAGGGGGTTTCTCCTTCCAGTTGGCCATGGCAGTCCCAGGATCCAGCAACGAACTGAAGAAAAACACCAAGCAAGAGAGAGTCTCCCCCTTGTGCATGAATTTGTATAGGGAAGTAGAAGGTTCCAGAAGCCAGACACCCTTGGCCCTCACCTCTCCGCCCCTGTCCCAGGCCTCCTGCACTGCATGCTAGGACAGATCAAAATGGCATCATCCAGGAGTAGCTAGCCACATCACCTCTGGGGGCCACAGCTATGCCCCTCACTGACATCACTGCTAGGGCCTTTCTCACCAAGTTTTTAAAGGGGAGCCCCCTACTCTGTTGGCACAGCAGGGTGATAAAAAGCCTGAGCTCTGATCCTGTGCCGAGCTAGAGAGGTATGATAATTCTGGATGACCCATAATTTGTACAGATATCTTTGTGGAGCTTGCAGAGTTGATATTCACGCACAGATTACACCCCATTTCAATACGTTACTGATCTCTGTAGGCCAACGGGAAGCGAAACTGCACGCTAAGGCAGTTTTCCCCCCCATGTGGATAATAAAGTGTCACTACAGACAAAACAGTAAATCACACTGACTTTCCCTATTAAAGAACAATAACATTATAAGGTCTACCCCAGGTCAATATCTAACCCTGCAGAGTCCTCCCTGCGCCAGGCTACCTGTGAGCAGTTACTGGGCTACGCACAACAGTAGTCTCCTTGTGCAGCCCACACACACTTGCACAAGCGTATGTACACATGTTCACATGTAACCAGCCAATTGCCCCTTACCCTTGATGTGCAGCAGAGGCCTTATTTTAAAAGGCAGACACGGGTTGTAAACACTTGCAGTCCATTTGCCATGTGATTGCCATGGGTAAGACATGTAGTGTGACTCACCCACAGTAAAAAGTCCAAAACCAGGTGATCCCAAAAGCAAAAATATCTGGTGTATTGAATGGGTGGAACCCAATTGCAACAATCATCAATCAGGAATTAATTATGCAACCTAACTCTACTTCTTCAGGAAGCTCAAACTCACTATTCCACCAGCAAAGTTCAAAACAGTGGTGCCATCTATGATTCTTTCTTGACTTCTTGGTGGCAGTTCCATGCTAGCTGGTCTCCCAAAATCATCCATCACACCTTTTAGAGCCATCTTACACTCTACTCCATACCTTGTAAAGGAGAAAAAATGTCAGACAGTTTTTTTAGAGCTCTACTGGCTGGCATTTGATGCCTCAATTGACTTCAACATAGCCTGCCTCACACACAAGGCAATTCATATTGGTCTGTCCTCCTACCTAACTAGCATACTCAACACCACAGGAGACAGAGAAACACCAAAGGCAAACTGACACTATTTCTTGAAATCCCTTTGAAACAATGATCACAAACTCTCAACTAAGCATTCTCCTGTCAAGCTCCCAGAACTTGAAACAGCCCACCCTGAAGAACTCAGCGGCAAGTCAAACGTCTAGACCTTCTGTAATGTCCTAAAAACTCACCTATTCAGATTCCACCTGAAACCGGATAATTGAGGACCACCTCCTTTGTTACTGCCACAGCTCTTACTTGTTCTTGTCTTCTTACAATTTTCGGTTTATTCCCTCCAAATATAAGCTGATCCTCACTGTGTTGGTAGCTAGATATTTGTAGTCTGCTTTTTTATGTGAAACACTCCACTACCCATGCAGTGAGGTTTGCACTATACAAATACAATAATAATAATAATAATAATAATGTAAGGGACAAAGTACCCCCTGACGTACATGATAATAATATTGCAAGTCACCTCGAAGTTCCACAACCATATAAAGGAACTTGGTCTTTAGTCTAGTTCCTCTATATGGTTATGGTACTCCTCAGTGACTTTTAATATCCTTATAATGTAATAGATGGTCACACCATCACCTTTCCCACAAGCCACTTAAAACCTTGATGTGTAACTCTTTCATTTCATATGAAAGAGCGAGCATGTTTGCAAACATGAAGAATAAAAATACAACCTCTAGTTCAAAATTAAACACATAAAAACCTGTTAGATATTTGTTGCAAACAGATATTGAAAACAGTTCGATACAAGTCAGTTGTTAAAAATAAAATGCTGCAGAAGCTCGGAATGTGTAGGAACATGCAGATTCTAGCTTTTTCCTATGTACGGAGTACAAAGAATAAACATATTCTCTCTGCTTGTCATTGTAAGCTATTAAAATAGAGCAGAAGAAAGAAAATTTCAAGATGGCCGCGGGGACAGAGGTTTGAGTTCGAGCCCCTGGGGGTACAGAATCACTATTACGTGCAAATCCTAAGTGCCCCCCCTTACCGGGTGCCCCGCGAAGAATTGAGACTCACCAGATCGCAATCGTCGAGGAGGTGACCCGGAACCGCGTTGTTGAGCCCCACCGAAGGCACAGATCCGCACCTCGCTGCCTTAGCCTCGGAAGGATCGCCCAGGTGACGGACTCCACAACAGAAGGTCTGGGAAAACACCGCTGGGACTCACAAGAGCCCCACTGAGCCCTCAAACAACACCGGACACCGATCATTCTTACGATACAAGCGTGGAAAAAAAACTGAACTGATGCAAGACGCTGATGAAACAATGAGCCCCCTCGCGTCTGTAACTGCATAACCTCTCCAAGAGACCGAGTGATTCTCGCCAGTTCCGCCGACTACCCGAAAATTGGAGGTGTCAGGGTTCACTCTCCGGAACTCCGCAAGTATTCGCTACGAGACGAACCGACCCAATATCAGGAGACATGGGGCTCGCCACTGGAGTGCCTGATCCCAAAATGGCGCCCTTCAACACCCTTTAATCGCCCAACAATCTGAACAGTCCACCGCCATCACATTCCTTGCCCCCAGTAATCGCTTCATCTGGCCGAACCCCAAACAGAACGGGTAACTTATTAGCTCAGGTAAGAGCTTATATCCCGCAAGGAGAAAATCACGGCTAACACAGAAAGGGGTTACGTGCGGCCTGAACTCAACATGGCGTCCTACTAAGCACAATAAGAGCGCTCCAACCGTGATGCGGGCCCGCCAGCGCGCTGCCTGAACCAAAATGGCGCCCTCCTACACTCGCAATAAGCGCATCAATCGCTAACTCATCCCAAATAATCACCGGACGCATATCAGCGCGGGCGGCATCATGACTCCATAAGACGATAATCACGGCGGAATTAAAAAGGTCACCTCGCGGTATCAACGCCCCCCCTCTATATGTGACAACCCAATATCAACTCCGGTGAGCACCAAAATAAGGAAATCATATAGGGCATACTCACCGGGTCCAGGACACGGGAACCGTATATCCTCACTGACGCTCCGATCCAGGGACTATAAAAAACAGGCCAGGTGACATGAATGCCTGGCCTTAAAATGGCGGCAGGCAGTCACTAAAAAAATAAATAAATAAATCACCTATTGACATCCACAGCATCAGCAGGCACAGCCGGTATGTTCAGGTTGCCTGTCCCCTAGTAGACGCTTGCAGAACCCATACTGCCAGCTACAATAAAAAAAATTAAAAAAACAGCCTGAGAAGAGCTCTGAGTAGCCACCCTCCCTTCCAACTTGAACAAAATGGCACCCGTCACTTCAACCTCACCTTACTCTGACACATACAACCACCTAAAACCACACGGCCCAAACTCCTTCTCCATCACTTTCCCCCCTAACCTCTCCCCAAAAGCCAAAAAAAACTTCAAACACAGACTGATTAGACAACACCCTGAAACACTATTCGCGGACATTTACCACTGCTCCGCTAAAGGGCAGCTGAAAATGGACCTCATTTTCCATACAGAAAGACCGGAAAACTGGAACACCATTCTCAGATCACATCTCCTCATAACCAAAACAACTAACACCTCCCACAGCTGTAAACTGACGACCGCAATCCCCAACCGTCACATGCGGAGTGGCCACACCTTGGTGACCATATACTCAAATGGCACAGTCTTGATCCAAGCCAGCAATGACAACCTAGATGCATTTGACTCACTCTTCCCCTCGCTACGCAACGCCCCCTCTCACACACGTCACCCTAGCCTGAACAACCACCTACCCCCGGAGAAACTGACCAGCTGGATGCTCCCAAAATCCAATCCCGCACCCAGTGCCTACAACACTAACACCACCCCCCAAGACCGCTACCCCCACTCCGTCCCCCCCACACCTACCGCGCGCTCTTCATACCCCCTTTCCAACACTAACAAAAGGTATGGCACAAGTGAGGCTCCCCAACCCCATGATGACCGACACCTTCCCCCTACGGCCTCATTCTGCCTCCCTCAACAAGCAACCATCGCCGCCAACCCGCAATCAATGACACCCGGCTCCCTCTCACTACCCACACGTAAGATGAAGCCACCAAAATCTCGACGTGAATCCTCTCACCCCACGCCCATGACTACTCATAGAGACAACACTGACAACACGAACACCAAAAGCAACTATATCAATGACAAGCTTCCGCCTTCCCGGGACGTCCCCCCCCAGAACACCCCCATCCCTCCTACCGGGGAGATGGCGCTACGTCTCGCTCTGCTAGAAAGCCAGCTAAAAACGATATTACTAGGTCTCAATGGAATCATAACGAACCTCTCCTCACTCCAAGGGTCCAGCCAACGCCCGCATCTGACCCCCACCACTATCAACAATAAACGCCAAAGGCCATCCAGGGCTCCATGGCCCTGTTGGTACACAACCCCACTCCTAGTCCCGGAACAGAGACCCAAAAGAACAAGAGCTGCAATGTGCTCGTGCGAAGCTTTAGATCTTGCTTCCTCGTACGATACGCCCCCGACTGCCACCCCAAATCCACAGATCCAGGTCATCACTGGATTTAGAAGAGATCGCTCCCCACCCAGATCTCCAAGACCCCCAGCCTGCCTCACGAACATTCCTAGGGCCCCCACAACGATGAAACTCAAAAACGGAGGGACCACCACCAACTGCATGCTCATTAACTGCAGATCAGCCATCAAACACGCCACAGAGCTGGATGAAACCATCATTACCCATGTCATAGACATCACGTTCATCACCGAAACTTGGCTAAATGAGTTCTCCTCCCCAATCATGGACATGCTTGTGCCCCCAGGCTTTGCAATCATCAACAAAGACAGAAAAAATCAACGCGGAGGGGGCATAGCAATCATACATAAGAACACCATCTCCGTGACGGAAACTGAAGCCCTCAAGTACAACACTTTTGAAAGTCTAACCGCCAACATAAAGGCGAGGGAAAACAGAACACTATCCTGCCATCTCCTCTACCATCCGCCAGGCAACAACACTTCATTTGAAGAACACCTGTCAGATCTGATATCTAACTGCGCACTCCGAGACTCCAGTAATCTAATTCTAGGAGACCTCAACCAACACTGGAATGAGGAAAACAACCTGCTGATCCAAAACCTGAATGAACTCCTATACAACAACAACCTCACCCATACCCATAACAAAGGATCAATCCTGGATGCCATCATTGCCCAACCCGACACATTCACGATCGACCGCACCATGCCCGTCGACTGGTCAGACCATCACATCATCCTATTCCACATCAACCAAACGATCCCACGCCAACCCCCTAAGCAGGACCCCCCTCATTGGGTGAGAAATCTAAATCAGATTCCCCTGGACGACTTGGAAGAAAGGATAAGCTCTCTCCTGCCTATCTCCTCGGACGAACTCTCCACTACAGAACTCACCGCTCACTACAACACCACTATGACCTCCATTCTGGACCAAATAGCCCCCTTAAAACAAAAAAGAGCCAGGACCACCCCCTCCAGATCCTGGTTTAACACAGACATAAACGCCGAAAGAAGACAACTCAGAGCAGCAGAAAGACTCTGGCAATCCGTCCCAAATCCTCCTGGACCAACTCAAATCAGCACGCGGGAAGTACAAAAACTACATCAAGTGCGAAAAAACTTCCTTCTTTTGCAATGCTCTTGAAAATGCAAAAAACAGACCCAAAGAACTCTTCACCCTCATCAGACAACAAACTTCCAAGCCCCCCACATCCTCAACACAGGATTCTAAAGCCCTATGTGAGAACTTCGCCAACTTCTTCAACGACAAAACCTACAAGATTGAGCACTGCCTGGATGTCAACCACAGCCTCCTCCATAGGAGCTCGGCCCCTGGGCTAGAGGGCAATTCACCCAATCACCCCCCCAACCATTGGAAGTCATTCACCCTAGTATCGGAAGCAGAGATAGTCAAACTGATCTCCACCTCTAAACCCTCCTCACACGCCTTGGATCCTATACCTGCCCAACTGGCCAAAAAGCTAAAACTCTCCCTAGCACCGCTCTGGACCAAGATCATAAACAGCTCCCTGAGCACCGGAGTCATACCTGAATGCCTCAAAGTTGGCCAAGTCACGCCACTACTGAAAAAACCGAGCTTGGACACCAATGATTTGAACAACTACAGACCCATCTCCAATCTCCCTCTCCTGGCCAAAACCATGGAAAAGTGTGTTCTCCTTCAACTGACTAAACACATGGACAACATCAACCTTTTGGACCCCCACCAATTGGGCTTCAGAAAAGGATGTAGCAGAGAGACAGCGATCCTTAATGTCATAGATGACATACACAAGTCCCTCGATACAGACCAATGCTGCCTACTTATCCTCCTGGACCTATCGGCAGCCTTCGATACGGTGGACCATCAACTACTCTTTAAGGTACTCCAAGAAAGGTTAGGGGCTGAAGAGGTGGTCCTACAATGGTTCGGCTCCTTTCTCCAGAACCGCTCACAAAGAGTCAAAATCAAAAACTTCTCGTCTGACCTACACCCCGTCAGCAGAAGTGTCCCTCAAGGATCAGTTCTCTCCCCACAACTTTTCAACATCTACATGGAACCCCTCACCACTATACTAAAAAAATCCTACATTCCCTTCCACCTCTATGCTGACGACACCCAGATCTATCTCTATACCTCCTCCATTGAAGACGTTCAGAGACTCAATGACACTCTGAGAGAAGTTCAACACTGGCTCGCATCAAACCACCTGAAACTGAATCAAGACAAAACGGAAATCCTCCTCATTTCCAACAAAAAGGAAAACCCCCAAGCCGCAGAATGGCTAAAAGCAATCGACGCTCTCAACGGCAATCTCACCCTGGCTGACTCCGTAAAATCGTTGGGAATCACCCTGGACCCAAAATTAGGCATGGTCAAACACATCAAGACCACCGCAAAGAGCGCCTTCTCAACCTGAAATTACTCAACAAAATAAAACCCTTCATCCAGACCAACGACCTCAAACAAGCGACTCAATCCTTGATACTATCCAAACTAGACTACGGGAATGCAACCCTCACAGGCACAGCAAAATCACACTTAGCTCCCCTCCGATCAACTCTTAATGCAGCAGCAAGAATGGTCACCGGAGTAAAGAAATATGAACACATCTCACCCACTCTCAGGGAGCTTAAATGGCTCCCAGTTGAAATGCATGCCAGTTTCAAAACTGCCTGCCTCAAGCACAAAGCCCTCCACACAGGGAAACCCGCCTACCTGGCCTCCAAACTCAGGAAGGCCGGTCAGACAAGGAGCTTCAGGACCTCCAACACTCTACTCCTCATCCCGCCGAAAACCCGCAAACAAAAAACTGCATCCCGATCCTTCTCTGGAAATGCGCCCAAAATTTGGAACTCCATCCCAGTCCATATCAGGACCACCCCCTCCTTTCTAAAACTCAAAAGGCAGCTCAAAGACCTCTTCCTCAAGCGTTCTCTCCCAAATGGATACATTGCCACCAAAACTCACAAGCTCGCACACTGTGGCACATTGACACTTTGACACTAAGACCTCTACCTCATTCCTATCATGACTCCTTCCTATTATCCCCCCGGATCGGAAGGAGGCACGGCCTGAACCAGTATGCGCACTACTGCGAGATTATGTGACTTCCCAGCCTTTAGCGTTGTACAACGCGTGAAGACTTCCAATGCACCTTGAGGCATCCTGTTTACTACTGCTATACTATGTGTTTCCTCGTTACAAAGTGTTGTAAATCGCTCTGATTCCATTCGGGTCTGGCTAGCGCTATATAAAACTCCTTAATAAATAAATAAATAAAGAATAAAAGCAACTTTCTGTTTTCATTGCTTTAAACAGCTGCTTAAATTATTCTCTGTGACCTGACCCGCCTTTTACCTTGGCTGCTGATTCTGCCAGCAGGCATTTTGACATCAGAAGTTGACTGTAAAAACTTATAATAGTCAAGTTTTTACATCTTTTCTTTATAATCGGTGACTGAGTGCATCACTAGTCGACGATTATAAAGAAATTAGAGATGTGCATTAATAAAGAGATGACAGAATCCCATGTATAATAATAATAATAATATTAATAATAAAAGCAAATAATTTAAAAGGGAATTATCTGTAGTGCTTACTGTGTTGGAAGTGGATATTTTTTATAATTTATAGCCAAGGCAAGGATGAGGCAAAGTGTTAGTTATATACATGTCATACGCAGATGACACTCAACTTCTCATCTATTTCAGCCCCCATCCAGATAAAGTGAAAGACAAATTTGCGGGCAGTATGAATAATAAATCAATAATAATTGCCTCCAACTTAGCAGCGAGAAGACGAAGATCATGCTGTTTGGCAAAGTCTACGAGCTATGGTCGGCAGACTGGTAGCCCCCTGAACTTGGTCCAGCCCCTGCACCCAAGCAGGTGGTGAAAAATATTGGAGTGAAAATAGACCAATCACTCTCCATGTTGGATCAAGTTAATCGCACATGTGGCTCCTGCTATGCCACAATGGGCTTCTAAAAAATGCTTTCCCTTGGCTTCCGGACTCCTCCAGGAAAACCCTTGTCCATGTTTTCATAACAAATCGTCTGGACTATAGAATTACTTTACTGGTTCTAGTAAATGACACCCTGCTGGCCAAGATGCAAGTAGAGCAGAACAGAGCCACATAGCTGATCTGCAATCTTCCTGCACATTCATCCTCCACCCCTATCTTAAGAAACCTACATTGGTTGCCAAAAAAGCGGGCTGTTTTTAAACTCTGCTGTCTGACACATATGGCCCTTCACAAGGTCCGCCCAGCCTATTTGTCTTAATGACTCAGTTACTACCTGCCTTCCAGACAACTAAGGTCCTCACCCCACATATCCGCTCCTCAAGATTTGGGGGCAGATCCTTTTCCTATACAGCCCCATACCACTGGAATGAACCCCCGCTTCATCTTCGTACCTGCCCAGATTTTACAAACTTTAAGAAGATGCGAAAACCCTGGCTGCTCTAGAATGTCCTCACTTGCCGTGATCGGCACAGTGCTCAGCACAGTGCTCCTCCGGTAGTAAGTCGTGCACTATAGCAAGACACCCAAAAAAATAAATAGATAAGTCCAATACACTGCTCAATCTTGATGGTACATTGTACATGAAGATATGGTCCAATGATTTACATGGGAAGGTACTGGGATTTGACCACTGAGACCAAGCAGGCTTTGTGACAGGAAGACAAATGTTTGCTAATATGAGAAAAGTGACTCATTTAATAAAAAGGACAGCAAAGTGAAAGGATTAGGCTGTTTTAATATATTTGGGTGCTAAAAGTTCCTTGATCAGGTGGGGTGGAATTGTTTGGAGACCATGATATGAAAATTAAACCTCGAATAATGCTTCATTGCTATGGTGATGGTGGGATATGCGGCAAGGGTGACAAGAGTAGCAGTTGATGGTGTATTTTCAAGACCATTTTGGCTATAACGATGAATGAAGTACAGGTGCATGTTGTCCGCACTGCCGTTTGTTTAGGTGATGGAGTCAAAACATATGTAGATTAGATGTATTTTTTTGGGTGATGGCAAATACCAAAATCTCCTTTTAAATCTCCCTTTTCACTGATTTCCTTTTACTAATGAATACTGATTGTCTGTTTCCCTAACACAACTTTTGTCATGTTTGCAGTGATACAGCCCTGCTTTAGGTTTTAAGATAAATATGTCCCAGATAGAACTCCTTCCATTTAAGTTCTATAGCTAGAAATTATCAGAGTTGTGAAATACTGTCTCCTGTCAGGTCATGGAAAAGTCAGCGAAGTACTTTGGGATTCATTTGACATTGAGATTAGGAGATGTCTATAAGGCAAATATTCCCAGTTTATTTGCAGATTATGAAGATGAACCTGCTTTGGTGGCACAATATGTATGTCACATTGTGGTGATGTATAACCATTGGAAGATGAATATGGTGCCCTATCTTCATTATGTCTTCACAGCAAAGGTGCAGGTTCAACTGACAATCCTGATGGGGCTTACTGTTAAGATTTGGGTAGAAGAGAAAATAAAGCCTTATTGGGTTAAATATAAAATACTATAATAACACAAATAACAGTAATGTCAATAAGTATTACAATATAACAAACATAATTAAGCATACTGAAATCAAATACAATACGTTAAAACATCAAAAAGTTATGGTACCTATCCGCACCTTTCAAAAAGATTCTGTCGCATAACCAACATTTAAATCAGACAGCATCTGTAAATGTATTAAGGCGGGCCTATACCTAGTAAATCCTTGTGCGTTAAGCAACAGGATTACAAATCATAAGGAAAAACATTTATAGAATTTACAAATATAAAGTTCAAAATTGATTGGGGTGAAGCCTTGTCACATGGACAACAACAAAAGGAAACAGAGCTATATTGCCGCTCAGGGAAAGAATGGAAGCTGTATTACACCTTAGGGAAAGAAAGGATGCAGCGAAAAGCGCCCAACTTGAAGCGACAAAGGTGACTTCACTCCTGGTGCAAATAACAGCTGATAAATATAACTTCAGGCCAAATGAGTTCTGCAACAAAACATACACACAAGCTGAAGGTCTAAGAAGCTCAGAAGCACAAACTGAAGATCTAAGAAGCTCAGAAGCATTGCGTTAGCTGATATGATTTTTAAGAATGTGATGCCTAACCCTGTTTGTATCTAACTTAACAATGCACTCAGGTTTAGAAAACAGAGACAATCTGCTGAGGTTGCTAAAAGAATATTGAATTAATTTCAGTTAAGGAATTTTAAGTGCAGCAATCAATAATAATGGCCCTATTGAGAGAAGCTTTTGAGTTAGACTAAATTGATAAATCCTAAACATATGGCAGACCAAGCTACTCACAGCAAAAAAAGTGAAAATTGTTAGGTGGCATACCCACTAACCTGTGGCAGAAGCAATGATCTTCTTGTTGTAATTTGCCACTGGAAGAGTAAACCCACATACCATAGCACAAAATGATAACACACTTTATTCTGAAAATCATTAGAATGTGATCAAGAAATTTCCATCCCAGTTTAGAAGTGTTATTAAAACTACCCCAACAGACTGGGCAGATTTCAGGCATCAGTTACAGCATGAAGACAAGGTATTAGCAGAATTGAATTTAAACCCCAGATAAGAGAGTGAAAAACTATCTCAATGACACAAAGGGGCGGATTCCGATTCAGGCCGGAAATCTCCCCGACCGAGCCGGACCCGGAGAGATTTCCGACCGAATCGGACCCTAGCAGTCCGACCGAACGAGTACGATGCGTTCGCATGCTATCGGACTCGATTCGGTCGGGACTCCCATTGAAGTCAATGGGAGCCAGTCGTACGACGCGTACACGGGCTCCCATTGACTCAATGGGCACGACGCGAACAAGGGCGCCCCTACAGCGTGTTCGCGTCGATGCGGGTCGCACCGTACATGCACGTGTAGGGGGACCCATGGGTCCCCCTGTGTGCGACTCGCGCACCTATGCTTCCAGGGGGGTCCGACACGGACCCCCAAAGTGCGGCTCCGACAGCTCCTTGGAGCCGGACTGCGCGAGTCGGTCGGAGCGGTCGAGGTGCGCATCGTACTTACCCGGCCGGGGAACATCTCCATTGCGCGGTGCGCGTCGTCCCCGTGCGAGTCGGTCGGAGCGGTCGGGTCCTGCGAACGAGTCGGTCGGAGATTTCGCGAGCGCACGCATCGTACTCGCTCGCCCGGACGCACGTACGACTCGGTCGGGAAATAGGGCTCTGAATCGGATCCGGTTAAGCCGAATCCGATTCGGTGCCCTACCGGCCGAGATCGGAATCGGCCCCCTAATGTCCTGGTCTGAGTTGTGTTTGGCCCACAAATCATCACATGGGTTTTAGAAAGATTTGCATCCAAATCTAGGTTATCTATAGAGGTGAGAAAGGTGTCCACACGTTTTTTCAACCCATTAGCAGTATGCAAAAGTAAAACGGTGCTGTCTGCAAAATGAAGTGCCTGGTTAGCCTTTGGACCAATGTAAGGTATATCTTGTACTTTGGAGATTAAATAAGGATTGTGATTATTGACATGGTATTAGCAGAATTGTATTTAAACCCCAGATAAGAGAGTGAAAAAATCTCCCAATGACTCATAATGTCCTGGTCCTAGTTGTGTTTGGCCCACAAATCATCACATGGGTTTTAGAAAGATTTGCATCCAAATCTAGGTTATCGATTAAGGTGACAAAAGTGTCCACAAGTTTTTTCAGACCGGTAGCAGTATATGAAGTAAAACGGTGTTGTCTGCAGAATGAAGTGCCTGGCTAGCCTTTGGACCAATGTAAGGTATATCTTGTTCTTTGGAGATTAAATAAGAATTAAGATTATTGATGTACAAAATGAATAATATTGGTGCCATAACACAACCTTGATGTAGCCTCCATTTTTAATCCAAAAGATTTGGGACATTTCACCACAATCTTCAAATCTAACACTAGCAGATAAGTTGGCATGTAAACAGTGGAGAAAGTTAATAAGTGATGCATCGAGACCCATATAGAATAAATTCTGCCGTTATTTAGATGTATTGGCATGATTGAAAGCACTTCTCAAATCCATAAATGCTAAATGCACAGAAGCCCATTTTAACCAAGTATACTTACTGACGATTAAATGCACATTGGGGCTCTACTTCATAGTCCCCAGGACCTCTCTAAAGCCACATTGGATATACACAAAAATTTTATCAGAGGACCAAGCTAACTTATTTTCAAAATAACTCTCCCAGCTACTTTAACGACAGAATAAATTAAGGAGATGGGTCTATAGCATTTTGGATCACTTCAATTATCCTTTTTAAACACAGGGGGCCCGATTCACAAAGGTAAAGTTAGACAAAAGTCTAACTTTACGATTTTCGGTATGCACAAAGGGCATTTACTACTCATAAATGCCCTTTGTGAATACCGAAAGTCGAACTTTACGACTTTCAGTATTCAAAAAGGGCATTTCCAAGTAGTAAATGCCCTTTGTGAATACCGAAAGTCGTAAAGTTAGACTTTCGTCTAACTTTACTTTTGTGAATCGGCCCCAGGGACAATAACTTATTGGTCTAGGAATATATTAATCTTGAATGACTGGCAGAGTTAATGATGGTGGTCAAAAGGGGATCCAGAGGTCTATATCGGATTTAAACATGTGCATGGGAATGCCGTTTGGCCCAGGGCCTCTACCAGACAGACTTTCTGAAATGACAGTTACCACATCCTCATAATCAAAGCTAAAACAAATGCTTATGTTTAAGATCAAAGGAGAAAATGTGGAACTCGAACGTTATCATAAATAAGCTGAACGTGAGTAACCCACTGTTCAGCTGAGATCTGGAAATCTGTAAAAGTTCTAGAACCCTCACCAAGAAAGGAAGAATACCACTTTCCAAAAAAGTGAAACATTTTTCAATCTGATAACAAGTTCCAGCTAAGTCCAAGCATCTGATTTAATAATACACTTTCTTCATTTTGAGACGATTTTTAAGCTGCTTTATAGGAAGTTATTTCAACTTTACATCTAGGGTCTCTAGAAGAGCAGCCTGAAGACACCTGTTGGTCGCAGAACAATCAGAGTCATACCATTTATGTGTGGACTGCTAAGTAGATAACAACTTTGGAATAACGGCACAAAAAGACTTAAAAGAACTTAAAACAGAATTGTGGCTTAAACAAGACGAAATACAATCATCAAAAAGATCAATAGCCGAATCCAAAAACATTGTATTAGTAGCATTAATGAGATGCCAGTTGATTCTAAACCCACCATCCTTATTGGTTTCATGACAAATCACAGAGGCGGGAAAATTAAGCTTGTGGCCAGGCAAACAAATAAAAATGAGAAGGGGATTATGGTCACTATAACAGCTCACCTGTATAGAAAAATCAGCAACAACAAAGTTAGTCAGACCACTAGATACAAAAATGTACTATATAATAGAAGAAAAGCCTATACCTGCAAAAGTTGAAATACTCACATGATTAGAAAATAACTCATGCAGCTTAATAAGAACTTGCTTAAGTTATAAGGTCATACAATAACCCCACAGCATAAATCAACACGTGAGAAAAATACATTCTTATTATCATGCAGAGACAGGATTAGAAAGAGTTAAACTAGAGCCAATATTAGCATTGAAATAGCCGACCAACATCACATGCTTCAGAGGCAGTCAAAAAGAGACATAGGGCCTGATTACGAGTCTGGCGGTCCGAGGACCGCCAGACTTGTGGGGGCGTGGCGGTCCAGCCACCGCCGCATCGGCGGTCCGCCCACCCTATTACAACTTTGCCGGTTGGACCACCATTGCACCATCGCAACCGCCAGGGACCCGCATTCCCTGGCGGTCTCATGCCGGTCTGAGGGCCGCAATATGCGTGGTGCCTGAATCACCACCAACCATAGTACAACTTTCCTCACTGCTAGCAGTTACATGGAGGTTCTTCCTCCATGTAAATGCTGGTGGTGAGGAAAGAAAGGGGGCCTTGCCCCTGTGCACGGTGGTGCATGCAGGGGGGCTCATGTTGTGCCCCCCTGTAGTTTTGCACCCCCAGTTCCTGCACGGGAAGGAATGCATGACATGGTGTATTCCTTTCCGGGAGGGAATGCAGCGGTGCTGTTTAAGGCTCACAATGAGCCTTTACACAGCACCACCATGGGACTGCCACGCCGCCCGCCCACCAGACCACAAAATTACTTGGAATCTGGCAGGCAGGCAGCGGTGACTCTCGGCAGTGCAGGAGCATGGAAGTGGCATACCGCACACTCCCACACTGCCAAAAATCGTAATCAGCCCCATAGACAAGTTGGCCACCATATTAAAAACCGTATAAAAATTATTTAAGTCACATAGTGAAAACAACCATTGTAAAAATTAAACAAATAGAACTGAAAATCATTTTCCCAAGAAACAAGAAATCCTTGAATGCCTGAATGTCAAGTGCTAATAACACTGACTGAACATTTATGAGATACCATGAACCCAGTTGAAAGCTCCAACTTACCATGCCCAGAATGTGATGGAAAAGAGGGCAAGAAGTAACAGACAAATCCCTCACATACAACATTCAATACGGCCCATGTTTCTTGAAACATAACAATGTTAAAATCTGTAAAATAGGACAACCATCTGACCAAACTCGGCTTAGAGGTTAATCTAGCTATGTTCCAACTAACAAGACTCACCTGGCCAGCAGACCTGATGGAAGTATCAGAACAAGGAAGAATACCATGTGTGAACACAACAAGATGATGGACGGAGTGCTGAAACATTTCGACCACTCACCCCCAGTCAAGAGATCTGGGTTGAATCCATTGTTCTTTTGCTCACTATGCCACCCCAGTTTGGACCCAGCCATATGTAAATCAGTCTTGATCCTGCTTGTCATGGGAACAGTCCAGCCAGCCCAACTGAAGGCCAGGTCCTCCGAAGGACCGTAAACAGGCATCCTGGGACCGGTTCCAGGGTTTCACCCCTCATCCGACAGGCTAGCTTGAATCCAGTGGCACAGTGAGCAAGGGACCCACGTCTCGGCATACCCTTGGCCACTTAAGTCGAACATAGCAAACACAACAAGATGATGGACGGAGTGCTGAAACTTTTCAACCACTCACCCCCAGTCAAGAGATCTGGGTTGAATCTTCTTACCATGTGTAAGATTGAATACAGTATGTAGACGAGGACAACAAAGAAATCTATACTAGAAGCAGATAGATGTTTGCCCTCTTAAAATATGGCATATTTACAGATTGAAGGGGAATGGAGAGGATAAGAATTGTACAAATGCAGTTCAAGAAGTGATCGGTAGAGCTTTGTGGAACTTTTTGCGGTAACAAGTTTGACTTCGACTTGCTAATTTTTTATTTAGCCAAGTGTCTAGTACAGGTCTAGAGGCTTGGGGCTCTTTTGCAGTAAAACAAATGTTGACATAATTTCCCCATTGACAGCGATCCACTCCAATTGGATTTTCCCACCGGCATGCAGGGACTGTGCTCATCATAGTTAGAGAGCAAGGAATTGTAGGATAGAATGGTAAAGATACAATTATTGGAAGATTGTAGGAGACAGTTTGGTCTGAATTCGCAGAAAAAAAGGTTTTACTACTGTCATCTACAACGCTCGGGTGGACAGCGGAATGTACGGCAAGCAGCAATTAGAGAGAAAATAGCTGCTGAGAAATGTTTCATAGGTTTTTGTGAGTACAAAGGATTTAGTGTCTAAGTTGTACAAGCATCTCATTTAGGTGAATGCAGAGAAGCATTAGAGGTATATGGCATGGTTGGAAGAGGTGGTGGATAGAGAGTTTATAATTTATATCGGCTGTTGGAAGACATATAGTCTCTCAATACCAGTTTCTCAGTTGAAATCAGGGAGAATGTATATCATGTAATGTCAGGATAGTACTTGAAAACAAATAGGTTAAGCAGGATGCATGAGTGGGCCTAATATGGGGGGCAATGCTGGAGACTCTGCAAGAAAAACATACTGCCATGCATGTGTGGTAACAATGTCCAAAGTTTAGATTTGTTTGGGTGGAAGTCTTCGTGCTATCAAGGAATTAGTGAGCTATTCATTTGCCTTTGACCCCTCTTTGGCTGTGGTAGGTCTTCATCCATGCCAATGAAAGAAGCATAAAGCTAGTTGGAAAGTTATTTGTCAGTTATTGCAATCAGCTAATTTGGTCATTGCTTGAGCCTGGAAGAGGGAGGAAGCTCCAACCCTGGGGTCCTGGTAACTAAGGATAAGGGAGTTGTTGGCCATGGAGTGTTTGATGCGTAGTCTGGATAAAGGCAAAGACATGTTTCTCTTGATCTGGCTCCTGAAGCTAGACTTGAATGCAAATGGATGTTCAACTGCCGCTCCATTGAAAATGGACTAAATTCGCTCGATGAATGGAACATGATTTTGTAATACCATGCTAGCTGCAATAAGTTCCAAAATGTATATAAGATGCCTGTAATTATCATGTACATAATCTTTTTCAACTGTCTTTCCCATCCTTCTTAAATTCTCCAGTAGGTTCTTTTCTGGGCCCTTGGATGGGTTCCTGTCTTTTCTGTATTTAGCGGCTACCCGACTTGTGCTGTCACCAGCTTGCTGGTCACAATTGTTATGCAATTCCCAGCCTCTTTCGTTTTTTAATTTTCCTTGCTGCACTCCCCTGTGCTCTAATAACTCTATCACTCACCCAATATGGCCGCCACCTTTAGCCAGCTTTTGCTTAGGTTACACGCTAATTTGCATCATTGACTCTCTGCGCATGCGCGCTAGTCCATACGCGCTGTTTTATTCTGACTCCATTCCGGTGCCGGCAGCACTCGGATTCACTCCGCGACGGATGTGGAACCCTTGATCTCCGGACTCATCCCGGTTCTAGTAAGTACCCTGTGCCCGTGGCCCCTGAGTACATAGCACTGATTTCCTTGCCTAGCCTTGAACTACACCCTTCTCATTGCAGAATAACCCTTGGGTGTCGTCGATTCCCTTCCTCATTAACCGGCTGATTTACTTCCTCCTTGTAAGTATTTCCCAGCGTAGCACGGTCCCTTGAGCTCCCCTTGCCCGGGCACCTACTCACAACCCCCCCCCCCCTTTTCTATTTAGGATCCCTGATCCGATCCTCCATCCACCCGCCTTGGGACTTCAGCTTCGCGGGTTCCAATCGCGTGTTGACATTTTCTCTTTCGCCTAAAGTGACTAGGTCTGTACTTCCTTATTGCGCTTAATTGTCCTGCATGCCGCTGATTAAGACACTCTCCTTCGTCGTGTACCGAGTTACCTTGTTTAATTTCGGACACTCCGCAGACGTATCCTTTTTCCCTAATTAAGCATGCACTTATTAAATTGTTCCCTTCTTGCTTCTTTACCTGCCCTTCTGCGCTACCTTTACTAAGCAGCTTTCAGGCAAATGTTAATTCTATTATTGTTGCCTTGATTAATTAATCGTCCAGTAAGTTCATAGTTTAAGCTCGCATTAATTGTGCCTCTGTTTTTAACACCTGTATCGGGACACTTGGTCACTCCGTTATTTCTCTCTTTTATAGATTCTAATTGCTCACACATCAGTCCTGATGATGATCTTTTAATCATTAAGATCGAAACGCCGTCGACCTTACAACCAAAAACTCCTTCATTGTAATTGAATAGTTTGGAGTTTTTTAGCTTGTTGTCAATGCGATGTAATGTTTTAAATGTCACTAAGCACTTTCACTTCACGCACTTGCACTTTTTTGTGTGAGCACCAGAACTATTAAACGTTGAAAATTGAATGATACTCCATTTATGGTGTTAATAAATGTGATGTCATTCTGCACCCTGTGTCCTGGCATATATTGCTTAATGAGTCCTGTTTGGACTACTATTGAAAGTAATTTTTTTGAGTAACTCTGCATTCATTTACAGTAGCCCAGGCTACACGAGGACTCTTGAAGCCTCCCTGAGACCACTGTTCTCCTTAACCATATTACCACCCCTGGTCTTACTACGGGGTTACCCTTGTTTTTTATACATAGACTATAAGGCTGAGCATTACAGATTACAGATTACACATTTATGTGCCTCATAGACATCTACGTTCTGCAGGGCAATGCCTCGCCGTTAAACCACGCTTCTGCCTTGCTAGGACGGGGGGGAGCCCCCTCTCTTTCAAGGCGGCTAAAGCCTGGAATGCCCTTCCCTACGAACTGCGAAACACCCAAGACCTTAGGCTGTTCAAAAAGCAGTTAAAAACCCTGCTCTTTAACTAACACCCAGCCGCGTTCCACGCCCTTCTGTCGCCTTTATACTGGCTTCCGCGCCGGGACACTCCAGAGTATCCGTGCGCGTTATAAATACATTATAACATAACATAACATAACAGAAAGGTCTAGATCCAAATTGAAAGAAATTACTGTAATTTGAAACAGGAAGAAAGAGTAATTTTGGTGGGATGTGTGGGGCATTCCCTCAAAATCACATGGTTGTGGGTGTAGATTTGATAGGGTACCCCATTTATGAGCTGCAGAGGGGGTAAATGGGGCATGCCACTAGTGTTACCACAAGTATAGAAGACCTGTTGGATTTTGATTCCGCCCCATGTGACTGTACATTTCTATGTCATGTTTACAGCTGTTTCCTGGGGCACTCTTGTTGGCTCTGTTCAAAAGATGAGAATCGTGGTTCGTACTCATTCATTTTTTGGAATGAACCAAATAGAACTTGAGTGAAGGGGAGTATGACGTGGATGTTTTGGCGTGTTTAGGGCTAAAACACGGATTAGGCATCTGCCAAATGGATGCTGAATGTTCTGATGTGTAATGCCTTGGGCAATATGTACTGTATTGTTTGTAGATATTCTCTGATCTTAAGAAAAATGTTTAGGAAAACATGGAAATGAAAGCCAGACAAAACAGAGTGATCAGGATTTTGAAAAGAAGAAATGGGTAAAGAGAGTTGGAGTCAAGATACAACAATGCTTCTGACTTTTGGACTGGAACTTATATTCTAACACAGGTTTAAACGAATGCACTTTGCATAACTTCAAAGGACTGAAAAATATGTATTCTACATGGACACTATCTTCTCACATTTGTGTGATAGAACATTAGTAGATGTAAGTATCATGAATCTACTAAACTGTACTGCCACATTTTAAACACTCATATTGAGCCAGACACTGAAATTCGTTTTTTTTTTTTAAAGGTTGCACCGTTTAATACAAATAAATTAATCCGACGTTTAACCTTATAAAAAATCGAGTTGACCAGTTGGTACTGGATCCAGTTGAACAGATATGGGTATTTTGAAGCCTACTAAACTGTTAGGGACAAGGTTCTAGCTGGATCCGGGGGCAGTCAGGGAATGGTTATTGTTGCAACAGCATCTGCTGGTTTAAATTATTACGTCTATTCAACCAGTCACCTGGTGTTTTGCACTAAACCCACAAACTTAAAAAGAAGCTCAAACCCGGATCCATTGAAGGCCATTTGAAAGTTGCCCGTCGGAATTTCCGCCAGTATAAACATTCACTTATCATTGACCAAGACAGCCAGTTCATAGTTCACTGACTCTAAACATTTGCTATGCAAAGTAGTAACATTTTGGATACATCCCCCACCGTCCCTTGAACATTGATAAATGAGTCTGTTGCTCCGTCCACCTTCCTCAAGGCAAAAATGGAAAAAGGCTTACTCATGTCCACCTGAAACCGGCTGTACCCTGCGTCCTTTAATTCATGTGCATTTTCACACCCCATTATCATAAATTATGGCCTTAAACCTTCCATAAATGCCTTTCTAATGTCTGCGCTTTCGGCAATGATTATTTATTTACCAAGTGGTTTACTGTGCGCGCCTCACAATCGGTGTTGGTTCACCTTACTATTGAAGGTGAAATGCTCAAAACGTCGATCATTATTCTTCACTTTATTGAATGGATTGTTTATAGTGTGGTGAAAGTTTGCAGTGAAAACGGACATGCAAGTCTTGGCGTGCATTGTCTGCCCTTTTCAATCAAAAGACTTTAGGGAGATTCGCAATAAAGCACATCTAGCTTGGGAGAACATTTTCATCTGCTTCTGCCTCTAGGTTAATCCTGCTCCTGTACATCTGGGACAGGTGTGTGTGGCATTATACATAAAGCAAATAGCACCAAAAACAAATTAATATGACGCTCATGCATTCTATCTTTTGCTTCTGTGTGGCCCAATGCCTGGACATCAACCCACCAAAATGACAGGGTTAGCCAAAGTGACATCATCCACCCTTTGACTTCAATGACATCACAGGAAGTGACATCACATGACCTTCGCCCTAAAATCCTATAAAGGGATGCCAAATGATCTTAATCTTAATGAGATCATAATAATTGACATCTCTAAAGCCTAGTCGACAACTCAAACAGAAAATGCATTTATAGAATCACAGGGAGATGCACAAAAAGAGATTTAAAAAAATAATAGTGGTCAAGCCCACTTCTATCAATGTATATGGACCATAAATTTAATATTAGCTGTGTAGGGGCTTTCAAATACTCATTATCATTATAGAAATGCGTTGATTCATGTTCATATGCAAGGTACTGTAACTTGCTCGAAGAACAGAGTTAAATGTTTTGTTCAAAATATAATTTTACAATAATGAAACATGACAATAATGAGCCTGATTCACAGAACCAACTTACGCCAAAACGTAAACGTAATCGTAAAGTTAGTACTTTTTAGGTATTCACAGAATACACTTACTCATTTTGGTATTCACAGAATGAATTTACTCATTTCGTATTCACAGAAGTTAGTAGTCCTAAAGTTAGGACTACTAACTTCTGTGAATACCGAAATGAGTAAGTTCATTCTGTGAATACCAAAATGAGTAAGTGTATTCTGTGAATACCTAAAAGTACTAACTTTACGTTTACGTTTACGTTTACGTTTTTGACGTAAGTTAGTTCTGTGAATCAGGCCCCAAGTTTCTTTAAAAATGTTTGTGGTTATTTAATGCATTTCATTTTATGATGCATACATGTATTGCACTGCTAAATGTATTTATTCATCCACTCGAAGTGTAAAGTCCCATTGAGAGCTGCAGAAAGCAAACTGCTCATCAAGGCATTGTTTGCTACTGTTCTTGACACTGCTTTTGCTACTTCTAAGACCAGTGCCAGGAGTCTCAAGTGCCAAGCCAAAGATAGCAGCTGCTACCTTTGGTGACTCCCTAAATGACCTCAATGTATTTAAGCGAATCCACCTGTAATGATAAGAACGCCAATCTAGCCATCATGTGCCACACCAAACACTTTCCACATAGGCAACACTGCATTCTTCCAACGAAACACTTCCATCCAGACACTGTGCTACCTGTCCATTAATGCATTTTTCCATCTTGTCAGGACTGTACAAATGTTATATAAACATAGGTGCAATGCAATATCATATAATACAGAATACTCTAGAATACTTGTCAAAAAGCCCCAGACACTTGAGCATAACTTTTTCAAGAATGTCAGCAGCTGAGCTATTTTCAAGATGAAAATAGATTTTCACAGTAGCAGCAGCCAAGTGCAGCATATGATTGGAGCAGCGTAATTTGGACTCCAACCTCTGCATATACCCTATTCATGTGTTACGGTATATAATCCATGTATTTAACATGTGCCTTAACGTATTAACTCGTGTGTTTCACATTAATGTGCTATTGTAGATGACATTGCAGTACACATTTAGAAAATCACAATGTAGTATATTTTAGTGAATAAATAACACGTTAATTTACACTTATTGGATATTCATGTTCTAATGATGACAGCTTGCTTTCTTGTGGCTAATAAAGTTATAATGTACTTCCATTTTGATTCTTCAACTAACTTAGCTTGACTTTAGGCCTTAGCCGAATGCTGCACATTTTGAGACAGCTGGGATGCTGTTTATTTGTTTCTATGCAGGTGCATTATCAAGCCCCTCGTTAGCTAGAAAAAGGCTCATTATTTTGCACTAAATGGATAGTCAGGCACGGGGATGAAACTTTGGAAGCAGATGCGAAGAAATGAAGATCAAAGGAGTCTCCTGTACCCAGTGTACCAGGAGGATGCCAGATTCAAGGACGAGCAGATGTGTACCTAATTGTGTTAGGGTGGGAATTTATGGGGTTGCCAGCTTCCAGAAAGTGCAGCCACAGGATTGGGTTTGAACTGTTGTAGCGAGATATGGATGTTCTGGGACTTTCAATTGTGCTTTTAATTAGTGTTCTATAGTAGTTAGGAGGAACCCCATTCCTGACTTGGAAGAGAGCAGATCTTTCTACCTTGTCTAATTTCCTCGAGTGTGAGGCTTCATGCTAAACACTCTATTTTCAGAACTCCTACTGAGGTTCACATGATGCTGACACCTTCCTTTTAACCCTTTTAGAAAATCTCCTTTGCACTTTCATTTCTTACTTTAGCTAGAGTTAGTTTCTTTATGGAACACTCATTCTGGATAATTTGCATTCTTTACATATTAATTATTTGCATTCTGTATTTCATAATACTTTGATTCAGGGTACGTGAGTGCCTTAATTTCTTGCTTCTGATGATATCTTTTATTCATGTTTGTCAATTTTGATGATTATAACAAACTGATAATCTGAAAATAAACCTTCATGGCTGCAAACCATCCTTTCTGTCCTTATTATAGAATTATATTGGTTTATTGAAATGCAAATTACTTCTGAATGCTAGCTTTCCCTCAATGCTTCAAGCCGACTACCAAATGACCAGAGGAACAGTGGGGGATTCTGTTAGGTTACTATACTTCTAGATTGGGGATTAGAGACCCAACTCCATCATCAGCAAAGCATGAGATTTGATTTTATACTCCTGCTTCTGCCTCCAGGTTAATTTAATCCTGCTTCTACAATCAAAAGATGGGGGGAGATAGAGGTTGAGGTTAGGTTCACCCTCCTAACTGAATGAAGTTTCACAAAATCTGGAATACCAGAATAAAAACCTAACCATGGGGAAGAAGAGATCTCCGGGGGTGCCATTAGGTGATTTGCCAGAGGTGCGCTTTGACGAAGGTGTGACTACAAGCCCCTCTACCCCTGCAGATCATGAGGCAATATTCTGCCTAAACTAAAGTACTACGTGTCAGTGATTAACCGTATGTATTACGTGTTAGGTGTATACACAGTAGGTGTGCACCTCATTAATTCCTAATTATAGGTTTGCTTAGGAGTGGCACACACGGGGCTGGTCCTCGTGTGGTCCTGAAGAAGAGCTTTGAGGGGACAGCTCGAAACATGTAGACCCAATACTAGGGACTCTATACTCATTATAGTTAGACGTTCCCTATTATTAACCCCTGATTTTAGTCATACCAACTAGGGGCAGGAATAAAACATTAGCCCACTAATTAGGTATTTTTAACTTTTTGCCTTTCCACTTCACTTTCACTGCACTACACATTTTCCACAACTTAGTGCTCCTACGTAGTTCCGCAAGTCGCAGCACGCCTCAATCCGCAGCAGATTGAGAGGACCCCAATGATTAAGCATGCCACCTAGGGGAAACCCTGGTGGGTGAGGGGACTCTAGAAAAGAATTTTTCTTTCTGGAAAGAGGATTTTCATACATGTTCAGTGAAAACCCTGTTCTTCCCCACGGTTAGGTTTTTATTCTGGTATTCCAGATTTTGTGAAACTTAATCCTGCTTCTATACATCTGGGATAGGAGTGTGGCATTACACAGAAAGCAAATAGCATCAACAACAAATTAATCTAAAGGTCATGCTTTTTATCCCTTACTCCTCTTTGCTCCACCACATACGTAAGCCTGGACGACAATTCACCAAAATGTCAGGGGAAATGGAAGTGACATAATCCTTTCACTTCAATGACATGTCTTTATTTCAGACGGAGCCCTTGCCTAAAATTTTGTAGCTATCACAAATATATTGAATTATAGACCTGTTGCATAGTCCTTGAAAAATGCAAGCCTCTGCAGCATAAGATATTGTGCTGATCATTATTTGGTTGCAGGGTAAATGAAGCAACTAATAGCACAACTTAAATAATAGATCTTGTGTTTCATGTATCAATGTGGCTGGTACATACTAAACAGCAATTGCTCTGCTTTGCACTTTACCAGGTCGCATGGTTTGCCCCACACCATATTCCTTTTTTCCAGCATTACACTAGACACCTCACCCCATGTGGAGGGTGGTTCAAATAGCCCAGAAAATGAATACTCAGGAATTTGGAGTGGCTTCTTGTTCCGTTATCTGTGGTATACCCTCAACAGTGCTACATTTTTTAAAAATGAAGAAATTAAGTACATGGGTGCAATTTTTTCTTAGGAGTCCGCCACTGGTGCTGCCAAATGTTGGGCATGCCAAATACCAAAACTTTCTAGTCTTTAGAGGAGTAGCTATCAATAGGACAGGAGGTACAGTGTGACTTGAACCCAGAGTCTGAGAAGCATTTGCACTCCAAATATGAATGTAATTTCCTACCAAATATAAGTAGAAGGATCCATTATTCTTGCTTGCATTATAGCCCAAGGCTCTTGCTATGCCACTGCTAGTCTTGAATCCACCCCATGCCTCTTTTTTCAACTACCCTACACTTCCTGCTTCTATCTCTATCTTGTAGGTTCTTCTTCATGCCTTCTGTAGTGTTGTGTAAATAAAGAATGATGGAACTCTTTCTGTTCCTGATGGACTCATTAGACCTGTGATGCAAGCATTGGAGGTTAATGAAGTGAATGCAGGTTTAGAATGTTCTGTTCTTGCTTGCACGCTGAAGAATAAAGACATATATAACTACTCTCTGTGTGTGGCATAGTCATTGGCGAGTGCCCTGGCTGGGTAGGACGCTACAACTGGCGACGAGGAGGAGATAAGTAACCCATAGATTGACAGCACTCCCTAGAGAGCTTGCTGTAGTCCATTAAACTGTCAGTGTGTGCCACATGTGTCACAGTCGAAGTGCAGAATCATTGCTGGCACCTGTGCAGTCTCAGCACAATGCCATCCTGTGTAAAGCTTTTGGGAACAAAGAAAACATCATTTATTTATTTTTAGGAGTTTTATATAGCGCAAACTCGACCCAAAGGTATCCGAGTGCTTTACATGAGCACCAGTTGCGTTACCGACAGACACATTCATTTTTGTTAGGCACAGGGAGATTAAGTGATTTGCTCAGAATCATAGGCTGTTGAGAGTCCCTGCCGAGACTCGAACCCGGTTCCCCATCTTCGAGGTCATTGAAAATCTACTCATCGGTGGCCGAGAATCAAATCAAAATCCTGCAAACAGAGGTACTGCGCTACTACACAAGTTAATGCTATATGTCATACGAAGTGTTAAGGCTAAAGGCGGATGCAAGCAGGTCGTGAAAAGCAGCGCATTGTGACAATCCAGTGCTAGTTAAGTTGTAATCTTATGTGCTATGAAGCAGATATCAACCAGGTGGTTTCAAAGAGACATTTAAGCATAAAGACAATTGAATATCATAACATTATCTGCTTATCAAATCATTTGAATATGAAAAGACTTGTTTACTTACCGAAATAACTAAAGAGAGGTATCATACCATTGTCTGCTGTGGAGGGGCCCCAGAGAGAGAGCTGGGGTTCTGCGTGTGGAGCTGTCCATTAACAAAGTGGATCACCACCAAAAGCTGCAGAGTGGGTGCTCAGAACAACTCGTCAGATCTCCATCAAAATATAGAGCTCCAGTGGAGAACAAGGGCAAGCCCAAAGCTCCTCCGACGGTCAAGCTGGACCCTGAAGCAGCATGTCACAAGGCTCTAGAGATGGTTTGCATGAGCAAGTGCACCAAGAAGCGTTAGAGACACCACTGTTGTCCACTAATGGTTATACTGCTGCTGCTTTCTTAAAACCGCCATCTTCATTTGATACTGCCAAAAAAACACAACATTGGCAATAGATGGACTGCTTGGATAGATTCCTTTGATTTCATAGATGCAATCGAGGAAACAGATAGCAAAAAGATTATCATGTATCTGAAAACCTTGGCTGGTGAAGTTGTAAAAGAGGCCATAAAAAAATACCAAAGGATGGTGAAGTGACATACAATCACATCAAAGCAGCCTTGAGTGTCAAGTTCAATGCAGTGCCAAATGTAGATTACGAACGATACATCTTCGGTCAAGAACCCCAGAGAGTAGGTGAAATCTTTGATGAATTTGTTGAGAGACTGAATCTCTTCATAAAGCACTGTAAGTTCAGTGAATTTAATGATGAGGAAGCTACATGCCTCAGAGTGATAGATGGACGTCTGTCAGATTCCTTTTGATGACGAATGCTGAAGGAAACTCTGAGCTTAGAGTAAATCCTCATGGCTGCCCAAGCTGAAGAGCGTGCTAATCGACAAGCAGCTGACATGGAGGACGGAGGTGCCCAGAATGCGTCAGTCATGAACATGAAAGGTAAGCCAAAGAATAAAGCTGAGGGAAGCAAAGCGATGTCTCCACAGAAAAAGAAAATGGGCCTCAGATGTTGCTTGTCATTTTCGCACTGTGGTAGATGTCCATTGGACAGATTTGCAATGGCTGTGGCAAGGTGAACCATTTTATGGTGGTTTGCAAGGCGAAGGGAAAAGTAAGTGCGTCACAGCGGGAAGACAAAATGGCCGACTGAGTGTTGCATCAGCGTTGTCCGACACGCTCCCACAAGGCCAAGCAGTCACACCAACTAAGGCAAATCGACACCAAACAAAGTCAACCGTCATCAAAATCATTGTCAAAGACTTCCTTAGTGTAGGTTTCAAGTGAAAGTAACAATGATAACTGTGCAATGTCATTGTTCACTTCAAAGAGGCATGGACATGTGGGACTAGTCGAATGTGAGAAAAGACACAGACGAAAGAAAGATTGACAGAAAAAAGCATCCAAGACCTACAAACATTGTTTGAAGATTACACTGAAGATAAATGGGTGTTCAATACCTTTTATTATTTTTTTTATAACTCTTTTTATTGAACTCAGGGCATGACATTCAAAAGGGTAGCATACATAAGTAATGGCGATATGACAACGGTACAGGGTAGGCGCCAAACACTTAAACACCAGGTCAAGCAATACAGTGATCACAATTCCCCCAAGTTCAGGCTCCGTGTGGCAGTATCTTCCCTTGTCAGCCGGGGCACACATATCCCTCCCCTATAATTATTCCATTTCTCCCAGATCTGTGTCCACTTGGTAGGGCATCCCCTAGCTTCATATACGGTCTTTTCTGTAACCATACACCAGTCCATGTCTGTACCCCAATCAACTAGACGTGGTGGGTCCCCTGCCTTCCACATTCGCACAATATTTTGCTTAGCCACCATCAAACCCAAAGTTACACATATGCGCTCCTTGGCGTTCAGGTCCGTCGGGCCCCAGACATTCAAGATACCCATCTTGATGTTGCAGTCAATCTTTTGCCCCAAAACATCTTCCATGCGTCCCGCGACTGCCGCCCAATATCTTTGGATAGACGTACACTCCCATAGAGTGTGAATAAAGGTGCCCTCCTGCCCACAGTTCCTAGGGCAACCTCCCTCGGTACAATAGCCCATTCGAACCAGTAGCGGTCCGGACAAATAGGATCTATGCAGTATCTTTAACTGCACTAATCGGAGCCTAGAGGAAATGGCCGCCTCTCTAGGAGAGGCCATCGCCGCGAGCCACTCTTCGTCATCAAGCCCCGCTACGTCATAATCCCACTTTGCCCGAAGCCGGAGTAACGGATCAGCCGTGTCATTTATTAGTTTTTTGTATGAGTGATATGGCCTTCTCTGGCAGATCTCCATCTAAGACTCTATCCTCGAGAGGGGAGGATTCAGGAATTGACTCTCCTCTGGACAGCACGGCGAGCAAAGCGTGCCTGATTTGCAAGTATCTAAAGTACTCAGTTCCCACCAGTTCATATTCTGACTGCAGCTGGGTGAAGGGAATTATGTCGCCCGCCTTCCACAAGTCTCCCACTCTCGATATGCCTATAAGGTCCCAACGGTCAAAGCCCTTCGAGTGAATCAACTTGCCCAGCCGTTCGCTGTGCCAGAGTGGTGTGGCTTGCGTGATCTTGTCTTCCCAACCTAGGCTTTTCGTGGCCGCCTTCCACACCCGCACCGCGTGTCCAGTGGGCCCAGTCAAGTCTGGCTTTACCGAACGCGAGTATATTGCCCCTTCAAAACTCCCTCCCGGTAGGAGCCACCTGTCAATCTGGAAAGCAGGGTCACCCTGCGGTCTGTATGTACACTGATTAATTGCTGCGAGGTGGGACGCCCAGTAGTATTTTTTAATGTCCGGTAGGCCAATTCCCCCGTCAAACCACCCCTGTGTGAGCTTGTGAGTGGCGATCCGGGGTGGTTTACCCTTCCAGAGTAGGTCTCGTAGAGTACTGTTGAGTTCCTTAAAGTATGCAGACTCGACATGGTGTGGAGTGTTCTGCAATGCGTACAGAAATCTAGGGAGGGACATCATTTTGAATAGGGCTGCGCGCCCCAGAAGGGACAGAGGGAGCGATTTCCAGTGCCGGACGTCGCGTTTGAGTCGGAGCAGGGGGGGCTAGAGGTTGCGCTCATAGAACCGGGACGGGTCCTTGGAGACCCAGATCCCCAAGTATTTGAAGCCGTCTAACGCTTCCATGATCTGGAATCCTCGTGGAAGCGATGGCATCACACCATATAGGACATAGAGCACTGACTTGGTCCAATTTATTTTGTAGCCAGCGAATCTGCCAAACACCAGAAATATGTGCAATACCCAATTAAGGGAGGCCGCCGGTGATGCTAAGTAGAGCAAAAAATATCATCCGCGTATAGCGAAGTGCGGTCCTCCCAGCCTGGTGTCCACTTGAGACCTCTGATGAGGGGACCTCTGCGGACCCACATTACCAGTGGCTCAAGGGTCAGGGCAAAAAGCAGCAGGGACAGGGGATAGTCCTGTCTGGTGCCCCTGCTGAGTGTAAAGGTGCGAGATTTTCTGTTATTGACTACAATTTGGGCCAGCGGTTGCTGATAGAAAAGCCGAACCCACCCAATAAATTCCTAGCCCAGTCCTAGTCTCTGAAGCACTGCGAACATGTAGGGCCACTCTATGGTGTCAAATGCCGCGGCTGCATCAAGAGACACCACCACTGCATCTTCTCTAATTGTCGTGGCTCGGCCTAACACTCCATGGAGTCTGCGCAGGTTGAGGGAGGTGTTCCTGGCAGGCATAAATCCCGATTGGTCCGGGTTGACCAAGCGTGTGATGACCCTCAATAAGCGAGAGGCGAGGACCTTCGCCAAGACTTTGGCTTCTCCATTTAGCAGCGATATTGGTCTGATGGAGGAGCACCTGTTGTTTCGGTTTACCCTCCTTGTGGATAACCACAATAATTGCCAGTCTCTGGTCAGAGGGTAACAATCCCACCGCCTTACTCTCTTGAAAGATTTTAGTGCGATAGGGAGCAATCGTACTCGAGGTAAGTTTAAACAATTCAATGGGTAAGCCATTAGGGCCCGTTGCTTTGCCACCGCGCAAAGTCATGGATGGCCTTTTCGACCTCCGTAGTAGTTAACTCTTGGTCGAGATCAGAGTGTTCGTCTTCGGTAAGTACCGGGAGCGAGATATCTGTCAGGAAGGAGGACGCCTCCTCCTCCGTGTGCGGAGATTGAGACGTATAGACAGCCTGGTAGTACCGCCAAAGGCATCGGCAATATCTTGTGGAGCAGTAAGTCGGTCCCCGGATTCCGTCTCAATCTCAACCACAACTCGGTGGGCTTGGTCTCTGCAGTCCAGCCAGGCCCGCAATTTTCCAGCCTTGTCACCGACCTCGTAAATTCTGCTAAGTGTGGCTCTGTGCTGTGTCCTGGCTGCATCGGAGGCCAGGTCGGTATATTCCTTGATCTTAAGGTGCAAAGCCTGTTATACCTCTTCCGAGTTTTGCACCCGAAGTTTCTCCTCTAACTGCAATATCTCGCCCTCCAGGCGGGTCATGCCTGCTTGTTTCTCTTTCCGTAAACCCGCGATTTGAGCCAGGGCCACCCCCCTGGATTACCGCCTTGTAGGCCTCCCACAGCGTCACAGGCGATTCTACTGATCCCACATTATCTTGGAAATAAAGATCGGAGTCACCCGTGATCTTGTCCCTGATCTGGGGAACCTTAAGATACCAAGGGTTAATCGGGGCCGTCCTGCCCACAGTGGGCTCTCCCACCTCCAGTCGGCACAGAATGGGCGAATGATCAGAAATTCCCCTGGCTAAGTGATGTATTTCCTTAATACTATCCATCTGGTGTGCCAGCGTCAGAATATAATCAATCCGGGACATGCTACGATGTGCCCCTGAAAAGAAAGTATACTGCTGTTCAACAGGATGAAATCTCCTCCAGGCATCTACTAGGCTCAGTGCCCCTGGGAAGCTATGGATCTGCATCCGGGAGGGAGGCAGGACCCTCTGGGGTCAGCGATCAAGGGAGTCAGAGACAATGGAGTTAAAGTTGCCTCCGATCAGTAGTCTGCCCCCTGGCAACTCCAGAAGGAGACTCCCGAGGTCCGCAAATGCTTGGGCTTGCAAACCCGGTGACAGACAGAAACCAAGTTAAGATTGCGCCCCTCCCAAGACCCAGAGGTCGCTACAAATCTGCCCAGGCTATCAGTCCGGATATGGTCAATTGTCATTGGGAACGATTTCCGCACCATTATTCCCACACCCCTGGATCCGGACCCAAATGCGGAATGCGCCACCAATTTGAACCCCCATCTCGACATTGCATTACAGGCATTTCCGAGTAAGTGCGTTTCCTGTAGTAAAATTACATCGGGGGAATGCCGCTTTAAAAATTGGCAAAGGGAACAAGGCGACCCTGGAAGTCAGTGGGGACCAAGGGTAGATTTATGCTTTGTAGAACAAGGGTCCCACACAATTAGAATGTTGAGAAAAGATATCACAATTTTATAATAAAAATCGGATTTAACAAATGTCTTGATACACAAGTAAGCTCTTTAATGAGTAAGTCAATAAAACATAAAAATAATAACCACGAAGGAAATTAAGTGAGCCAACCGTGACAAGGCAGAGGGAAATCAGCCGATTATATAGATAGAGGTATAGAGTTGAAGATGTATGTGTACATCTTCAACTCTATAGCTCTATCTATATTCTACTGTGGAGTATGAGATGTAACCCCAACTGTGACTTTTGTTTATTTATATCCTCACATACTGGAAAGCCACTTTTTAAAGTCACTTGCCTGTGGTAAGGAAATCGGCTGATTTCCCTCTGCCTTGTCACGGTTGGCTCACTTAATTTCCTTCATGGTTATTATTTTTATGTTTTATTGACTTACTCATTAAAGAGCTTACTTGTGTATCAAGACATTTGTTAAATCCGATTTTTATTATAAAATTGTGATATCTTTTCTCAACATTCTAATTGTGTGGGACCCTTGTTCTACGAAGCTTTAAAAATTGGAGCACTACTCCCCTCTTGATCTTGTCCCCCAGTCCGTTCACATTCCAGGACAGCAATTTGAGCCCTTGTTTAACTGTCGTACCCGTCGTTGTCTGGGGAATAATTCTGCGGTCGCGAGGGGAGCCCCCCGTCGGTGCCACCAGTATACACTGTGCCCACTACCCGACCCTCCCCGTTGTACGTTGATGCAGCAGTGTTAAGCATGCCAGTTAATATGTCACTAATTACACCTCTTTTGTCATCCCTGTCGGTAACAGAACTGAACCGAAATGAACTTCCCCTCCCTTCCCTCCCGGCACGAGAATGTGGAGAACTCTTGGTAGCCCTCTGGTTATGTCTCGTGACGGAGAGTCTTTGTGCACAGGATCCCACCCCCCCCAACATGTAGAACTCATCCCCCCTCCCTGCCTCCCTGCATGGCGGAAACGGAAGCTCCCGCCACCCCAAACTTGCAGAGCGCCTATCGCCCACCCCAAGAACTTTAAGGTGGGTGTGGCCAGCCGGGCCCCCATTCAGGACATTAAAGGCAAGTGTTGAATCTACGAAACAATAAACCCCAAGTTACTTCATTATGTAACAGATTGGCAGTCTCTCAACAACGGAACAGTCACTGGATCGCGGCCTGGCTGCAGGTTTGGTAACTGAGAGAATCCGGCCACCGCCCAACTCAATAGAGAAGTGATTTCGGGGCCGTCGCATTTACAACAGTGCATACAGACCAATTCTCAGTCGTCTCCTGTTGCTGCTTCACGTCCGCCCGGTGGGGAGCTGTCATCTGGAGCTCTCTGGGCCTTCGCTCGACCATTCCGCTCAGGGCGGTTATCTTTTCGCCCTGCCAGGCACCAGCCGTCCAGCCAGTCACACGCCTCTTCGGGAGTGGCGAAGAACCAGGCCCTCCCCTCTGACTCCACTCTCAATTTGGCCGGAAAAAGCATTGCATACTTGACATTTTTGTCTCGTAGCGCCCTTTTTACTTCTAGAAAACTACGCCTCTGCCGTTGTACTCTGAGGGTGAAGTCCGGGAAGAAAGTCACCTTGCTGTTTCGGAATTCGAGTGGGGGCGCTGCCCGAGCTGCCTGCAGGTGATGTCTCTATCTCTATAGTTGAAGATTCTTGCAACTATAGGTCTCGGGGGGGCCCCCAGGTTTTGGTCTGCCCCCAGGCACCCTGTGCGCTCTCTCGACCGAGAAAAATTGGGACAGTCTCGATGGTTTCAGGTAGGTAGTGACTAGGTCCTCGACAAACAAGTCCGCAGACGGTTCCTCTGCTCTTTCCGGGACCCCCATTATGCGGACATTATTGTGTCTTGAGCGCCCCTCATACTCGTCCAGTTGCGCATCCAACCTCACAGTCAGGGTCTGGAGATCGTCCACCCTCCGCTGCAGGGCGGTCGTATCGGTAACCAGAGATCACGCTGTCGATTCTACATCCTTTAGTCTGGTGTTTATGGAACGCATGTCTGCTCTGACGAGGGAGACCTCTGAAGACACGGAGTCAATCTTTGACTCCAACGACGTCCGGACCGTCGTTATGGCTGTGAGGATATTTTGTAGCATCGGATCTTTTGCCCCCTCCTCTGTCAGCTGCTTCTCAGACGGGGTTTCGGTACTCTTGTGGGTGGGGCCGGGGCCCTTTTCCCAGGCGTATTTGTCCAGTTTGGCCTGCACGGAGGCCTTAGAATTGCGTCCCCTGGCCATGACCAGGCCTCGCTAAACGGAGTGTAAGTAGGGGGGAAGGGCAGACAGACAGTTCTCCCTTGACGCGCAGTACAGCTCTGCCGGTTGGTGCCCTCACCATAGGGCTGTGCGTGGGTCAGGTGAGGCTTATATTGCTGCGCCCGTAGCTAAGTAAGGATAATGGTACCTGAGAATGTGTGAGTTCAAGTCCCTCAGAGGGGCTGCAGGCATTCTTCACAGTCTCTGGCGCGCCCTCCAGCCGTAGGATGTGGCAGCTCAGTGTCTCTGCCCACCGCTCTCCGCCACTCACAGAACAAGTAAGCCAAATCACTCTCCCTGTGCTGACTTGAGAGTGCTTACCACTGCTGTTGCTTTGTGGCAGGTGGTAGCGGTGAGGTCAATCAACAGGAGACTCTCAGCACTGCAACTGCCACTACAACTCTTCTGTGACCGGATCTCTTCGGTGAGTGAGGATTGTCACAACACCCCAGGGCGCGACGCTACGATGTATGCTGGGCTTTCGGGCAGGTCCGGAGATACCAAGGCCGCCTCCCGTATCTCCCGGGATGGCCTCTAATGCAGCCTGGAAAGTTACACCGCTGCCGCTACGGGGGGAGCGCATGGGGGGCACCAGTCTCGCACGGAATTACGAGTCACCGGCCCGAGGGATGAAGCCGGACCCAGCGCTAGGATTTTACGTCCCCCACACACCGGCAGACAGGTCTCGAGAACTGCGGCCTCCTCCCCTCACCTCCGCGGTTTGGGGCCGAACAGTCTCCAGGCCACTCACTGTCTCCACGCCCCGTCGGGCGGTGTCGCGGCTCCTCCAAGGTTGCTCCGGGGCCGATGGACGTTCCACTCCGTCCCTCCGATTTATTGGGCGATTGCAGGCTCAACTGTCCTCACTGGAGTTCCTCGTTGGGGGAATGATTGCGAATGTAGACTGGGGCCTGCACGCCCCTCCCCCACAGCCAAGGCCGCTACCGCGGGCCGAGCACGTCCTCGAGTCGATCTCAGCCACTACAAGCAGGAACCGGCAATGCCGCGACTTAAAAGACTCGCGCTGGGTTCGAGTGCACAAATCTGCCACTTATGCCTCTGTAGCTATGGATAATTGTGCGGATTTATGCCGAAATGGGTGCGCTCGGACAGAGCCGCCTCAAGGTGCGGCCATATTGCTCGGCGGTTGGCCACGCCCCCCAATACCTTTTATTATTGATAGCAGTGCGTTGACCATAATTATGCCTAGGGAGAAATATCATGAATTGTCTCCATTACCACAACTCACACAATCGAAAACTAAAGTATATACATGGGCTGTGTCGACACCTTTAAAAAGTCAAGGTTCATTTGTAGCTACGATGAAACAGAAGAAAACAGTGGTACAAGTGTCTGTTCATGTACTTCAAGGAACGGCTTCAAGTGCCTGTCTGCTCAATTTTAACCCCGCTGCTGATATTGGACTGATATCAGTGAACTACAATATGAATGCTCATCATGAAATAGTAAGTCGATTTCCTTCATTATTTTGTAGTTTAGGAAAGCACAATACTATGAAAGTACAATTACATATAAATGGGAATATTCGTCCTATTGCCCAAAGACACAGACGAAATGCATTTCACTTGCCAGAAGCTGTTGAAAAAGAACTGAATTTTTTGCTCAAGCACAAATCATTCAACTCTCCGAAGGTTCAATGACATGGGTTTCTCCCATAGTGGCAGTGCCTAAGAGAGACAGTGAAGGAGCTGTATGCATTTGCGTTGACATGTGTTAGGCCAGCAAGGTAATCGAGAGAGAACGACATCCAGGACCGCACATGGTGATATGATAACTCAATTGAATGGTGCAAACATTTTTTCTCGACTCGACATAAACAAAGGATATGACCAGTTAGAACTTGAAGAGAATTGCAGGTACATTACACCTTTTCTACACACATTGGTCTGTTTTGCTATTAGCGACTGAGTTTTGGTGTAGCCTCTGCTGCAGAACTTTTCCACTTCAACTATAGTGATGACATATTAGTGTTCGGAACTAGGCATAGAGAGCTTGACAAAAATCTTATGCAAGTATGTCGTTTGCTAAATGATGGTGGTTTGACTTTGAATGCTGACAATTGTGAATTCCATAAGACAAAATTGAAGTTCTTTGCCTATATATTTTCTGATGGGGGTGTGACACCTGATCCAAAGTGCAAGCGCTATCTAATGCTAATCCCCACATGACATTTCTATGTTACATTAATTTCTTGGGATGGCCAGTTACTGTTCTAGATACATACAAGACTTTGCCACGGTCAGTGCACCATTACGAGAATTGACGAAAAAGAATGTGGTGTTTCACTTGTCACGTGGGTGTGAGAAAGGTTTCAAGAGAATCAAGCAAGCCATCGATAATGCCACTTAAAGGGCCTACTTTGATCCCAGGCTTCATACAGAGGTTGTAGTTGATGCTAGCCCTGTCGGGTTAGGCACAATTCTTGCACAGCACAATGGACAGCCAAATGACTGAAGGCATATTGTGGCTTACACCAGCAAAGGCTTGTCATAAACTGAATGTGCTTACTCACAACCTGAGAAAGAAAGCTTGCCAGTGGTGTTGGCTTGTGAATATTTCCATGTGTTATATGGAAAGCCTTTCACATTAGTAACCGATCATCAAGCATTATATTTGGCAATCCTAAAGCCAAGATGCCTCCTTGTATTGAATGGTGGGGTCTGTGATTACAAGAATACAACTATACAATTGTTCACTGTCCAGGGAAAAGATAAAATTCCTGATGATTATTTTTCAAGAGTGCCATTACAATGCCCTGGTACCCCATCTAAGACAGCTCAAGCCTACATAAATTGTATTGTAAAACTGAGCACACCAGCTGCCATGTCATTAGAACAAATTGTCACTGCTATGAGCCAAGATAGTGACATGCTGAAATTGAAAGACATTATTGCACACAAATCTTGGAACCAGCACTCTCGTCCGCTCACCAATGACAGTGAGCACTTAAAATTTAGAAATCTCAGGGATGAACTGTGTGTAACTCAGGAAGGACTCATCTTGGGAGGTACATGAATTGTCATTCCAGAGAGTGTACGTCAAAAAGTAATTGTAGAAGCCGATGAGGGACACCGAGGAATAGTTGCCACAAAGAGAGCTCTTTGATACAGAGTCTGGTTTCCTCATCTCGACGAAAGGGTTGAAAGAGAGTTATAGGCCTGTGTCAGGAAAACGATTGCGAGCGTCTTTAAATGCCTACTTAAGCAGAAAAGACTCATATTTGCCTATTATCCCTGGTGGTTGCGGCAGAGTCCCCATCTATGGCTGCTTTTGCGGAGACTGTTGCTCGTTATTGCCCCTACAGGACTAAATACAATCCAAGATGGCGGCTGCCATTGAACTCTGCACCAACGTTCTAGTTTTCCTGCAATGTCCTCAAGCTGTAGTGTTCCTCCGGCTCACGCGCGCTGTGAGCCGCGCACTTCAACCGTCTACTGAGGAGGAAGAGCAGCGTTCTGCCTTCGCCTTGCTCTGAGGAGAAAAGACTTTTTTCAGTAATTCCTGATTTTTAGACTCCGCCTTCGCGGAGCGGTGTGCACACGAGGGGTATTCCCCATTTTTGTGGAGATTAGCATTTCATGACTGGAGAAAGCTAATTCTTCGCCATGAGCCGAGTTTCAGGAGTGGTGTTCGTTGGGCGACAAGAGTACCTCATTAAGTACAGTAAGATTAGAGTTTTCATAGCACTACTGTTGAGGTAAAGACTTGTTTGTCTCAAAAACTGTAATTGCTTAATTACCTGCTCAACAATGGATTCCCGAACCTCCCTGGAGTACAACTGCAGCTTTCAGTCAAGCAGTCACTCCTATTTAGTTTCCCAAAGGAGTTATACTGTTTATTGGACTTAACAAGTTCAGAAAATAAAAGGTTTTCTACAAGAACATCCAATAGAGAGGGGCTAGCCTACTAGAACCTCAGGTTAGATGAGAGACTGAATTGAGTGAATCTGAGAATGCGAACTGTTGTGAGATGATAGAAATAGATTGAAATTCACATTGTCTCGTTCCCCTGCAGGTTCTGTCACAACACTTCTCAGTGAAAAGACACACGCACTCTGCGTTCCAATAGACAATATCAAAAGAAGTTGGGAGGTCTGTCAGATTCCTGATTCTGGAGGCGGTCTCTCTTTCTTTTCCCATTCCCCTCCCCCCCTGTGGATGTTAGTGCGGACTTAATCTGTCGATACTGGCAAGGGACTTGGGAGTTAGCCATCTGCTCCTGTGGATGTCAGGCACCTAAGGTAAGAGTTTTGACAGCCTGTCACTCATGCAACTGTCTCTCATCACACTTTACTCAGCACCCTCCAAACATGTCAGAATTGCCTAACCATGTTTGGGAGAGAATTGCTGTTAATTTCTTTGGTCCTCTTGAGAATGAACATCATCTAATGGGCATCGTTGATGAATAGTTCCATTTTCCATTGGTAGGTCTTTCATTCATCACTCATGAAAAGGTTATTGAAATATTAGATGGCATCTTTGCAACATGAGGTTTCCCTGTGATCTTGTACTCTGACCCTTGCCCGCCCTTCAATAGTCAAAAGTTCAGAGACTTTCTCAGCCATCTTAACTTAATGCATCAGTAAAGCACAACTCTTTGACCCCAGGCCAATGGCCTTGTAGAAAAATTCATGAGTACTCTAAAGAAAGCTGTACAGCATCCTACATTAGAGAAGCTCGACCTCAAGGTTGTTTTGAATACGACTCTTCGAGCTTGCCAATCGACCCATCACTCGACTACAGGGGAAAGCCCTGCAACCGTAGGGCCTGATTTAGAACTTGGCAGACGGGTCACTCTGTCATAACGGTGACGGATATCCTGTCCGCCGAAATATAAATCTATAGGATTTAATGGGATTTATATTTCGACAAAGGTCCATATGACCCTCTTTCCCCCCTCCAGAGGGCTGCTATCAGGGGGCGCAGTGAGAGTGCGCCACCTTTTAGGTGGTGCACTGTCAGTGCGCCTCCTGAGAGCTTCTTTGCCTCTGTACCCGCGTCGGTAATAGGGCGTGGGCACATAGGTAAAGGGATTCCCTCATTTGCATGGGGCACGCCCCCATGCAAATGAGGGACGCTCTCTTGAGAAAGCACTGGCGATGTATGTGCGCCAGCGCTTTCAGTATTACAGAAGGGGCCGCACAAGTGTCTGCAGCCCCTTCTGTAATACTAAAGTGCCCCAGGGGCGCGCAAAGACCCATTGCGCTCCCAGGGCACTTAGTGTAATACGGCCCCTGGAAGTGTGATCCAAGCACCATGAAGGCTCATTGAAGAGTTATAAGTGCATATGTATTTGTAATTATTGATTTATTTATTATAAAAAGTTGTAATCTTTTATTTAACAAAGGGGGAGATGTAGTGTCGTGTAAATAAAGAATGATGGAATTATTTTAGTTCTTAATGGACTCCGTAGACTTGTGACGTAAGCGTTAAAGGGTAATGATGTGAACGCAGGTTTAGAACGCTGAGTTCTTGCTTACACGCTGAAGAATAAACATGTGTATAACTATTTTCTGTGCTTAGCGTAGTCATTGACGAGTGCCCTGGCAGGGTAGGACGCTACACCTACTACTCCGTTTACAGCGTTTTCCTGCCATTTCCTTCCTCTTTCTTTCTCCCTTGCCTGTCTTTCTCAGAGCCAATGTCTGATTATGTAAAAGTCCCAGTCCTCTAAATTGCGAGACAGTGCCCACCCCAAGGCAACCACCAGCACAAATTAGGAAGAAATTGAGGACGGAAAGAAAAAAGGAAGGAAGGAAACAAAGAAAGAAAGAAGTCAAAGGAGGGATAGAAATAAAGAAAGAAAAATATGAGAGAAATAATAAAAGAAAAGAAGGAGGTAATGAAAGGGCGAAAAAAAAATAGATGTCTGGACAAAAATGAGACCAGAAGGTAAGTCGTGGGGAATAGAAAAAAGAGAGGAATATGGGGAAGAGGGGCAAAAGATGGAAAGAAGGGAGAATGAAAAGAAAGCAAAAATAAACCAATGAAGGGAGGAATCAAGAAGGATGGTAAAAAGAAGCAAGTAAGCAAATAGATTGAAAGGAAAGAGGGAAGGGAGGAAAGGCAGAGGGAAAAATGGTGGAGAGAAGTGAGTAGGAAGAAAAAAGGAATAAAGAAAGGAGGAGGGGTTATAGAAGGAAGGAAAGAAAGTAGACAGAAAGGAAGGAAGGGAATGCAGTAAGAGGTATTTAGGAAAGATTGAAAGTAGGGATTGGTGTATAAATGAGATAGGGAGAGTTAAAGGAAAGATGGAAGAAGGGACGAGGAAAGGAAGGAAGAAAAAGTAAAAGGAAGGAAGTGATGAAGGAGTGAGTGAGATAGGAAGAGATGAAGGCGTTGAAAGGAGAAAGGTTGGAGGGAGATAGAGTGGGAAAAAGGAAGAAAATAAATTATAGGTAACTTGACTGCACATAACACGGTTGTAATTCTGGATGGAGGCTAGAGTGTAGGTGAGAAAATGAAAAGGGGGAGGTTGAGAAAGAGAACGGGAGAACATATGTGCAAACAATAGGGATAGATAGATAGATAGATAGATAGATAGATAGATAGACGGACAGACAGACAGACAGACAGACAGACAGACAGATAGATAGATAGATAGATAGATAGATAGATAGATAGATAAAGTTCTACACACAACCATACTCCGGTTTATGAATACCCTCAGTGCAGTGTGCTCTGAACACACAAAGCAGCACAAAGGCTTAACATTGGCAGAGGTTCGCTATTCAAAAACCAAATTACAAACCAATCACATTTTGATAATCAGATGGGTAGCTCTGATGCAATATAGATGAAGTCTGAAGTATGAAAGGCAAAATGGTGATAGCCTAAAGAGTGTCTTCAGGAGAGGAAGAAATTGGCATTCCTGTGAAATGCTTTATCCTTTTGGTTTACATCGGGTATCGGTTTTGAGTTTTCATTATGAAGTGGCCAAAGTAATTTCAGATAATATGTAGTCAGCTCTTTTTTCAATTGTATTTAGCCTTAGTATGCAGCGTTGGATGGCAGCCTGCCAGAGGTAAGTATTTGCAGCGGTAGCCAAAGGTAGATTTTTCACCTCTAAATCTCGACTCACATGATTATATAGCTGGGAGAGTTTGAAGTGTTCTCTTCATGAATAGAAATGCCTCATTTATTTTGGCTGACTCTAGTTCCATTCGACCTGTTTACCACATTTCCAAAGAACTGCCTTTTTAAAGTTGTGACTGATCGGAATAACTTTTTAGTGGAAAAATATACAGTCCAGCAAACTTTCCCCAAGATTAACAACCAATATCACTCAAACCACAGGCCCACGTCAGGTGCTGCACTGCTGCTCCCCTTTGCCGAAGGCGGCCATCTTTGAACAATGAAGTAGTGCCTTTATCTTCGTCTGTCTTGATAGCGAATTGAATGGCAATTACCAATGCTGGTTCATGAGTGATAAAATTAGGCATGGCCAATGGATGAGTTACCTACCACTGAAGGTAAACTATTAGGAGCTGTTTGCAGTTTCGTTACCCCTTTTGTTAGACGTCCAAGTACCTATGGGGCGCGCTGCTGCTAGGATTTGAGCATCGTAAGGGATAATTACTAGAGTGGTGCACTGATAAACCTGTGGTGCAACACAATTCAAAATGTAGCAGCGATTTATCATATATTATTGAAACCTGAGCTGAAAGGGGAGGAGAAATAATGAGAAATAATGAGAAAAAAGCACGGGTTTTAAAAGCGTACAAAGTGTTAAATGATTGTGGTTCCCGGAAGAGCGTCATACTATTCCGAATCTCCAGATCAAGCAGTTCAGCCCTAGCAGACAATTTTGCTCGAGTACGCCCATAGGTAGCAAGCGTTTTCTGAAGAAGGAGCGAGATAGGCCATGAATTTCCCTCATGGCAAATGCAAATGCCCTTAAAAATAGAAGGGGATTTGTACAAGGAAGTGGCGGAGCACGTCGTTAGCCTCCTTGGCTTAACGACACGCTCCGCTACTTCTGCAGCATATTTACAAGAATGTGGTGCAGCCTTGCGTTTCCCCCTGCGATGGCGCTAAGTTTTGCAACTTAGCTCCAACGCAGGCACCCTTGCACCAGAGTGCAGGGGTGTCTGCGTGCAGGGGAGGATGGTTTATGTGTAGGAAGGTGTCCCTTCCTGCACATAAACAATTCTGAAATGCCATTCTGTCACTTTCATGTGTGCTGCTTCATGCAGCACACATGAAAGTGACAAAATGGCATTTTTTTAAAGGTTTGTTTATGTACAGGAAGGGACACCTTCCTGTACATAAACAAACCATGGCATTTTGCTTTTTCCAAGTGTGCTGCACAAGGCAGGACACATGGAAATAGCAAAAACGAGGAGAAATAATGCATGTCTCCTCGTTTCGCCAACTTAAGACCAGGGTTTTCCTGGTCTTAATTTTGGCGCTGCCTCCTATGTACGCCACCCTTGTACATAGTCTTGTACATAGGGGGCAGCGTCAAATACAATGGGCGTTGCGGTGGAGCGCCCACCACAACACCCACTGCACGCCCCTTTCACGCTAACCATAGCGTGAATGGGGGCCACTTAATGTGGCTTAACGCTGCCTTGTACATAAGGCGCAGCCCCTATCGCCACCACAACGTCGGTAAAAGTGACGTTGTGATGGCGATAGGGGCTTGTGTTTTACCACCAGTAGCCAATGTGATTTGGCAAGATGGCCAGAGATGCAAACCTGGTGAAGACAGTGGCGTATCGGAAAATGATGGGGCCCATTCCAGAACTGATGAGGGGCCCCTAAGTCGCCCATTTCTCACAGATATTAATTGGAGTGGGACTGGTTAAGGGCCCAATGTAGGGTCAGGGCAGCCTCCCTTACCGCAGGGGCTTGTGTTATGCCCCTGGGTGAAGAAGGTCAAGGAACAGAAATCTAGCTGCCAAATTGTTTTCCAAGTGGCTGAGTTGGTCAGGTGGGTAGAAGACGGAGGTAGAATGAATTTCAGTAATCCAACTGAAGAGCAATCACTGCTTGGATCACGGTAAATCGTAAATCCATATGGAAAAAAAGCTGAATAAGCACGTCAGAGACAAAATAAGGAATACGATAACTGTCATCCGGCACCTACAAAGTCTGCAGCAAAACAGTCGGGGTTCAACATAGTATGAATGACAGTCATTCATTTCCAATGACGTTGGATTACTTTCATGAAACCTGCAGGCCCATTCCAAGCTAGCCAGTCTTCTAAAAATTGCACCTGTTTAACAAAGAAATGGGACTTTTTAAAAACTGGAAGATGGAATCATGATATATTGAAGTGAGATGTTACAGTGTGCAAAATGAATGCCAGATTGCGTTACACAATCCTTATAAAGTACTTAGGATATTCTATGTAAAATTCAGAATAGTGTTAAAAATCTGTTTGTGTTTTCTTTACTCTTAAACCATTTCAACTTGAAAAAATATATGTTACTGATCATGATGCAAGATATCACTGCAACCATCTGTTTTCGCGCTCCAATGAGCAGGAAGGCAATGATTGCCCATGTTGTCTCTGGCTCACAAGGCTTACTTTAAAATATGAAGAAAAAATAAGGAGTCACCCCACTCCACAGACAGATTTAGTACACCCATTAATGTGAACTAAATCTTTAATGAGTGACTGCTCTTTAGGTCGAGCATTCAAGACCTCTTCTATATACTTTAGTATATAATTCTTAGGTTGAGGATTCAAGATCTCTTCTATGTACTTTAGTATATACTTCTCTTGCGTGTTTAAAGCCATCCCCCTGCTTTTCATTTGTTTGTTTCTGTGTCCTTTAAAAATCTTTGCTTGCTTTCCTCTTTGTCCCTACTTTTTCTCATTCGTTCCTCCCACCGAGCAGGGACCAAGTACTGTATCTTTATGCTTTGGTTGTTTATCTGTTCTCTGAAGGACTATTTCTTTATTTAGTTCCTGCTCGTGTTACACTGTGGGTGCGTGTTCAGCTTTGTGTTGTTTTTATTGCATCTTAAGTTAGGTGTTTTGGGGCTTTGCTTTCCATTACAAAAGCCGAGCTAATGACAAACCCTCATCCCCCGCAATTCTTACTACAGGGTCGCACCCCCCCCCCCTCCTCAGCTGAAGCTCGCATCTCGCCATCAGCATGAAATGCACATATCCGGTTGGATGGGAGCCTGGCCTGTGCTAGCCAATCAGCATCTTGTCACTCAGAACACTGGGTGACAGTGTTTCCAACAGTGTGTGCCTAACCTTATCACCCTGTGTGGCCTTTGTTTTGCATTTGTCACTCCTATTGCCAGCATACCTCATGCACGCTGTTTTCAATAGTGTCTCCCGGCTTCCAGATCACTGCACCGTGTCTGACATGAACTGTAATGGCGCGTACTCTCTTGTCCTTGGCGTTTACACATACAGAATATAAAGCACGTGGAGAGGAGTATTCTGTACATTTTGGGACTTTTTCTGATGTCAGCTGGTTGTCTTATGGCACTTGTTAGAAATGGGGGTCTCTAGTTGGCAATGGCTTGCACCTTTGTCCAAGTAGGGACCCTTCTTCCTAGTCAGGGTAAGGGGGATACATTTCTAAAATAACCCCTGCTCACCCCCTTGGTAGCTTGGCATGAGCCTACAGGCTTATCTCAGAGGCGTGGACAGGAGGTGTGTAAAGCATTTGTGCACACATACAGTAATACAGTGAAAACACTACAAATGGACACCACTATAAGTAATCTTTATCTAAACCAAACAAGACCAAAACAACAAAAATCCACAATACAGTTATCAAAATGTGACTTTTAAAAGGTAGAAATACTTCTGTTCACAGAAAATGGTGGATGCGACACTTTCAACACAAAGTACCTTGGATGCGTCAAAAACACAAGCAAAATGGGTCGCAGGGAAGGTGATGCATTCCCTGCGCTCCCTGTCAACAAGAGGATAACCTTCAAGCTCCTCACCCACGCACACAAAGCACTCCACAACTCCGGACCAGCCTACCTCAACAGACGACTCAGCTTCTACACCCCCACCCGCCAGCTCCGCTCGACCAGCCTCGCCCTCGCCACAGTCCCCCGCATCCGGAAAACGACCGCCGGCGGCAGATCCTTCTCCCACCTCGCCGCCAAGACCTGGAACACCCTCCCCACCAACCTCCGACAGACCCAAGACCTACTGGCCTTCAGAAGACTCCTCAAGACCTGGCTCTTCGATCAGTAGCAGCACCACCCCCCTCTTCCCCCAGCGCCTTGAGACCCTCAAGGGTATGTAGTGCGCTTTATAAGTGACATGATTGATTGATTGATGCATCGGTTCCTTACACACAGGAAAGGTGATGCGTTGGTTCCTTGCTCCAGGGGAGGTGATGCATCGGTTCCTTATTGCTGTGCAGGGGAGGTGATGCGTTGGTTCCTTACCGGAGAGGAGGTGATGCGTCGGTTTCTTACTGCGTGGGGAAGCGATGCATCGTTTTTTTACTGAGTCACCCAGTGATGCGACAGACCTGGCACCTCGATGCGATGCGTGATGATCCGAGATGCGCTGAGGCGATTCCAGCCGCGTCCCCTCGATGCGTCAGTTCTTACACAGCAGGTCCTGCGTCAGAGTCGGTGCGGTGATCTCGGACGTCGGAGATTGGTGCACAGGACTCGTCACACGGCAGACACTTCAGGCACGGGCAGGCGCTGTGTCGATTCTTCGGCTGCGGCGATGCGTCGGAAATTCTTTTCGCCCTGCTGCTATGCGTCAGAACCAGGCGATGCTTCGATATTCACAGTTCTTTAGCCTTTTGCAGTTCCCAGCCCCAGAAACAACCTCCAAAGGCCCAGAACACTGGCAGGCAACTCTTGGCAGGTCAGAACTCCCAGAAAAGGAGTTCAGGGGGGACTGGGGTGAAGTCTTTGTGTCCCTGAGACTTCAGAACAGGAGGCAAGCTCTACTTCAAGATCTTCTTCAAGCAGGGGACACAGCACACAGCAAAGTCCTTGTCCTTTCCTTGGCAGAGACAGCCACTGCAGGCCAACCCCAGATAGCACACAGCAAAGGGGCAGTACTTCTCCTCTGTTTCTCCAGCTCTTCTCATTGGCAAAGGCTCCTCTTGAATCCCAGAAGTAATATAAAGTCTGGGGTCTGGGCCCCACTTTTTATAGCACAAAATCCTTTGTTCTCTGGTGGCAGAGAAGCTCTTTGCCCAGCCAAAACCAGTTCTGTCCTCTCTGGTGCAGCTTCCTGGCAGGAGGAGGAGACAGCATTGTCCAAGCCAGGCCAGGCCCATTCAGGTGTGAAAGAAATCTCCTCCCCCCTACTCTGAATGCAGCCCAGGTCTATTCAGCCCAGTCCTGACTCACCCCAGATAGGCAGGACACACCTCACCCCACCCCAGGTAGGTCGCTCCCCCACCACACAGCTCCGCCTGAGTTGTCCGCCCGCTGCTGCTGCTGGTAAGATCGCCCTTCCGCCTGTGGCCTCGGTGCCCGTATTTCTTTGCTTGTCTCCCCATTTTCCTTTCTGTGCCCCTCGCTGCCCCATTTGTGTTGTGCCTGTATTTTTGTCTGTTTTCTCCCCCATTTTCCTTTCTGTGCCCCTCGCTGCCCCATTTGCGTTGTGCCTGTATTTTTGTCTGTTTTCTCCCCCATTTTCCTTTCTGTGCCCCTCGCTGCCCCATTTGCGTTGTGCCTGTATTTTTGTCTGTTTTCTCCCCCATCTTCCTTTCTGTGCCCCTCGCTGCCCCATTTGCGTTGTGCCTGTATTTTTGTCTGTTTTCTCCCCCATTTTCCTTTCTGTGCCCCTCGCTGCCCCATTTGCGTTGTGCCTGTATTTTTGTCTGTTTTCTCCCCCATTTTCCTTTCTGTGCCCCTCGCTGCCCCATTTGCGTTGTGCCTGTATTTTTGTCTGTTTTCTCCCCCATTTTCCTTTCTGTGCCCTCGCTGCCCCATTTGCGTTGTGCCTGTATTTTTGTCTGTTTTCTCCCCCATTTTCCTTTCTGTGCCCCTCGCTGCCCCATTTGCATTGTGCCTGTATTTTTGTCTGTTTTCTCCCCCATTTTCCCTTTCTGTGCCCCTCGCTGCCCCATTTGCGTTGTGCCTGTATTTTTGTCTGTTTTCTCCCCCATTTTCCTTTCTGTGCCCCTCGCTGCCCCATTTGCGTTGTGCCTGTATTTTTGTCTGTTTTCTCCCCCATTTTCCTTTCTGTGCCCCTCGCTGCCCCATTTGCGTTGTGCCTGTATTTTTGTCTGTTTTCTCCCCCATTTTCCTTTCTGTGCCCCTCGCTGCCCCATTTGCGTTGTGCCTGTATTTTTGTCTGTTTTCTCCCCCATTTTCCTTTCTGTGCCCTCGCTGCCCCATTTGCGTTGTGCCTGTATTTTTGTCTGTTTTCTCCCCCATTTTCCTTTCTGTGCCCCTCGCTGCCCCATTTGCGTTGTGCCTGTATTTTTGTCTGTTTTCTCCCCCATTTTCCTTTCTGTGCCCCTCGCTGCCCCATTTGCGTTGTGCCTGTATTTTTGTCTGTTTCTCCCCCCATTTTCCTTTCTGTGCCCCTCGCTGCCCCATTTGCGTTGTGCCTGTATTTTTGTCTGTTTTCTCCCCCCATTTTCCTTTCTGTGCCCCCGCTGCCTCTCGCCATTCCCGCCGCTGCGTCCCTGCGTCCCCGCCCCCTGACTGCCCATTCGCTGCCCCTGCCTCCCGCCTCCCAGCTGCTCCTCCTCCCACCTCCCCATAAATGGCGGCCGCTGCGCGTGCCGCGCCGCTGGCGCGCCAAAGGCGCGCCTAAGGCAAGCCCGTCTGCGCCCGTCCGCGCCTGGACCGCGCCCAGCGCCAAACCCCTGGCCCCCGCAGCAGCCAACCCACCCACCGGACTTACGACACCACCACCCTCAACGCACTCAACACCGGCCGTATCCCCGGCTGCCACCGTGCCATCCCAGGTCGCACCCACGGACCCTTCGCCTGCCAATCCTGCAAGTTCTCCTGCCTCCCGGACCTGCACCGCACCCGCCAAGCCAAGCACCAGCAGCAACCACCTGAAGTGCATCCTGCTCAACACCCGCTCCATCCACAGACACGCCGTGGAACTCTGGAACCTGCTCGACTCCACATCACCAGACGTCGCTTTCCTCACGGAAACATGGATGAACGCCTCCTCAGCGCCCGACATCGCCATCGCCATCCCGGACGGATACAAGATCACCCGAAGGGACCGCGCCAACCAGACCGGAGGAGGCATCGCCATCGTCCACAAGAACACCATCCGCATCACGACCAACTCCGACGACACCTTCACAGCCGGCGAACACCTGCACTTCCAGATACACACCGACCCCAAGACCACCCTCAGAGGCACCCTCAACTACAGACCCCCAGGACCACGCACACAATTCAGCGAAGACATCGCCGACCTCATCAGCCCGCACGCCCTCCCTCGGCTGACTACATCCTCCTTGGGGACCTCAACTTCCACCTAGAGAACAACAACGATCGCAACACCACCACCCTGCTGGACAACCTCGCCAACCTCGGACTCAAGCAACTGGTGACCACCCCCACACACCACGCCGGCCACACGCTTGACCCCGTCTTCTCCTCCAGTAAGGACATCTCCTTAAGCCACACCACCGGACTCCACTGGACAGACCACAGCTGCGTCCACTTCAGCTTCAGCAGGACCACCACGCACCACCACACGCAACAGTTTCCGCGCAGAAGCTGGAACAAGATCACCACCGACCAACTCACCACATCCCTGAGCCAGAACCCTCCCGCCAGCTCAACGAACCCCAACCAAGCCGCCAGCAACCTCACAAGATGGATCACCAACTGCGCAGACGACCTCGCCCCATTGAAGACCCCCAGTCAGACACGGCAACAAGAAAGCATCCTGGTTCACCGACGAACTCAAGAAATCCAAGAAGAACTGCCGGGCCCTCGAGAAAGCATGGCGCAGAGACCCGACTGCAGACAACATGACCACCCTCAAGCACGCCACCCGAAAACACCACCAGCTGATCCACACCACCAAGAAAACCGCATTCAAGGAACGACTGGACAACAACGCCCACAACAGCAAGGAACTCTTCATCATCGTCAAAGAGCTCTCGAACCCCAGCGCCGGAAACTAACGACACCACTCCCTCGCAAGACCTCTGCAACTCGCTCGCCTCGTTCTTCCACAGCAAGATCGCAGACATACACAACAGTTTCAGCACACAGCCGACGTACCCTACGACCGTTCCAACGTCCCCCACCTCCACCCTCCGAGCCTGGACCCCGATCAACACCGAAGACACTATCCGCACGATGAACTCCATCCACTCCGGATCACCTACCGACCCTGCCCTCACCACGTCTTCAACAAGGCCGACGCCGTCATCGCACCCACCTCCCGGGACATCATCAACACCTCCTTCGACACTGCCACCTTCCCAGAGAGCTGGAAGCACGCCGAACTCAGCGCCCTACTGAAGAAACCGTCAGCGGACCCCACCGACCTCAAAAACTACCACCCCATCTCGCTCCTTCCTTTTCCTGCCAAAGTCATCGAGAAGACCGTCCAACAGACAACTGGCCGCCTTCCTCAAGACGAATGGATCCCTCGACCACTCGCAGTCCGGCTTCCGGGCCAACCACAGCACCGAGACCGCCCTCATCGCAGCCACCGACGACATCCGAGCCCTGCTCGACAACGGGAAACAGCGGCCCTCATCCTCCTGGACCTCTCCGCAGCGTTCGACACAGTCTGCCACCGCACCCTAGTGCAACGCCTGAACAACGTCGGAATCCAGAGAAGGCACTGGAGTGGATCATCTCCTTCCTCGCCGGAAGAACCCAGAGAGTCCGCCTCCCCCGTTCAGTTCCGAGGCCACCGAAGTCATCTGCGGCGTACCACAAGGATCATCACTCAGCCCCACCCTCTTCAACGTCTACATGAGCCCCCTCGCAGCCATCGCACGCCAACACAACCTCAACATCATCTCCTACGCCGACGACACCCAGCTGATCCTCTCCCTCACCAACGACCCCACAACCGCCAGAACCAACCTACATGAAGGGATGAAGGACGTAGCCGAGTGGATGAGGAACAGCCGCCTGAAACTGAACTCAGATAAGACGGAAGTCCTCATCCTAGGATCATCACCCTCCGCCTGGGACGACTCCTGGTGGCCCCCTGCCCTGGGCAACGCACCCAAACCAACGGACCACGCACGCAACCTGGGCTTCATCCTGGACTCCTCCCTCTCAATGACCCGACAAGTCAACGCCGTCTCCTCGTCTTGCTTCAACATCCTACGCATGCTGCGCAAGATCTTCCGGTGGATCCCCACCGAAACCAGGAAGACGGTCACCCAGGCCCTCGTCACCAGCCGACTGGACTACGGCAACTCCTCTACGCCGGAACCACAGCCAAACTTCAAAAAGACTCCAACGCATCCAGAACGCTGCAGCTCGACTCATCCTGGACATCCCCCGCCACAGCCACATCGCCAGACACCTGAGAGACCTGCACTGGCTCCCCGTCCAGCAAGAGAATCACGTTCCGACTCCTCACCCACGCACACAAAGCCCTCCACAACCAAGGCCCCAGATACCTCAACGACCGTCTGACCTTCTACACTCCCACCCGCCAGCTACGATCGACCAACCACGCCCTCGCCGCCGTCCCCCGCATCCGAAGAGCCACAACGGGAGGAAGATCCTTCTCCTACCTGGCTGCCAAGACGTGGAACTCCCTACCCATCCACCTCCGCCTTACCCAAGACCACCTCTCCTTCAGGAAGCAACTCAAGACCTGGCTGTTCGAACAGTAGCGGACCCCCCTCCCCCAAGCGCCTTGAGACCCTCCGGGTGAGTAGCGCGCTATACAAATGATTGATTGATTGATTGATTGACCCCCCCAAGTGGCTGTCTGAACAGAATACACATCCCCAGCCCGTGCAACTCCAAGCCAGACAGTCAATACACAAACCTAGCAGAGGCACACAGGATGGCTAAGCAAGAAAATACCTACTTTCTAAAAGTGGTATTTTCAAACACAGAATGTAAAAATCATCCTTACTAAAAGATGCATCGTCACATTCTAAGTTCAGGCATACTAAACTTTACCTTCCTATATTTTCCCAATGGAAAGTTATATTTATAAGATGTTATATATAAACTCCCATTCTATCCTATAGGACAGATAGCATTTCAATAGTGAAAAACGAAATACACTGTATTTCACTATCAGGCCATGTCACACACCTCAGCACATGTCCTACCTCTCACATACACTGCACCCTGCCCATGGGGCCACCTTGGGCCTACCTTAGGAGTGTCTTACATGTAAGAAAAGGGAAGGTTAGGGCCTGGCAAGTGGGTGCACTTGCCAGGTCGACATGGCAGTACAAAGCTGGGCACAGACACTGCAGTGGCAGGTCTGAGTTACATTTACAGGCTGCTCATGTGGGTGGCACAATCAGTGCTGCAGGCCCACTAGCAGCATTGGATTTACAGGCCCTGGGCACATACAGTGCACTGTACTAGGGACTTACCAGTAAATCAAATAAGCCAATCATGGAATCACCAATCCATAAACACAATTTTACAGGGAGCACTTGCACTTTGGCACTGAACAGCAGTGGCAAAGTGCCCAAAGCATCTGGACCAGCAAAAACGAAGTCCAACACACAGTAAAACCACAGGAGTCAAAGACAAAAAATACAGGGGAAACCCACGCCAATGATGCCAGGTCTAACAGCACTCCTTTCATACCTTTTTTTCTGTCTGTGTCTGGCCAGTAACAGGGATGCGCTGGGAAACAAGGAGGGCCTGTTGTAATTGTGCCTACTTTGTTGTGGCATGACGCACCTATGACCTCGCGTAGCTGATACATTCTCCTTGAAACATGTGAATGAAATGCAAAGAAACCTAGTCTTGATTCCACTTTATCCCTCTTTCCTCTACCAACCTGCACTTCTTGTCTCTTTGTCTCATTTTTGTGTGTTCTTTTTCACCCCTGCTTTCCACTGCTTCTTCTCCATCCTCTTTCCTTCCTATCTCTTTAGATAGGTCAAAGTCTGATGGTGAAAAATAAGTCTCCAATAAGCCCCCCAAACTGTTGTGCTTACCGGTGGCAAGCCGTGTGGCACTGTGGGCATGCTGCAGCCATTTCAGACTGCAAAGAGTTAATTTGTAGATGAATCACAGCCTAGCTTCACACCTAACCTTGACTTGCTCAGTAGGTGAGCTGCTGCAGAGATGTGTCCATGCCCACCTATTCATGTCAATCCACCTTTCCACTGTCCAAAACATGCTTAGTTTAGTGGGAAGAATCGCAACACATGGTATGTACAGTGTAGCGAAGCTGCAACTCTGTGGAAACACGTGTGGTAAGAATACATTTATTTTGTACAATATTTGATTTTGTTTGCCCTGTAAAATTTGCTCCTCTGCGTACAGTGATCTGATGCCCACATTGGTGCCTTGTCGATTCAGGTAAGGAGGGCAAGGCATCTACACCACTTGTGCATACCACACATGTGCAGCGAGAAACAACAATTGTGCCATTCAGTGGCAATAGGTGCATGGGATTGCACCTGTGGGTGACAGTGGAAGTGCCGGGTGTGGTTTCATCATTGATAGTGCAAGGTTATTGAGTTACACAAATACATAAACCACCCCAATGCTACAGGAGAGGGGTTACTTTCCCTCCAATCAGAGCGTTTTACTTTCCACCAATCAGATCGTTTGGCGGCCTTTCTGCTGCTCATTTAACATGCAGAGCGCCCAGCATCCCTAGCAGTTGCTGCTGAGATGCTCAGTTTATGCCTGCCACCACGGCTAGCCTCATTCTTTGCAGGCCTCTCCATCTATTCACAGTGCCCAGCTGCTTCTCTGATGTTCAACATGTCACTTACTCAACATGCAGAGTGCCCAGCATCCATTGCAGCTGGCCCCTGCTACTCAATTCTTCCCGCAACCACTGCCCTGTGTATTACTTTACTGCAGCAAGCTTTGGCAGAAGCTATTCCAGATCAACAGGCCAAAGGGAGCACACGCCCTCGAACATGCTCTCACCATCTCTGCTAGCACTCCTTCACCTCCTTGTAAATATAAACGAAGTTATATATCCATGGAGCTGAAGTAGTGTAGCTTCAGCTTTTGTTTCACTGCCCAGTTTTCTACACAGAGCGGATGCCACTGCACAGCCTCTAAGCACTCCAGTATCCCTGCTTGTTACAGTTCTGCAGACAGTGGAACTTCCTTGCATATAGTGAGGATTAATGGGTGAAGGTGCAAATCTTAACATGCACTAATGCTCATATAGGGATTAAATAGCACTGAAGCACATCCTTGGGTGTGTGTGGCTGCTCACCTGTGGCACGTGAAGTAACAGTAGATGTTGGAGCCCAGGATAATATGCTGCATGGCTAAATACTTATAAAGTCCCAAAAGCGAGAACTATTGGCTATGCCAATGCTTGCTTTAAAGGCAAGTGCTCTGGCTCTGAACCTCCTTGTGGCAAGGGAAAATGCACAGAACCATATGGACACGTAGGAAGGATATTCAGAAAATCTGGGAAGTCTTATTTTTGGATTAGTGGCTCACAAGGTTTATGCCATTGCCCTTTAAACTCACAGGGATGAAGGAAGTAATTCTAGCTCAGTTTGAGGGGAAGGAATAATCATTTCGATCATTTGAAGATATGTCTCAGAACAGAAATCTCCTTAACGAGCTGATGACAATGGGCCAGCACTATACATTCCTCTCCGACCATGACAGTTTGTTTCTCATATGTCCATAATGTGGGAATTTTAAGAACTTTTTATTTCTTTAATGATCTTAATAGAGCCACTGGGAAAACTTTATGTAATTAAATCATCTCTTCCAGGGCATATAATATCAGGGATTCGAAATACAGCACCACGGCCTAAAATCTGTTTTGTGCAGTTGGTGTTATTCTGCAATGTTCTCGTTTATTTATAATCACTAGACTTGAAAACACAGGGGGCTATTCATAAAGATTAAAATACATGTGAGTAATCTACACATGAAAGTTTACTCTTACACTTTTGAGTAACTTTACTAATTTTGGCTATTCACCATTTACAAGTGTAAAGTTACTGAAACGTTTAGGTTTGAATGACCCCACCCCCTAAGTCCAGGGGAGGGAGCCATCTTTAAGCATGTAAAGTTAAAAAATTGCCTCAATTATAACATTGATATTTATTTATTATGTAGTGACAATTATTTAAAGTTATTTAGAAAATTAATTTAAATTCATTTAATTATAAAAAAATAAAGTTACATTAACATTTTATAATAAACTAATATTTAGGTTTTATTTATATATATTTATATTTAGGTTTTATTAGATACCATATCTAATGTTAAAGTATATGTATTTATATATTTTTTTTAAATTAAAATTAATTTAATTTAACATTAGTTTTTATGGGGTGTTATTTTAAGTCCCTACCTACCTTATTTTCTATGGGATGGTTTTGCAGTACCACTGGTTGGTCATGTGTTGTGCTGGACTTATTCCAGGTCTGAACTGGAGTACATTTACGACTGCTTTGAGTCCTTTTTGGCTGTGGTAGCTATAGAAGTGCAGTTTGCACAATAGCAATGAGCTTACTCTTTTGTGGGTGGATGCATGTCTCTCCCTAACCCCTTCCCTAGTCTTCCCTTAACCTCTCCCTATTCCTCTCTAAATCACTTCTGTTTAATTGTAAATACTCCCCATTTTCTATCCAATTCTCCCTACCCATCCTACATTTATTACCATAATGTATATTTTGTGTGCGGAGATCTCCACAGTGTGGGTGGAGATCTCTGCACATAAAATACAAGAGAGGCCGAGGTGTATACCTCCCCATATAGGTTAGGTTTTGTAGTATGTTAGTAGTACTATGAACGTACTACAAAATGCAATCTGTGAATAGGCCCCATATTCTTTAACGTTCTTATTTTTGGTTGCTGATGCATATGAGAAGACTTTCTATAATGTTTGGTACAATTAAGTTCTGTTGTTAGTATTCCAACTCTATGTCAGAAGTCATGCTGCAACAGTATTTATTAATTAGAAGTTTCATAAAGTGTAGACAAGACCAAAGCGATGACAGAGAGCTTTACATAAGAACATTTTCTTAAAAGTGTATTTTCATTTAGAAAATAACAGTCTGTTTCATTTCACTTACATAAGGGCAGCTGTGCTTCATTTTCTTTACATATGAATAGTTTTGTTTGTTTGGTTTACATAACAGCAATTTAATTTCGTACACAGGTGAACAAAATCAAAACTCACACTATGTGAATATACTCTGAAATAAAACAGCGCTCGATCACATGAATGAATGCACTTAAATCTAAAGTTGTTTGACAACCCTAAATCTTTCTTTGAACATTGTTCTTTTTTTTTACTTAATGCTTTCAGCAACTTCAACCTGTTGGATACTGAGACAGCGCATGTGCTGTCACTTGTGAGATCCTATTGTTTAAAAAAAAAAAAGGGGCTTAGAGCCTGCCCATTACTAATGGTTGGCTTTATTGTCACTCTCACTTCCTTGCTTCTCAGTTATCAGCTCTTCCTTGTTTCACTTTCTTCTTTGTGTGATTGTCCCTTCGATGGAGCATGGACCAAGTACTGATTAATTACTTTATTCATGTCTTTCCACTTCTCACACTGGTATTAAGGTACTTTTTTTCCCTTGTTGCTTTCTTGTAGTTATTTTTGCTCTTGCTTCCCTTGTTGTTGATTCTGTTTCATTGTTCATTGTTGCCCCCTCCCGCAGCATTGCCCGCCTGTCCCTCCCTCCACCTTCCTGTGTCATTTCTTACCCACTGTCACTGCCTCTTCCCCTTCCTGCATTGTCCTGTCTTCGCAATCCTTGTTGCTTGCCTCTCCCATCATTCGCCAGAAACAAGCGCTATGATGCAGCCAGCGCTGACCACACCATAGCGCTTTTCCCCCTAACCTTTAGCCATGCTGCACAGCAGCGGTGCTGCTTGCTGCATGGGTAAAATATTGGCAAAGCCTATAACTCTCATAGGAAAGAGCTACTAGCTTTATCAGTGCTTGTTGTTTCTGTTGTTGACTTCTATTGTTTCACTGACTTAATAACCCTCATTGTAATTTTATTGATTCCTCTCCGCATTACTCAAGAAATACAACAGCATGATTGTCTTAGTGAAAGTAGCTTTCTTCTCACACTAGCCCACAACTTCCTCCAGTTCAATCCATTACATTATTCAGCACCATCCATGGCAACTCCAACTATGATGTCCACATCTCCAAAACACTTGCTGGAAGCAAGAAGCAATTTAGCTACTCTCATTCTTCTTCAAGATCAACACTATCCAGAAACAAATTAGGTCCTATGCTAACAACTCAATACAGTACCACACGCCACACCAAGCCCTTCCGCTAACTTATACCTTTCTTTCATACTCCAAGACCACTGAACACATCAAGTTCATGAAACTAATCTATGGGGTTGACCCATGATCGTGGCAGCAGGCAAATATACTTTAATATCTGCCCTTGAGTTCAATGCTTAACCTAATCAACTCCTTGCAATCTAATTTGCCAATGAACCTCGCCTCAACCCAGATTTTCTAAAAATGTCCATCTATTTTAGGTCATCCTTTAGCAAATCCTACTAAGAATGGCCACTTTGCAACTAAAATATTATCACCTCTTTCTCAATATCTTAAATGACTTTGAATCCATCTACCTCCCTCCAAGCAGATAGACAGCGTCACTAGGTCACCATCTATGACAGGGATAATATCTATCTTTCTGATTTGCTGCATTTAATAAAATCCCTGGGAATCTATTTAACCTCCAAATCTATTTCATCCTCTTATAAAAAAAGATAACTAAACTATACTTAGGACCTTAAAAATGCTGTGCAGACTATACCCAATACCCCCAACCCTGCTATTAAAAAACATCAGACAGATCATACACTCAAAACTGAAGTACTGGAAAAGGACCCTGCTCCCTGCTCCCTGAACCTCAAACTTCAACCATATGGCAACTGATGTACACACTAAATGCGTCCCTTATTAAACAATAGGCCCATTTGATCTAGATTCCCAGTTGTCTTGTACTGTAAGAAAACTAGTGTTCTGTCATCAAAGATCTCCTCAAATTCTGAGATGCAAACCAAAATAAACAGTGTGCACAGGGGCTCAGAATAATTTTCCACTGAGATGAGATCTCCACCATTAATGTATGGACACACCCTTAGAGGCTTTAAGCCCATCAAACCGGAAAAACAATACTTCCTTATTCAAGAGAACCATGCGGTCGGCATCTCCTGAAGATGTATAACCTGCGGGCCTCAACAGAGAATAATGTCAACCACTACTGGTATTCCTACCTCTTTCTAGAACACTGAAAGGATACCCCTTCTTTTAAACAACAGGCGGATTCTAAAGACATTACAAACAGTTGGTCACATTTTTAATTCATTTAAGACAATGAACTGGTGAAGTTGCCATCCAATGATCAACATTTATCAAAGAAAATAACCTTCTGCATCCACATCAGGTTGGTTTCTGCCTAGCACGTGGCATGGATCCAGTTATTATATGCAATTCTAGTTTACCTCACATTGGAAATAGATGGGGAATGTGGTGACTGTGTTGTGGTCCTTGTTGTTTTTTGACCTATATCCAGCATTCAACACTATTAACTATAACACTCTCCCTCTTCAAGGAGTGTGAGCTCTAAATGGTGACTTGTAGGGTGGACAATGACACTTTGTCTACATTTCTAAAATAAATGTGATCCAACTTTTGAGGCTGTAACATTTGTTTGTAGTTCACTTCAGCTGCTCAGATCCCTAAGAGTTTACTTCAACAACTTAGATGACATCCAACTTCTGCTTGGTACACTACTAACTTCTCCAGAGTTAAAACATTAGCTCTTATTGTGTCTTCTTGCAACTGAACACTGCTTGATTGTTAACGTCTTTAAGTAAATCATACCAGATGTAAAACAATAGTATTAGGAGGTGGCCAAAGACCACTGTGCCCAAGGAAGTAAGAACTTCCCAACCTGATAAGTAATATCTGAAAATCTAGAAACTTTAATATGACTCACAATTTATGATAGCTTCAAAGATCATAAGCATTGTTAGCCCTGTGTTCTCTCACCAACAAACTATGAAGACACGTTTAGGTGTTGTAGCTTCCACCATCAGGCACATGCAATAATGACAAGACTGGTGTCATTAATTTATTAGATTACACTAAGGGTGTGTACAGCGGCATCATTAAATACCTAATACAAAACGAATAACAAGTGAATAATGCTGCAGATGAACCACAGTTTATCAATTACATTTGATGCAATAAATGCAGTTACCGATGGCTGCCCTCCATGTTTGTCTTAGATTACTCACTACATTTAGGTTAAACAAATATAGAAATATATAAACCATGGATTGTGAGGAGCCAGCCATAGTTCAATTTATAACTAACGCACTTGAGATAACAACTTCTGTGGAGACTGGTTGTGACATTATTGTATTGGGTGATTGAATATCGGCTACTGGTGGATTCAGTAGGTGGCGCTGTGAGCAAGGAACCCGGAACCCGGAACCAGGAACCAGGCGGTGAGGCGGTGAGGCGGTGAGGCGGTGAGCCCCTGTGCAGGGCAGTCTGCTCCCCCTCAGTCCCCGCTCTCATTCGACCATCGGGCTCGGACTAGGCACCAGCACCAGTATTGGCATCAGCCACCCCCCGTTACATCGTTTGCCGGAAAGGGGGGGGACAGCATAGTACAGCGCAGCACAGAGTTCTTTATATAGCGGAAAGGAAGGACTTGGCAAGCGCGGCCACCATTAGTGGGCGGCCGGTAAGTGAGAGCCCTCGGTCGGAACCACGAAGGCGGCTTGACTAGGTCGAGTGCGGCCTGCGGTCCCGCCCTGTGCGCCCCGCTTGTCTCCTTAGCTGCGTTTCATCTGCTCATAGTCTCCCCGCAGTCACAGTCCCATTTGCCAGTCCTGCTCAGAGTTTCTCAGCATTCTCACCCCAGGACAGCTTCACGGCAGCAGCAGCGGAAAGAGTGACGGCCTCTTTGGCCCCCTGGTGGGTCTCGTGTCGAGAGAGGGGTGTTTTTAGAGGTTCATACAGGCAGTGAACCTGCGCAGTGAAGTGGCACATCGCAAAGGGGCAAGTAGAACTCCCCAGTATCTCCCCCAAAAGCTGGGCGTTGTATGGAAGGACAATCTACAATGCAACCAAGGAAGCTTCCCCGGAGAAAGGGTACCACTCTTAGAGTTGATACCTCTCTTGATCCAACTGTGGAGACTCAACAGCAGTCACAGTCGCTGCGAGAGCCATTATCATCATCGGGAGGTCAACAGTCACAAGCACGGATCAGTGAGTTTTTTAGCAAGGCTTCATTCCAGTCTCAGACCCAGATCCAGACCAGTCCAGTTCCTTCTGCGACTTTGCACCCTGGGCCTGAAGCACAGGATTACGCCCAGCCTTCCACCCCCAGCTCCGGCCTCAATGCCGGATTATTGTCTGCCAACTCTCTCTCACCCAAGTCCCAGGCATCTCCTGAAATTTCTCAGCAGTCAAGGCCACTTCACGGAGGGTCTACTAAGACCCAGGCCACTGTTTCTGATTCACCAAGAGCTCATCTCCGCAGTTTTGGAGATTTTATTGTTTTAGATTCTACAACACTCACCTCAGCCAATTTACATGCTCAAATCCATGACAGTAGTCCATCTGCCCTCGCTAATCTTCATGAAGGCAGTAGTGATCTTGTAGCAGTGCCCATACCATCTGAGCCCATCCTGCTTTGTAACCCAGATTCTCACCGAATTAAGCATACTGATTCCCTGACACCAAAAAAGTGGCCAATGTATGAAAGCCCCTTTGAACCCAAAAATCTATCTGACCGGTTCCTAGCCTCTCTAGAAGCTCGAATTGAGGCCTCACTTGCGCAAACACCGGGCCTTACTTCTCATCATGATTCTTTTAGCCCAGCGCAAGTAGATAAGGTCTCTCTTATGCCACCAGGACCCAAGAGTCCTTTTTCGATCTCATTGATGTCCTTACATGTAAAACAAGACTCTATTGCAATGGCCTTACTATGGCAATCACAGAAAATGGACCTCCAGATCGACTTAATTCAAACTCTGGCCTCAACCCTGGCCGATTTGGGTTCTAGGCTAAGCTCACTTGAAGGGTCTATTAGGCCTCCTGATGGCACTAATTTTTGTTCTTGTTCCCCTCTAATCAACAAACTCTCATCTCTCCCAGAAATTTTGGGCTCGCTTTTGGATAGTGTGAAATTCCACACTTATGCCAGTGGCAAATCCAAACTTACTCAATCGATCCAAACTGGGTCCCCCCTTAAACAGTCTTTGCGTGCTGTAACTAATGATATATTGATTTCTCCCAGAGGTACAACCTCTTCTTCCTTGGAATCAGTTCTCAAAAAGCAAACCTCCTCTGGTCTTCAGAAGACGGGAACTGGTATTAGTGTCCCCAAATCCGGCTCGGTGCCATTCAGCACTCTCAGCCCAACGGCCACTGTGACTTTATCAGCAACCTCTCAGCCTGGACACGCAGATCTAGCTCCTCTAAATGTCCCCCATCTACCCTCTTGTCTCCCAATAAAACCTCCAGCCTCTAGAAGGGATAAAAAGAAACTCAAAAAACAAACTAAAAAACAACGTCTCGCAAATCGGAGATCCGTGCTTGTTGGGGCGGGGGTTCTCACCAAGCCAGACTCAGAGGTGAAGGGGATAACTCACTTTCCAATCTTTAATCAGGCCTCAAAAACAAAAATGGAAACCCCGACTCCAGAGAGGCTCTTACCGACAATAATGTTTCCACCAATAACTCTTTGATAATTACCCAGGAAGCTCATAAGGTGAAAACTACCGCCCCAGCGCCTCAGAACTGTATTCTACTAGTACTAAGTCTGGGATTTCGTCCATCCAAACCAAGGGGGCACCCCCACAAGTGCAAAGTTTGATTACACAAGATATCACCGTACAGTTTTCAATGGACGTCTCAAATACAGGGAGTGGTCCCAATAACTGTAAGGGACACGCAAGTAACAACACTGCTGTCTCATACGTCCTATCAGCTAGTGGCCTGATGGGCTCTTCTTTGTGACATCCAACTGGGGACACTACCAAAACCTCTTGGGATCATCTACCTCAAATGCCACTGCCCAATCAGCCTCAACTCTCACAGGCTTTGGTCGGCCAAAGACAACTAGAGGAGAAACATTTTCCACCTGTTACTACATCTCTTCACTTCAAGGCTCCTCTGCTCCCCTTTGACGACGTTGAGGGACAGAATCATCAGGGTCCTGACAATCATGCAGAACTTGTTTTTATTCCGCACTATGCTCATAAGGGCCCTCATGACATTCTCAATAGAAACAATCTTCTTCGCCTATTTAAGCATGTTCCGGCCCTCACGGGGATAACTTCCTCAGACCTCACAGCAGTAAAGTTTGCCCTAATACCGGGCAAAGGGGTTTCAGAAGCAACTGTTACTACGTGGACACGAGAAACCCTAAGGGACTCTATCTTAGGGGAAGCCAGGTCCTTCGAAGAGTGGGGCATAGAACTCTGGTTTCCCCCTCAACAAAAATACCCCCACGTTCTCCTCTTGGAAGACCCAGTGAGGTCTTATACAAGTGTCCTGAAAGGGTCGCGGGGGGAAACCCACGATTGGCTGCCAGATTTTATTTATTTATTTATTTTTGTGTTTTATAGAGCGCGAACTTGACCCGTTAGGGTATCAGAGCGCTTTACAGGAAACATAGAAATGTACAATAGGCTTGGAATCACAATAATATACAAAAGGTAAAAGGGGGCAGGGTGCAGGATATATAAAGGATAGAGGACACGAATGTACAGTTTGCATTTTATAGTTGCTCGAAACAAGTCCCCAGGTTTCTAGGAGAGGTGACTAGGTAATCCGAGGGGAGGCGCTAGTCAGGAGTTAATCAGGGTCTCTGTGCTGGTTGGAGGCAACATTTAAACGAGGAATTTACCCATAAGGAAGGTTTTGGCCTCCTTTTTGAAGCGTGTGAAGGGATTCTTCTGATGGTGGGCGGGAGAGAGTTCCATATTCTTGGAGCGGCCCCAGAGAAAGCCCGATTGTACGTTTTTTTCTTCCGGAAGCGTGCAGGTTGTAGCAGGAGGTCTCTGGCGGATCGGGAGTTTCTGGTTCCTCCGGATACCACAAGTTTCTGTGCAAGATAAGCAGGGAGTTTGAGTATAAGGCCTTGTGTGTGATACAGGCCAGTTTAAGCTGTATTCTAGCCTCAAGAGGAAGCCAGTTCAAAGCTTTCAGGTGTGGAGAAATGTGGTCGAATTTTCTTAAGCTGGTAAGAAGTCTGGCGGCAGTGTTGAGGCAGGCTTTTAAAGGTGCCAGGGAGATCTTTGGTAAACCCGAGAGGGTAGAGCAGCCATATTCCAGTCTGGAGATGACGAGTGCTTGGACTGCCATTTTTAGATCGGCAGTGTCGAGGAAGGGTTTCAGTTTCCTAAGGTAGCTCAGGTGGAATCTGGCTGATTTGGCCATCGCGTTGATGTGGTCCCGCATGTTCAAGTTTCTGTCCAGGGTAATTCCCAGAGATTTGGCCGAATCCACGATGGTCGGTGGGCAATCTAAGGCTGTGATGGCCTTAATCCATGTCTGCATCTCGGGATTGGTTTTTGAGGGGGAAATTAAGAGAAATTCTGTTTTCTTTGTGTTGAGTTTGAGTTGATTGGAGGCGAGCCATTGGACAGTCTCTTTCAGGGCCTCATTCAGGAGAGAATCTCCTCGAGGGATGAGGTCTTGATGTAGATCTGGGTGTCGTCAGCGTACATATGGTAGGAGATATTCGCTGTGCGTAGAACTTCGGCCAGAGGTTCAAGGTAAAGGTTGAAGAGGGTAGGGGACAGGGTTGATCCTTGAGGGACTCCAACCGTGACCGGAGAGGGAGCCGATAGGTTGCCGTTGATTAGGAATCTCTGTGATCCGTTTTGGATGAAGGACCTAAACCATTTTAGAACGGAGCCATCCAATCCCATCCTGAGTTTGAGGCGTTCGAGTAGTTTTACATGGTTGACCGTGTCGAAGGCCGAGGATAGATCTAGGAGGATTAGGAGGCAGGTTTTCCCTTGGTCAAGGGCTTGGACGGCATCGTCAACGATGTGGAGCATGGTCGTTTCGGTGCTGTGCCCGGGTCTGAATCCAGATTGGAAGTCATCAAGTAGGTGGAAGTTGTTGATGTGTTGACTTAGTTGCTGTTGTACACATTTCTCCAACACTTTGGCTAAGAGAGGGATGTTAGAGATAGGTCTGAAGTTGTCGGGGGAAGCTGGGTCCAGCAACGGCTTTTTCAAAATGGGGAGGACTTGGCCTGCTTTCAGAGAGTCAGGAATGGATCCCTGCCGCAGAGGCGTTAATTATTGCAGTCCAGCTTGGAATAATGGACTGGGCGGCGGCCACTAGGCAGTTGGGGGAGAGGGTCATTAAAATGGTTGTTCGGATTTAAGGTCGATAGGATTTTAGCGACGGAGTCTTCATGATAGGGTTTGAAATCGGTCCAGCGTGCTTGATTTTTAGGTGAAGTCTGTGGGGGCAGCGCCGGAGGAGGAGGCAGGTCTGGAGGGAATAGAGAGTCTGTGGCGGCACTAAGTTCTTTTCCTAAGGCTGTGGCTTTGTCAGCGAAAAAGGAGGAGAATTCCTCGGATGATATTAAGGACTTGGGGGTTTCTTTCGCGGTTTTGGCCAGTTTGTTGGATTGGTGTTTGACAATTCGAAGAGCTTGCGGGGTCTATTCTTGGCGTTCCCCAGTTCAGATCTGAAGAATTCTTTTTTGAGTTGATGATGTTCCTGTTGTAGGCATTTCTGGCCTGGCGGAGAATTTTTAGATGTGCTACAGAGGGTGCTGTCTCCAGATTCTTTCGGATTGTCGGAGGGCTCTCCTCTCATTGTTGAGGGATCCAGTGAACCAGGGGTTCCGATCTTTGATTTGGGTTCTCTTTAGTTTTAGTGGGGCTAGGTCATCCAGAATGTTCGATATAGTTGTAGAGTAGTGATCGTTGAGGTCACTGACCGTTGTGATATGCGAGGGGGGGGGAGGTCTGATTTGCAGCGAGCTTCCAGTTCCCTGTGGTCCAGGTTTTTAGTGTCTCTGACCCAGCGTTTAGGAATCACATCAAAAGTGGACAATTCCATCAAAATCTCATACAATAATAATCAACGTTCGGTGAGATGTAAACCAAACCTTTCTGCCCCCGTAACACTCATAGCCACCATGGGTTTCTTCATCGAGAGCAGTCAGAATTCTGCTCCTAGCAGTATCCTTCCTAATGGCTCGTCAAGGTGGTTGGACTCCAAATTGACCATTTCCTCTTGGAATGTGGCTGGGCTCAAGTCAACTCTGTTATCTAAATCAGCAGTGGACTATTTGAGCAAAAGTGACATCATCTGCTTACAAGAGACTTGGTCGTTATCCCCAACAGCTCTCTATGGCTATTATGAATTTTTCCAACCAGCATCTCGGCCTAACTCTTTTGGCCGACCCTCTGGGGGATTTTCCATCTTCATTAAACACTCTTGTAAAATCACAGCTACACCTCTCTACCGTAAGTTTTCTGCTGGGCAAAGTTTACTAATCTCAGGTCTTTCGACCCAAACAAGGGCCTTCCCTCTTCTTTTAATTAATTGTTATCATAACATATCCAAAACATCTAAGTCATCTGCAACAGCTCTTCTGATTAAGCATTTGGAAGAGCTCTTACTTGAGTTTGCCTCTGCTGAAGTTTTGTTACTAGGCGACTTTAACATCAGGGACCTGGGAGTCAATGATCTCCTTGCCACCAAAACTAAAGAGCAAGAGGCCATGAATACTTTATTATCCAACCACAATTTATGCTCCGCTAAGCAAATTACATTAGCACAAGATCCCAGAGCCCATCTATCTGCAACATTTAAGGATCTTTCGACCATCGATTATATTTTCCTATCAACATCTCTGGCAACTCAACTAGTTAAATTGGAGATCCCCACTCATACAGAGAGTGATCATAATCCCTTAACTGCAATAATGGATCTACAAGTTCCTGTTGCTGCCAAAGTCACTGAAGTGGGGCACTCAATGCAGATTGAACTCCATACTCTAGTTAGAAGAATTAAATGGGATTCTCTAGGTGCCGATAAGGTGGGTAACTGGCTCACGGAAATAATTTTAAACTTTACTCAATGCTCTTCCACTGAGTATCATCATAGGTGGGATACTGCAATCACCAAACTAAGAGACCTCCTAACGGGACCCGAAGTTCACAATAGATATCCTAGGCGCCCCTTGCGGAGTCCCTCATCTTGGCTATAGTAAACCAAAGAAGAGCCTTATGGAGGGCTGTGCGCTTGCATAAACTCAATGCTACAGTGCTCACTGCCAAAAACATGGCCTCATTACGTAAAGCCTACAAAAAATCAACATGGGAAGCTAAGAAACAAAAAGAACAGATGGAGTGGTGTTAGAAATGGGATTTCTGGTTGGCTAAGGCTTGCGCCAAAGCCAGGCAGAAACCACCACTCTAGTCAGGGCAAGGGAGTTACACGCCAAAGATAACCCCTGCTCACCCCCTTGGTAGCTTGGCACGAGCAGTCAGGCCTATCCCGGAGGCAATGTGTAAAGCGTTTGCGCAACACGCACACAGCAACAACATACCAGGCACACTACAAAAGGAACTCCACACAAGGTTATATCAAAAATAGCCCTTGTATTCTCATAACACTTTAGAATAGTAACCACATAATATACATTGTGCCACCTGGCACTAGGTAATATCTACAAGGGATTATTTACACATGACCGGGCCACGTGGACCACTGTCAGAACCATCACTTAGTGAACATAGTAAATGTAGAACATATCAGAAGCGTAGAACACAACCAGTAATTACTGGCAAACACTGTACTCAGCATCATCCTGTAACACAAACCATATTATGCACAGTAGCACATTAGGCGTGAAATATATTCTGCGCCAACCTCATCAGCATAAACACATTATGCAATCATCTCATAAGTCTAAACGCATTAGACCCTAACCTCCTAAGCATAACTCACATTAGGGGCATAACTCACAGTAGAAAATAATCTTACTAGCATAAACCACAGTATGCAAATAACCTCATACATAAACCACAGTTAGAGGCATGAATCACAATAGAGAGTCACATTTCCTACCATCACATAAATCAATGATCCCCCTGGCCAACTGGCCTCCTCTAGGGCTCCAATGCCCTCTGTCCAGAATGTCAGGCCTGCTGCCAAGGCAGCGGGATCCAAAGTGTGCCAGGGCGCTGGGCAGAGGAGTGCATCTCACTCCTATCTCCCTCAAAACAGGCCCCCAAAGAACTGTGGCCTAAACGTTGCAGTTGACGCTAATTGCCGTGCAGCTGTGATGTAGAATATGGGCTCGGGCACTCACTGTGCCCTCTGTCCCACTCAAGGACTCTGAAAACACATGGGGCCCAAAAACGTTGCAGCTGTCCACTGTCCGGTGGGGCAGCTGTGTATGGATTAGCCCTGGCACCAACGTGCCCTCTGAGTCCCTTTTCTGGGGCCCTCTAAACCAATCGCCTCCATCGGTGCAGCTGCCCGCTACGGCGGTGCAGCTGTGCAGAAACAAGGGACCCGCACACCCCTGGGCCCTCTAGACCCCCACGGGGGTCCTAAAACAATGTGCCCATCGTTGGAGCAGCCCGCTGCCAGGCGGGGCCGCTCAGGAGATTCCAATGCTGCCCGTGTGCCCCGTGGCACCAACAACAACAAGACCAGCCTCAGCCCCCCCTCACCGGGCTATGCGGGGGAAGCTCTTCTCCCCTCAGGCCTCAGGACCAGCTCGGTGCCTCGAAGGGCACCACCACACTCCGGCTAAACCTCTACTCACCAGGGCTCAGGATCCGGATATCCACTTGGGCGCCGGGGCTCCCCACAGCTCACAGGAGCCCCGCTTCTCTCTGCGCCGGTCTCTCCTTCCAAGCCTCAGGACTGGCACTCCGCTTCCGGCTATACGCGGCCAGCCCCGCCTCCAGTCAGGCAGTTTGCCTGGCTTCCAAGCCGGCCGTCCTGCTTTCCCCGGGTCGGGGCGGTGATTTTCTCGGTAATCGCGGGGTGGGCACCCGCAATAAAAACAAAGGCATAAGCGGGATGGGCACCCGCAATTCGGATAATCGCGGCATCAAAGCGGGGGGGGGGGGCTCCCGTAATTTAAATACCGATAAGCGGGGTGGGCACCCGCTATAAAATCACCAAAATGCGGGGTGGGCTCCCGCTTCTCCTTCTGCAATTAGGGGGAATCCCCACGTCGGGATTCCCTCTGGCCTTATCGCAGCGCAGCGCTGCGGAGCCCTCGTGCTCCTTCTTCTTTGGCAAAGCTGGAGTCCCCCTCTGTGGGGCACCAGCAATAAAAGTATAGCGCTCAGGAGGCGCAAAAAGTCCTTAAGGTTTCAGGGGCATAGCTGGGCCCAGGGAGGCCAGCACACAGGGCCCTCCTGCAGGGAGGCAAGCCCCCATGGCGGTTCCTCCTGGGCCCCAGCAGCAGCAAGCCCCCAGCAGGTCCGGACCAGCACACAGCACAGGAACTGAACAACTTCATGGGGTCACAGCCCCTACATTTATAGGACATTTTCCTTTGTCTGCAGTACAGGGCTTTAGGGGAACCAGCCAAAACTGGTTCAGGGGGGAATTGGAGCACTTTGTTTTCCAAGCTCCTCTTCCCCTTTGTCTGGTGGGGGCTCATCATCAGACAACCACAGGGGGGCGGAGCCAGCATTGTACAGGCTAGGCACAGCCCTATTCAGGGACCAGGGACTTCTCCTCCCACTACTCAAAATGCAGATGTCCCATTCAGCCTAGCGCTGACTCACCCTGCCCCTCCTGGAGCCACACACACCTCCCAGCCCCTGTCACTCACAAGTCAGACATGCAATTCACATCAGGCAGGCAGACACATAGCACACAGAAATGCCAACTTCGAAAAGTGGAATTTCTAAAATAGTTATAATAAATCTGCGCACACCATTGCGCAGCATTTATTATCACTATTCCAAATATACCAAACTTGACCACGCTGCGCCTCTCATATCAGGAATTACCACTGAAACACTTATCAGGGAATCCCCAATGCATTCCTATGGGAGGGCAGCCCCACAGTAGTGAGAAACCAAAATGGCTGTTTGTCACTACCAGGACATGTCACACACTTAAGGTACATGTCCTATCTTTTTCCTACAATGCACCCTGCCCATAGGGCTAGCTAGGGCCTACCTTAGGGGTGACTGACATGTAGTAAAAGGGGGGTCACGGACATGGCACACACTTTAGGTGCCACGTCACAGCGGCAGTAGCACTGCGCGCACAGGCCCTGCAATGGCAGAGGCCTGAAATAGGTTTGAAAGGCTACTTTGGTGGGTGGCGCAATTAGCGCTGCAAGCCCACCAGTAGCATTTAATTTACCAGCCCTGGGTATATGAGATACCACTTTACAAGGGACTCACAGGTAAATTAAATAGGCCAAACAGGTGTAGACCAATCTTACCACATTTATCACAGAGAGCACACGCACTTTACACTGAACAGCAGTGCTAAAGTGCCCAGAGTCCTAAAACCACCAACACCATGTCAGAAAAATGGCTAGGAGAAAGGCAAAAAGTTTAGGGATGACCCTGCAAAAAGGCCAAGTCCAACAAGTGGCTAAAAATACATGGCCTGTTAAAAGAAAAAAACTTGACACATTTCTGGAATTATATAAATAAACTTCGCTCCTCCAATAAGAGCAGGGGGAATGCGGTCACTGAAGAAGCCTGGTCACTATACGTCACCCAACAATACTGCTGTGAATGTCCAGATGTCACCCGACAATACTGCTGTGAAAGTCCAGACCTCACTGAGGCCGAAAATAGTGAGTCCTATGATAACATGTCAACGGATATCCGTGGGTTGACCACTTCGGCCCAGGTCTGTAGGCTTCTGAAATCCATGAAAAATGACGGTGCTCCAGGGCCTAATGGCCTTCCATCCGCTGTATTTAAATGTGTGCCGGATGAATGGGTTAAGCTGTTATTCCCCCTGTATAACTATGCGTTCACTACATTCCAGATCCCAGACTCATGGAAAGGTTCGATTTTATGCCCAATTTTCAAAGAAAGGAGATTCCTCCCTCCCAGCTAATTACATACTCATAGCCCTACTAGATCTTGAGGCTAAGGTCTATGCCCGGTGTCTTCTTAAGGCATTAGAAGAATGGGTTGCGGAAAACAATATACTTCCATACTTTCAAACTGGGTTCCGAGCTTCTGCCTCCACAATTGACAACATCACGGCCCTAGCTATCCTGAGTCATCAAGCAGTTCAAAGAAGTCAGCTTCCCCTCTTTTGCTGCTTTATAGACTATAGTGCCGCCTTCGATAAAGTGTCTCGTAACACTCTTTGGAGGAAATTAGATACGTGGGGGATCCCAGGGAGTCTGCTCGGAGCCCTAATTTCCTTGCATAAGAACACATGGGTGCGTGTTAGAACAGGCCCTACGTCTGTCTCTGCAAAAATCTTTACATCAGACGGTCTAAAGCAAGGATGTGTCCTCGCACCCCTCTTATTCAACCTTTACACTGCCGATCTCGGGAGATACCTGGAGCATAGCAGTCTGATTCTGCCACAATTGGGTCATGCAAAATCGAATCTGCACATTTTACAATATGCTGACGACATCGTCATAATGGACCGGGCCAAATCTGGCCTTCAACGAGCCCTGTGTAAGCTTGACGTATACAACAAAGCTAACGCCCTTAAAATCAATCAGGACAAGACAAAGGTCCTGATTTTTGGCCGCTGCAAAAAAAAGAAAACTTTAACATGGAACATCGGGTCCACAAAGATTAAATCTACATCAAAGTACAACTATTTGGGGGTATGGTTTAGTGAGTCCTCCAGACCATCAGTCCACTTAGCTGCCCTGAAAAAGAGAGCAGGGGCCATAACATATAGCCTGACCCGACTCAATCAGTCCCTGAGCAGTCCCTCAGCAGATCCAATACTGAAGGTGATTAAAGCCACCCTGCTTCCCGCCCTAAGCTATGGGCATCAGGCCTTTCCCGACGCATGTACGGCCAGTCTTGACCATGCTCAGATTACTACTTATAAAAAAATCTTTCGACTCCCGAAATATATACATAGGGCAAGACTACGACTGGAGTTGGGCCTTACAAGACAATCTCTCTCCTGTGAGGCAGACACCCTGAAGTATTATATAAGGGTATTAAAAGCCACAGATAACACTCTCAAAGCCCGTTTAAAAGAAACCTTTGCTAGTTCTGGGAACCCATGGAACCGACAAATTGTAAAGGCCATAAGATCCCTACAAATTGAGGAATCATCACTAACAGCAGACTCTGTTCCCTACACAGTCTGGAAAAGGGTTATAAATAAGCAGGCAAGACAAATCTCATTCCAGATGGACCTCCGGGCCTTAAAATCATCTACTATTCTGCTCCCTTTGAACGATTCGTACCTCCCAGGGCTTCCGCAACCATATCTCTCTGACAGCTTAAAACGCATCTTCTCGCAGAAACATTTTGTTTATGCGTCTTCTAGGCCTGCGATCCACTGCTTTCAACCGCTGGGCCCCACGTGGTGAGAATGGGGCTTGTAGATTGTGCAATTACAGGTCCGAATCATGGCTACATCTTCTGTGCTGCTGTCCTGCCTTGGATGCCCCTAGAAGAGTCCTACTAAATCCATTATATCTAAAAAGGGGCATTAATACAAGCTTGGAGGCATCTGCTCTCTGTTTTTACACGAACAGATAGTCAAATGCTTGCAAGGTCCGGAAAATATGTGAGAACTTTGGAAAATCTATTTTCTCCTCCCACTGCCTCTTCTCATTTGGTCTCCGTTTCTCAAAAACTTATCACAGACTATTTTGCACCATGTCTCAGTGTTTCTCCACTTCACTGAGTCAGGATGTTATTTTATCTTCGATTCTGATGTTTTTATCTGGGATTATGGCCATTGTACAAGATTGCCTTGACTGAACAATGTGTTTTAAACGTGATGGTCTGCTCCGCCCTGCTTTTGATGATTTAAAGATGTATCGGAGGCATTTCCATTGTAATGGTTTTTATTAACTGTGCAAATTATTAATAATAAATCTTAAATCTTAAAGATAACAACAGTATGGACCAATTCAGATGAACGTTACATGGAGGCAGTGAGTAAAGTCACTCGATCTCACATCAGTTTCCCAAACAAATGAACTAAGAGAGGCGACTCAACTTTACATCTTGGAAATTTGAAAGAAATAGTAATCTGAGGTGAGTAATGAATTCAGATATGATTCTAGACATTAGGCCATTATAAGAATGCGTGCCTTGCTCCCACAATTCTAAGTAACTGGACTATAAAAAGGGAATGGGACTGTAGAAAAAGATACTGCCCAAACCAAGAGGATGGGAAATTAATGTTGAGTGTGGATAAACATACCCCAGGAACCATGCAAAAACAGTCAAACATACAGGGTTATGCAAGTTCCCGAGAAAGGGAGGCAGAAGTTAAGAGTCTTGTTATAGGAGCTGTCAGTCCAAACCTGCAAAAAATAATGTGGGCATCTGAACTACATGTCTTGGTAAGAGTAAGAGCAATGATGAATAACCAAAGCTGGACAAGAACTTTGTTAATGTTTCAATCCAGGTGCTTTCAAACTTGTGAAATAAATATAAGTTTCCCAAAGACCTATTAATTTGCTGGATGCAATAAATACAAAGGGTCTTATTTACAATGTGGCTGCGCCACCGGGGCGTCACTTTTTGTGATGCTCGGATGGTGCGGGGCCTGCTCCATATGTACAAGGTAGCACTGAGCCACTTTGCGTGGCTTAATGCGACCTTGTAAATATTGTTCCCTTTAGCGCAGATTTCTGCATTAAAGGGGTGTGCAGTGGGTGTTGCTTTGTGCGTTCCCAGCAACATCCATGTCTTTTTGACACTGCCCCAGATTGACGAGGAATCATAAGTCTGAGGCAGCGCCAAAAACCTACACCTCTCCAGGGGAAATGGACAGGAATGTGCCTTATCTGATTGATATGGTGCATTCCTGCCCTTTTCTTTTGCCATAGGGTTGCACAGTAGAAAGGCTTGCTGTGCTGCCCTACAGCAACATTTTGTAAATAAGGCCCAAACTGTTGCTCGTGCATGCTGCTCTGCCAGCTGTAAATAATGGAAGTATTTCCATCTGCATGCTGTGTACTAATGCACCATGGCAAACAGGTCATATTATAACACAGGCCTCAATCAGTACGATTAATCATGGCAAGGATCATCTCTGATCAGGAAATCCTTACTGAAGCAACTAATTTTTCTCTCAACAAACAAAATGTGCTTGTCCTTGTTTTCAGCCGGCATTCTCGTGAATGGTAAATAGACATAATATCGAAAAAAATATATAGAATGGACAGAATATCGAATTCAAAATATAGAATGGACATAATATCGAATGGACATAATATAGTGGTTAATAATATCGAAATGAAGGTAAAGTAATATCGATTTTCAAAATATAGAAGTACATAATATAGGCATTAAAAAATATCGAATTTTTAATAATATCGAATTTTTGTAAGTGTTTAGTATGTTAGTATATGAGTTAAAAATGCATATTAGTTTTGTAATGTATGTTTAATATTTTTAAAAGTTACGAAATTTATGTAAAATTATTTTTGCGTAATTTAATTCTGTAGCGGGTTGTGGGTTTATAGGGGAATAGGGTGGGAAGTAATTTAATTATAGTAAATTAAATATTAATTTTTAGGAATTATTAATTATTTTTAATTTAATTTTTGCGTTTTAGTTCTGTAGCGGGTTGTGGGTTTATAGGGAATAGGGTGGGAAGTAATTTAATTGTAATTAAGAAAATATGTATTTTTATTTATTGGTATTGATAATTAATTTATTGTCAATTAATTATTAATTGGTAATTAATTTGTATTAATTGGTAATTAATTTTTATTAATTGATTAATTGATAATTATGTTAATTGTATTTTATTATTCGGAGCGGGTTGTGGGTTTATAGGGGAATAGGGTGGGAAGTAATTTAATTGTAATTAAGAAAATATTTATTTTTATTTATTGGTATTGATAATTAATTTATTGTTAATGAATTATTAATTGTTAATTCATTTTTATTAATTGGTAATTATGTTAATTGTATTAATTTATTATTAGGAGCGTGTTGTGGGTTTATAGGGGAATAGGGTGGGAAGTAATTTAATTGTAATTAAGAAAATATCTATTTTTATTTATTGGTATTGATAATTAATTTATTAATTAATTATTAATTGGTAATTTTTATTAATTGGTAATTAATTTGTATTAATTGATTAATTGATAATTATGTTAATTGTATTAATGTATTATTCGGAGCAGGTTGTGGGTTTATAGGGGAATAGGGTGGGAAGTAATTTAATTGTAATTAAGAAAATATTTATTTTTATTTATTGGTATTGATAATTAATTTATTGTTAATTAATTATTAATTGTTAATTAATTTTTATTAATTGGTAATTAATTTTTATAAATTGATTAATTGATAATTATGTTAATTGTATTAATTTATTATTCGGAGCGGGTTGTGGGTTTATAGGGGAATAGGGTGGGAAGTAATTTAATTGTAATTAAGTAATTATTGAAATTCTTTTTGTGTATTGATTAATTTATTGTTAATTAATTATGAATTGGTAATTTTTTATTACTTATTACATTTTTGGTATTGAAAATTAATTGGTTGTTGATTAATTATTAATAGGTAATTAATTTTTAATAAATAATATTTATTGGTATTTATAATTAATTAATTATTAAATATTTTGTCATTGGTAATTACTTTTAATTAATTTTTTATTGGTATTGATAATTAATTTATTTTTATTTAAATATTAAATCATTACTTTCCCTACTGTTGCACTCACTGGAGTGTGAATAGTAATTTTTACCCTACGCTATCCAAAGCTTTCCCTACTGTTGCAGTCACTAGAGTGGGAATAGTAATTTTTACCCTCCCGCTATCCAACGCTATCCCTACTGTTGCACTCACTGGAGTGGGAATAGTAATTTTTACCCTCCCGCTATCCAACGCTTTCCCTACTGTTGCACTCTCTGGAGTGGGAAAAGTAATTTTTACCCCTACGCTATCCAACGCTTTCCCTACTGTTGCACTCACTGGAGTGGGAATAGTAATTGTTACCCCTCCGCTATCCAACGCTTTCCTTACTGTTGCACTCTCTGGAGTGGGAATAGTAATTTTTACCCCTATGCTATCCAACGCTTTCCCTACTGTTGCACTCACTGGAGTGGAAATAGTAATTTTTACCCCTACGCTATCCAACGCTTTCCTTACTGTTGCACTCTCTGGAGTGATAATAGTAAATTTTACCCTCCCGCTATCCTACGCTAAAAATATTGAATATTTTTTATTAATATTAAGTTAATATATATATGTATTAAAAAATAAAAATGTATGTTTATTTTTTTATAACTTACATTAATTATTTATTAATTTTAATGTTATTTAAGTATTTTTAAGTATGTTTCAGTTAATTATATTTATTATTTTATTAATTTTACATTACTTTTAATACATTTAAAAAATTCGATATTTTAACAAACTATAAGGCCCATTACGATACCGGGCGTGGAAAAATCCGCCAGGCATGAAAGCGGCAAAAATCCGCCCGCACACACCGTCTGAACACCGACCACGCCATTACGAATACACAAACCGAAAACCGCCATCGGCTGAAAAACCACACAAGATACCGCCCGCCCTCGTCCGAGTCGGAGTCAAACCGCCCGCCACGGATGGAAACACGCACGACAACACAAAACCGCCCGCCCTCACGGCCGACACACCGCACGTGAAATTACGATCGCACCGCCATGAGCGCGGGTAAACCACAAATATACCGCCCGCCAGCGCAAACAACGCCGATGAGAATTGACACGGCAGAAGCCATGGCGCCCACGTCCCTGCACAGAAACCATCCGCTGACAAAAACAATCGCACACAACATGGCCAACAAGTCCACACAGCAAGGCACGCACAAATACACAAGCACAGTACACATCCCGAAAACACCCCCTGGACAAACAAAAAATACAAAGGCCAGAACACCAGACACAACACACCTGAAAACAACAGACCATGAGGACACACCCACATAGGTAAGTACAAAAGCAGCACTCCCACAGACCACAACCCCTTGCAACATTGCAAACTAGAGAGGAGAGGAGAGGACACAGTGACACAGCAAGGACAGCAGCACACCACAGAAACGCACACATCACAACCACCACCACCACCACCACCACCACCAAACACCGGCACCACAAACCCCCTGCACATTACACAACACACACCGCACCAGCACCACAAACACCATGGCACCACAAAGAATGCCCAAGTTCACGCCCATTGAGCTGACGGTCATGGTCGACGAGATTATCAAGGTGCACCCACAAATCTATGGGAACCTGGTCCAGCACACACCACTAGCCACCAGAAACAGAATGTGGAACCGGATCGTAGACCAGGTCAATGCAGTCGGGACCCTGCCCAGGAACAGAGTTGAAATCAACAAACGGTGGAATGACGTCAAGAGCCTGGTCAAGAAGAAGGAGAGCAAGAACAGAGAGCTGGCTGCCGTCACTGGCGGAGGGAATCCCGCGCTCTTCAAGACCTTCAAAGCGTGGGAGGAGAAGGTGCGAGTCATTATACATCCGGAGATCCTCGCCGGATTAGCAGGGGAGTGGAGGCTGGTAAGTACAAACTAATGTATACCAGCACACCGCTATGTACTCACATGCACTACCACCATGCCACAGCTCCCAGGGACAAACACCCCCATGTCCAGCACACAATACACAACACATCACACACACATGCAACAGACACCACCACACACAGCCCAAACCTAACAACTGTAAGATACGTGGGGGCATGTGTACACTCAGCCAGCCACGTAACCACCAACAGGTCCCCAAGTATGCCAGAAGCGCCACAACGAGCACCCACCACACCCATGTGTCCGCCATAGCTGCACTAACCGACAAGTAACAGGTAAGTGGCAGGAACACAAAGTGCAGTGGGTGGGAGGGTGGACAGCTCAAGTACAACACACACCAGGCCCCTAGTCCCACAGCACAGCAAGGAGGAGCATCCCCCACACCCCACACCCACGTGTCAGCCACCGCAGTGCACACCGACAGCCGAAAGGTAGACATCACGGTCCACAACAATCGGTGTCAGTGGGTGTCCAGCCATCACCACGACCCACAACACCGCCCCCACCCCCACAGACCTGCAACATGGAGCACCCCCGCTTAGAACCATGTGGCATCCAGTACAGTGCACGCACGAACAACCTGCAGGTGGGAAACTGGACAGGGCTGGATTACTGGAGGCATGAGGACCGTAACACGACCAACACATGGGACATGTTACGTAGCAGACGAACACGCAGCACCGCCCACTGTCACGAACAAGTGAACAATGTGCACACGGACATGAACCACAGACTCACACCCCACATGACCCATCACAGACACAGCAACACCCAAGGAGCCACGTCTGCATGCACAAGCCACACTGAATATAGTACCACACGGCAGCCACTGTGCAACCCATCACACACAACCGAAACACCATTGAAGTCCTGTCCATGTAGCCCCTACTGCCTGTCAACCACACACCCCACAACTACGCCTATGTAAGACAAACAACACTAGACGCAACAGAGCGGAACAACATAAATGCACACGAACACCACTGAACCCATCAAACACACAGACACACCATGCACATACAACATACCATCCATCCCATCCGTCAGCCCCAGTCTCATGAAAGGCATGTCATCCGCACAGCTGCCACACATACAGCAGTCACGCTAAGATACATGCCCATGACCAACCATGTGCCAGAAGTCAATGAAGCGCACGCCACACTGTGAGCAACAACACACAACATGGGCCACACCCCCCCCCGAGCACTGCAGTGATGCACATGGCACAGGGCAGCACGCACACCAAGGAGATGGGACAACTGCAATACGTCGGGTGGCACACAACCATCACACACTCATAACGATGCGTCCAATGCCATGTCCAGTAATCACAACAGACAGCAAATATGCAGGGTATGTCAGGCATGCACACACCTCAGACCATGCACTGTCATGCTGCCACAACACATGTCACGTTCGGCACCCATGGCTCACAGCATGTAGCCCAAAAGCATATTCCATCCCAAATGCGTTTCTGGGACATGACCCCCATGTTGCCATATGCGTTCCTAAGCGTTCCATTTGCACCCCAAAAGCATATTCCATCCCAAATGCGTTTCTGGGGCATGACCCCCATGTTGCCATATGCGTTCCTAAGCGTTCCATTTGCACCCCAAAAGCATATTCCATCCCAAATGCGTTCCTGGGGCATGACCCCCATGTTGCCAAATGCGTTCCTAAGCGTTCCATATGCACCCCAAAAGCAAAGTACAAACCAGACCCAGGATGGGCCTGGAGCCCGCATACACCAGAGTCACAATAAGTAGGAGCACAGCAACACACCCATCGGCATAGCCAATCCGTCCCATGCCACATGTGCACAGCACACAGTCCCATTGCCAAGCACACACAACAACAGATTGTACAGCCACACACCCGCCTCCGGGACACACGTGCACGAGAGTGCACGAACGGAGAATGTCAGACAACCAATACAGACTTCGCCAGGTGCAACACAATAACAAATCTCATTCTCTCCACAGGTGACGAACTGCTGGATGCTGGGGATGGAGACAGCAGCCAGCACAGCCAGCCTACAAGCCCCCAACGAGGACACACGGATGTGGAGGATCTGTCCTCCTCTTCGGACACGGACCACCAAGCAGGCCCATCTAGTGTGGCAGGGCCCAGCCGCTCCCCAGGACCCCTCCTACCCACCAACCCATCATCCAGGGCTGCTGAACATTCCCAGCCCCCTGCTGCCACTGTCGTTGCGGCCACACCCACGGTCATTGCGGCCACACCCACGGGCATTGCGGCCACACCCACGGTCATTGCGGCCACACCCACGGTCATTGCGGCCACTACCACTGCCGCAACCGCCACCACGTCTTCGCTGGCCCCAGCCCCAGCGCAGGTGGTGGCCCGGACGACTGGATCCACCCTGGGAGCCAGGGTGAGGACCGTGGTGAGCAATGTGGCTAGTGGGCAGGCCGGTGGCAGCAGGACTGGTAGGAGGAGCAGGGTCAGGGAAACGCCAGCCTCCCCTGGGAGCCATGCCCTGCCTCAAATGGCCAGAGTCCTTGGGGCCTATGAAGAGGCCCAAGGACAATGGGCCAGGTCAGCTACAGACACGCGTGAGGTGCTGGGGGTGCTGAGGTCCATGGACGCCCGTATGGGCCAACTCGTGGACCTCATGGGCCAGCTGGTGGTGGCGGTGAGGTCACAGCCAGGGACAGCAGCTCCCCCTCCGCCACCACCTGCCGGGGCGCAGGGTCGAGCAGCAGTGTCCAGTTCCCCTGCGTCCACAGCCAGTGAGCACACCTCAACCACCAGCAGGTCGCAAGCAGGCACCCCCCTCGCAAACGTGGAAGGGGCCGTCCGAAGTGGAAACAGATCTCCCGGGAGGACTTCGCACGCTCCAGACGCAAGTGAGGCAGCCAGCCAGCCTTCCTTGACCACCCACTGCATTGACTTGGACTACGATCCCACTCCACACAGCCATCTGGATGGCATGTGTGTGTTGGACTATGGACATAGAACCAGTGGGTACACCCTGAGCATCACGCAGCCATGACCGACAGCTCATTGTCACTGCACGCACCACTTTTGTCATCACCTTACACACAATCACATGTCACAGTTTGAAATAAATGCACCTCTTCCACAAACTGCTGTCTGTGCCCTGTGTTTTAATTGTACGGAATACAACGGCCACCTTGAGCGGAACGGCACCTGATGCGTGGCATGGCAATGGAACCGGAGGGCCTGTAGGGACCTAGGGGTGGGAGACAGAACAGGAGCACATTCAATGAGTGTGTCACACACCCATCACACAGTACATGTCAACAACTACAAGCAATGTACACACATCGCACAGAGCAATAGGGCACAATGCCACAGCCACCATCAGTGGCATACTAACCTGGGCATGGAGCGTTGACACACAGCACGCAGTGAACAAAAGGCCACCCTGACACAGCACACACACACCTGCACAAATACAGACACATCAGCCGTCGTACATGGACACTCACCGTTAAGTGAAGTAGCGGGCGATGAGCTGCTGGCGCACATTCCCAGCTTCCTCCTCTCCGCTGTCCTCCTCACTCGAGCTGTCCTGGTCTGCGGGCTGGGGCCCTGGTTGATCTCCGTCATCCACAATGAGGGGGATCTGCTTCCGAATGGCCAGATTGTGCAGCATGCAGCACGCCACCACTATCTGGCACACCTTCTGTGGGGAGTACGCCAGCGCACCCCCGGTGCGGTCCAGGCACCTGAACCTGGACTTGAGGAGGCCAAAGGTACGCTCGACCACACGTCTGGTCCTCCCATGTGCCTCATTGTAGCGATCGTCTGCTGGGGTGCGAGGATTCCTCAATGGACTGAGCAGCCATGCCCCATTCGGGTACGCAGAGTCACCTGGGTGTGAGGGACACAGAGAACCGTTGCTATTCCAACTGGACAGGGGACAGCATCGCACAACCAGCACGCTACACCACTCCACATACTCACCGACAATACAGCCACGATCCTGTTGCAGATTGGACATCAGTCGTGGCAAGATGCTGTTGCGCATTACGTGTGCGTCATGGGCCGAGCCTGGGAACTTTGCACACACGTGGGTTATCACCATGTCCGCAAGGCACACCACTTGCACATTCAGGGAGTGCGTGTGCTTCCTGTTGCGGTACAGGTGCTCAGTGGCCTGTGGTGGAACAAGGCCAACATGTGTGCAATCAATGGCACCAACGACGTGTGGGATCCTGCCAAGGGCATAGAATGCACCCTTCACTGCCGCCAATTCATGAGCCCTGGGGAATCTGATGTACCTGTTTCGGTACAGCATCATGGCTGCCAGTACATCCCTCAGCACCTTGCTGAACATGGGCTGGGACATCCCTCCTCCACTGCCCACTGTGTGCTGGAATGACCCAGTGGCGAAGAAATGCATGGCGGCCATCACCTTAGCCATGGGGGTGAATGCTGTCGGATACACCCTGCGGGGACGGAGATGGCGTTCCAACATGGCACACAGTCGATGCAGGGTTGGCCTGTCCAGCCGAAACTTACTTATGACCTCAGTATCCTCCATGTCCGCCAGCAATTGGTATGGGCGGTCAATGTTCGGTCTCCGCCTAGGGAAGATGGCAGTGGACACATGTCAGAGCAACACAACACATGGCAATTTCGCATTCACATCACTGACATGACTGAGCAAGCACATGAGTCACAGCCCAGCTGTCAAGCAGGGACGGCACGGCCACAATACACTTACACAGGTCTCCCACCAATGGCAATGGCTAGTGATGCAAACCACTGCCATGGTCATGCACATGGGGATCTAGGCCCCAATGACTTGCGGGGCGTGCTGATGGGGACTGACTGCATATTCGTCAAGCGGCAACGCCACGGCAACATGAATGTCTGCTGAGCATGGCACTGCTTCCGAGGCTGGATGAGTATGGCACACGACGACGACGATGTGGGCACAGGCTGAGCGGCCAAAACAAGTGGGACCTGTGGCACGAGGGGATATGAGACAGTAGTAGGTGTCAGCACTGCACCCTATGTACAGCACTGTACGGATCACACCTCCCGAAACATTGACAGGTGTCCACATTGACAGCCCCATGCCAAGACGGCTGTGTGCTTGCAGTCACACGTCACAGGTGAGAGGTTACATTGCACGTGCCAGGTGGCAGACGTACATAGTGGGAGCTATCATGTGTGTGCATGTGTCTCCTGTTCAGGATCCACCAGATGGGCGCTGACTCTGTACTGACCATTGGACACAGCATGTTCCGTGGAAGGCTTGTGTGTGTGGGATGGTGGCACTGGATGTGCCTCCGTTGGGTGGGGGGCCATGCACAGGGCGGGTACGTCGATGATTGCGCATTGTTGGTCACGGTGGGTGCACCCACTAAGATGTGTTGCCCTGTGTACAATTCCTATGTCCGCATGATGATGGACTGTAGATGTGGGCAGACTACACATTGGTCAATGTGCTGTCCATGTGCATGTGCCTTCACACCAGGCACAGCTGCCCCTGCACATGTGACCCCTGCTGGACTCGCTGCTGGGTCTGTGGAGCTGATGCACCTTCTGTGCGTGGGGCGGACAGCTCACCTCACTTCCCTCATTGCGCATGTCATGACTTTGCCGCAGGTGACATGGATCATGGAGGGCCCACATGTACGCGTGGGTAGGCTACACATGTTTGTTCACTGGTCGCCACCCCCAGTCAGTGTTTCGAATGGGAAGGTTGTTGTGCTGGTGGTATATTCGATGTGGCGGATGGGCGGGCCTAGGTGCGGGCTTACATTCCGGACATGGGGGGTAGTTGGATTGGCGGCTAGTTGCAGTACACACGGGACACGTCTCTTCCTTTCCACATCTGGGTCATCCCTTGTACTCACTGACAGTGATACAGTCATCTTCGCCCCAGCCCTCATGTCCTCCCCTCGCTCCCCCAATATGCATGTGCACCTGCGAGGCTAGCGCTTGCACAGGCAGCCCCAAGCTCGCACCAGAGAGGGCAAGGAGTGTATGTGTGGGTCCAGTTGCACGAGTGGGCTGTCTCAGGGTATGATGTGTGGCGGGACGCCGTCCACCTGCGTGGTGCCCCAAATGGAGACCCGGCCTGCATGGACTATGCATCACAGTCTTCGCCTTCCGGATCCGCCACCTGCGACACCCAGTGGCAGTGGCTGCCCTTGCGGCCAGGCCGCGTCCGTCTGTGACTGATGGCCCACACATTCACTCTTTGGCCTCTCTGGGGAGGGCTCGGGGGTGGTGGCGCACGCGCTTGCACTTAGTCGCAATGGCATGTGGCGTGGTTGGTATAATGGGCAATGGATGGGATGGTGCGAGCCACCTCCCGTGACGTCAGTGCTGCTCGTGCTGAGGTGCGTCCCCCCTACACTTCCATTTGACTTGTGCCATGCTACACGTTGAGGTTCTATTGCCTGCGTGATATGACCAGGAGGAGCGCGAGGAGACCTCTCACACACCATGCTCCACTGCCATCCCGTGCCCTGTATCGCCTGTGCGGATTGACTATGTTGGGGTTACACCTGGTCGACTGGGGCTGTGTGTGCCTTGTCAAGGGGCATGGCGGGCGCACAACAGGATCCAGCTAGTCCACGGAGGGTGGGCTGACGTGTGCGCCTGGTTCCGCATTGTTCGTGTGCCCGGCTGCTGTGCACACACGTGTTCACTTCCCCCCGACAGGTGTCCTCTCACAATGCCCAGGGAAGCGGTGGTGTACTGTTCATGACCCCTCCCAACACGGCGTGCTCCAACTTGGCATGTGCGCATCTACCCGTCGCACCCACCCACCTGAGCACTGCGTCCATACGACTTCACACGACACATGTGTGTCTTCCACAGTAGTGCTACTCATTTGCGTTGACATCCAATACCAGTGGACTACATGGTCATGTCACGACTGCCGTGTACTTCACATACTCTCATCCTCTCTCATTCGTACTTGTGAAATGAGTCAGCGGAGACAGTTTTGGTTTCAAACATTATATTGAGTCTTCTGTCCTCTGTGATGCAGTATAGTGGACACTACTGGCAGCGGAATACATGTTGAGGATATACTGAGCATGATTACAAATGGGATAGGGTGTGGGGTTACATGTGATTGGCTGTTGCATGTGGGATGTGGGCTTCAGAGTTACATCTGCTTGGCCAAGGCTGTGCTAATGTACATTTACGTATAGCTGCGGAGCTGCGGACTTTGACACAGACGGTATACAAGTAGCCTACCAGACCGCTTGGCATCATGGGCACAGTCCATCTCAGTTCCATGTGACAGGTTTGCTGCGGTTGTTCCTCATGCACGCGTGCATGTGAGATGACATCAGGGCATGTGCTTGCGTGCATGCAGCGGCGTGCCACTTGTTGTTGCAATGTGGTGGTTACTGGACATGTCACAGTCACTGGGGTCGTGTTGTTGTTGTTTGCACTTGTCGTCCGTGCAAAGGTCCTGGTATGGGATTTCCGGGGCGGGGGTGGGAGGGGTGCAGCACCCACAGACTCCAGGCGACCTATTCATGTCCACTGAGCGGTGTGTGTGTCCATGGGCGCTGGATCCATGTCGTGTCCTGGTTGTTCGTGCAGTTCCGTCCATGTGGGTGCGATACACAGACCCCATGCCACTGCCTCCCACGATGCATGCGGTGTTCCTGGATGTGATGGGGAACAGTGTGCATGTCCCGGTCATATCCGATGTCATGGCGATGTCGTTGATGGTGTGGTAATTGTTGCCGGTCGTTTGGTATGGCTGTTGTGGTGGTGACTGGCCAGTCCGTGCGGAAGCTAAGCATGGGTGCGGGGTTGGACATCATAGGTCAATCGGGGAACCTGCGTTGGGGTCCGACGAATTTACAGGTTGTCAGGTATGCGATGCCGCCCAGCAGGGCTTCCATGTCATTGGTGGTGTTTATGTTTGCCAGCCAATGTAGCGGATGGTGGCTGTCAAGGTGTTGTTCGTAAGTTGTCCCTTGGAGGACCATGATGGGGCATGCTGGGTGACATTCGATGTAGCTGTGCTCGATGATCCGTCGTGTGGAGGCACAGTGGTCCCATTTCAGTGCGGGTGCGATGTTGGCCACATACGCCATGCCCCCATAGGCAGAGCAGGCCCTGTCGTGTGCGTCCAGAGGGAGGAATAGTGCTAGCAGGTCCGCCTTTAGACATGCCGGGTTGGAGAGACACATCTCCACGGGATGCTGGTAGGGACACCTCCGACAGTAGAAGACGGGTATGACGCAGCTGAACAATGTGATGCGGTAAGTCAGTCGGTAACTGACGTTCAGCAGGGACAGGAGTTCGCATCCCAATATATGTATCAGGTTGGTTTTGTACAGCTTGACCTGTCCGGCGTAGTTGGGTAGGTGTGTTGCGGTTGCCATTTTGCAGCGGTGCGTTGTGGTGGCGTGCTCCGGCTGTGTGTGCAGTCTGCAATGTGCACGCTCCGAGGTTGCTGTGAGCTCTGTGTAGTCGTAGGGAGACAGGACTTGTGTTCTGTTGGCTTGTGCGGAGGACACGGGCCCTCATCCCACATGCTTCTCAGACAGTTCAAGGTCAGTGATGTGTGACTCCTTCCAATTAACTTGCATGGGGCCGACATGGGGGAGTGTTTTCTTTATTCTTTCCCGTCCGTTGTGTTCTTCTGTGATATGCGCTATCTGCCCTGTGGTCGGTCTCCTCTGCATGCCTGTGTTGGTCTTTTATTGGACAATGGCTGTATTCACCGGCTTCTTTCGTAGGGCTGTGGTTTCGGAGTTGGAATGGAAGGTCATTCAGTGCTGTCTGCTCTCCCTTGTGTGGGCGGCAGGCTGCCTTTCCGCTCTGCGTTGGGCCTTGTGTGTGAGTGTTATTCTTGGGCCACCTGTTGTCGGTCCCCGGGCTCTTTGGTGTTCCGTTTTGTATGTCTTGTTCATATGTGCAGGGTGGTATGGGTGTTTCAGTGTGGTACTGGCGTTCCTCTTCCCGAAGGGGCCCTGCTTCTCCTAGTTGGTGTTGCCGCCGCTGTGTGCTTCGCCATGTTTGTTGCACTGGGGTGTGTCCTGCTGTTGCGTGACTTCACTGACATGTGTGCGTCGGTTGTGTGACGTTGGGTGTTGTCCGTGAATTGGGCGTTGGGGACATGTCTGTGGCAGGCCTGTCACGTGTCATGTGCGTTCGGGGTGGGGCTGGTGTGTGTGCTGCTTGGTTGTGTCCCTGTGTCTGTGTGCGATGCATGCATGGCGCTGCGGTTGGCCTCTGCGTTGTGCGCATGTGTGGCAGCGTCATCGCCGCTTTGGGGCCGTGACGGGGTGGTTGGTTCCTAGTCCCAGGTGGTGTGTACACATGTGTTACGAGATGTTACAATTTGGCCTGTGTGTCATATGTGGGTGCTATGGTAGATGTGTCGTGTACACGCGGGGGTGGGGGTTGTCCGCTTTTTCCGCCCTTGCACTGTGTGCGCTGTTTGCGTGCACTTGTTGTATGTGTGCCTACCTGCGTCTTCGCGGTACGTTGCGTCCTTGGTGGTGCATCAGATAGAGCATAGGGAGGGCCTGCAGTGCTGGATTCATGCTCGGGGGTGCCGCTTCTTCGGTGTCCGTGCTCGGCGTTCGTGTTACCGCTTCGGTTTGACGTACGGTGTCTCTTAGCCGTGGGTTCAGTTTGTGTGCGGCATCGTAATTTGTACGCCGGGCGGTACGTGTTTCGTCGGACGGTGTGTGTCAATTGTGCTGCGCCGCTACGTGTACGGGCGCACTTTGATGGCGGACGGTGTCGCTGGCTTGCCGGCGGTGTTTGGCTGACTTTTCGCATCGTAATCGGGCGGGCGTGTGGACTGCTGCGTGCAGGCGGTGACTGGTGGTTTTTGCATCCGCCAGCACGGCGGTAGTGCTTCCGCCCGACATCCTAATGGGCCCCTATATTATTTACAACGATATTTTGGATTCGATATTTTTGTACTTACCTGTTTGTAGATAGGAATTCGATATTTTGACATTCTATATTTTATCCACTATATTTTTGCAGGTCGATATTTTGGCATTCTATATTCTGTCAGTGATCCCTCGTGAATACCTCGTGGATGTTTGGAGTACAGGCTTTAGTACTTTATATGAGATATGATTTGTAGTTTGCAATAGAAAAAAACGGTATTTCGCGGAACAAAGCTAGCTGAAACTGGGAAGAGTCTTCATTTTCTAGAATAGTGATAAACTTCTGGAATAGTAATAAACCTCGTTGTTATTCACTATAGAGTTAAGAAATGATTCTAATCCACACATTGTACCAAAGGTAAATGGCACCTGCATTTCTCCCATTTAAACTTGTGCACAGGTATGAACAGCGTTATTGTGCATCAAAGATAAATAATTTATTTGAATTAGGACGTTGAGACCCTAGGTTGAAAAGATCTCCTCTTCTTTCTCATTTATTGTTGAGGCTCGAGGTGAAAATAAGAGTACTAGTCAAATATTCCAAAGTGCACATACCATTTTCTGTGCTCCCATGTGCAAGCTGTGAACTCAACGGATGTGGTGTGTCTTTATCACAATTGCACACTTGATTGCAACTGAGGTAAGGGCCTCCTGCGTTCCAGGATTTAAGAGCCAGGTACGAGAATGGCCAGCTGCTAGACTTGCCTTTTTGGATGAGAGGGACATTGTGAGCAGGAGGTTTGCGGAGCAGAGGTGTCTGGTGGCGGTGTGGATGCTCAAGTGCTTGTTCGGGTAGGTGGGGCCTCATTTGTGTAGTGCTTTGTATGTGTGGGTGAGTAGTTTCATCTATGCACATTTGTGCATGGGGAGCCAGTGGAAGTTTCTGAGGAAAGACTCTTGGTGAGATGGACGGAGAATCCAACTTTGAGTGTGTTCCTGTAGCCTAGCTTACTGGTGATGAGTGCTTGGGTGATTGTTGGTCTGGTGGCAAGAGGCGGCCACCAGAAGATTTTCTTCCATAGCTTCCTGGTGTGGAATCAGGAGAAGGTTGTCTTGGCTAGCCATTGATAGTTTGTTGCCGATTATGATTCCCAGGTTTCTCATTTGGCCGGAAAGTGAAGGGTTGGGGCCAAGTTCTGATGATCTTTTCTGAATAATACTACCACCGTCTTGTTAGAGTTGAGTTTGAGGTAGTTGGACTTCATCTAGCAAGCAACTTCTGACATGCACTCTGAGAACTTGGCTTGGGTGTTGACGGTGTCTTTAGAGAGTGAGAAGATGAGTTGAGTGCCATCCATATATGAGATGATGTTGATTCTAAGGTTTTCACAAAGTAGGCACGTAGGACCATGTAGATAATGAAAAGCGTGGGACTGTGTTATGATCACTGTAGGACTCCATAGACCAGTTTGGTGTGCTTTGATATGTAGGGAGGAAGACGGACTTTCTGTGTACATTCTGTGAGGAATGAGCTGATCCACTGGAGGCCTGTTCCATGAATGCCTGATAGGTGATGGCACTGGATGAGGGTATGATGGGAGACTTTGTTAAATACCACAGAGAGGTCAAGGAGGAAGAGGACCAACCACCGTGTTGCCTTGGTCCATGATGATCCGGATGTCGCCGGTTGCAGCAATGAGGGTGGTTTCTGTGCTGTGGTTTGGTCTGAAGCCAGATTGGGAAGGATCGAGGAAGTGGTAGTCATCCTAGTTTGTAGCTAAACTCTTGTTGATCAGTTCCTCCAGGACCTTTGCTGAGTAGAGAAGCAATGAGAGGGGCTGTAGTGGGCTGGCAAGGATGGGTCCGCTTTAGGTTTCTTCAGTAGAGGCAGGGTTATCATGTGTTTCCAGGGGTCCAGGAAGGTATCCATGGTAAGGCAGTCATTGAGGATCGGGGTCAGTGCAGCGCAGATGGGCGTGAGTGCTCTAGCAAAGGGGAATTGTGGGCAAGAGTCCAAGGGGCATCCACATGGATGGGTCTCATGGCTGTGGCGGTTCCCTTGAGGGAGATGGTGAGCCAGCAGTTCAGTGTGGTTCCTTGGAAGCTGTTGTTGTCTCTCACAGAAAGGCTATCTGGATGGAATGATTTGATTTGGGGTTCGTAGTGGGCATAGATGACGTTAATCTTGTAGTGGAAGAAAATAGCAAGCTGGAAGTAAGGTTCCTGAGAGGGGATGATGGTGGTGGAGCTGGCTATTGGTGTGGGAAATTTTTCACGATAGAGAAGAGCTCCTTGACACTGTTGGTGTTGTTCTCTAAGCATTCTGTTAGGACTGCACACTTGGTGGCTTTCAATTGATGGTGGTAATGTCGAGGGACTGTTTGTCTCTGTCATTGTGAGTGAGTCTCCATCGATGCTCGAAGTGCTCGCAGTGGCACAGAGAGCATCCAAGGTCATTGTTATACCAGCTGGCATGGGGCCTGGTCCTGACAGCGGTCTTGGTTTTGAGGGGGCCTAGGCATCTGCACAGGAGGTGACCCATCAGTTGAAGTTGTCTAGGTGTGGCGAGCAGAGATTATGTTCTGTCTTCCAGGTTTTTTAAGAGACAGTGTTCCAGTTGAAGCAGGAGGTCTGGGGGGGAGGGGTTCTTCAGTGATGGTTGGAGTGATGGTCGAAACAAACAAGCGAGTGTTCAGCCCAATTGAGAGAGGTAAGTTTGTTAACCGCAATGTTATTGAAATAATTGAAGACAGAGTCCAGCTGAGGCCAGTGATTTGGGTGGGGTCTCAGACTTGTTGAGAGAGCTGGAGTGTTTTCAGACTGCCTAAGAGGTTGGTGGTGTTCGAGCAGGTGAGAAATTGAGGTCCTCGAATGGGATAAAGGAGCTGGAGTTGACTACCAGGGGGAAAGGATTTCTACAATGGAGTTTCCAAACTTGGCTCTTGGTCCTGGTGGTCAGTAGAGCAGGGCTCCTCCAGGGATGGTGATACTAAAGATGTTGAGTTTGAAGGCCAGGCATTCCAGTTTGACCTTGATGTTGTTGGCATGCAGTGGGTGTGTTCCTTGTAGATAATTGTGGGTCCTCCTCTGGGTTTGCTGGGCCTGTCCTGTCTGGGTATCTTGAATCCCTGGGAGCATGGCGGTCGCTATGTTGGGGGCTGACATTGAGAGAGTGGGTATTCAGGAGGGCGCAAGTCAGTGGGGGATGAGTGTGGAGTCTGTAAGCATTGTCGGATGCGGGAGTGCAAGAATAGTGGGGTGGTGAGGGTTGCTGGACAGCTTGCAGGAGAAGCAGCTAGCACAGGAGAATGCACCTTCGATGTTGATCAAGGAGGTCCTGCGTTTGAGCTTGGAGGGATGTGGTGAGGTAACACCTGGGGCTGTTCTGTGGTGGCAGAGCAACAGGGGTCCTGACAATTGGAGCTGGCCAGGCGCGGGCCAGGTGGGGACTGGTTCAAACAGGATTGACTCTGTTCTGAATCCGGCATGCCAGTCGCTTGTTCATTGCTGTGGCTGCCATTAAGAAAGTGATTGAGGGGAAGGAGAACCTGGAGACTGGGGAAGACTGGGGCAAGTGGAAGGAGAGAGCAGGTGGTGGGAAGGAGCAGGTGAAGGCACGGCGCTTGGGAAACTTGGCAGGAAAGCAGAAAAATGAACAGTGAGAGGAGACAAAAGTGGCAAACAAACACCAAGAAAAAGTGGCAAAAGCAGGGCAAAAAAGGGGAGTTGAGAAAGAGGTGGAAAGAGAGGGAAAAGAGAAGCCAAGGGTGTGAGAGAGACTGAGAGTGCAAGAGTAGACAGCAGTAAGAAGAGCGGTGCAAAAAAAGGTGCAAAAAAAGTACTGAAAAGTCACAGTAAAATTGGCAAGAGAGCGACAAAAGAAGAAAGAAAAAATACTGAACTACACCATAGTTTAATTAACTAACTTGCACCCCAACATGCACTGCTTATGACCTCACATATTTCATTACTCATGACATGTTAAATGACATAATTGATTGCGTCCATTATTATATTAAAATAACAACATTGTTTAAATTACTAAAGAGAGCAATCAATGATTTTTACAGTGCACTATAAGCTTTGTGAACAAGGAGCAATACAACAACCTAAATAGATGTTTGGACTCTTATAGGATTTTCTGTTAGCTTCGGAAACATGCAAAAGAAATTGGATATTTCTGAAGTGAAGCCTTTTTGATGGCTCTCACTGTCTTTTTACTTGCATTCACCCAAATGATTGGTGCAGGGATGTAGATCACCTGTGGAGATCTGGCCGCTAAGCATCATTGAACAACAGGCTCTTTGGTCAACCTTCGTCGTGAAGAACAGATAGAAGAGCAAGAAGAGTGTTTATGGATGGGGTTGGCACAAGGCCTGTCCACAGGCGAGGCATTGTGGACAACCTTCTGATGCACATGCCCAAATGCCATAAGACAAGCCCACTGCCCAACTCCTATTGTATGCTGAATGCAGGGTCTGGTGTGATACCAGGCCTTGCAGATAACCTCCAGTGTTCATGTCCACAGTCTGTGCATAGTGGGTGTTGACTGCTTGTGGATGAGTAGGTGCAGACCTTGGCCAAAAAAGCCCTTTGTCAAACTAGTCCTACATATGACTGAAGATCGTACCCAGTGGAGGTTTGATGTTTGCACAAGGTTGGGAGCAGGGTCTTGCTGGAGCCTAGGCAATGAGTTTAAGTCCTGATGCGGACAGAATACAGGATCTGGCAGTAGGCTATGACTGAGATGTCATGATTGATATCATTGATTATGTCATTTAACATATCATGAGTGATGTAATATGTGAGGTCATAAGCAGTGCGTGATGGGTCACAAGTTATAGTTAATTGACTAAACTAGAACTGGTATATTTCAGTGTCTTTTGGCTCTGTAAGGTATAACATCACTTTAATGCTTGTTATTTTAGTAACTTTCTGTTTTCTTTATTTAAACATAAGTTAAGGTCTCAGAACCTAACATTACTATAATGTCACCTTAATTTTTGTTTTTTAAGCAAATATATATATATATATATATATAAATGCATATACATATATCTCTATCTGTGTATATATATCTATCTATATCTGTGTATATGGTCTATATATATATATATATATATATATATATATATATATATATATATATCTGGACATGATGTTATCAATAAAATAAATTGCACTTACTACATTGGAGTATGTGCCCATATTTGTCTGCAAAGAAGATTTGTGGGATTTGAGTCAATATATATAAATATATATATATATACATATATATATATATATATATATATATATATATATATATAGTGTGGCACACACTCGAGTTCGTAATATGCCAAATTACTTTATTCTCGTCCCTTTGGCTGACAAACGCGTTTCGGCCATGACGGCCTTTGTCAATGTCAGCGTAACAAGCATTGCATAAAGTTTAAATACACGTCACTTCCTACTTCCTAATGTCGACATAAAGAACGGACTTGGGAACAGTTAATGTCAACACTGAATGCAGCGGCCGTCTTAGAGTGGATAAGAAGATACAATTATCCTATATGCACAATAGATATTTCTTTCAATATTCCATGCATATCTTCACTGGTTGCTAATCAATCAAGCCCTGAATGAGCTCACAAACATTATCGCCTAAAACCCACATCCTAATGGGTCCAGACATATAACAACATAATAACAAACGATCAGGCCCTAAATGGGCTCATAAAGCTTGGCGGCTCAATCACACATTAAAATGAATCTAAGCCAACTACCCAAACCGTTCTTTAACATATCTCAATATAGAAACCAGTAGTGACATGAACAATAAAAACATCATATAAGTAAATCAAAAAGTGAGGAAAATAGAAAATAAATAGAAATATACTTATATTCTGGTGAGTTCTCAAATGATTTTACCCTGTTGGGATTTGATAAACCATGTTTGAGAGAAAGCGTTTTTCTCATAGACGTAATGGAAAGTACTCCAGAAGCTAAAATGAGAACACATTTTCTATAATTTCACACTCTCTTCCTCAGCCATATGAGAACAATGTCTAATACTATGAGTGAAACATGCACTTACAACAGCAGCAGCAGCATGCTCCCATGGCAAATTGCTTCCTCAACTTTTCAATCAATTACGCCGACGCGTTTCGAAGCTTCCATGCTTCTTTCTCAAAGGCACGATTCAAATGTGCAATTCCAGTGGACGTAAGACAGCAGAGAATAAGTGCACCCATCCAGGGTTTAATTGTGCAAGCACACTACGAGGACCAGAATTCCTTGCCCATCGGAGGGAGTGGTACCGCTTTAAAAAGAAGGTGTGCCTGGAATTGCACATTTGAATCGCGCCTTTGAGAAAGAAGCATGGAAGCTTCGAAACGCGTCGGCGTAATTGATTGAAAAGCTGAGGAAGCAATTTGCCCAGGGGAGCATTTTTACCATTAAAGGATTTACTCCAGTCCAGTGTCCGAGTGCGTTCCTGCCCTAGGGGCACCTTGGAGCTTGATATATATATATATATAGCATCCCCTTTTCACATCTGTTTAATCAACCTACCCATCTTGTCAGTTGCTTAGCCACTGCTTCATTTTCAAATATCTATTTGCAGATGTCTGTCTCTTTAAATATTGTTATACCTTTAAAAATGCATTAGGCGCCAAATTTCTAAAGACTCACACCTGCCCTTACATTTCAACCCACTGGTTTCATTCCTGCATTAACATCTCATTGCTCATTTACTTCAACCTGCTCTTCAGGAAAGGCTTGAAATTCAACAGTTCCTATTCCAAAAAATTGGCATTCAGGAGCGTCTTTTTTGCCTTGAATACAAAATGTTAGTGCTCTAGCTGTCCATTATAACTCTGTGCTCTGTGATGACGCTGCAGTTGATTACTAGGAAGTTAACTGACAGACTGCTGCTGGTATTTGGAAGTACATATTTTATCCTGCATGTCATAATGTTTTACTGAAATGGATGAGGAAGAGAGTGAGGACTCATCGAAAGTGTGTATTCACTTTAGATTTCGAAAGCACTGACCATAATTCCTCTGACAAAATGATCCTCCTAATTTTGTTCATTTTTAAAGGAAATGCTTTATGTTTTACAACTTTAATTCCACCAAGATGGTGCTCAGGTGTGGCACACTTTTCTCATAAATATAGAATATTAGCACTCCAGTTGTTCGTTAGTAGAACACTGGGGAATCAACTGAAAGGCTACTGCTGCTGTTGTAAGTGCATGTTTCACTCATAGTATTAGACATTGTTCTCATATGGCTGAGGAAGAGAGTGTGAAATTATAGAAAATGTGTTCTCATTTTAGCTTCTGGAGTACTTTCCATTACGTCTATGAGAAAATTATAAGAGAAAAACGCTTTCTCTCAAACATGGTTTATCAAATCCCAACAGGGTAAAATCATTTGAGAACTAACCAGAATGCATAAAATTAGTAAAACACCACCAACAAATGATTTATATTGTGACTAAAATCAGTTTTACTGTTTATATGTGCTTCTTTTTGTGACCCTCAAATCGGGCATTCAATACAATGCATTTCAATGGGACAATGACCATGAGACCTGTATTGGCTGCCACAACATGTTGTCCATGTTGTGTCCATCCACCGGGGTAGCGGAGCCTTTAGGCTTTAAGTCCTGTATTGGCTACCACAACATATTGCTCATATTGTGGCCAGCCAGTCAAGATTGACTAGTCCCCTTTAAATTGGCCAATCAGAGCATATTTGGACACCAAAAGTCCAGATATACCTAACTTTTTAATCCTCCCATACCAGATCCAAACCTCTCTTTAAATTCTAATTTCTCAATAACAGCTGAAACAATTTAAATCAAATCACAAAAGGCATACAATTCTAGATTTTTGCCAAATTTGATGTTTTTCTGTTCAGTTATTTTGTTCTGCATGGGAGAGCAAACTTTCTTATGGGAATTAACATGGGAAATCACCCCCTTTTGCTTGGCCCTCAGTTTATAGATCAGCATGAAAGAAGGAGCTGTAGTAGGTGAACCTTTTTGTGGAGCGTTTCGTGCATATTCGTCAAACAACGCCAAAGTTATTAGAGAAAACAAAAATTGCTCCTCCTGTGGAAACTCTGACACAGTGGTGATAGAGACGTTTTAAGGCATAGACAAAGTGGGCAATTGCCCAGGGCCCCCACCTTGCAAGAGGACCCCTGGTAAAGTAAATCACTCTATCTTACCGTTGTCCATTTTTCTATCTGAACCTCTCTACCTTTACTTCTGATCCTGCCTCTCTCTTGTAAGCATTGTTATGCTCAACATTTTTCCACAATAAAAACCTAATTTTTTTGCTACACATAAGTTTTGAAATATATATGTATGTGTGTACACACACACACACACGGGATAACATCCATAGAGCACAGACGAGCTATCAGGTCGAAACGTTTATTGCAATTTACTTCTCCTTTTCCTGAACACTTTTCAGCTAACCTGAGAACCTAAATATGATTTGGGGTTAAGCTATTTAGGACAAACCAGATCCTTAAAAAAAAAGAAGCAGAACGAATTGGCCTCAATATCAAATCAGGTAAGACTAAAGCATGGAAAGTGAGGTGGATCCATTCCCTATAATACTATAAACATTAGCATCAGTGACAAAATCTTTGTCCAAACTGTAATTGTTAGAAACAAAATGCAACATGAGGAATTATCTTTCAGAATATGCACAACACATTCAATAAAGTGTATAAATGGAAAAAATTTTACATTTTCGTATCTGACATTGCTTTCCTTATAACTATTACAATATACATTTGTGAGCATTTTCTGATATGTTTTATGCTTTAGATTCCTTCAGATGTGGACAAATCATTCTAAAGGTTAAGCTTCTACAGCCAAATATCATAGATCCATTGAGGCTTTAAAAGTACCATTTGTATAATCACTCTTTCCTTTCTTTAAACTGCATGTCTTCTAACCTTAGTTAACCCTCATATTTCAGCTATCATTATCCTAAGGTCAGACTTTCATTGCTTGGTCAGAAATTATTATGGACGTGCTGCACTATGTGTCAATTGTGATCTCTCCTGCCCATCCCGTCTCCCTCACCCTCATGTTTCACACTTTGTTAGAGTGGCTTAAAGTTCTATACAAATATACAACATACCCTAACAAATCTAAGATGATCCATAGCAAATTTCATAACATGATATTCCAGAAAGTCATTTATGAGGCAATATTTTACGAAGCACGATAGCCTTCAGTTTTCAACTTAATCTAGCTATAATAAATATTATAATCAATATTTGTAAATACAGATTTCCTCTTGACTCTAGAGTTTGTGTACCCTTTTCCGGATCTCATCTTTTCAGATTCATCTTTTCAGTTTTTGTAGCTGTTTCCTCTAACTGGGAACAGCCATTGCAATGTGGCGTTCTGTCCTCTTTCTTGTAAAACACGTTGTGCACTCTGAAGTGAGCTAAAGAATGATGATGGATTCAACCCAGATCTGTGACTGGGGGTGAGTGTCTGAAAAGTTTCAGCGCTCCGTCCATCATCTCCTTGTGTTTGCTTTGTTCGCCCTAAGTTGGCAGGGTATGCCCAGACTTGGGTCCCTTGCTCACTTTGCTACTGGATTCAAGCTAGCCTGGCTGATGAAGGGTGTTACCCAGAAACCGGTCCCAGGATGCTTGTTTCCGGTTCAGGAAAGACCTGGCTTGGCAGTTCGGGCTGGACTGTTCCCATGAGGCACAGGGTCAAGACTGATTTGCATATAGCTGGGTCTGAACTGAGGTGGAGAAGTGAGCTAAAGAATGATGATGGATTCAACCCAGATCTGTGACTGGGGGTGAGTGTCTGAAAAGTTTCAGCGCTCCGTCCATCATCTTCTTGTGTTTGCTTTGTGCACTCTGACCATGGCACACTGTTTGACTCTGTTCGAGTATTTCTGGGTGCACATCAGTAGCGGCTGCTATTGAACAGGGGTGGTGAGGTGGGGGGGCACGGAGGGATGGGGTGGGAAAAAATAAAAAAATAAAATAGCACTTACATACACTGCCGACTGCCGCCTCTTCTTCCTCCGTCCTCCTTTCTGCACTCGGCAGGAAGCACACAGCCTCCCGGAATCCCCTGCGCAATCACAACACTGCCATACAGCAGCGTTGTGATTGGTCTGAGCGTGGTGGTTCGGTGCTCAGACAGGGGCTGGCAGGCTGTGCACGTTCTCCACCCAGGCTGTAATGCAGCCTGCGTGGAGAATATGCAGAGTGCGCATGACAGTTTGGCCAGTCGGAGATGGCCGGCCAAACCATCATGCGCACTTTAGGTGCTGCCATCACTCCTCGCCCTGTGATGCAGGGAGCCCAGCCACGCTCCGCCCGCATGGCTTCAACTGCAAGCTGAATATAGAAAACAAAATGATAATAACGAATGTTATTATCATTTTATTTTTTGTATTCAGCTTGCAGTTGAAGCAGTGGGGTGACCCTGCTCCTCCTTAGCGGAGGAGCTGCCCCTGGTGCAAACTCATGAATTAAAATACTGTGCCCAGAGAGCATTGTGGTATCTTGTGAACTGGATCAGAACACTTACGCTGTATTATATGGGTATATGATAGAACTACCATTTCACGCATAGAAAAATGTGGTGAAGAGTTGTGTCTTTAGTTCCTTTTCGAAGACCAGAGTGGTTTTGGAGGACGTATGAATGCAAGTGAGATATAGAACACCAGGCAGGATTGCCTGGTTGATAATAATATCACTGTTGGAACTAAATGGAGAGGTCTATAATGAGCTACCTTTTCAAGCTGTCATTCAAATAGAGTGGCAGTATTCTGTCTACAAATTGTAACGGCAAACCTCAACCCAAGTGGTGAGTGCACAAAATTGGAAGTGGGTCTCAGCAATCACCTAACTCTGACAGTATTCAAGAAGAAGTAGAAGAAGAAGAAGAAGAAAACAAGCCTTTTTATGTAGGTGTTTCCATCCTACCTTGAAACCACAATATTTTACGAGCTCCGCAAATACAAAAATAAATAAATACATCAATAAGTATGTCTGACTGCATTATTACCAGAGTTTTAAAAGTAGTTTTGGTGATTAATAGAGAACTTGACAAATGTAGGGAATAGGGAAACTAGTTCAATGCCTGTTGCTGTGAGCCTCCAGTGTTGAATGAAAATGAAGGACACGATTTATTTAGTTTTTTGCCCGGATCCTGTTAAAGAGCAAAACACCTTTAGAGGCGGATATGGGTGAGGAATGACTAGCCAAGTTAGCCAAATAGACGATCTGTTTTCGTCCCAGTATTGCCTTGTACCATTTGAATACCACCATTGGAAGCACACTTTGGATATCTGTCTATGTCAGTCCTATAGGCTCCCAATAGTCCTGAAATATGAATGAATGTCATTGGTATATGTGTGGAAATCGATGTGGAGGAGGAGAGAAATTTGCAATGAACATCCTTAATGTGACAGCACACCAAAATAAAGTTCAAATAAAGAGTGCACGATCTTTACTAGTCTTTCAGAAAAAATGAAGGATGCTGAATTTGTGCAGTGTGTGAGTTGCAGGTATTTCGCTCTCTGCCAGTGTCTGCACGACATGGTAACACAGTGAAATACTTTGCATGCCACTTCTTCAACATCGCATGGTGGTTTCATCTTTTATTTAATTCATGTGTCAGTGTTGACTGAATATTGTATCAACACTATTACGAAAACACTACCAGAAGAAGGAATTATAAAAGCGTAAGTACAATCTGGCACACTGTTATTATAACCATGTGCAATGTATGTAGATAATCTGATTTTGCAGAAAGTTGGGAGTATAAAAACACACAGCACATATCTTAAGCTTACCTTGGAGAGTTGCTCATGAAGCTCTGCCAAACTTGGCCTGGGTAATTTGGCACCAGTGACGCTGCCAGTGTTTCGATAATAGTCAATTTTAGGAACGGCTTCCATTGTGTTATGGCCAAAGGTCTTGAGATAATATGAGTTATTGTGTGTGTCATATGTGTGAAAGACTCCATCCGATTTGACAGTGTCCCCATTGTTGAGGATGTTGCTATATCCAGGCCGATAGTTTATTCGAAGTCCATGCCGGTCATCAGCAAAAGATGTCTCCTCATAGAGCGGGGGGTCTTTGTCTTCTTGGAAGGCTGCGTTATCATGGCCTTCGGTGATAACATTGACCTGAAAGCGCGTAGGACTGCTGGGATTTCCATCGAAGAAAGCATTTGAAGAATTATTCATTGACATGGTAAGTGAACCTGTCTAAGGACTCTGAAGCTCAGAATGTATCTATCACTAGAACTGTTCTTATATTAGCAACAAACACAAATGAGGGGATATGCTCAGAATGGCATAGTTGTAATGATTCAGATGACGCTTTCTTGAATACTTCCACCCAAGACGTCTTCTTGCGTTTTTTGTAGATCTCCCTAAAGCAAAAAAATAAAATAAAATAAAATGAAACAACGTATAGACTCTTGGTTTCCCACTGAGCTGTGTTGCAAACATGTTTATTTCTGTAGGAATGAACTAGGTACACATGATTGATTTATTTCATTAATATATTTATGAATAATATGCAGTGTGTTTTACCAGTGTAAATGCGTATCAAATGTTTGGCACATATTTCCATGTCCTGTCGTTTCCAAGATATTTGTTAGGAAAGACAATATAGAAAAATTGTGCACCATGTTTATTTTGGTGATACATCCTCACACTCATTCACAAATTGCTGCTGTTCTTTCAGAACCACAAATGTATTTTCTATCAAACAACTGCTGTGATGTTATATTGATCTGTATAGCGCACTAATCACCCAAGAGGGTATCCACACGCTTGGGCAGGTGTGTAGGTGTGAGGTCCTCAAGGTGCTTATACAAAGAGCCAGGTCTTCTGCTTCTTGCGGAACTCAGGAAGTGAGGAGGAGGCTCTGATTTGTTGATGGAGGCTGTTCCATGTCTTGAGTGAGATGTAGGAGAATGAGCAACCTCCAGTTTTGCTTTTGCGGATGCAGAGAATGTGTGCAAGTGAGAGTGAGTCAGAGCTTTGGTGTCTGGTGGGTTGCTGAAAGTGTATGCGGCTGCTCAGGTATTCTGGTCCTGTGTTGTGTAGGAATTTGTATGTGAGATTGAGAAGTTTAAATTGGCTGCGCTTGTGAACGGGGAGCCAGTGAAGCTTCTTGAGGTGCGGTGTGATGTGGTTGCGGCTGCTGGACCAGTTAAGAAAAATGCTCTAGCAATAGCAATATTAATATTATTTAACTTCTATATATTGTTTTCTATTGTTAAGATTATATATTCAGTATATCACTACCATGCAAATATTCATACTTATTTTTATAGTTTCACTCAAAGTGATCCACACTGACCATTTCAATACTTGACTGAAAGACTATCTTAGAGATTGTATCCAAATTAAATTTGCCCATCTCAGAGTTTTGCTGGGGATAGTATTTTAGCCACTGTTTTATTGCTATAGAGTGTGGGATCATATGATTTGTTTGCTAATATTTCACTTATTTCTAGTGCTATTGATGTTTGCCCCTACAGCTATTTTCCTATAACAGACATTCTATTTTATAGTACATGGCTCCTATCTCAACTTACCATTGTTTGTCTATGCCCCCAGATACACTACCAAACTTTCAGCATTTAGATGTCTTTTTTTTCAACAGATCAGACTCCTGGATGCTAGCAGTCCTTCTCTGTTAGACCGGGCCTTTGTTGGCGTGGTCTGCCCTAACCTTTGGCTGCCGACCTCATGTTTTGACCTTGTTTTACTAGCCTTAGGACGTAAGCTCGTTTGGCACTGCCGTGCAGTGTCAAAGCATTGTGCTCGTCATATACATACATGTGTCGGTGTATAAATGATTGGCTGATTCGAGTTAACTGTAAGTCCCTTGTGAAGGGGTAAGACCTATACCCAGGGCATGTATCTCGAATGCGCCTCCATGGGCCTGCCACACTGGTTGTGCCATCCACGAAAGAAGCTCATCGATTGTGCAACACGTTTGCCCTGGTGGGGCCTATGTGCATTGGTTACTGTTACAAGGTCTGGCATTTATAAAGTGCCAATGTTCCGCATGTCTCCTGCTATACTGAAGTTCTCCCTGGTGACAGGGTGCAGTGTTGGGAAGAGATTGAGCAGGTGTGCCTATCTGTTACCTGCAAGAGTCGTGAATGACACCGGATGGTGTGTTCTCTACGATAGGCCCTGCTTCTCGCATTGGATTAGCATGAGGGGGTGTAGGGAAAGGCTGTTGAGCATTATTTCCTACGGGCAGATTACCAACAGTATAGTGTTTGGTATCAATCAGTTCGTAATGGAGAATTCTCTCCGCTAGTGGGAGGGGGTTTGACATTACGGTGCTGAAATTGTCACTTTGGGAAAGTGAAAATTTCTTTTTCAGAAACCATCATTATTATTCGAAATTAAATAATCTACCGGTGATGTACCCTTTCAGAAACAGCAAAAGTTAAAAAACACTCTGTTGGGCTTTTGAGTTTTGGGAAGACGAATATATTCAAATCTATCTGAAAATATCACAATCTCTGAGAGGATTTGTAAGCTTAAAACTAGGAAATCAGGTTTTAGCTCTGAATGTGGCAGCATCTTTAATTTTACTCACTTCCCTACTGACACGTATTTGACAGGTACAAAGGCAGGAATACTCCGCTTTCTTCTGCTGAGCTTTACCACATTAGAAAGGCAGTACAACATGTTAAACATACCTTCCCACACCACTGCGAATACCAGTAGAACCTTTATGAAACACCCAGCATTAGAAATCAGACAGCCCAAACACATCCTCGCGTGCACATAAAGGCACAAACCCAATCTTGTTAGTAAAGTGTTGTACCTGGCAATACAACACATTTCCCACTCATTCCAAAACCATTCACTAATAACCCCTATATGGACATCTCTAAACCAAAGCCATCTTGCTGACAAAGAGACGCTGTCCTAATACCACATGCCAATCCAACCTGACAGGCAATGGGCAACTGGTCATCCCATGAAAGAAGATCCATGGCAGTGTCCTAAAGCTTTAACATGCTGACACAATCACTCACCTCAAAACTCCAACTTGAATTGCTTCTTCCTTTAACCCTATTAGGAATCATCACTAAGCATGTCACTGAATAGATATATAATTTAAGACAACAAAGCCTCACTAGCGAAGGTCACTAAGAAAGTCCAGAACCATGAAGAACGGGAACCCCGGATGGCTTAGAGGGCTATGAGGTACTACAATAACAGAAGTGTTCTACATAAATGTTGATAATACCATACATTACAGTCCCTTTGACTGCATTTTTAAGTCTCACCTTCAGACTGTTTGAGACCTATTGTGATCAATACACAATACAGAGTAGGCTTTGGGTCTGTTGCTTACTCATGATTGGAAGGCTTTCTTGTTTATCTCACTTCCCTTCTTCTGATTTGATGGCTTTTCTCCCTATTCCTATATTTATCCTGACCAAAGATCATTTCAGTTCTGGTGTGTTTTGCTTTGATGGCATATGTCCTTCCACTCCTGATGTCAGGCCATGCATTGCAGTGCATATGAGGAACTATCTTCTCTCCCTCTCTATCTGCCCCCACTTCCGTCACCTCGCCATCTACGGCCTCCTATTTATTAAAATCGACCTCCTCTTGCCTACTTGCCCACTTAGCCTCATCGTGCTCCAATTGCCAGTTTCCGCTGTGTAAGCAGGCGGCCATCTTAATATGCTTTTTTAACCATTTTAAGTAGGCCAGATTTGCATACGAATATGTGTGGTAGTGTCTTTCAATTAATTGTATTATGCATTAAGAATATCAATTCCAAGACGGCAACAGCAGATGCACAAGCATCCGCGCTGGCCATCTGTGAAGGGATTTTCTTTAAGAATAAAAATTGTATTTAAGAAGGCCGCTGTGCATGTACACACACTGCAGTCATCTAAGAAAAAAACAAGTATTGGTAAACCCAATAGGATTTATGGGCAAGATCTATTGGGTTTGCCAATGCTGGTTCATTTACTCTCAGCAATTCAAATGTTGTAAGAAGGCCAACGTATTTATATTGCCAAGCTAAAGATAAGGTTTTGGGCCTGTAAATCACGCTCTAAAATGTCTTTATTTTTGTGCAATGCGTGCGCACCCCTTAAAACAGGGGTGGTGCCAAATGTACGAGTATAAAGTTGCTATAGCCAAAAAGGACCCAATGCAGTTGTAGCTAAGACCTGGAGTAAGTCCATTACCACTCATGGCCACTCAGTGGGACTGCAACACCCTCCTATAAAAATTAATAGAGGCACAGACTTAAAATAGAACTCCATAGCAAATAATGTTATAATAAACTAATTTATTTTGACTTTTTAAAAATATATATATACATTTAATGTACTGCTTCAAAAGTATATACCAAATAAAACACATTTTATAGTATTTTAATATATTTTTTAATTAAAAATAAATGTAACTAATTAAAAACATTATTACATTATTTAAGTTAGTTCTATACATAACTTTATGCAATTGCTAATATTTGTTACGTAAATGCAAACATTTTAATTTAGGTGGTGTTTCTTAAATAAATATTTAAAAGGAATTTTAATTTGATGTAATCTATTTATATGAATTAAATATTTAACTCAAAATTAAGTTAACTGTATAAAGTTACTGACTAGTAACTTTTCACATATAGGCAGAGTTCTCCATTGCCAGGGTGGAGCTCTCCCTATGTTAAAGTATAGGGAAAATGTAAAAGAAACTTTTTTTAAAACAACAAAATATGTATATGTTAAATATTAATTTAAACTAATTTTATATATTTTATTTATTTATTTATGTGGAGGTGGAGATTAACACTCATAGGTTTGTGAGTTGCATTTTGTAGTACTACTGTAGTACTACTTTACACACTACAAAATGCAGTTTGTGAATCGAGCCCAAAGTGTTTACTATGTCTCCCACCACTACCATATCAATTAGTTAGTGTAGTCTATGAACTATGACATATTGGCATTGATCACTATCAAAAATCAATGTGGCACTATGTGAAAAAGCCAGAGGAGAAAATTCATGAGAGGTTCTACAGGTCAACTAATGTGAGCCACGAGAGAACATTACTCATAGCTAATCAAAGATTGCCATTCATCAAATGAGGGAATATATGTGTGTCTTTATTTTGAGGATTTCAACTATTTTATGGTATTTTAGGGACAATTGATATAATTGAGTGCAAGTTACATTAGTCCCTTGTTTCTTGCACCCCATTTGCCGAGCAGGGCTAACTAACTGTACTTATGCCCATTTGTGTGCATAAGTGGCCTATCCTCGTGGGCTTGCCATGCATTTACCACCACATATGTCCTGGTGTTACTTTCTCACACAAACACGAGAGAGTGCAACTTGCCCTCATCTCTTAACAGGTGCTAGTGTAAACACATGCTCAAATGTTCCTACAACCCTCTAAGTGACTGGTTGCCCTCAAGGAGTCCGCTTCTGGGTGGTGTTAAGCGAGTGGGTTCTTTGGGTGCTGGTAATGCTGAATCTTTTTTTTTCCATAGATAATAGATGAAGATCCCATCTCTAATCTTTCAAGTTTACATGGCTGGGATAACATAGGTTATTGCTAAATGAATGCCTTTTTTAGTTGAAGGACCATAAATTGTTCCCTAAACGGTACATTTGTGGGAGATAAAGCAGCGTGCCCCTAGAGAAATGTTACTTTGAAAACAGAGTAGATCAAATGATGCATGAATCTTCAGGTTTTTTGTTAAGCGTAAAATGAAATTACTGGCTTTCTAGTTTTGCAGTTATTCATGCAGTGCATTGCTTGCCTGCTCCAGTGATCTGTTGGTAACCTCCAGCTCAGAGTTGCATTTGCTAACAAGGCCAATGCCACATTCAATCCTTTTCTGCGTTTTTAAAAACGTACATAGTATTATTATTATTACTACTACTATTATTGTTATCATTACTATTTTTATTATTTTGTTATTATTGTTAATTAGTCGTCAAAGGACAATCTCACTTGTAGTATTCCAAAGTCTAAACATAGAGGGGGCGGCTTCCTTACCTTGGTGACTGTGGGGGGAGATAGTGGACTTGTACCTAAGTGTACTATGGTCCAGAGCTACTAAAAATGAGGTAGTGAGTTTGAGTGTGAAATTCTACAGCTCCGGATCACGGAAAATGAAAAATATTGAAAATAACATTATCAACAGCGCTAAAAATACTGTGTGAGCCCTACGCCATGCGTTGTGCCACAGCACAAATGCGGCAAAGTGTGAAATTTGTCTTGTCTGAAATTTTTGCTGAAGGCACTCGCTCCAGTACAAATTTCTATGCCTAGACACTGCCAACGTTTACGCTGTGTAGAATGTGCAAATTGAAAGTTTCAGATGTAATGCGTAAAAATATACAATATTCGGTTGGCCAATGCTTGTCCCTGACTCCATTTGGCACTTCGATTTCACACACACCAAGGTTATACTACTTTAGCAGAAGAGTCTACCCTTTAGGGGCAGTGTTCTAATAGCCTTAGAGCCCTCTGTAAGAGCTCTACTGGCCATTAAAGGCTCCCTCCCTCGTTAAAGGCCCTTGCCTTCAGCTCGGGCCTTTAAGGCTGGAGCGGGCCTTTAATGGTCAGTAGAGCCCGCTACGTCGGGCTCTAAGGCTATAGTAGATCTGGCTTTGCGTGGTCTATTCTAGAGGCACTTGCACTACTTGCATCCCTTAACTCCCTTTTTCATAAATCAGCAGGAGCTTAATTTTTCACGTGGAAATTTATTTTCCATTTGACAGTTGATGGTGATGCTGTTAGAGCCATTTTATGTCACGACATCGCCCAGGCTAATTAATAGCAAGTCCGGGCCAGGTGTGAGAATGATTGAGCAACATGTACATTATCCTTGCTTTCAGCCACGTACAGAGGACTTGGGCGTCTGATCAGGGCAGGCCTTGGGCATGGGCGAACTGGGCCCAGGCTCAGGGCGCTTAGGTTTTTGGGGCACACAATGTTAACTGCCTTCTTTTATTTATTTATTTGTTTGGCAGTCTGCCAGAGCCATTTCATTTCTCTATATATCTTCGCACTCTCTTTGTTTACCTGTCCCCGTTCCCTTGCTCCCCTCCCTACTCCCTACTCCCTCTCACTTCCACACCCTCCTACAACCTCCCATCTCCAATTTTGTAGCATCTGAATTGGTGATTCAGGTGCGGTAGAGGAAGGGGAAATTTGTGTTCCCAGGCTGGTCACTGCTAAGGTAATCATCCAGGACCTAACTGACCTCTGAACACAAAAGCCCCACCTCACTAAGATCATCTGTAGTACCAAGTGGGACCGATTTTTAGGATCCAGGAGATCAATTATTTCTCCCAGATATCCGCCGTTCTTCTTTTTTAATCCTGCCACAGGACATCATTATTAAAATACTCCTGACAAGGAGGGGGATACTGCAGACAGTTTTAATTCATCACTTTCACAATCTGTCACTAACAAAAACCAGCTCTGCTGTAATCAGGCGCCGAAGCACACCTAGGATGCACTCGGCATCCTAGGTGGGAACCCAATGATGAAGCATGCAACCAACCAGGTTGGTGGGTGAAGGTTCTTTTAAAAACCTATAGCTTTTGCTCACACAAATGTTTTTTGAATGCAGTAAACCTTTCTTGAGCCCGTTCTTTTTGTTGTATAGTAACAAGTGGAAGACAAGGTCAGGAGCAGTGAAGGTGGCAGGGCACCGGCCGTCCATAACTCAATACTGTCCAGTTTCTCACGAAAGCTTGCTCCTTAACAGCCACTGCTAGGGATCGTCTGATAAAGGTATGGTTACAATAGCAGCAAGGAATATTTTATTCATGAATTAATGAATGGATGATATTTATAAAGCACACAGCTACCCTCAGGACTGTGTGTTGGTGCTGTGCAGCCATAATGGGCACAACATTCAGCAGTGTCAGACAGCAGAGTACGCTTCTCTTTCTCACACAAAGCAGAGCAAAAAAGCAGCCCTGTTACCTTGTGTCATAGTAAAGCCTATTGTACACAGCGCTTAGAAAAGGCAGAAGTGTAACGGAGAGGGAGGGGAGCACCTCAAAAGTGAGGGGAGAGGATAAGAAGGGGCACCAAAATTGGTTTTGCACAGGGCACTTTTGAACAAAGACTGGCCCTGTGTCAGGACATGATCTTCATTTTCACAAACACTTTGAATTAATATAGAGAGGTCTCGGGTCTGTGTGTGCTGAAAATCTGTAACATATTTCTATGCAGCTGGTGTAGGAGGGCAGAAGTGCTCCTCTGTCCGCTGAGTGCCAATGTGATAGCGCACAGGAGACGGATACGTGCAAGTGCAGCACATACAATAAAGACGATAAAAAGATGAAATGAGAAATAAAGTAAGCAAAATCTAAAAAGCAAGTAGGGATGGAGAAACGAAAATAATAAATTAGAAAGAAACCCACACGGAAATAAAAAGAAGGTAAAATAGATTACCAATATTAAGGCTAAAAATAATAATGCTGATGTTGTTAATGGTAATGGTGATTAGTTGCATTCTTGGCATTATTATTGTAATTACAAAACTAATAAGGATAATAACAACAATACTATTAACAATATATGGGATAAAGTACCCCCATCTATGTGGCATAACAATAATGCAATTCACCAAAGAATTCCAAGTCCATATATCCGTATGATGTACAGCTGGGTGTCATTACTCCTCAAAGTAGATTGGTTTTCATGTACTTTGTAGATCTTTTTCCATTCTATGTTCTCTCCATTCCTAATAATACTAACTAGACTTTTTATGCAATGCCTAATACAGAAGTATGCAGTTTCCAAGTAATTTAAACAACGTTATTCAATGGTACTCAGTCCATTGACCTTCGAATGATGCTGGCTGAGGAACTCTTGCTGACCTTCAAGCTGGTGACCTGCAAGTCACGTAAGATGTCAACAGCAAATACTTCACTCATTGAATCTTCTTGCTTCTTGCATCCCTGGCGCTGCACCCTTCTTCTACTACTACTACAATTATTATGATTAATGTTATTATTAATGGTTATTATTATTACAGCGAATAGTAATAATAATAGTAATGATGATAAAAAATAATGGGAATACATTTTTACATTCTTGACGCCTGTGGGTTTGATGATAATTTTTATTTGCAACAGTTTGAGTTAAAAACAAAGAGCCAGATTGGTGGGGCACAGTAGTTCACACAGCCAACTACAAAATAAATAATTATAGCTTTTTGTTTTTTATTACAGAAGTATTGTTATTGTAGCCTTACAGTGCAGCAAACTACCAGTATTACTATTATCCACATCAGTGGTCTTCAGTTCATTCACCTCTGAGGGTGAATGTCCCTTCCGACCTTGTGACTTTGTGAACTGCCTAAAATGTACTACCATACTGCTTGAAGTTTAAAAGAGGGCACTTTTCCTCAAGCAAACAGGGAAAGAATATGGTATTCAAATATATGTTCAGTCTGAAAAAAAAGGTGATTTGTGGTCAAATAACAATGCTAAAATATAGAGGTTTAGACATTGCCGATTCTGGGAATATTTTTAATATGAAATAACATGAATTTGTATCTTCTTATAATGTTTGTTGGATAAGTTCTTAGAGCACATTGTATTGCTGGATATTATGTTTATGGTAGAAATATTACTTTGGGATGCTACCGAGATTGCTGTGATCATTATATTTGGTGATAGAAATACTTGTGTGGCACATCTGTGCTAAACAATAGGATGAAGTTCTAATTAGATTTTCTCCTTGGATCTTGCTAAGTAAACAGTGCAGATTTGGGCAACTTCGACTATGCTATGAGACAATGTTAAGGTTAGCGTTAAAAATGAATTTGCACCTTGATAGATTCCCTCAGGCATTGAAGCTGATTCTGTTAAACATGAAGAATTGTCACTTATTAGAGGCCTGTTGTTTTCTAAGGTATATTCGGGGATACCGTCAGTGGTGCTTGGCCCCTAGATAGATACTTCTGATACAACGAATAGATCATGTTTGAAATATTTACCTTTCTGTCAAAAGGTTGGAACTACCTCCTGTGATGCTGTGTTCTGTTTATTTTTTGCGACTGTATTAGTCTTATTGTTGAGCTGTCTACGTTTTTTCACCTTCTTTTTACTGGGGCAAGGCTGAAAATCCTCCCCCGTTACCAACACTGAAGGATACAAGTTGGAGTCACTGGATTTAGCAATATTATTACTAAATTTCCGTACAGTTTTCTTAGTGAGATTTTTCAGTAGAGGGTGCTAATATTGCTGAAGTGGTTGATGGAAATATTGCTTTAGTCAAGTTGTGGCATTCAGATGGTATTAAAGATATTGGGGATCTGTGTTAGATGTGACCTTGGTATTGGGTAACTGCGTAGAAAATCTGACGTTGATTCACCGGAGTAGTTCTATTGCTTGTTATAGTTCTATCATTTTTTCAGTTAATTGGTGTCCTATTTTTGTCAGAAGCATCTGTATCAGGTCTATGATATCATCGATCCTTCTTTTATTGTCTAAGTTGTTGGTTGGTGAGAACTGTGAGTAGATTTGGAAGTGGAGTCAATTGAGATGAGTTTTCTGAAATAGTTTTTAATTCACCTAAGATATCACAGAGGAGGGATGTTTGATTGTTTATCAAATCAGATTGACTTATTAGATTTTCAGATATTTTTGATAGAGTGGAACTAATTGCTGCCTTAGCCATTAGTACTGGTGAGTGTAAGGGAGTCTTGTCCTGATGATTGTCTCTTGTACCAGCTCATAAAAAAGTGAGTAGCTGCAGAGGGGCCAAGGGTATGAGTACATTGAATATTACAAAAATTTGTTTATAAGCTCAGTAAATAAGACAGCTCTGCCACCTCTGATTTCTTTGACTTATCATGACCGCAGATCAAGTAGGAATCAGAAGCAGAGCCTAGAGAGGATGGGCCAGATCTGACGTCCTGACCTGTGTAATAGTTATCATTCTGTCATAGTTAATACCATATTGGTGAGTAAGCTTGTGAAATTGTTAGGTCTTGTAGGAGCTAGACTTTCTACGACTGATTGAGCATTTAGCATTTTCTCCCTGTGTTTCAAAGGGTTATTAAAACGTTGCAGGGATTCTCAATAATTTTTAAGGAGTGGATAAGATTAGGGGAATCATCTGTAATAGTGCATGTAAAAGGAGTTGCATAAATTATCGTATTTTTGTTTAATTGACATGTTACAATGGGGTTATATAATAGCAGTGGAGATAGTTGTTTTGTTGATTTGTATGCCTTTCATAGCTTTGCTGCCAACTGGTCGCTCGCTCATTACATCCACTTTTTGAGATCGAGCAGCATAATTAAAATAAAAAACTTTCACCTTGTGGCTTGATGTGGTGAGGAGCACACTGTATTCTCTTAGTTCCTCTCTAAGGCTAAATATCCATAGACAATAATGTTTAGGGAATGATATAGAAAGTTGTTGAACTGGCTCAACTCACCTACCCCTTCTTTGCCGTGCTGCCGCCTTCTCCTTTTTCACGTTGGTGACTAATTCAATCTGTTAGATATTAAAGCAAATGCAAGTAAATGCGCAATATTTTTGAGGATATTCCTCTGAGCCTCTCCAAGTCTAAATTACAACTGAGAAAGCAGCCTACCAGGTATGGTGCAACAGGATAATGAGGCTAAGTGGGCTGTCAGGCAGCGATCTCTGTTCCCCGAGGAGGGGGATAACAGTGAAGCAGCCAAACAGACCCAGCCCAAATCAGGTATGCATTGACCTGAGAGCAGTTCTGCTGCTTCCTGAAAGTACCTGGATTAGTGCGCGAGTTCTACTCTTGATTACGACTCCACAGCTCACAGCTCAGTGACCTTGGTGGAAACTAGAGGAAACTTCAGCGCTTGGTTAGCCTCGTAGCCTCATTACTACACAGCCTCTGCGTGCCTGTGTCTCAATCCAGTGCACAAAGTGCGAATGCTGATGGTGCATGGAGACGAAGACCTGCAAGGAGGAAGAGGGACTGACATTTCACTGACGTCTGACACAAGGGTGATGCTAGAGGACATGAATGCACCACAGCAAGGGAGGAAGCATCAAGAAGAGTAAAACTCCAATGTTTATTTTCGAAATCAACCAATACTCACATGCAATAGCCTATCTAGTGAATTTGTTCCCATACAATAAACTCGGGCAAGAATTACCTTATTTGTTTAAAAACAATGCATTGACATTAGTAGCTTTACATTTGACTGCATGGGTGGCGCTGGTGGAAATTCCAATTGAGCAATTAAAAAGTTGTTCTAAGTAGATCCAGTTGTTAGCTAAGGTTTTCCGACATTGAACTTTATGCAACAAGCATAGAAATTGAGAGATATTTCAAGGAATTTAAAAAAATCCATAATGAAGCCAAGAGACACCATTGGACACCAACAATCTCTTCTAAGATCAAACTAGAATTGTCATCGGATGTTCCCAAACTCACATGCTTCAAACTGGCAGCAATAAAAACCATTTGAATCTTGGCAATTGGAATTCTATCACGTGAGGTATCTTATTTATCTGTTTTTAAAACTAATATTTTTCCGTGCTAAATCTGTTTGAGTTTAGCAGCAGAAACACAAACATTTGATTTTGCTTCGGAATTGTGGTAGTTTAGGATCGGGGTAAAAATAGCTGTTGAATATCAAAAATTAAAAGAAGAGGGAAGGAAAAACAGGGAAGACAGACAAATTGTGCCATTACATTAACATTTATTTTTATATAGGGAAGGCGAAATCAGAAGGAGAAAAATAATCATTTGGATTGCCCTCCAAAAAACGGATGACTGTTATGATATGTCATTTGTACATATTTAACTATTTAATAAATTAAACATTGCTCGATTTCAGTTTGTTTATAATCTGTAGTGCCCCAGATCATTAGCTTCCATTGTGAAGTGGTTATTCACTCACCTCACGTAAAGATATAAATGATTACAAAAAAAATAAGGAATTAAATATATGAAAATTTACACAATCTTTTAAATACCTCAGATGCCTCTAACCACTGTAGTGCTACAGTGCAGCGGGCGCTACCGTTGCTAATAATTGCAATCTCTGCCATTACAACCAATGTCATACCTACTGAAATTGATGCTTTGATTTGACAGTTATTGGACTTGATCCCATCCAAATAAGCGATTTTTAAAAAAGTTTACAAAGAAAACCTAATACAAGATCTAAAGTAAATAACACACAAAAATGAATTCTAATCACCATTTTGTCAATGAACATTGTGGTCAACTGGAATTTTCTATTAGTTACAGTTTATGACTCAGCGCAAATTGGCTTTAACATTTTTGTCAAAACAAAATCTATCATGTGTTAAACTGCAGCATTTAAAATTGGGCAAAGTGCCTAAATCTTCTGTACCTGCAACTAAATATACTATCTTCCATAACAACATACTTTTGCACAGACAAGGGCTCTAGAAAAGCGTGCCGCTTTTTAAAGGGATACACGGTGTCAGTATCGCCAAGCCCTGCTTCCCCTAGGAAGACCACCTTTATTTCTTACCTTTGGTGATGGATGATTTGATTGTCGATTCCGGGCCCTGTCAGCTGCTCTGACTTTCCATGGACGCTAGCATCTGCACTTGCCACTGGTGTGACTACAGTGCGGTGGCACCGCTCTGCATACTGCACTTTGACAACCAGGACTCTGTCTTCGGGGACGCGAGCCTGCCTTTTATTGCCCTGACCCTACCGACTGTCCGTCCCGTACGGCTGTTTCATTGGTCTGAATACGTCAGTTGGCCTAGTGTGTGCCTCTCGTGCGTTCCTAGGTGCTTAAAGATTAACTTCCACAATTTTTTTTAATGTAGTGGCAAGAATATAAATTAGACGTTTGCTACACTTCATAAACCATGAACATTGAGTAACCACGTTTAAAATAGAAAGACAAACTTTCTAGAGAGTTTGGAGTCTGTGCACATGCTGTCTGTTGAGATTAGTGCAGAGGCGCATACTACGCTTTACATTAATTAATGTACATTTCATTGAGTCGTTCCTATTTGAGAATATGGCAAAACATGTCTGACACTAATTCAAAACAGTGGTTTTCAATCAGCTAAAATTATAAATGTTTCCTTTCAGGCTAGTTATTACTATGTCAAATACATATCTGAATTGCTAATGGTACTGTAAAAATGTCCCTGAGCCCTGTAGCATTCGTAATTGAAAAAAAAACTGTTTTCAGTTACTACAAAGGATATTTTCGGACATGTTTCCAGTTAGTGACAGCTTTATAAAACCTCCTTGAAAGAGATGAAAGATTTAATATGCACATCGACGCTAATCAGAACGGAGGGTATTTCATGCAAACTGATGAGTTTGCACACAAATCACAGAAATGCTGCTAGCATGCTTGCAAAAGCAGGTACAGGCATGTGTACAAACCAATTCTATAGCAAGACACATACGGCACGATTACGAATTTGGCGGTGCAGGAGTGGATGGCCATACCGGCAGCCAGCTCCTGCACTGCCAATCCCGTGCGCACCACCCGCCAGATTACGAGTTTCCTCGTGTCAGGTGGGCTGTTTTTGGCGGTCCCACGGCAGTGCCTCTGAAAATGGGTACCGCAATGGGAATCGCCAAAAACAGTTCCTGCACTGCAGGGACTGTAAAGTCCATGGAGTGCAGAAACTGGGGTTCATGCACAAAAGGGGGGGGCACATGTTGTGCCCCCCTGCATGCATTCTCATGTACATTTGCAACACAGACCCCCCCCCTTTGTTTCATGAAGGCCAGCCTTTTCATGGAGGAAAGACCTCCATGACATCGCTGGCGGTCCTGAAACTCGTAATATGCATGGCAGTCCCGCAGCAGCACCACCAGCATATTACTTAGGCCCTGACTGCTGTGCCACCACCAGGGAACGGCGGTTTCCTGGAGGCTGTGGTAGTGCAATGGCGGCCCGACCGCCCAACTTGTAATGTCAGTGATCTGCTTCCCTTCCAGCACTGCTCCATCTGGTAGCTGCTTTTTTTCTCTCTCTCTGAGCCATGCGCCTGCTGCTGCTCGACCCCCGCCACCCGCCCCCCTCCTAGCACCACATTTCCCGCTTCCTGCCTCCCAGCAGTCCATCCCTCCCCCTCACACTATATAATGGCGGCCGCTGCACCAGGAAAGGAGCAACTTCACTGACCTTGTCAGTGATTTGCCTTCCTTCCTGCGCAGCTCCGCCAAATAGTTGCTGCCCCTTGCAGGCTCACTGACTTTCGCTGGTTGGTGTTTCGAGGCCCTTCTCCACCTGCAGGCTCCTGCCTGCGTCTCATCCCTGGTGGTCTAGTGGGGAGCATCTTTGCTATGCTGCTAGACTGCCTTCTGTCTTCTGTCCCCCTCCTCGACCACAACACCGGACGCTATGCCGCCTGTCACCCCGCATTGCCGAAGGACACCCAAGGACCTGCCTCCTGCCGAAACTGTAGCTGCACTTTCACCCACCGCCGCACTCCAGCTCCGCCCGGCCGACCGACAGCACACCTGACCAGCTCAGCTGCCTCCTCCTCAACACACGCTCCCTCCACAGACAAGCCACAGAAATCTGAGACCTCCTTGACTCCATCTGCCCATACATCGCGTTCTTCACGGAAACCTGGACGAACCCCAGCTCGGGCCTGGACATTGCCATCACCATCCTCATGGGTACAAGATCACCCGCAAGGATCGCACCAACCGACCATGAGGAGGCATCGCCATCGTCCACAAGAACTCCCTCCACCTGACCACCCACTCAGACGACCCCACGGCAACCATGGCACATCTCCACTTCCAGGTCCAGACCAACCCCAACACCACCCTCCGTGGGACCCTCGTCTACAGACCTCCTGGCCCCCTCTCGCCCTTCACCAACGTCATCATCGACTTCATTGCACCCCAGGCTCTCACAACTACTGATTACACCCTACTCGGCGACCTCAACTTCCACCTGGACATCCCCAACGACCAGAACACTGCATCTCTTCTGGAGAACCTAGCCAACATCGGACTCAAGCAGCTAGCCACCTCTCCGGCCCACGCAGCAGGACACATGCTCGAACCTGTTTTGTCCACCAGTGAAAACATCACCTACAGCCACACCTCCGAACTCCTCTGGACCGACCACCTTTGCGTTCACTTCACCTTCACCAAACCCACCGTCCATCAATGCCCCCCCGCCGCAACTGAAACAAGGTCACCGAAGAACATCTCACCGCCTCCTTCATCACAACCATACCGCCGACATCCATAGACGCCAATACCTTAGCACACAACTTCCACTGATGGATCTCCAACTGCTCCGACACAGCTGGCAACCCTCAAGATAGCACCCAGCAAGCAACACTCCAGCGCCTTGAGACCCGTAACGGTGAGTAGCTGCGCTATATAAAAACTGACTTACATTTTTTTTAGAAAGCCAGCTGGTTCACTCCTACCCTCCACGAGTCCAGACGCACCACTAGACAGCTCGAGAAGAGATGGGGGAACAACAAACCCTGTAAACCCACACAGCCTAAAACGCCGCCGTCTCCGCATACCATACCCTCCTCAAAACCGCAAAGAAAATGGCCCTTAAAGTCAGAATCATCGCCACTGCACACAACAGCCAACTGATTCTCTCCCTCACCAACAAGCCCACTATCCCCCGCTCTCCCCCTAGCACCTTGAGACCCTCCCGGGTGAGTAGCCGTGCTTAACAAGTACTGATTGACTGATGGAAAGGGGCGGTCAGACTGCGGGCGCAGCGGTGGCTGGCCCACCACCGCCAGGCCCCCGCGAGTCTAACGGTCCTCGGACCGCCACACTCGTAATGAGGCTCAGAGCATCCCATTATGTTTTCTCCAGTTCTTACTCCTTACTAGCACCAAAGAAATAACAAATTATAACATTTATTTGAATAAACCACAAATCACACAAGTACTGTATAAACCTAAACAACACATCCCAGCAAACTAAGGGGCCCATTAGGATGGCGGGCGGATCGCCCCCACCGGGCAGGCGGTAGCCACCGCTGGCCCTGCGGGGGCGATCCTCCCGCCATCCTTGCCTGATTGAACCCCCGCCATATTAGTATGGCTGGGGGGTCTGCGGCGGACGGAAAGACCGTCCACCGCTTTTCCGCCGGTCGACTCGTCGACCGGGCGGAAAAAGGGCATAATATGGTGGCGGTGTCTGCAAGACACCGCCATCCATATTATGATGCAGGTGGTGAATCGCCTTTCCATGGTGGCGTTGCCGCCATGGAAAGGCATGCGGTCCTTGCTTTTGGGGGCCCGTTGCGGGCCCCCAGGGTGGTGGGGGGGGAGGGGGGTGCACATGGGGGGTACATTGCAAAGCACTACGTGGCAGGCACCACGTGGTGCCTGCCATGTAGTGCATGGCAATGCTGTGCACAGACCTTTTGCATTGGGAGTGGGTCTGCAGCCAGCAGATCCACCCGCAATGTAAAAGGCCCAGGATGCGCCCGCCAGTGTGGTGGGCGCATCCTAATTCTCATGGCGGGACCGCCGCAACTTCGGCGGTCGGTCCCTGGCTCCGTTGCGATGGCGGGCGGATCGTAATGGACCCCTAAATCCTTCTCTTAGACTATAACATTACCAACTAAGTCTGTCAGGGATATGGTCGGGTAGCACCTACCTGGTCGCAGCGGCCAGGACTACAACTCCCAGGAGGCAAATGACCAGAGGAGCGGCCACATATACAGGCTGACGCACGCTCGCAGGGGTGCGTAATTCATGTTTCCGGGTCTCACTCTCTCAGCTGAGAGAGTCCTGCGGCTGCTATGAAGCAGCTCTCTGTTGCTTCGTTGTTTCGCGCATTGGGAAGCGCAAGTTTCCAGGATTCGAGAAGGATTGTTGCCTGGATGTACGATCCCCGGGTGAGTAAGAACCAGTATTCGGTTCTTGCAAATCTTTCAATGTTTGGCCAGTGACTCTTACCTTGGACGTGCAGCGGCAAAGGATTCCCGCTGTCACGCCGTCCTACTAGAACATTGTGGCATGGTTCTTGCTCGCCGGATGCGGAGCGGATGCGGAGCGGATCCGATTGCCAGAGCGGAATGTGGTGGTAATTCCTAACCACGCATTACCGATTCTGTGTTGCGCGGAGGAGTGCTCCCATTGTTCTTCCGTTTCTTTTTGTTTATGTTTGGCTCGTCGAGCTAGGGATCAGTAGCCTTATTGCTACTGAGGGAATAGCGGGTTGCTGGAACTTTCTTCCTTACTGACGGTGGAGGATAAAGAAGAGAAAGACTTTCTTTGTGTTGTTTATAACTTTGTTCCTGGGAACTGAACAGCTGGGGATTAGAAACTACCTTTTTTCTTTCTTTGTGGATTAAGACTCCGCTTATCTGCCGTAGCATTTTTTCCTTTTTTTTGTTGGACGTCTTCTCATCGCTAATGGTGTTATCAAGAAACCGGTATGTATGGGGTTTGCATGAAGTAATAAGGTTGGTGAGGTGTTGCTTACTGATGTGCATTAATCTGTTGCCTTATGCCTTGTAGAATACTGCTCATGACGGAAGAGAGAATCCCAGTTGCATGAAGAATGAGAGGGGTTTCAGTCAGATGATCAAGGTAGAGAGGAATATCTAACGAGACCTTATGAGAGTAGTCTTCATGTGTTTGTTTATTTATGGTGGTGTTCTTTGTTTTACAGGTTCCTTTTCCCCACTGTTCCTTTCCTACCCTTCCCTCACCTGATCGCCCTAACACTCTGTGCTTATATTCAGAGTTGGGGATGTCAGGAGGTGGACCCATTATTGCTTCACCTGGATTCTGCGGAGTTCTTATCTCAGAGGAAAGAGATTTCTGACAAAGTCCTTCTCTTCCTCATTTTCTCCTTGTCAGTGAATTAAGTTCTTTCTTCATTTCACTATTTTTTGTGGGGCTGGTTTCCTTTTACATGCTTGACATAAATACTGCTTTGATTTCAGCTTGGAAGGACCAGTACTTTGGACCATGAGCAGACCTGCCACAACTCACACAGTAACACCTTATGACACTCGATATCGACTCTCTTTACACAGTCACCCAGTGAGGAGCCGATATCACACGGTGGCAGGGAAAACAAGTTGAAAACAGGAAACCGTGGATTTTCAGCTCATTTTTTGGGGCTGGCGTCCATTAAAGGGAGGTGGTTTGGTGCGGGCGGAGGCAATAGTGCCTTATAGGTATTTCTTGGCATGAGGACTCGCCCTTCAAGGCCTGCCCCCTCCTCACACAGTGAAATTTTTGTTTTAGTTGGCAGGTCTGCGTGAGAGAGGGGCACTTTCCTGCATGATACATGCTAGGCAATTAGGCAAAGTTAGACCTAGTTAGGCCTACTTAGGCCTTGCTTACTCTGATGCACTCTATATTATGTCCTGCTTAGGCCTCACTAGCCACTCGCTGTACAGGAGTGTGGCAGTTGCTACAAGTAGTGAGACATTGGGGTCGATTCCGATCTCGGTCGGAGGCGCACCTAACACTATTCGGCCGGGAAAAAAGCCAGGCGAATGCCTGTTTCCCGACCGATTCGCACATTCTTCCGAACGAGCAAGTACGATGCGCACAACTGCATAGATTCCGACCCAGTCGCACTCACCCAATCCAGGTCCTGTTCTCCGACCGAGCCGGATCCGGAAACGCAGAATCGAGTCGCACGGAAGCCAAAATGCAGCCCCGTCCGGCCGGACAAGTACGATGCGCTTTCCGTACGCGCCGAACCCGTCGCTACGCACGGCACGTCAAAGCATCCGGGAGAGGCGCACATAAGCTCCGATTCGCGCCACAAGACGATCCACGGCTACGAGACGAACACGCCAGCCACGAGGACGAGGCGAAGCAACGACAAAGACGAACGAGACGAACCAACCATGAATGCCATCGTGCCAATCCTACCAATATTCTACATCTATTACCGGAACAGGCACGGACGCGTACGGCGCAGAAGGTAAGACAGACACCAACCACAAAAACGAACTACACGTACCCGACAAATCACACACACACAGAGGGATGCAGAAATTACTCACACCAGCAACAGCAGCACCATAGGGGCGGGATGGCCATCACCAATGCCACATATACACATAGGGGCCTGGATGCCAACAACTAACACCACCCCTACCCAGGGGTGCTAGATGCCCGTCACGACTACCACCCCTACCCATGGGGGGCTGGATGCCTACCACCACTACCACCCCTACCCAGGGGGTGCCAGATGCCTACCACTACTACCACCTCTACCCATGGGGGCTGGATGCCTACCACTACTACCACCCCTACCCAGGGGTGCCAGATGCCTACCACTACTACCACCTCTACCCATGGGGGGCTGGATGCCTACCACTACCACCACCCCTACCCAGGGGTGCCAGATGCCTACAACTACTACCACCTCTACCCATGGGGGGCTGGATGTCTACCACTACTACCACCCCTACCCAGGGGTGCCAGATGCCTACCACTACTACCACCTCTACCCATGGGGGCTGGATGCCTACCACTACTACCACCCCTACCCAGGGGTGCCAGATGCCTACCACCACTACCACCCCTACCCAGGGGTGCCAGATGCCTACCACTACTACCACCTCTACCCATGGGGGCTGGATGCCTACCACTACTTCCACCCCTACCCAGGGGTGCCAGATGCCTACCACTACTACCACCTCTACCCATGGGGGGCTGGATGCCTACCACTACTACCACCCCTACCCAGGGGGAGCCAGATGCCTACCACTACTACCACCTCTACCCATGGGGGCTGGATGCCTACCACTACTACCACCCCTACCCAGGGGTGCCAGATGCCTACCACTACTACCACCTCTACCCATGGGGGGCTGGATGCCTGTTACTACTACCACCAGTACCCATGGGGGGCTGGATGCCTGTCACTACTACCACCCCTACCCAGGGGGTGCCAGATGCCTACCACTACTACCACCTCTACCCATGGGGGGCTGGATGCCTACCACTACTACCACCCCTACCCAGGGGGTGCCAGATGCCTACCACTACTACCACCTCTACCCATGGGGGCTGGATGCCTGTCACTACTACCACCACTACCCATGGGGGCTGGATGCCTGATACTACTACTACCCCTACCCAGGGGGTGCCAGATGCCTACCACTACTATTACCTCTACCCATGGGGGGCTGGATGCCTGTCACTACTACCACCTCTACCCATGGGGGGCTGGATGCCTGTCACTACTACCACCACTACCCATGGTGGGCTGGATGCCTGTCACTACTACCACACCTACCCAGGGGGTGCCAGATGCCTACCACTACTACCACCTCTACCCATGGGGGCTGGATGCCTGTCACTACTACCACCACAACCCATGGGGGGCTGGATGCCTGTCACTACTACCACCCCTACCCAGGGGGTGCCAGATGCCTACCACTACTACCACCCCTACCCAGGGGGTGCCAGATGCCTACCACTACTACCACCTCTACCCATGGGGGGCTGGATGCCTACCACTACTACCACCTCTACCCAGGGGTGCCAGATGCCTACCACTACTACCACCTCTACCCATGGGGGCTGGATGCCTAAAACTACTACCACCCCTACCCAGGGGTGCCAGATGCCTACCACTACTACCACCTCTACCCATGGGGGCTGGATGCCTGTCACTACTACCACCCCTACCCAGGGGGTGCCAGATGCCTACCACTACTACCACCTCTACCCATGGGGGCTGGATGCCTGTCACTACTACCACCACTACCCATGGGGGGCTGGATGCCTGTCACTACTACCACCCCTACCCATGGGGTGCCAGATGCCTACCACTACCACCACCCCTACCCAGGGGATGCCAGATGCCTACCACTACTACCACCTCTACCCATGGGGGGCTGGATGCCTACCACCAACAACACCCCCACTCATAGGATGGCTAATGCATGACACAACAAGCACACACCAACATAAAGAATGCAACAAAAAGACATCCCCCCCAACACCATGACAAGCGTGTGTAGACTGTGACAAATGCCTACAACACTGAACATGACTTTGAACATACAATGTGACCCCCTATCACATGTGTCACACATAAATGTGTGTGGCCCCCACAATGCAAGCAGACCATGACCACTGTGGCAATGGGGTCCAACCCCCATCATCACAGTGACCAAAAGGTAAGTGTGGGGTCCATAGCTGAAGCACATTATGAACATTGTGGCAATGGGGTCTAAACCCCCATCATCACAGTGACCAAAATGTAAGTGTGGGGCCCATAGCTGAAGCACATCTTGAACATTGTGGCAATGGGGTCCAAACCCCCATCATCACAGTGACCAAAATGTAAGTGTGGGGCCCATAGCTGAAGCACATCTTGAACATTGTGGCAATGGGGTCCAAACCCCCATCATCACAGTGACCAAAATGTAAGTGTGGGGCCCATAGCTGAAGCACATCTTGAACATTGTGGCAATGGGGTCCAAACCCCCATCATCACAGTGACCAAAATGTAAGTGTTGACATTGAAAAAGCTGCAACTGCCAAACTGCATGGATGATTCCTGGTCACAGAACAACAAACACATCAGTGGCAAAGTAGTGCTTGTGTCCCATAGCAACATAGATTGGGGAGGCAAACAGTGCAGTGCAAATAAGACATACCTTTGGCCATGTGCAGACAAACATCACCCATGGGGGCTGACATTGTCAACATTCATCAATTACACAATGACAGAAGTGACCATCATTATGCAGACCCACATATTTGCACCAATGGGCACACAAATGCAGATACCCTGTGGAGACTGTAGATGTGAGGTGAACAGATACCATACCATGGCAGCAATGGGACACACAAACAATGATCATTGTGCTGACTGATGACCTAGGAGTCCCAGGGACAGCAGGGGAAACCCACCAAACAACATACAGCCAATGGCACACTAAAGATATGCCAATGCAGTGGTGCAGATGCACAAACACAAACAGGCAGACCCACACTGCACATCAAACACAACAGGTGAGGGGGGTGCCAGTGTCCCCAGGCAACCGCACAACACATGATGAGGCCTGAATACCAATTACACAGATGCGCATACAGTGCCACACAAAAGTAACTCATGGATCCAAATCCCCTATGTGGGCAATCAGGCATTGTTAGATGAGAGGGAGCACAAATCACACATGTCACACAAGCATGTAGGAACAGCAACTGACACAGCAAGACACAGACACACCACAGCACTACCCCCAGGGTCCCCACAATGTGGTGACCCTGGGCTGCATGACAATCCCACTGTGATGACAAAGCTAGATGTCGTTCACACTGTGAACCACAGTCATGTGTCCTGAGCAACAAACTACCATCACACCTACACAAGCACAAATCAATCAGCACGGCCAGTAAGCCAAGGCCAACATGGAGGCAGGGGTCTAGCCGGGCAACAACTCTCATCTGCACACACTCAACACCACACACCTCGACCTCCAACAATGTGCAGCAGTGAAGCTCACATGCACTGGTGACATTGCACATGCTCCCATGACAATCCCATGGGTGGTGGTGGGAACCAAGGTGCAGAAACACATCACACATGGCCACTAAACAAGACTCCTGAATGTCTGACACACTGCACACTACGCCGTACATGGACATGATGGCAATACCACACCAACCAATGGGATCCCAGCCACAGTCCCACACCAATGAAGAAGCCAAGGTCACCCACAAAGAACACACATAGACAACTACCAACATTGCAGCCCTGACCCTGAGGAGTGCCAGCAGTCACACACACAACGTGTCACAATCACTGAAAGCTAACACAAACTGGAAATCACATGACAGGTGTAAACAACAAGTGCCAAGGGGAATCCTGACTGTGTCCCATCTGCGTCTGCCCACAAACTCAGCCCTGACAGCAAACACACCTATGGGTGACACCCTGATGACCAGTAATGTGCCATGCACCCACATCACAGAGAATCCAGGGAGAAGACTTTGGGGGAACATAGGTCAACTCAGCAAGCATCACAAACAGGAACATCACTAGGGATCCCAGCATGCACAGCAAAATGGAAGTGAACACACAGACATGCTCACACAACACACACCTTGGGTGCAGGCAATGTCACAGGAGTACACACTGCCATGAGGGGACTCCACTCCTGTTTGAGGAAAGCTGTGCCATATGTTGTCTCAGTAGGGCTCCATCATGTCAGCAGAACACTTGGTCACACAGACAACAATTAGCACCAAATGAAGGCTCCCGTCACATCAGCCTGGTCATGGGAGTGTCAACGAAATCATCAGCACAGATCCAACACACATGTATAGCAAGTTGCACTGTCAACACAGATGAGTCCTTCCCCATTGATGCCCAAACCTGCATGTCCAGTGGAGATGGCCACACGGTCAGGGAAGTAGACTAATTGAACAATGGCAAGCACAACAGATGTGCAGGGGTGGAAGCCACAGATGTGACATTGCTAATGTAAGTAGGAAATCCCATTGCCAAATATTGAAAACATGACACCCTCATATGCTGCTAAGGATGACATGGATACACTACAGGATAGGACACATTGCCCGTGGACCACATGGGTTCCTGCACAGTAACACTTCATTTTCATGAGACCAAATGTCACCATCACTGCAGCAAGGGCATGGTTAGCATCATCAACAACATGTACATCAGAAGCAAAACCACTAGTGAACAGAAAATTGCTTTATTCAGCATATGTGGGTTCAAAAGTTGAAGTCCAGTAAAAAGAAACAAAGGCCAATGGCCAGTCCATCCTGAAAGTCAAAACAGGGTGACAGTGGCAGATGTCACCCTACGCATGCCTGCACTGATAAACACCAGGGACAATCCCCTCGGAAGGGCATACGGGGGCAGGCCAGGCACCGCAGGGACAGGATCAGGGCTCACCAGAAGGAGGCAGGGAAGGGGTGGTGGGTGCTGGAGAGCCACTGACAACTGCAGTGGAGGTGTCTGACATGGTGTGTGCTGGCACAACTGGGGGCATGAGTCAGATGGTGTGGGTGCCGGCACGACTGCAGTGGGCCGTGCAGATGGAGTGGACAGGTTCCCCACTGCAGTGCCCAAGTCAGACCGGGTGTTAGTGGACTCCACTGCAGTGCCTACCTCCAGGGGAGGAGAATGGGGATCAGGTAAGGTGGGCAGGACAGAGGGGAGGACACCGTCTCCACACCAGTGGCACAGACATGCGCAGCGGGGGGTGTGGTGCCGGAAGAGCAAGTGGCAGGGGGAGAAGGCCTGATCATTTTGGGGATGGTGTATCTGTGGGTGGGGGAACCTGGGGCAGGGTGTGGTGGGGCACCTGTGGAGTGGGGGCCTGAGGGATGGAGGAAGTAGACTTGGTGCCTGAGCTGCAGGGCGGCGGCGGGGTCTTGCTCTTCCGGGTCCGGGGGGACTTGCGGATGGGGGCCTCAGTCGGTCTGCACTTGGGGGAGGGTGTCCGGGGGCGAGGGGCACGCCGCTCCGTGTGGGTGGGCTTCCTCTTCCCCCTGAATGCTGTATCAGCTGGATCGGAGGGGAAGAGGCCGAGGTCACTGAGGAAGACCCGCTGTGTCTTTGGGGTTGCAGGTGAGGCAAGGGAAGGGGCTTTGGAGGGAGAGGTAACTGAGGACTGTGCAGTGCTCGTGGATGCGTGTGTGTGTGCCTGGGCCCCATCCCCAGTGAGTGTGGTTTCAGTCCCCTGACTGTGCGTGCGTGTGCGTCTTGATTTTGGCATGTGTGTCTGTGTGCTGCTTGTGTCTGTGCTGGTGTGTGCCTGTGCCGGTGTGTGTGTGCTTGGGACAGGTAAGGTGCTGGGGAGTGTGGATGGGGCAGAGGCAGGAGGGGTGAGGGACTGTTGGAGGAGGGACACTGCTGCCGTCAGGGAGGAGTCCATGGACCTATTGCCCCTCTGTAGGGCAGACATGCCCGATGAGATGCCCTCCATGAACGACACCAGCTGAGTCAACAGAGTGGTGTGTGCATGGAGGACACTCAGCATCGCTGTCTGCCCTACATGGAGCTGGCAAAGGAGGTACACAGACTCCTCACTCAGGGCAGCAGGGGACACAGGGGCAGGGGGTGTGGTGCCTGGCCCGAAGGAGACACGCTCCCGAACATGGGAGCCTCCACGGACCTCGGGAATGGGAGCCGATGGGAGGGCGGTGGTGGTGGTGGTGGGGACAGCAACACTAGCTGGGGTGTGGTGGCTGCTGACACCCGCCTCCACAAGGGAGTCATCCTCCGAGCTGCTGTGGTCCTGAGCTGAGGTGGATGCTGCTGAGGACTCCTCGGTGTGGCTCCCCTCGCCCTCCGTGCCACTGGGTCCCTCCGACCACTCCTCGGCTGCTGACCCAGTCTGGCTCTGCAGCTCCTCCTGGTCCGTGGAGCTGTCCCCTCCTGTGGCCGTGGATGTATCTGCAAACAATAGGGAAACAGACAGACATCAGTCACCTGCACCGAACGCACACACCACAGTAAGTACAGCACATTACAGAGCAAGCCCTGGCATCCTTAGTTGAACATTGCCAAAAGTGCCCAAACAGAATAGGAGAAGCCAATTGTCAGTCTGATGGTCAACCATGGCACTCACATCCCTCCTGGCCTTGTACCCATCTGTCTGGTGTCTGTTGGATGGCAATACCCCAGTGTGGACACATGCACCACCTACACAGTAGTTGGACAGTGCAGAGAGAGAACACGGTGAAGCATGTGAACATGCACACATCACAACTCTTGCCACTGAGTCAGTACAGGTGTCCGGATGAATGGGATTCCCAGAGTCAAATATGAAATGCATTTGATGCATACCAGCGACAGACACCATGATGCACCCATGTCCTGATAGTCATTGCCACAATGGTGTGCATGTAGCACATATCACTCCCCTGCAGGATCACCCATAGTAAGTTTCATGCCATGGCACAGGCATGCCTGCTAAGTCATACATCACTGTCTCCAGTCACATGGGCAGGGCAGCCAGACAACAGTCTGCACTGTGTCACAATAGTAGGTCATGGGGAATGCAAGTCCTGGAGCTGAACAAGTGCACATGTACATCCCCCACACACCACATCATCTGAACCCTTATCTGTCCACGTCATACCGATTGGACATATGGGGGACCTGTAACACAACCCTCTGAACCTGAGCACCTCACAATCTGCTGTGAATGGGAAACAGCTGCCTGAACTTCACATTCGCATACCCCAGTCTGCACGGTCAAGTGATCAAACACCTACATGTCACACAAGTATCGTCTCCTATGGTCACATCTCCGGTGGCATGCTGAGCCCTAACCGAGAAACACCCCAGTAGTCCTGACAACGTAGCCACAGCACACTGACACAGAGGCAGACACCTGAGGGGACATATCACTGAGCACAACGTGTCAGCTGATACACGGGAGTGGGAGTACAGAGTGTATTGTATGGCCTGGAGTAGGCATGACTGTCCTGCCCCACGTGAATGAGGGATGAGCCCTGGACAGTAGGCAGGTGGCTAAGTATGTGTGACACATGTAATATACACACTCCTGGGGCCCAAACATTGTTCACACCCGCAGCATGGGTGTGTGCCAGATACCCCAGGCACAGTACCCAAGTGACACAATTCCCTGACTGTAAGAGCCACACCTGGGTATCAGATGAGGAGTGGGCAGTGCACAATTGAGGGACATGGGTCCTGGACCACATGACTGATGTACTGTGGACGTTTAACCAGGCCAGAGGAGGGCACATAGCATGGCAGACAAAGTTCACAATGCAGTCATGGACTCACCCCCTCCTTGCTGCTCTCTGGCCTTCAGCTGCCCATCCAGATCAGGGAAGACCACCGCCAGGATCCTGAGCATGTGGGGGGTCAGGGTCCGGTGTCCGCCCCTCCTGCGAGGAGGCGACAGCTTCAGCTGGACCCGTGCGATCCTCCGGGTCCAGCCCCGAAGGTCCTGCCACCTCTTCTGGCAGTTGCGGATCCGGCGCTTGTAGACCCCCACGGATCTCACTGCCCGGACAATGGTCAGCCATATCTGCTGCTTCTGGTGGGCATCAACCTGTGAGGATGACAAAGTGAGAATGCCATTACAACACATGCAACATATCCGTGCATTACACAGTTGGATATACATGTCTCAATCACAGGGGCACATGATGTACACAGGCAGTGCAACGATGGCTATGGACAGTTTGCCAGCAGTCACTACATGGTATCATTGCCTGGGAAGTAAAACCTTGTTTAAATGCACTGTCACTGCACTATACCTGTTCAGTGCATGTAACTACACACTATGGGGGGTGACAACTACTCCGTGAGCCTGCTAGCCAGTGGCGTACAGACTGTAAGCCTTGCTAGTCAGACAACATGCACATTTAGTAAGGAAGTGCACAGCACACTCACCTGCTCCCCTGCTTTCCCATACAGCTTGCTGTACTGTGGAAGGAGGCTGTCCAGCAGGGCCTGGTTCTCCTCAGTGCTGAAGGCTGGGGCTCTCTCCACAGTACGTGCCATTGCAGGGTCCAGAGGGTGCAGATACAGCAGCAGTGGTGGTGGCAGTTGTCGTCCTGGAGCATGTAGTGCAGGCAAGTGAGCTCTCAGGGGAACAGCCAGCATTATATGTGTGCTGCAGAGGCAGATACTGTCCCATGTGTCCAAAGTGATAGGTCCAAGTCGTTTGCATCTTCTGAATCTGGCCAATCCATGGAATTGCACCACTTACACACGCCCACAGCATCCTTCAAAAGTTCAACTTCATGACACCCATGTATTTGCAACATTGTTGTGGGTGACCAACTGAATTTACAGCATCAGACTCGTTCAAGATTTGAAAACGCGTCCGTTGCCAGGCCAGGCCATAGCCAATGTGTGCGCACCGATCGGTCCATTGCTGTCCAATGCGTACGCGGGAGACAACACGTACCCGCTCACATTGAATGCAATGGGCCGGCCGGGCACACCGATCGGTCCATTGCTCTACAACGCGTACCCGGGAGACAACGCGTACCCGCACACATTGAATGCAATGGGCCGGCCGGGCACACCGATCGGTCCATTGCTGTCCAACGCGTACCCGGGAGACAACGCGTACCCGCACACATTGAATGCAATGGGCCGGCCGGGCACACCGATCGGTCCATTGCTCTACAACGCGTACCCGGGAGACAACGCGTACCCGCACACATTGAATGCAATGGGCCGGCCGGGCACACCGATCGGTCCATTGCTCTACAACGCGTACCCGGGAGACAACGCGTACCCGCTCACATTGAATGCAATGGGCAATGTGTGCGCACCGATCGGTCCATTGCTGTCCAATGCGCATTGCGAATACAACGCGTACCCGCTCACATTGAATGCAATGGCCAATGTGTGCGCACCGATCGGTCCATTGCTGTCCAACGCGTATTGCGAATACAACGCGTACCCGCTCACATTGAATGCAATGGCCAATATGTGCGCACCGATCGGTCCATTGCTGTCCAACGCGTCCCTGTACAAGTCACAGGCATATGTCACCATGCCTGTCACAGGTGAACATATGCCAGCCACATATACTTCCCAGGGAGTGAGGGGCACACCTACAACACCACAGCCTGTCCACACTGTATCCTAAGGCATGTAAGGCTGCTTTACCTATTCCGTGTATGGGGGTCAACATGTTGTTCTGTGGGTGTCACTTGGGGGCAGCCTCTCCCAGGCTGTGCACGTGTTCATGGGGACAGAATCCTTGGTGTGTCGTGCACATGACCACTGTGATGTGCAACTGTTCATTTCTGAGCATGTGGCATGGTCACATTTCACGGTGGTGTATGTGTATGTCATGTCACATACCCCCTGAGTCCCATGTGGGACGGTATGTACGTCCCAGGGTGACCCATTGCCACAATAGTGATGGTCCTCCACAGTCTGTGTGCATGTTGTGTTTACAATGTCTCTGATTCCATGTGCACAATGGGAGACAGTCTCCACAACCACGTTGTTTGTGCATGGACTTTGATGTTGTGCGTGTGTGTGTCACAGACGTCCATGTCTGTCCTGCCGAGGCAACAGGGACCACTACCTGTGGGGGTCATGGTTGTTTTGCTGTGGTGTATTCATGTAGCACCATGTCATGCCAGTGTCCATGTGGCAATGCAGGGTCCCTGGGAATCTACCTGTCGATGAGCTGTGATGCCTGGGGCACATCTGTCCTCACATGTCACTGTGGGGTGTGTTTGGAACGTGGCAGCAGGTGATGGGAACTGTGACACGGCCTCATGATATCCCATGGCACAACCTGGGACTTGTTGATGCCACTTGTTGAACTGTGATGTTAGATGTTGGCCATGTAGGTGCCATACATGTCCTTACGGAACAGCACACATCATGTACTTGTGCCTCATAATGATGTATCATGTGATATTGAGTATGGTCAATGCCACATATGTGGGGTGACTGACAATGTATCTTCCTTCACCTATGCACTGCAGGGCACCAGCTGTCCATAGACCAGTCCCTGACCTTGCAACCATGGTCGAACGGGACTGCATCCGACGGTACCTCTTCACCAGGCCGCTGATTGAGGTCTTGACGGTGCGGTTGGCCCCACATTTGCAACCTGGCCGGACAAACCCTACAGCGCTGACCCCCAAGGTGAAGGTGATGGCAGCCCTACACTTCTTTGCCACCGGTACCTTTCAACACACTGTGGCGACTGCTGGTGGGATGTCACAGGCCATGTTCAGTCATGTGTTCCGCGATGTTTTGGAGGCTATGTTGATATACCTGAACCAGTACATCTATTTCCCTAGACTCCAACAACTCACTGACGTGAAGAGTGACTTCTATGCCCTGGGGAGGATGCCGCATGTCATTGGCTCTATTGACGGGACACATGTGGCTTTGATACCACCACAGGCCCAAGAGCAGGCATACAGGAACCGCAAACACTACCACTCGGTCAATGCACTGGTGGTATGTCTTGCAGATATGAGCATCTCACACGTCTGTGCCCGTTTCCCAGGTTCTGCACACGATGCCTACGTGATGAGGAGTAGTCGCATCCCGAGGATGATGTCACAGATGCGGAACCAGCGTGCCTGGCTTGTTGGTGTCTACTGACTTTGTACCATTGCGTGTGTTCTGCAATGTAGTGTTCCACCCTCTTTTCCAACTCAGCTAATGTGCAATTGCCTGTCTGTAGGTGACTCCGGATACCCCAACATGCCGTGGTTGCTGACACCCCTCAGGAACCCTGTGACACCAGCCCAGATGCGCTACAATGAAGCACATGGTCGGACCAGGAGAGTGATCGAGCGGATATTTAGTCTCCTGAAGAGCCGCTTCCGCTGCCTAGATAAGACAGGAGGGGCCCTCCCATATGCCCCAGCAAAGGTGTGCAAGATTGTCATCGTCTGCTGCATGCTACACAACCTGGCAGTGCGGAAGGAGTTGCCTCTCATCCTGGATGACGATGACCAACATCCGCCACCTGTGGAGGATCCTGGCCTGGACCACGATGCCAGTGATGATGATGATGATGATGATGGTGATGTCCGCACACATCTCATCACCAACTTCTTCAGCTGAATGTGAGTATCCGGAGATGTCATGTCAATGATGTGAGTATGCATGATATGTGTTGGTGGTGCTCTGGTGCTGTTTGAGTGTGTCCATGTGCTACATGACTGTATGCGTGTAGCGATGTGTCCTTACAGGTAGTCTGTACTCCCCAACAGTGTTGACATGCTAACTTGGTTCTGGGTGGGTATCTTGTGACATGTATTGGGCATGAGTATTGCAGTTCTGTCCTGTTCTTCATTGCTTTTGACTGTGTGTCATTTCTGTCCTTCACAGGGTACTTTCAGAGTCGTTTGGTCAACTGTGATCCCCCAACACTGTGATTCAACTTCCAGGGTGGAAGCTGTCGTGTCCCTACAGGTGATGTGCGCCACACCCCTGGACTTCCTTTCTTCTATACTTGTTGACTGTGTGCCCACTGCCAGGTGGGAATACCTTGCATCTGTAGTGGTTACAACATGTTGCAAATGTGTAATAAACCTGTGCTTCACTTTGTGATGTGCGTTGTCTGTGGTCACACATCTGACTGACATTTGCTTACTGCACCAGTGGGCTAGTTGACAAAGACTGTGAATAGGTGTTGTGTCTGTGCATTGCACCGTATTTCCTGGCAACATCAGTTTTGGCGATGAGTCAGATGGCCTTGGTGTGTATATGTTGTATAGCCCTGGTAGTGTGTCTCCCTCATATGTGTCACGTTGCCATGACTCACATGCCTGTGTTGTACTTGCTGTAGCAGTTAGCATGCACAGTGTAATTTCGCAGGTCATCATCTCCATGACAGAAACCACGTTGGAATCTCGTTCCAGTGGACGCCGCAGTAGGTTGAGACGTGGGGGAGCACCGAGACCAAAGTACCTAGTAGGAGCTCCTCCCGCCCTGGACTCGTATGGCCATGGAAATACCATGATTTACGAATTTTACTACTGATGGACCGTTACTCATGGTTAGTCCATCCCCGCATGATAAACACGCCATAGCGAGTGTGTAAAAATGCGTTATACATGTGGTTTAATTTTTACCACTCACTTTTGCACATTAATCACCATATAGTGAGGTCCTGAAGAAAGCTCCACTAATTTTTTTGAAGAGCTGAAACATGTCGACCTAAGGATAATCCAGACACTTATTTGTAGTTCTGACATATTATCCACTTCACCTTGTTTTTAAACATACCCTGGGCCACTGGGAATAAAACATTGAATAGTGAGTTTCCCAGAGGTATTTTTTAATGTCACTACACTCACAACATCATCACACAAAAACCAAAAAACCTGCTCCACTGTAATCAGGTGTCGAAGCACAGTTGGGTAGCACTCGGCTACCCGACTGGGAACCCAATGATGAAGCATGACACCAACCAGGTTGGTGTGTGAGGGTTCTTTTAAATAATTCCTGTGGTGTCAGACACTATTCAGGTTAACCAGTCACTCTCTAGTGGCCCGTCTCTGTTGTTTTTTTGTGAATTTCGCAGGTCATCATCTCCATGACAGTAAACACGTTGGAATCACAACAGAGGCAGGAATGGTGTATTAGTGTGTTTATTGTCATACATGTGTGTGTATAGTGCACAGGATGGTGGGTGCTGTACATTGTGATTGTAATCCAAAGTTCCTAGATGATTTGGAAGTCCTGGTAGCAGAAATGTCCTGAGTAAAGTCCACAGTCATCTGATACATTGGTCCAACTTGTACTCCCCATGTCATGTGGGGGAGTTGTGTTGCATTCAACAGGGTGAACAGTTTGCGCACAAAGGTGATTATCCAGAACAGGTTTTGGCTTCCTGGGAGTAGCGCATGGCCATTGGCCTCTCTGTTGCCCTTCCTCGGACGACCCCTCTTCTTTGGGGGGGACCCTCAAGTGCAGGCTGCTGCGCTGCAGGGGACTCTCCGCCAGAGTCATCCTCCCTCCCTGTGGCAGTTGCAGTTGTTTCAGCACCAGATGTTGTGGGCACACAGGGAGGTGTTGACTGGTTGCTGCTCATCTGGAGGAGGCATTGTAATATGTCCCTATGCACCGCCGTCATCTCTTGCAGTGTGTCCCACTTGGACTCCACACGGGACATGTGTAAGTCCAAGCGGGCATGATGGGCAGCCGGCTGCTGTCGTATGTCCCTGAGGAGCCCCACTACCTGGCTGAGCTCTCCGGGTGCTGGACTGGTACGCATCGGCTATGCGTACCAGTTGTGGGTCATCATGCAGTCCAGACCCCTCTGCGATCAGCGACCTATGTCTCCCACCCCTCCCACCACCCCTGGCGACACGTGCAGTACCTGAGGTGGCACGCACAGGTGACCCTGGGCCCCCTTGGGGGTTGTTGGTGGTGTTGGTGTCCATAGCCCCACGTTGGTCCAGGGTCCGTGTGCTGGTGGTGGTGGTGCTCCTTGGTCTGTCTGTGTCGGCAGGGGTTGTTTGTGTGATGACAGTCGTTGGAGGGGTGGGTGCAGGGGGTGCAGCTGGTGGTCCTGCTGGTGCTGCATGATGACTTGCTCCGGAGGTGCCAGGTAGGTCTTCGTCATCCGAGGAGGGCAGAGGCTGTTCCACACCAGTGAGCTCCGTTTCCCCTTGAGCCTGGGACGGGGACTCCTCAGCGTCTGCTGCTGTGTCCCCATCATCCCCTGGTTTTGGGAGACACACACAATGTATGTTATGTTTCTGCAGGCATCAATGGTTGACACACCTGACAGTTGTGACTGTACCTCTGGATGCGGGCCTGTACATTGCATTGTCCTAAGTTGTCACAGTCAGAGGTTGATATTGGTGTAGCACATTGTCCTGCATACTTTGGGCATTTCAATATGGATGTTGGGGTGTGTACATGTTCTGCATTGGTTGTATTTGGTTGACATCTGGCCCGCCTTCTCCCCCCAGCCCAGTTATCCCTCCATGAAGCATGCCACCCTTGCTGTGGGTTCAGGTTGACTCTCAGGATGTCAGTGAGCGGTGTCCTGCTGTTGGTTGGTGCCCAGTTCCCAGCAGGGCCTTGTGCTCCCCACAGCAGTACCCAGTGTCAGCCATCTTGTCAGTTCTTTTCCACTCCCTGTGATGTGCGCATGGTTCAGGGTGGTGTTGATGGGACAGTTGTGGGGGTGACCAATATCTGTGACTGCCACTCCCATCATGCTATTGCCTCCAACCCCCTTCCCAGCATGCCCATGCTTCCTTCATTTTGACTCTGCTTCCCTGTGGAGTTGTGTGCCTGTGCTGACAAGATGGCTGACAGTGTTATCCTGGGGTTAGTTTGGCTACAAGTCCCATGTGTGCCCCTGTGCTTCACACAGCATAACCCAGGGTGGTGGTTCTTTGTGGGATATTTAATTAGAGTGTGTGGCAATGCATTCTCCCAGGTGAGTTGTGTGGAGTTTGTGTTAAGGGTGTGTGTGAGAAAAGCAGCTGGTAACTATGGTCAGTGTTGTCAGTCCTCCTTCCCACCCAGCCAGATATCCCACCATGGAACGTGCTTCCATTGCAGGGAGTGCGAGTTGTCTTTCAGGATGTCAGTCAGTGGTGCCCTGCTGTTGGTTGGTGCACAGTTGCCAGCAGGGCCTTGTGCTCCCCACAGCAGTAGCCAGTGTCAGCTATCTTGTCAGTTGTTTTCCACTCCCTGTGATGTGAGCATGGTTCATTGTGGTGTTGATGGGCGTATTGTGAGGGTGGGCAATATCTGTGACTACAACTCCCATGATGCTATTGGCTACACTGACTTGACCAGCATACACAGAATTCCTTCCTTTCAGTGAGCTTCCCTGTGAGGTGGTGTTGTAGTGGTGGCTACATATCTGACTGTGTTTGTTGGTTAGATTTGTGCCACTGCCTAGCTGTATTTGTACATGTGATGACACAGTTACATATCACTTTGAGATGGCATGTATTGTGTTTATCTGACTGACATACACATCTTGGGATGATTATCTTGTGGTTGGTGTGTATTTGCTGAGGGTACATGGTTTGACTCTCCCCTTGACAGTGATGTGTGTGTATTGTCGCACAATATTGTGTACATTTGTTGTGTACTCACCAGGCTCTGGGATGTTTTCTAGTCCATATACGCTCACTGGTGGTAGGATGGCCCACACTTTCTCCTCCCAGGGCCTGAGGTATACTGGTTTTGCAGGAGGGCCACTGCCGGTGTGTTGGCTCAAGAGGTAGTCCTTCTTAAGCAGGTCCCTGACCCTCCTGCGCACGTCATACCACCTGTTCTGGATGTCTTCCTTTGTGCGCAAAATTGGTGATTGTGCATTCACCCTGTCAACGATCCTCTTCCACATCTTGGTTTTCTGCGACATGGGGGTCTGTTGGACCAGTGTACCAAACAGCTGTAGCTCTACCCGGAGGATCTCATCTACCAGGACTTCCAATTCACTATCTAGGAACTTTGGATTCTTCTTTGGGGGCATGGTGATGGGTGGTGGTGGTGAGTGATGTGTGTGTGGGTGTGCAAGTGAGGGTGTGTGAGTGTGTGTTTTGCTGGGTGTATGTGAGGGTGCTATTTGTTGAGGTGCTGATGGTGTGTGGATGTGCTGGCAGGTAATTTGAATTTGCAAAGGATCATGGTAGGGATTTGTGTCCTTTATATGGGTGGAGTTGTGGGTGTGTCTTTGTTCCCTGTTTCCCCCCCCCCAGTATTTATTGGCTTTATAATTGCTTGTTTGGCCTTTTTTTGTGTCTTTTTTCCTTTGTACTTTTTGTGCATGTCGGACCCTGCAGTTGTCTCGTGCGAGCTTCTCCGATTCGTTCACGCTGTGTTTGTGCTGTTTTCTGTGCTGCGTACGCGTCGGTCGCGGTGTATTGGGTTGCTTCGGCTCGCATTTTTGTATGCGTGTCGGTCGTACGGCTTGGGCTCCGTGCGACTCGGTCGTGTTTTCCACGTGTTGCATCGTACTTTGCGGGTCGGATTTCGCGGGTACGTTTCGTTCGGGATTCTTCCTGGTGCGTGTCGGTCGGTTCGATTCGTGTGGTTTTCCGGCCGGATAGCTAATTTCCGCGCGGTTCGGTCGGTCGTATAGTGTTCCGTACAAGTCGGTCGGATTTTGCACGCTTTTCATCGTACTTTGCGGGTCAGGCTGCACCGGTACGTGTCGGTCGGGATTAATTCCGGCTCCGAGTCGGTCGGTACGTTTTCCGGCCCGAATCGGAATCGGCCCCAAAGTGTCTTTTACATGCTGCAGCCTTGTGTCAGCTGTTTACAGCATCTGTCCACGAGCAGTAAGGTGCAAGAGCAGTGGAGAGCAGGGAAATAGCTCAGGCCATGCGCTGGTTCACCCTGCCGCATACGCAGACTCAACATGGCCGACATGGATAAAGTTCCAGTGGGTAATGCAGCAGGGATTAGACATTTCAACATTTGGTGCACATTCTGTTTGTTTGGTGCACAGTCTGTTAGAGGCACCATATCCTTATCCTCGAAGATGTTTTAGATTGGTACACCTTTAGAAGATATTATGAGGGCTGCAGACAGGTTGGGGCATTTTTAATCCAATAAGGGAGTTGCTTCTAGTGTGTTAGATAAGCTTTGAAATAGCATAATAGATGCCCTCCATGCATTATCATATAATAAAGATCTGCTGCATGACATCAAAGTAAATAGAGTTTATTAATGATACAGATGCAAGTATGATCTTTACTGACAGAAAAATGTGGCAGACACGAGGATATATTTGATATGGTGGAAATGACACTCATACGTTATTATAAAGATTACTCTCTTGATGTGTTTTGCAGTATATGAAGTTTGTATATAATTGATATTAACTGTCAATTTTATGCTGGATATTTTAATGGCCTTTTTTCTATTCCCGGCTCAGGTTTATAAAAATTGCTTGATACTTAGGGGCTCATTACGATGGCGGGCGGAAGCACAACCGCCGTGCTGGCGGATGCAAAAACCACCAGTTACCGCCGGCACGCAGGAGTCCACACGCCCGCCCAATTACGATGCGAAAAGTAGGCCAAACACCGCCGGCAAGCCAGCAACACCGTCCGCCATCAAAGTGCGCCCGTACACGTAGCGGCGCAGCCCAACTGACACACACCGTCCGACGAAACACGTCCCGCCCGGCGCATAAATTACGATGCCGCAAACAAACGGCTCCCACGGCCAAGAGATACCGTACGACAAACCGAAGCGGTAACACGGACGCCGAGCACGGACAACGAAGAAGCGGCTCCCCCGAGCATGAATCCAGCACTGCAGGCCCTCCCCATGCTCTTGCTGATGCACCACCAAGGACGCAACGTACCGCGGAGACGCAGGTAGGCACACACACAACAAGTGCACGCAAACAGCGCACACAGTGCAAGGGCGGAAAAAGCGGACAACCCCCCACCAGCGCGTGTACACTACACATCCACCATTGCATCCACATATGACACACAGGCCAAATCGTAACATCGCGTAACACATGTGTACACACCACGTGGGACTAGGAACCAACCACCCCGTCACGGCCCCAAAGCGGCGATGACGCCGCCACACATGCGCACAACGCAGAGGCCAACCGCAGCGCCATGCATGCGTCGCACACAGACACAGGGACACAACCAAGCAGCACACACATCAGCCCCACCCCGAACGCACATGACACGTGACAGGCCTGCCACAGACATGTCCCCAACGCCCAATTCACGGACAACACCCAACGCCACACAACCGACGCACACATGTCAGTGAAGACACGCAACAGCAGGACACACCCCAGTGTAACAAACATGGCGTAGCACACAGCGGCGGCAACACCAACTAGGAGAAGCAGGGCCCCTTCGGGAAGAGGAACGCCAGTACCACACTGAAACACCCATACCACCCTGCACATATGAACAAAACATATAAAACGGAACACCAAAGAGCCCGGGGACCGACAACAGGTGGCCCAAGAACAACATTCACACACAAGGCCCAACGCAGAGCGGAAAGGCAGCCTGCCGCCCACACAAGGGAGAGCAGACAGCACTGAATGACCTTCCATTCCAACTCCGAAACCACAGCCCTACGACAGAAGCCGGTGAATACAGCCATTGTCCAAGAATAGACCAACACAGGCTTGCCGAGGAGACCGACCACAGGGCAGATAGCGCATATCACAGAAGCACACAACGGACGGGGAAGAAAGAAGAAAACACTCCCCCATGTCGGCCACATGCAAGTTAATTGGAAGGAGTCACACATCACTGACCTTGAACTGTCTGAGAAGCATGTGGGAAGAGGGCCCGTGTCCTCCAAACAAGCCAACAGAACACAAGTCCTGTCTCCCTACGACTACACAGAGCTCACAGCAACCTCGGAGCGTGCACATTGCAGACTGCACACACAGCCGGAGCACGCCACCACAACGCACCGCTGCGAAATGGCAACCGCAACACACCTACCCAACTACGCCGAACAGCTCAAGCTGTACAAAACCAACCTGTTTCATACATTGGGATGCGATCTCCTGTCCCTGCTGAACGTAAGTTACCGACTGACTTACCGCATCACATTGTTCAGCTGCGTCATGCCCGTCTTCTACTGTCGGAGGTGTCCCTACCAGCATCCCGTGGAGATATGCCTCTCCAACCCGGCATGTCTGAAGGCGGACCTGCTACCACTACTCCTCCCTCTGGACGCACACGACAGGGCCTGCTCTGCCTATGGGGGCATGGCGTATGTGGCCAACATCGCACCCGCACTGAAATGGGACCACTGTGCCTCCACACGACGGATCATCGAGAACAGCTACATCGAATGTCACCCAGCATGCCCCATCATGGTCCTCCAAGGGACAACTTACGAACAACACCTTGACAGCCACCATCCGCTACATTGGCTGGCAAACATGTACACCACCAATGACATGGAAGCCCTGCTGGACGGCATCGCATACCTGACAACCTGTAAATTCGTCGGACCACAACGCAGGTTCCCCGATTGACCTATGATGTCCAACCCCGCACCCATGCTTAGCTTCCGCACGGACTGGCCAGTCACCACCACAACAGCCATACCAAACGACCGGCAACTGTAACCACACCATCAACGACATCGCCATGACATCGGATATGACCGGGACATGCACACTGTTCCCCATCACATCCAGGAACACCGCATGCATCGTGGGAGGCAGTGGCATGGGCTCTGTGTATCGCACCCACATGGACGGAACTGCACGAACAACCAGGACACGACATGGATCCAGCGCACATGGACACACACACCGCTCAGTGGACATGAATAGGTCGCCTGGAGTCTGTGGGTGCTGCACCCCTCCCACCCCCGCCCCGGGAATCCCATACCAGGACCTTTGCATGGACGACAAGTGCATACAACAACAACACGACCCCAGTGACTGTGACATGTCCAGTAACCACCACAGTGCAACAACAAGTGGCACGCCGCTGCATGCACGCAAGCACATGCCCTGATGTCATCTCACATGCACGCGTGCATGAGGAACAACCGCAGCAAACCTGTCACATGGAACTGAGATGGACTGTGCCCATGATGCCAAGCGGTCTGGTAGGCTACATGTATACCGTCTGTGTCAAAGTCCGCAGCTCCGCAGCTATACGTAAATGTACATTAGCACAGCCTTGGCCAAGCAGATGTCACTCTGAAGCCCACATCCCACATGCAACAGCCAATCACATGTAACCCCACACCCTATCCCATTTGCAATCATGCTCAGTATATCCTCAACATGTATTCCGCTGCCAGTACTGTCCACTATACTGCATCACAGAGGACAGAAGACTCAATATAATGTTTGAAACCAAAACTGTCTCCGCTGACTCATTTCACATGTACGAATGAGAGAGGATGAGAGTATGTGAGGTACACGGCAGTCGTGACATGACCATGTAGTCCACTGGTATTGGATGTCAACGCAAATGAGTAGCACAACTGTGGAAGACACACATGTGTCGTGTGAAGTCGTATGGACGCAGTGCTCAGGTGGGTGGGTGTGACGGGTAGATGCGCACATGCCAAGTTGGAGCACGCCGTGTTGGGAGGGGTCATGAACAGTACACCACCTCTTCCCTGGGCATTGTGAGAGGACACCTGTCGGGGGGGGAGTGAACACGTGTGTGCACAGCAGCCGGGCACACGTACAAAGCGGTACCAGGCGCACCTCAGCCCACCCTCCGTGGACAAGCTGGATCCTGGTGTGCACCCGCCATGCCCCTTGACAAGGCACACACAGCCCCAGTCGACCAGGTGTAACCCCAACATAGTCAATCCGCACAGGCGATACAGGGCACGGGATGGCAGTGGAGCATGGTGTGTGAGAGGTCTCCTCGCGCTCCTCCTGGTCATATCACGCAGGCAATAGAACCTCAACGTCTAGCATGGCACAAGTCAAATGGAAGTGTAGGGGGACGCACCACAGCACGAGCAGCACTGACGTCACGGGAGGTGGCTCGCACCATCCCATCCATTGCCCATCATACCAACCACGCCACATGCCATTGCGACTAAGTGCAAGCGCGTGCGCCACCACCCCCGAGCCCTCCCCAGAGAGGCCAAAGAGTGAATGTGTGGGCCATCAGTCACAGACGGACGCGGCATGGCCGCAAGGGCAGCCACAGCCACTGGGTGTCGCAGGTGGCGGATCCGGAAGGCGAAGACTGTGATGCATAGTCCATGCAGGCCGGGTCTCCATTTGGGGCACCACGCAGGTGGACGGCGTCCCGCAACACATCATACCCTGAGACAGCCCACTCGTGCAACTGGACCCACACATACACTCCTTGCCCTCTCTGGTGCGAGCTTGGGGCTGCCTGTGCAAGCGCTAGCCTCGCAGGTGAGCATGCATATTGGGGGAGCGAGGGGAGGACATGAGGGCTGGGGCGAAGATGACTGTATCACTGTCAGTTAGTACAAGGGATGACCCAGATGTGGAAAGGAAGAGACGTGTCCCGTGTGTACTGCAACTAGTCGCCAATCCAACTACCCCCCCATGTCCGGAATGCAAGCCCGCACCTAGGCCCGCCCATCCGCCACATCGAACATACCACCAGCACGACAACCTTCCCATTCGAAACACTGACTGGGGGTGGCGACCAGTGTACAATCATGTGTAGCCTACCCACGCGTACATGTGGGCCCTCCATGATCCATGTCACCTGCGGCAAAGTCATGACATGCGCAATGAGGGAAGTGAGGAGAGCTGTCCGCCCCACGCGCAGAAGGTGCATCAGCTCCACAGACCCAGCAGCGAGTCCAGCAGGGGTCACATGTGCAGGGGCAGCTGTGCCTGGTGTGAAGGCACATGCATATAGACAGCACATCGACCAATGTGTAGTCTGCCCACATCTACAGTCCATCATCATGCGGACATAGGAATTGAACACAGGGCAACACATCTTCAGTTGGTGCACCCACCGTGACCAACAATGCGCAATCATCGACGTACCCGCCCTGTGCATGGCCCCCCACCCAACGGAGGCACATCCAGTGCCACCATCCCACACACACAAGCCTTCCACGGAACATGCTGTGTCCAATGGTCAGTACAGAGTCAGCGCCCATCTGGTGGATCCTGAACAGGAGACACATGCACACACATGCCAGCTCCCACTATGTACGTCTGCCACCCGGCACGTGCAATGTAACCTCTCACCTGTGACGTGTGACTGCAAGCACACAGCCGTCTTGGCATGGGGCTGTCAATGTGGACACCTGTCAATGTTTCGGGAGGTGTGATCCGTACAGTGCTGTACATAGGGTGCAGTGCTGACACCTACTACTGTCTCATATCCCCTCGTGCCACAGGTCCCACTTGTTTTGGCCGCTCAGCCTGTGCCCACATCGTCGTCGTCGTGTGCCATACTCATCCAGCCGCGGAAGCAGTTCCATGCTCAGCAGACATTCATGTTGCCGTGGCGTTGCCGCTTGACGGATATGCAGTCAGTCCCCATCAGCACGCCCCGCAAGTCATTGGGGCCTAGATCCCCATGTGCATGCACATGGCAGTGGTTTGTATCACTAGCCATTGCCATTGTTGGGAGACCTGTGTAAGTGTATTGTGGCCGTGCCGTCCCAGCTTGACAGCTGGGCTGTGGCTCATGTGCTTGCTCAGTCATGTCAGTGATGTGTATGCGAAATTGCTATGTGTCGTGTTGCTTTGACATGTGTCCTCTGCCATTGTCCCTAGGCGGAGACCGAACATTGACCGCCCATACCAATTGCTGGCAGACATGGACGATACAGAGGTTATTAGGAAGTTTCGGCTGGACAGGCCAACCCTGCATCGACTGTGTGCCATGTTAGAACCCCATCTCCGTCCCCGCAGGGTGTATCCGACTGCTGTCACCCCCACGGCTAAGGTGATGGCCGCCATGCATTTCTTCGCCACTGGGTCATTCCAGCACACAGTGGGCATTGGAGGAGGGATCTCCCAGCCCATGTTCAGCAAGGTGCTGAGGGATGTACTGGCAGCCATGATGCTGTACCGAAACAGGTACATCCGCTTCCCCAGGGCTCGTGAATTGGCGGCAGTGAAGGGTGCATTCTATGCCCTTGGCAGAATCCCACACGTCGTTGGAGCCATTGACTGCACACATGTCGGCCTTGTTCCACCACAGGCCACTGAGCACCTGTACCGCAACAGGAAGCACACGCACTCCCTGAATGTGCAAGTGGTGTGCCTTGCGGACATGGTGATCACCCACGTGTGTGCAAAGTTCCCAGGCTCGGCCCATGACGCACACATAATGCGCAACAGCATCTTGCCACGACTGATGTCCAATATGCAACAGGATCGTGCCTGTATTGTCGGTGAGTATGTGGAGTGGTGTAGCGTGCTGGTTGTGCGATGCTGTCCCCTGTCCAGTTGGAATAGCAACGGTTCTCTGTGTCCCTCACACCCAGGTGACTCTGCGTACCCGAATGGGGCATGGCTGCTCAGTCCATTGAGGAATCCTCGCACCCCAGCAGACGATCGCTACAATGAGGCACATGGGAGGACCAGACGTGTGGTCGAGCGTACCTTTGGCCTCCTCAAGTCCAGGTTCAGGTGCCTGGACCGCACCGGGGGTGCGCTGGCGTACTCCCCACAGAAGGTGTGCCAGATAGTGGTGGCGTGCTGCATGCTGCACAATCTGGCCATTCGGAAGCAGATCCCCCTCATCGTGGATGACGGAGATCAACCAGGGCCCCAGCCCGCAGACCAGGACAGCTCGAGTGAGGAGGACAGCGGAGAGGAGGAAGCTGGTAATGTGCGGCAGCAGCTCATCGCCCGCTACTTCACTTGACGGTGAGTGTCCATGTGCGACGGCTGATGTGGCTGTATCTGTGCAGGTGTGTGTGTGCTGTGTCAGGGTGGCCGTTTGTTCACTGCGTGCTGTGTGTCAACGCTCCATGGCCAGGGTAGTATGCCACTGTTGGTGGCTGTGGCATTGTGCCCTATTGCTCTGTGCGATGTGTGTACATTGCTTGTAGTTGTTGACATGTACTGTGTGATGGGTGTGTGACACACTCATTGAATGTGCTCCTGTTCTGTCTCCCACCCCTAGGTCCCTACAGGCCCTCCGGATTCAATTGCCATGCCACGCATCAGGTGCCTTTCCGCCCAAGGTGGCCGTTGTATTCCGTACAAATAAAACACAGGGCACAAACAGCAGTTAGTGTAAAAGGTGCATTTATTTCAAACTGTGACATGTGATTGTGTGTAAGGTGATGACAAAAGTGGTGCGTGCAGTGACAATGAGCTGTCGGTCATGGCTGCGTGATGCACAGGGTGTACCCACTGGTTCTATGTCCATAGTCCAACACACACATGCCATCCAGATGGCTGTGTGGAGTGGGATCGTAGTCCAAGTCAATGCAGTGGCTGGTCAAGGAAGGCTGGCGGAAGGCTGGCTGGCTGCCTCACTTGCGTTTGGAGCGTGCGAAGTCCTCCCGGGAGATCTGTTTCCACTTCGGACGGCCCCTTCCACGTTTGCGAGGGGGTGCCTGCTTGCGACATGCTGGTGGTTGAGGTGTGCTCACTGGCTGTGGACGCAGGGGAACTGGACACTGCTGCTCCACCCTGCGCCCCGGCAGGTGGTGGCGGAGGGGAGCTGCTGTCCCTGGCTGTGACCTCACCGCCACCACCAGCTGGCCCATGAGGTCCACGAGTTGGCCCATACGGGCGCCCATGGACCTCAGCACCCCCAGCACCTCACTCGTGTCTGTGGCTGACCTGGCCCATTGTCCTTGGGCCTCTTCATAGGCCCCAAGGACTCTGGCCATTTGAGGCAGGGCATGGCTCCCAGGGGAGGCTGGCGTTTCCCTGACCCTGCTCCTCCTACCAGTCCTGCTGCCACCGGCCTGCCCACTAGCCACATTGCTCACCACGGTCCTCGCTGTGGCTCCCAGGGTGGATCCAGTCGGCCGGGCCACCACCTGCGCTGGGGCTGGTGCCAGCGAAGACGTGGTGGTGGTGGCGGCGGTGGTGGTCGGTGCGGCGATGGTGGCGGTTGCGGCAGTGGTAGTGGCCACAATGACCGTGGGTGTGGCCGCAACGACAGTGGCAGCAGGGGGCTGGGAATGTTCAGCAGCCCTGGATGATGGGTTGGTGGGTAGGAGGGGTCCTGGGGAGCGGCTGGGCCCTGCCACACCAGATGGGCCTGCTTGGTGGTCCGTGTCCGAAGAGGAGGACAGATCCTCCAGATCCGTGTGTCCTCGTTGGGGGCTTGTAGGCTGGCTGTGCTGGCTGCTGGCTCCATCCCCAGCATCCAGCAGTTCGTCACCTGTGGAGAGAATGAGATTTGTTATTGTGTTGCACCTGGCGAAGTATGTATTTGTCGTCTGACATTAACAGTTCGTGCACTCTCGTACATGGGTTTCCCGGAGGCGTGTGTGTGGCTGTAGCATTTGTAGTTGTGTGTGCTTGGCAATGGGACTGTGTGCTGTGCACATGTGGCATGGGACGGATTGGCCATGCCGATGGGTGTGTTGCTGTGCCCCTACTTATTGTGACTCTGGTGTATGCGGGCTCCTGGCCCATCCTGGGTCTGGTTTGTACTTTGCTTTTGGTGTTCAGATGGAACGCTTAGGAACGCATATGGCAACATGGGGGCCATGCCTCAGATTCGCATTTGGGAGGGAATATGCTTTTGGGGTTCAAATGGAACGCTTAGGAACGCATATGGCAACATGGGGGCCATGCCCCAGATTCGCATTTGGGAGGGAATATGCTTTTGGGGTTCAAATGGAACGCTTAGGAACGCATATGGCAACATGGGGGCCATGCCCCAGATTCGCATTTGGGAGGGAATATGCTTTTGGGGTACATGCTGTGAGCCATGGGTGCCGAACGTGACATGTGTTGTGGCAGCATGACAGTGCATGGTCTGAGGTGTGTGCATGCCTGACATGGCCTGCATATTTGCTGTCTGTTGTGATTACTGGACATGGCATTGGACGCATCGTTATGAGTGAGTGTTGGTTGTGTGCCAGCCAACGTATTGCAGTTGTCCCATCTCCTTGGTGTGCGTGCTGCCCTGTGCCATGTGCATCACTGCAGTGCTCGGGGGGTGTGGCCCATGTTGTGTGTTGTTGCTCACAGTGTGGCGTGCGCTTCATTGACTTCTGGCACATGGTTGGTCATGGGCATGTATCTTAGCGTGACTGCTGTATGTGTGGCAGCTGTGCGGATGACATGCCTTTCATGAGACTGGGGCTGACGGATGGGATGGATGGTATGTTGTATGTGCATGGTGTGTCTGTGTGTTTGATGGGTTCAGTGGTGTTCGTGTGCATTTATGTTGTTCCGCTCTGTTGCGTCTAGTGTTGTTTGTCTTACATAGGCGTAGTTGTGGGGTGTGTGGTTGACAGGCAGTAGGGGCTACATGGACAGGACTTCAATGGTGTTTCGGTTGTGTGTGATGAGTTGCACAGTGGCTGCCGTGTGGTACTATATTCAGTGTGGCTTGTGCATGCAGACGTGGCTCCTTGGGTGTTGCTATGTCTGTGATGGGTCATGTGGGGTGTGAGTCTGTTGTTCATGTCCGTGTGCACATTGTTCACTTGTTCGTGACGGTGGGCGGTGCTGCGTGTTCGTTTGCTACGTGACATGTCCCATGTGTTGGTCGTGTTCCGGTCCTCATGCCTCCAGTAATCCAGCCCTGTCCAGTTTCCCACCTGCAAGTTGTTCGTGCGTGCACTGTACTGGATGCCACATGGCTCTAAGCGGGGGGTGCTCCATGTTGCAGGTCTGTGGGGGTGGGGGGGTGTTGTGGGTCGTGGGGGTGGCTGGCACCCACTGACACCGATTGCTGTGGACCGTGATGTCTGCCTTTCGGCTGTCGTTGTGCACTGCGGTGGCTGACACGTGGCTGTGGGGTGTGGGGGATGCTCCTCCTTGCTGTGCTGTGGGACTAGGGACCTGGTGTGTGTTGTACTTGGGCTGTCCACCGTCCCACCCACTGCACTTTGTGTTCCTGCCACTTACCTGTTACTTGTCGGTTAGTGCAGCTGTGGCGGACACATGGGTGTGGTGGGTGCTCGTTGTGGCGCTTCTGGCATATTTGGGGACCTGTTGGTGGTTACGTGGCTGGCTGAGTGTACACATGTCCCCACGTATCTTACAGTTGTTCGGTTTGGGCTGTGTGTGGTGGTGTCTGTTGCATGTGTGTGTGATGTTTTGTGTATTGTGTGCTGGACATGGGGGTGTTTGTCCCTGGGAGCTGTGGCATGGTGGTAGTGCATGTGAGTACATAGCGGTGTACTGGTATACATTAGTTTGTACTTACCAGCCTCCACTCCCCTGCTAATCCGGCGAGGATCTCCGGATGTATTATGACTCGCACCTTCTCCTCCCACGCTTTGAAGGTCTTGAAGAGCGCGGGATTCCCTCCGCCAGTGACGGCAGCCAGCTCTCTGTTTTTGCCCTCCTTCTTCTTGACCAGGCTCTTGACGTCATTCCAACGTTTGTTTATTTCTCCTCTGTTCCTGGGCAGGGTCCCGACTGCATTGACCTGGTCTACGATCCGGTTCCACATTCTGTTTCTGGTGGCTAGTGGTGTGTGCTGGACCATGTTCCCATAGATTTGTGGGTACACCTTGATGATCTCGTCGACCATGACCGTCAGCTCAATGGGCGTGAACTTGGGCATTCTTTGTGGTGCCATGGTGTTTGTGGTGCTGGTGCGGTGTGTGTTGTGTAATGTGCAGGGGGTTTGTGGTGCAGGTGTTTGGTGGTGGTGGTGGTGGTGGTTGTGATGTGTGCGTTTCTGTGGTGTGCTGCTGTCCTTGCTGTGTCACTGTGTCCTCTCCTCTCCTCTCTGGTTTGCAATGTTGCAAGGGGTTGTGGTCTGTGGGAGTGCTGCTTTTGTACTTACCTATGTGGGTGTGTCCTCATGGTCTGTTGTTTTCAGGTGTGTTGTGTCTGGGGTTCTGGCCTTTGTAGTTTTTGTTTGTCCAGGGGGTGTTTTCGGGATGTGTACTGTGCTTGTGTATTTGTGCGTGCCTTGCTGTGTGGACTTGTTGGCCATGTTGTGTGCTATTGGTTTTGTGAGCGGATGGTTTCTGTGCAGGTACGTGGGCGCCATGGCTTCTGCCGTGTCGATTCTCATCGGCGTTGTTTGCGCTGGCGGGCGGTATATTTGTAGTTTTCCCGCGCTCATGGCGGTGCGATCGTAATTTCACGTGCGGTGTGTCGGCCGTGAGGGCGGGCGGTTTTGTGTTGTCGTGCGTGTTTCCGTCCGTGGCGGGCGGTTTGACTCCGACTCGGACGATGGCGGGCGGTATTTTGTGTGATTTTTCCGCCGATGGCGGTTTTCGGTTTGTGTAATCGTAATGGCGTGGTCGGTGTTCAGACGGTGTGTGCGGGCGGATTTTTGCCGCTTCCATGCCTGGCGGATTTTTTTACGCCGGGTATCGTAATGGGCCCCTTAGTTTTTAATTTAACCTCACTAAAAAAAAATTTAATGTACTTTAGGAGAATTTAAATAATGTCATTTTTATTCAGAAATGTAGGTAAGAATGCTGTGGCATTTTGTTCTATAACTCCATAGTTAAAATATATATGACTAAAATTGTAAATAAAAATAGTTTAACAAACATTTTACAAGTATATACATATATTTAAAAAAATAATACAAAACATAACAAAACATGTGGAACACATACATATAAAATACATACTAAAATACATAACACTAACATAAACATCGATATTATTAACATCGATATTTTTACTATCGATATTAACAACTTCGATATGAACAAAAACGATATTTCTTACCTTCAGGTCGATATTCTGGTCACCGATATTATTGATGTCGATATTCTGTCCCTACGATATTTAAAACTCGATATTAATGTAGGTCGATATTTAAAAGTCGATATTTTGACTGTGCACCGCAGGAAGATGTCGGCAGGACGGAGGATGAAGGCGAGGCGGCGGCCGTTTCAGGTGAGTGGGTTTTTTTGTTTTTGTTTCCTTTTTTTTTCCTCCCCGCCCTACCAATCGGATCCGGTAGCAGCCGCTACTGAGTCTGAATGATGGACTGGACACATGTTTGAAAAGGTAGACTATTGTGGATGAATCGCATTTGCAGACAAGAGAGGAGCTGAGGGTCTTGGAGGACTTTGTTGGTGATATAGTCTGAGAGGAGGATTATATTGGTTGCAGTGCTTTGTTTATGTTTATTAATTTACTCATGAAAGTCGTAGTTTGTTTAAAGAAATGTAACATTTGGTTATTGTTTTGCTGCTTCTGTAAAGATAGGAGAAAATGTAATACCTGCCTCTGTGTTTTCAATAATATCCAGACTTTCCTTAACATTGTCCAGAAAATCTTTATTTTGGTCAGGTGCACATTGTTCATAATATGCCCTTCATTGTTGTAGCATGAAAGCACATTTTACTATCACTGAGCCAGAACAAAGCAATAGTTATATCTTGGCCAAAGCCAGCAAAAGTGTAAGAAAGCAAGATTGGGAAAAGTACATTCAAGGAATCAAATGAGGCATTGAATTAATACAGATTAGCATTCGTCTAGACAGAAAATGTTTCTCTAACAAATCTTATACTTTATAGGTCTAACAGCTTCACAAAACACCCGAAGTTTCTAGTTGTATGTTGTCAGCTTTCTACATAAACAAACAAAGCACCATTGGCTAATTTTTAATGATTACAATGCCACAGCATGAGGGAAGTATGCACGGATAACTCAAAGTTGCTTTGAAGAGGAAATGGCCTTTACAACGCGGGCTGAGTCATGGGTGCCTTTTCCCCGCAAACTGAACCGCGCTTGCCTGAACCATTCATATACATGGTTAAGGGAGTGTGTGGTCTAGATGTGTGGATGGGCAGGCACAGGAAAAGGAAGTATCGGGAGACGTGGATATGGTCTGGTAAGTTATTTTTTTTTGTTTTGTGTTTTGGGGGATGGGGTAGTTTTTAGGGCGCGGGGTCGGGGTTGTTTTCAGGACTCGGGGGTTGTGGTTGTTTTAGGGCTCAGGGTTGTTTTTAGGGCTCAGGCACAGTCTGCATTTTGTAGTACTACAAAACACATTACAAGATGCAATTTACAAATCTACTTGCAGGGTTTCACCTCCACCTCCCCTCTCTTTTGCGGTATGGAGATCTTCGCCCTGACTGTGGAGTCTCCTCATACATAGTAAATATGGGAGGAATTGAGGGGACCGGCTGATACATGGGGAATACTTTCTACTAAAGGGGAGGGAAATAGTGAAGAGTAACAAGGGTTTAAGGGAAGGTCTGGGAGGGGCTTAGAATGAGGACGTCTACACACCCACAAAAGAGTAAGCCCATTTCAGTACACAAATTGCACTTCTAAAGTTACTGCAGCCAAAAAGGATCCCATAACTGCAGTAAAGTGCTCCATTTCAGAGCTGGAGTAAGTCTAGCACTACACATGACCAACCACTGGTGCTACAACACCCTCCCATAGAAAATAATGGAGTTAGGGACTTAGAAACATACCCCATATGAAATGTCAAATTGAATTAATTTAATTAGTTAAAATACAAATAAAAATAATTTAAGGTTAAAATTAGAACATATTGTTAATTTAATTCTAAAATATTTTAATAACAGTTTTGCATTAAAAATAATGTAACAATATGTTGTTTTTTAAATAAAGTAAATTACTTTCAATTTATTCTATACGACACTTTTAATAATTATTACTGCATAGAAAAAAACTATATATATATATATATATATTTTGTTTTACTTTGGCTGGTAATTTAGTTTTTAATTTAACCTCACTAAAAATAATTTTAATGTACTTTAGGAGAATTTAAATAATGTCATTTTTATTCAGAAATGTAGGTAAGAATGCTGTGGCATTTTGTTCTATAACTCCATAGTTAAAATATATATGACTAAAATTGTAAATAAAAATAGTTTAACAAACATTTTACAAGTTGAATGAACTTTTTTGCTTTTCCCTATACTTTACCGTTGTGGGACTCCACAACTTGGGCGGAGGTCTCCAAATGGTAAAGTTTAGGGAAAAGTAGCTTCAGTGGCGGATGCTGACATTTGAAAGTGGTGAGGTGTAAAATTATTGTTGTACTGCACTGTATAGCTCGCGAGCCCGAACACCCTAGTCACAAGGATCTGGGTTAAATCCATCATTCTTTTGCTCAACACACCACCCCAGTTTGGACCCAGCCATATGCAAATCAGTCTTGACCCTGTTCCTTGTGGGAACAGTCCAGCCCGAACTCCCAAGCCAGGTCCTCCCTGGGGCCGGTTTCAGGGCATCACCCTTCATCAGTTAGGCTAGCTTGAATCCAGTGGTGTAGTGAGCACGGGACCCACGTCTGGGCATCCCCTTCCCACTTAGGGCGACAAATGCAAAAGAAACAATTGATGGACGGAATGCTGGTCCTAGGATGCTTGTTTCTGGTCCAGGGAGGACCTGGCTTGGCAGTTCGGTCTGGACTGTTCCCATGAGGCACAGGGTCAAGACTGATTTGCATATGGCTGGGTCCAAACTGGGGTGGTGTGGTGAGCAAAAGAATGATGGATTTAACCCAGACCCTTGTGACTGGGGGTGAATGTTTGCATTGTCTAGTATTCTGTCCATCAACTGTGTGCCTTTTTGCTTTCTCGCCCTAAGTGCGCCGGGTATGCCCAGACGTGGGTCCCGGGCTCACTGTGCCATTGGATTCAAGCTATCCTGGCTGATGAGGGGTGAAACCCCGAAACCGGTCCTAGGATGCTTGTTTCTGGTCCAGGGAGGACCAGGCTTGGCAGTTCGGGCTGGACTGTCCCATGAGGCACAGGGTCATGACTGATTTGCATATGGCCAGGTCTAAACTGAGGTGGCATGGTGAGCAAAAGAATGATGGATTTAACTCAGATCTCTTGACTGGGGTGAATATTTTGATTTGTTCTGCATTCCGTCTATCAACTGCGTGACTTTTACTGTTTTTATTTAAGCATCTTTCTGATGTAAGAGCTCTCAATATCTCAGCTAGCCAGTTTGCACCTACTTGGGTTTATTTTAGTATACACAGAAGAGAGTAAACAATTTTGATATCTGTTTTTTATCCCTATTTTCCAAACCAGCCAAAGTTGTGTGTGGGCAATGGTCTGAAAGTATACGAACAGAAGACTAGTCATCTGAAAGCGTCCACCAATTCATAACTTCTAATTTCATTCAGGATACCCTACAAGCCAGTCCATTCCTCTACTTTGACTTAATGGGGAAAATTAGTTATGCCCCTGGCAGGTATTGACAGTTCCATTTTTGGTGCCCATTCCTCAAGGGGAGGAAGGCTTCCAAGGCCTTTTGGGCAGGGTCGAGACTGAAGGACATTCTCAGGTAGGTGGACTGGTGACTACAACTGCTTCTTTGGTTGTACATATGCTTTCAACAAGCATGACTGGTGCCTTCAGGCCTTGACATAAAATGTAGAAGACTTGACATAAAATGTAGATTTTTCTATTGTCTTAATGAAGAAAAGTTTAAATTTTATTAAAGATACAGATACGAATATTACCCCATCTCATGACTTCTAGCTGTATTCTTTTTCTCCCTCCCATCTATTCAGCGACAGTCAATAAATTCGCTCCCAGTTCTAAGAGATACTGAGATTTTTCTTATAATTCATGCATCTGCCGTTGAAAGAAGGAATTTCTGCAATTTGTGATTCTATTGTGGCCGTGGGAAAACATTCCTGGATTATTTTTTCATAGAATAATGATATATTATATTTGATGGCTGTAGGACATTGGGTTACTGGATGAGGAGGGTGAACCCCTTTTTAAGTAGCAGCCACAATTCTTGACAGGGTGAAACACAAGCAAGCCCTTAATTAACCTGTGCTCAACCCTCTGGTAGCTTAGCACAAAAGTAGTCAGGGTTATATTAGAGGCAATGTGTAAAGTATTTATATAGCACTCCAGACAATAATAAAGTGAAAATACAACACAAGAAAAATCACAAACCAATTCAACAAAATAGAGTAAAATGTATTAAAATCCATGGAGCTGCAGGGCTGTGATGCGAGGTCCTGCATTAAGGAGGAGGAGTTGCGCAGCAGTTGTTCAAAGGAGCTGTGAGGTCTTGCATCTGAGATGTGTCGCTCACCTGTGGTCCTGATGTGAGGCGATGAATTGCTCTGCATCGGTTCTGCTTGGACCACATCTGGGCTGGCAGAGCACCTTCCGGCCCACTTCCAAGGGTCCAGGACTTGATAGCACCACTTGGTGGAGGGCAAGACTTACAGCAGACAGAGTCCAGTTCAAGGTAGTTGGAGCCTTTTCTGTCCTTGAGGCTCAGATCAGGTGACCAGCCAACTAGCTCTTGGAGTCACTCTGGTGGTCCTAGATTCAGGATGAAGGTCCTTCTCACTCAGGCAGCAGGGCAGCAGAGTAGCAGTACTTCTTGCAGCATGGCAGCACAGCAGTCCTTCTTTGGAGAGAGGTCCAGATGTGTACTGAAGCGTTGGATCTGAGGATTTACTATTTATCCTAGGTGCCAGCTTTGAAGTGGGGGAAGCTTTAAGAGTTTCCCCACTACAGAGGTGTTTTGAACTTCCTGCCTCCCAGCTCTGGTCCCAGTCTGTCTGGGGGCACAACAGGCTAGTGTGAAGTTCTTAGTGTGTGTACTGACACAGCCCACAATTGCAAGTGTTGTAGGTGACAGCTCCATCCCCTCATCCTGCAAGAGATGGTCCATCCTGCCAACACCCAGAATCTCTATTGTGTTGGTGTCTAGGAGGAATACACAAAGTCCAACTACCAACTACACCTAGTCATGTGACCCAGGAACAGCCTACAGGCACCAAATGGTTAGGACAAGAAAATGCCAACTCTCTAAAAGAATTGTGACTTAAAATCCAACTTTACCATTAAGAGGGTTTTAATAAGCAATTCCTCAGACAACAAACTTGACATTCCTAATTGCTCTCAATCAAAAGTTACCACTGATTAAATGTAATAAGGTGACCCAATGTTATCCTATGGGAGAGGTAGGCCTTGCAATAGTGAAAAATGACTTTAAGAGTTTTTCACTACCAGGAAAAGTACATGTCCAACTTAATAAATACAATGCACCCTACCCTATTGGCTGTTTATGGCCTACCCTAGGTGTAAATTATATGTATTGAAAAGGAAGGTTTAGGTCTGGCAAAAGGTTTATTTTGCCAGGTTGAAATGGCTATTTAAACCTGCACCTTTAATTAACAGGCCCTGGCTACTTATAGTAACATTTTACTAGGGACTTACAAGTAAATTAAATGTGCCAATTGAGTCTACACCAATTTTACCGTATATAAAGGAGAGAGCACAAGCACCTTAGCAGTGGTTAGCAGTAGTAAATTGCACAGAGTCCTAAAAGCAAACAAAAACTATTTCGGAAAAGATAGGAGGAGTAAGGCAAAAAGTCTGGGCGTGACCCTTTAGAGAGGACTTAGTCCAACATTGGCTGAGCCTGTTCATTAACAAAGGAAGCCACACAAGCCTTGATCGCCACTCAGATTCTCTCAAAGTATCAATAGTAGTCTATAGATAATAAATAAAATCCTGGAGTATAAGAGTTGATGCTCCTGGAAAGTATAAACCCTGGCTGTCCTTTACTAATTTGTCCACTTTTCAATACACTCGGAGGGTCCTGAGATGTAAGGTAAGCTGGCTATAGGTTTTGCAAAATTATATGAGCCTCTGTAGCTCTGGGTGCCAACAGGACCCTTTGGTAGTTCTTAAATTATAAATTATACAAACAGAAAACAATGCTGTTTTCGGTGACATGAAGTACATACCCTTCCTTGCCAAAGAAGAACAAGCTAGTGACTCTTTCAAGAAAGATCTCAAAAAGAGACCATCCCAGAATTCAAGCTGGCTTGATGCAAGGGTTGCACCTTCTACTTAGAAGGGCCTCACCCCTGGACCATGTGTGCCCTCGGTTCTTCAAACTTTGGAGTCCTTCCCACTCTCCAAGGGACTCTCGTGGCAGGTCCCCTGAAGGAGGCTTTCACATCTAGACCTTCAACTGCCTTCATCGAAAAATAGTCTACTCATCTGATAGCCTGTCCTCTAAAACTGAGTGTTTCTGCTCACTGACACTCTCACCTTTACGCACAGTTAAAATAACAAAAAGAAATACAAGATCCATTTTGGGGTTATTCTATACCAATTCCATTTGGACAGATATTTTTTCGTTCAAAAAAGTACTTTGGTCTACAAAGCAAGAAAAACAACCAGAACATGAATTTCATCCTGTTTCAGAATCAGCAGGTGATGTGACTGAGTTGGCTCAGAATTATGAAAGCGAGGCAGTGTATTCTCCAAGATTGCCACAAATAAGATATTGCGGAAATCATTTTGGTGTGGATGCACAGTAGGCCTCACATGTAACCCTTGTCCATACACTTTCTGGTTCTACATGCAGCCCGTTCTTAGTATGATGAGTTCTTTAGAAAACTTACCACAGCTGGGGTGCAGTGCTGTTCCCAGAAAAGCTTTTTTGGACGCTGATGGCTTTGGTGACTCCTCGGGCATATGGAACATGCACAAGCATCCTGTAGAAATGCAGAGCACACTCCCAGGAGAGAATGCGCATTCTTTACCAATCTCGGTTTTAACTTAATGATCCTTTCGGGATAATTATTTGCTGGAACAATGCTTGTGGCTGCGACAGGTCGCTTGCAAACGCCGGGTAAATACCGTGGTGCGTGGTATAGCTCGTGATATGGCTATGAAGGTGGTGTTAAAAGGTAGCTCGAAGGTGGGTTTCCCCCACGGCCTGAATAGATAAGTGAATATCTTAAGAAATTCGTTAACTACATAATAGAGAGGTTAAACGCTCTATTAGCTGAGCAGTCTTCGCAGTATATGATTGTATAGTTACTATCCTAAACTCCACATGCCTGTACCTTTAAAATATTATCGTCAAGATACCTGTATACGGAATTGAGTATAGTAATCCCATAATTACCTTTATACACTTACCTTGATAATATTTTGGTAGTCAATATATAGGTCTCAACATTTTTATATAGCAGCCTTTTGTCTTTTTTGTGTGGTAGTATAATATTCCGGAAATACATGGCTTCTTTTATTCTAAGGAGTGTCTTTGCCCGTTGTTTCTAGTGCACAACACTTAAAATGTTTTTAGTGGCCATACTGATATAGGGAGATTGCAAACTATGATATGCATTGTATCTCAAATCAGAGGGGTAGCATGGCCCCAGGTATCACATTTTAAAAACGAGTATGCAAGTCACCAAAGGAAAAAAAGCCACGAATCACACGCATGTTGTAGGGCAGTATCATGAGCCTATCGGTGCCAGAAAAACACACACACGCAAAGGGGTTCGTACCCCACTCACAGCATACACTCAAACTCACTAACTTAGTCACTGCATGATTCTGCAGACTTCTTGAAAGCACATAGTAGTGGCTGCTGCTCCGTGCTTCTGGCATGTGCAATCTGCAGCTCATTAACTAGTTCATTTGGTTACTGAGTTACTGAATGCGGTGTAAACTGCAGGTTTTAGCAAAACAGTAGCAGGGCCCCTTCTGCACCTAGCAATAGTCATAGAATGGAATATTCTGCCTCACTATCATTGGAGCCCATGTCATAAAGAAAGGCAGTGACATGGGCCTCCGCTAAGAAGGTGTTCCTGACTTTAGAGATTGCACAGTTCACAAGTGTAGAGTAGAGCGACATAGAGCAGGAGAGAAGAGTAGGCAATCATTGTGATGGAGATGCTGGCATTGGAACTAGAAGCTTCACACTGGTTCCCTGCCACACATCATGTACATTAGGAGCTATGAGCCAACCAGCAAATGACTTTCTGGACTGTAAAAAGATGCAGCGGGAGATTGGTGAATCTGTGGACTTCATGCCTGAGGTCTTTTTTTGCAGAGCAATGAGATTTTACATATCACATATGGGGAGGCCAACCCTTGCTATATTTGAAGCATTTTCTTGTCGAATTTCCTCTTCTCCATCTCTTTCCTGCTTCCTCCCCTAATTTTCCTTGTATCCCGAATGGATGTAAGGTCCAGTGATGCCTTTTATTGAGCCACTATTATTGTGCCTTTATGTCAATAACTTGAGATAATGATTGTACTATGACCCTTGGCATGTGCTACTTGTGCTCAATAAACATATGTGGGGAAAAAATTGTTTCCTACTGGGTGACCAAAAGGAAGAGTTATGTTATGTTATGTTACTGCAACTTATAGAGCGCTACAGCTGCCCCAGCAAAGGGGCGTCCTGGCGCTGATACCAAAAAAAGACTGACACAAGCAGATGGACCGGACAAAGACTTATGATGCAGGGAAAAGATGAGTCTTGATGGCCTTCCTGAATTCTAAGTAATTACTAAGGCCATGGATATGCACAGGAAGTGCGTTCCAAAGGATGGCCGCTCTACTGCGAAAGGAGCGGACACCAGCACAAACTCTTTGTGTCCGGGGAACCACCACCAGGTGCTGACCCTGTGAGCGGAGAAATCGTGAAAGGACATATGGCAAGAGGAGATTAGCCAAGATAGTGGGGGTGGTCAGTTTCAAGGCTTTGAAGGAGATACATAAGGCTTTGAATTCAATACGCCTGGCCACAGGTAACCAGTGGAGACGGCGAATGGCCTCGGACACCGGACAAGACCTGCGCAAGCCTAGAAGCGTTCTTGCTGCCGCATTCTGTGCCCTTTGTAGCCTCAGAACTTCCGCCTTATTGGACCCCAGATATAAAGAGCAGGCATAATCAAGTCTGGACAATACAGACGCCAGAATAATAACCTGACGCGTAGGTGCATCAAAGAAGCCCAGCAGGGGTCTGAGCCCCCGTAAGAGTCCAAAACAGGTCCCTGCCACCTTTTTGGTTTGAACTCGAAAGTTGAGGGATGAGTCCAGCCATACCCCCAAATTTTTCACTACCTGCTTGGGGGTGGGGGCCCTGCCGAGACTAGCTGGCCACCAGAGTTCACTCCACTGACCGTGGTCCTTTCCCACTAACAATACCTCCGACTTGTTAGAGTTCAGCTGGAGGCAGTTGGCGGTCATCCACCCGGCGACCGCCGCAAGGTCGCCCTGAAACTTAAGGGCATCCCGCTCGGTGTTATTCGAGAGTGCCACCACCAACTGTGTATCGTCAGCGTAGGAGACCATGGTCAGGCCCCTGATCATGGCTACTGCAGCCAGGGGTTGAACATAGATATTAAATAGCAGGGGGCTAAGGGAGGAACCCTGTGGCACCCCTTGATTAATAGAGTGTTCGCCTGAGGCAAACGGAGGGGCTGTTACCATGAATGACCTCTCATGGAGGAACAAGGCAAGCCACTCCAGGGCCGAGCCAGTAATTCCCACTTCCTCCAGGCGTCTCAGCAATATGGCATGAGACACAGTGTCAAACGCTGCACTCAGATCCAACAGGATCAGTGCCGACGTTCGCCCAGCATCCAGTGCTGACCAGAGATGTTCTGTCACGGCCAGGAGGGCAGACTCCGTGCTGTAACCTGGTCGAAAGCCGTTCTGGGAGGGATCCAGTGTGTTATTCATGGTCAGAAAATCCGACAGGAGGGAGTTCACATATGCCTCCGTGATCTTTGCCGCCCAAGGGAGCAAAGAGATAGGGCGGTAATTCTCTGGTTTGGCCGGATCAAGCGCAGGTTTTTTAAGCAGGGGAATTACCTTAGCCTGTTTCCATGCCCTGGGCACGGTGGCCATGGCAAGGGACCCGTTTATCACCTGACTCAGGGAGGGTAAGATTGTAGGCAGTACTTTCCTGAATTGATCTGGTTTAAGCGGGTCTGCAGGGGATCCAGACTTAATCCTACTGCACAGTGCTAACAACTGATCAACTGGGATTGGCGGAAAGGTATCTAAGGTATTAGTCTTTTGACAGCACCGTGCCGCCTGCACGTTACTATGTGCAGTCAAAAAGGACCTGTAGATGTCATCCACCTTTTTAACAAAAAAGGTGGCGAGGTCCTCACACTGCTCATTAGACTTAATAGTCGACCCAGCGGTGGTCTGCCGGGATTGCAGGCTGGAGAGTATTGAGAAAATGCTCTTAGAAGGGTTATCACTCTCACGGATTTGATTGGCGTAAAATGCTGCTCATGCCAAGTGTATGGCCTTATGATACCTCTTAATTGCCGCCCGATAGATATCCTTTGCCGCAGGACTAAAGTCCCTTCTCCATATCCGCTCCAGCCTCTTACAACCCTTGCGCATATCGGCAAGTTCACTCTTATACCATGGTCGCGTTTTTGCTGAATGCTTACCTCTGAGCTAATGCGAATGGACAGTGTTACATTTATGCAACTACTGTTTGCTCCTGATGGCCTTCCTCCTCTCCATTCCAGGAGGGCTGAGGGAAGGAAACATTATCTAAGTGGCAAAAATAGGCTTAAGAATGTATAGGTCAAAAACCTATTAGTGGAGTATGAAGATTGCAGGGTGGTACTTAGCATGAGAGTGGACAGCAAAGCACTTTGAGATTTAAGTGCTGCACAATCCCTCCCCTTCCCCAAGCGGGAATCAGAGGAGGGAGCCAAGCGCTTTGAAGTCCTGTGGTCCTCTGGTACTTGGAGCCCACTACTCGTGGCCAGTGCTGAGTATCACACTCTTGACACCCTCCAATAGAAGGAGATATGTGACGTAGAAAGGAGGTGTGGGCGCAAAAGGCAAGGGGTGAAGGTTCCACGGTCCTCAGGATGGAAATGAGCAGACTAATTAGTATAATTCATTGGTTCCCTTTTGCATTGTTTTTTCCTGCTGACAACACAGAGGTGGACTTTTCCACTAATGATTTTCATAATAGGCACTTTTCGAAAACCTGCTCTGAGCGTAAAACAAAAAGTTGGTCTGCTGACAATATTTGCACCCAAATGTGTTTATTATAATGCACAAATAAATCAGGACCTTAAAAATGGTACTGTCTGTGAGATATTCTTGCTTGTGTATCAGCAATTCTTATAGACACAGGTTGTGAAATCAAAACCTCAAATCACTCAGAAGACTACCATATATTACATCAAAACCTTTTTCTTCCAGTAACATCACTCTGTCCATTTTCCTATCCCAGTTCAGCAATTTTGAAGCAAAATTGGACTCCCACCTCTTTGTAATTGTTAGCCTCTTCAGTAAAGTATGAAAATAATCAATCTTATATCTGCAGTATCTAAAATATTTATTACCCAGCAGGATCTCAAAATATTCCTAAAGAAACGTTTTAGGTACCGCATATTCCTGGATATACCGCTCACAAATGTGGTTTGTGGTTTGAAGAATACATTTCTAAAACTCAGCAACTTAAGACAGATATGCTTCCAGGGGCCACCCATATTTACACACCATGGACATTTGCTTGTTTGTGCCGATATTTCATATAAGAGCTTCCGTGTGTTTAATTTAACCGATACCTGACATATTACATATATGACATGACATAACTCTGTGGAGGTTTGTTCATAAGCAAGCATCTCCACTCAGCTTCTGTGCACAACCCTGGCTTCTTCTGCCCAGCACTGGCGTTTTCAATAGAGTTCACATTATTGATATTAGTGAGGAGTTTGTATGCCTGAGATTATCTGCAACCATATATAGGAAAACCTTCAATAGAGGAGTATACATCTAGACCACCCCACTCCCTCAAGATAACTGTTAGACTTGGCATCTTTGGAGTGGTTTCCCCTGACTTTTTGCCTCTACTTCCTGTATGTTTGATGTGCTAGATTTCGTTTTTGCTGGCTTAGATGCTGTGGGCATTTTGCCACTGCTGATCAGTGTCAAAGTGCAAGTGCTCCCTGTGTAAATTGTTATTACAATTGGTTCTCCCTGATTGGCATATTTGATTTACTGGTAAGTCCCTAGTAAAGTGCACTGAGTTTGCCAGGGCCTGTAAATCAAATGCTTCTAGTGGGCCTGCAGCACTGATTGTGCCACCTATATGAGTAGCACTAAAAAGGTATCTCAGACCTGTCACTGCAGTGTCTGCGCGCAGTTTTAAACTACCATGTCGACCAGGCAAGTGCACCCACTAGGCCCTAACCTTCCCTTTTCTTACATGTAGGACACCCCTCAGGTAGGCCCAAGGTACCCCCATGGGCATGGTGCAGTGTATGTGAAAAGTAGGACATGTACTAGTGTGTGTGACATGTCCTGATAGTGAAAGACTGACAATTTCGTTTTCACTACTGAGAGACTATATGTCCCAAAGGATAGAATGGGAAATACTTTGCAAAATCTTACAAGTATAACTTCCCATTGGGACAAGATAGAGAAATAAAGTTTAGACTCTCTGAACACAGAATTTAATAACACATGTATTAGTAAAGATGATTTTTAAATTGTGTGTTTGAAAATGCCACTTTTAGAACGTAGGTATTTTCTTGTTTAACCATTCTGTGTGCCTCTGCCTATTTGTGAATTGACTGTCTGGTTTTGGAGTGACATGGGCTTGGGATGTGCATTCACTGTAGACAGCCAATGGGTGGGCTGAGGTCTGCCTGGCCCTTCCTGGATGACTCAGAGCTGAGCTGAATGGGGCTTGATTGCATTTACAGTAGTGAGAGGAGATTTCCCTGCACCTGAACAGGGCCTGTCTCCCTTGCACAATGCTGTCTCCACCACCTCTGGTCATACTGCACCAGTGAGGACAGAACTAGTTTAGACTGGGCTCAGAGACCCTTGCACAAAGAGAACAAAGACAAAATGGGTATAATTAGAAGACCTTAAACCCCAGAACTTTAGATCACTTCTGGACTCAAGAGGAACCTTTGCCAAGGAGAAGAGCCGAAGAGCTGTAAGGAGGAGTACTGCCTATTTGCTGTGCTGTGTGGGGTTGGCCTGCAGTTGCTGTTTCTGCCAAGGAAAGGACAAAGACTGGAACTTTGCTGTGAACCTGCTTGAAGAAGAATCTTCAAGGGCCTGAGTGTGCTAGCCTCCTGTTCTGAAGTCTCAGGGACACAAAAACTTCACCCCAGCTCCCCTGAACTCTATTGCTGAGAGCTCTGACCTGCCAGAAGGTGCCTATTCCAGTTTTGAGTCTCTGGAGGTTGTTCCTGCTGTTGGGAGCTGGAAGCAACATGAAAGAAGTAAGAAAACCTGTCTCTGATGCCGTCAGCAAAGCTGCAACCTGCACCGAGGTCTAGGGCACCACCCGTGGATGGAACGACGCACCACCCGGCCTGTACCGCAGCTTCGACACCCTTAGATGCATGCCGATGCCTGCAGTTATCGGAATTTACCAATGCCAGGGCTCGCACCGACTCCGTCATCGCCAGCCCCTGCATCCTGTTATCACGGCGCCCATAACCGCCGAGGGTGACCCCACGAACTCGCCAACTTTGCCTCGCCACCAGAACCGATGCCTCACCGCTGACGCAACTGTCTTCTCCTGGACACGACACCTCGCCTCCTCGTGGACACAACGCCTCGCCTCCACGTGTCAGCCAGGGAGCCGGTCTCGACCTCAGCACCGACACCTCACCTCCACAACGCCGTGAATCGTCGTAGACTTCGTTTTCAAGGTACAGTTTGTTTGGGGGTCCGTGTGACTCCATGCCCGACGCCGTGCTCCTGTCACAATGTCACAATAGCCCCAGGTGGAGCTATTTGTTTTCTACAACCTTTATTTTTGCAATAACTGTTCTAAAGTCATATTTTATTACCTGTATGTTGGATTTTTGTCTTTTTGGTCTTGTTAAGTTTAGATAAAGATACTTTATTTTTCTAAACTGGTGTGGTGTCCATTTGTGGTGTTATTACTGTATTACTGTGTGTTTTGAGTACAAATAATTTCACATTGCCTTTGGGATAAGCCTGTCTGCTCGTGCCAAGCTACCCAGGGGGTGAGCTGGGGTTATCTAAAGTGTTTATCCCCCTTACCCTGACTAGAAGCAAGGGCCCCTACTAGAACAAAGGTACCTACCTCTGCCAACTAGAGACCCCCATTTCTAACTTTGGTGGTCAGCAGTGAGGATTTGAACTTGTATTTGTACTTGACCCACAGTGATTGGTGTACATCACTAGTTTAGTGCAGACCACTACACAACCACATACTGTGTTTTATTTTTGGCTCTATTTTTGATCTGCCCCTTGAAGTATCCACGCACCATGTCTCTAAATGGTAAACCAGCAGAGGAAGTAGAATTAGAGTTTAGCATTGAAATGTTGCATACCTACAAAGCAGAGCAGCTCAAGCAGTTTTGCAAAAACTTTGGATGCCCCATTAAGAGCACCTCTAAGAAAGAGGAGCTGCAAAAGGCCTTGCGTGCCTGGTGGTAGGCCAGAGAAGCTCGCGAGACAGACCATGCAGATGCGGACGGGGGTGTGCCAGAAGGCGGTTTCAGATCCCAGGATTTGCCTGTTGGGAGAGCAGCCTCTGTGGCTGGCAGCAATCATTCTTCCAGGAATTTGTCCCCAGATGATTTGAAGGAAAGACAAAGGGCCAGAGATCATGAGTTGGAAGTCATGAGGCTCAAGATGAAGTAGATGGAAATGAAAATCCAGAAAAAGGCAGAGGAGAGCCAGAGTGCTCGTGCTTTGAAAGAAAAGAAGCTGCTTTTGGAACATGAATTGAGCATGAGAGAGCTGGACCTTCAGGTCAAACAGGCAGAGTCCATGACAAATAGTGGCAGCGTACAGCCAGTGCAAGGGGGTAAGGTATATATTCCCAAAGACCTAGTGCAGAATTTCCAGAAAGGGGAGGATATGTATGCATGGTTTGTATCTTATGAGGCAGCACTGCGTATGAAAGAGGTTCCTGAGAAGAATTGGGGGGCGGGCCTGTAGAGACACTTTGAGGCTAATGAGAGAAACACCCTGACACTTTTGGAGGAGGCGGGTGATCTGACCTACCCCAATATGAAGGAGGCTTTATGCCTCAGGTATGGGTTCACACCGGAGCAGTGCCGGGAAAAGTTTAGGTCTTTCAAGAAACTTGAGTCCAGTACATGGGTTGAGTGTGTGAATCTTTATTGCATAGCACTGGGTGGTTGGATAAAGGGCAGCAAGGTAACTGATTACCATGGATTATACAATCTGATTGGTTGGGAGCACTTGAGTAGTCTTTGAGTTCCAGAGCTGCGCCAGCATCTGATGCATAGTAGGCTGACTGAAGCAAACACAAAGAGATGATGGACAGAGCGCTGAAACATTTCAGACACTCACCTACAGTCACAGATCTGGGTTGAAGTCATCATCGTTCTTTAGCTCACTTCGCTACCCCAGTTCAGACCCAACTATATGCAAATCAGTCTTTACCCTGAGCTTCATGGGAACAGTCCAGCCCGAACTGCCAAGCCAGGTCTTTCCTGGACCGGAAACAAGCATCCTTGGACCGGTTTTGGGGTAACACCCCCCAACAGCCAGGCTAGCTTGAATCCAGTGGCAAAGTGAGCAAGGGACCCACGTCTGGGTATACCCTGCCAACTTAGGGCAAACAAAGCAAACACTAGTAGATGATGGACGAAGCGCTGAAACTTTTCAGACACTCACCCCCTGTCACAGATCTGGGTTGAATCCATTATCGTTCTTTAGCTCACTTCGCCACCGCAGTTCAGACCCAGCTATATGCAAATCAGTCTTGACCCTGTACCTCATGGGAACAGTCCAGCCTGAACTGCCATCCAGATCTTCCCTGGACCAGAACAAGCATCCTGGGACTGGTTTCGGGGTAACACCCCTCATCAGCCAGGCTAGCTTGAATCCAAGCAAAGTGAGCAAGGGACTCACATAAGGGCATATCCTGCCAACTTAGGGCGAACAAAGCAAACACAAGGAGATGATGGACGGAGCGCTGAAACTTTTCAGACACTCACTCCCAGTCACAGATTTGGCTTGAATCCATCATCGTTCTTTAGCTCACTTCGCCACCCCAGTTTGAGCCCAGTTATATGCAAATCAGTCTTGACCCTGTGCCTCATGGGAACAGTCCAGCCCGAACTGCCAAGCCAGGTCTTCCCTGGACCAGAAACAAGCATCGTGGGTCTGGTTTTATGTTTATGTTTATGAGATTTATAAAGCGCTCAATTACCCATGGGTGTCTCGGCGCTGAGGACAGCAGGCAAATACCATATACCGGAGGAACTTACTGATTAAACAACCAGGTCTTTGTCATTTTCCTGAAGGTTAGCAAAGGTTGGCAAGATCTGATCTTTAGTGGAAGAGAATTCCAGAGTTTTGCAGTGGCGACTATAAAACGCTTATCGCCCCTTGAGGCAGTTTTAGTGCGTGGGACCCTAAGCAAAAAAGCAGTGGATGAGCGAAGGGCTCGGGCCGGAATATAGGTCGCTAGCTCCTTGATTAGAAACTGAGGTCCTGTGTTACGGGAAGCCTTGTAAGCAATACACAAGGCCTTGAACTTATGCGGTTCTTCACAGAAAGCCAGTGATACTTCTGAATAACATGAGAGATTGGCTTGTATTTAGGGGTTCCTGATAGCATCCTGGTGGCTGCGTTCTGGACTGACTGTAGCTTATGAATGACCCTGTTCTGGGCATTTACAAGAAGCCCGTTACAGTAGTCAATGGTAGACATGACTAGTGTACTAACCAGAGTTTTTCCTGCAGTCAGAGGCAGAAATGGTAAAATCTTTTTTATCATACGTAACTTGTGGAATGAGGCTGAGACCACTGAGTTAGCATGAGGCAGAAAAGTCAATTTGTCATCGTATATGACGCGCAAGTTCCTAACCTGGTAACTGGGAGTGGGGGGGGGGCCCAGTGAGGCAGGCCACCAAGAGGAGGACCAGATAGGAGATAGCTTGCCAAATGTCATAACCTCTGTTTTATCAGAGTTCAACTTAAGGCAGTTGCTGGTCATCCAGCTGCTGATTCCAAGCATGCCTTTTTGAAAGTTGGCTGCTACCTTTTCACCATCATTGTGTATAGTCAACACCAATTGCGTATCGTCGGCATAAGATGTAAGGCCCATCCCATGTACCTTGATTACTCTAGCTAAGTCCGACACATAGATGTTAAAAAGTGTCGGACTTAGGGATGACCCTTGCGGGACACCACATGGGAGGGCCAATTGGGCAGACTGGAAGGTGCCAAAATTTACCGACTGTGTCCGATTGGTGAGAAAGGAGGTCAACAGAGCTCTTGCATTGTGTTGGATACCCATTTTAGTGACACGGTCGATCAAGTTGGTGTGATCGACCGTGTCAAAAGCTGCTGAGAGATCCAGCAGTATAAGAACAGCCGTGCCTCCCTGATCCAGAATGATTCTGATGTCTTCAGCTGCTTTAATGAGTGCGGTCTCTGTTCCATGGCCCTTACGAAAACCAAATTGAGTGTCGTCTAACAGAGGATGATCTTCAAGGTACTTGGAGAGTTGAGTATTCATCACCTTTTCAAAGATTTTGGCTGGGAAAGGCAAGCTGGCTATCGGCCTGTAATTTTTTGTGTCATTAGGGTCTAAGTTTGCTTTTTTTAGCAGTGGTTTTATAAAAGTTTTCTTACAGGCCGTGGGGTATATGCCTGAGGCAAACATAGTATTACAAATGCTAGATAGAACAGGTGCCACATGTTCTGTGACTGGTAAAAGTACAGCCGGAGGACAAGGGTCAGTAGCAGAGCCTGATTTCACAGAAGAGATTAGGTTTGCAATCTGATCAGGTGTGGTGTTATCAAATTGTAGTAAGGAGAATTCAGTGGTATCCCTTGCTAAGAACTGGTTGGCAGTGTTGGCCTTGGATGCGAATTTAGAGTAAACATCATTTACTTTTTCAAAAAAGTAATTCGCTAGAGAGTCACATAGTGACTGTGAAGGGGCTAGAGTGCAGGAGGATGTTTGACCTGACAATTTAGCGACTACTTGGTAAAGCTGTTTATTAGAATCTTGCGCAGATTCAATCTGAGCAGTATAATATTTGCTTTTTTCCTGTGTAATCAGTAGTTTATATTTGGTAAGCTCTTCTTTATATAGGAGTTTCTCCTGACAGTTGTAAGATTTGCGCCATTGTCTTTCACGATTTCTACACAATTTCTTTTGTTCTCTGAGGAGTTCAGAGTAATATCCCTCATCAGCCAGGCTAGCTTGAATCCAGTGGCAAAGTGAGCAAGGGACCCACGTCTGGGCATACCCTGCCAACTCAGAGTAAGCTGACTGACCCGAGGAAGCTTACTCAGGAGGCGGAACACTGGACAAGTTCCAGGCTCCACAAGAGGTATGTGGGAAACCCAGCCAAAGGTGGGCAGTGTCCCCAGCAGATGAGTGGGGGGGCAAGGGTAACCAAAAGGAGTTCTCTAAAGGGCCCCAAAATAGTTCCCAGGGTAAAAATTCCCAGCCCCCCAGTTCTAAGAAGCTATGACCCCCTAAGGGTAGGCCAGACAACCGGAGTCCCCGCAAGTATTATGCATGGGGTCAAGAGGGTCACATGCAGAATGATCCCAAGTGCCCCAAGGCACCACCAGCACCCACTGGTGCACCGTCACCAGGGTTAGTTAATGTAGTGCCAGGGGAGGAGTTGGTACCTAGTAAGGGTGGGGAGCCAGCTGTGATGACCCTTATCTCATTAGGAGATAGAGAGATGTCCAAGAAACCTGCCTGCCGGATAACACTAAAAAGTACCTGCAGTGGGTGACAATCAATGGGAGGATGGTGGAGGCTCTGAGAGACCCAGAAGCCAGTGTGACATCTGTCAGGTGTCAATGGGTGTCTGAAGAGCAGGTCATCCCCAATGTGCTTCACCCTGTAGTTGGTGCAGACAACTCTAAGGGGCCGATTCCGATCTCGGCCGGTAGGGCACCGAATCGGATTCAGCTTAACCGGATCCGATTCGGAGCCCTATTTCCCGACCGAGTCGTACGTGCGTCCGGGCGAGCGAGTACGATGCGTGCGCTCGCGAAATCTCCGACCGACTCGTTCGCAGGACCCGACTGCTCCGACCGACTCGCACGGGGACGACGCGCACCTCGCAATGGAGACGTTCCCTGGCCGGGTAAGTACGATGCGCACCTCGACCGCTCTGACCGACTCGCGCAGTCCGGCTCCAAGGAGCTGTCGGAGCTGCACTTTGGGGGTCCGTGTCGGACCCCCCTGGAAGCGTAGGCGTGCGAGTCGCACACAGGGGGGACCCATGGGTCCCCCCTACATGTGCATGTACGGTGCGACCCGCATCGACGCGAACGCGCTGTAGGGGGCGCCCTTGTTCGCGTCGTGCCCATTGAGTCAATGGGAGCCCGTGTACGCGTCGTACGACTGGCTCCCATTGACTTCAATGGGAGTCCGACCGAATCGAGTCCGATAGCATACGTGCGCATCGTACTCGTTCGGTCGGACTGCTAGGGTACGATTCGGTCGGAAATCTCTCCGGGTCCGGCTCGGTCGGGGAGATTTCCGGCCTGAATCGGAATCGGCCCCTAAATGCCTGTGTAAGGTGGCACAGGTTTCCTTTGAGTTGGGGGGGTCTCAGGTTCCTTGAAGGTCATTGTAAGTCATTCCATGCCTGTTGACTGTCTGCTTGGCAATGACCTGGAGAGTTGCCCATGGAAGGAGGTGGAGCGCCAGGATCATTTAAAGATGTTGGGACTGCCTGAGTGGGCCTGTGTGACCACCCGGTCAATGGCAGCCAGTAGGGGAACTCAAGAGGACCTGGAGCCTGAAACAGTGGCCCAGGTGCCTGTCAGAAAGAGAAGGGGCAGGGGGCATGGGAAACCCGCCCCAGAAGTTCCCACGATCCAGGAGGAGGCAGACCCTGAGATGGATGCCCTGGAACCTACAGGAGAGCAAGTGGCCGAACTGGGAGACCTGTGTGAGCTGACCCATTGGCAGCAGGAAGGAGGTCCCTCCAGGAAGGTATTCTGCAAGGCAAAGATGGAATGCCCTACTCTTGTTGGTTTGCGGCAGCAGTCTGCAGACCAGGCAGCAGGTGGTCCATCTGGATCACAATTGATGTATTGGGAGAATGGTCTCCTCTACAGTGAGCCTAAGGTTTCTGAGCCCGGGGCAGCCCATGTGCTGGTTGTACCCGCGTGCTACAGAACCTTCATACTGGGTCTGGCTCAGTTTGGCAGGACATTTGGGGTGCAACAAGACCTATCACAGGCTTATCACCCACTTTTACTGGCCCCAAATGCAGAGGCACATTGGCACTCATTGTAGATCTTGTTAGACTTGCCAGGCAAGTGGCAAGAGTGGAGGGAAGTGTAAGGCACCCCTCCAAACCTTTCCTGTGGTGAGCACCCCTTTTGAGCTGGTGGGCATCGACATTGTGGGGCCACTGGAACCCAAGACTGCCTTAGGCAACAAGTTTATCTTGGTCTTGGTGGACCATGCCACCCGGTACCCAGAAGCTGTCCCTCTCAGGACAATCACAGCCCCTGTGGTGAGCTGTGCATTGATGGGGATCTTTTCCCGTGTGGGGTTCCCCAGAGAGGTGGTCTCTGACCGTGGTACCAACTTCATATCTAGGTATACAAAGTCATTATGGGAGGAATGCGGTGGAATGTACAAATTCACCACTCCTTCCCATCCCCAAGGAAATGGGTTGGTTAAGAGATTCAAGCGAACCCTGAAAGGCATGATAAAGGGTCTTGCAGAACCCGTACGACGTAAGTGGGACATCTTCCTACCATGCCAGTTATTTGCCTACAGGGAGGTACCGCAGAAATCCTTAGGGTTCAGTCCCTTTGAATTGCTGTATGGGCACCCTGTGAGAGGACCTCTGAGTCTGGTAAAGGAGGGCTGGGAGAAAACTCCTGGTAAAACCCCCCAAGATGTGTTCAGCTACATGTTGGCCTTCAGGAAGCAGATTCAGCGCTTCAGGAAAATCGCTCAGGCGAACCTGGAAGCCAGCCAGGAGGAGATGAAACAATGGTACGACCAGAATACCACTCTGGTTGAGTTTCAGCCTGGCCAAAAATTGTGGGTGATGGCACCAGTGGAGCCTTGTGCATTCCAGGTGAGGTGGTAGAGCACAAGAGTGAAGTGACCTACTTGGTCAACATGTAGATACCCTGGAACCCTTTCAGGGTCCTGCATGTGAACCGCCTGAAACCTCAATTTGAGAGGTCTGAAGTGACAATGCTCCTGGCAACAGATGATGGAATGGAAGAGGAGAGTGAGCCTCTTTCTGACCTCCTGTCAGCCAAGAAAAATGATGGGTCAGTGGATGGATGGAACCTCTCTCCCACCCTAACCTCAGAGCAGCAGAGGGACTGTTGCCAGGTGCTGGGAATGTTTGCCTCCCTGTTCTCTCTGACTCCAGGAATCACCAATTGGTGTGTCCATGATGTGCACACTGGGGACAGAGTAACTGACAAAGTCAGGGCCAGCATCAAGGAAGAGGTTTCCAAGATGTTGGCGTTTGGGGTGATAGAGCCCTCCAGCAGCCCCTGGGCTAGCCCAGTGGTCTTGGTTCCGAAAGCTGCTGCACCGGGTGCCACTCTTGAACTTCGGTTCTGTGTGGACTACTGTGGGCTCAATGCCATCACGAGGCCTGACGCACACCCTATCCCCAGAGCTGATGAGCTCATTGATTGGCTGGGAGCTGCCCGGTACCTTAGTATGTTTGATCTAACATCGGGGTACTGGCAGATTGCCTTGACTGATGGGGCAAGAGAGAGGTCTTACTACTAGTGGGCCTGCCGCACTGATTGTGCCACCCACATGAGTATCACTGAAAAGGTATCTCAGACCTGCCACTGCAGTGTCTGCACGCAGTTTTAAACTGCCAAGTCGGCCTGGCAAGTGCACCCACTTGCCAGGCCCTAACCTTCCCTTTTCTTACATGTAAGAAACCCCTGAGGTAGGCCGAAGGTACCTCCGTGGACAGGGTGCAGTGTATGTGAAAGGTAGGACATGTACTGGTGTGTGTGACATGTCCTGATAGTGAAATACTGCCAATTTCATTTTCACCACTGAGAGGCTATCTGTCTCATAGGATAGAATGAGAAATACTTTGTAACATCTATCAAGTATAACTTCTCATTGGGGAAAGATAGAGAAATAAAGTTTAGGCTCCCTGAACTCAGAATTTAATAACACATGTTTTAGTAAAGATGGTTTTTAAATTGTGTGTTTGAAAATGCCACTTTTAGAAAGTACAAAGACCCAGATATGATACGGGGGCACAGAATGATGATTAACGTGAATAAGGAGGGTATTAGTAACTGTGGGTGGCTGTGGTATTATTTTTGAATGGGCAATTCAGACGATTTCGTGTTTTGAGTTCAACATGTTTTCACATAAAATATTGGAGAGGTACATGCAAAGCTGGTTTTTCTTTGATGAAATTGGGTTTATATGGGGGGAGCTTTTCAAGTTTTGTATGATGTTTCATAAAAAATTGGGGGTATGTTTAGCATAGGTTAATGATTCAGGTTTTTGTTAAAATCACGGTGGAGGCGTTTTTGTAATTATGGGAGACTGCTTTGTTCATTATTTTGGATTGAAGTTAGGATCGTATTGGGCTTTAAATGATGTGGCTGATATATATTCTCATTAACTACAGATACCCCTGACGAAGGTTAAATGAACCGAAATGCATTGGGCGATGTTATTGGGATATTTGGAGAACCCGAAATTTGTAAATGTTCATGAATAGGCCCGGATGGGCAATTCTGGATCAATTTAAACGCGCAAGATTATCAAATTTCGCACCTTTGACGTGAAGGATTAAATTGGAGAAACTATGGCAATAAAATGGTTCAAAAAATTTGAAATACTATGGTGAAGGTGTATTACTCGAATACCTGTGTTTATAAGGCTGAGCAACTCGACGGTGACCCACACTTCATGGGCCATCAATTTCTTTTGAATTTATCACAGTGCGACAGGAACGGAGCACATTGCGAGTGCTGCACGCTAAACTGGAGAAAAATGTAAAAGAAACTTTATAAGTCAAAAAAAAGGGTGTGCTTCAGATCTTTGCTTTGTTGAATTACCCTGCCGTTCCAATCCTGTCACAGCACCCCGACAAAAAAATCGCTAAGAGTCATTTTGATTACATCATGGTCACGTCAAAGGTAGTTCACCAAAATACCGATATGGAAGAACAGTGACGCTTATACATCATATTTGTCAGCATAAGATCCTTTTTAATCAGTTCAAGAACTACACATGCCATTTGAATTTGGACATTCAATCACACATAAATGGGACTATATTATTGGTTGGTTCATCGTTGTTTCAATTAGCATTTATTTATTTTGGAGTGTTGTCACTTTAAGCATCTATGATGATCGGGAGTTAACGGGGCGGGGCAATGTGGACACGTGACGTTTTACGTTCACTGAGTTACAGGTGGGGATGGTTTCGGTTGTTTTAAATTCAGTTGGGTTTACACAGCAAGGCAAAATATACGGAAAAGCGTATGAGGATGATGTTTTTTGGCAAAAATAACAGGTATGCACGGGGGCACAGAATGATGATTAACGTGAATAAGGAGGGTATTAGTAACTGTGGGTGGCTGTGGTATTATTTTTGAATGGGCAATTCAGACGATTTCGTGTTTTGAGTTCAACATGTTTTCACATAGAATATTGGAGAGGTACATGCAAAGCTGGTTTTTCTTTGATGAAATTGGGTTTATATGGGGGGAGCTTTTCAAGTTTTGTATGATGTTTCATAAAAAATTGGGGGTATGTTTAGCATAGGTTAATGATTCAGGTTTTTGTTAAAATCACGGTGGAGGCGTTTTTGTAATTATGGGAGACTGCTTTGTTCACAATTCTGGATCAATTTAAACGCGCAAGATTATCAAATTTCGCACCTTTGACGTGAAGGATTAAATTGGAGAAACTATGGCAATAAAATGGTTCAAAAAATTTGAAATACTATGGTGAAGGCGTATTACTCGAATACCTGTGTTTATAAGGCTGTGCAACTCGACGGTGACCCACACTTCATGGGCCATCAATTTCTTTTGAAGTGCACCCACTTGCCAGGCCCTAACCTTCCCTTTTCTTACATGTAAGACACCCATGAGGTAGGCCGAAGGTACCCCCGTGGACAGGGTGCAGTGTATGTACTGGTGTGTGTGACATGTCCTGATAGTGAAATACTGCCAATTTCATTTTCACCACTGAGAGGCTATCTGTCTCATAGGATAGAATGAGAAATACTTTGTAACATCTTACAAGTATAACTTCTCATTGGGGAAAGATAGAGAAATAAAGTTTAGGCTCTCTGAACTCAGAATTTAATAACACATGTTTTAGTAAAGATGGTTTTTAAATTGTGTGTTTGAAAATGCCACTTTTAGAAAGTACAAAGACCCAGATATGTATCTGGGAATGCCAAGTGCACTACATACAAATCACTTATAATAAGTGTATACAATTTATGTTGAAAGTTATTGTTAGTATTATTGCAAATATTAACCGTTCTTGAATAAGTAAACCATCAGGAATCAATGCATCCTAAATTCCAAATAATTCTACAGACACGAAACGTAGTTCAATCCGCTTTAATCTTGATAGTAGCAGATGAATTTGAGTTCATAAGGAAAATCAAAGAAGCTTTAAAATCAGCAAAAACGTTGACAAGATTAAAGCGGATTGAACTACGTTTCATGTCTGTAGAATTATTTGGAATTTAGGATGCATTGATTCCTGATGGTTTACTTATTCAAGAACGGTTAATATTTGCAATAATACTAACAATAACTTTCGACATAAATTGTATACACTTATTATAAGTGATTTGTATGTAGTGCACTTGGCATTCCCAGATACATATCTGGGTCTTGGTATGTTCAATTTTGAAATAGGAGGCTGGCAGAGCCCCTAACCAGGTGCACACGTTACTTTGATAAATCTGTTTACTTGAAAAATTTTGATTGATCTAGTATAACTGAGTGCATTCCAGCTGCATACACTGTTTCACTTTTAGAAAGTAGGCATTTTCTTGTTTAACCATTCTGTGTGCCTCTGCCTGTTTGTGGATTGACTGTCTAGTTTTGGAGTGACAGGGGCTGGGGATGTGCATTCACTGTAGACAGCCACTGGGGGGGTTGAGGTATGCCTGGCCCTTCCTGGATGACTCAAAGCTGAGGTGAATGGGGCTTGGCTGTATTTAGAGTAGTGGGAGGAGATTTCCTTGCACCTGAATAGGGCCTGTCTCCCTTGCACAATGCTGTCTCCACTCCCTGTGGTCATACTGCACCAGTGAGGACAGAACTGGTTTGGACTGGGCTCAGAGACCCTTGCACAAAAAGAACAAAGACAAAATGGGGCATAAGTAGAAGACCTTTAGATCACTTCTGGACTCAAGAGGAACCTTTGCCAAGGAGAAGAGCTGAAGAGCTGTAAGGAGGAGTACTGCCCCTTTGCTGTGTGCTGTGTGGGGTTGGCCTGCTGTTGCTGTTTCTGCCAAGGAAAGGACAAAGACTGGAACTTTGCTGTGAACCTGCTTGAAGAAAATCTCCAAGGGCCTGAGTGTGCTGGCCTCCTGTTCTGAAGTCTCAGGGACACAAATACTTCACCCCCCAGCTCCCCTGAACTCAAATGCTGAGAGTTCTGACCTGCCAGTAGGTGCCTATTCCAGTTTTGGGCCTCTGGATGTTGTTCCTGCTGTTGGGAGCTGGAAGCAACTTGAATCGAAAAAAGTAAGAAAACCTGTCTGCGACGCCGTTAGCGACGCCGCTGTGACAGCATGACCTGCACCGAGGCCTGGCGCTCTGCTCATGAAGTGAACAATTCTGTCATCGCCAGCGACTGCATTCTGTTGGCGCTGCGCCGATAACCGCTGAGGGTGATTCTACGAATTTGCCGACTTTGCCTCATCACCGGAACTGATGCCTCAGTGCCGACGCAACCGTCTTCCCCTGTCCTGAACACGTCGCCTCCTCATGGACATGAAGCCTCGCCTCCCCCCTGGCAGCCAGGGAGCTGGCCTCGACCTTGGCACAGACGCCTTACCTCCATGACGCTGTGCATCGTCATAGACTTCGTTTCCAAGGTACTGTTTGTTTGGGGGTCTGTATAACTCTGTGCCCAATGCTGCGCTCCTCCCGTTCGGCGCTGTACTTTGGATTTATTGCTGTCACGACGTCGCAATAGCCCCAGGTTGAGCTATTTGTTTTCTACAACCTTTATTTTTGCAATAACTGTTTTAAAAGTCATATTTTATTAGCTGAATGTTGGATTTTTGTTGTTTGGTCTTGTTGAGTTTAGATAAAGATACTTTATTTTTTTTAACTTGTGTGGTGTCCGTTTGTGGTGTTATCACTGTATTACTGTGTGATTTGAGTACAAATACTTTACACATTGCCTTTGGGATAAACCTGTATGCTCGCGCCAAGCTACCCAGGGGGTGAGCAGGGGTTATCTAAAGTGTGTATCCCCCTTACCCTGACTAGAAGCAAGGGTCCCTACTTGGACGAAGGTACCTACCTCTGCCAACTAGGGACCCTCATTTCTAACAGTAACCTTCGAAGTTTGGTAAATTTACTGACTATTCTTATATAAAAATTCGAATTTGGATACAATTTATTACAATGCAAGAATTTTCATGCAGTCAAGACCTCACCACAAACTCAAATCCCTGCCCATTACCACTGATGTACCAATTTCAAAGATTTTCACTTTAAACTCAGGAGTGTTCCGAAATGGCGTATCTCGGTGCTAAAGCAGTATGCCTGATCAAGCTCTGCATTGTAGACTCCGTAGCATCGCAATTTTTTAGGTCAAGCATTCGAGACCTCATGTATATACTTTAGTATATACTTATTATATACTTATATGTGTATGTACTTAGTGGGCTCTGGAGATCACCCCTAGGACTTGTCTGCTTCCGCTTAGGGACTTTTTTTCTGTTCAACTGCATCTATTTAACTGTCTTGATAGAAAACAACCAGCAGAGGTCAGTAAAATACCAGAATTGCTTTCTGCTGAGGGACTTCCTTTCTTTTTTTTTTTCTGGCAACTGCCTCTATTTAACTTTCTTGATAGAAAACGACCAGCATAGGTCAGTAAAATACCAGAATCACTTTAGCATTCTCTAGATTCCAGTCCATAGAAATGGTCTTCTACGAGCACCCGTAGACAATAATATTTTTTCAAATCTTGTATTGTCAGTGATATGACCACCGAAGGACCTGATTTTATATTAAAAACAGAGCTTTGGACTATACCATTTCCCGCTGAAAGGCAATATTTCTCTCCATGTGTTCCCATACCTGGCGTGTCACGCAGTTTGGTGCTTACTTTCCCTCCATGTTAAAGAACAGTAGATGTTTCAGCACCCAGGCTAATGTGCTGCATAGCTAAATACATATAAGGTCCCAAAGGCTAGACCGATTGCTTTGCAAATGCTTGTCTTATTTGTTTTAAGTCGGGGTGTTGAAATTGAACCAAGATCCTTCTAACTTAAAGCCTGCGGTTGTCTCTTTCAAAATGAAAGTTATGCTGAGGCTCTTGTTGTGCTTAATACGGGAAACCCAGATGGTAAAGTTGTCCAGAGATAAAACCATTACCGAACCTTAAAATTTTTCTCTAAGCCGTTGAACACCCCCTTTACGAGTTCTGAAAGTTAGATTGAGGGATGGTATGCGGGGGGCAAATTGATCAAGACTTTGTACTACTGCAAAATCCACGAGTGAGGCAAAGTAGTGCAAAGTCTTGAACGGGGGGCTAATTTACAAGCACCTTAACCCGCTGGTACGTCACTTTTACCCATGTTACTGTGCTTCATGGGGTGTAACATGGAAATACTAAGCACTAGCTCAGCTATTGGTCATCGTGATCTTTGACAGTATTAGTCACGTGTATATCAGAAAAAAGCTGGTAATGAATTCAAATTTACAATCAGTGAATTTCTGAAAAATCTGGTTTGGTCTCATTTGGTATATGTGCTTGTCCTATTTTATAAATGAAAAGTCGCCTGAATTCTACTATTCCAACAGGTGGCTGTATCTCTGCCGTGGTGTACTTTCGACATAGTAGTCTTACAACATGCTAAGAGCTTCACATTGGAATTGGAGAGAGGCCTCCGAATGACCATGTCACACTGAAGAGTGGCTGAGAATCATAAATGCTGCGGGCATTTATTTATTTCAAATTTGTTTCTAACTTATTGTTTTACAAACGCGATATGGAATTGCAACAGTACACGATAAATTGTGAAAATTATTTAAAAAAAAGATAAGATGAAAAAGAAAGAAAAGGGAGAGAAAGTGGGTTCTAAGTGGAGAAGGGGACTTAGATTTACGAGCGTGTTGAAATGCCAAACTGTAGGCAGGAGAACAGTGACAGAAAGACAGTCGTGGGGTAGATTGAGCAAAATAATAGATATTTTTGTACTCGATGTAAAAGGCAAGACGTTCCAGAGGTGAACATTGTAGGATCTTTAGCTGTGTCATTAAGCTTTCCGCTCACCTGAGGTTGAAAATTCTAGTGGTAGGAGGTATACATATTACCAGAAACTCGTAAGAGACTTAGGCCCTCTATACGGATAGTGTGGATGTTTCTATGGGGCTCTCCAGTGGCCAGAATCTAGTGTTCTGGCCGGTATCCTAGCTCCAAATTCCAGCAAATTTAATTTTGTTCTCAAGGGCTGGAAATTTTGCTTCGACCGGGCAGTATCAGGTCCTTTTCAAGACAGTTTGCCCGATTCCAGGGGGGAAAAAACCCTGATATTTTCTGCCCGCACTGTTTGCTTCCCCCTGTACTGATGCAGGGAGTCAGGTGGGAGGCCTGGGGGTGATGCTGTCCACAGCTTATGCCCCTGGAGTAGTACAGCCAGGCATAATGTCTCTGGGGACAGAATTATCTGGCCTGGAGTTTGCGGACCTGAGAGACTCAGAAGTATGAGATGTGGAATTTCATCCAGATTTATTGCTCCGGGTGAAATACCCCAACTTGCAATGGGGACTCTAGGGGGTCATTTAGAGATTGGCAGACTGGAAGCACTACCATAAACCGGAGGTACTTCGACCCATCTGAACCTGCAATTCCCCTACTCTATTTAGACTCAAAAAAAGCAACATGTTTACACTGGAAGAGCCTCAGCTACCTCTGTTGGCGTAACCCTCAACCTGACAGCCCATTCGCCACAGGGTAATCAGGTCACAGTGATAACCACCTACCCAATTCAAGGTGGGTCAACCTTTACTAGAATTCCATGCCCTGGACCGCCATGCGTGCCATGGAAGTACCAGTCATGGAAAAAGCACAACGCTCCCCGCACACATGGAGAAAACTCACTGTGTAACAGGTCCAAACTCTCGCTTTGTGAATGTTGGTTTTCAGAAAATAAAATACTTTGTTGAATGTGTACATCAAGCATGACACCCACTCAGCAAAGAATCTATGTCTTCAGTGGAGACATCACAGAGGCAGCTCAATTAAAGGCATGGACATCACCACCTGCCCGCATTGGGGGGGTGGGTGGGGGGGGTCTCCAAATATGGATGGCAGTTCTTAACTAGGCTAATCTGACCTGGCATTCTGATGGGCCGCCAGCCACCTGGAAAACTAAACTCATTTTAAATGAGAAGACAACAGCTAAAGCAGATATAAAAGAACATATATATAAAACAAGAAATTGCATTTCCACACGCTGCATTTCTTCTATGTCCATGAATTTTTAGTGTTTCTAATTTATTTATGTATATCACTTTAAGCACTAAGTCACGTGTGCATTTACAAAAAATGAAAGAAAAAAATGGCAGCTATTTTAACGAACCACTGTGCTAGTAGCGCGTCATGTGATCAAGTCCCCTGTGAGGGACGAAACGCGTCATGGCTAACATGGTCTGTTGGGAGAAACCACAATAAAATAGCCAACAGCAAGGAATTACTGGGTCCGTGCTCTTTCTTCAGCCGACAAAGTGAGCAAGAAGGGAAGGAGTTGTTCTGCATACTTGGAAGCTGGTTCTGACTCCTCCAGCTTCAAACACGGACCCCTCTGGAAATTGGGCTAACCTGCCACAAAGGAGCCACGGCTTGGTAACGAGCTTTGAAATTTTATCCGGGAGGATTATTGGCAAACCAGCCCCCCAGAGGATGCAACAGACGATGGCAGCGGAACCTTGTAGTACAAACACCATCAGGTAAGCGTAAAACGAGTCGGAGGGCTCGTTGTGTGCCGATCCTGTGGTGGGCGGAATACGGGGGAGCGCCACCTAGTTAACTCCAGGCTGGGTTCAGAGTGTTATGCTTAGTGATATAGGGTATAAGCGCACATGAGTGCATAGCTCGGAACACCAAATCACGTTATTGGCACAATAAGAATCAGCTCCGAAGACCAAGAATATGTCAGCCGACGCGCTGAAGGAAAGAGAGGAGGCGGCAGCCGCAATGTTTAATGATGACACAATACCTAATATGGACTCAATGTCCCAGAATGCATCAGCCAGTACCAAAAGCTGTGGCGCTAAAGAAAAGATGAAACAATTAGAAAAACTAATGCGCAGCGAACAAAAAAAGTGGTGGGAGGCCAAATCTCTTCAAAGATATCTAGATGTTGGGCGAGTACCTCGTGGCCTTCGAATTTTACTAGCCCCAAGTTACGAGACACCGAACAGGGAAATGATGAAGGAGTGGGCGGAAGCCAACTTGGACTCTTCACGCAGACTGGTCTGCATATTGGTGAAATATGCAGAAAAAGATCGGGTGGTACTGGCGGAAAAGATAGACAATCTGAATATGGAAATAGATGCAATGGGACGCACTGATGATATAGACAAAATGAAGCTGGAAATGAAAAAACGGCTAAAGAAAGAAGAAGATGTAATTAGAGAAAGGAAAGCCTTCAAATTTCATCGGGACCGATGTGATTATGAATATGGCCGTATATTTACCTTTGCAAAAAAGTTTGACTCTCTAAAAGCAACAAAATTCGGACAAAGTCAAGGCAACAATATTGGCAAAGTAACAAGCAACGCGGTATCTGAATTAACATCCGTCTCAGAGGCCAGCTCAGCCATTGAAAGTGAATCGGAATCTGAAGCGCGTTTGAATGTAACACAGCAATCGACAAGAAAAATATCACTAACGGATGAAGTAGATTTTTTATGCCTAGAGCGCCTTCAATCGCTACGCCCAAGAAAACAAATGAACAATCAAGTAATGAAAGAACCAGAAAACGTAGGGAGAGGCGGAGGGCAAGCAAACGAAGGGACGAACAAAAGATACCAGAAACGTCAACCGAAGAAAAATTGGAAAAAATGATACATAATGAACACAAAAAAACCGAGAACAAAACAGTCATAAATTTAACAGATATTGTATTAAATAAAGCGGAAGAACAACTCCTGACATTAGGACTATCATATTGTCCGGAAAGCGCTTTTAATTATGCAGCAACCAGAGTTGACGTCTATCAGAGCGTGAGAAAACTAAAATTAAAAAAATATTTCATGTTACAAAATACTGCCAAACACAATATCAAAGAAAAGAGTGTTACAAAAACTCAAGAACAAAGAAACATCATACCTGATAATACAGTGGATGAAACCACACAATCAACGAATTTGGATGTGGATGACCAAAGATTATTACAAGTTATGCAGGATTTAATGAATGATGAAGTGGTATTGAGTCCGAGCATTGAAGTCAATGAGCGATTAGGGGTAACACACAGGCCAGTCACTACTCCATTTAAACCAGTTTCCACCTTTAATCACATTATGCTAAAGGACACAATTGATGCGTTCCATGACAAAGTGATAGGTGGTCTAAAGAATCTCAACCGTAAGATACTTAATACCAACAGGAAAAAGATCAATAAAAGTGAGATCCAATATCAACAATTAATGACTAAGCTCAAAAACAACAGTGAAATAGTAGTGAGAAACGCAGACAAGGGCGGAAACGTTGTTTTGTGGAAAAAAGATGAATATATCAAGGAGGCTATGTCTCAACTAAATGACACTTCATGTTATTGCCGCAGTAACCAACAGGCACTTAACAATATTTGCAGCATTTACGCAATGAAATTAGTGGCCTGGAAAAATATAGGCCTATTGTCAGTGGACGAATATAAATATTTAAGGACTGATAAACCTGTGATTCCAATTTTATACTTGATTCCAAAAATTCACAAGAATATAAACAAACCTCCAGGAAGGCCAATTATTTCTGCAAGAAATAGCCTATTGGAAAAAACATCAGTCTATATTGACTTCTTCTTGCAGGATCATGTCCGGCAGTTAAAATCTTATATACGGGATACAGGAGACTTTTTGGCAAAAATGTTGGAATTTAAGTGGCAAACTGACTATTTACTTATTACACTCGATGTTACTTCACTCTATACATCTATCCGACATATTGATGGTCTAAGGGCAATACAATTTTATTTGTCTCGTAGAGGTCCAAATTTCGCTGGGCATACTGACATGTTGATTAAGATGGCTGAATTTTGTTTAAATAATAACATTTTTTTGTTTCAAGGTTCACTGTTTCAGCAGTTAAGAGGTGTGGCCATGGGAGCCAGCTTCTCCCCCAGTTATGCATGTCTTCACATGGGCTGGTGGGAGGAGCTGGTTCTCATGAAGGAACACATCAAGTACATGAACCACAATGTCAAAACCTGGTGGCGATACATTGATGATCTCTTCTTAGTGTGGCAGGGTACTCAGAAGGAAGCAGAAACATTTGTGAAACAACTCAATGTCAACCAACTCAATCTGCAATTTACTGCATCCATTAGTAAAACTACGGTTAACTTCTTGGATGTAGAGTTATACATAAATGGGGACAGATTAGAGACTAAACTTCACAGAAAAGCTACTGCGGGAAATGCAATTCTGCATGCCAGCAGTGCTCACCCAGGCCACCTAATACAAAGTATTCCCTATGGTGAATTGCTGCGGTTAAAACGAATATGCAGCAATGACCATGATTTAAAATTGGCACAAAATGACTGTATATTGAGGTTCAAGGAAAGAGGCTACACTAAGAAATGTTTAGATCTGGCTCTGGCAAAAAGTAATTTGATAGCCAGGGAGGTCTTATTGACTAAACAAGATTCAAAAATAAGCGAACAAGTAAATGAAGCTGAGAATTTTAGATTCATTTTAAAATTCAACAAACAAGAAAAGGCAGTTAAAAGCATCATAAATAAAAATTGGCATCTCATTCGTGCAGATCCGGTAATTGGGAGTGCTGTTCCGAAAAAACCCTCTATCACTTATAGTAAGGCACTTTCAATGAAGGATGTCTTAGTCATAAATGACCCCTGTTGTACCCAAGTAAAAAACAGTACATGGTTGAATCAAAGAGCTGGGTTCTACAAGTGCAGGACGTGTAAAGCCTGTCAACACGGAGCAAATACTACATCCTATGAAACTCCGTTTGGCGGCCAAATAAGAAAAATTGAAAAGTCCTTGAACTGTAAAACAGATCATGTAGTATATGTGCTAGAGTGCCCTTGCGGATTAAAATATGTAGGAAGTACAATTCTGCAGGGACACAAAAGGGTACTCCAGCACATAAGGGCCATCAAGAACAATGATCAGGCTTATCCGGTAGCACGCCATTTTAATGAAGTCCATGGGGGCAACTCCAAAGATCTTAAATATTTTGTTGATAGATTCAGTCCCAGCAAATAAAAGGGGAGGTGATCGAGAAAAAGCACTTCGCAAATTAGAAATGTTTTACATATTGAATCTCGACACCAAACACCCTAAAGGGCTGAATGCTACAGAGGAATTACATGCTAGCCTGCTTGGATGAAAATTATAATGATGAAAAGTATAATTAACAGTATCAGGTTTATCACTCAAGGAGTTATCTTAAATGTTTAATATTAAATAGCAATATGCTAAATATAAAGGCCAATATCCTCCTCACATTTTTAAACAAATTTGAGCTAGATAGGTTCTTAAGCACTGATAAATTATAGGCACTAGACACTTTATTTTATTTATTTTGCACATAGTAACACTATTGGACAATTAAGGCGTTGCAGTGAATAAGAACAGATCCCCTTTGCTTCTCAGGTTTTAGTGGTAAAGCAATATGCTATTGTTGATTATATGTGGATTGCGAAAAAAGTTTTAATATTGGTAAATGTTTGAAATCGGGTATTTATACCGGTATGAGCATTCATGAATTTTTATATCTGCCAATATGTATGTATTTATATCAAACGGGATTTATCCAGTTATTTATTGCTTATTTGCACACATATTTATATATATTTATTTATTTATATATTTATATGTTTTAATAACGTGATCATACAAAAAAGACTTAGGTCTTGTTTAAAAACAAGAAATTGCATTTCCACACGCTGCATTTCTTCTATGTCCATGAATTTTTAGTGTTTCTAATTTATTTATGTATATCACTTTAAGCACTAAGTCACGTGTGCATTTACAAAAACTGAAAGAAAAAAATGGCAGCTATTTTAACGATACAAAAACATGAGAGAGAGAAAGGGATTTCCACAAATATGGAGGGGAATACTCCTGATCCCCTTTAAATTAAATAAACAAACAATAAGAGGAGTACAACCAGGAGACACAGCAGGGTCTCCAAAGTATTGGGATAAAGGGCACAAGAGAGGAAATGTCCTTTCTTAAGAAGACCCCTCACTCACCAACCTGGTTGGTGACATGCTTCATCATCGGGGTCCCACCCGAATGGCCGAATGCCAACCGGGTGTGCTTCGACACCTGATTACAGTGGAGCAGGTTTGTTTTCTGTGTGGGTGAGTGAAATGGTGATTTAAAAATTGGCCAAATATAACTCAAAATTAGTATTTTAATAATAGAGCACCTGGACAATATTAAAAATGAATCATAAGACACCCTTTTGGTTAAATTGACCAACTGGTATCTTTAAGTAAAAAAATGTGCAGAAAAGTGCGAAAAAAGGGTCTACATGTTTCAACCTATTGTCGGTAATACTAGGTTTTCGTCAGGACCAAGAGTACGTGACCCGGGCGGTCTACACACGCTAAGGTGTACCCTGCCCTTGATCACTGTTACCTAACTCTGTACTCACAGTTAGGAGACCTTTCAGGTCTGTATTCTAGGCGCAGCAGCCGGTGACTGGTGACTCGCTATTACGCAACTGAGCCAGCACCACGACCCCTACTCCCATGAAGCACGCAAACATGCGTTACATAGTTTTTTCCTTTCAACTATTCGGATGAAAGGTCTCCTAACTGTGAGTACAGAGTTAGGTAACAGTGATCAAGGGCAGGGTACACCTTAGCGTGTGTAGACCGCCTGGGTCACGTACTCTTGGTCCTGACGAAAACCTAGTATTACCGACAATAGGTTGAAACATGTAGACCCTTTTTTTCGCACTTTTCTGCACATTTTTTTACTTAAAGATACCAGTTGGTCAATTTAACCAAAGGGTGTCTTATGATTCATTTTTAATATTGTCCAGGTGCTCTATTATTAAAATACTAATTTTGAGTTATATTTGGCCAATTTTTAAATCACCATTTCACTCACCCACACAGAAAACAAACCTGCTCCACTGTAATCAGGTGTCGAAGCACACCCGGTTGGCATTCGGCCATTCGGGTGGGACCCCGATGATGAAGCATGTCACCAACCAGGTTGGTGAGTGAGGGTCTTCTTAAGAAAGGACATTTCCTCTCTTGTGCCCTTTATCCCAATACTTTGGAGACCCTGCTGTGTCTCCTGGTTGTACTCCTCTTATTGTTTGTTTAGCTATTTTAACGAACCACTGTGCTAGTAGGGCGTCATGTGATCAAGTCCCCTGTGAGGGACGAAACGCGTCATGGCTAACATGGTCTGTTGGGAGCAACCACAATAAAATAGCCAACAGCAAGGAATTACTGGGTCCGTGCTCTTTCTTCAGCCGACAAAGTGAGCGAGAAGGGAAGGAGTTGTTCTGTATATATATATATATATATATATATATATATATATATATATATATATATATATATATATATATATATATATATTTATAACATCACAGTATTGGGAAGTTGTTCGGAACAGTGTTACTGGTTGAGGGGGGTGAAACCCTATTCAAGCAGCAACCACAAACTCCGTCAGGGTGAAAAACAAGCACAACCCCAAATTAACTTGTTCTTTAACCCTATAGTAGCTTGACATCAAAGTAGTCAGACTTAACTTGGAGGCAATGTGTGAAGTATTTATGCAGCACTTCAAACAGTAATAAAGTGAAAACACAACACAAGAAAAATCCAACACCAATTTAGAAAGATCCAATAAAATGTAATATATTATGAAAGACCAAAACAACAAAAATCCAATCGCTAGAACCAGAGATTTTAAAGGCTTAAGTGAAAATAGTGCCTAGAGGCACAAAGCACCAACTGTAGCTATCTGGTCACGCCATTCGGTACAAAGTCACAAGTTCAGGCTGGCTGACCACGATGGAGAGTGGGCGGATGCAGGAACCAAGTTAGGCCAGCTGAACAAAAGTGCCTTAAATCATGGTTGCGGAGAGTTGTGAGATCCGGCATCGAAGATGCATCATGCAGCTGTGGTTTCGAGGAGCTATGAGGCGGTGATGCAAATTCCTTCACCGTCGCTGAGGATGCCTTCGACTAGAGTTGCGATGCAAAGTCCTGGGTCAAAGACACGCTGCACACCAGCGGTTCCGAAGAAGCTGCGGGGCTGCAATGCAAAGTCCAACGTCATCTTCGAGGATGCTGTCAAGGAGGGGCTTGCGATGTGAAAGCTTGCATCGAGGATGCATTGTGCAGTGGCCATTCAGAGGAGACTGCGAGCTGTGATTTGAGGTCCTGCGTTGCAGCCGCGGCTCCTCCGCTAAGGCAGAGGTGCGTCCCCCCACTGCTTTAAAGCAGTGCAAAGGAAAAATAAAATGATAATAACATAACATTATAATCATTTTATTTTTAGTGTTGCAGTTGCACTGCATCCAGGTTAAGATCGGGCGGAGCCGGGCCGGGCTCCTGTGACATTGAGGGAGGAGGAGTGGTGGCTGTACCTTAAGTGCGCAAGTCAGTTTGGCTGGCCATCTCGGGCCGACCAAACGGTCATGCTCACTTTGCATGTTCTCCACAGGCTGTATTGCACAGCTTGGGTGGAGAGCATGCCCAGCCTCCCAATCCCTTTCTGAGTGCCGAACCATGGTGCTCAGACCAATCAAAATGCTGCTTTAAGGCAGTGTTGTGATTGGTCAAGGGAGTCTGGGAGCCTGGGTGCCTCCTGGTTCCGGTGTCGAAGGAGAGGTGGTGGCTGGCGACAGTGACCACCAGGTAAGTTTTCTTTTCCTTTTTGTTTTTTTTCCTAACCCCCGCCCACCTTCCACAGCCCCCCTGCCACCATTCCCTACAAGCCGCCACTGCTGCATTAGGGGTGCGTCACGCTGTGGCAGTTTCATTGCGGCTTCGAGGAGATGCATCGCGTTGCGTCAGTTCGGCTTACAGGACCACAGCCAGGCTGGCAGAGCACCTTCAGGTCTACTTCCATGAGTCCAGGACTGGAGTGGCACCACTTGGGGATGCATGCCTCACAACAAGTAGAGTCCAGGTGCTCGGTCCAAGATGGTTGGAGCCTTTCCTGTCCCTGAGGCTCTGATCAAGAGGTCAGCCATCTAAACCTTGAAGTCACTCTGGTGGTCCTGGGATCAAAAAGCAGGTCAGTCAGTCAAAGTCTTTATTTCGGCTCAGTGGCCATAAAAGTGCATATAAAACACAGTACATTACAATATATAAAACTTGATATTGGTTAAAAACAACTTAAAAATGGTGATCTGTTCAGACGGACCTACATTTCTGGCACAATATGTGAAGTACAAATCAGGGAGTACAAATAAAACAATGGCAAGATAAAAACAATGTTTATAAAGTTTTTAAGAAATTAAAAATGCAATAGCGGTAGAACCAGGGCCATTTAACTAAGCAGCCTTTTTTGTCTAACTCTCCACATGAACATCAAAAATCGAGAGACAGCATATACAATATATTGGCTAGTGTCACTTCTTATAATTCTAAATGCAGACCTATAATTCCTAAAGCCCAAATTATGACAGACCTATCACAGAACCTATTGGAATTAGGGGCATCCGTTTCCATATAACAGTAAAAGAACAGATTGGGAAAAGACCCATGCAGGATTTAATATATAGGGTCCTCGCAAGGGGGGGGTTCGATTTCGTGCAAAAGCCCCTCTGAACGATATTCAACTTTAAACTCCAGAAAAGATGCAATGATGGATCCAGCCCGAAGGGAACCTATAATTTTGTGATCCATACAGCACCAATATGCATGCTTGAGGGCTGGCTTGGAAACTAAAATGGCATTTTCCGGGAGGACCAGAGATTCTCTAGCCTGATCTGACCCAATCTATCTCTGATGGCTCGCAACCAGGTGAACTTACTAGCCCCAGGTTGTCTCAGCATGTCTTCCAAAGTCCTACGATAAAGCACAAGCTCAGGTATTGTCCATAATCTCCGCCAATACAATATCGGTTTTAGTACAGCAATATCACTGATTCATCTAAGCCCACAATCTAGCCGAAGAGGGACCAGGGGGGTGCTGGGGGTTAAATTACTTAAACTCCTCATAAAACGATTTTTGATTTGCTCAAGCACTCTAGTGTCTAAAAAGCCTCACAACTCTCCACCATACAGAGTTGCCCCTACGGCTTGTCATTTATAAATTTCAAGGGATGGTGTAATTGGGCAGAAGGTAGAGCTATGATCCCCCCTATCAGACCATCTAGATAGACGCTCCTGCTGGGTGCCATGTTAGAGCACCCTAAGTGAGAAACCCACCCCACCTCCCACACAAAAACATAATAGTAGATCTCTCTGGCTTTAAATTCAGCCTTCTCTCACTTTTTCCCTCTCTTTTCTCTCTCTGCCCCTACCTTCTCCTCTCCTCTCCTCTCCTCTCCTCCCCTTCTCTTCTCTTCCTCTTTCTTAAACTCTGGGGGTAGAGCTAGATTGCAACATCTCTTGAGCTTCTTCCAGATTTGTAAACATATGAAATTTGCCCTTTACTAAGACCCTAAGTTTAGACTGTTGGGAGATTGCAGCCTGCGCACCCTAGGTCTTAAATAAATAAATAGAGGAGTTTCAAAAATTCCTTTCGATGCTGCGCAGCAACAGCAGACATATCAGAGAAGATTCAACAACATGGTACTTCATTTGTGGAAAATTGTTTTTTTTGGATGGCTCTGGAGAGTATCTGTTCCTTGATATGATAGTGTGCAAAATTGACCAAAATCTTCCTGGGCAAGTTCGAGTTTGGAAATGGATGAGCCGGTACCCTGTGGGCTCTTGTAATTGACAAGTCACCTGAAATTTATGGCACCACATGATTTTTGATAAATGTCTCAACCCATTGTACTATTTGGGCCCCTTCGCAGCCTTCTGGTACACCAACCAGCCGTAAATTAGAGCGTCGCAAATGGTTTTCCAGTTCATCAATCTTGTTTTCCAATGACGATTTGTCTTTCCTCTCTAGATCCGTCTGCTGCTGCAAGGTAGCCATTCTATCTTCAAGCTGCAATATTCTAGACTCGGCCTCCTGCATCCTAACCTGGAAGCTTGCAACTGCTTCCTCGATTTTCGTCAGGCAAAGCTGCAGGTATGCGTTCTCAATAGCTTGTGTTGCTTTTAGATCTTGTATTTCATCCAGTATAAGATTTAGCATTGTTTTTTAGTCCCATTGCTGGACCTGCTGGACGTCAGGCGCTAAGACATACAGCTGAGTCTTAGAGTTACTTTCCATTGTAGCCTGCAGTTTTATTCTGCTTGGATCTGGTAGGAGGGGCTGAGGCGATGGCTGCAGATCCAAGGTACTCTGGTTAGGAAGATGGATCTTGGGGTTGCTTTCAATCGAGACCTGAGATTGCACTTGTGAGGATGCGACCGACCTTGGATCTTTCACTGAAGGCTGAGCTAGCAACTGCAGACCCACTATGGTACTCTGCTGGGAAAAAACTGTATTTAGGAGAGCAGCATGTTTTGGGGAAGGGGCAATGGCTCCCATATTTAGTGAATGAGTATTCTGCTCGATCGTAGAAGGCTCTGGAAGCATGGATGTTGTTGCTTTAGATTTTGAAAAAAGTTAATATTCTTTCGGTTTCCCTTGTATAGCATTCGTGGAGGGATCGCATCATACTTCAGTAGAGATGTCTTACTCTTCTAGCCCCCCTGTGGATGCCGTGGATGCTGGCTTGAATGGTGGTTGGTTATCCTCACCGTGCACCCTGCCTTCATTGAAGGATATGGTTAGCTCATTTTGAACAGGGTCCTGCAAAATATGCGGCAATGCTGTCTAATTAGATCCGACCGCCAGTCCCTGATCCCCAAGTCTTCCTCCGAGCCTAAGGGGCTATTTACTGCCGCTGACCCACAACGTGATTTCTGGCTACGTTCAGCCCTTGCTGCAGCGGATGCTGACTTCATTTGCGCAGTACGTGATTTCGTTTTAAGACCAGTGGCATCCATATTCATTAAGTTTGAAAACTTGGATGCTTTCCCATGGTGGATAGTTTTTAATCCCGTGGGCGATTCGATGGGTTCTGAGAAGGAGGGGAGACCCAGAGACCCACTACCAGGGCACCTTTCTAACTATAGTGTCCTTGGATGGCAGCCCTTGGTGTGCAACTTAGTTCACGCTCACAACCGCCCTGTAAATCCTCAAGTTCACCGCAAAGAAATAAAGAAAAACACCATCAAGGTGTTTACCAAACCTTTCTGCAGCTATGATCTCTTAGTCAGGTTTAACATGTGGTCCAGGCCACGTTCCCAGTCAGGCAGCCGCAGTAATGAGCAGAAAGAGTATCATTCCTTTGCCATAAGATTGGAGGGAGAATCAGCGCTTGGACAATCCAGGGACGCCAGGAGCGAGCCAGCAACCAAAAGGGCGAGAGAAAAGATAGAAGGAAAAAAAAAAGGTTTTCCAAAAACAGCCGGTCACAGTCGAAGTTGCCTATTCCAGGTGCAGAAACGTCCAGCAGCCAGCCGCTTCAGGGCGTCAGCCGATATTTTTCTTTTTACATTCCCTCTTCTTTCTTTTCTTTTTTAGAGCTAACAGTGGGCGTAAAGCAGCCCCAGATGTGAATCGGCGGAGCAGCAAGGCAGCGTCAGCGTCATGTCGGAAGACGCAGTGAGTTGTGGGATGGGGGTGGAGCGGCTCACCTAGCTGCAGCGCATGAGTGTGAGTTTGCCTGCCGCCCACTCGGGTCACACCTCGTTTTTCACTATTGAAAGGCTATCTGTCCCAAAGGATAGAATTGGAAATACTTTGTAACATCTTACAAGTATAACTTCCCATTAGGACAAGATAGAGAAATAAAGTTTAGGCTCTCTGAACTCAGAATTTAATAACACATCTTTTAATAAAGATGGTTTTTAAATTGTGTGTTTGAAAATGCCACTTTTAGAAAGTAAGCATTTTCTTGTTTAACAATTCTGTGTGCCTCTACCTGTTTGTGTATTGACTGTCTGGTTTTGGCGTGACAGGGGCTGGGGATGTGCATTCACTGTAGACAGCCACTGGAGGAGTTGAGGTGTGCCTGGCCCTTCCTGGATGACTCAGAGCTGAGCTGAATAGACCTTGGCTGAATTTAGAGTAGTGGGAGGAGTTTTCCTTGCACCTGCATAGGGCCGGTCTCCCTTGCAAAATGCTGTCTCCACCCCCTGTGGTCATACTGCACCAGTGAGGACAGAACTGGTTTGGACTGGGCGCAGAGAGACTTGCACAAAGAGAACAAAGACATTTTGGGGTATAAGTATTACACCTGAAACCCCAGAACTTTAGATTACTTCTGGACTCAAGAGGAACCTTTGCCAAGGAGAAGAGCTGAAGAGCCGTGAGGAGAAGTACTGCCCTTTTTCTGTGTGCTGTGTGGGGTTGGCCTGCAGTTTCTGTTTCTGCCAAGGGAAGGACAAAAACTGGAACTTTGCTGTGAACCTGCTTGAAGAAGATCTCCAAGGGCCTGTACATGCTGGCCTCCTGTTCTGAAGTCTCAGGGACACAAAGTCCTCACCCCCAGCTCCCCTGAACTCTGTTGCTGAGAGCTCTGACCTGCCAGGAGGTGCCTATTCCAGTTGTGGGCCTCTGGAGGTTGACCCTGCTGCTGGGAGCTGGAAGAAAAGAAGTACTGAAGAAATCGATGCATCGTTCTTCTTGCAGCTGTTTTTCCGACGCAGCACCAATGTGCGAGAAGAATCTCCACGCATCGCTGTGCCACTGCAGAACTGACGCAGTGCCTGTTGCGGCTGCAAGAACTGAGGCATCGAGGGATCGCGGCTGAAGAAACCGACGCAGTGCTGCTCGGCGCTGCTGCATCAATAGCCAACGCATCCCGGATTTTACATGCATCGCACCTGTGCGGCAAGTTTTCCCGACGCATCACCCGCGGACCAGAATCGTCTTGGAGTCGACGCATCACTTCCCCCTACAGACCGGATTTGACGTATCATTTCTCCTGCGTGCAGCAGAACTGTTGCATCTACCCCAAAGGTCTCAGGAACTGGTGCATCTCTTTGTTTTCAACGCTTCCCATCTCTGCGGCTGTTTGGCCTTGTGAATTTTGATGCATCTACAGGCACTTTGTGAGAAATCACGCATCCATAGTTTTCTATGGACCAATTTGTTTGAAACCTTTGAAAAGTCATATTCTTATTACATGTATGTTGAATTTGTGTCGTTTTGGTCTTGTTGAGTTTAGATAAAGATACTTTATTTTTCTAAACTGGTGTGGTGTCCATTTGTGGTGTTATCACTGTATTACTGGGCGTTTTGAGTACAAATACTTTACATATTGCCTTTGGGATAAGTCTCTGTCTGCTTGTGCCAAGCTACCCAGGAGGTGAGCAGGGGTTATCTAAAGTGTGTATCCCCCTTACCCTGACTAGAAGCAAGGGTCCCTAATTGGACAAAGGTGCCTAACTCTGCCAACTAGAGGCCCCCATTTTTAACACTATCCAACAAACACCTTGATTTCCCAGGGTCCTATGCCTGAGTTCTATGGCCACTGTTTATCAGTTAGATAATCAGGATGGTCCGTGTATATTTGTGCCACATTGTGCTCATTAAGATACACCCTACTTTTCATGTGCAATTCCTGAAACCTCTAACTACGAACCATACATAATCATTCCTCCACCTCTGGTAGAAGTTGATGGCATACCTGAATATAAGGTTCACTAGACTGTGGATGTATGGGTTCACTGAATACACATAAAACACCGTGTTTATTAAGAAGGTCGCAGTTCATGAAAAAGCTACCTATGTGGGTGCCAAAAAGGTGGGAACCATGTGCAACCAAGAACTTCCGCCTGTCCTGGAAGCAGCACATTAGTGAAAGGTGTACCAGCTGTTTCAAGCAGCCGGTCCAGTTTACACTTTGCAAGTGGAAACCCAACCTGCATTACAAAGGGGGACAGAGATCCCTCTTCAGCCCGGTGCAGCAAGTGTCTGCCTCCACCTGCGGGGGTTGTCCGGGGTATCCCTGGGACCATCCTTCCCTCCTTTCAAGGAGCACCCTCTGGAGTGAACTGACTGTGTGCATGCCTTTGGGGTATGCAGTCACTGCACCTCTTAAACCCTCCTTTGCCTCTGTGCCTACCTCTGTAATAGGCACAAGCACAGACACTAAGAATTCCCTTCTTTGCTGGGGGCCAGCTCCCAAGCAAATGAAGGAATATCCCTTTAGGATTGCGCACGGCTACATGTGTACGAGCACAATCTGCATTACAGTATCTGTGGCCCTTTCTGTAATACCAACGTGCCCTGCGCGTGCAGAAAGCAGGTACACATACCCATTTCACCCTCAGGGCACCTTGTGTAATACAGACCCGGATATTTAATTAGCAGTTATGCAGTGGATGTCTCTCTCAGTCAGGTAACCTATTTATCTGTCCTTGCTCCTATATATTTCCTCTGGAATGCCCAACAGTTTGATTTGTGACTCCTGAAAGGAAAGACAAGGGGTTTGCAGCAGCACAAAATGAGATATTCATCCGCGAGTCACCACTTAAAAATGGTCTGGATGTGTCTGTGTGTGAAACTCCACTCAAGTGCAAGAACTCAGAAATCAACAAACTGGGTCTCAGTGTGCTTCTATACTCTGTCTGATTCTTACCCTGGCAGTGGCTGCCACCCTACTCTTTGTTTCAGAAGCATCAAGCGGTTTGCCAGGGACTCAGGACAGAAGTGAATACCTACGGGGTCGTCATAAACCTGTGCAATCATCTATTGGGAAACAGCTAAATGTAAAGAATAGTGGTTAAACAGCATTGCAGAGAACCTATCTGGCTCGAAAATAGATGGCCAAGGTGTATTGTGTATTTTAAAGCCAATTGTCCAGACATGAAAATCCTTTAACGATGAATTTAAGGGGACAGGGGATGGAATCTGGGGGCTTCCCCTCAAAAAGAATTATGTGTGAACTATATGCAGGGCCATTGGAATTATAAAATTGTGTGAATGTGGCGATTTTCGCATAATTAGAGATTTGCAGCATTTGCCACAAAATCCATAATCTGCTGCATAATCTCCCGATTTTAACCCCAAAAATGTTTCTTTTTAGCTCAAACGGTTCAAAAGTTAGCAAAAACGCAGCGAAACATGTTGCCCCACAGTGGAAGGCCCTTTGGAAAGGTTGACTGGCCAACTTTCTGTAGCTTATTTCTATATTTGGGTATTGAACTGGTACTAATCAGGTGCAACTAATGCCCAGATAGTCTAACAAGTGTAAAAATGACAAAATAATGAAGTAATACAATCACAAAATTTGCAGCATAATTTGGCTTTTCTCGCCGCATAATTTACTCAACCCTGCAGCATAATTTGGCCCTGCCCTGCTTCATAATTCCAGTGACCCTGAAATGGTAAATCAGACACGACGAGCTGCATTGATTAAACCTGCATGTTTTTAAAGGTTATTCTTAAGGCGCCACTCACTTTATATCCACATAACGTTCATAACAGCTCTACATCAATATCACCATGGGCTCCCATCCCCATAGACTGAGCTAGTATCCCAAAGCGCCCTGGTGTATACTCTATTTTGGGCCTTGCCTATCTAAAAGCTTGAGACACCCACTCCTTCTCCTGTTTATGCCTTTCTTTCGAACTCTGTGATATGCAACGCACAACAGCCTCTTGAAATGATGTGCTTTGCTTTAATGAACCGGTCTGCATCAATGGATAGCTGTCAGGGTACTTACACAGCTGTCACTTTAAACCAAACCCCCTCCATGGGTCGGTGTAACTTGTTTCACTACGTTTAAAAATACATGCCACTTCTCTCTGTGACGAAACAGTAAAGTTCTAGACACATGCACGTTATGTTTACAAGACATTAACAGCCACGTCTTCAGTGTGCTGCAAGAGCGCCACCACACGGAAGGAAAGGCGAGGACACCGTGAACGCAGAAAGAAGCAGCGTGTATATGAAGCATACCCAGGAAACGCCAATGAATGCCTATGCTTTAATGGGTTTGCGTATTATCAAACGCCCAGGGAAACGAAGTGTCATCCTAGAAGTTACAAATATAACAGACAATCATGCTCGTCACCTTAGTCTGGCTTTGGAACTTACAACTGCTGCTCTCTAGGACAGACCACAAAACACAGGCTAACATAGCTGTCAAGTTTCCGGTTTGCATATATGTGACATTTCCAAGTTTGCAGTGTTTATGGTATTTATTTATTTAATTGCATAAGTTAATTAAAACCATTGCATTACAATAAAACATAAAAAAAAAAGTAAGAACATCACTATTCATAGAAATAAAACAGGATCTGAGAAAGTGCAATAATTAAAATGCCAGCGTTTGTTTAAGGGCTTCTTATCATGGTTTCAATTGGGCGTTGCTTTTTGGATAGACCCATAAGAAAGTGTCACCCTGCTGGCTCCTTCAAATCACCAAGGCTGCTTTAATTTCTTTTCTTTTTGCTGATACTCTTTTTCTTATCAAATGGTTATACTTGGCGACTGTGTTGGGAAATGGACTTTCGCAGGCCTGTGTTTGAAATAGTCCAGTATCAGCGTTTGAACCATAAACAGCAGTGTTTATGTGTGGCATTTACAGCCTTAGGAGTGACATTTTACCATAAGACAAACAAGGCAATTGATCCTGTTAGGAGATTATTTTCAGGAATTGCACCATTTTGAAATGTAATGGTGTCTAAAAGGGGGTTGCATCAGCCGGGAGCAGTTGATGAGTGTATTGCCATATCAGATTCTGAGCCTTTGGGCCATAGAGTATCCATAAGGCGAAACTGGAAGGCTTTCCACCTGCTTCTATGGTTTTCAAGAATAAAACACAGGAGGAGAGACAGAGACAGTACAGAGTAGCAGAGCTCAACAGCTTAACTTCTGTGACAGACTGATACGCAGAGAGCCAGTGTTATTGTCTCCATCCTGTGTAAGAAATGAGGGAGTTCAGCCGGATCCAGCAGCTTTTATTGAACCAGATCCAGGATAAGGCCAGCCTTGGTAAAATATGCTAAACTTGTCTCAATGTAATGTATTGACACCGAGACACATTTTTGCTCTGTGTTCGGAGAAGCTACCTGCAAGATGTTCGTGTGGGTTTCTTATTTTCATTTCCAGCTGGGCCCAACAAAAATACCTTACTTAAAGGGCCATCAGCCCACCTTTTGTCTTTTACAGCCAAGCAACTATATATCAGTGCCATGGAGAGCTTGTTGTCACTTCACACGTGCTTAAGAGACAAACTATGATTTGGAGGCAAATTTTGACTTTGTTGAACCGCTGCATGCAAGAGATATGCATGCACTCTTAAAAAGTCAGATGTATCTATAGGAGTAAATACACTAATAACTATTTGTATAGCACTTACTACTTTATTATTTCTTGTATTATGTCTTGTACAGCAGTATTCATCCCTATGTAAGGTGTTAGAATGCTTTACATCACTCTGATATTATACAAAGACAGGAAATCATACAAGTGTGTAAGTCAATATACAGGAAATGTTACATAAGGCAATGTGGGTTACAACTCACAAGGTGTCAGGGTCACATATCATCCAAATTAGTAGGCATTATATGTTAAGAGTGCTTGGCCTAGAGAAACACAAAGGCAGTAGTTAAAACGTAGCACAGTGGTTGAGGTTGTCTGTACTAATACATCTTTATTGCTGCCCAAAAAACCTCTTTTTAGCAACTTTAGAATAACGTAAGATTACTGAAAATAAACAATATGGTTGTAAACCTATTCCTTGCAGTTTGTGTACTGCTCCTTGATGCCAGTTCTAAGCTCTCTGTGCTACATTAGAATGATTGTAACCAATTAACTGCAAGTAACAAAAGGATCTCTGTGACAAAAGCAATAAACCACTGAGCTATCTATACAAAATTCAAATCTGTAATGTCCATGTGACAGATTCTCTTTGTATATATCTGATCTCCCCGGCGTTTTGAACTCAGTGAGGGGGGATGCCCCCAGGATTGGTACAATGTCTGTTGGCTCTCTATTACATGCGGATGACGTCGCAGTTTTTGATTTAACGCCCATTGGTCTGCAACGTCGTCTGGATGCCCTAATTAAATATGCAGAAGTCCACTTTTTGAAAATTAATATTGCTAAAAGCAAAATCCTGGTTTTCCGCAAGAAAGGACTTAGAATAAAGAAATGTTTCAAGTAGTCGTTGGGGTCTGAAGAACTGGAATTGGTTGACTCTTACCTATATTTGGGGAAGGTTTTTTCAAAAACAGGGCGAGATCTAGAGCACATTAAACTTTGTGTTAGTAAGGCTGTCTCCCAGGCTGGAGCTTTGAAAAGATTTTATAAAACTTGTGGGAAACGCCACATTAGTCATGTTCTGTCAGTTTTTAAGGTTAAAATTCCTCCTTCATTAACATACGCTGCTGAGGTATTGGATACGAAACATTGGCTCTCCTTCGACAAGGCTGAAGGTCGAATCCTGCGCCAAATTTCCAATCTAAACTCTCTGGCTGCCTCACATGTTTTACGTTTGGAATTTGGTTTAGTTTCTTCATATATTTTATTCCTGGCAGCGGTCTTGAGGTGGGGTAATTCCCTCTGTTGGGGGGATGAGGGCACTCTTAGGGCTGCCTTGAGAATAGAAATCTTCGATAAATTGAACGAACATTCAACATTTTTTAGGTCCTTTGTACAGGCAAACAACTCATTCGGGCTTAGCCTGAATACTGATTCCCCTATGCCAAAGTCTGCACTGGAGCTGTTCATAAAGAAGTTCGCAACCTCGATTAGTTTGGTTAGAGACATTGCTTTAAGTCAGTCTAAGTCTCGTAATGAGGTGGTTTGTAAGAGTGCTTTGTGGAATAGACCACAGCTTTATCTAACCTGGAACCTTCCACATGGGATTAGAAGGTTAATACTTCTATTAAGAATTAACTTGTTGCCCCTAAGAGAAGTCACTGGTATATGGGACAAAATTCCAAGTGAGGAGAGAATCTGTGAATTGTGCCATTCACAAATCCAAGATTTTAAACACGTGTTATTTGTCTGTACGGAGTTACAAAAGGCCAGGCATATGTTTTTAAGACCAGTATTGATCAAATTTAATATCCATTCTGCCCAGGAGGCCCGTTCATTTGTTTTGTCTCCACCAAATGAAATAGTTTGTTACAGGATATATCAATTTTTTTAAACGTTTCTGGTTATTTATTGGATAACTTTTAATTCTATTTTTGTATATTGTAATATCTGTTGGTTGAATATGGAAGAATTTTGTATTGTATATAAAGTATCTCTTTTTTAATTTACTTGTGTACTTTTGTGGACCTCCGTCGGAGTTCCATATCAAAATAAAAAATAAATTGTGATGCGACAGGTTGTGTTTGCAGCAGGCGCATTAGCCCTCTATGCTACTTTATGATGAGTCAAGAGCAGAGAAAACACAAATGATTGCCAGTGTCAGATTGGCAGGGCAGGCAATCAGCCATTGCCCGAGGGGCTTGTGACAAAGGCCAGCAGGTGGGCCATTTATTTCGGCTGTAAATAACCTCATATTTGCCTTGACCAGCATTGCCACTGGTGCTCAACCCGAAAGGCTGCTGCAGCCTTAGAGCAGAGGACAGTAAGAGCAAGTATAAAGCCTAGCTGGCTCATTGTCATCTGCAGTAGGACAATGGGCCACACTGAGGAGGCACAGCATGTGGGGGGAGGGGCTCCTCTGAGGAGGCACAGCACGGGGGAGCTCCTCTGAGGAGGCACTGCACGGGGGGCTCCTCTGAGGAGGCACAGCATGAAGGCTCCTGTGAGGAGGCACAGCATGTGAGGGGGCTCCTCTAATGAGGCACAGAACAGGGGGATCCTCTGAGGAGGCACAGCACGGGAGGTTCCTCTGAGGAGGCCCCGCATGTGGGGGATCCTCTGAGGAGGCACAGCATGTGGGGGGAGTTCCACTGAGGAGGCACAGCACCCGGGCTCTTCTGAGGAGACACTGCACGGGGGCTCCTCTAAGGAGGCACAACACGGGAGCTCCTATGAGGAGTCACAGCATACGGGGGCTCCCCTAAGGAGGCACAGCATGTGTTGGGTTTCTTCCCATCCCATCAATGTCTGAGCGCGACAGGGAGGCCTCAGGGAGCGGCAGTGCTGTTTTTGAGCATCACAACCAGCACTAACGTTACAGGGGGTGGGAGGGAAGGGACTGTGCAGTGAGCCGGATTACCAGTGGTGGCCTTTCAAGAGGCTCTGCCTTTGTCTCCAGCAACAGCCAGACGATCCTGGGTGCCTGATAGCGCCTTTAAAAATTGCGAGGGGGCTCCCGTTCTTCATTGAACGAAAATAAACAATGACGCATAACAATTGATGGGAGAATAGAAATGTTCGGGAGAGTAACAAAATTGATTGAGTGAAGGGCGCAATGTGGAGAGATAAAAGGCGAAGTGAGACAGAGTGGAGAAGAATGACAAAAAGAGAAGAGGAAAAGGAAATGAAGGGAGAAAACAAAGTAAAGGTAGAACAGGGAGGATAATAATGCCATAAATGCAGACAGAGGGAGGGACGGAGGGGGACGAGATTAGAGAAAAGAAGTGATGAAAGAAAGTGGAGAAAAAAACAGAAACTGTTAAAGATAGAGAGAGAGCAAAAGCTGGAAAGCGAAAGTGGAGATGATAGAGATTGGAAGGTGAATGACAAAATACATGATGGAGAGGAGATCAAAGCAGATGAGGGGGTCAAAGGTTTCCTGTTCTATGATCACAAAGGGTGGATTCCACCTCACATGCACTATTCTAGCTCTCTCCCTCAGTCTATGGCTTAGTTTAGAGGTCGTTGACATTCCATGAGGTATCGCAAAACGTAGAGTACAATCCTTCATGAAAGGTGCAAAATGATTAAAAAAATTCCATCAAAATATTCTCCTTTGGTTTTAGTGATGCCTCCAAACACAGGACCACTTTCTGTTACTCTTTGCAGCAAGGCATTAAATGGAACACAACAGAAAATAACTTTAGGGGCCACATGTATCAAACAGTTTTGCATTCGCACACGGTGCAAATCGGTAATTTTGGCCGTTTGCGAATGCAAAAAAGCCTTTCAAGATGTATGAAAGGCTTTGTAGTCACAATTTTAGGTACTCGCAAAAATTACAATGACCTAAAATTGCGACTACAAATATGGAATCGCATTTGCGATTCCCTTAGAACATGTACCAAGCATTTTCCAAACGCAAACTGTGCATTTAGGAAAATGCTATTACCATTGACTCCAAGTCGATGGTAACCATGTGCACATTTTGAAAAATGCACAAAAGTGCCTCTTTCAAAGTGCCATGTAGCGCACACATGCCACTAAGGCATGTGTGTGCTATACATGTGCACATTTTTTGGAGGGGGTACTTCGGGGGGGATTGGGCCCCCGGGCACCCTTGGCTTTGCATTACCTAATTTGCAATTACCTATTAGGTAGTGGCAAATTAGCTAAAGCGAAATCATTTGCACCTATGGGGCTTTTAGCCTATAGGAACATATAGAGTTGTATTACCTAATAGTGATTACCTATTTACCGAATTGCTATTTGGTAATATTAAGGAATCTCAAAATCTTACATACATAGCATTTTGCGATTACCAAATAGCGATTTGGTAAAAATCGCAATTTGGTAATCACAAAATGCTATTTTGATACATGTGGCCATAGGTGTAGTACAGGATACAAAGGAGTTGAAGGGCCAAAGGGAGGTAAAGTGAGTGGGACTAAGAGGAGAAAGCATGCTGGAGAAAATGGGAAGGTTTGTAAGACGGACAAATGAAATAAAACCCCAAGGAGAGTTACCAAATGAAAGGAGGAATAAGGGTATGAGTGATGTAACAAGAACCGAAGTAAAGCCTACAGGGGAGAGACACAGGAGTGAGAGAGAGGGGGAGGGGAGACAAAGATAGGAAATAAGCGAAAATGAGAGAGACAGAGTGAAGAACATAGGTAGAATGAGAGACACCACAGAGAGGAAAAGAAGAAGAGATTGAGAGATCGAAAGAGGAAGAACCAGAGAGGGGCAAAACAAGTGATAAGGAGAATAACAGACATGTACATAGCAAGTAAAAAAGAGGTATGGAGACAGAGAGAAAGAAAGGCAGAAGGGGAGATAGAAAAAGAAAAGTTGGTTCTAAAAATGGATAGACAGAAATACAGAGAGCTAGAAAATCAGACAGATAGTTGCACTTGGTGATAGGGAGGTGAAATGAGGGAATAGATAAAGGGATGAGAGAAGAGAAGGGATGTATGGGCCAGATGTACGACGGGATTTTGCTTGCACAAATGGGGTTGCCCCCACAAGCCATGTAAGAATGTTTTGCGACCGCAATTGCGGTAGCAAAACACTTGCAATTTACCGCCCTCTTCAAGAGGGTGGTAATGCAGTCGCAAATGGGAAGAGGTCCCTAGGGGTGTTGTATTCCGCTTTAGGTGTCCGAATATAGGTTTTCCTGAAACATGTCCTTATATAGGCACAATTCGCATTGCCCTTATATAGGCATAAGATCCCAGTCCTTATTTAGGCATTAGCCATGCTATCCAAATACAGGCATGGTCACTTACATCCGTCCACTCTAACGTCACAACGAGTTCTTAGAAACCAGACCCTTAAGCTCTTGGGAGTTCCCCTAGCACAGGATTATTGATTTCTCCAAGAACTCATTTATTATGCATGAACCGCTACACCTTAAGGGTTCATTCCTGACGTCTTCCTCTGCCCGACTTTACGTTAATGCTAACATTCCAAGGCACCTACCGGGTATAAATATACCTTCCCTTGCCCAAGCAAGTAGGAGGAGACCTCGACTTTAGAGGAGCCCGTATCCCAGCCTGACGCACTGACAAGAGACGCTGTCATCCCTGCTCGCAGAGAATCCAGCTCCCAGTGTTCTGACTCCCTTCGCAGGGTGTTAGAGTTCGAAATCCGGAAGGAGATTCCCACCTCTCTCATTCTCAAGGTATGGAGCTGACTAGAACCTAGAGGGACTCTTGGCAAACTAGACTTGGCATACTAGACTATAGCATACCATACTATAGAATACTTCACCTACTTCTTACCTTGCCCTACACCTAGGTTAGGTTAGGTACACTGGGGTAGAACTAGTTAGAGAAGCATCTTATGAGTACTCGCATTTTTAACTTATGTTATTTATGTATATGAATATATGTTTCATAGCTAAAAGATAATGCTAGCGCAGTATTATTTCTTTCTACTGCTTACGCTGTACATTATATATCTCGCATACTGTCTTGTGATCATAACAGCTCATATCTCTTACACAAGAAACAAGACTGTTCAATAAATCCTTTTATTGAAACGCCCGTCTATTCTTTCTGTGTAACTCTGAAGAAACTAAGCATGCACGATTAGCTGAGTGAAACTGTTATCTATTGTTTCCACGATTCTGAGAGTGTTCCGATTCTAAAGGGAAACAAAGTTGTCATGTTTATGCGGTTGCCAGAAACTACTCCCTTCTTGTTTTCAAGGAGTTTCTAGTGGCCTCTGAGTTAGCTGGCACAAAGTAATTAAGTTTAATATACTCGATAGGGACATACTGACCTTAGTCCTATGTCAAATCTATAGGGTATATTATTCCAATGCGCAGAGCCTATTAGGGAAATAGGAACTACAATACATGGCGCCTGTTAGATTTGGGGGTCTCTAGTTGGCAGAGGTAGGTACCTTTGACCAAATAGGGACCCTTGCGTCTAGTCAGGGTAAGGGGGCACACTCCTAAAATAACCCCTGCTCACCCACTTGGTAGCTTGGCATGATCAGACAGGCTTATCTCAGAGGCAGTGTGTAAAGCATTTGTGAACACATACAGTAATCAAGTGACAACACTACAGATGGACACCACACCAGATGTATATTAAAAATAAGTATCTTTTATATAGATTTAACACAAGACCACAAACGACAAAAATCCACAATACTGTACTTCAAAATGGTAGAATTAGTTCAGTTCTCTTAAGATGGTAAATGCGACACTTTGAGTTCAATGTACCTTAGGATGCGTAACGCTATACAACGAAAGTGTTGCAGGGAAGGTGATGCGTCGGTTCCTTACACGCAAGAACGGTGATGCGTCGGTTTCTTACTGCCCTTTCGTGGCGATGCGACCAGCAACGCCGTGATGCGATGAAGATCCGGTGCAATGAACAAAGATGGCGTCTTCCTCTTGTTGCGACACGATGCGTGCACGCCCGACGGCTGTGCGGCGACTCAACGATACTTCGGAGCTGCGACAGGCCCTGCGACACGCTTCCCGGTGATGAGGCGGTGTCTGATGCAACGTCGGTCCTCTTCTCCGGCGATGCGGGGCGCTTCGGCAACGATGCTTCTGAGCCGCGACAGGCCCTGCGACACGCTTCCCGGTGATGCGCGGCGTCTGATGCGACATCGGTCCTCTTCTCCAGCGATGCGAGGTGCTTCGGCACTGATGCGACAGCCGTGCAGCGACTCAACGATTCTTCTGAGCCGCGACAGGCCCTGCGACACGCTTCCCGGTGATGCGTCGGCGTCTGATGCGACGTCGATCCTCTTCTCAGGCGATGCGAGGCACTTCGGCAACGATGCGACAGCGGCAGCAGCGGCGACACTCTTCTCCGTTGATGCGGCGGCGTCTGATGCGACGTCGATCCTCTTCTTCGGCGATGCGAGGCGCTTCGGCTGCGGCGGCGACGCTTCTCCCTTGTGAGTCGCGCTTCCAGCTCCTTGCGACACGCAGTCCCTCAGAAAGTCCAGCTCAGCAGCAGGCACTTTACAGAAAGACTCTTGGGGAGCTGATTGGTGAAGTCTGTTGTCCCTGAGACTTCAGCAGGAGGCAAGCTCTTTTCTCAAGCCCTTGGAGATCTGTTACAAGTTGAAGAAAGTACACACAAAGTTCCTTTCTCCTTTCTTTGGCAGTCAGGCAACCGCTGCAGGCCAATCCCCCAAACAGCACTCAGCTTAGGGATAGTCTCCTCCTCAGTTTCTCTGGTTCCTCTCCTCAGCAAAGGTTTCTTCTTGTTTCCCAAAAGTGATCTAAAGTTCTGGGGTTTGGGTCCCCTCTTTTATACACATATTCTCTTTGTTCTCTGAAGGCAGAGAGGCCTTTGCCTAGTCCAAACCAGTTCTGTTCAGTCCTGGAGCACTTTGTTGACAAGACTCCTTCTTTCCTTTCACAGAGTATGCCAGGGACATCAGACACACCACAGGAGGTGGAGCCAGCATTGTGGAGGGAAGGCACAGCCCTATTCAGGTCCCAGGTGCAACTCCTCCCACCTATCTCCATGCAGATCTCTCTATTCAGCCCTGTGCTGACTCACCCTTTCTCCTGGAGTCCCCCAGCCCCTGTCACTCACAAACCCAGACAAGGAATACACAACCTAGCAGAGGCAGGCTTGGATGGTTAGGCAAGAAAATAACTGAACACAGAATGTTAAAACCAACTTCACTAAAAGATGTATTTTATCATTCTGAGTTCAGGCATACTAAATTCGTTTTTCTACCATGTTCCCTGGTCAGTTAGGATTATAAGCTGTAATAATCAAACTGCCCATTCTGGCCTATGGAGAACAGGTAGCCTTGCAATAGTGAAAAACGAAAATGGCTGTAATTCACTATTAGGACATGCCACACACACCAGGGCATGTCCTACCTTATACTTACAATGCACCCTGCCCTTGGGCCTACCATAGGGGTGTCTGATATGAAGAAAAGGGAAGGTTTAGGGACTGGCAAGGGGGCGCACTTGCCCAGTCAACGTGGCAGTACCAGACTGCACACAGGCTCTGCAATGGCAGACCTGAGACACACTTTTACAAGCTGCTTCTGTGGGTGGCACAACCAGTGCTGCAAGCCCACCAGCAGCATTTGGTTTACAAGCCCTGGGCACACTCAGTGCACTGTACTAGGGTCTGACAAGTAAACCAAACCAATCAATCAAGGAATCACTAATCCATACATCAATTTACCATAGGGAGCACTTGCACTGTGGCACTGAATAGCACTGGCACAGTGCCCAAAGCATCTATAACCAGCAAAAACATATGAGGCAACAGCAAAAAATGGAAGGGAGACCCACGCCAACAGTGCCAGGTCTAACACGTGTCCCCTCCAGCTGAAATGTGGGGAGAACTACCCTACCTCCTGGGAGTTCTCTTCACTAAGGCGGAAAAATCTGGACAGACCATCAGCATTGGCGTGTTCTGTACCAGGGCGGTGTTCCACTGTGAAGTCCATCCCCTGTAGGGAAATGGACCACCTCAACAGCTTGGGATTCTCACCCCTCATCTGCATCAACCATCTGAGGGGCCTGTGGTCTGTCTGAACCCGGAAGTGAGTCCCAAACAGGTATGGTCTCAGCTTCTTTTGCGCCCAGACCACAGCAAATGCCTCATGCTCAATCGCACTCCACCTCTGTTCCTGTGGAAGTAACCTCCTACTGATGAAGGCTACGGGTTGATCTAGGCCCTCCTCATTTATCTGTGACAAAACAGCCCACACACCATGCTCTGAAGCGTCTGTCTGAACGATAAACTCTCTTGAGAAGTTGGGTGCCAGGAGCACGGGCGCCGTGCACCTGGCAGTTTTCAGGGCCTCAAAAGCTTTCTGACAGGTGTCAGTCCAAATCACTCTCTTGGGCTGCTTCCTGGAAGTCAGCTCTGTCAAGGGTGCAACGATGCTGCCATACCCCTTGACAAACCTCTTGTAATACCCAGTGAGTCCTATAAAGGCTCTCACCTCAGTCTGGGTCTTGGGGGGCTCCCAAGCCAGGATGGTCTCAATCTTGGGCTGTAGGGGCGCCACCTGGCCGCTCCCAACCTGGTGTCCCAAGTACACCACGGAACCCTGCCCGATCTGGCACTTACTTGCCTTGATCGTGAGGCCTGCCCTCCACAGCGCCATCAACACTTCCCAGAGGTGGCGCAGATGTTCTTCCCAACTGGCGCTGAACACATGCAATGTCATCCAGGTAGGCGGCACTGAACTCTTCCAGTCCAGCCAACACCTGGTTGACCAACCTCTGAAAGGTGGCAGGGAAATTCTTCATCCCAAAGGGCATAACCCGGAACTGGTAGTGCCCATCTGGTGTGGAGAATGCTGACCTCTCTCTTGCCCCGTCAGTCAAGGCGATCTGCCAGTACCCAGACGTTAGGTCAAACGTGCTGAGGTACCGGGCAGCCCCTAACCGATCGATGAGCTCATCAGCTCTGGGGATGGGGTGCGCATCAGTCCTCGTGACTGAATTGAGCCCTCGGTAGTCCACACAGAACCGGAGTTCTGGTGTGGCACCCGGTGCGGCAGCCTTTGGGACCAAGACCACTGGGCTGGCCCAAGGACTGTTAGAGGACTCAATCACCCCTAATGCAAGCATCTTGGAGACCTCCTCCTTGATGCAAGCTCTCACCCTGTCAGTTACCCTGTAAGTTTTGTGTTTAACAGGAGGACTGTCTCCAGTGTCCACATCATGGATGCACCAATCAGTGACACTGGGAATCAGGGAGAACAAATCAGAAAACTGTCCCAGCAACTGGTGGCAGTCATTCTGTTGCTCAGGGGTCAGGGTGGAAGAGAGGTTCACACCATCCACTGACCCATCTCGCTCTGTCGCCGACAGGAGGTCAGGAAGAGGCTCAGTCTCCTCCTCCATTCCAGCATCTGTCGCTAAGAGCATGCCCACTTCGGACCTCTCCAAGTGGGGCTTCAGGCGGTTGACATGCAGGACCCGCAAGGGGTTCCTGGGAGACCGCAAGTCCACCAAGTAGGTAACAGGACTCTTGCGCTCCACCACCTCAAATGGTCCGGTCCACTTATCCTGGAGCGCACAAGGCTCCACTGGGGCCATGACCCACACTTTCTGACCAGGCTGAAGATCTACCAGAGTGGCATTCTGGTCGTACCACCGCTTCATCTCCTCCTGGCTGGCTTCCAGATTCGCCTCAGCGAGTTGCCTGAAACGCCTAGTCTGGTTCCTGAAGGCCAGCATGTAGCTATATACATCCTGGGGAGGTTTCCTGGGAGATTGCTCCCAGCCTTCCTTGACCAGACTCAGAGGTCCTCTCACTGGGTGACCATAGAGAAGCTCAAAGGGACTGAACCCTAGAGATTTCTGTGGCACCTCACGGTATGCAAAGAGCAGGCATGGTAAGAGGACGTCCCACTTATGCCTCATAGGTTCCTCAAGACCCATAATCATGCCTTTGAGGGTCCGGTTGAATCTCTCAACCAACCCATTTCCTTGGGGATGGTAAGGAGTGGTGAACTTGTAAGTTACCCCACACTCCTGCCACAGGGACTTCAAATGAAATGAAGTTTGTACCTCGGTCAGACACTACCTCTCTAGGGAATCCCACTCAGGAGAAAATTCCCATCAGTGCCCGTCCCACCACGGGGCCGTCACTGTCCTCAGAGGTATGGCTTCCGGGTACCGGGTGGCATGGTCCACCAAGACCAGGATGAACCTGTTGCCCATGGCTGTCTTGGGGTCCAGTGGCCCCACAATGTCAATACCCACCCATTCAAAGGGGTGCTGACCACAGGGAATGGCTGGAGAGGAGCCTTCTGCTTCCTCCCACTCTTTCCACTTGCCTGGCAAGTCTGACAGGTCCTGCAATGAGTGTCTGAACTCTTGCGCATTTGGGGCCAATAAAAGTGGGTGACAAGCCTCTCAAAGGTCTTGTCCTGCCCCAAATGTCCTGCTAACGGCACATCATGAGCCAGCCCCAGTAGGAAGGCTCTGAAGCGCTGGGGTACCACCAGCACACGGGCTGACCCAGGCTCAGCAACCTTAGGCTCAGTATACAGGAGGTCATTCTCCCAGTAGATCCAATGTGATCCAGACTGATCACCTGCTGCCTGGTCTGCAGCCTGCTGCCGCAAACCCACAAGAGAAGGGCATTCCTTCTGCTCCTTGCAGAACTCTTCCCTGGAGGGTCCTCCTTCCTGCTGCCAATGGGTCAGCTCAGGCAGGTCCCCCAGTTCAGCTACCTGTTCCCCTGTAGGCTCCAGGGCATCCCCCTCAGGGTCTACCTCCTCCTGGACCGTGGGAACTTCGGGGGCCGGTTTCCCGCACCCCCTGCCTCTTCTCTTTAAGGCAGGCACCTGGGCCCCCCTCTCAGGCTCCAGGTCCTCTTGAACACCCTTACTGGCTGCCATGGACCGTGTGGTCACACACGCCCAGTCAGGCAGACCCAACATCTCCAAATGAGCACTTCGCTCCACCTTAGCCCAAGGTGAGCTCTCAAAATCGTTCCCTAACAAACAGTCAACAGGCATGGCTGGCCTCACAGATACGTGAAGTGTACCAGTGACCCCCCCCCACTCAAAGGGAACCTGAGCCACCTTGCAGTGGCTCTCTGTGTTGTCAGCGGCAACAACTGGGTAAAATGCATTGGGGACAACCTGCTCTTCAGACACCAGGTGACACTTGACAGCTGTCACACTGGCTCCTGTGTCTCGAAGAGCCTCCACTCTATGGCCATTGATGGTCACCCACTGCCTATACATTTTAGTGTTATAAGGCAGTTGGGTCCTGGGGACCACCTCACAGTCTCCTAAAGAGACAAGGGACATCTCTGCGGGACCCCACCCACCTTGGACACCCCTCTCCTCCCCCAGGGCTACACTCGCCATCTGCGGGGGTGGAGCACCAGTGGGTGCTGTCTTTCCAAACTGTGGGCACTTGGGATCACTAGACTTATGACCCACTTTACCACACTTGTAGCACCTCAGGGGTCCCCTGGGAACAGGCCTACCTGTCGGGGCCCCGTGCTTCTTCTCAGGGGGAGGCTGGGAACCCTTCCCTTGGGTCCCTTGGGGATTACTTTGGGGCCCTTTCTGGAGCTCCCTCTGTTTACCCTTGTCCCCCCACTCTTCTGCTGGGGACCCTGCCCACTCTTGGCGGAGTCTCCCACGTGACCCTTGTGGACCTGGGTGCTCAGCCAGCGGTCCGCCTCCTCAGCAAGCTTCCTAGGGTTAGTCAGCATGCTATCAATCAGGTGCTGGCGTAGCTCTGGAAAACAATTACTTGACAAGTGCTCCCATGCAACTAAATCAAAGAGCCCTTCAAAATCTTTAACTTTGCTACCCTTCACCCAACCATCCAATGCTCTGCAGAAAAAAGTGACATATTCTACCCAGGTACCTGACTCCACCTTCTTGCAATTTCTAAACCTCTGTCTATACAATTCAGGAGTCAACCCATACCTGGACATCAATGCATCTTTCATGTGGCTATAAGAATTATGGACTTCAGAAGGCAAGTCTAACAGTGTGTCCTGCCCCTCACTAAGGAACCGCCCCCAGAACCCCGCTCCCCAATCCTTCTCAGGGACCCGGTGGGAAGACATGGCTACCTCATAGGCCTTGAACCACTGCCCAATATCATCATTCTTATAAAACTCTCTCACCACATCTTTAGGAATATACACCCTAGCTTCAACAGGCATTGACGGTGTGCTTAGAGTGATCTCTAAGCTTCTAGCTTTCAACTCCAACTCCCTCAAACTTTTCTCATGCTCCAACTGCATTCTCTTTTCTTCCAGGGCCAATCTCCTATTTTCTAACTCCAGTTGCCCACCCAACTTGAGCTTGGCAAGCTCCAATTCGTGCATCCTGTTTTCCTTCCTGTCCGCCAACTCCTCTGGGGACAGGCTTTTGGCAGAGATACTGCTACCTACTGGGGAAGTTGCTCTCCTCCCCTGTGGACCCAATGGCCCCTCCAGCTGCTCATCTGCATTCTCAGCCCCTTCCTCATTCTCAGGGGTATTCCTTGCTTGAACCCAGGCCCTCAGCGCCTTTTGGAACTCATCCTTCTTGGTGAGACCGGTCATAGCAAATTTAAATTTCCTGCAGAAGTGCTTTAGCTGTTTCACATTGTAGCATTCTAGTCTCTCCTCTTCCCAATCATAATCAACCGATGCTATGGATGCTGCTGTATCCATGGTGGTTAAACTTGGCAGTTCTTGGCAAAAATAGAAAATCCCAGAAAAAACAATCTACCAAAAGTATGTGGTCGCGTTTTGGTCTGCACTCACTAGTAGTGTTCACCAATCACTGTACATGAGTCACAAATGCAAGTCCAGAATCCTCACCGCTGACCACCAATGTTAGATTTGGGGGTCTCTAGTTGGCAGAGGTAGGTACCTTTGACCAAATAGGGACCCTTGCGTCTAGTCAGGGTAAGGGGGTACACTCCTAAAATAACCCCTGCTCACCCACTTGGTAGCTTGGCACGAGCAGACAGGCTTATCTCAGAGGCAGTGTGTAAAGCATTTGTGAACACATACAGTAATCAAGTGACAACACTACAGATGGACACCACATCAGATGTATATTAAAAATAAGTATCTTTTATATAGATTTAACACAAGACCACAAACGACAAAAATCCACAATACTGTACTTCAAAATGGTAGAATTAGCTCAGTTCTCTTAAGATGGTAAATGCGACACTTTGAGTTCAATGTAGTTTAGGATGCGTAACGCTATACAACGAAAGTGTTGCAGGGATGGTGATGCGTCGGTTCCTTACATGCAAGAACGGTGATGCGCCGGGTCCTTACTGCGCTTTCGTGGCGATGCGACCAGCAACGTCGTGATGCGATGAAGATCCGGTGCAATGAACAAAGATGGCGTCTTCTTCTTGTTGCGACACGATGCGTGCACGCCCGACGGCCGTGCGGTGACTCAACGATTCTTCGGAGCTGCGACATGCCCTGCGACACGCTTCCCGGTGATGCGGCGGCATCTGATGCGACGTCGGTCCTCTTCTCCGGCGATGCGGGGCGCTTCGGCAACAATGCTTCTGAGCCGCGACAGGCCCTGCGACACGCTTCGCAGTGATGCGGCGGCGTCTGATGCGACGTCGGTTCTCTTCTCCGGCGATGCGAGGCGCTTCGGCACTGATGCGACAGCCGTGCGACGACTCAACGATTCTTCTGAGCCGCGACAGGCCCTGCGACACGGTTCCCGGTGATGCGGCGGCGTCTGATGCGACGTCGATCCTCTTCTCCGGCGATGCGAGGTGCTTCGGCAACGATGCGGCAGCGGCGGCGACACTCTTCTCCGTTGATGCGGCGCCGTCTGATGCGACGTCGATCCTCTTCTTCGGCGATGCGAGGCGCTTCGGCAGCGACGCTTCTCCCTCGTGAGTCGCGCTTCCAGCTCCTTGCGACACGCAGTCCCTCAGAAAGTCCAGCTCAGCAGCAGGCACTTTACAGAAAGACTCTTGGGGAGCTGGTTGGTGAAGTCTGCTGTCCCTGAGACTTCAGCAGGAGGCAAGCTCTTTTCTCAAGCCCTTGGAGATCTGTTACAAGTTGATGAAAGTACACACAAAGTTCCTTTCTCCTTTCTTTGGCAGTCAGGCAACCACTGCAGGCCAATCCCCCAAACAGCACTCAGCTTAGGGATAGTCTCCTCCTCAGTTTATCTGGTTCCTCTCCTCAGCAAAGGTTTCTTCTTGTTTCCCAAAAGTGATCTAAAGTTCTGGGGTTTGGGTCCCCTCTTTTATACACATATTCTCTTTGTTCTCTGAAGGCAGAGAGGCCTTTGCCTAGTCCAAACCAGTTCTGTTCAGTCCTGGAGCACTTTGTTGACAAGACTCCTTCTTTCCTTTCACAGAGTGGGCCAGGGACATCAGACACACCACAGGAGGTGGAGCCAGCATTGTGGAGGGAAGGCACAGCCCTATTCAGGTCCCAGGTGCAACTCCTCCCACCTATCTCCATGCAGATCTCTCTATTCAGCCCTGTGTGACTCACCCTGTCTCCTGGAGTCCCCCAGCCCCTGTCACTCACAAACCCAGACAAGGAATACACAACCTAGCAGAGGCAGGCTTGGATGGTTAGGCAAGAAAATACCTACTTTCTAAAAGTGGTATTTTCAAACACAGAATGTTAAAACCAACTTCACTAAAAGATGTATTTTATCATTCTGAGTTCAGGCATACTAAATTCGTTTTTCTACCATGATCCCTGGGTCAGTTAGGATTATAAGCTGTAATAATCAAACTGCCCATTCTGGCCTATGGAGAACAGGTAGCCTTGCAATAGTGAAAAACGAAAATGGCTGTAATTCACTATTAGGACATTCCACACACACCAGGGCATGTCCTACCTTATACTTACAATGCACCCTGCCCTTGGGCCTACCATAGGGGTGTCTGATATGAAGAAAAGGGAAGGTTTAGGGACTGGCAAGGGGGTGCACTTGCCCAGTCAATGTGGCAGTACCAGACTGCACACAGGCTCTGCACTGGCAGACCTGAGACACACTTTTACAGGCTGCTTCTGTGGGTGGCACAACCAGTGCTGCAAGCCCACCAGCAGCATTTGGTTTACAAGCCCTGGGCACACTCAGTGCACTGTACTAGGGTCTGACAAGTAAACCAAACCAATCAATCATGGAATCACTAATCCATACATCAATTTACCATAGGGAGCACTTGCACTGTGGCACTGAATAGCAGTGGCACAGTGCCCAAAGCATCTATAACCAGCAAAAACACATGAGGCAACAGCAAAAAATGGAAGGGAGACCCACGCCAACAGTGCCAGGTCTAACAGCGCCCAACGGTTTGGTAAGGCACTAATTTAACGCTAGATACTGAGTAACTCAGTCGTGCTTTTCTCTCAGAGACCCCTACTCACATAGTCCATAAGACGTCTGGAGTGGGTAGGGTTAAATATCCGCCAAAGCTAAATAGGACAAAAAACCCTATATATTTGCTGTTTGGTTTTTTCAACGTTGAAGGATACAGTGTTCCAAAATATTGTGCACCTTATCTTTTGTTTCCTTGAAACTTGTTCTACATTTTTCAAAAAACAAATGTCCATACACGGGGACAATGGCACCGAGAACGGTGTAGCTGCGCTGACCCAGTCGTAACAGCTTTTAATTTTACAGGTTTAAATGAAGCCGATGAGGGTGTTATAAACATCCATCCAAACTTAAGGAGAGCCATCACTCTAAAACTTATAAAACACGGCCTACCACCAAGAGGTGGTAGAGCAGTTTTCGTGATAGAGGCACACGAATCCTTTCAGACAGAGGTATTATATTCATGGATAGTATTCCCAGAATCAAATCCAATAAGAAAACTGTTTCACTTCTTTAAAGAAGACGAACCACCAGAGGAATATATTCCTTACGAGGATATTGAAATTCCACTCACATACCAAGAGCATAATCTCTGGTTTAAAGGCGCCCTAAAACATCACAAAAACATTACCAGGCTCTGTCCACTAGGTAGACCAGGAGCAACATGGCCGATTGTAGCCGGCTACACACCTCATCCTGACATCGATGTAATGTCAGACGAGGAATTACTTACTCAACTACAAGAGTTAATAAAAATTTACAGACAATTAGTCCAATATGTCATGCGGACTTTTACAGTCCAACCACCAATGACAATTCCAAATCAAACCCCTCAACAGGGGAATACACTAAAAATTACTCCACTGACTTTACACGCAGTCATGGGTAAAATGCCCACAAAACGTGAGCAAATTCTATTCCGGATAGCTCAAAAAATTACTCAAATCGAAGCAGTATTTCCTAATACTAGCCCTTATGAGAAACACAGAATCCTAACAATCTGTTTACCAATGGGGATCACACCACAACTGGAAGATTGCACCACTTGGGGCGCAGTCTTTGCTGCCATCTATACTAAAACACATGGTGTTCCATCAATTGCAGTAATACCAGATGTCCTGAAACAAATTCAAAACGAATACGGGGCAGAGCCTGCTCTGAATTTAGGTATGAAATTACTGAAAAACTTCGACCAGGTCTCAACAATAATATTATCTAATATTAAAGGGGAGGCAGCATCAGTGGTGATCCGCCAACGCTTAAGGGAATTTGATGTAACAGAACATCAACATGAACTACCCAGAATAATAGAACAATCTTATGCAGAATTAGGCAGAGATAGTTTGGGTGGAAAACCTTTGAAGCCAAAACTATCTGAAAGTCCTGAGAAGGACTCTATTAAACAAACTCCTACATCTTCTAAAAAGAAGTGGGAAACTAATAAACAAAATTCAAACGAGACACGTTCTCAATCCCGAGGTAGGTCTCCTCAAAAGGAGCCCTCTGAAAGGAGGTATAACCTCAGGAATAGGGATAATTTAAGAAAACCTGACAGGTATCAAGATACTGATACACGTTCCTCTCGTACCTTTCAGATATCGTCACAGACATCGGAAAGAAGAGGACGGTCAGAACATAGAGAAGAACGCGTGAAATCCAAAGACGACAAACACGTTCAGAAAAATAAATCAAAACCTCAATTCACAAAAAAGAAGGTAGCAGGTCTGAAGTTCAGAAATGCCGAGAATACTGAGAACACAGCTCAAGAACGGAGAATGGGCTCAGACAATGCAGCAGAAGTCACAATAGCTCGCCAGAACCTGAAGGAACTTCTGGAGATAGTGGACTTGAATGAGTACATCACAGTAGAAACTGTAGACACCAGGGTTAGTACTCCACAAAAGTTATATGAAATAACACTCCGAATGGAGGGAGACATACCAAGAAAAGTGAAAACACTCTTTTGGGAAAAACTTTCAAGGGGTTATGATCAATGTTCCCTCTAATGTTTTTCCTCTGTGTGCAGCAGTGTAGGGTCTCTGTGCGCTGCAGCCATGGCTATGTGCGCCAGGAACCAGACCGCACGTGTGTGCAGCGCCAAATATCACTCCAAACTTTTGCTTGAAAAACCAATCACCCCGCAGCCCAGCTCTGTTAAGAAGAGAAATTGTATTCCTCTGTCTGATGTAACATTTCCTATACATTGATTTACACACTATGATTCAGTGTCTCTGTGTAATGTGTATGCAATGTAAAGTGCTTAACACCTTTCACTGGTATGAGTGGCGCTAATAACAAAATAAATATGAAAGAGAGAGGGGTTATGGAGACTTGAGGGGCACTGTTTAAGGTTGGTAATGAGAGTATCCATGGCGGAGGTGGTCATTGGGGCGCCAACAAACATTGTCACACCAGGCGCCACCAGCACTAAAGCCTGCCCTATTCAATTGGCACTAATAATTACAGTGAAATTATGAAAACGTCCCACGTTGCAATTTGAAACCTTGGCAGCTATGTTGCTGCATTTCTTTTCTTAATAGGGCTGGGCTGCGGGGTGATTGTGTGCATTTGTTAAGGTTTTCGTGTTAATTGCAGCTCATGATGGGTGCTGCGATTAACAAGAAAACTTTAACAAAGGCACAGGGATATCTTAAGGATTTTGATGGCCCTGTGCCAAACTTATTTCTGGGGCCCCTGATCAGAACAGCTTTTGATTTATGATCCAATTTCAGCTTTTTCATGTCCTTTTTGGCCAGGTCACCGACACTGCAGAGGCACGCTGGTCCAAATTCTAAATGTGCTTCCATCTAATATTCAGGGATAGTAATATGTGTTTTCAAAATTGTAACATAGCAGCCAGAAGGAAAATGAGAGGATACTAGTGAGAAATAGGATTTAGTGGCGGAGAAAGGGGGAGAGAGGAACAAAGGAGAAAAAAAAGTAATGGCGCAAAGATGAGAAATGGAGAAGGGGGTAATGGAGAAATTGGTAAGAGAGGGACGGAACGAGAAAGGCAGCCAGAGGGTCTGGAGAACTGGGAGGGAGAACGGAGAATGGAAAACCGGTAAGAGAGAAAGCAAAGAACAGGCAGCGAGAGGGAAATGGAGACAAGAATGGGATGTGGGGAGAAGGGGAAAGTGGGTAAATGTGGAGTGGGACAGATATGAGGAAGAGGAAAAAGAAGAGAAGGAAACGGCGAGAGCAGCTGAGGAGTGGAAGAAAAAAGGACAAAAGATATGTCAGAGAAGACAGCGAGTGTGATATGGCAAGGCTTCAAAAGTAGCATCTCTGCATTTCGACGTTGGGGTTCTAAAGGAGACTTTTTCACCATCTTGTCATTTCTAAACGCTCGCTCTATGTAACCGTGCTCACTTGAACGAACTAAGAAGGGTGGAAGGCTGGTTAGGCCTTGCCAAGATTTTGAATCTTGCCAAGATGCAGGTCTGAGCAGATGGCAGCTGCAAGTGTGTAAATGACTGATCCATCTGTCTGGAGTATTCTCTTCACTAACACTTGCTCATTTCCTACAACACTCTCCAAACCACTTCCTGCAGGCACGATCTCGGGCTGCGGGTGCTATGAATGGACTAGTCTTGCACTGGCACGGAGTCTATCCAGAGTGACCCCCCTGCATGGAAGACCCAACGCTTCCCGCAGCTTTTGGCTTCCACTGAGAAAGCTCCCTTATTCGTGACATTTCCTCCTGGTAGTCTCCAAATCTCACATGTAGTGCCAGGTCTCATGTGCTAACTAGCAGATTTAGACTCTTTGTTAATCAGCACCTAAAGTGCCCTTCCTCACATTCTGATTGTGTGATGTTCCTAGCTGACAGTGGGTGACTTATGATGGACACTAGGTTCAGGGCTCTAAGTGGGCCGGGTCTCACCGGTGCTGAACACCTGCAGTTTTTTAAACGGGTCTCTATCGGGCTCTGTTTTGTGCCCTGGCACAGACGGTCCGTTTTTTTCCGGACTGCAGTGACAGCAGTGCGCGTGCTCACAATGCTCACTTCTCACTAGTGGAGAAGTTACGTCATGACGTCATGCCAGGTGAGCGTTGTAGGGGAAGGGAAATCCTTCAAAGCTTGTCTTTTTCTCTCTGGATTTCCCTTCTCTTTTTGAAACTCAGGGGCAACAACAATGCCGTGATGTCACCAGGGATTTAAGTGGAAGCTTTTTCAATATTATATACAAGCCATAGTTGCTGCTTATTTATCTTATGCAACTAACAACCACTGACAAAGCCAATAGTCCAACTTGTTGTAGGTATGATGTTACTTGTTGTATCATAAATCTGGATGCAATGACAGAAACAGCAAAATACAAGTCAAGTGGCATACTATGCCCAGCACAGAAAAGTTTAATAAGTCACACAATCACCCCCAAGCAGCGCTCTATTAAGAAGAGAAATTCAGCAAGTCTACAAACAGGAGTGTGCTTTACACGCCATGTTTGTAGAGTTGCTACATATCTTTTCTTAATAGAGCTGGGCAGCGGGGTGATTGTGTGACTTAGCTAAAGTTTTCAGGTTAATCGCAGCGCCCGTCAGGAGCTGCAATTAATAAGAAAACTTTAACAATGTCAAACTATCACCCCGCAGCCCAACTCTGTTAAAAGGAGAAATTCAGCAAGTCTACAAACAGGGGTGTGCTTCACACGCTGTGTTTGTAGAGTTGCTGCATATCTTTTCTTAATAGAGCTGGGCAGCGGGGTGATTGTGTGACTTAGCTAAAGTTTTCAGGTTAATTGCAGCGCCCATCAGGAGCTGCAATTAACAAGAAAACTTTAACAAAGTCACACTATCACCCCGCAGCCCACCTCTGTTAAGAGGAGAAATTCAGCAAGTCTCCAAACAGGGGTGTGCTTCACATGCCGTGTTTGTAGAGTTGCTGCATATCTTTTCTTAATATTTATTTATTTATTTTAAAAGTTTTATATAGCGCTAGCTTGACCCGTGGGTATCAGAGCGCTTTACATGTACACAGGAGATAAAGGTTGCATTACATAGCATGATCTAAGGAAGCAAAAAAGATATAAGCAAAAGCATAATAATTAGGCACAACAGTGAGAGATAAAGGTTGCATTACATAGCATGATCTAAGGAAGCAAGACATACAAGCAATCCTCAGGAGGCGGAACGACGCACCAAACAGTCAAATGGCATGAGCTGAGAGAAATACTCTTCTGAGCGGAGCCAAAGGACCCTATGAATATTTTACAGAACTGGTTACAATAGGTATGTAGAAAGCTGTGCTGTCTAGCCGTACCTACAATACTTGTAAGTGAATGGGTCTTTAGTTGAGTATTCGTTGGATCAAACCAGCAATGCAGCCATTAACAACGCGCTGGGAAGTAGGAAATGCCCAACGAAAAGCAGAATAGGTAGCCTAAGTCAATCCAACCTCTTAAGTCTTGACAGCCCAAAAAAAACAATCTCTCAAACTCTTGAAAAACCACCTGCTTCGATAACTGGACTATAAACAGTAACTACAGTAAGAACAGAATGTGTAACAGCAGCAAGTGGTCCCATCCCCTAGAGAGGTTTGACTAACTACCACTTTCTGGAGGGAGGGCAGATGGTCCTCACTCTCTGCTTTGCTACAGGGCATTCTAGCTAGAACCTTCTACATTGTCTTGTCCGAAATTATGTACCTCACAGCTACTTTACCGCCCCCAAATGTTACAGGAAGCCAATTATCCACATTTACTGCGCCAGTCGTCGTCCGTAACATGTTCTGAAAAGCCAAAAATCACCACCCGACGCCATACAAAATAAGTAAAATATTAATTCAAAAGAGAAACTAAACAAGATAAAATTATTATAACAACACGTTAATGTTAAGCATTAAAGTTGGTTCCCGTTAAGTCTGCTCACTACCAGATGGATAGCGAAGTATCAGCTCATTAATCTTTACCCAGCAAGCAAAAGAAAGCGCTTTTTCAAACAGTAGCTATGGATCAGACGTCTGTATCTGGGTCAAAGAAGGGATTCCCTTGGGAGATGCCTCATTGCCCAGAGGAACCAAGTGCATATATTCGCTCTACGCATGAAACTGATAACCTCTGGGCAGCGGGGTGATTGTGTGACTTAGCTAAAGTTTTCAGGTTAATCGCAGCGCCCGTCAGGAGCTGCAATTAAGAAGAAAACTTTAACAAAGTCACACTATCACCCGCAGCTCAGCTCTGTTAAGAGGAGAAATTCAGCAAGTCTACAAACACTGCGTGAGCTTTACACGCTGTGTTTGTAGACTTGAGAATTTCTTTTCTACAAAAGCGCTGCTGTGGGCAGATTGTGAGCTTTTGTTTAACGTATTCATGTTAATCGCAGCTCGTGACGGGCGCTGCAATTAACATGAATACTTAAACAAAAGCACACAATATGCCCCCCGCAGCGCGCTCTAGGTACAAAAGAATAAAGCAAGTGCCCTCCACAATCCCCCAGGCTGCCGCAAGACTTACCTGCCACTCCCTCGTCGTCTTTTCAAATTAGTCTATTCCACCCAGGAAATACCCGTTTTTCGCGCCGCTCGCTTTATTAAAAGCAGCGGCGCGAATGCTCTTGCGGGATCATGTGCTGTGTGTGCGCGCTCCACACACAGCACTGCGCGCTCATGGCAACAGAGGTGCGCGGGCGCGCATGCGCGCAGCTTATTGGGAACAGTGGTTATGATATACTTGTAGCAGAAAAAGACTGGCCACCACACTTTGTCAGGGAGTGCCCACATGGCGAGGACATCATTATGCCTGCCTTCTCCAACCATATTCCAATTCACCTAAAATATACTTATGCCAGGAAATGGGCAGTTGCCCAGGCCCCAGCATTATATAAAAATCATGTAGGATGGGATGAGGACTCACCTCACCATAAAATACAGCTAAAAAATGAACCTACTGCACAAAGGCAGTACCCAATAAAGCAAGAAGCTAAAAAACAGGTCAGGGAGATCTTAGATCAACTTGAATACCAAGGGGTGATTGAAACATGCACCTCCTCAATGAACAATCCTTTGTTTCCTGTATCCAAACCAGACAATACATATCGTCTAGTTTTGGATTACAGACACTTGAACACTTGTTCTAAAACATTTGCAGTGCAAAATGCACATAGTACAGCATTAAGGAATAACATTGTGCGTAAAAAATATAAAACCACATTGGATATTTCAAATGGTTTCTTTTGTCAAAACATTGCACCTGAAAGCAAGTACTTAGGGGACGGAAGATGGCGACGGGACGGAAGATGGCGACATAGAGGTGAAGATGGCGACCGCTAGTCGGACGTGCGAGAGATGAGCTCCTCACTGAACTCTCCTTCTTCATAGACTATCACTTACAGAATACTTCGGCGATATACCGGCGATATACCGGGACATGGCATTGAACTGGGCGTTTTGAAAAGGAAACCAAAAAAATGGTTGAAAATCTCTAAGTAATAGTTGCTGCAGGAAAGTAAAGGTATTTGGCAGCGGCGGCGGGGGCGGCGATTGCTCTGTGCTCTACCAACCCGCCTAACCGCTCACTTACCGCTCACCTACGTGGAAGGAAAACCAGAGATTGACCAACAATCGTCCTTGGCGCCGAGAGGCACGATACCCACGATACCTAATCGGCTGTCAACCACGGCAGCGGGAAGCAGGGGTGCGCGCCCGCGCCCGAGTCGGACAACTCTCCGAGGCTGCTACAGACAGGAGAGGGCTGCGTCCCAAGACATTTTCGGGTCCTTGGAGGCGGTGTGCAGGAGAGACTTTGTCGGTAAGCGCACTGTGCTGTGGAGGTCTGCTGTGAGGAGGGGCGGTGGATCACACGGGATGCAGGGATGCAGTGATACACGGGGGTGGTCACCAGGAAAACAAAAGGAGCATAAAAAAAGATTTAACTTTGATAAAGCCTGCGAAAAGTCAACAAACTAAATTAAAAGGTGTAAGTGCTGACTTTTTCCAAACGGAACTGTACGATTGTAAATCTGTGTCATCATGCCCCCAAAATCAGCTCGTGGCGGCAAGACCAGAGGTCAGATGGATCTTCAGGCTGGGAGTAGAATAGAGACCACGACGAAGGGTGAAATGAACATAAAAACGTCTTTGGAGGGCACAATAGGCGATTTGAGCACCTCCACGCAGGGGGGTGAACAGAAAGTGGATGCAAGAAAAAAAGTCCCACAAATGTTTACAAAATCGAGAAAGGAGAATGCTATCGGCGCCCAAGAAAAAATGGCGAATGTTGGGGCTGAGGCCGGTATCTCTGATAACACCTATATATCAGCGAATATCTCATTGGATGAAAACCCTGGGGGTGTAATGTATAAGCGGCATGACAAGGCACATCCTGATAAGGAAAAAGACCCCCTTCGGATTCTTAGCCAGACTACCCCTGAGCCACAACAGAATGCATCAGAGGTAAGGCATGGTGAGCCAAATGTGGATATAAACGCACCTATATTGGATTTCTCTACGGAGCACGATCAAAAAGAGGGAAGTGAAGTAAAGACCAGTAGAGAGATTAGCAGAGAGGGGGACTCAGGTGAGAATTTTACTCACTTTCAGAACCCTCGGATTCATCAGAAGAGGAGCAAATTGGACACGATGAGATAGATGGGGATCAAGATCAGGATCATTGGAGGGTCAGCAACTAGTTTGTGGAATGAATCGAATACCTCAAATGTGGACGAAAAAAGTCTGGACACTACTATGGTGCATAAAGAACCGACAAACAAGGAGAAGGTACCCCATCCGGGGTCAGTTAAAAGTTTGATGTGGGAGATCTCCCTGTCTCCTGAACCCAGCTCTGAGCCCAGCTTCCCTGGCACAGAAATTGAGGATTCCTCTTTGGGCAATATGGGTGCAATGGGCGGTCAGACAGAAGAAATATCTTTGGCTGCAATTTATCAATCTATAGTAGACCATAGGCTCGAAACCCGCACAGAGAATCTCAAGACACACACTGCCTGCCGGAAACTACAAAACACTGTCAGGAGAATAGCAAAAACCTGCAATGAATTTACTGACAGAATGAATGAGGCGGAGGGAGAATATCGACTCTAGAAGATGAAATGGCAGTACAAAAGACCACCTTGAAAGTCATGACTTCCCATAGAGATGACACTCAAATGAAATTAGTCGATTTAGAGAACCGATTACGCCGTAATAACCTTAGAGTATTAGGTATTCCAGAAGGTATCGAGGGTCCAGATGTCCGGAAATTTTTGATCGATCTTTTCTCTGAAGCCTTTCCGGACCTAACAATGTGGAACTGGTCTACCGAGATCCAAAGAGCTCACAGGTTTCCGTTTAGACAGCCGATAGTTAAAAAAGGTCAAACTGAGATCAGACCGAGGGCTATTTTGATTTGTTTAAACAATTTTCTAGCACGCCAAGCCCTATATGATTTAGCTCGACTGGACAGGAAGCGGCAGGGAAAAGGGGTTCAGTTTTTTGTAAGACCTGACTACTGCCACCACACTGTAGAAAAAAGATGGCAGCTACGCCAACTTATAACTCCTTTCCAAAATAAGGGGGCGCAGGCGTTTTTGCTAAACCCAGCCACATTAAAAATAATCAGCAACGGTCAGACACGATTTTTTATTTCAGAAGTACAAGCGAAAGAATGCCTAGACGCCATTTGAGCAACCAGGAAATGGGGTCACTAGAAACTAATGTGCAGGATACTATATAGATAGATATATGGTTAGTGGAAAACAAGGGGAAAAAAAAAATATATATATATATATATTCGGTTAACACTACTGTAACAAGAAGAAGGGGGGTCACAGAGGTCAAGTCTCTCTCCATCGTAAGGGCTATTTGCCCTTTTGCCTGGGTAGGGGATAATGGGTGGGGGATGGCTGGTTTTTTTTGGGGGGCACAGGGTTGGATGGGGGGGTAGCGTTGGGTTTGGTGGTAGGTGGGAGTTTGGTTGGATGTTGGGGGGGTGGAGGATCTGGGGGTGGGCAAGCTGAGGGGGGGTTAAAGAGTGGGATAAACAGAAAAAAAGGAAATCAGAAACATCTGTTTTTAAGCAAAATAATAATTACGAGGTAGTAGTTCAGCAATGGTCAGATAAGAGGGAAAATATCACAAAATATGAATAATTTCAGGCTTTGTTCATCGAATGTTGGCGGTTTAAATGATAGGAAAAAAAGAGAAAGGGTATATGAGACACTTAGAACATTGAACCCAGATCTAATATGTTTACAAGAAACACACATTCCATGGAATAATAAAGATCTCTTAGAGATTAGAGGTTATTGCTTGGTGGCATGTTCTTTTCAGACCACCATGATCAGAGGGGTTGCTATTTATCCCAGACAACGGAATGGGTTGGTAGTGCGATCTGCAGCAGACAAGTGGGGGCGCTGGGCTATAGTAGAACTATCAACAGGGATGACAGTCATGAATATCTATGGCTCTAATTTGGATGATGCGGACATCTGGAATGAATTGGAAATAGAACTAGCTAACTGGTCCCAACGAATGATAGTGTGTGGTGATTTTAATATACATATGGATGCGAATAATACCCAAAATCAGAATTATGTAGGAAGGAAACCGAAGGTTTATAGAGCAATTAGGGCATTTAAAGATAGCCATGGCTTGTGCGAAGTATGGGCAGAAAAACAGCGAAGAGATCCCGGATTTACATATTTCTCCCATCCACATAGGAAATTCATACGATTGGATTACTTTTTAGCTTCACACTTACTGATAGGTAATTTAGATATTATAAAACTGCCCCAATTATATTCCGATCATAATCCTCTGATCTTGGAGATAAGGGGGGCGACGGCTGTTAGGCAAAGGACTTCATGGACATTTGATAAAAAGCTATTGATGGATGAGGAATTCTGCATTTATATCAAGCAATGGGCTCAAGAATTTTTTGATTGTAATAGATATAGTGCCTCCCGCGAGGTGGTATGGGATACTTTTAAGGCTGCCTTGAGAGGTGAGATAATCGGGTTTGTAGCTCGTACCCGGAAACAATGTAAAGCACAATCTGATTTATTAATTAGTAAATTATCAGAACTTGAGGCAGAGCATGTTCAAATAATAAATGAAGGCGGCTCTGAGAGCCTATTGGGCGAACAAATGATCAAATTAGCTATCGCCAAATCGGAAATAAATGCGCACTTTCAGACTAAAGTGGCACAGATGTACCAAGCTAACCGGGGGGAACTATATGAGTATGGGGAGGCGACGGGGAGGCTTCTAGCTTTAAGAACAAGACAGAAAGTGGCCAGGAATAACATCTTAAAAATCAGGGATAGTAATAACCATTTAGTATCCGGTCCACAGAAAATTACTGAGGTATTTGAGGAATTTTATAGCAGACTGTATCAACTGGAGGAACGCTTGGGGGAACAGGGGGAAACAGGAGATGAGAGATCTATGTTACCAAGACTAGATACTGAAGTTGCTTTAGAATTAGAACAAGAAATAACCATAGAAGAAGTGCAGGTTGCACTGGGATCCCTATCTCTGGGGAAAGCCACAGATCCCGATAAAATTCCGATAGAAGTTTATAAAATGTTATCATCTCAAATACTCCCCATTATGCAAGACCTATTCTTGAGTATACAATATAGAGGGATTCCACCCACATCATGGCAGGGTACGGATATGGTTGTCTTTCTTAAGAAAGGCAAGCCATCAGAAGCGCCATCCTCGTACCGCCCAATATCACTCATGAATGCGGATGCGAAAGTTTATTCCAAAATAATGGCCACCCGGCTACAAAAGACTATTGTTACACTTATATCACCGTGGCAACATGGCTTTGTTCCCGGCAGGGGGACCACAGACCATACAAGATGGGTTATTTCAATCTTGGATATTGCAGAGGCTGAGGATAGAGAGTTGGCTGTGGTCCTCTTGGACGCGGAAAAAGCCTTTGATCGGGTGGCCTGGCGATATCTATGGGAGAATCTGGTGGACAGAGGATTTACTTCTGGAACTATAAGAGCCCTTCAGGCTATGTATTATAAGCCGTATGCTCAGGTTCAAGTTATGGGTCACACTTCTAGAAGGGTGGAGATCGCCAGAGGCACACGTCAAGGCTGCCCTTGTTCTCCTATTTTATTTGCATTTTATCTAGATCCCTTTATTACTCGCATGTTGCATAATCAACTGATCAAACCGGTTGTAACGCATGGCCATGAGACAAAAATACTTGCATATGCAGATGATATTGCGATAATTACAACAGAACCTCGAGTGGCTATCAAAAAGATTGAAAATATGGCAGAAAAATTTGGGGAGGAATCCGGCTATCTTTTAAATAAAACCAAAACACAAATTATATGCTCCTCCAAGTGTCGGCTGCAAGATCCTCGGGTAACCAAGATAGCCACGTATTTAGGGGTTAAAATAACAGCAGGAATCAATAGCCTCTGGGCTGTCAATATTGACCCAGTGTTGGAAATAATAAATAGCGAGCTTAGGCGTATGAATAATCTTCACCTTACAATAATTGGCAGAGTCAATGTAATCAAGATGAAGATATTCCCCAAGATTCTGTACTTAATACGCGCAATACCGCTGGAACTCGCCGCCACTAAAATACATAGAATTGAAGCTATGTTTTCCAAATTTATTTGGGGATATCAAAAGGTACGGCGGGCCTATAAATATCTGACGCTACCTAAAGAACAGGGTGGTTGGGGAGCTCCCAATATACAGCTATATTATTGGGCCACTGCCCTGCAGCAGTTTGGAATTCTTTATTTTTTTCAAATTGAAGGGACGGAGCAGCTGAGAATACTGGCTATATATCAACTGGCTATGGGGGATGCTGCTGTGGGACTATTGCAGCGACAAAGCGACCCAAATTATTATAAAAAATCTCGATATAAATGCATTGAGAGTGCGCTAAAAATCTGGAAGAAAGTGGAAAAAATCAGCCAAATTAGCAGGTATAATAAATATACTTCACTTTGGCACTCTGATTTCCTGACATTAGCATTTTATGATGGAATGGCCAAGAAGTGGGAGCAAGCGGGGATCGCATCTTTGGCTGATCTATATTCTAACAAAGAGAGAAAGGCTTTTATAGAACTAGTTCAAGGGTTTGACATACATCAGAACTCATGCTTTAAATATCTGCAAATACAGAATCGAATAAAAGGGCTCCCTAAAGGGAGCATTAGAATGGAATCATTCCCTCTGTTAGAAATTATGAGAAACCCAGAAAATAAAATCAAGGATTTTTATCAAGCGTTACAAAAAAAGAAACCAGCTGATCTAGCCAAAATAGAATCAAAGTGGGCCGATAAGCTTGAGGATGAGGAGGTAGATATAGATATGGTTTTAGAGATCGGGATAAGGGTCTTTATGTCAGCTAATCTTAAAGCTCAACAATATAAAACTGTATATAATCTCTACTACACGCCTGCCAAATTATTTGGGTGGGGAAAAAGACAGTCTGATAAATGCCCGAGATGCTTGTTGGGCCCAGCAGATAGTATACATATGTTTTATTCTTGTGAAAAGCTGGGTCTGTTTAAAGAAGGTATTGAAAAGTTCTGGTTTCAGTTATTGAACAAAGAGTTAAAAATCACATCAACTTTGATGCTATTAGGGTATGACATAGGGTTGAACTTAGATCCAATGGAGAGGGATTTTGTGTTTCTAACAATGGCGATAGCTCGCTTATTGGTTGTCACTGTCTGGAAGGATAGTGAGCCACCTACATATCATCAATGGTTATACAGATTAATATTCATAGGCCGCCAGGAAATCTCTCTGTATAAATGCAAAGGTGTAAGAGCTATGAGGAAAGGCAGGAATATATGGGGACCCTTGATAGCCTGGATGGAAAGAAATGATAGACAAGGGATTGGATGAATATGTATAATTATAGTGAAAATACAATCAGGATGTATAGCAACAATGATGTATGAACATTTAAAATAATTGTCAATTGTTAATTGTGTTATTTTGGTCAATATGAAAGTATTAAATTTGACAAGTATATGTAATAATGTTACAAGATATGTATAAGATGTCTGATTTCAATTTTAAAAAAAAGAGAATGTTGTGAGTGAAGACTTGAAGAAATTGCCAGAACCCAGATTGACAAACTAGTGCATCTGCCTAGAAGGAAGTCACATAAAATGAACCACCTGTGAGGTCCTTAATTTCATTATATTTTGATTCTTTTTTAGAACTTTCATAGGAGTTGTAGCAAATGCCCTGCATTTATATTGATAACTCAGAACAATGATTTCATTATAATTTTAAGCGTGAGTTGTGTGTAAATTAAAAGTCCTCAATAAAATAAAAAATACTATTTGAAATGTACTTTATACCCATACATTTAGAATCTTAATTATGCTTGCTAAGAGCTGGACAAAACTACTTACGAATACCTTATCCCACTCTATACATTGCAATACGTTTCAAAATTGAAGCAATCTAAAATGTAATGGCAAAATATTCCCGTGAGAGCTAGAACTAAAGTACTCTTTGTTTGAAGAACGATTAGTATGTGAATTGCAAATGTTTTATTAATTGAAATAATTTAATCATGCAGATTTGTATTATTTTTAAATTGTAATTATTTGAATGCGGTGAACTGTGCTATGGTTGATGTCAATGCAATAAAGTAAAATTGAAAATTAAAAAAAAAAATGAAAGCAGGTACTTAACAGCTTTCTCAATAATGGGGACCCAGCGTCAATTTTGTAGACTCCCACAAGGGTTCAAAAACAGTCCAGGGTTATTCTCAGCGAGTGTAACAGAGTTACTACAAATTTATGATAATGAGGCATTGTCATATGTCGATGACATCTATCTGACAGACGATGACCTAGATAGGCACTTGAACAGGGTGAGTACCATTATATTGGGCTTCGCCTCTGAGGGCTATAAATTCAACTTTAAAAATCCAGAATTGCCCATCTCAATGTCCTTTTCCTAGGATATGAGCTTTCAAGTGAAGGCAAGAGCCTGGCAGCTAACTTTCTAGAAAAGTGCGCGCTGCTCCAACCTCCAAAAATGCTGAAAAATTTACAATCTATCTTGGGTTTCCTAAATTTTGGAAGAACTTACATTCTAAATTATGCAGAAAGGGTTAAACCTCTCTACGAATTAATCAAACCTGATTTTTCAACAAAACATTGGACACAGGAACACACAGAAATCCTGCGTTCACTCCAAGCTAACATGTTAGCAACAAATCACTTGCAAACACGCGTAAATAAGCGCAATTTAGTGATCCGAATAATTTCGGGTCAATGCTGATTCACCTATTTAACATTTAATGAGGGTGAAAAAGTACCAATAGCATACAAATCACATTTGTATACACAAGCAGAAATGCGCTTCACTTCAACAGAAAAAATACTGACAGCAGTTCAAACCGCTGTAGCAAAAGAAAGAGCTCTAGCCCAAGGAAAACGCATTATTGTCGTAACTCCAGTACCAGCCTTAGAGGCGGTTACAAAAGCGAGCATTCCAAATGCAAAAGCTTTACATCCTAGATGGATACAATGGGTTAATTCTCTTGCTGCAACAGATGTTGAATATGTTTTTGATCCTGATTTAAAAACACAAGCGTTCCTGCAATATGAACATGAATGTCCTCTGCCCACTGAAATTTTGCCTCTAGATCAGTACGAATTTATAATTTACACTGACGGATCAGCACAACCCGCTACAGGGAGTAAGCAAGCTTACAGTGCAGCATGCGCAATCGTTAAAGGTCGCATGCAAGATGGTAACTTCAGACCAATGGTCACTAAAACTCAATCTCTAGGAGATTGTACAGCTCAGCGAGCTGAACTACAAGCATTCAAACTGGCACTTGAAAATACAGATCGCGAATTCCCCACACTTATAGTGTGCGATTCTTTTTACTGTGTTCAGTCGTATAATGAATATATACAAAATTGGCTTGAAAACGGGTTCAAAGATGCAAAAGGTGGGACAATAAAGCATAAAACGCTTTGGGAACAAGTAGTTCAGTTAAAAAACGAACTACCAAAAGCTCACGTGATACACACGCTGAGTCATCAATGTGATGGCGTTCACGTTGCAGGGAATTCATTGGCTGATGAAGCCGCAAAGGGGGCTGTTCAGACGGCTTCCGTAGCTGCGATCACAAAAACGAAAATAGACAGTGAGATATTGTTGGCTGCCAATGCTTCAAGCAAAGGCAGTGGTGCAGCGTTACCAAAGAAATTTCCACTCAAGTACTCTTATGTAATTGATGCGAACAACGTTCCTTTTGCTCAAATCCCTGGAGTGGGGGATAGGCTAATTCCAAACATGGAACGTAGAGCAGCTTTGATTTATGAAGCACATCTGGGGGAGGGTCTGTTACATCAAGGGATCTCTAAAACAATATTAACATTAAAAGAGATGTACTGGTGGCCTGGAATGAATACACAGATTCACATCTTCATCGATGACTGCAGAGACTGCAATAGACAGCGTGGTGCAGAACGCCATCAGACACCAGACTACGAAGTAGCATGCCCAGTACAGACACCATTGTTAGACAGCATTAGACTATCTATGCGCAGGCGTCCTTTTGGACAAATGCAATCCCACAAATACTAAGTCAAGGTTCCTATGGATATGGCCTCAGCGCTCGGCTGACGCTCGAACTGTTATAAAAGATTTGCGAGTCTTTATCGGCACATACGCAATTGGCACACTACATTCTGACCAGGGCCCTGCGTTTAGCTCTCGGGCTTACAAAGAAGCCATGGCCAGTTTGGGCGTTGCATTGTGGTACTCCTCTCCGTTTCATCCTGAGGGAAATTCTGTTGTGGAAAGGAAAAACCGGGACATAAAGCAGTCTATAACAGCTAGAGTATAGGCTCGGGTGATAGGTGGGTCAAACATCTTTATGGGGTCCAACGCTCATTAAATAATTTGCCAAGAAGTTCTCTGGGGGGGGTCACTCCATATGGGGTCCTATTTGGGACAAGAATGTGGGTTCCTGATCTCGAATGTAAAGGCACAGTGATGGAAAATAAACCCTTTGATATCAAAGATCGTTTGGCTGTTTTACAGGATCTAAATGAACTAAGATCGAAACAAAGCAATGTGTTCCTGAAGCCAACCACCACAGGGGAAACACCGGCAGTCCCAGCAAGGCCTGTCTGGATCCTAAAAGTTGGGGATCTAGTCAGAGAGAAGATTGCGGACAAGAAGGAATTTGGACCTTCTTACAGACAACCAGTACCTGTCCTAGCCGTCCATGGAACAAGAACAGTACTTCTGCCGCCCCTTGCTGGAAAAAAGGAGAAAAGATTTGTGTCAATCGACCTCATCAAACCACAGTATGTGGCCAATACTAAATAGTAGGCCTCGTGGACTCCGACCTAGTAGCAGACGCTACTATCCAAGAGGTTCAGACTGAAAGACTCATAACCATCGAGAAATCAGCAGTAACAGATGAAGGACTAAGCAACAATGCTATGGAACTCATCCCTCTTGAAACTCAAGTAACAGTTCGTCCAAATACACCTGTCTACACCAACGTAACATGTGATCAACTGGTTCCAGCGATTTCTACGAATCCTGATGCAATTCCAACAATTGACTGAACTGCTTCTGGCTATTTCATTAACTTTGATACGTTTTCTGAGGATCCGAGTGAGCCTGAAACGACGCCAGCATCAAAAACTTTCAAGCAACAAGTACAAGACCTTTTTCATTTCCTGAAAGAGACTTATCTGGTTTCACCATGGATTGAACTATGGATTATTTCTGGAATATGTTTCTTTCTGCTTTGGCTAGCTTTTGTTATGACTATCAGCATGCTTATAAATGGCAGATACATCCATATGGACACTGAAAGTAAAAATGTGAACTTACTTTTGAAACCACACAAATCATCCCATCGTGAAGCAAGAGACTTGTCAGCAGTGAACATCACAGCCGTTCCTATACAGGATGGTATAGTGTGGGACAAAACCGATTTCGACATATTCGGCCCGACGAAACATTTGAACATTCCACATTTATTTAAAATTTCATTAAATGACTTTATTACCTCCAGTACCTATTCTGATGATTGGGACTTTGAGACTGTAAATGATATGATGTCTGATCTAGAAAGGTCTGCTGCATTCTCTAACAATGAATACTTAGAGGGTTCATCAGACTATGAACAGCTTTATTGTTATAACCACTATGGTCACCTTTTTTGCATAAATCTGCAACACCTAGAAATGTGTTTATGTTTAACCAATGGGAACATTGTCCTACACCACCAAAAGGTAGTTCAAAAACGTTTGCAAATAAGTTTCCATATTTTTCAGGGTACAATACATCTGACCCAGAAACATTTTTCTATAAGAATGTAAACAAAACAAGACAGAAAATTATGTTAACTAATACAAAACAGATTTATTCTGCAGCCTTTATTATCCACCTGTCTAGAGAAGGATTTGACTTTTGGAAAGACACAATAGACACAAAATCTGTCTGGGGTTCTAAAGATTGGCAAGTGCAGGGGATAGAAGCTTTGTTTAGAGCATGTATCATCCCACATCAAATAATGTTTTTGAATGACACTGTGCAACAAACGTCTTGCCTTGGTTTAGCCAAGATCAAAAACATGAACACACCTTCTGTACCAACACCTGCAAGTAATAGCACTACACAGGGAGCGGTCACAGTAGACACAATACTACAAACCAACAGAACAGATCCTGATTGGAAAAAATGGTTACTCTGGCCCACAGACACAAACATCTGTCAAGAAAGATTCCTGAATAGAAGACAGGGCTTTACTATCCATAGGCCAGACCCACGATATGTTCAACGACAACATCCAGGGGTAGTAACAACATATAGGGGCCGATTCCGATCCGGGTCGGAAACCGTACCGACCGACACGGACCTGGAATGGAGACCGACCGACACGTTCTGGCGCCGTACGACCCGCGCAGTACGATGCAATGCGTGTGAATTACAACCGACTCGTATGGAACACAAGCCGCCCGACTGAACCGTACGGGAAACAGTGATTCGCCAGTAAACGGACCTGGAACCGTACCCACCGACACGCATCAGGAATGGACGCGACCGACACAGCCCCGCGCTGTACGACCCGCGTAATACGATGCAATGCGTGTAAAACGAGACCGACTCGCACGGAGCACAATCCGGAAGACCGAGACGTACAGAAAACAGTGACTACCAAAAAGTAGACTCCTTTGCGTCCAACTCGTTCGCCAACGAAGAAACACAGCAGAATGTCAGTGTGACAGACTCGGATTACCCCGCAAGAGCCACTGGCAGCGTCCGTCCCGGTCAAATGAATGTCTCCATCACGCCCACCAAAACCTAAGGAAAAAAGATCAAAAAAGGACCAAACAAGCAATGACAAAGCCAATAAATAAAAAAAACATGGAACTAAGACACACCCACAACTCCACCTACATAAAGGCCCAAATCCACTCCCATGATCCTTTGCTATTTTCAAACACATGACAGCAGGAGACAACTACATTGCACTCTGAGCAACACCCACACCTCACCCACCACACAACATCCACACCATTACCACCTCCTAAACACACTCACAACAAGCAAGAGAAACTGACACCCACTCACCCTCACTTACACCCTCACACACATATCAACCACCACAACCACCCAGCACCATGCCCCCAAAGAAGAATCCAAAGTTCACAGATAGTGAGTTGGTAGTCTTGGTTGATGAAATACTCCGAGTAGAGCCACATTTATTTGGAACCTTGGTCCAACAGACCCCCATGTCACAGAAAACAAAGATGTGGGAGAGGATCGTCGACAAGGTGAACGCACAAGCACCTTGCCTGCGCACAAAGGATGACATCCAGAACAAGTATTATGATCTGCGCAGGAGGGTCAAGAAGCTCATAGGCAGAGACCATGCCTTGAGCCAGCGCACTGGCAGTGGCCCTCCTGCAAAACCAACATACTTCACGTCCTGGGAGGAGAAAGTGCGGGCCATACTCCCACCGGAGGGCATCCATGGATTAACAGGAATACCAGAGCCTGGTGAGTACACAACCAATCAAGTCAATATTGTGTGGCAACACACACACATCACTGCCAAGGGGACATTGAAAACAAGTAGCGTCAGCAAATCCAAATTAAGCCCGAAAAAATTTAATTCTGTGATGTGTATGCCAGTTACACAAACGCAACAGCTGCTATCTCAGAGTAATATAGAACTAGGTCACAACATGTAAAAATCTAACAACAAATACAGCAAGGCATTGGCCCTAAACACCAACAAACACTGTCAGCCATCTTGCCAGCACTGTTACACCACCTCACAGGGAAGCTGAGTCACAGGAAGGAAGGTCAGGGATGCTGGGAGGGTGGGTGTAGCCAAAAGCTTGATGGGAGTTGCAGTCACAGACACTAGACCCCCTCACACATGGTCCATCAAGTCCACCCTGAACTATGTTCACCTCACAGGGAGTGGGAAAGTACTGCCAAGATGGCTGACACTGGGCTCTGCTGTGGGGAGCACAAGGCCCTGTTGGGAGTACTGCTCATACAAACACCAGGACAACACTGTCAGCCATCTTGACAGCACTGTTACACTACCTCACAGGGAAGCTGAGTCACAGGAGGGAAGGTTGGGTATTCTGGGAAGGTGGGTGTATCAGATAGCATGATGGGAGTCGTAGTCACAGCCAATACTCCTCCTCCCACATGGCCCATCAAGCCCACCCTGAACCAAGCTCACCCCACAGGGAGTGGGAAAGTACTGACAAGATGGCTGACACTGGGCCCTGCTGGGACTTGTGCTCCAACAAACAACAGGACACCACTGCCTGACATCCAGAACTTTAACTTGGACTCCCTGCAATGGAAGCATCCTACAGGGGGGATTAGCTTGCCCCTGTGGGAGAAAGTGGGCCTGCAAGTACACCAAATACCAGCAATCCCGCAAATACACACACCTCCACAGCAGGAACTAATACACCCCTTGGGACCACTCACACAAAAAGTAAATGCCCAGGCGAGATGCCTGACACATTGGCCAGACGTATGAATTGGCTGCAAGTCACACCAATGCACTTGCCCCCTCAAACTCCTTCACACTGACAGCCATCGCAACTGTATGTATCCTCTCACTGTCTGGGCCTGCAGTGTGGCAGGGGTGCCCCCTGGCCTGGTTGTGAAGGTGTGTGCCCTCCATGACAATTGGGGAGGAGTAGGCATAGCACATACCAAAAGCCACATCCCAAACCACATATACACCATTCACAGGTGACACATGATAGTGAATGGAATGGCAACAGCAACATAGCTGACACCGTAGCATGGTATCATTTACACAAGGCACTGTGGTGATCTGCATTCCACTCCTACATCGTGCAGCGTTGATTGCATCCCTCACACAACACTCCCCTCACTGTCATTAACACTTGCAACACAAGGAGTAACCTGGCCTGGGCAGGAGTAGGCATACAACTCACAGCAGCATAAGTCAAACACACAAACCTCTGGCCCTCTCTCATGAGCATGGGATAGTCTGCGATCTGCCGTTGTAAATACCCCTTACCATGGAGGACATTGACCACATAAATGACATCATCACGCACAGAACTCTGCCCCAACATCATCAGCTACGGATAACACCATCCAATGTGTGAAATGATATGTGAACTAGGGACACACACAACAAAATAGTATCTCCACAGTGAATGCAGCCATACCGTACTGTGACCATGTTGTTCAGACACAACAATGTTACTCACAAATACAAGCACAAATGCCAGCACACAACGTCCAAACGTGCTACACATTGCAAGTGGAAGTGCATGTATGTCATTGTTAAAGTACGAATGTTGAGATGAGGGACACACCTGTGTCAGGCACATGAGGGCACATAAGTAGCAATGCCTATGTACAGTCAAACAATCATGAAATGAGATGTTCATGCACACAGCCCTACGTGCCCATCAAAATGCTCAAACATCAAATGACATTGTGCTAAACCAAAATAGACACCTGTCACTGACAATGTAGGACAATGCAATGTAAATACACTCATCATGATGTGCAGTGGCAACTAATGTGTGTGAACCGTTGATGTGTGCAGAAACATTACATACATTGTGTGTCTCTTACACCCACAGGGGATGCTGGGGACCCAGCAAGAACAGAAGATGAATCCCAGCCCCAGACTCTGGATGACCCTGACCTCCCCGGTGTGGATGCCTCTATGTCCTCTTCGGACGAGGATGAACAACCTGGCACCTCCGGTGTCGCCCCGCTCCCAGCCCCAGGAGCTGCAACATCAGCACACCCTGCCACCACTCCTGGACCACCTGCAAACACCTCAATCACCCCTGCCAACACAGCCAGACCAAGGCAACAGGACAACGACGGCACAGGTACACAGGGCACCCAGGAGCTGACGGACAACAACACCAGTGCCAACAAAGACAGGGGCCCAGTGTCGCCTGTGCCTGCCAGGGCAGGTCCTGCCCGTGTGGGCAGGGGTGGTGTGAGGGTGGTCAGGGTGAGGCCACGGCCTGCAGATGGGGCTGGACTGCAGGAAGATCCGCAGTTGGGACGCATCATCGATGCGTACCAGGAAAGCACTGGAGGATTTGGCCAGGTTGTGGGGATCCTCAGGGACATGCAACAGCAGCAGGCTGCACATCATGCCAGAATGGACTCCCACATGACCCGGATGGAGTCCAAAATGGACAAAATTGATGAACTCACGGCGGTGCATAGGGACATACTGTCATGCCTCTGCCAGATAGCCAACAACATGACCACACCTCCCTGTGTGCCCACTACATCAGTTGCCACTACATCAGCAACTGCCACAGGGTGGGAGGTGGACTCTGGCGGAGAGTCCTCTGCACCGCAGCAGCCTGCACTTGAGGGTCCCCCTGAGAAGAAGAAGAGGGGTCATCCGAAGAAGGACAAGTAAGAGGCAGATGGCCATGCATACCCACCAGGACGTGACTACCTGTTCTAGACATCATCCAATGTGTGCAAAGCGTTCACCTTATTGACTGTCGCTAAACTCCCACACATGTGATGGAGGGTCTAAGTTGGACCAATGTTCCAAAGGACTGTGGACTTTACTCTAGAAATTTCATCAATCAACACTACCAACTGCACTGTGAGCTTTGGATTCCTATTGCACTGTACAGCACTTTCACTTACGTATAACTTACAAACACATGCATGTAAATAAATTCACTATAACACAATACATGCCTCTGTTGTGACTGAAACTTGGTTTGTGTTATTGAGAGGATGACCTGTGAAAAGATATCTGTGCATGTGAACTACTACAGCTATGTAAACACAGTCATGTGAGTCATGGTGATGTGACACATATGAGGTAGATACCCCACTACGTCAACACAACACATACTTACCATGCCCATCTAACTCATCGTCCTAACTTATGTGAACAGAGAATGCAGTGGGATGCATATACACAACACCCTTCTTGAGTCTGTGGCAAGATGCCCACAGCTACAGCATGCAAATGAATGTTGGATGTGTGGAGACCGACAACGCACATCCCAAAGTGAAGCACAGGTTGATTACACATTTGCAACATGTTGATGCCACCACAGATGCAAGGTAATCCCACGTGACAGTGGCCACACAGTCACCAAGTGTGGAATAATTAAAGTCCAGGGGTGTGTGGCACATCACTTGTTGGTAGACGACTACTTCCACCCTGGAACTGGATTCTGTGAGTCGGGGATCAGAGTTGACCAAACAGCCAAAGTACCCTGTGAAGGACAGAAGAACACGATAGAACAGCAATACACATGCCCGAAACATGTCACAAGATACCCACACAAAACCACGTAATCATGTCAACACTGTTGAGGAGTACAGACTACCTGAAAGGACACATCACTGCACGCATCCAGTCAAGTAGCACACAGCCACACTCACACAGCAACTGAGCACCACCAACACATATCAGGCAAACACAATACATTGACAAAACATCCCTGTATACTCACATTCAGGCGAAAAAGTTGTTGATGAGCTGTGTGCGGACATCACCCTCATCATCATCATCACTGGCATCGTGGCCCAGGCCAGGATCCTCCACAGGTGGCGGATGTTGGTCATCGTCATCCTGGGTGAGAGGCAACTCCTTCCTCACTGCCAGGTTGTGTAGCATGCAGCAGACTATGATGATTTTGCACACCTTAGCAGGTGCATATGGGAGGGCCCCTCCTGTCTTGTCCAGGCAGCGGAAGCGGCTTTTCAGGAGACCAAATGTCCGCTCGATCACTCTCCTGGTCCGACCATGTGCCTCATTGTAGCGCATCTCTGCTGGTGTCACAGAGTTCCTGAGGGGTGTCAGCAACCACGGCATGTTGGGGTATCCGGAGTCCCCTACATATAGACAATTGCACATTAGCTGAGTTTTAAAAGAGCGTGGAAAACAACGTTGCCAAACACACACAATGTCAAACAGTCAGTACACACCGACAAGCCAGGCACGCTGGTTCTGCATCTGTGCCATCATCCTCGGGATGCGACTAATCCTCATGATGTACGCATCGTGCGCAGAACCGGGGAATCGTGCACACACATGTGAAATAGACATGTCCGCCAGACATACCACCAGAGCATTAATTGAATGGAAATGTTTCCTGTTCCGGTATGGCAGCTCATGTGCCTGTGGTGGTACCAAAGCCACATGTGTCCCATCAATGGAGCCGATGACATGTGGCATCCTCCCCAGTGCATAGAAGTCACTCTTGATGTCAGTGAGTTGTTGTGGGTTAGGGAAATGGATGTAGAGGTTCAGGAAAGTTAACATTGCCTCCAACACATCGCGAAGCACACGGCTGAACATAGTCTGTGACATCCCACCAGCAGACGCCACAGTGTATAGAAAGGTACCGGTGGCAAAGAAGTGTAGGGCTGCCATCACCTTCACCTTGGGGGTCAGCGCTGTAGGGTATGGCCGGCCAGGTTGCAAATGTGGGGCCAACTGCTCCGCCAAATCCTCAATCAGTGGCCTGGTGAAGCGGTACCGTCGGATGGAGTCATGTTCAACCGTGGTAGCAAGGTCAGGGAACGGTCTATGGACAGCTGGTTTCCTGCAGTACATAGGTGAGCAAAGAAAGATAGTAAGTTCCCCTACCTATGTGGCACTGACCATGCTAAATTTCACATGATACATCATAAAAAGACAAAAGTGCTTTATGTGTGTGCTGTTGTGTATGGACACATATGTCACCTACATGCCCATCATCTCACATCTCATCTCAACATGTGTACACAACAAGTTCCATGTTGTGCTGTGTCAACTCAATGGGCTGTGTCACAGTACATCTGTACTGATGTCACATACCAAACACACACCACAGTGACAAGTGAGGACAGATGTCTTCCCTGCATCACAGCTCCTTGACAGGCAGATACTCAGGGACCTTGTATTGCCACACGGACACTGGCATGATGTGGCGTATCATGTACACGCCACTACACGCCCATGACTCCCACAGGAAGTGGCCCCTGATGTCTCTGCAGGACTTACATGGACATCTGTGACACACAGACACAACATCAATGTGCATGCACAAACCACATGGATGTGGAGACTGTTTACCATTGGGCACATGGAATCTGAGACATCTGAAACACAATATGCGCACAGACTGTGGATGTACATCACAATTGTGGCACTGGAACACCCTGTGACACACATACCATCCCACCTAAGAGTCAGGGTGTATGTAACATGTCATACACAAAGTCCCCCTGGAACTGTGTACATGCCTCAAGCTCTGAACTGTACAGTTGTCTATTACAGTGGTAATGTGCACGAACACACAAAGGAAGCTGTCCCCATGAACCCTTGCACAGTCTGGGAGTGGCTGCCACAAAGTGCTACACAACAAATCATATGTTGACCCCCATACACACACAGGTAATGCAGCCTTACATGCCTTTGGATACACTGTGTCACAGGCTGTGGTGTTGTAGGTGTGCACCTGAGTCCCTGGCAAGTAACAGTGGGTGGCATCCGTTAGCCAGTGACACCAACAGTGGCAGACGCGGGTGACTTCAGGAAAGACGCGTCGTACAGTACGAGACCGATCCGTGCGCATGCCTGGCCCATAGATTGTAATGGGGAGAGACGAGGGTGACTTTATCACAGACACGTCGTACACGCGAGACAGATTCGTGCGCATGCCTGGCCCATAGATTGTAATGGGGAGAGACGCGGGTGACTTTATCACAGACGCGTCGTACACTTCGAGACAGATCCGTGCGCATGCCTGGCCCATCAATGGTAATGGGGAGAGACACGGGTGAGTTTTCAAAAGACGCGTCGTACACCCAGGGACCGAGCCATGCGTACGCATTGGCTATTGACTATCATGGAGACGGGTGCGTGTTGTTTTTCAAAATACGCGTTGTACAGTTAGGTACCGAGCCCTGTGCACGTATTGGGTATGGCCTGTCATGGAGACGGACGCAGATTCGAAACTTGTACGAATCGTGAGCCGAAAATTCAGTTGGCTCACTACAACAATGTTGCAATTTCAATGGTGTTATGAAGTTGAAATTTTAAACGATGCGGAAGGCGTGTACGACTTGTGCAATTCCATGGATTGGCCAGATTCATTAGATGCAAACGTGTCGGACCTATTGCATTGTACGCATGGGACAGATTCTGACTCTGCAGCACAGATATAAGGCTGTCTGTGGCCCTGAGAGCTCACTTGCCTGCACTACATGCTACAGATTGACATCTCTCTGCTACCACTGCTGCTGTCTCTGCATCCTCTGGCTTCAAGAATGGCACGTACTGTGGAGAGGGCCCCAGCCTTCACAGAGGAGGAGAACCAGGCCCTGCTGGACAGCCTCCTTCCACAGTACAGCAAGCTGTATGGGAAACCAGGGGAGCAGGTGAGTGTGCAAACCACATCCTTTCTCATTGTGCATGTTGTCTGACTAGCAGTACTAGCATTGTGTACACCAGTGGACTAGCATGCTCACTGAGTAGTTGTCACCCCCAAAGTGTGTCGTTACATGTACTGAACAGGTACTGTGCTGACAGAGTGCAAATTGAGTAGTTTGTCATTCCCAGGCAATGTTTGCATGTTGTAACTGCTGGACAACTGTCCATTACCATGGTTGCACTACCTGTGTACATCTTGTGCCCCTGTGATAGAGACATGTATTTCCAACTGTGTGATGCACAAATATGTTGCATGTGTAGTGATGCTCTTCTAACTTTGTCATCCTCACAGGTTGATGCCCATCAGAAGCAGGATATCTGGCTGACCATCGCCCGGGCAGTACGATCTGTGGGGGTCTACAGGCGCCGCATCCGCAACTGCCAGAAGAGGTGGCAGGACCTTCGTGGCTGGACCCGGCGGATCGCAAGAGTCCAGCTGAAGCTGTCGCCTCCTCGCAGGAGGGGCGGACGACGGACCCTGACCCCCCACATGCTCCGGATTCTGGCGGTGGTCTTCCCTGACCTGGATGGGCAGTTGAAGGCCGGACAGCAGCAAGGAGGGGGTAAGTGCTAGCCTTTTCTGTGACCTTTGTCTCACATGCTGTTTGCACTCCTTTAGGCTGGTTACACTCCCACAGTGCGTCTGTCTGCTACAACAAGAGTCATGTTCCTCAATTGTGTTATGCCCCATCCTCATCTGATACACAGGTGTGGCCCTTTCAGTCTGTGACTTCTGTCACTTGGGTTCAGTGTCCTTGCTGTTAACTAAGGTTAAAGTTGGGGACAGCATCTGCTACAGGGACTTTGTTGTGGGCTTCATGACTGGGTCAATTGGTTACACATTTGCCGAAATCTGACATGTACTGTGTGTGGTCCATTTATATGTGTTCCAACTGCTGATCTGACTCACCACATGTGTCTGGGGTATTTACAACACACCCATGCAGCAGGTGAGACCAATGTTGGGGCCACAGAAGAATGTACATCATGTGTGTCACACATGCATAGCCACCTGCCTAGTGTTCAGGGTAATCCCATGTTGCACAGGGACCAGGACAGGTATACCCTCTCCGGCAATAATTAGCATTCTGCTCTCCTACTCCTGTGTGTCATCCAACATGTTGGACATTGTGTAATGTGCACTCAGGTGTCTGCCTCTGTGTCATTGTGGACTGGCCTAGCTTTTCGGACTACTGGAGTGTGACACAGTTTGGGGTGTGCAGCCATCTGAGATGTGGCTGTTGAATCTGCACATGGGGTAAAACATAGGTGTATCATCACTTGAGTGTGCCCAATGGTCATTTCAACATTCAAGTGCAAGCAGCTCATTATCGTTCTCATCAGCCTGTGATGTGTACATGTGTACAGAGTTGTGTTTGCACTTACTCAGATGTCACATGTGAATGACGTGGGTGCATCAGAGTCCTAATGATGTGGGTAGCAGGGGGTGAACATGTGCACTTGACAGCTACCGAGCTTGCATTCCCAAAACATCCATGATGGTGGCACAGTGCAGACTGCTGTTTTTGGTATGCACTGCCCCTGTGACAGGAGCCAGTGATGACTGATTTGCCAGACATGGCTGTGCCATGGCATACCACTTGCAAAGGTGTATCCTGCAGTATTGTGAGATGTCATGCATGCACCCCATTGTAACATTGACTATCAAGACATGACGCCATCATGGTGTCTGGTGATGAGTGACGAACCATTATATCGACAATGACTCTGCCCATCCCTTTCCCTGACACATGTACTGAGTAACTGGCAGGAGAAGGGATATGTGTGTAGTGACACATTTCAATCTTAACTCTTGGAAGTTGGACAACGGTCTATGTGGTGCATGTGTGCACACATGATTGTTGCCATCCTACATGCACCACATAGATGGCTCCATGGATATGAGGGATATGAGGGGCATGGTTGAGTGGCAGGCCGACAAGTGGCTAGTTCAAATATGTGTCAGCACTTTTTGCAATGTTTAGCAACTGATGCCAAGGCTTGATCTGTAATGTGCTGTACTTACTGTGGTGTGTCAGGTCAATACAGGTGACTGATGTGGATCGGTTTTCATGATTGTTTGCAGATACATCTACGGCCACAAGAGGAGACAGCTCCACAGACCAGCAGGAGCCGCAGAGCCAGACTGGGTCAGCTGCCGAGGAGTCGGAGGAACCCAGTGGCACGGAGGGTGAGGGGAGCCACACCGAAGAGACCTCAGCGCCATCCACCTCAGCTGAGGAACACAGCAGCTCGGATGATGACTCCCGTGTGGAGGCGGGTGTCAGCAGCCACCAGACACCAGCTAGCAAGTCTGTCCCCGCCACCACCACCACCATCACCACCCTCCCATCTGCTCCCATCCCTGAGGTCCGTGGAGGGTCCTGTGTTGGGGCCCATGTCTCCTTTGTGCCAGGCACCGCACCCCTGCCCCTGTCTCCCCTGCTGCCCTGAGTGTGGAGTCTGTGGACTTGCTTAAGCGGCTCCATGTAGGGCAGACATCGGTGCTGAATGTCCTCCATGCTCACACCAGTCTGTTGACACAACTGGTGTCCTTCATGGAGGGCATCTCATCTAACATGTCTGCCCTACAGAGGACCAATCAGTCCATGGCCTCCTCACTGACAGCAGCAGTGTCCCTCCTCCAACAGTCCCTCACCCCTCCTACCTCTGCCCCATCCACAATCCCCACTACCCTACCTGTCCAACACACACACACACCGGCACAGGCAAGCACCACCACAGACACGAGCAGCACACGGACACGCAAGCCCAAATCCCAACGCACACGCACGCACACTCAGGGGACTGATACCACACACACAGGGGATGGGGCCCAGACACACACACAGGCATCCATGAGCACTCCGCAGTCCTCAGATACCTCTCCCTCCAAAACCCCTTCCCTTGCCTCACCTGCAACCCCCCTTCCCAGAAGCTCTTCCTCTGTGACCTTGGCCTCTTCCCCACAGATCCATCTGATCCTACTCACAAGGGGAAGAGGAAGTCACCACGCACAGAGGGGAGTTCCCCTGCCACACGGACACCCTCCCCCAGGCGCAGGAACACTGAGGCCCCCATACGCAAATCCCCCGGACCAGGAAGAGCAAGACCCCACCAAAATCACACAGTTCCACCACACAGTCTCCATCCTCCAGCCCCCAGGCCACCACTCCACAGGTTCCCCCGCCACACCCTGCCCCAGGTTCCCACACACACCGATACCACATCCCCAAAATGATCAGGCCCTCCCCCCCTGGCACATGCACTTCCACCCCCACCCCACACGCTCAGCCTGTTCCTGCCACTGGTGTGGAGACCGTGTCCCCCCCCTCTGTCCTGGCCACCTCATCTGCACCCCATTCCACTCCTTCGGAGATTGGCACTGCAGTGGAGTCCACATCCACCCCGTCTGACTTGGGCACTGCAGTGGAGACCCGGTCCACTACATCTGAACTGCCCACTGCATTGGTGCCAGCACCCACCACATCTGGCTTGAGCCCTGCAGTGGTGACGGCGCCCACTGTATCAGACACCTCCACTGCAGTTGCCAGTGACACTCCTGCACCCACCACCCCTCCCCTGCCTCATTCTGCTATCCCCTGATCTGTCCCTGCGGTGCCTGGCCGGCCCATATGTATGCCCCTCCAAGGGGGGATGTCCCCTGTCCGTAGCAGTGCACGCAAGCAATGGGTGACATTTGTCACATTTCACCCTGTTTGGACTATGTGAATGGACTGGCCATTGGCCTTTGTTTACTTTGGACTTCACAGTTTAAAAGTTCCAATTGCTGAATAAAGCCTCTATTGGTATCTAGTGGTTTTGCTCTTGATGTACATGATGTTGATGAGTATTATCATGCATTTGCTGTTGTAATACTGTTGTTGAGATCAGGAAAGTGAAGTGTTGGTGTGATGGACTCCATGTGGCCCATGGGATATGTGTCCAATTGTGGTCTGTATCCATGTCATCCTTTGCAGCAATCTGAGTGTGTCATGATTACCAAATTTGGCACAGGGATTTTCATCTTTCATTTGCCAGATGACATTTGTGGCTTACAGTCATGCACATCTGTTGGGCTCAACATTGTTAAATTTGTCTATCTCCCTGACTGTGGGCCCATCTCCACTGGACATGCAGGTTTGCGCATCAATGGTGTGGAAGTCTACTGTGTCATCAGTGCAACTTGCTAAACATGTGTATTGAGTATGTGCAGATGACTTGAGGGACACTCCCATACACAGGCTGATGTGACCAGAGCCTTCATTGTGTTGTAATTGTTGGCTCAGTGACCAAGTTTTATGGTGACATGACAGAGCCCTGCATAGACAACGTTTGGCACAGCTGACCTTCCACAGGAGTGGAGTCACCTCATGGCAGTGTGTTATTCCGTGACATTGCCTGAGCCCATGGTGTGTGTTCTGTGAGCATGTCTGTGTGTGTTCCCTTCCATTCCTTTTTTCTACACAGGCTGTATTCCCTACAGATGTTCCAGTTTGTGGTGCTTGCTGAGTTGTCCTGTGTTCATCTCACAGCTTGGGACAGGGTTTTCTTGTCTGTAGGTACATGGCTAACTACTGGTCATTAGGGTGTCATCCCTAGGTGTGTTTGTTGTGAGGTCCTGGGATGTGGGCAAACGCACGGGGGACACATTCAGGATTCCCCAAGGCCATTTTGTGTTTCCGCCATCATGTTGTTATGACTATGTGGTGTCTTTCAGTGATTGTGACACGTGTATGTGTGTGTGACTGCTCCCACTCCTCAGGTACAGTGGTGCAATGTTGGAAGGTGTCAGCATGTGTTCAATATGGGTCTCCTTGGGTTCTTAATTGGTGTGTGACTGTGGCAGGGATCCCAATGATTCTAGTACATTTCAGCTCATGGCCATGTCCCGCATACTGTGCAGTGTGTCAGACATTCACGAGGGTTGTTGACTGGGCACGTGTGATGAATGATGGGTACCTTAGATCCCCACCCCCACCCCTGGGATTGTCATGGGTGCATGTGCAGTGTCACCAGTCCATGTGGGCTTCACTAATGCACATTGGTGCAGATCCAGGTGTGTGGTGTTTGGGGTGGCCAAATGTGAGTTGTGTTGTAGCTAGGCCCCTACCTCCATTTGGGCCTTACATTACAGGCCATGCCCTGTGGTTTCTGTTTGTGTGATGGCAGTTTGTTGGTCAGGACTCATGACCCAGTGTGCACAGGTGACTGTGCTTCACAGTATGTGCAACATCTACATTTGCCATCACAGGGGAATTACTATGCATGCTAATGTCACCACATTGTGGGGTCCCTGAGGGTAGTGCTGTGGTGGTTGTGTCTCTTGCTGTGTTGGTTGATGTTCCGCACAGCTTGTGTCACATTGATCTGTTGGGATCCCACTCATCTAACAATGTGTGATTGACCACAAAGGTGTGCCGAATTAATGAGTTTCTTTAGTTTGTCACTGTGTACACATCTGTGTGATTGCAGTTCTGCCCCCCTCATATGTTGTGTAGTAGCCTGGGGACACTGACACACACACACACACGTTGTGTTTGATATGCAGTGTGAGTCTGGCTGTGTCTGTGCATCTGCAGCACTGTATTGGTATGTGTTTTGTGGGCCATTGGGTGGATGTTGGTTGGAGATTCTTCCCTACTGTCCCTGGGACTCTTGCCTCATCAGTGTGCACATTCATCATGTTTGGTATGTCCCATAGCTGCCATGGTCTGGGACTTTGTGACCTAACAGCTGCAGCATCCACGGAATGCTTAGTTTGTGTATGTGTTTGTTCAGGTATGTATGTTTGCATTATGATGGCCACTTCTGACATTGTCCAATTGGACACTGGAGGCATTCTCAGCCCCAATGGGCGATGCCTCTCTGCACATGGCAGAGGGTGTTTTTGTTGCACAACAATCTTTGCCTCACCACATCTGTGTCTGTATGGGACACAACCACTACTTTGCCTCAAACGTGCTTATGGTTTTGGGACCAGGAATCATACATGCTGTTTGGCAGTTGCAACTTTTTTCATGACAACACTCACCTTTAGCTCACTGTGGTGTGAGGGGGTTTACACCCCATTACCACAATGTGCAAAATGTGCTGTACTTTTGAACCCCACATTCACATTTTGCTCACTGTGGTGTGTGGGGGTTTAGACCCCAGTACCACAATGTGCAAAATGTGCTGTAATTTTAATCCCCACATTCACATTTTGCTCACTGTGGTGTGTGGGGGTTTAGACCCCATTACCACAATGTGCAAAATGTGCTGTACTTTTAAACCCCACATCCACATTTTGCTCAGTGTGGTGAGTGGGGGTTTAGACCCCATTTCCACAATGATCATGGACTGCTGTAGTTTTGAACCCCACACTTACATTTTGGTCACTGTACTGATGGGGGGTTTAGAACCCATTACCACATTGAGCATAGACTGCTGTGGTTTCCCACCCCACACTGGTCTTTTGGTCACTGTGGTGAGTGGGGGTCCAGACCCCATTACCACAGTGATCATGTAATGCTTGAATAGTGAAACACACACTCAGCTTTTGGTCACACATGTGATGGGAGGTACATTGTCTGTTCACTGTCAGATTCACTGTTGTAGGCATTTGACACGGGAAACCCACTATTGCCATGATGGTAGGGGTGGTGTGTTTTGCCTACACACTCACCCTATGTGTGTGGATGCTGGTAGTGTTATGCATCCCCCATCCTGTGTGTGGGTACTGCTAGTACAGGTTGGCATCCAGCCCCTATGGGTTGGGCACTGGTGGTAGTGGTAGGCATCCAGCCCACTATGGGTAGGGGGTACAGGTAGTGCTAGGCATCCAGCCCCCTATGAGTGGGGGTACTGGTAGTGATGTGCATCCAGCACCCTATGAGTGGGGATGGTAGTAGTGATAGTCCTCCAGCATCCTGGGATTAGGGGGTACTGGTAGTGGTAGGCATCCAGCCCCCTATGAGTAGGGGGTACTGGTAGTGCTAGGCATCCAGCCCCTATGGGCTGGGCACTGGTGGTAGTGGTAGGCATCCAGCCCCCTATGGGTAGGGGGTACTGGTAGTGATGTGCATCCAGCCCCCTATGAGTGGGGATGGTAGTAGGGATAGTCATCCAGCATCCTGGGAGTAGGGGGTACTGGTAGTGGTAGGCATCCAGCCCACTATGGGTAGGGGGTACTGGTAGTGCTAGGCATCCAGCCCTGATGGGCTGGGCACTGGTGGTAGTGGTAGGCATCCAGCCCCCTATGGGTAGGAGGTACTGGTAGTGATGTGCATCCAGCCCCCTATGAGTGGGGATGGTAGTAGTGATAGTCATCCAGCATCCTGGGAGTAGGGGGTACTGGTAGTGGTAGGCATCCAGCCCACTATGGGTAGGAGGTACTGGTAGTGCTAGGCATCCAGCCCCTATGGGCTGGGCACTGGTGGTAGTGCTAGGCATCCAGCCCCCTATGAGTGGGGGTACTGGTAGTGATGTGCATCCAGCCCCCTATGAGTGGGGATGGTAGTAGTGATAGTCATCCAGCATCCTGGGAGTAGGGGGTACTGGTAGTGGTAGGCATCCAGCCCCCTATGGGTAGGGGGTACTGGTAGTGATGTGCATCCAGCCCCCTATGAGTGGGGATGGTAGTAGTGATAGTCATCCAGCCCCCTATGAGTAGGGGGTACTGGTAGTGCTAGGCATCCAGCCCTTATGGGCTGGGCACTGGTGGTAGTGCTAGGCATCCAGCCCCCTATGGGTAGGGGGTACTGGTAGTGATGGGCTTCATGCCCCTATGGTTGAGCTGTTGCTAGTGTACGGCATATCAACATCCCTATGTGTGTGTGAAATATGCCGGGTACGTGTCGTTTGTTTCTGTGGTGGGTGTCTGACTTACCGTCTCCGACGTAGGCGTCTGTTCCTGATCCGGTCATAGATGTACAGTACTGGGATGACCTGCGCGATGGGATTCATGCTGTCTTCGTCTCGTACACGCTGATTGTTGCTCCGTCTCGTACCCGTTGCTAGTTGGTCCGTCTCGTAGCAGTGGATCGTGTTGTGGCGCGAATCGTGCCTGTAATACTGCTCTCCCGGATGCTGTGACGTGCTGGAAGTGGCGACCCATTCGGCGCGTAGGAAGTGCGCATCGTACTTGTCCGGCCGGAAATTGCTGTGTATTTGCTTCTGTGCGACTCGATTCGGCGTTTACGGATCCGGCTCGTACGGGAACTGTAGCTGGGATCGGAGCGTACGGCTCGTTCGGATTTTGAGCACAATTGCGCATCAAACTTCCTTGCCCGGATGGACCGCCTGCCGGAACGTGTCGTTCGGAAGGTAAGCCTACGAGCGGCTCTTTGAGGGCATACCGAGCGAGATCGGAATCGACCCCATAGTGTAGGAAAATTGTGCCTCGACTGGCTACAAAAAATCTACACTTGAGGATGTGAAACAACACTTATCTTTACTTAAAGAAGACGCAGACCGTAGGGAATTCTTGCTAGGACCAAGAAAACCGCGTCAAAAACGTTTCATATATGCCGGCATTTATGCTGCTTATAATGAAATATGGAAAGTTTCACAGGCAGAGGCCGCAGAAAGAATACGTGAACTTGATCGTATTAACTTAGAGAAATCTCTCACTGTGGTCGACAATGGGTTAACAACTTTGTCATCCAGAATTTAATCATTGGACAACATTGTATCCTCTGCTATTGACATACTAGAACAAGATTTAGCCATGTTACAACAAGGCCAATCTCAGTTACGTTCTATTATGTTATTAGGCAGCACGCTGCAATCTTTGCGTGCGGGCTATGTGCCTTGGCGTTTTATCAACACGTCGTCTCTGTTTGCAGAATACAATCTAACTGATAAACAGATCGAACTGGCACAAAGGGGAGCAAAGTATACAGTGCTGAGCATTGAAAAACTGGAACAATTACCATTTACGGTAGCAGAAAAACCAGCTACAGAATGGCTTATCCATGGCAAAATAACTCTGCCTGTCACTACTTTTCAGTTTCAGTATTGCCTCAAACAAATGCAAGCAGGCAAATATGAAAGGTTGGGTAAGGAGTACATTTAGACATCCTGGGATTTACCTTACGAATACAGATGTTGGAGTGGGGATCGTGAAGTGTTTCTAAGCGGTACACACTGTGAAAATCCACTGAGCGGTTCACTCATATGTCAGGACATTTCTTTACACGGGGCTTGTAATGGTTCTGTGGCAAACTTGTCCTGCCACCAGCAGGGTACACCAGCTACTATGATTAATCCAACGTTTGGCCAACTTTCTAATGGGAGTTACCTCATGTTGAATGATCAGAGTTGCTGTGGCATGTTGCCAGGCATCACATATCTGGTAACGGTCGGCTCCAGGGTTACTTGTTGTATGCAAGTATTGTTCCCCCAAACAGAGCAGTCAGGGAGTCGCCTCTATGGCCTTCAATGAATGTTTCTTTTATACGTTTTGATACTTTAAGCAGAATGAAAGCCATGCTTTTGCAACAGACCGTGCCTTTAACCTCGGTTAAAGAAATCTATGATTTACAAATTGCAAGGACTTCGGCTGAGATACAGGCTTTAATTCGTACAAACTGCCCTATACATTTCGTAGAAATGATGGGACGTATCTTAAACATGTCTGATACGAGCGGAATTGTACATGTATTTAAGACCATCTGTTCAGGACTGTTAACACCTTTTCAGGCAGTCCTCGGAATCATTCCAAACTTCGCACATTCGGTGTTTGGTGGTGTGCCATTAATTCTAGTACTTGTTGCAGGAATCCTATTTCTATTCCTACTATTACGCTATGGCAAGCCTATCTACCGACATCACTCCGAGCGATGTGGAGAAAGCTCTCCTAGAACGGAAGTGCCGTGAGCGCATAGTGCAACTTTTGGGCATACCTCGTCTACGGGAACTTAATACAACATGGTTTCTGTCATTTAGACCAATCTGGCAAGATTGCATCTTACCTGTTCTACGCTGCCTGCTTTGCGGTGAAGAATGCGTGCTAAACACCTGTCTAACACTTCCATCAGTCATGCCAATGGATATCGATACTCTGCTGGACCCGATAACGGCCCATGCTCTGTGTTGTCCTCAAAGGCTACCAATCCTGATGATGGCATTCATTGAGATCTCACAGACGCTTCCTGCTGCTGCCGAGGTACGAGATGGATCAACAGGCACACAGGTAACAACTGACGTGAACATTGCTGCGGCATCCTATGCTGAAGGCGATGCTTCACATCTCTGTGCAGTTAACCTTCTGAACGAGGTGTTCCAAATGTCACCAACATCGGTAGACGATATTTTGTCTATAGAAATAGATGATTTCATGTTTACACCAGACCCATACACTGACTTTGATTCGGCTCACAGTGTACTAGGGAAGCAATGAATTTGGCCTCCATACTTTCAAAACAGAACAAAACTTGGAACTCTTCCTAAAATTGAATTTTTTCTTTTTCTCTATTTTTTGAAAATACATGGCAACTCAATCTGCTTACAGTAGAACTATTCATATAAAACAGACTTCTTTGAATACTTCCAGGGACACATTGTCACCTTATTTACCACAATTTCATGATATGCAATGGCTTTGATTTTTGAAAACTTGTCAACCATTTCGTCATATGTATATATTTCTGTTTATTCATTCATGTTGCATTTATTTCCAATATATGCTTAGAATGAAAAAATGCTTTAAAATGTACAGTACCTATTGCATTCGACAGTTTATTTTAAACTTCTTTTAATATGCTTTTAGAAATGTTTTTAGCAACATGTGGTACTCAGTTTAATGTTTAGCATTTAATGTTTAGCATTTAGTACTATCGTTCATTCGAAAGTGGAGTGGGTGTTGTATTCCGCTTTAGGTGTCCGTATATAGGTTTTCCTGAAACATGTTCTTATATAGGCACAATTCGCATTGTCCTTATATAGGCATAAGATCCCAGTCCTTAATTAGGCATTAGCCATGCTATCCAAATACAGGCATGGTCACTTACATCCGTCCACCCTAACGTCACAACGAGTTCTTAGAAACCAGACCCTTAAGCTCTTGGGAGTTCCCCTAGCACAGGATTATTGATTTCTCCAAGAACTCATTTATTATGCATGAACCGCTACACCTTAAAGGTTCATTCCTGACGTCTTCCTCTGCCCGACTTTACGTCAATGCTAACATTCCAAGGCACCTACCGGGTATAAATATACCTTCCCTTGCCCAAGCAAGTAGGAGGAGACCTCGACTTTAGAGGAGCCCGTATCCCGGCCTGACGCACTGACAAGAGACGCTGTCATCCCTGCTCGCAGAGAATCCAGCTCCCAGTGTTCTGACTCCCTTCGCAGGGTGTTAGAGTTCGAAATCCGGAAGGAGATTCCCACCTCTCTCATTCTCAAGGTATGGAGCTGACTAGAACCTAGAGGGACTCTTGGCATACTAGACTTGGCATACTAGACTATAGCATACCATACTATAGAATACTTCACCTACTTCTTACCTTGCCCTACACCTAGGTTATGTTAGGTACGCTGGGGTAGAACTAGTTAGAGAAGCATCTTATGAGTACTCGGATTTTTAGCTTATGTTATTTATGTATATGAATATATGTGTCATAGCTAAAAGATAATGCTAGCGCAGTATTATTTCTTTCTACTGCTTACGCTGTACATTATATATCTTGCATACTGTCTTGTGATCATAACAGCTCATATCTCTTACACGAGAAACAAGACTGTTCAATAAATCCTTTTATTGAAACGCCCGTCTATTCTTTCTGTGTAACTCTGAAGAAACTAAGCATGCACGATTAGCTGAGTGAAACTGTTATCTATTGTTTCCACGATTCTGAGAGTGTTCTGATTCTAAAGGGAAACAAAGTTGTCATGTTTATGCGGATGGCCAGAAACTACTCCCTTCTTGTTTTCAAGGAGTTTCTAGTGGCTTCTGAGTTAGCTGGCACAAAGTAATTAAGTTTAATATACTCGATAGGGACATACTGACCTTAGTCCTATGTCAAATCTATAGGGTATATTATTCCAATGCGCAGAGCCTATTAGGGAAATAGGAACTACACTACAGGGGACCCCTTCCCCTTTGCAAATGCAGGGGAAAATATTTTTAGGGGCAGGCAGTGGTCCCAGGGACTACTACCTGCCCTTCAAAAATGAAACGAAAACGTTTCTTCTTCTTTTTTTTTAATGCATCCCGTTTTCCTTTAAAGAAAACGGGCTGCATTTAAAAAAAAAAATAACTGCTTTATTTAAAAGCAGTCCCAGACATGGAGGTCTGCTGAGCCCAACAGGCCACCATACCTGGGAGGGCCTGCCATTCTCAATGGGGTCGCAAATTGCGAGTGCCTCATTAATATTCATGAGGCATGCTATTTGCGACCCCATTGAGAATCGCAAACAGTGTCTCAGACACTGTTGTACATTGGAAATTGCGACTCGCAATTTGCGACTCGCAATCGAGCGCAAATTGCGAGTCGCAATGTCCAATGGTCGTACATCTGGCCCTATATGCGTTTCTGTGAGAGAGACCGATGGGACAGATAATTCCTAAGAGATGAATTGAACGGTTTCAGTTGGAGTGAATTCCTGTAGCCTTTCCAGTTCCAAATCAAGTCTCTCCCCACAATACAAAAGACATCAAGTACCAAGCTGTATACCCAGACACATCACTTGCAGAGAGGCCTCTGGGTGACAACTAAAAGAGGAAACCTTGCACAACTTTGATGAGTACGACCGTGGATGCTTTGCTGCAACTTCCCAGGGAATTTGGCAGTCACTTAAGTGTGGGTGGCAGCTACAAAAGATCTGAAGGTGACCAAGAAAGCCACTGATTCAAGAGTGAGCAGGTACTTCAGGGGCATGAAAGTGAAGTGAGGAGGAACTTCAGTCACCCTAGAGTTATCATATGTCGCCAGCGCCTAATGTGGATGGGAACTTCAGAGACGTATGTCATGAGCAGGAAGCTTGTGTACCTGAGAGTGACCATTAGCCCGAGGGAACTGAGGGTGAGCAGATGCCTAGGGACAACCAAGAACCTAAGGGGAATGAGATTGAACAATTGTTTCAGGGAAATGGAGGTAAACTGGTGCCTCAGATATCTAAACTGAGAATACCCATGAAGCTCCTGCTCACCACATTGTCCTCTGTGGGAACTGGGAGAAAACAGGAGCCTTGGGTCCCTAGGCTGAGAAGAGCACCTGATGATTTGGCCTGAGAAAACATCAGAATCAGAGCCTTTCAGGTGACCAAGGTTCTTAGTAACTTTATCACAGATTTCTCTCAAAATGACTTCCTTGATACTAAGAAATGTTTCATGAAAGGTCATTATCCATAAATGTGGGCCACTTTTTCTTTGGGTGTCTGGGCCTACTTTGAATCCCAATCTGACCCTGATGGTGCAGCAAGTACATTAATCACCAGAATTTCTGGTTTCATGTTATTTGTACTGTGGAGGGATGAGCAGGTTATTCCAAGCAAGAGAAAGGCAATAGACTTTTCTGTGACAGTGAAGCGACTGAGAAGCATAGGATAATGCACTGGCCTAGAGCGCCAGCTTTAAAACGCAAGGACAAATCCATAAATGCGGGGGGGGGGATCGATTCAATGGTTTAGGGATCCAAACATGATATGCCATATTAAATAAAATGGCAGATTTGTATCACTCAGAGCATGGCGAAACATGCATGCTTTTAATTATGCAAAGATTAATGTGGCCCCATAATTTTGTGGAGTGGGAAAAGTTATTCTCATGTTTTCCCATCATTGAACGCTGTTTTTTAGGTAGAGCTTGGGCAGCACATGCGCTGCTCTGCGAAGCATACTGTATTGAGTTAGGGGTTTGAAGCTCCGCCCACTCTCCGCCCATATTTTTCATTGGCTTGTGTCGTTGTCCTTTGTAAATGCTGGCTTCTGATTCCTTAATCGCCGTGTTAGTCCCTCCTTAGTACCGCCTTGTCTTCATTTGAAACCTCCCATGAGGACTGGCCCTTTTCCTTCTGCTGCTGCACGGTATGCTTTATTTTGTCTGTAAGCACTATCTTCTTTAATGGGTTTTTCCCTACTGCAGGCATGACGTGCTTTCCTTACATTCAGCGCGCCATCCGCGGTTTCACTTTCCAAGCAGCCGGGACAATGACGGTCGCTTCTTTGCAATGCCATAGGTCTCACATTTAGGAGAGTTTGAGCTATTGGCATTGTAAATGCCAAAACTCGCAAATGCAAGACCTATGGCATTGCAAATATTTTTTTTGTTGTCAAACGGTTTGTGTTAAGCTGTGACGGTGAGCGTCACAGCTTAACACAAACACTACCTGCACCCTGACGCCTCCGATTGAGCAGCCACTGTCACAGTCGTATAAACACAGGGGGAGAAATCCCTTGCTTAGCTGTGTCAGTCCTGCCGAATGCCACACTGTGTGACAATCTCTGTCAAGTCATTGCAGTGAGGGGAAGAAATCGTCAAAATGCGTTAATTTAACACACGATGCGTGCCACTTGGCAGAACTGGAGTCTAACCCAAAATCTTTAATGGTCGAAGGTAGCGAACTCGAGAAGTGCAGGAAATTGCAGCTCACAGGAGAGCTCGTCGGAGAAAGTTCCTGTGCACTGACCCAGCCAGCAAGACGTTGTCACTTTGCAAAAGCGTTTTGCCCCACTGTACTTCACTTAGCTTTAACTCCAATTGTGGAGGAGGGCCTAATTTTGAGGGTATGCACTTGAGCAGTCCAGAATATGGGTGACATGGCATATTGAGTGTGAATAGACAGATCCTAGGAGTGCTTGCCCAAGACAGAAGTGAAGGGGAATGTAGAGTAGAAGCAGAGGTCATTTTATAGAAGGTAGTGAGGAAGTATTCAGGTTAGGATATGACAACATTTGGTGCTGGTTATGAAATATGTGAGTGTGTGCGTGCGTGGGTGCGTGTGTTGGTAACTGAGATGAACTAAGAGATGAAGTACGTGTTGGAAATGTGCCTTTTCTGCAGTCATCCGAGATTTTTTGCCGTCTGTTGCTGAACCTGTTTTGTTGGCCATAGGACTCCATGCTTTTTAACCCTTCTAATTCCGTGGTAAAGTGCTTGTGCTCTCCTTTTTCAAACGTGTTAAAATTGGCAAACTCCTTGTTGGCACATTTCATTTACTTAAAAGTGCATAGTATAAAGTGCTAACTGTAACCAGGGCCAGTAATATAAATGCTACTAGTGGGCTGCAGTACACATTGTGTGACCTACTAAAGTAACTCTAGAAGAACCTGCCTTCAGGCCTCCCACCGCTGCATAGGTGTGCAGTTTTAAACTGCTTTTTCGACTTGGCAAAACAAATCTTCTGCCAGGACTAAACCTTCCTTTTTAATACTTATGAGTCACAGCAAAGGTAGGCACTAAATGCCCATAGGGCACGGTGCATGGTATATAAATAGTAGAAGATGTATATTTAAGGTTTTACATGTCCTGGCTGTATAAAAGCCTCCAAAGGCGTTTTTCACTGTGGCAATTCAGGTTGGGAGTAGCTAGAAAAACAGGTCAAGGAGTCACTTTAATAGTAATTTAAAATCCAACCTAATGGTCAAGTTGGATTTTATATTACTATTTTTGAAATTACACTCTTAGAAAATTGTCATTTTCCTGCCTAAAACCAATAGGCTTTCATACCAGTGTCCAGCTGCCACCTGACCCCTGATGGCTCCCCTGTGCTGAGCTGTGTATCGCTCCCAAACAGTGGACAAAGGGCTTTGGGTGCGGAATGGGATTAGGGGACTTCTCCTGGAGGATGGCCTGGAGAGCTGCGCCCTGCCCCTTCCTGGGTTTCAAATGATGCCTACCATGTTTCTGGCTCATGAAGCTCACACCTAGGCCTGCCTTTTCTTTGTCTCTCTAGTCAGGCTGGCACCAAACCCATTAGGAGTAGAGGAACTGATCAGAACTGGTTTAGAAGGTGGACAAAGGCTTGCCTTCCACTCACAGGCTGGCACTGGGGAAAAACAGGGCCCCACAAACTTCTCTCTTAAACACTCCTGGACCTGTGGAGGACCAGACGAGGACTGAACTTGCTGTATGAGACATGAGAAGACCCTAGAAACCTGCACCTGCTCTCCCTCTTGTTCCTAGGACAAAGATGTGGAATCCCTGGGTCATAAGACTGACCTCCTGTTAAAGCTACAGGGCACAACAAGCTACAAGAGGCCTTTTCCCTCAACTGCCCAGCTGATCAGTGGCAACTGGCCTGTAGTCTGGACTCTTCTGCTGGCTTCTGCCTCCCACCCTGTGAGTCTCTAACTGCCTTCCTTGAGGTCATGGGGGTGCTCGTGTGGTTGATTGGGACTTAAAGAATTAAAGTCAGAAGGTAAATTCTTTGACGAGGACAAGTCTGGTTAGTATATCTGAACCACACTCCATCGCAGTCAACATTAAATTGCATCTAGGGCCTGCTCTACTGCGACCATTGACTATCAATGGCATTTTGTGCTTTTTGGCACTATTTCTGCCTAAAACTTTAAAAATTCATATCTCTGATTCTTCTTATTTGATTTTTCGAGTTCCCTTTATTGGATTTTTGTCATCTTGGTGTAATTTTGTTTATTACATTTTACTCTATATTTCTAATACATTTTGGAGCTCGGATTCCTCCAGTGAGGCAAGGCTGCAAGCTGTGGCCGAGAAGGGTTACATGAGACTGGATGCCTTCTCCACAAGCCTCCAAGAATCGGATTTGTTGCTGAGAAAAAGCTCAAAGCGGTAGCAAACTGAATCTTTAGCACAGAGGCAATGCACCGTCTACAAATTGGTTTGGCAGGTTGGTCCCGGTCCTCCAGAGGTCTTTAGAGTTCCGGGTTTCAGGATATGTTAGAAGAAAAAGACTTTGACATATTAAAGGGTCCCAGGACCTATGGGGACAGCATTTGAGGGCCAAGACAAACTCCGGCACAAGCCACCAGCAGGGTACAGGAAAGGTCCAATTGGAATGGGTCAGATGGGCAATTATAGCTTGTTGTGTCCATTTAGCTTGAACAGGAGGTCAGCTTTATGACCCTTGGAGTCCACTTCTTTGTCCTGGGTTCAAAAGGGAGAGCAAGTCTAGTCCTCCGGGCTCTTCTCAGGTCTCAGATAGCAGTCTCTCTCCTCTTCTAATCTTCCATTGGTCCAGTAGTTTTCTGAGGAGGGTACAGTGGATGTCACATTTATGGTTGGCACCAGGTTGTGGGTGTGGGTTACTCTTGGACCCACCATAACTAATTGGGTGAACATTCCCAGAAGTAACCCTAACCACTACTTTTGCAGCACTTCCTGCCTGCCCTACTGCAAATAATCCCACAGTGTCCCTCTCTGCCTAAATCCAACAGGGTACAACCTTTCTTCCCCAGTGCAGAGTCTGTGTGCCCACCCCTGAGGTGTGGCCAGGTAAAAGAGCAACCCCTCCTTGTGTGGTCACTCTAAATCAGTTTTGGCGGCTGCTCCTCTCCTACTAGGTCTTGTGCCTGTCTCGCCGGGGTAACAAAGAGGGGCACTGCCCAGATGTCAGCCATACATTTGCCTGTGACAGGGTAGGCCTCTTTGAAGTTAATCAAGTTACTGGGCACAGCCTAAATGGTCATCCTGCCAGAGGAACAGAAACACCTTCCCACACCTAAGGCCTGTGTACTGTTCTGGAGGCAGTTTTCACACCTCATCAAGAAGGGATCACTGACATAATATCGACTACAAAAATATCCCCATACACAAATATCGACACACAAATATCGACATTCACAATATCGACATTCTATCTTTAAAATGTAAAATCCCAAAATATCGTAAAAAATATAGAGGTAAGAAATATCGATGTACAAAATATCAATTTTTTAATATATAAAAAATAATGTTTAATAAATTAAATAATAAAATTAACTTTAAAAAATATTTAGATGTAATGTACATTTAAATAAATATAATAAATAAATGTAATTTAAAAAATTTAAATGTACATATATAAAATGTAATATATAAATGTATATTTACTTTATACCAATTAATAAACTAATACCTTTAATTTATTTTAAAATGTTATAAATATATAAAAATTAACAAATAAATATATATGAATATACATATACCTACATCACAAAATCTAATAAAAAAAACATTATATTATAAATTAAAATATTAATATATTAAAAAAATTATAAACTTACATTTTGCACTCCATTGAGTGCAACAGTAAGAAAAGTGTTGGATAGCGGAGGTGTAAAAATTCCTATTCCCACTCCAATGAGTGCAACAATAGGGAAATTGTTGGATAGCGGTGGGGTAAAAATTACTATTCCCACTCCAGTGAGTGCAACAGTAGGAAAAGTGTTGGATAGCGGGAAAGTAAAAATTACTATGCCCACTCCACTGAGTGCAACAGTAGGGAAAGTGTTGGATCGCATAGGGGTAAAAATTACAATTCCCACTCCAGTGAGTGCAACAGTAGGGAAAGTGTTGGATAGCTGAGGTGAAAAAATTACTATTCCCATTCCAATGAATGCAACAGTGGGGAAAGTGTTGGATAGCGCATTGGTAAAAATTACTATTCCCACTCCAGTGAGTGCAACAGTAGGAAAGTGTTGGATAGCGGAGGGGTAAACATTACTATTCCCACTCCAGTGAGTGCAACAGTAGGGAAAGTGTTGGATAGCAGAAGGTTAAAATTAATATTCTCAATAAAGTCAATAAAAAAATAAAAACAAACAAAAGATCAACTACAATACAAAAATTGTTAAAAACAAAAAAATATATAAAAATATTAAAAATAACAAAAAATAGAAACATGTTATAATGTTAAAAAAATCTAAAAATTACCAACAAACATTATTTTATAAAAATTTAAAAAACTTTTTACAAACAAATAACTATGGGGCCTATTATGATCACGGCCGGCCCGGCGGTGGCGATCCGCCCGCCAAATGACCCATTTTCACCCCCACCATATTAGTATGGCGAGGGGCACCCCGGCGGACGGTAAGACCGTCCGCCGCTTTTCCGCCTGTCGGATTGCCGGCCGGGCGGAAAAGGCACAGGTTATGGTGGCGGTGCCTTGCAGGCACCGCCATTCATATTAGGATGCATGCCTTTCCATGGCGGAGACTCAGCCATGGAAAGGCATGCGGGAAATCACTGTGGGGGCCCATTGCGGGCCCCCGGGGGCTGGTGGGTGTGGGTGGCTGCACTGGGGGGTACCCATGGTACCCCCCATCATTGCCATGCACAAGGTGGCAGGCACCGCGCGGTGCCTGTCACGTTGTGCATGGCAATGCACAACATGGGCTTTAACATTGCGGCGGGTAGTGCTTACAGCACCGCCCGCCGCAATGTTAAAGTCGAGGATGTGCCCGCCAGTGTGGCGGGCGCATCCTAATTGGCCTGGCGGGACCGCCGCAACTTCGGCGGTCGGTCCCGTGCTCCGTTGCGGTGGCAGGCGGACTTTAGGCCCCTATATATATTATAAATTAATTATAATCAAAAACATTAAGGGGCCGATTCCGATCTCGGCCGGTAGGGCTCCGAATCGGATTCGGCTTAACCGGATCCGATTCGGAGCCCTATTTCCCGACCGATTCGTACGCGCGTCCGGACGAGCGAGTACGATGCTAAATCGCCGACCGACTCGTTCGGGCGTCCCAACCGGTCCGACTGACTCGTTCCCGGGTTGAACCGCACCGACCGACTCGCTCGGACACGACTCGCACCGCGCAATGGAGACGTTCCCCGGCCGGGTAAGTACGATGCGCGCCGCGAGCAGTCTGACCGACACGCGCCATCCGGCTCGAAAGAGCAGTCGGAGCCGTACTTCGGGGGTCCGTGTCGGACCCCCCAGTACGCGTAGCCGCGCGAGTCGCACACAGGGGGGACCCATGGGTCCCCCCTACCTGTGCGTGTACGGCGCGAGTCGCTTTGCCGTGTACCCGCTGTAGGGAGCGCCCTTGTTCGCCTCGCACCCATTGAGGCAATGGGAGCCCGCGTACGCCTTGTACGACTGGCTCCCATTGACTTCAATGGGAGTCCGACCGACTCGAGTACGATAGCATACGGACGCATCGTACTCATTCAGTTGGGCTGCACGTGTCCGATTCGGTCGGAAATCTCTCCGGGTCGGGCTCGGTCGGAGAGATTTCCGGCCCGAATCGGAATCGGCCCCTAATTGTTACATAAAATAAATATTCTTTATTTCCTACCCTGTAACACCACACATTTGACAACGCACATCTATAAATTTCTAAAAAAAATTGTATCTCCATAATTAACATAATTAATGATCAAATAAACAAATATTATTAATTAAAAATCAACTTAAAACATCTAAAAATTAATTTACTAACAAATATTACCCCTATAAAACCAAAATCCACACACAAAATAAAAGTAAACAATAAACAAAAAAATGTATCAATTAAAGAATGAATAATAATGAGCAAATATTTATTAATTAATAAAACATAAAATACTTTTCACCCTCTACCTCAATAAACACCACAACACACACATAAAAGTAATTACACAATTTCCATAACTAATTTTTATTTTTTTTATTTTTTCAATTAACAACTTATTAATTATTTGAAAATAATTTACTTCACACCCTTTACCACTATTAACCCCACAACTCACATCTCAAGTTAATTACAGAATTGCCATAATTAATTTGTAATAAATTAGGGGGTCATTACGATGGCGGGCGGAAGCACAACCGCCGTGCTGGCGGATGCAAAAACCACCAGTTACCGCCGGCACGCAGCAGTCCACACGCCCGCCCAATTACGATGCGAAAAGTAGGCCAAACACCGCCGGCAAGCCAGCAACACCGTCCGCCATCAAAGTGCGCCCGTACACGTAGCGGCGCAGCCTAACTGACACACACCGTCCGACGAAAACACGTCCCGCCCGGCGCATAAATTACGATGCCGCAAACAAACGGCTCCCACGGCCAAGAGATACCGTACGACAAACCGAAGCGGTAACACGGACGCCGAGCACGGAAAACGAAGAAGCGGCTCCCCGAGCATGAATCCAGCACTGCAGGCCCTCCCCATGCTCTTGCTGATGCACCACCAAGGACGCAACGTACCGCGGAGACGCAGGTAGGCACACACACAACAAGTGCACGCAAACAGCGCACACAGTGCAAGGGCGGAAAAGCGGACAACCCCCCCAGCGCGTGTACACTACACATCCACCATTGCATCCACATATGACACACAGGCCAAATCGTAACATCGCGTAACACATGTGTACACACCACCTGGGACTAGGAACCAACAACCCCGTCACGGCCCCAAAGCGGCGATGACGCCGCCACACATGCGCACAACGCAGAGGCCAACCGCAGCGCCATGCATGCGTCGCACACAGACACAGGGACACAACCAAGCAGCACACACATCAGCCCCACCCCGAACGCACATGACACGTGACAGGCCTGCCACAGACATGTCCCCAACGCCCAATTCACGGACAACACCCAATGCCACACAACCGACGCACACATGTCAGTGAAGTCACGCAACAGCAGGACACACCCCAGTGTAACAAACATGGCGAAGCACACAGCGGCGGCAACACCAACTAGGAGAAGCAGGGCTCCTTCGGGAAGAGGAACGCCAGTACCACACTGAAACACCCATACCACCCTGCACATATGAACAAGACATATAAAACGGAACACCAAAGAGCCCGGGGACCGACAACAGGTGGCCCAAGAATAACATTCACACACAAGGCCCAACGCAGAGCGGAAAGGCAGCCTGCCGCCCACACAAGGGAGAGCAGACAGCACCGAATGACCTTCCATTCCAACTCCGAAACCACAGCCCTACGAAAGAAGCCGGTGAATACAGCCATTGTCCAAGAAAAGACCAACACAGGCATGCCGAGGAGACCGACCACAGGGCAGATAGCGCATATCACAGAAGCACACAACGGACGGGGAAGAAAGAAGAAAACACTCCCCATGTCGGCCACATGCAAGTTAATTGGAAGGAGTCACACATCACTGACCTTGAACTGTCTGAGAAGCATGTGGGATGAGGGCCCGTGTCCTCCAAACAAGCCAACAGAACACAAGTCCTGTCCCCCTACGACTACACAGAGCTCACAGCAACCTCGGAGCGTGCACATTGCAGACTGCACACACAGCCGGAGCACGCCACCACAACGCACCGCTGCGAAATGGCAACCGCAACACACCTACCCAACTACGCCGGACAGCTCAAGCTGTACAAAACCAACCTGATACATATATTGGGATGCGATCTCCTGTCCCTGCTGAACGTAAGTTACCGACTGACTTACCGCATCACATTGTTCAGCTGCGTCATGCCCGTCTTCTACTGTCGGAGGTGTCCCTACCAGCATCCCGTGGAGATATGCCTCTCCAACCCAGCATGTCTAAAGGAGGACCTGCTACCACTACTCCTCCCTCTGGACGCACACGACAGGGCCTGCTCTGCCTATGGGGGCATGGCGTATGTGGCCAACATCGCACCCGCACTGAAATGGGACCACTGTGCCTCCACACGACGGATCATCGAGAACAGCTACATCGAATGTCACCCAGCATGCCCCATCATGGTCCTCCAAGGGACAACTTACGAACAACACCTTGACAGCCACCATCCGCTACATTGGCTGGCAAACATGTACACCACCAATGACATGGAAGCCCTGCTGGACGGCATCGCATACCTGACAACCTGTAAATTCGTCGGACCACAACGCAGGTTCCCCGATTGACCTATGATGTCCAACCCCGCACCCATGCTTAGCTTCCGCACGGACTGGCCAGTCACCACCACAACAGCCATACCAAACGACCGGCAACTGTTACCACACCATCAACGACATCGCCATGACATCGGATATGACCGGGACATGCACACTGTTCCCCATCACATCCAGGAACACCGCATGCATCGTGGGAGGCAGTGGCATGGGGTCTGTGCATCGCACCCACATGGACGGAACTGCACGAACAACCAGGACACGACATGGATCCAGCGCCCATGGACACACACACCGCTCAGTGGACATGAATAGGTCGCCTGGAGTCTGTGGGTGCTGCACCCCTCCCACCCCCGCCCCGGGAATCCCATACCAGGACCTTTGCATGGACGACAAGTGCATACAACAACAACACGACCCCAGTGACTGTGACATGTCCAGTAACCACCACATTGCAACAACAAGTGGCACGCCGCTGCATGCACGCAAGCACATGCCTTGATGTCATCTCACATGCACGCGTGCATGAGGAACAACCGCAGCAAACCTGTCACATGGAACTGAGATGGACTGTGCCCATGATGCCAAGCGGTCTGGTAGGCTACATGTATACCGTCTGTGTCAAAGTCCGCAGCTCCGCAGCTATACGTAAATGTACATTAGCACAGCCTTGGCCAAGCAGATGTAACTCTGAAGCCCACATCCCACATGCAACAGCCAATCACATGTAACCCCACACCCTATCCCATTTGCAATCATGCTCAGTATATCCTCAACATGTATTCCGCTGCCAGTAGTGTCCACTATACTGCATCACAGAGGACAGAAGACTCAATATAATGTTTGAAACCAAAACTGTCTCCGCTGACTCATTTCACAAGTACGAATGAGAGAGGATGAGAGTATGTGAAGTACACGGCAGTCGTGACATGACCATGTAGTCCACTGGTATTGGATGTCAACGCAAATGAGTAGCACAACTGTGGAAGACACACATGTGTCGTGTGAAGTCGTATGGACGCAGTGCTCAGGTGGGTGGGTGTGACGGGTAGATGCGCACATGCCAAGTTGGAGCACGCCGTGTCGGGAGGGGTCATGAACAGTACACCACCGCTTCCCTGGGCATTGTGAGAGGACACCTGTCGGGGGGGAGTGAACACGTGTGTGCACAGCAGCCGGGCACACGTACAAAGCGGTACAATGCGCACCTCAGCCCACCCTCTGTGGACAAGCTGGATCCTGTTGTGCGCCCGCCATGCCCCTTGACAAGGCACACACAGCCCCAGTCGACCAGGTGTAACCCCAACATAGTCAATCCGCACAGGCGATACAGGGCACAGGATGGCAGTGGAGCATGGTGTGTGAGAGGTCTCCTCGCGCTCCTCCTGGTCATATCACGCAGGCAATAGAACCTCAACGTCTAGCATGGCACAAGTCAAATGGAAGTGTAGGGGGACGCACCACAGCACGAGCAGCACTGACGTCACGGGAGGTGGCTCGCACCATCCCATCCATTGCCCATTATACCAACCACGCCACATGCCATTGCGACTAAGTGCAAGCGCGTGCGCCACCACCCCCGAGCCCTCCCCAGAGAGGCCAAAGAGTGAATGTGTGGGCCATCAGTCACAGACGGACGCGGCATGGCCGCAAGGGCAGCCACAGCCACTGGGTGTCGCAGGTGGCGGATCCGGAAGGCGAAGACTGTGATGCATAGTCCATGCAGGCCGGGTCTCCATTTGGGGCACCACGCAGGTGGACGGCGTCCCGCAACACATCATACCCTGAGACAGCCCACTCGTGCAACTGGACCCACACATACACTCCTTGCCCTCTCTGGTGCGAGCTTGGGGCTGCCTGTGCAAGCGCTAGCCTCGCAGGTGCACATGCATATTGGGGGAGCGAGGGGAGGACATGAGGGCTGGGGCGAAGATGACTGTATCACTGTCAGTGAGTACAAGGGATGACCCAGATGTGGAAAGGAAGAGACGTGTCCCGTGTGTACTGCAACTAGTCGCCAATCCAACTACCCCCATGTCCGGAATGTAAGCCCGCACCTAGGCCCGCCCATCCGCCACATCGAATATACCACCAGCACGACAACCTTCCCATTCGAAACACTGACTGGGGGTGGCGACCAGTGAACAATCATGTGTAGCCTACCCACGCGTACATGTGGGCCCTCCATGATCCATGTCACCTGCGGCAAAGTCATGACATGCGCAATGAGGGAAGTGAGGAGAGCTGTCCGCCCCACGCACAGAAGGTGCATCAGCTCCACAGACCCAGCAGCGAGTCCAGCAGGGGTCACATGTGCAGGGGCAGCTGTGCCTGGTGTGAAGGCACATGCATATAGACAGCACATCGACCAATGTGTAGTCTGCCCACATCTACAGTCCATCATCATGCGGACATAGGAATTGAACACAGGGCAACACATCTGAGTGGGTGCACCCACCATGACCAACAATGCGCAATCATCGACGTACCCGCCCTGTGCATGGCCCCCACCCAACGGAGGCACATCCAGTGCCACCATCCCACACACACAAGCCTTCCACGGAACATGCTGTGTCCAATGCTCAGTACAGAGTCAGCGCCCATCTGGTGGATCCTGAACAGGAGACACATGCACACACATGCCAGCTCCCACTATGTACGTCTGCCACCTGGCACGTGCAATGTAACCTCTCACCTGTGACGTGTGACTGCAAGCACACAGCCGTCTTGGCATGGGGCTGTCAATGTGGACACCTGTCAATGTTTCGGGAAGTGTGATCCGTACAGTGCTGTACATAGGGTGCAGTGCTGACACCTACTACTGTCTCATATCCCCTCGTGCCACAGGTCCCACTTGTTTTGGCCGCTCAGCCTGTGCCCACATCGTCGTCGTCGTGTGCCATACTCATCCAGCCTCGGAAGCAGTTCCATGCTCAGCAGATATTCATGTTGCCGTGGCGTTGCCGCTTGACGAATATGCAGTCAGTCCCCATCAGCACGCCCCGCAAGTCATTGGGGCCTAGATCCCCATGTGCATGCACATGGCAGTGGTTTGTATCACTAGCCATTGCTGGGAGACCTGTGTAAGTGTATTGTGGCCGTGCCGTCCCAGCTTGACAGCTGGGCTGTGGCTCATGTGCTTGCTCAGTCATGTCAGTGATGTGTATGCAAAATTGCTATGTGTTGTGTTGCTTTGACATGTGTCCACTGCCATTTTCCCTAGGCGGAGACCGAACATTGACCGCCCATACCAATTGCTGGCGGACATGGACGATACAGAGGTCATTAGGAAGTTTCGGCTGGACAGGCCAACCCTGCATCGACTGTGTGCCATGTTGGAACCCCATCTCCGTCCCCGCAGGGTGTATCCGACAGCTGTCACCCCACGGCTAAGGTGATGGCCGCCATGCATTTCTTCGCCACTGGGTCATTCCAGCACACAGTGGGCAGTGGAGGAGGGATGTCCCAGCCCATGTTCAGCAAGGTGCTGAGGGATGTACTGGCAGCCATGATGCTGTACCGAAACAGGTACATCCGCTTCCCCAGGGCTCGTGAATTGGCGGCAGTGAAGGGTGCATTCTATGCCCTTGGCAGAATCCCACACGTCGTTGGAGCCATTGACTGCACACATGTTGGCCTTGTTCCACCACAGGCCACTGAGCACCTGTACCGCAACAGGAAGCACACGCACTCCCTGAATGTGCAAGTGGTGTGCCTTGCGGACATGGTGATCACCCACGTGTGTGCAAAGTTCCCAGGCTCGGCCCATGACGCACACATAATGCGCAACAGCATCTTGCCACGACTGATGTCCAATCTGCAACAGGATCGTGGCTGTATTGTCGGTGAGTATGTGGAGTGGTGTAGCGTGCTGGTTGTGCGATGCTGTCCCCTGTCCAGTTGGAATAGCAACGGTTCTCTGTGTCCCTCACACCCAGGTGACTCTGCGTACCCGAATGGGGCATGGCTGCTCAGTCCATTGAGGAATCCTCGCACCCCAGCAGACGATCGCTACAATGAGGCACATGGGAGGACCAGACGTGTGGTCGAGCGTACCTTTGGCCTCCTCAAGTCCAGGTTCAGGTGCCTGGACCTCACCGAGGGTGCGCTGGCGTACTCCCACAGAAGGTGTGCCAGATAGTGGTGGCGTGCTGCATGATGCACAATCTGGCCATTCGGAAGCAGATCCCCTCATCGTGGATGACGGAGATCAACCAGGGCCCCAGCCCGCAGACCAGGACAGCTCGAGTGAGGAGGACAGCGGAGAGGAGGAAGCTGGTAATGTGCGGCAGCAGCTCATCGCCCACTACTTCACTTGACGGTGAGTGTCCATGTACGACGGCTGATGTGGCTGTGTCTGTGCAGGTGTGTGTGTGCTGTGTCAGGGTGGCCGTTTGTTCACTGCGTGCTGTGTGTCAACGCTCCATGGCCAGGGTAGTATGCCACTGTTGGTGGCTGTGGCATTGTGCCCTATTGCTCTGTGCGATGTGTGTACATTGCTTGTAGTTGTTGACATGTACTGTGTGATGGGTGTGTGACACACTCATTGAATGTGCTCCTGTTCTGTCTCCCACCCCTAGGTCCCTACAGGCCCTCCGGTTCCATTGCCATGCCACGCATCAGGTGCCTTTCCGCCCAAGGTGGCCGTTGTATTCCGTACAAATAAAACACAGGGCACAAACAGCAGTTTGTGTAAGAGGTGCATTTATTTCAAACTGTGACATGTGATTGTGTGTAAGGTGATGACATAAGTGGTGCGTGCAGTGACAATGAGCTGTCGGTCATGGCTGCGTGATGCTCAGGGTGTACCCACTGGTTCTATGTCCATAGTCCAACACACACATGCCATCCAGATGGCTGTGTGGAGTGGGATCGTAGTCCAAGTCAATGCAGTGGGTGGTCAAGGAAGGCTGGCTGGCTGCCTCACTTGCGTCTGGAGCGTGCGAAGTCCTCCCGGGAGATCTGTTTCCACTTCGGACGGCCCCTTCCACGTTTGCGAGGGGGTGCCTGCTTGCGACATGCTGGTGGTTGAGGTGTGCTCACTGGCTGTGGACGCAGGGGAACTGGACACTGCTGCTCGACCCTGCGCCCCGGCAGGTGGTGGCGGAGGGGAGCTGCTGTCCCTGGCTGTGACCTCACCGCCACCACCAGCTGGCCCATGAGGTCCACGAGTTGGCCCATACGGGCGTCCATGGACCTCAGCACCACCAGCACCTCCCGCGTGTCTGAAGCAGACCTGACCCATTGTTCTTGGGCCTCTTCATAGGCCCCAAGGACTCTGGCCATTTGAGGCAGGGCATGGCTCCCAGGGAGACTTGCGTTTCCCTGACCCTGCTCCTCCTACCAGTCCTGCTGCCACCGGCCTGCCCACTAGCCACATTGTTCACCACGGTCCTCGCTGTGGCTCCCAGGGTGGATCCAGTCGGCCGGGCCACCACCTGCGCTGGGGCTGGTGCCAGCGAAGACGTGGTGGTGGTGGCGGCGGTGGTGGTCGGTGCGGCGATGGTGGCGGTTGCGGCAATGGTAGTGGCCGCAATGACCGTGGGTGTGGCCGCAATGACCGTGGGTGTGGCCGCAATGACCGTGGGTGTGGCCGCAACGACAGTGGCAGCAGGGGGCTGGGAATGTTCAGCAGCCCTGGATGATGGGTTGGTGGGTAGGAGGGGTCCTGGGAGCGGCTGGGCCCTGCCACACCAGATGGGCCTGCTTGGTGGTCCGTGTCAGAAGAGGAGGACAGATCCTCCACATCCGTGTGTCCTCGTTGGGGGCTTGTAGGCTGGCTGTGCTGGCTGCTGTCTCCATCCCCAGCATCCAGCAGTTCGTCACCTGTGGAGAGAATGAGATTTGTTATTGTGTTGCACCTGGCGAAGTATGTATTTGTCGTCTGACATTAACAGTTCGTGCAATCTCGTACATGGGTTTCCCGGAGGCGTGTGTGTGGCTGTAGCATTTATAGTTGTGTGTGCTTGACAATGGGACTGTGTGCTGTGCACATGTGGCATGGGACGGATTGGCCATGCCGATGGGTGTGTTGCTGTGCCCCTACTTATTGTGACTCTGGTGTATGCGGGCTCCTGGCCCATCCTGGGTCTGGTTTGTACTTTGCTTTTGGTGTTCAGATGGGACGCTTAGGAACGCATATGGCAACATAGGGGCCATGCCCCAGATTCGCATTTGGGATGGAATATGCTTTTGGGGTACATGCTGTGAGCCATGGGTGCCGAACGTGACATGTGTTGTGGCAGCATGACAGTACATGGTTTGAGGTGTGTGCATGCTTGACATGGCCTGCATATTTGCTGTCTGTTGTGATTACTGGACATGGCATTGGACGCATCGTTATGAGTGAGTGATGGTTGTGTGCCAGCCAACGTATTGCAGTTGTCCCATCTCCTTGGTGTGCGTGCTGCCCTGTGCCATGTGCATCACTGCAGTGCTCGGGGGGTGTGGCCCATGTTGTGTGTTGTTGCTCACAGTGTGTCGTGCGCTTCATTGACTTCTGGCACATGGTTGGTCATGGGCATGTATCTTAGCGTGACTGCTGTATGTGTGGCAGCTGTGCGGATGACATGCCTTTCATGAGACTGGGGCTGACGGATGGGATGGATGGTATGTTGTATGTGCATGGTGTGTCTGTGTGTTTGATGGGTTCAGTGGTGTTCATGTGCATTTATGTTGTTCCGCTCTGTTGCGTCTAGTGTTGTTTGTCTTACATAGGCGTAGTTGTGGGGTGTGTGGTTGACAGGCAGTAGGGGCTACATGGACAGGACTTCAATGGTGTTTCGGTTGTGTGTGATGGGTTGTACAGTGGCTGCCGTGTGGTACTATATTCAGTGTGGCTTGTGCATGCAGACGTGGCTCCTTGGGTGTTGCTGTGTTTGTGATGGGTCATGTGGGGTGTGAGTCTGTGGTTCATGTCCGTGTGCACATTGTTCACTTGTTCGTGACGGTGGGCGGTGCTGCGTGTTCGTCTGCTACGTGACATGTCCCATGTGTTGGTCGTGTTACGGTCCTCATGCCTCCAGTAATCCAGCCCTGTCCAGTTTCCCACCTGCAGGTTGTTCGTGCGTGCACTGTACTGGATGCCACATGGTTCTAAGCGGGGGTGCTCCATGTTGCAGGTCTGTGGGGGTGGGGGGTGTTGTGGGTCGTGGTGGTGGCTGGACACCCACTGACACCGATTGCTGTGGACCGTGATGTCTACCTTTCGGCTGTCGTTGTGCACTGCGGTGGCTGACACGTGGCTGTGGGGTGTGGGGGATGCTCCTCCTTGCTGTGCTGTGGGACTAGGGGCCTGGTGTGTTTTGTACTTGGGCTGTCCACCCTCCCACCCACTGCACTTTGTGTTCCTGCCACTTACCTGTTACTTGTCGGTTAGTGCAGCTATGGCGGACACATGGGTGTGGTGGGTGCTCGTTGTGGCGCTTCTGGCATATTTGGGGACCTGTTGGTGGTTACGTGGCTGGCTGAGTGTACACATGTCCCCACGCATCTTACAGTTGTTCGGTTTGGGCTGTGTGTGGTGGTGTCTGTTGCATGTGTGTGTGATGTGTTGTGTATTGTGTGCTGGACATGGGGGTGTTTGTCCCTGGGAGCTGTGGCATGGTGGTAGTGCATGTGAGTACATAGCGGTGTGCTGGTATACATTAGTTTGTACTTACCAGCCTCCACTCCCCCTGCTAATCCGGCGAGGATCTCGGGATGTATGATGACTCGCACCTTCTCCTCCCACGCTTTGAAGGTCTTGAAGAGCGCGGGATTCCCTCCGCCAGTGACGGCAGCCAGCTCTCTGTTCTTGCTCTCCTTCTTCTTGACCAGGCTCTTGACGTCATTCCACCGTTTGTTTATTTCGACTCTGTTCCTGGGCAAGGTCCCGACTGCATTGACCTGGTCTACGATCCGGTTCCACATTCTCTTTCTGGTGGCTAGTGGTGTGTGCTGGACCAGGTTCCCATAGATTTGTGGGTGCACCTTGATGATCTCGTCGACCATGACCGTCAGCTCCATGGGCGTGAACTTGGGCATTCTTTGTGGTGCCATGGTGTTTGTGGTGCTGGTGCGGTGTGTGTTGTGTAATGTGCAGGGGGTTTGTGGTGCCGGTGTTTGGTGGTGGTGGTGGTGGTGGTGGTTGTGATGTGTGCGTTTCTGTGGTGTGCTGCTGTCCTTGCTGTGTCACTGTGTCCTCTCCTCTCCTCTCTAGTTTGCAATGTTGCAAGGGGTTGTGGTCTGTGGGAGTGCTGCTTTTGTACTTACCTATGTGGGTGTGTCCTCATGGTCTGTTGTTTTCAGGTGTGTTGTGTCTGGGGTTCTGGCCTTTGTAGTTTTTGTTTGTCCAGGGGGGTGTTTTCGGGATGTGTACTGTGCTTGTGTATTTGTGCGTGCCTTGCTGTGTGGACTTGTTGGCCATGTTGTGTGCGATTGTTTTTGTCAGCGGATGGTTTCTGTGCAGGGACGTGGGCGCCATGGCTTCTGCCGTGTCGATTCTCATCGGCGTTGTTTGCGCTGGCGGGCGGTATATTTGTAGTTTTCCCGCGCTCATGGCGGTGCGATCGTAATCTCACGTGCGGTGTGTCGGGCGTGAGGGCGGGCGGTTTTGTGTTGTCGTGCGTGTTTCCGTCCGTGGCGGGCGGTTTGACTCCGACTCGGACGATGGCGGGCGGTATCTTGTGTGATTTATCCGCCGATGGCGGTTTTCGGTTTGTGTCATCGTAATGGCGTGGTCGGTGTTCAGACGGTGTGTGCGGGCGGATTTTTGCCGCTTCCATGCCTGGCGGATTTTTTTACGCCGGGTATCGTAATGGGCCCCTTAATTACCAATATCAATTAATTATAAATTAATTTTAAATAACATACTTCACACCCTATTCCCTATAAACCATACCACCCATTCCTAAAAAATGACACAATTAACATACTTAATTACAAAATATTTAATTAATTATTATTAATTAACAAACAATCGATAAATAATTATTAATAAATTAATTCCCACAATTAACACTATAAATAAAAAATTTAAGAAATATTAATATATAAAAATTATTATTACATTTATTAAAACGAAATTACTTCCCACCCTATTCCCTATAAACCCACAACCCACTCCTACAAAAATAACACAATTAACATATTTACCAATTAATTAACAATAATTAACAACCAATTTATAATTAATTAATAATAAATTAATTTCCACAATTAACACTATAAAATCAAAATTATATAAATACTAATTATAAAAAAATATTAATTAATTTATTATAATTAAATTACTTTCCCACCCTATTCCCCTATAAACCCACAACCCGCTCCTAAAAAAAACCCACAATGAACATAATTATCAATTAATTAATTAATAAAAATTAACAACCAATTAATAATTAATTAATAAAAATGTAATTCCCACAATTAACACTATAAAATTTAAATCAAATAAATACTAATAAATAAAAAATATTAATTACTTTATTATAATTAAATTACTTCCCACCCTATTCTCCTACAAACCCAAAACCCGCTCCTAAAAAAACCACAATTAACATAATTGTCAATTAATTAATTAATATAAATTAACCAATTAATAATTAATTAATTAAAAATTAATTCCCACAATTAACACTATAAAATCTAAATTAAATAAATACTAATAAATAAAAAATATGAATTACTTTATTATAATTAAATTACTTCCCACCCTATTCCCCTATAAACCCACAACCCGCTACAGAAATAAAAAAAACACAAAATTTAATTAACATAAAATTAATCACTACTAAAAATTTAACACATATATTAAAAAACAAAATGAATACTTATACAAAAAATTACATCACATACTTTTAAAATACATAACACTAATATAAAAATCGATATTTTAAACAACGATATTTTAACAAATGATATTACTAACTTCGATATTTTCAAAAACGATATTTCTTACCTTAATGTCGATATTCTGGACCACGATATTCTTGCTCTCAATATTCCTGTATGACGATATTTGAAACTCGATATTTTTGTATATCGATATTTGAAACTCGGTATTCTGTCTGTGCACCATCAAGACGGCTAATCAGTAGCCAAGTGACAGTTGGAGCTCATGCTAAGAGAAGCTTTAAGTAGGGTAAAGGTAACATTTTAAATGTACCTTTTCCATGATATATATTAAAAATCAGACTTTGCCAGTGCATTGGGTTTTAATCAATGTTACAAAAGGCCCAAGAATAAAATGTGTAGCTGTTTCCTTAAAGGAGTTAACATTATTAAATGTAATATTACACCCCAATACTTTCCTATAGAACAGTCAACCTTGCTACAGTGAAAAGAACCTTTGGGATATAACATTAAATTTCTACAGGTCCTAATTTTAAATACCTTGCAGCCTGTAAGGCCTACTTAGGAGTGACGTATTCATATGTAGAAGAAAGGTTTAGGCCTGTCAAAAGGGGTTAGTTTGACAGGTCGAATTTACATTTTAAAACTACACAGCCAGGCTACAAATGGTATGCTTGCAGTTGTGCGCACTATCATTGCAGTGGATGGGACAACAGGTGCTGCTGTTGACTAGTGACATTTAACTTAAAGGCAAATGAGTACACCTTGTACCATATGCAAGGGGTGTATAGGTAAGTTGAATATGCCAATTACGCGTATACCCATTTCATCATGTTAAAAGGGGGCACGCAGGCACTGTACCACTGGTTAGCAGGGGTAAAGTACACAGATTTCAACCAACAGCAAAAACAGTCAAGGAAAGAATATGGGGGTACAAAAGATGGTTCTTTCCTCCAGTATGATTTTGTGTAATGAGACTATAAATTTAAAGCAGGCCTTTTAGACTGGTCAAGAGTATAACTGCGATTGAAGGTATCAGGTTTTCATCCACAAAGTGAACACTGAAGTGTCTGTCTTGGCCATCCCAATAAACATGTTGGGCTCTGAAAGCTAGGAGGGAGAAGAAATACCAAATATTTATTGTTTCTTGAAGCCAGTCCCAAATAATTCAATATTAAGTTTTCTCCAGAGCAGAACATACTCACACTTTGGGTCGCAATGAGTCTGGTGTTTTGTCTGACCCACCCAAGTTATCAAATGTTCCCATGGACCAAAACGACAAATCATCTGCTCAAGCACAGGCAGATGGCAAACTGATTTTCTTGTCTGGTGCGAGTTCTGGTGCATGGCTTTTTTTACTGGTTCCAATTAATGGTATTTTCGGTCTAGACACAACAATGCCTAATCTGACAAAGAATAATGTCAATGTCCACTGGTATATGTACAGCAGATGTCTTCTTGGTCGTCTGAGCCCGACCCAGGGAACATGTTGCCACACACCTCGAGTCTGTCAGGAAACTGCATTACACCATGACTCTGTGCTGTCACAGAACATTAATCATAAATACAGCAAATGGCCAAGTGATGGTTTTGGGGTGCAGGCAAATTTGTTGAGTTTGCTTGAGCAGTGTAATATTTCTTGAGAGTTAGTGTTGAGTGCTGTGGTGGTTATGCGATGATTACTATGCAGATTATGCCCCCATGTAGTGCAAGTAAGTGTGATGTTCACAGTGCAAACTCAAAAATACTGATAGGATAATCTAGCTTGCCTTATAAGAGTTGGGAGTTTGTGCAGGGAGAGAAGGATGTCAACCAAAGAGGGAAATAGAAAAGGGAGAAGTTTGATGGAAGGGGATGCGTGTAGGTTACCATGCAGGTCACGGCTTGGTGTTTGATGCATCTGATAGACCTCTTCTTGATGTTGAAGTGCCAAGGAAAGAAATACATATGCAAATGTGGAAAATATTAGCAAAGAGGGAGAGAGGTGAGCCTAAAAGAGAAAGAGGAAAAATGTGATCGGTGGAAGGTTTGAATTAATCAAAGACACTGGAAACTGATCTGGCCCCCTCAGGACTCCATTCCAGTCCATTCTTCCACCACTTTACTGTTTGTTGCATTCAAAGAGAAAGGGTGATAAAAAGACATGTAGTAGCATTTTCCCCTTGGGAAATAATGAAAATAAACTAAATTAGACAGCTTTAGAACACCAGAAACAGAGAATGTGTCCAAGCCAACAGCAAGCAAACCAGTGGTGATGGGCTCAGGCTTATTTCTTTCCACAATCTGATGGCAAAACTCTTAACAACTGTGCCAATTTTCAACCATTTCCCCAATTCAACATAAACTCTTATTCTGCTTACAAAAAATCTTACCTTAAGCCAATATAGTAAAATCTTCTTTGGTAAGCAGATTGGAACTGGGGATTCGGGGAAGGGAGAGGCCATTCTCATTTAGCAGTAATGCGCTCGCCACTGTACACCTTTCTAGTTTAGAGCTCACTGAATAACTCCCCATCCAGTACGCATGACTACTTGGAATTTTATTGAGCTCTTTTTCACCTAGCCTAGCAGTCTACGTGACCCCGAGGTATGGATTTTGCCAGTATGAATGGTGATTTCCCCATTGGGATGCAAATAAGGTTTGTTTCAGGATCCACTATACACTGTTTTTAGTGTAACTATGCACTAATTTGGAGACTATTCTTACATGGTCTGTTTAATGGGGTTGCAGCCTCTAAAGTTAAAGACTATTCTGCGTTTGCCAGAAGTACAGTTCTGGTTCTTGCATTTATAATGGCAAGCCAGCTGTTCATCCCAAAGACTTATTTAACAATTGTATCTTGCTATCAAACCACCATAGCCTACCCCAACTGTTGCAGGGATTCTGTTTAGAAACAGAACTATGCCTGGGATCACAGAACATCGGTATGCAGGGACTTAGTCACCCTAACACCTCAGTACCTATGGGCCCAAATCCAGACTAACTCATAGTGCTTTACCTGCCCTCTTAACCTTCCAGAGTGACAGGTAAGTTAGCACCCCAGAACAGAACACACTGAACCCTCTCAGGGGTCGAGGTAACAGGTCATCACCTTTCGCTCTCCACAATAAACAGAAAAGAGACACGTAGAGAGCTTACAATATTTATTGAAACTATAGTGCTCTATCATGAAGCAACTGTGCTGCAATTAGGAAACATGTGATTAGCATGATTAATAAACTGTACACAATGAAAAGCCCTGTCATAATGAATGACAAATCTGCCTAAGCCTACCCTCACTATGGGAACACAGTGATATATTAGAGATCTCTGGGATTAGTGCCCGACCCCATACCTGACAGTCATAATCAGTTGGTCTACATCTCAGATGCACAGCTCTTTCATCTCAGGACCTTTTTCTGCAAGCATCGCTTCTCTCTGTTTTCAGAACGACAAGTCTCTGCTTATATGATAAGAATTGTCTTGTTTGAAAACAGCAGCTGGATTTCTCTATTATGTCTAGGTGTTAGTGTACGACAACAAAGAAAACAAGTCACAATGTTGTTTGACCTTGCACGAAATATTCAGACTAGAAGGAGAGCTAAATAACAAAACATGTGCAGCCTATTTCGAAAATAACAGTGTGGCACAAAAACAAGCATGTTACTTCATAACATGTGCAAAGCAAAAGTGACCTACTTCTTGTGCAGTTAAGCTAACATAGGGGAGAAACTACAGTGGGCACTACAGGGAACTCACGACAAAACCATCACTCACCATTACTCTGGGAGCTGTTTTTTTGTTCAAATTTGACCTCTGCCACAGTAGTACTTTATCACTGGAGCAGAGGAACGACTAGCAATAATGTAGGATGTAGGTTTTGTGACAACCCCATTTCATTGCATGCTCCTGCTCGAGGCATTGAACACCTTTCTAACTTAACTATCTGCTATACGTTAACATTTTTAGAATTGACCAGATATGGTCCAGGTGTATATATGTATATTTGATTTGTATATTAATGACCTGGTTACTTACCAATAATCTTCATTACTCCGAGCCTTAGTCTTCCTAGTCACATTCCTTCCAATTTGAGGTTGCCCTGTCAACCGGACAGGATTTGCCTAAATAATGTATTTTTTGAACATGCTCTTTCCTCCATCCCTTGTATGGACCAGGTCTCTACTTGTATTAGAAACGAAGCACCCACCATCGCCACTTCCTGTACTTGCATGCAGTTCCTGAAAAATTGTGGTCACTTTCGAGATGGAATGAGGGAGAGAGTCAAGGACTGTGACGAGAAAACATAGGGCTTGGAGTAATGAAGGTAACTGGTAAGAAATCAGGCCATTAACTCCTTGTCCCTCTTCCTCATTCGAGTTCTTACAATTTGAGAGAATACTCAAGCTCTTAAAAATAGGTCTAGCCACAATGAATGAAGAAAGAGAAAAAAACACCTAAGAACATAATGTTAGGAAACAGAAACGTATTTGCTGTACATAATACAATGAAACAATGTCCGATATAATAAACTAAGGCACCTGACTAAAACTCAAGAGGCTTAGGAATGACCCTGCCTGGTTCAGGTTCAACAAGGAGCTAAATGTGGAGAAGAGACAACTCAGATAGTCCCAGAGATGATGGAGATGACATACCTCATGTTCACATCTCACCCTGCTATCACATGAAAGAAACAGGTACAAGAAACACGTTTTCTAATTAAAAGCCACTTTTTCTGATTCTATCTAGACAAGGCTAGAAACCGCCAAAACAAACTATTCAATATCATCAGACAATACCACTCCCACCATGTTCCGAAAATAATCTCCACAGCTGAGCGCTTTGAGAACTTCTACAATTTCCTTGCCAACAAGATTGCTCATCTGGGCAAGTATTCACCTCGCCTTTCATTATTGTTTAACCTCATGCAATCTCCTATATTGTATAACCTATCATTTGCAATGTTTAACATTGTCTGTTACTGTATGTGCAATGTAACCACCATATTTTATTGGTGATTGTCATGTACAGCGCTCTGACACCGTCAGGTCATTTATGCACTTTATACTCCAGGACATCAGGGGCAAACTACCTCAGTCCCCATGGCTGAGACACAGCAGCCATTGTTTTTCCTGTGGCCTCGCAAACAGAGTCTGACAATTGGCACCAAGCAGTGGGATATACTGCTATGCCAGTTCCAACTTTCAACAACAGAGTAAATCAAAATCCGTTGAGGAATCTATGGGCCTCATGTTCATAAAAAGCATTTGGCAAAAGTGAGCACTGAATTACCGAATGCATTGTCTTTTTTGCAAACCAACATATGTTCAAACCTCTGGGTTCGCAAAATTTCGATTCATATGCATCGACATTTTCACCTAGCTCATTAATATGCATGAGGTAGATCGTAAATTGCGACATACTACAAATCGCTGCGATCACAGGGTTGGTGGCCTGCTGGGGTCAGCAGGCAACCATGTCTGTGATTGCTTTTCAATAAAGCAATCATATTTTTTTTTAATGCAGCCTATTTTCCTTAAAGGAAAAATAAGAAAAAGTTAAAAAATGTTTACCAGTAAGCAGTGAACCCAGGGACCACAGCCCACTCCTACAAATTTCTTTTATGGCATTGACAAAGGGGAGTGGGTTACCACCTCCTTTGAGGTAACCTATCTATGATTTGCAACTGCATACCATTAGAAATCGCAGATTTGAAGGGACACCCTAACATGCCCCATTCAATGAGTGATTCTGTATGTAGCCGTAAACCCATTTTGCGATTCGCAATTTGGTCTTAGAACGTACCCAAAAGCTATTTTGAAGTCGCAAAGGCTCTGATTTTACGAATCCAAGCCTTTGTGAATGCAAAATGGTTTTGAACATAAGGCCCTATGTTTTGATAAGAGTGTGGTGGGCTCCCAGCAGCAAGTACAGGGACGTCCTGTATAGCATTACTGACAAGTTGTAGTAACTAGAGGGGAGGGAATAAACTTTGATTGATTTTGGTGAGGGTACAAAGATGGGACCAGGGAGGGAGTGCATTAGTTTCAGGCTCTTTTAGGCCCTTAGCAAAGGCTTTCTCCAGGGACACCAGAGTATTTACCCAAATTTGCTTTCCAGTGTTTCCCCAAGGCAATCACTGCCAGAGAATTCTAGGGTACCACTGTCACAGACTCCGGAAGTTACTCCCTTGGGAGGGTTGTCAAGCTGAGACCCTGAACTTGGAGTTGGCGCCCCAGAAAGCTAAGGCTGAGGAAGAGGAGGAGGCTAGGTAGTTTGAGAGGGAGAAGCTGAGATTAGCTCACAAATAAAAAGAGGAAAGGAGGAGAGAGAGAGAGTAAGAATGGGCCCACAAGGAGAGAAAGAGGGAGCGTGAGGAGTGGGATAGGGAAAGGCAAGGTATGAAAAAGGAAAGAAATCGAGATAGCATTAGAGAAAAAGAAGCTCAGGATGGCAGTTGAGAAAGCTATAGCTGGGAAAAGTAATTCCACTTCCTACTGTTCAGGAGTTTATCCTCAGTTTTTAAAACAGTTTATGCAGATTTATATAAAGGGACAAGCTATTTTGGAATGGTGGGGAGTTTTGAGAGTGCTTGTAAGGCTTAGGATCTGAATACTGTGTCTAAGGCACCCACTCTCACATGTCGTTTGCCCATGGAAGGTACAGCAGTCATTGGAAGGATGTCTGCAGCTGAACAAATGATATATGAATGGCTGGAAGATCCTCTAATTAATGGTTTGGGCTCAAGCCAGCTCAATACCTGCAAAGGTTTAAAGATAGTGAGTTGACTATGGGTAAAGGAACCCAAGAGATCTCTGTTGCTCTAAACCTAATGGTTATTGACTTTTGGGAAAAGGACCCAAATGCCTTCAGGAAAGTGCTTCCTGAGAGATACAGGAGCTAAAAAAGTAATGGTTGAGAGAAAGTAACTGAAGTGCAGGGGATTCTCCCTGGGGTCAATGGCACAGGCTTTTATAGCCAGGGGAGACATCATGGTGTATCCAATTGCCTTGGTTAAAGTGGAAATCAATGGCAAATCACCCCATGTTGATCTAGGGATGAGGGAGAGAAGCAAGGTGCTAGATGTCTCTTTGGCAATGATTTGATTGCCCCTGGTTTATTATCAGGACTAGAAGTCTATATAGCATAGACACATTGTAAGAAATTGGGTTACTGGTTGAGAAGGGTGAAACCCTTACTCAAGTAGCAACCACAATATTTGTCATGCAGAGGAACAAGCAAACCCCAAATTAACTTGTTATATGGCCGATAGGGTCATTGTCGAAATTGCTAAGTTAGCATGAGCTCTGCTACCATGATGCTACTTTTTGCGCACATTACTACGTGACTTTATTTTGTAACACTCTGTTTGTGCCTCTCACATGAGAAGTGTCTGCTTTCTGCGTTCTCTGCCTGTTCCTGGAGTTTAGTCTGAACACGGTGTGCAAGGTCGATAAACAATGCCCCTTGTTATTCTGTTCTGGTCAGTCCCTAGCACCTAGACAAAACATGCTAACACAGCTGCTACTGCTGGAGACTCGTGCTTTGATATTATGGGGATGCATGTTGTTCTAATCACTTGGAAAGGGAACTTTCCAGGGACAAGACCTATGCTGTTCCTATGATGTAGAAATACCATATAGGCACTAAGGTATGGGGTCTGCTGACAAAGCCCAGAGATCTTCTTTTATATAGTAAAACTACTCTTACCAAGGAGAGGGTGGTTAGGCCTTATAGTCCTGCATCCACTGTTAGTAAACGATGACATCCCCCTTTATAACTGAGGTCCTGTTTTCTTGTGCATAGTTCTGTGTATGAGCAGAATCCCTGCAACATGGCGCCGCCAACGTTTGGTCTGGTACTTAACTGCGAGACTCCTGAGCAGTGCTTGTGCTTGTCCACAATCCCCTCACTTCTGTTTCCGGAGACAGTTGTGACGGTGTAGCCTCCTATATTGTGAAGATATAGGTTTTTCAAGCTTGAATTCTAAAAGGTCTTTCTCTTTTTCTATCCCAGTGTTGCTCTGCCGCGAGTAGGTCGTTTCATATTTTTCTTCCAATATGGCAGTTGCCATAGCGCCACCGAATCGCGCTCCTATCACCGCTTATTTGACTCAATATGGAGTACCTAATGCTGGTGCTGATCTTATCTTTGTTGTTGAAGCGAATGCTGGGTTCGTTTCGAAGTGTTTTACTCGTGGGTCACCTTTCCGGCAGTGGATGGGAATGATAATTTCTTTCACAAATATACTGCCACCGCGCTTCCGCGTGAATATCGACCTTATCGATCTCTTGAAGTTCCATTAACGGCTTGGCAGCACACCATATGGTTTAATGGCGCCCTTCCTCACCCTATGACAGCGGTCCGTTTAGGCCCCTTATCGATTGATGGGGCCACGTGGCCCATTTTGGCTGGGTATACCCCACACCTAAATTATCTTAATGCTATAGTCGCAGAGCTACGCGTATTGCATTCTTCGTTGATACGTGTATGTAGTGATCACTCCAGGCTGATTGTGATGTTTCAAGAGGATTTATTCAGGTTGGTTACAAGATCAGTAATACAGTAGTATTCAGCCCCACCAGGAGCAGCCAGCAAGGCGCTCAGCCCTTCTCCAACTGTGTAATTCATACACCAACATTCTATGTTACATCATCTCAAGAGTGTTCCACTGGTGGAGCAGTGGATGACATGTAAAGCATAATAACCAAGATACTACAGTGTACATAGAGCTGTTATACCGTTCATGTTGCGCAACATGCAGGTGGGACCACCTGGAGTTGCTGCACAACCACCGGGGCCCGGTGGTGTAGTTATCAGTCCTATCATGATTAATTCAGTGATGGGCAAGCGTCCGCAAAATAAGGACGAACTTCCTTATTGGCTTGCTGAAAATTTTTGGCAACTCAAAGCTGTTTTTCCAAATTCCACACCTGTGGAGAAGCACAGGATTCTGACCATGAGCTTACCTAAAGGCCTTGTTCCCGAGTTGGCTGATTGTAGCACTTGGGGTAGAGTGTTTGCAGCAGTGTTTTCGATGTGTTTTGGCACTCCCTCAATGACCGTTCTCCCTTCCGTGATAAAACGTGTTCAGGATGAACATGGGGTCGAGGCGGCCCTGGAGTTGGGGATGAGACTGGTGGGGGTGTTCGATATTGTTTGCGATATGATCCTTGCTAATGTGAAGGGTGAAGCTGTAAGCTTACAAGTGGCACAACGCTTGGAGGCTGTTGCTGACGCAGACAAACAACGCGAATCCCCAAAAATTATTGCTAAAGCTTATAAAACCTAAGGGCGCAATAGTCTGGGAATCAAGCCTTCTACTCAAACTCAAGCTCAAACTCAACAAAAAGCCCAGACTGATAAGGATGGGCGCCAATTCTTTCCTAAAATGAACTGGGGAAATAAAAAACAGGGGCAGCAACAACAGAAGCAAGGTTCGCGTGCTGGTTCACCGACACCTGATTCTTCTGAGCGAACTTATGATTTGCGCGACGGCGCGAAAATTAAGACTCCGGATCGATTTCAAGTCCCTGATCAGCGCTCTCCTCATTCTTTACACGACACATCAGACTCTCAAGTCGGTGGTGGGGAGCGCCAGGATCGCAGCAAAAGTGCGGCCACTCAACTGGGAAGGGATCTACCTCGGCAGTTTGACGTGAAAGCCAAACAGGAGAGACTACCACGTTTTCGACCACCGTATCAAAAGAAAAAAGTTGCCGCTTTAACAGCGAAGTATGCCTCAGACGGTGAGAACGCGGCTCCTAGATTGGACATGGGCAGTGACTCTGCTCGACAGTGCAGCGGAGGTTACCATAGTGCGGGAGGCACTGCGTCCCTGTCTGGAGGCGAGAGCAACTGATACTTTCATTACAATAGAAACAGCCGATACTCGAGTTGCCCCCCCGGATAGACTCTATGAAATTGTCTTACAAATTGAAGGTGATATACAGCGTACAATTATGGCGGTTTTCTGGGAAAATCTGACCTTCTCATATGACATTTTGTTGGCGGAGGCAGATTGGCCTCCCCCATTTGTGCTAGCCGCTTCTAGAGGGGAGGACGTGATACTTTCGAGTTTTTCGCGTTACGTCCCAGAGGAACATGCAAAAGCTTACGCATCTGAGTGGGCATGTTGTGGTTTGCACTCATGACATCCATTCTGGGTCTTTAGCTATGTTGCTGAGCAACAATGGCATTCTGTTTGAAATGCTATGAGCTGAGAGCCAGTTGGAGGCTGAGCTGCTGATGGACTGGTGGTCTTAATATACAAGCTGAATAAACACTCAACTTTGATCTACCTCCTGCGTGGTGAATTCATTTTAACATTGGTGACGAGCGACGACTACTTGCTGGGGACAGGTATTTGTGGACCACCAGTTTCCCCAAGAACCCACGGATTATCGGAAGATTGTGCACGAGGAGGATTGCTTTTGGATGTCTACTATTAAACTGCTGTCCTTACTTGAATCGTGAGTGATCCCTCTTCAGGGCTGCAAACATTTAAAATTATTCGTTTTGAACACTACTTTGTGGAGAAAGAGTGCATCTGGTGTTGAGCCATTACCTGGTGATGATTTGAATATCGCGTGCACGCGACCACTGCACACCGCTCCTCTTCGACATGAGCCTCCAGTGACGCGGCTGTGTTCTCAGAACCTCCGTCCCCGCTGAGCGTGCGTAGCTCGCACTTCACTGCATTCTGAGCACCTGGCGACTGTTTTAGGATATGCGCATTACATCTACACCACTTCCGGGGCATAGGAAAGCCTTCCGGTGAAGTGTTTGTTCTCAAACATGCGCGGTGATGCGCACACCATTTTCTTGTTGCTGTTAATTTCCTCAGTGCGTGCAGTGATCTTCAGGGCATGCGCGGTGATGGGCACACCACTTCCTCTTTTCTGCTGAGCGTGTACGCTGATCACCTGGGCGTGCGCGGTAATGCGCACACCATTTTTATTACGTGCTCATCTCACACGGGTGTGGTGATACACACACCTGTTCTGGTCATTCCTTCGTCCTGTGAGCTGCGCGGTGATGTGCACACCAATCTATTGGGATTTTATTTATTTGGAAGGAACAATGTGAGTAGCGCGGTGACGCGCACACCCTATTGAATTTTAATATTAATGCAATATGCACATTTACATTGTCTCTTACATTACTGCTAGTTTTGTGAAGCGGAACCTGTAAATGGTTTATTCATTTTTTTTTCATTAACTTTGGGTATTATTAGTTCGTTTTGTGTTTTTTTGGCTGTCATAAATTTCATAAACACTTGTTGCTTGACACATACACCATGGCATCATCCAGCATGTCCCAGCCACCGCAGTTTCTCTCTGATAAAGGTGATCCTATCTTGCCTTGGAACAGGTGGAAACTCTTATTTGATTCATACTTACTAGCTATTGGTGGTGGAAAATTTTCTGCCCTCAGAAAGCAAGCAGTTTTGCTGCATAATTTAGGGATTGAAGGCAGACATGTGTATGAGAGCCTGGATGAGATTATCTTGGGACATGGTGAAGGTGAACTGGACAATGTGTATGATATGTCGGTCATGATGTTAGAAAGGCATTTTGGTGCTAAAATAAATGTATTAGAACGGCACAAGTTTTTCACGAGGGTTCAGGGTAAGCAAGAAAAATTTGGGAGTTATGTAGCAACATTGAAGAGTCTAGCTCGCACTTGTGAATTTGAACAACTACCTGATTCTCTGGTAAGAGATCAGATTGTAAGATGCACTAATGATGTGAGAGTTCAGCAAAAACTTCTGGCAAAAAATCCTGATCTCAAGGAAACAATAGCTATTGTTGAAGGCCTAGAAAATACCAATATGTGGGTACGTGAGATGAGGGATGATAAGAAAAATGTTGTGTCCACTGAAGAGGTTGTCGTACATGATCTAAAGAAGGATGGTGACAAAAGTACTAGTGACAAGGGTGGTGATGTAAAAAGACAGGGCAATCCTGAGGTGCGTAAGAAAACTTTTGGAAGTGAACACCTGAGTGTTGGGCGTTTCTCTGGTGGTTTGAAGTGTTTCAGGTGTGGAAGTGATGGACATTTGTCCAACAGTCAAAGTTGTTTTGCAAGATTTGCGGTGTGCAAGAATTGTGGGAAGAAGGGACACTATGCCCGTGTGTGTCGCAGCGCCAAGAGTCAAGCGGTGCATTGTGTGAAAGAAGAGAAGAAATTTGTGGTGAGGGTAAGAGAGGATGGAGTAATTGATGATGACAGTCTGGAGATGCCTGTATGTGACATCATGGTTGGTGGTAAACAGTTGTCAGTTTTAGCTGACTCTGGATCACCTTACACAATGGTAGGAGATAAGAATTGGGAAACCTTATTTAACACGGAAGATATTGAACTTTCTCCACCTGATATTAATCCAGTGAGGTATGGTGGCATGAAAATTGATGTGTTAGAGTATGCTGTGATGAAGATACAATTCAAAGATAGAGAAACAGTAGGAAATGTTTATGTAGCTAAGAGAGGAGATAACTTGCTTGGGTGGAGACACCAGAGAGCTATGGGCATTACATTGAATCCCAATACTCCTGAAAAAGTAGCACTTGTCAACTGCCTAATGATATATGCTCCCAATTTCCGATGGTATTTAGTGACAAGCTGGGTTTGTTAAAAAACTTTGAGCATAAAATTGTCTTAAAACACGGAGCTCAGCCTTTTGTGTCAAAAGTAAGGAAAGTGCCGCACTTGATGATGGAGTCTTTGGAGCGAGAAATCAAGAAACTTCTTGAAGCTGGTGTTATTGAGGAGATCGAGAGTTCAGAATGGTTGGTTCCAATTGTTTTGGCACCCAAGGATAGTGGAACATTTTTTAGGATGTGTGTGGACTTGAGGGGACTTAATAAACACATTTGGGTGGACAGACAACCCTTACCTAACATTTCGGAGACTCTAGCACTAATAAAAGATGCAAAGTTTTTCAGTGTGATGGACTTGTCCTCTGCTTACCACCAGGTGATGCTTCATCCAGATTCTAGGCATCTCACATCATTCGTCACACCATTGGGTGCATTCAGGTTCATCCGTATGCCTTTTGGAGTAGCTTCCGCAGCTGCTTGCTTTCAAAGGGTCATGCACAAGGTACTAGACGGTTTACAAAAGGTGCTAATTTTCCAGGATGACATATTGGTCTAAGGTCCTTTCTCGTCTACAAAATGCAGGACTTGTTATCAAAAAAGAAAAATGCAAGTTCCGTGTGACCTCAGTAAGTTATCTTGGACATACGATCTCGGGAGAAGGGATCAGTCCCAAATTGGACTTCGCTGAGAGTGTCGTGAAAGCACCTGTACCTTTGGACAAAGACCAAGTACGATCTTTCCTGGGTCTAGCAGAGTTTTGCTCAAAATTTGTCCCCAATTTTGCTAGTTTATCTTTACCTTTGAGATCATTAATGAAAAAAAAAGCAAAGTTTGTGTGGTCGCAGGAATGTTCTCTCTCTTTTGACAGCATTAAGAAAATCATAGGAAGGATGCCTACTCTTGGGCATTTTGATGCTTGCAAGAAAACAGTGTTGACAACAGATGCTAGCATGAGTGGTTTGGGGGCAGTTTTGTCTCAAGTTGTTGATGGGGAAACTACGATTGTGGCGTTTGCTTCACGTTCACTCCGTGGTGCTGAGGAGAGGTATTCGGTTGTAGAACGTGAAGCGTTAGCTGTATTTTGGGCAATTCACCATTTTAAGTTCTTCCTGTGGGGTATACACATTCTTGTTAGAACAGGCCACCGACCGTTATGTCAGATCTTTTCATGTAGAGATGCTGAGAATTTGTCTCCACGTATCAAGAGATGGATGGAAGGACTGACTGAATTCAACTTTAGAGTAGAATATGTGCCAGGTTCAAAAAACCTACCAGCAGACTGTTTTTCTAGGATGCCCTTAAATCAACAGGGAGGTGGAGTTGAAGATTCCTTAGTGGCATGGGTGTGTGAATCAGCTGTTGATGCTGATGAATGGTCTCAGGCATGCCAAGAAGACAAGGATTGGGAAGAACTGAAGAATTGGGTTGTCAAGGGTTGGCCGGCTGATCGGGATGTGCCAGACTCTTTAAAGTGTTTCATGAATGTGAGAGATGAGTTGTGCATAATTGATGAGAAACTGTTGAGGGGACAAAGGGTTATACCACTCCGTGGTTTGTGGAGTAAGCTGATAAATTTAGGGCATGAAGGACACTTAGGTAGGAACTTGACCAAAGCCAGGGTCCGTGAGTGGTATTGGTGGCCAGGTATGGACCGGCAGATTGAGGAAGTTGTGAAAGATTGTTGGGAATGTGCCAACAGTGACAAAAGTAAGAAAACTAATACTGTTCCGTTGTCACCAGTTGAGATTCCTGTTGAACCATGGTCCAAATTGGGGTTGGACATTGCTGGACCTTTTGAGCTATTGGGACATGATGAACGTTACGTGTTATTACTTGTTGACTACACTTCAAAATGGGTTGTAACTAAGTGTATATCTTCTGTTAACACTGGAACAGTGTTGGAATTCCTTTCTGAAGAATTCTCCAGAGAAGGGGTGCCGAAATGTCTCATCACTGACAATGGGGTGCAATTTGTATCTCATGAGATGTGCTCCTTTCTTAAGGAGTTATCTGTTAAGCATTACAAAACTGCGTTGTATTCACCGCAAGCCAATAGTCTGGCAGAAAGTATGAATAAAATTGTGAAGAGTTGTGCCCAAAGAGCCTTGCAAAGTAGATGCTCTCTTAAATCTATGCTTAGGGAGACTTGGTGGGCTCACCGTAATATTCCCAATTGTGTGACTTTAGTGTCACCTTTTTCTGTCTTAAGAGGCAGGAAGCCACATGATAAGTTAAATCCTGCATGGTTGAGGTTGAGCCTTGGCGTGTTAGGTGAGAGTTATGTTGCAAGTCAACCTGTTTCCAAGGGAAATCTCCAAGCCAAGAGACTGATTCATCAAGAGAATTACAATGCCAGATTTGATCTCAGGAATGGGTGTACGTGACAAGAGTTGGTGTGTGGGGGAAAAAGTGCTGGTCCGGAGACCGGGGTTCTTAAGGAAAGGATGTTCTAGGTTAATGGGTCCATTTGTGATTGTTGAGGTGAGGAAAAATGTGGTGCGTTTGGATTCTGGAGGTGTGTGGAGCATGTCCAGGTTGGTCAAGTGGAATGATTGTAGTCAAAGAGCTAACAGGACTCTTTATGGTTTGAGTCCTCCTGTTCAACCAGGTGGTACGAATGATCAAGTTCAAAACTCTGATGGTGGGCAGTCCACTAAGAGGTTGAGATTTCCTCCTGTCTGGCATGGTGATTATGCTATGACGTAGTGATTACGTTATGTTGTATATTATGTAGGATTTACACCATTGCGATGTCAAGATTAAAAATGCATATGCTTCGTTCATTTTCTTTTCTTGTTGATATTTTGCTGTATTGTGTATTTCAATTTCATCTTTCCATATTGTTTTTTTCATGCTCATTGTTGGGATGGGTTTTTTCCATTTTATGGGGGGAAGATGTGTTGTGGTTTGCACTCATGACATCCATTCTGGGTCTTTAGCTACGTTGCTGAGCAACAATGGCATTCTGTTTGGAATGCTATGAGCTGAGAGCCAGTTGGAGGCTGAGCTGCTGATGGACTGGTAGTCTTAATCTACAAGCTGAATAAACACTCAACTTTGATCTACCTCCTGCGTGGTGAATTCATTTTAACAGGGCATTGTCACTTGCCCCGGCTGTGTACCGTAATCAGGTGGGCTGGGATAGACATTCACCGGAGCATGAAGTACCATTACGGTCTATGCCACAGCCACAACCCCAATATCCAATCAAGCGCGAGGCAAAGGCTCACGTTTGTGACATTCTGACACAATTGGAATATCAAGGAGTAATTCAATCTTGCGTATCATCGATGAATAATCCTCTTTTTCCGGTATCGAAACTGGACAGTTCTTATCGCATTGTATTGGATTATCGAAATTTGAGTAGTCATTGTCGTACATTTGCTGTACAGAACACACACAGCTCTGCGCTAGTGAACAATCTTGTTCGTAAAAAATACAAAACAACTTTGGATATTTCCAATGGTTTCTACAGTCATAACTTGGCTCCTGAGAGCCGTGACCTGACAGTATTTAGCGCCATCTGAAAAAAAGGGGATTTGGGCGCTTGCCTATGGGGTATAAGAACAGCCCTGGGGCTTTTGCTGCATGTGTTGTGTCTTTGTCTGCGTTCTTGTACGTAGATTATATTTATCTGACGGACGACGAACTGATACCGCATCTTGTCCGAGTCGACCAAATTATTCTGGCGTTTGCAGACTATGGATACAAATTCAATTTTGCAAAATCACACATCGCTTGTTTTGTGGTGCTCTTTTTGGGCTACGAGCTCAATAATGAAGGTAGTGGATTAGCTCCCCACTTTCTGAAGAAATGTGCACAATTGCAACCTCCGTCTACACTGAAGAAGCTTAAGTCTTTGCTGTGATTTTTAAATTTCGGGAAGACCTACATCCCTGATTATGCCCAGCGTATCAAACCGCTCTATGCGTTGATACAACCTACATATTCATCTGCCTGCTGGCTTCCGGAACATTCCTCTATTCTACAATCTTTACAGTCAGATTTGCTGGCGACTAACTACTTGTTGACCCGTGATAATTCCACAAACCTGGTAATACGTATAGTACCGGGGAAGGTGGGTTTCACTTACTTGACGTTCAACGAGGGCGACACAGTACCTATTGTATTCAAATCATATTTGTACACATCAGCTGAAATGCAATTTTCGAATGTTGAAATTTTTTTGACTGCGTTCCAAATGGCGATTCTGAAAGAACGCTCGCTGGTGCAGGGGAAACGCATTCTGATGGTCACGCCTCTCCCTGCTTTAGAAGCAGTGACTAAGGCAAGTGTTCCAAACTCTAAGGCACTACATCCCCGTTGGATACAATAGGCTACCTCTTTAACATCGTCAGATGTCACGTTTATCTTTGATCCTGCACTTCAGACACAGGAGTTTTGCTGTATGAACATGTTCATCCTCCTCCGTTGTCGTTACTTCCATTGGGCGAGTACAAATGCATCATTTACACCGACGGCTCGGCTCAACAGGCCATCAGGTCCAAACATGCTTATTCCGCGGCTTGCGCTATTGTGGCTGGTTCTATTGTAAATGGTGAATTTAAGTCTTCTATTGTGCATACACAGGCTCTGGGGGACTGTACAGCGTAATTGGCGGAGCTGCGTGCTCTTATTCTGGCTCTTGAGTTCGCAGATCCTGATATGAATACTCTTATAGTATGCAATTCTTTCTACTGTGTCCAGTCTTTTAATGACAACTTATTCTTTTGGTCTCAAAATGATTATAGGGACTCTAAAGGCAGCGCAATAAAGCATAAAAAGCTTTGGGTTCGAGTGGCGGAGCTTAAAGAACGTCTGCCACTCAAACAGGTTATACATACTCTTGGCCATCAGCGTGTGGGAGCATATGCTGTTGGTAATTCTTTGGCTGACGAGGCAGCCAAATCTGCAGTAGCCACGTATTCCGTTGCAGCAGTTACAAGATCCATGTATAAGATGGATAATGAAATCTTATTTATTTATTTATTTATTAATTAAACTTATAATGCGCAACAGCTACCCAAAAAGGGTTTCCCGGCGCAAACGCAGATACAGAGGCTGATGTCAAAGCAAAGGCAGCAGGCTAATGATTAAAAAGCCATGTGTTCAAGGATTTACGGAATCTTGGCAGCTATAGCTGCTACAAAGGAAGGAACTGCTTACCCGAAGGGCTTCCCTTCAAAGTATTCTTATCATTTATCTCCCGAAAAAGTTCTGTAAGCTACAATTCTGTCAGTTGGGGATTGGCTGATTCCCAACATGGACGTAGACTTGCTTTGATCATAGTCGCACACGAGGGCATGGCTTTCGCACATGCCGGAGGGTTTGCGACTGTCTCTATTTTACAGCAACGTTACTGGTGGCGTGGTTTATATAAACAAACCCGCAATTATGTGCTTTCTTGTGACATTTGTCAGCAAATCAAACCATCTACGGTTTCACGACCACTACAAACACAGCTATGTATTTCCAATCAGCCGTTTTGCTGTGTATATCTTGATCACTGCGGTCCTTTGACTTCTGATACTGCATATAAATATATTTTTGTTGCAGTTGATTCATGCATTAGATTCCTATGGGTCTGGCCACAACGCAGCGCTGACGCTCGAAATGTCATTAGGGATTAGCGTGTCTTTGTCGGGACGTTTGCCTGTGGCACTTTCCATTCTGACCAAGGTCCAGCGTTCGCCTCTAAGGCGTACAAGGACGCAATGAATTCTCTGGGGGTGCTAGTGCAGTTTTTGTCTCCATACAGGCCTGAGGGCAATTCTATAGTGGAGCGAATTAACTGTGACTTAAAGCAATGTTTGACAGCTAGAGTCTTAGGTACTGGCAGGAACTGGCAGGCCCATTTGTATGGAGTTCAGCGTGCACTTAATAATCTCCCTAGAAGATCTCTGGGTGGGCGGACCCCATACGAAATGCTCTTTTGCATTAAAATGTTTGCCAGACCTTGATGATCTAGACGTCGTGGCGGCTGCCGCAACCTTTGACGTAGATAACCATTCTACTATGTTACAGGACCTACAAAAGACCCGTGACAGCTACGCAACTGAACATTTGCCCTCTTCCAATGACACAGCAATGCTGATTCTGGTCGCCGGCTGGCTTCCTAAGATTGGAGATCTGGTACAAGAAAAGCTGGAGAACAAGAAAGAATTTGGTCCCTCTTATCGTACACCAGTCCCAGTCTTGGATTGAAGGGTACTCGTGCAGTGATACTACCACCTTTGCCTAGTCGCAAAGAAAACAGATACATTTCAATCGACAACGTCAAGCTACACCGTCTGGCCGATTCTGAATAGTGTGACTCCTGCACTTTCCTGCAACGCTATTTCTTTGAATCCAACGGCTTCATCCTCTGCGACTCATACCCGTGTCGTTGAGGGTGAGATGGAGACTACTATTGACCTTTTGCCTGTTCTGCCTTCATCCTCTTCCAACGCAGAGGTCCAGTATGCTTATCCTGCGGATGAGTCCCACATTAATGTGCCGGAAAGTCCTCTACAACATCAAGCTGATCCTGCGCTACCAATGTTAATGCACATGGACGCAAGCGGTTATTTTGGGGACCGTGCAAGCTTCTCCTATGACTCTTCCTCCTTGTCCTCATCTGGGACAATTCCACCGACAAAAACGAGTATTTTTATCACTTGGTTCAAAAAGACTTACCTGGTCCCCCCCTGGACATACATCTGGTTGGTCCTTATCCTGATGTTCCTCTTCATGTCGATTGGATTTATGACAGTATTTTTCTTGCTCATTAATGGTCATTATTTGCCAGAACGCTCTGCAGTAAAATTGGTCGACGGAGTCCTGGCACCCCATACATCGTCCCATATCATGAAACGTGATCAAGCCCTTGTGAACATTTCGGCTGTCCCTGTTGCAGATGGCATCGTTTGGGATAAAGTAGCATTCGAAATTCACGGTCCGACAAAAGTCCTCAAGATACCATACGTGTTTCGCATTTCATTAGGAGATGTGGTAACACAGGACATACATTCCGATGATTGGGATGTACAAGCAGTACATTCCTTGTTTTCTGATTTAAAGTATTATGCTGCTTTTGATGCTGAAGATTTATATTTAAATTCTGCCAATTATGCTTGATTTATTCTGTTATCAACACTATGGACATAATTTCTTACACAAAACAAACACGTTAAGACCTGTTTTTAATTATACGCAATGGGAACATTGTCCAACTTCGTTACAGGGGAGTTCTAAAACCCTTAGGAATAAGTTCACCTATTTCACTGATTATAACACGTCCAATCCAGAATCCTATTTCTTTAAATTAACATTGCAGTCTCAATCCAAATTTATTCTGACCCACACAAAATTAATCTATTCCAGTTCCTTTAGAAATGAATTGGCCATACAGGGTTATGATCACTGGAGAGATAGACTTTATTTTGTAACAATCTGTTTGTGCCTTCCACATGAGAACTGTCTGCTTTCTGCGTTCTCTGCCTGTTCCTGGAGTTTAGTCTGAACACGGTGTGTAAGGTCAATAAACAATGCCCCTTGTTATTCTGTTCTGGTCAGTCCCTAGCACCTAGACAAAACATGCTAACACAGCTGCTACTGCTGGAGACTCGTGCTTTGATATTATGGGGATGCATGTTGTTCTAAATCACTTGGAAAGGGACCTTTCCAGGGAGAAGAGCTATGCTGTTCCTATGATGTAGAAATACCATCTAGGCACTAAGGTATGGGGTCTGCTGACAAAGCCCAGAGATAATAAAACTTCTCTTACCAAGGGGAGGGTGGTTAGGCCTTATAGTCCTGTATCCACCGTCAGTAAACGATGACATCCCCCTTTATACTCTATGGAATTGCAACAATGCTAACTGCATTAGGTTTATGCGTTTTGCTGCTGTTAGTGGCTCGTATACTGCATTATAGAGCACTATTGTTAAAATAAACATTTTGAACTATAACAGTGTCTCTGTCAATTCTTATTGTGGACAAAAACGAGTGAGTGAGCGAAAGGGTACGTCTTGCTACTGCGATTCCTGAGAGAGCCAGGAGTGTTGTGTTCTGGGTTGTCTAATCATTTGAGACTTTGTGATTATGTAGGAGAGCGAATGAGACATTATAGCTAGTTGGTTTTGGGATTTGGGTACTAAGGAGGTAGGAAGGCTTAACCCCTACACACCGAGGTCCTGTTTTCTTGTGCATAGTTCTGTGTATGAGCAGAATCCCTGCAACATGGTGCCGCCAACATTTGGTCTGGTACTTAACTGCGAGACTTCTGAGTAGTGCTTGTGCTTGTCCACAATCCCCTCTCTTCTGTTTCCGGAGACAGTTGTGACGGTGTAGCCTCCTATATTGTGAAGTTATAGGTTTTTCAAGCTTGAATTCTAAAAGGTCTTTCTCTTTTTCTAGCCCAGTGTTGCGCTGCCGCGAGTAGGTCGTTTCATATTTTTCTTCCAATATGGCAGTTGCCATAGCGCCACCGAATCGCGCTCCTATCACCGCTTATTTGACTCAATATGGAGTACCTAATGCTGGTGCTGATCTTATCTTTGTTGTTGAAGCGAATGCTGAATTTCGTTTCGAAGTGTTTTACTCGTGGGTCACCTTTCCGGCAGTGGATGGGAATGATAATTTCTTTCACGAATATACTGCCACTGCGCTTCCGCTGGAATATCGACCTTATCGATCTCTTGAAGTTCCGTTAACGGCTTGGCAGCACACCATATGGTTTAATGGCGCCCTTCCAGACCCTATGAGAGCGGTCCGTTTAGGCCCCTTATCGATTGATGGGGCCACGTGGCCCGTTTTGGCTGGGTATACCCCACACCCAAATTATCTTAATGCTACAGTCGCAGAGCTACATGTATTGCATACTTCATTGATACGTGTACATAGAGCTGCTATACAGTTCATGTCGCGCAACATGCAGGTGGGACCACCTGGAGTTGCTGCACAACCACAGGTGCCGGTGGTGTAGTTATCAGTCCTATCATGATTAATTCGGTGATTGGCAAGCGTCCGCAAAATAAGGACGAACTTCCTTATTGGCTTGCTGAAAACTTTGGGCAACTCGAAGCTGTTTTTCCAAATTCCACACCTGTGGAGAAGCACAGGATTCTGACCATGAGCTTACCTAAAGGCCTTGTTCCTGAGTTGGCTGATTGTAACTCTTGGGTTAGAGTGTTTGCAGCGGTGTATTCGATGTGCACCTTAAACCTGGTTGTGAGGAGATAAGGTGTCCTTGTCGAGGATGCATCATGCTGCAGAGGCAACGCGAGGTCCAGGTTGGAGATGTGTCGTGCTGCATCGGTTCCGAGGAGTTGCGAGGCTGCGATGCGAGGTCCTGCGTCATCGTTGAGGATGCCATCTACAAGGCGGGCTTGCGATGCAAAGTCCAGTGTTGATGATGTGTCGTGGACCAGCTGGTTTCTAAGAAACTGCAGGGCTTCCGATGCAAAATCCTGCATCGTCGTCGAGGCTGCTGTCAACAAGAGTCTTGTGATGTGAGGACCTGCGTCGGGGATGCATCACGAAGCGGCGGTTCCAATGAGGCTGCGGTGCAAAGTCCTTGCGCCGGGAAAGTCCATGCAGCAGAGGCGATGCATTGGTTCTGCTGGGTCCACAGTTGGACTGGCAGAGCATCTTCAGGCTCACTGTCAAGGGTCCAGGACTGCAGTGGCACCAATTGGCAGGATAGGACTCACAGGTGGCAGAGTCAAGGTGCTGGGTTCAAGGTTGTTGTCTCTGAGGCTTTAATCAGGAGGTCAGCCAACTAGCCTTTGGGGTCACTCTGTGGTTCTGGGTTCAACAGATGCAGGTCCAATCCTTCTCACCCAGGCAAGAGGGTAGCAGGTCAGCACAGCAAGGCAGCAGTCCTTCAGAGCAGCAGTCCAGCAGAGTGGCAATCCTTTCAGCAACACAGCAGACCTTCTTCCTGGCAGAACCCACAGGTCCTGAAGTGTACGTAAGAGTTGGGTCTAAGGGTCTAATATTTATGGGAAACAGCCTTTGCTCCGAAGTTTTAGCATCGCAATACATTTACCATGCATTTTTTACAACGAAATAACTGCGGGCACGCATGTCATTACCACGAAGACTTTACCATGCACTTTTTTACAACTTTTTCTTTTATCAGAAGGTGGCAGTATTACCCTTTGAAAAACCATTATGTTAACTAGGTAAACAACAATATTAATGTATTACTTACATTAATAGTAATATATGTTGTAATAGCTATAACATATTTTCAAAACAGAATGCAGGGGGTTTAGGGGCACTAAACAAAATACTGGGATGGTATGCAGAGGGTTTAGGAGCAACAGATGGGTAACTGTTAATACTCAGGTATTTTTATTGATACCCGAGTATTAAACTGACGTTAGGGGCAGTACATTTTTGCACACAAAATAAACACAATGTACGATTTGCTTGCATATAAATTAAATTTACTGAGTCATTTAAAATTATAAAAACGTTGTTCCTAATTTAATAAGTTTAAAGAAAAAAAACAACAACAAAAAAACTTAGGTTTTTAAAGTTAAGACTTTTTTATTGACAAGTAAAAACAAACATTATAATAATTTAAGACATTAACACCTGATGTTACCATTACTTTCCACAACAGCGAGTGTACAAAAAAAGTCCTTTTTCACTTTCAAATAAAATTGCAGGACCTATGCTGTTGAACGTCTCTTTTTATAGAAGATAGAGCACATCGGAGCCGAATGGAAAATCGGAAGAGAAAGAGCTGCACACAGGTAAGTTTAGTTTACATTCTAAAACAAATTCAGTGCCTTTTCAGCAAAGAGAGAGGGAGGGAGGTTGACTTGTGTAATATACAAGCATGTTCTACTAAGTTGCGCGTCAGAAAATATTCAATTACAGATTGCAGACGTATTGTTTGCTGTTTATGGAAAGAAATCTAATAAACAGTAAAAATTCAATCAATTCAATTGATAACAATGTATGTGTACATATCACAATATTATTCAGACATTAATTAACTGTGTTTTCAAACATTGGTGCTTTAAACAGCACTGCATGTGTAAATTGCGTGGTGAACGTCTGCATGCTAGTTCTGTGTGTGGTAGGCACATTTTTAATGTGACCAAATGTAAACGCGTAGTAATGGTATGAGTGGCAAAGCTTGCGAAGTAAAAACATACGTGGTAAAACAACGCGTTGTAATGTCATACAACCAATATTTATACCTGGTGCCCACTTTGAAGAGGAGGAAGTGTCTAGATTTTTCCACCCCCTGAGGTTTCAGGCATTACCTTCCTCCCTGCCCTGGCCCCAGTTTGTCCAGCTTGTCAGTGACCAGTGACAGCACCTTTGTGAGAGTGCTCAGGCAGAGTCTTTGTGATGAGCAAGTGTGGTAGGTGACAGCTCCACCCCACCCTTAACTCAGAGTGGCCCATTCTGCCAACACCTACCATCTTTTTGTTTCACTGTCTGGGAGCAATACACAAAGACCAGCTGCCATCTACACCTAGTCATGTGATTCAGCACATGACTAGGTGTAGATCTCCCTCCCTCGTATCAAGACCGGAGCAGAGGACGCTCTTTTTCACACCTCGCAGCCAAGACCTGGAACGACCTCGCGAAACACCTCAGAACCTCTCGCTCCCTCATTGTCTTCCTAAGGAAGCTCAAGACATGGCTTGTCCAGACAAAACAGGCATGATCTCCTCCTCACCCTCAGGCCTGCCCTACTCAGCAACTGGATAACCTCACGGGTGATTAGCCATACTCTACAAATCCACATAACATAACATAATGTCTTTGGATCACACCTGTGTACTGCCTAGCATTTATGTTCTTTTAAAAAAAAATAACTATTAGTAATTTAGCACTGTTATTTTTCCTGCAACACAAAATGGCTCTTTGTGAATGTTAATTTTTAAATGGACTGCACTTTCAGTGTTGAAGTCATATTGTTCTATATACCCTCACTTAGCTCCATAAGAAGGCTAAGATTGTACTACATTTAAAATATTGACATACAAGGGTTTGAGGGACTCTGCTTCACACATTGTTGCTAAGGCATAGTCCCATCAACTCTGGGACAGGAGTAAAACAAATCTAGTCTTGACAGCTCACACACACTGCACAGCCCTAAACTGTGAAGCCATAAATATTTTCACTTATTGAGGTATGTGAAACTTGAGTAATTTGCTTTCTTGAAATTATGTTGTGCAAAATGCAATTCATTTATTACGCATTATATTTTAGTGCAAAATGCATCTTTCCATCAATTTTTGACGCAAGGATGCATTTCAGGCTACGAACAATTGTGCAAAAAAACATAAGCACTGTAAACAATAGCCGCTCACATTCTGTTGTTCTTGAATATTTGCAGTAAATCTTTACAGCAAATTGCATGTTTGTGGTACACTTTTACTTTGTATGGTGATTAATTACTCAAAGTGGCAAAATCGCGTAATTTTGGAAATTTTGCGTAACAACATAACCCAAACTTCCCAAAATTATAAAAATTACACTGGGGTAATTAAAATTTTGCCCAGACCTACTCAATCAGTCTTTTTCAACATTTTGTAGATTAACACAAGGAAAAAAACATTGTATGGACCTTCAATTGGATCAATTGCGTAAAAAATACATTGAGCGGCAGTTTGACATTATAAACATTAATAAAGGCCAAGTGTTTTAGAGTTTATCTATTGCTTAATAATACTACGAAAAATCATTGTCTACATATGTATTTTTATCTTGGTTACAACGTGAAGTAACTGTCAAGCGCGCAGCATACACACTAACCTCTACTTTGCACAATCTAGTGGGAACAAGGTGGAGTCACAATGCTGTATCCTAACACCACTGCCCGACTATCCCTACCTCCAAACCAAAGGTAACTTGAAGGTAGGTCCAGTCAGACAGTGGAAAGGGGAATGGGAAGAGATGAGAAAGAGCTTGCTCAGTTTTGGGTGGTCTGCAGTCCTACTTTGGTCACCTAGGGGCACATGCATCAAGCTAAGGAATTGCGATTCCTTAAAGCGATTTTTAAGGAACCGCTATTAAGGAATTGCAATTCATTATGCATGTAGGTTTTGCTAAAATATTAGCAATTCCCACACATTCCCTAATAGCGAATCGCAAATTGCGATTCGCTATTAGGGAATGCTTTCCCATTCATTCTAGAGGCCCACAGGAATGAATGGAAAAGCATTTGCAATTTGCGATCACCAAACAGGTAATCGCAAATTGCGAATGCAATTTCAAGGGTGCTAGGCGGCCATAAGGCCCCCCTGATGCACCCCCAAAAACGGTATGTGTGCACATGTGGCGCACACACATGCCCTAAGGGTATGTGTATGCACCACATGGCACTTAGAAAAATGCAATTTTGTGCATTTTTCTAGGAATTGCAAATTACCATCAACTTGAAGTTGATGGTAATTTGTGATTCCTTATTGCAAAGTCGCATTCTAAAAATGCTTCTTGCATTGCATTCAGAGAATTGCAAATTGCGATTCCCATACTGCATTCGCAAAATAGGTAATCGCAAAATTGCGATTGCCTATTTTGCGAATACATTTTGGGTTGATGCATCCCAGGAGGACATGTGCCCCCCGTGTGCAGTCACCCCCTTTCCTGCACGGCATGGACTTTACAGTCCATGCCGTGCAGGAACAGGCTTTGGCATTCCCACAGCAGTGCTTTTTTAATAGGCACCGCCATGGGAAGCCAAAGGACCACCGGGCACCCGGCCCTCGAGTTTGGCGGTCCTGGAGCTGGATGCTGGTGTGGTCAAACTAGTAATAAGGCCCTTAGCCTCCTGAATTCTGAGAAGTGTGCAGTAAGTATCATATCACATAGGAGGACGAGGAGAATAGTGGTCCAGCATATACTCTCCTCATATATATCAAAATAAACCTAAGTATACTGTTCCGAAAGCTCAGTCAAAGAGAAACTATCTCAAACTGTTAGCAGGTACCATTGAAACCTTGTTGGCATCGAGCAGATGCTGCTTCTTTAACATTTTTTTCATTTCTCTCTTTTTCAGGTCTTGATCAAGATCTCCACATGGAGCTGGGTCAGAAGCTGCTGGGCATCCAGTTTGTCAGGAAAATCTTCACTGTGATGTCAGGAACTAGAGATAGAGAACCGCAATGCTGCTTCTCTCAAGGCAGGTAAGAAAAACAAGTGTTGAGTGGCCATACAGGCCGGCCAATATGGCCACCGATCTCACAAGATGAGGAAATCTCACAAGATCATGGCTACATGATTATGCATTTCCGAGCACAATTTACTCACATCCTTTCTTCAGGTTCTGAAAGCCTTAAACCATTCTAACTTGTTCTGAGTCTAGCCTGCTCAAGGCTACAACATTAAAAGTAGCCACATTGAAGCCTAAACAATTAATGGCCTTGCTCCCCAATGTGGTGGTGGGGTACGTGTGTGTGTGGAGACAGGTCTTGCAGAGGCTAGCACATTGGGCATAATGGCATGGGGAGGTGCTCAATGTGCAGTCACCAATGTCAGCACCATCGGTAGAGGCCTGATGGATGCAGCTACATGGCAGGGTGAACAGCTGGAGCAGATTATTAAACTTCTAAGGAAAAAACAATCTCATGAGGGCCTAGAATGGTCTACTGTGGCATCACTTGAATGTCCACACTTTACGTTCTGGGGTGCTATTGGATGGCATCAGAGCATTGTCTGCAGCAGTGTCTTATTTATTTGTTGCTTTTCCTAGTCAAGTATAGTCTGCTGCCATCTCAGTGCCAGAAACATCTGCAGCTGACAGCTCCTCAGAAAGTATGACATTGCTGCACATGGATCCACCAGCCACCACCCCCCTTGTTGACACTCAGGCCAACTAAGTCGCCCTTAGGGCAGGCTGTTCAATTGGCCCAGTTCAGGACATCCCCCAAGAAGGCACCACCAAGAGATGCAAAAAGTGATGTCCTAATATAAGAATTTTGACTATTCATCTTATCCACCTTATGTCCACACATTTGCAATCTACTCATGGTCTGGAAAAGAACCCTATGCAATTCGTGGCTGTCTTTATTTCTTCATCCAACTCACAAGTTGACTGATTTTCTGAAAATTTGTGTTCTAATATATAAATAAATAAAAATATTGTGTTACCACAAATAAATAAATAACTGTGACATTGTTGTTATGAAAACATACATACTACTTGAGAAATTAGAACTATTTTCCAAACATTTATTACATCCACACAATACACATTTCATCTGAACACACACTTTAAATAACAGTCATCTCAGTCTGTACAACTGCTTCAATAGTGGTTTGCTACATTTCAGTTTAATGGAAAACTTTTATACATCAAAAAGCCCAGCAAAGGGTAAAGGAAGTGTGTATACAGAAACAATGCACATAATACGTTAGGAAGTATAGAATAAAAAAAAGTGCTACGAAGCATAATGAAAAATAAAGTATGAATTTTACAATGTAATATATATAATGAATCCACTCATTGTCAAGATAAAAAGTCGGCATTACATTTTGCTAGCAACTGGAGTCTTAAGCCACACATTGAACTGTCCTTATGTTCAACACAATTATTAAGCTCAGATTCAGTCATGAACAACACCACCGTTTTGCTACAGTTGACTTTATCAAGTCTGAGTCTAGACTTTGGCACACACAATATGTTGTCAGGTACGTTTAATGAAACTCAGTTACATTGGAATCACTCCATGAGAGGGAGTCTATCACTATTGTTTTCAGAATTGTTCCACCAATTGTCAGGCAACTTGCACTGCAGATCAGTATCTTTGTAACACTCTAAAGTAACCACCTATGACTTACTACTGCCCCAGAAGGAGACATGAAGACATGATTTAGAAGGGATTCATATTATTATCTGTGTGTCTAACCTTTAAAATGTTTATTCAAATACGTAACTATTTTCTGAGAATCAAACATCAAGAGCTGTAAAAAAGAAACCCTCATGTAGCATGCTCATCATAATATGTAAGATTTTGCTAATATACTATTGTACTTTAAAAATATATTTAAAAAATAAACACACTTTGAATATAATGAACAAATCTGAAAGTAATTAGTGGATTAGCAGCATAAGTTATAAAAGAGGATATGTCCATAGAAAATTAAACACAATTAAATTTTCCTTAAAGGCACTTACCATCAGGCAAAGATGTTGTCAATGAATTCACACATGAGAGCACTGTCTTCCTCCTCATAACTGTCAACTTGCTGACACAACTACAACCTACATCACCCTGGGGGTTCACATGTATCTTTCTTAATTCATTTTTTTTATATTTTCTGCTGGAAATTCCATCAAGGTTGACAAAGATGATATGGTAGATTGTTTATATCTATTGTTTGCATTGTGGACGTTCTAGGTGTTATTGACCAAAGCAATGTCACGGATGATGGATGCTTCCGTCAAAAATGCACTACCAGTCCAACATAGGGTCAGGCATAACCTATGTTGAAAATGTTGTTTATCATGGTGGATTAAATTTGGCAGATGCATGGTGTATCCGTCATTTTCCAGTGTCCACGGTTCTGTACTGCTAATAATGCTCTGTGACTGGTAAAATCTGTTATCCTTCGTGTAAGAGTCCATTGACAGAATTTCTGTCACATTGGTGTACATGATTTTTAAGTCCATTAGATCACTTGCCTCCTTACCATCAAGTGTAGCCTCCTCAATAGTTCCTGCTCCTCCTCTGCTGCTGGGACCCGCCATGGCTGAAGGAGCAGGTGATAGGGCACCCAACATCATTTCTGCGGAGTTGGATGTCCTAGCAGAGAGGGCCCTTACCAACTACAAAACCAGCTATCGGGACCAGCACAGAGTCAGGTAAACTCCATAAATAATATGCACTATATTAGCCATATTTTTACCAAAGAAATCAGACAATAACAGCGCCATGGGCCACTGCCCAGCTTTTAATACTACAAGGTAATGCCTTTACCAAAAACACAAAGATAAATATTGTTAATACGCAATATATATGTCTTGAGAATTATTTTGGTTCTGGGTAACATTTTTTAATCCAGTACATCTGTATAATGTACTCCACTAACAATGATTGTAAAGAAATATACTTCCTTTATATGGTGAGCCAAAATATGTTTGCAGCAAGGTATGGTGTATTTTTAATCAAAATCAGTCAGACATTGGTGACAGCATGCAGGACCACCCTTTGGGATGAGGAAGCTGTATGGTTAACCAGTGCAATAGAAATCAAAGTGGCAAAATCATTAACATCAATGGGCTCACTAAGAATGTCATCTTTTAATCTGAACATTGTTTAAATGTTATATGGCTTTTAGCTCTTGGCACCATCAGATTGAAGGGAGGCTCTGGCTGTGGAAGTTCACTTTCCAACTCCTAAGTCAAGATGAAAGTGCCTTTAAACAATTCACAGTGCACTTGACTTTAACAAAAACATGAAATGTGTTTTATGTCATCAGGGTACTGTACATTGATTGAGATGTTAGTATCTCCACCTGATTAAAGTTTACATTGTATATCACATACTTGAAATATGGTGAATGGAATTTCTGTGGCAGTTGTGATGCAGTACCATGGCAAACAAAATGTTAATCTGCACCAATGTATGTAAGCAAAAAGTACAAATATATAGAGATAATCATGTGTGATAACGTGTGGCTTAAGTATTTTTGTTTTCTTATCTTATTCTCTGTGAGTCGTTCCCCACAACTAGAAAACGATCTAGTTGGCCATTGTCAGGCACGTGGGCTAGCATAGGGTCTTTAAGCGCCACAGCATCCATTGAAGGAAACAGTAGTAGGACATCCAATGGGGGACCCGACTAATAGCTCAGGTAGAACTAGGAAGGTCCTCCCAGCAAAAAAGCAAAAAATATTGAAACCACAATTATTGGAAACATACATATCGCTACCTTTAAATAAATATATAAAATCTAAAAAATTTCAAAATACACAATATCGAGTACACTAAAATCACAAAAACTAAAGCCAAACATTACAAAATATTATAATAACTCACTTTAAACAACAAATAAAATTGAACTCGACAAATTAATAAATCGTCTAACTACATTGTTTATGTATTATACCATTAAAATAAACATTAAACATATAAAATAATAATAAAATTAACATAACATGTATAACAAACATTAATGAATAACATTAAACATAAATAAGGTTTCCAGTTATCCAATGGCTACCTCTCTGCATTTATTTTTAAAAACAGAGAAATACAAAATATTTTGCATTTTTTGAGTGACTTTCCATGATGTCTTTCATCAATTGCAAGCCAACAGCTGAGCGAGAAGAAAACATGGGGAGATAACAAACAGAATGAGATTTCCTTAAATAGTGGCATATGTCAACATGCATTTGTAGTATAATGCTGAAATTTACCTGTGGGTGTATTGTTATTTTATAGTTGGCTGCTAAATTTGCAAAAGCACAGTAGGACTCAGTGTGCATTTATCAGTTAAATAAATGAGAAAATATACAATTTTATAACTTCATTTATTCTCAAAACACCACATATAGATGGACAAATACTGATAAGATGGCTAGAAAATAAATATGGATAAATACAGATGGAAATGTTAAAAAAACGAAATATCATAAAACCGGGAGCTCATAAGCATAGAAATATAGCCAAAATAACACAAAAAACATAAATATATATTAAGCGATAGAAAAGAAACATTAATTAAGGTCTACCACAAAAGTAAATAATATTAACCAATAAAAACAACCGTAAAGCAAACTAAAGAACAAATATATTTATTTAATTAAAAATACAATATAAAAGGAGCAGAAAATGTCAACACTTATCACACCAAAAACACTAAAGCTGCAAGACAAAGACACTCTGCTAAATTGCCAACAGAAAACTAAAAAAGAAAACTGGAGGAAAATATACAACTACCTTCACAAGTAAGTAAAGCGTTTAAATTAACATAGTGGAAATTAAATGATTTCAAAGAGATTAAAGTACAAATAACTAACCAAACGCTCTAATTTTATGTATCGACCAAACTTTAGGCACTGCAGAAAAAATATGACACAATCTACAACCTACAGTACCACCATCAAAATTCAACGATCGAACACCCTAGAAATGCATGTAAAAAGTAAGTAAAACCAAAGCACTTCTAAACATCAGCGAAACCGTACACATAAAAATTAAAAAGAAAGGCCCTAAACCTCTATAAACTACCCACAAATAAAGATTAAAATATAACTAATACACCTTTTTCCCCCAACAGAAAACAGACCACCTGATCCACACTGAAACAGCTTTAATGGAAAACTGAAAAAAAGAATTGCAATCAAAATCCACAATACATAAGTATAAAATGCAAAATATTGCTGTAATAGTTTATGTACATTGGCAAAGTAAAAGTATTACAAATGATTTACCTGTACTAAATTATTTTCAGACAAAATGACAGAAAGAGCGAGATATATCACAGCACAGAAAGGCAAACAATTATCATCCAACATGGGCTACAGGTACAGCCAAGAAAGCACAAGCTCTGAGAATGTTAATTGAAAATGTACAAAATACTACTCTAATGCTTGTTATGGGAGGGCTACTTCAAAAACGTATGTTATCAGTGCGAAACAATACAATCACCCCCAAAAGCCACCAAAATCGAAGTAAGACATGTACTTCAAGATTTAAAAGAAGCAAGCACTAGCTCCGAAGAGCCCACTAGTAAAATTCTAAAAGATATGCTTTCTAAGGTACCTGAACACATCACAGAACAGATACCAGCTATACCTACTTTAAAACACTTAATAGCACCAACTAAAAAAGCTACCAGTGATACTTCTGCTGCCCCTAGAAGATACCAAGGCATCCAAAGTCTTGAACACTTAACCACCACACCTAATGATGAAACCCTTCCTCCTACATGACAACCTTAATAATGAGAAACAAATTGTTATATCTGCTACAGCAGAAAATGTATTAAGACTAAGGGCCTTATTACGAGTTTGGCAGTGCAATGGACCGCCAAACCCATGGTGGCAGTCCACCCATCGCATTAGGACTATGGCAGTTGGACCGCCACAGGATCGCTGCTGCGGTGGCACCTGTCTGAGGCCCCTGCTCCCACACCGCCAAAGTCATAATAAGGCTCTAAACCAACATCAAACATGGATGATGGATGGAACATTCAAAATGTGCCCTAAACCAGTCACTCAGATATATACCATACATGGTAAATATCAAAACACTAATATACCCCTCAATTATCCCTTACTACCTAACAAAGTAGCACTTACTACGAACCACTAAATCACATTAAATTAAAACAAACAACTACTCCCCACATAAAACTTTGAACAAACCATGATGCAAACAATACTTAAACTATACCCACACACAGTTGTTCAAGGCTGTAACTACCATTTTAATAGAAGCATTTGGAGACATCTCCAACAATCTGCAAAAAGAGTAGAATATGCAACAAACAGCCAGTTTGCCCTTGAAATAAAAAAAAAAACATTCCACTACCCTATGTCCCTAGAACAGGCCTCTGTTACAGGGACATAGGCTAACCAATACAACTAACTTATAGAAAGTCAATTTTATCAACAAAATGAACACAAACTAAGTCCTCTAATGGACTACTTTGAAGGCACTTGGGCTGGCAGACTGCACCGTTCTGGACACAGGCGACAAACCAACTTAAAAATACCATGGTCAAGAAGCCATAACCAACAATGCAGGAGAAGGATGGCAAAATGCCTTCCAAACCATATCGGGGAGAACCCAGCCAACACTATACAAATTCATAGATGTCCTGCAAAAAGACACGTGCAATTAGTAATTCAAATTAAACCTATAATAAGTAAACAAACCAGTAGAATAGACGACAAGCTACAATGTAAAGTTCAAATCTTTATAAACAACAAAGGAGCATACTACTTAGGGCCTGATTTGGATGTTGAGCGGAGAGCCTCTGACCAGTGGCCGTAGGTTCTCCGCCCGACATCCGTAGGTTTCTCTCCGACCGCCGTATTTTGATTACTGCAGGCACCTGAGCGCCATTTAGCCAGCAGAGGTGTCCCGCAGCGTGGGACGTGCGCGGGTCACGTCTGGGCAAAGACCGGGCCAAGAGCGTGCACGACTGTCCATTTTACTCACGACAGTCTGCAACTTTGCTAAATGGGGAGACGAAAGTCCTCAGCAGCCCCGATGGCAAATAATGGGTCTACCCTGGATGGTTTTCTGCAGTTGTAGAGATTTCAAAGGAAACTGAGCTAACGGAACATCGTGTGTCCCTTTTTTCACCCCCAGGAGACCCCCCTTTACCCTGGTTCTGCCCAGTCCCCCAGTCAAAAATGGAACTGGCCTTGTTGAACCTCTTATCTCTACAGAGGCCTCAGGTTTTGAATCATTTGGGGATGTCACCTCTGTCACCGAAGCAGCCAGTGCCACTGCAGATGTCGGAAGAGGGGTAATTGGTGGCCAAGCGGGAAAGAGGAAAAGAACTGCCATGGGCTCCAAGCGGAAACGGCCATGTATCGTGACCCATCCCCCTGCATTTGCAATGTGTGTGGGGAATCGGGATGGAAATTTAAGTTCATTGGAGGCTCTCGTTGGGGATTTAAAATCATCTATTTTAGAACACATTTCAAACAGCTTTTTCCTACTTTTTCCACAACTGGAAGTTATTGAAACTAAGCTAAAGGAACTGATTCCTCCCCACTTTCCTTCACATTCCCTCCCGACACCATATCTTTGTCAGGGGCAGAACTGGGGGCAGAATTGGCACGCTCCTCTTCTGCGATTGTTCCAAGTCAACTCATAAGCTCAGCCCTCCCTAATGCCCCTCGTGTCTCCTCGACCATAGATAGAGTCTCAGGCCACAGTGCTATCTGCACAAACCAGCTGGAAAAGTAGTCTATATTAAATTCGCCACTACCTGCTCTCGTGAGGAAAGGCCCATTTGGCAAACCCATAAATCTCCCTGGAAACAGTCATCCTAATCCACAACTTCCTCCGGAGTGCACCTTTTATGTATTAGTGTTGAAAAACGTTCCAACTCTGTCTGACCAAACCCACGAGGATTTTTTGGGGTCTGAAGAACAAAAATACCCATTGGTTTACAGATAAGCGGGTCTGGATAGAAGATTTACCTTCTGAAATTCTGATGGCTTGCAGAACCCCCTGGGTTGGACCAAGCAAAAAGGAGTCACCTGGTGACTGTGAGATTGTATATTTTAGATCTACAATGGTGTCAAAGTCCCTTTTAGCAATGCTGGGAAATCAACCTCATTCTTCTACTCACATCCTGGTGTTACCACTAGGTTTTTTTTACAGGCCATCTATTTTGTCCAACCTCAACCCAGCAACAGTTAATGATGTCACATCAATATCAAATTACTGTGATTTTAATATTCCAACTAGGAACTTATTTGAGCCCCTATCTGCACTTGATGATCTAGATTGATGGTTGAAGGTTTCTACTCCCCTTCGAATTGATGCTCCCCCTGTCAGAGTCTCAGAACACCCAAATATTAGAGTCCCCTGACCCTCTTCAGAACTGTAGTTGCAAACATATTATGGAGTATCATACCCAGCCTCAGCTCATGGGCGACAGGATACAGCCTCGATCAGAGCCTCCCCCACGGGAATCATTATGAGAAACCTTGATAAGAAGCCTTTAAGCATAGCATCCTGGAACATGCGGGGGCTTGCACCAAAACTTTGAATCCGGACTGTATAAAGTTTATGAACTCCCACGACATCATGTGTTGCCAAAAAACTTGGCCTCTGTCTGATTTCACCATCAACGGGATTCAGGGACTTTTTCAACCCGCCCTGCGCATTAAGGCAGACAGAGCAAGGGGGGGTTGGGCCACTTTCTTATCAGTTAAGATCACAGACATTGGCATCACAAAATGTTGGGCCTCACCACATTTCTTGGTCTCTTACTACTCCCCAACAACTATGGTATTCTGTGTATTAATTTTTATTATAATATTTTTAAACATTCGTATGGGGACATTATCGAGCAGTTTAATTTTTTTTAACCGATTTTTTTCAAAACGCTAAGCTTACTGTTTATCCTATTTGGGCTAGTGATTTTAATATTACACTTTGCCGATTTTCAGATTCCAGGGTTTGTGGTTTTAGTGAAGGCCATGCACATAACATCACACATTTCTCCCACTCCGCTTATGGTAATGCGTTAAATGACCAGGTCCTTAAACATTACTTGGTTTTTCTGAGCGATGTGTGTGGTTCAGAGAATGCAAGTGTACCCACGTTCACAGGAAATGTATCATGGAATACTATAGATTTGTTTCTTGTGTCAAATGAATTGTGTTATTATCTCTCTGATTTTACAATAGCCAGTAGCTGAGCGAGTGATCACAACCCACTTTCCATCAAGCTGGCTTCTCACGTCAGTCCTACTAAGATAAGTAGCCCCGATAGTTTGAAGTTGTCTAAGAATAAAGGCCTTACATTGAAATGGGAGAAGATTGACCTAGTAGCTTTCAACCATCTTATTGTAGATAAGGCAAGGGATTCTATTATGACCTGCTTATCTGCAGAGGCAGGTGAGGTTTTGATCCAGTCCGCGTTTTCTAATGTTTGTAACGCCATTTCTGACAATCTTTTATCTCCTACTCCTTCCCGGGCCAGATCATCACCTCGCTGGTTTAACTTGGCATGCTCCACTGCAAACAGGTCGCACTGAAAAAATGTCCCAGGGTAGCCTCGGAAGTTAATTTAGCTAGGAGTCTGTATAAACAAACCTTAGAAGCTAAGAAGTCTGAAATTAGAAGCAAAGCTTGGGAGGACCTCCAAAAGGCTGGTAAAATGAGAGACAGTGCTAAGTTCTGGGAGGTGGTCAACAGACCCTTCTTTAAGGAGCATGATGAATCTAGTATTGATGTAGTCATTTCAATGGAGGCCTGGGTCACGCACTTCACAAAAATCTTTTCCCCTGCGGAAATTCCCTTTGGCTATGATAGTAATCTTCCCCCTGTTTGAGCACACGATCCCCAATATTCTTTTGAAGTTCAGGAGGTCATTACTGCCCTAAATAAGTGTATTACAGGCAAAGCACCAAGACCAGATGAGGTCCCAGCGGAATTTTTAAAAACAAATCTTTCTTTGTGGACCCTTCTACTTACAAATGTGTTTAGATCTTTGGTGCATGGGCTTATCCCCAATCATGGAAGTCTGCTATTATGGTCCTGATAGATAAAAAAGGGGATCGGTCACAGAAGTTTTGTTATCAGCCAATTTCCCTGATAGATTCAAGCGCCAAGATCTTAGGCCATATTTTACTGTCCCGCCTCGAAGATTAGGTCACCACACAAAAAAAAATTGTCAGATGTGCAATTCGGGTTCAGACATGGAATTGGGACAATTGAGCAATGCCTGAATTTGAACCTAATTTGGGGGAAGTATGTGAAAGCCAAGAAATGTTCTCTGCACATTGCTTTTATTGATTTATCAAGCACCTTCGATTTTGTTAATCGCTCTAAGTTGTGGGAGATTATGAGTAAAATGGGAGTTGAACAGGATTTACTGTCTCTTATAATGTTCCTCCATCATGACCTCACAGTTAAGATCCGCTACGGCCCCTTAGGCGAATGTTCTCTGAGTAGTCGATCAATCAGGGGTGTGAGGCAGGGGTGCATTTTGGCCCCATCCCTTTTCCTCCTGTATATAAATGGAATTAGAGAGTTGTTGACTAGGAACAATAAAGATATCCCGTGTATGGGCCATACCCCTATCCCCATTTTATTATATGTGGATGATGCAGTTTTAATGGCCTCCAGTGTCTTTTAGATTTGTTTTTAACGTATATGGAAGACCTAGACATTAAATTAAAATTTTCAAATTCTTGCATTATGACTTGTGGTAGCCCCGGTACCAAGCCAAAGTCTTTTAAAATGGGTGAGTCCGCCTTATTAAAGGTTAAAAATGTTAATTATCTGGGGATTTTGTTAAACCAGTCTTTAAGCTGGTCTCCGCTTATAACACTGAGAGGCCAGATTTTTAGGAGAAACATTGAAGCTATTTTTTAGATTAGCTAGTAAGCTTCAAAACAAACCAACTGAAGCAATGCTGAATATTTACAAGAGTAAGTGCATGTCAGCGTGCGTCAATGGTGCCGGCCCTTGGGGATATAACAGTGGGGAAACTTTACAACGTGCAGAAAACATAGACTTTTATCAGTTCCGGGAAGCTGTTCCTCTTTAATTTGCCATGAAGAGCTTGGCATGTCGTTCTTGAAAGATGTCATTGGGCTAGCATCCCTATTACTGTGGACTAAAATGCGGTCATCACAAGAGGCCGGAATAACAAGATCTTGTATTTCCGACTGCCTGCTACTAGATGGGGTAGAACAACTACCATGGCTTAAGTACATAAAGGTTTCTTTTGAGTGTTTGTGTCTGTCTGATTTTTATAATTCCCCCCTTTTAATTGCCCAAATTTCAAGCTATGTGTCAAAAAAGGGTATCTTGAGCAGTGCATAAATAACCATTTAGATATGGCCCAAAAGATGCAAAGCATTGTAAATTATGCTCAAGGATCAACAACCCCTGGTTTAGAGCCTTACTTAGGATGGCTCATATCCCCTGCCCATTGATACTGGCTTTCCCTTTTTAGACTAAGCACTTTGCACTTTAAATTTGCCTCTCCCGCAACGGGCGTCTGGACTCAAGACCTACCCTTCTGCAGGTGTGAAAATAGCTCAATTCAAAGCATTAGCATTTATTTTTGTTTTGCCACTTGTACCAGGAGTCAAGAAGCCGCTTCCTGGTGCCTCTCCTACGCAAGGCCAATGTGAGACAGTACAAGGAAGAGCTATTGTTTATGCAGGCACTAGGCTCACTTGAAGTCTGCTTTGCTGTACTCAGTTTCATAAAATCAGCATTTCACAGTAGGAGGGGCTATGAACCTTAAAAGTGCTTGCTCTGTCTGAATTTGTTACTGTCAATGCTTTTTAATCTCATAAAATGTTATGAAATGAATTGAATATTCTTGATTTTATTTGGATCAGGGGTATCCATTTTATGTACTTTTAGTTTTAAAATCTGTGGTCTGGTTTTGTGTGCTTTTATGGCCTCTGGCCGAATAAAGTTTATCTTGACTTGACAAGACTATGGGGCCGATTCCGATTCGGGCCGGAAATCTCTCCGACCGAGCCGGACCCAGAGAGATTTCTGACCGAATCGGACCCTAGCAGTCCGACCGAACGAGTACGATGCGCACGTATGCTATCGGACTCGATTCGGTCGGACTCCCATTGAAGTCAATGGGAGCCAGTCGTACGACGCGTACACGGGCTCCCATTGACTCAATGGGCACGACGCGAACAAGGGCGCCCCCTACAGCGTGTTCGCGTTGATGCGGGTCGCACCGTACATGCACGTGTAGGGGGGACCCATGGGTCCCCCCTGTGTGCGACTCGCACGCCTACGCTTCCAGGGGGGTCCGACACGGACCCCCAAAGTGCGGCTCCGACAGCTCCTTGGAGCCGGACTGCGCGAGTCGGTCAGAGCGGTTGCGATGCGCATCGTACTTACCCGGCCGGGGAACGTCTCCATAGCGCGGTGCGAGTCGTCCCCGTGCGAGTCGGTCGGAGCGGTCGGGTCCTGCGTACGAGTCGGTCGGAAATTTCGCGAGCGCACGCATTGTACTAGCTCGCCCGGACGCACGTACGATTCGGTCGGGAAATAGGGCTCCGAATCGGATCCGATAAAGCCGAATCCGATTCGGAGCCCTACCGGCCGAGATCGGAATCGGCCCCTATATCTGAACACAAGACTTCTACCAAACTCTAAGCAGGCCTAACACACAATGTGACTAAACAAGTGAACACAAACGATGACTAAATAACCCTCAAGTAAACGCTAACGCTATAACTAACATTAACTTGATCTACCCACATCCCCCTAACCTCAAAACCCTATAGAAAAGCATTAGGAAAGTGTTACTTATCCAATGATCAGCAGCAGGTAATTGTGACTTGCTCCCAGCAAATCTGCCCAAAAATGACAGGAGTAGACTACAAAAATACACTCAGCGGAAAAAATGGCTGCTAAATGACAACAAAAAGATATCTCCTGATATAAAACATTGGAACTTTAACAAAAAATTGTTAAATAATGTATAAATAATATGTAACAATTTGCTAAAATATGTCAAATATAAATCATTATGTAAAGTACAATTTAAATAGTGCCATCAAAATAATAAATAATATGATATAGTACTATTTATAATATTCTTTAAAAGTACATAAAACCTGTTATAAATAATGTATGTTTAACAAATGTAAATGATTACAAAAATTGTACCATATGTGCAAAAAGTTTGAAAAATACCAATAGATATAAAAATGGCCAAAAATATATAAACCATGCTTTGTATTCCACAAAAAATATAATAAATGTTGTAAAAAATAACAAGAAACTGTTTTATTGTATGTTATAAAAAATATATGTGTTTAAAAAAATGTAAACATATACAACCCTCTAAATGCGGTCGTCGGCCAATGGCCGATGGCCGCACTAGCTCCCCAGTGCGTCTGTCGGCCATTCAATCAATCAATCAGAGAATTTGTAAAGCGCGCTACTTACCCGCGAGGGTCTCAAGGCGCTGGGGAGAAAAAAAGGGGGGGGGTGCTGCTACTGGTCGAACAACCAGGTCTTGAGTAGCCTCCTGAAGGTCAGCAGGTCTTGGGTCTGTCGTAGGCTTAGTGGAAGGGTGTTCCAGGTCTTGGCGGCGAGGTGGGAGAAGGATCTGCCGCCGGTGGTGGTTCTTCGAATGCGGGGGACGGTGGCGAGGGAGAGGTCGGCGGAGCGGAGTTGGCGGTTGGGGACGTAGAAGAGGAGTCGTCTGTTGAGGTAGGCTGGGCCAGTCTTGTGGAGTGCCTTGTGTGCGTGGATGAGGAGTTTGAAGGAGATTCTCCTGTCGACGGGGAGCCAGTGCAGGTTCCTCAGGTGGGGGGTGATGTGGCTGTGGCGTGGTACATCGAGGATCAGGCGTGCGGAGGCGTTTTGTATGCGTTGCAGTCGCTTGATGAGCTTGGCCGGGGCTCCCGCGTAGAGGGCGTTCCCATAGTCCAGTCTGCTACTGACGAGGGCCTGGGTGACTGTTCTTCTTGTGTCTGTCGGGATCCACCTGTAGATCTTGCGAAGCATGCGGAGGGTGTTGAAGCAGGAGGATGAGACTGCGTTGACTTGCCTGGCCAATGAGAGCGTTGAGTCGAGGATGACTCCCAGGTTGCGTGCGTGGTCGGTGGGTGTCGGGGCTGCTCCCAGCGTTGTTGGCCACCAGGAGTCGTCCCAGGCTGAGGGGTTGGAGCCGAGGATGAGGACCTCTGTCTTCTCCGTGTTCAGTTTTAGTCGGCTGATCTTCATCCAATCGGCGACTGCCTTCATTCCTTCATGGAGATTGGCTTTGGCGGCGAGGGGGTCCTTGGTGAGGGAGAGGATCAGTTGAGTGTCGTCGGCGTAGGAGATTATGTTGAGGTCGTGCTGTCTGGCGATGCGTGCGAGCGGGGCCATGTAGATGTTGAACAGTGTTGGGCTGAGGGACGATCCCTGGGGTACGCCGCAGATGATCTCGGAGGCTTCGGATCGGAATGGTGGGAGGCGGACTCTCTGGGTTCTGCCGGTGAGGAAGGAGGTGGCCCATTCCAGGGCCTTGTCTCGGATCCCTGCGTCGTGGAGGCGTGCGCGTAGAGTGCGGTGGCAGACAGTGTCGAAGGCGGCGGAGAGGTCCAGCAGGATAAGGGCTGCGGTCTCACCGTTGTCCAGCAGGATCCTGATGTCGTCGGTGGCGGCGATGAGGGCAGTCTCAGTGCTGTGGTTGCTGCGGAACCCCGATTGGGATGGGTCCAGGATGCTGTTTTCTTCGAGGTATCGGGTTAGCTGTTTGTTGACAATCTTCTCGATGACCTTGGCTGGGAACGGAAGCAGGGAGATGGGCCGGAAGTTCTTGAGGTCTCTCGGGTCCGCCTTGGGTTTTTTGAGTAGGGCCATTGACTGACACTGCAGAGGTACTTAAAATCCCCTCTTTTGCTCTGCACCAGGGGTAGTCCTTTATTATTTTTTTTTACATCAGGCTGCTCAGGAAGAGCTTCCTAAGCAGCCTGATTGTTGTTTTTTTTCTGCAATGACGATCAGCAAGCAGGCCATGCTGACGTCATTACAGGAAAGTAAAAGCAAAATGGGCTCGTTTTACTTTCACTGAATCCCCCCCCCGAGTACTAATTCCTTTGGGAGAGGTATCAGAAAGAGGGGAATCTCCCCTTTCTAATGCTACCTCTGTCCAGTTGATCCCTGCTTGGGGATCACCATAGGAGAGCAATACCCAAGCAGGGATACAACCACTAGCCACCATGGATGTGGGAGCAGCACCTTAGGCAAGGGCTTGTGCTTCCCTCAGCAATTTAATTGCCCCAGTGTTCATGCCCCCTGGGTGTCAGATGGGGGTAATTACCACCAAACTGCCCCCCGGCGGGGGCAGAAAGCCCACTAGAAACCAGGGAAAGATGTTATTTAAACAAATATAGAGGTGGGGGCTCCCCACCATGGTCATGCTCCCACCCCCAAACAAAATGGTACATCAGTCTTTTTGCCACCCCCGGGGGGGGCAGAAAGCCCACTAGATGGCAGGAAAAGTGTTTTGCTTTCTAAAATAGGGGTGGGGGCTGCTCAACATGGGCATGGGAGTGGCCATGCCTCCACCCCAATTAAATGGGGCACAGTCTTTCTGACTCCCCGGGATGGGGTAATTACCCCTGATCTGCCCCCGGTGGGCAGAAAACTCACTAGGCAAAACATATTTTTTTTAAATATAGAGGTGAAGGCTGACCCCAATAGGTATGGTCATTTTCCCACCCCACCTAACTGGGCGTCAGTCTTTCTGGCCTCACTGGGGGGGGCAGATGGGGGTTATTACACCCGATCAGTGGGCAGTGAAGAAACTGGACTTTGCTGTTTTGATCCTGCTTTACAAGTTTCTCCAAGGAGTTGTGTGTGCTTGCCTCCGGTTAAGAAGTCTCAGGGACACAAAAGACTTCATCTTTGCACCTGGACTCCATTGCTGGGAGTCTTGAACCTGCCAAGTGGTGCCAATCCCGGTTCTGGGCCACTAGAGGTGCTTGCTGAGCAGTAACTGCAAGAAAAGCATTCCCGATGCCGTCACCGACGCCGCTGCGTGCACCGACGCCGTGGTCACCACTCGCTGGGTGAGCACAACACTGACCTTGACGACACCGCAGAACTGGTCTCACCGACTCGAAGCCGCTGCTTGCACCTTAGCAATTGGCACCGCCTTGTCGCACCGGCTTCGACAGCACTACAACGTTGGCCTCACCGTCGACGATGCCTAAGCACGTCACCGATGCCCCTGTCTGCACCGCAGCCGTGGTCACCCCCTTGCCGTACCCCCCTCGAAGACACTGCAGCCTAGGGCTGCCGAGGACAGTGTCATCGACTCCGATGCAAGCGCTCTGCACCGGTGCCACGTCGCTACCTACACCAAAGTCACGGACACTGCTTCAAGTAGCGCACAACGCACCACCCACGACGACACTGCAGCCCCAGCACTGCTGACAACAGCGCTCCTGACTTCGATCTTGTGGAAATCAATCTGCAACGCCTGTGCTCCTAGGACTCACCGCAAGGCCCTAGAGGTCTCTTCAATTTCCAAGGTACTGTTTGCAGATCTTCCCCAACGCCGTAGCTGGCCCTCAACTCCATCAAGGTCGCACTGAACTGTTGGATTTGTTGGTCATGATGCTGTGATAGCCCCGGTTGGCGCTATCGACTTCAAAGAACTGTATTTTTCTTTTATTCTTGGGAAATTCATATCTTTGCTTGTTGGATTTTTGTTTTTTTTGGTTTTGTGTTTAGATAAATATTGGCTATTTTAATAAACTGGTGTGATGTCTGTTTGGTAGTGTTTTCACTGTGTTACTGTGTGTGTTTTGTACTAATACTTTACATATTGCCTCTGAGATAAGCCTGACTGCTCGTGCCAAGCTACCAAGGGGGTCAACAGGGGTTATCTTAGGTGTGTAATCCCCTTACCCTGACTAGAAGGAAGGGTCCCTACTTGGACAGGGTGCAAAGCACTGCCAACTAAAGACCCCCATTTCTAACAGCCCTAAGATGAAATTTCAGAACTAGTATGTCAGAGCTAATGTGAGGAAAGTTATGTGACAAATAGGACAATTTCCACTGGACAAAAGTCCATTATTAAGGGGATCTATTATGAGGATGGGAGAACTGCCTATTTTAAACTCCCCGGTAACTGGGTGCTTAGCTGCAACTTAGGTTTAGTGTTTCCTCCTGTTTATCATGTGGATGATATGAATGAAAAGAACAACAAACTTGTGAGGAGGGATAAGACATATTGCTGGGTAAGTGATAGAAGATATATTTGGTGCCATAGTTCTTACTGTTGGGATAGCTTTCTAATTCTGTGAATATTAGAAAATTGTTTCCTCTAGAGGACAGATTGGCTATTACACATCAGAAGCTTTAACAAGCATTAAAAAGGAGCTGATGGCTATAAGGGCTATGGTTATGCAAAACAGGTTGGCTTTAGATATATTAGCAAAGAGGGCATAGTCTGTCGTATGTTAAAGGTTCAGCAATGCTGCACGTATATGCCTGATAACAGTAATCAGATTAACAGAGTATATTGTGAACATTATTAATATACAAGTGAGTTAAAGGTTCTAGAAGAAACAGGTGTCTGGGAAACAGTTGGTTCCTAGTTTAGGGAAATTGGAAAGTTTTTTATTGTTTAGTAACCTACGCAGGGTTTACTAAGCAAGCTGTTTACTAACGTCTACATTAATTATGAAGGGGTGGGTGTACTGTGGGTGCACTGAGGAGATGTCAGCAACGTATGGAAGAAAAGAAAGTAGCATGATTTTGAGTCAGGCGATATCTGAAAAAAACTATTTGGGGATGAAAGAATTAGAAGAAGCCAGATGTTAGAAGCTGAAAATATAGCAAACAGTTCTGTAAAGGGATGTAAATGGTGAAGTGGTGTTATAATGATTTCAAAAATCAAAAGGAGGACAGGTTGCTGACGCGGTTTAATGACATGCACACTTGAATAAACAAGGAGTGATGAACATAATGAATTTGAGATATTTTACTGAGAAACTGTTTATTTTAACATGAATAATGTAGGCCTCGATGATTGTTGCTGTCACAGGCCATCTGTTGAAATGACACACTAAGGGGCCGATTCCGATTCGGGCCGGAAAACATACTGACCGACTCGGTATGGGAATATAGTCCGACCGACACGTACCGACGCTGCCCGACCTGCGTAGTACGATGAAATGCATGTGAATCACGACCGACTCGTACGGAACACAAGCCGAACGACCAAACCGCACGGAAACCAGCTATCCGGCCGGGAAACCACGCGAATCGAACCGACCGACACACACCAGGAATGAACCCGACCGAAACGTACCCGCGAACTCCGACCCGTGCAGTACGATGCAATGCGTGGAAAACCAGACCGAGTCGCACGGAGCCCAAGCCGTACGACCGACACGCATACAAAACCCAGCCGAAGCAACCCAATACTCCGAGACCGATGCAAATGCCACACATGAAACCTAGCAGAAACACAGCGTGAACGACTCGGAGAAGCTCGCACGAGACAACTGCAGCGTCCTACTCGGTCAGAAGAACGTCTCCTACATGCACAAAAAATACAAAGGAAAAAATACAAAAAAAAGGGCCAAACAAGCAATTACAAAGCCAATAAATACTGGGGGGGAAAACATGGAACAAAGACACACCCACAACTCCACCCATATAAAGGCCACAAATCCCTACCATGATCCTTTGCAAATTCAACTGACCTGCCAGCACAGAACACCATCAGACAGCAACCACAGACACACTCACAGCTCATCCATCACACAAGCCACACACCATTAGCACCTCAACAAATAGCACCCTCACATACACCCAGCAAAACCTACACTCACACACCCTCACTTGCACACACACACACACACACACATCAATCACCACCACCACCCATCACCATGCCCCCAAAGAAGAATCCAAAGTTCCTAGACAGTGAATTGGAAGTCCTGGTAGATGAGATCCTCAGGGTTGAGCCACAGTTGTTTGGTACATTGGTCCAACAGACCCCCATGTCGCAGAAAACCAAGATGTGGGAGAGGATCGTCGACAGGGTGAACGCACAATCACCATGTTTGCGCACAAAGGAAGACATCCAGAACAGGTGGTATGATGTGCGCAGGAGGGTCAAGGACCTACTAAAGAAGGATTACGTCTTGAGTCAGCGCACCGGCAGTGGCCCTCCTGCCAAACCACTATACCTCAGGCCCTGGGAGGAGAAGGTGCGGGCCATCCTACCACCAGTGAGCGTATATGGATTATCAAACATCCCAGAGCCTGGTGAGTACACAACAAATATACACAATATTGTGTGACAATACACACACATCACTGTCAAGGGGATAGTCAAACCATGCACCCTTAGCAAATCCACAGCAACCAAAAGATAATCACCCCAAGATGTGTCTGTTAGTTAGATAAACACAATACATGCCATCTTATAGTGATATGTAACTGTGTCATGACATGTACAAACCTAACAACAAATAGAGCAAGGCAGTGGCACAAATCTAACCAACAAACACAGTCAGATATTCAGCCACCACTAGAACACCACCTCACAGGGAAGCTCACTGAAAGGAAGGAATTCTGTGTATGCTGGTGAAGTCAGTGTAGCCAATAGCATGATGGGAGTTGTAGTCACAGATATCGGTCACCCTCACAATTGGCCCATCAACACCACTCTGAACCATGCTCACATCACAGGGAGTGGAAAAGAACTGACAAGATGGCTGACACTGGGTACTGCTGTGGGGAGCACAAGGCCCTGCTGGGAACTGTGCACCAACCAACAGCAGGACACCACTGTCAGCCATCTTGCCATTGCTGTCACACTCACACACAGTGAAGTCGACTCAAAAGGAAGGAAGTATGGGCATGCTGGGAAGGGGGTGTAGGCAATAGCATGATGGGAGTTGTAGTCACAGATATTGGTCACCCTCACAATTGGCCCATCAACACCACTCTGAACCATGCTCACATCACAGGGAGTGGAAAAGAACTGACAAGATGGCTGACACTGGGTACTGCTGTGGGGAGCACAAGGCCCTGCTGGGAACTGTGCACCAACCAACAGCAGGACACCACTGATTGACATCCTGAAAGCCAACTTGCACTCCCTGCAATGGAAGCACGTTCCATGGTGGGATATCTGGCTGGGTGGGAAGGAGGACTGACAGCTCTGACCATAGTTACCAGCAGCTTTTCTCACACACCCCTTAACACAAACTCCACACAACTCACCTGGGAGAATGCAATGCCTCACACTCTAATTAAATATCCCACAAAGAACAACCACACTGGGTTATGCTGTGTGAAGCACAGGGACACTTTTGGGACTTGTAGCCAAACAAACGCCAGGACAACACTGTCAGCCATCCTGTCAGCACAGGCACACTACCCCACAGGGAAGCAGAGTCAAAAGGAAGGAAGTATGGGCATGCTGGGAAGGGGGTGTAGGCAATAGCATGATGGGAGTGGTAGTCACAGCTCAACATCCCCCACCCACATGGCCCAGCAAGCTCACACTGAAGCATGCACACTTCACAGGGAGTGAAAAGCCACTTCAAAGATGTCTGACACTGGCCTCAGCTGTGGGGAGCACAAGGCCCTGCTGGGAACTGGGCACCAACAAACAACAGGACCACACTGTCAGCCATCTTGCCATTGCTGTCACACTCACACACAGTGAAGTCCACTCAAAAGGAAGGAAGTATGGGCATGCTGGGAAGAGGGTGTAGGCAATAGCATGATGGGAGTGGTAGTCACAGCTCATCATCCCCCACCCACATGGCCCAGCAAGCTCACACTGAAGCATGCACACCTCACAGGGAGTGAAAAGCCACTTCAAAGATGTCTGACACTGGCCTCAGCTGTGGGGAGCACAAGGCCCTGCTGGGAACTGGGCACCAACAAATAACAGGACCACACTGTCAGCCATCTTGCCATTGCTGTCACAGTCACACACAGTGAAGTCCACTCAAAAGGAAGGAAGTATGGGCATGCTGGGAAGGGGGGTGTAGGCAATAGCATGATGGGAGTGGTAGTCACAGCTCAACATCCCCCACCCACATGGCCCAGCAAGCTCACACTGAAGCATGCACACCTCACAGGGAGTGAAAAGCCACTTCAAAGATGTCTGACACTGGCCTCAGCTGTGGGGAGCACAAGGCCCTGCTGGGAACTGTGCACCAACCAACAGCAGGACACCACTGACTGACATCCTGAAAGCCAACTTGCACTCCCTGCAATGGAAGCACGTTCCATGGTGGGATATCTGGCTGGGTGGGAAGGAGGACTGACCGCTCTGACCATAGTCACCAGCAGCTTTTCTCACACACCCCCTTAACACAAACTCCACAAAACTCAGCTGGGAGAATGCAATGCCTCACACTCTAATTAAATATCCCACAAAGAACAACCACACTGGGTTATGCCGTGTGAAGCACAGGGACACTTTTGGGACCTGTAGCCAAACAAACGCCAGGACAACACTGTCAGCCATCCTGTCAGCACAGGCACACAACCCCACAGGGAAGCAGAGTCAAAAGGAAGGAAGTATGGGCATGTTGGGAAGGGGGGTGTAGGCAATAGCATGATGGGAGTGGTAGTCACAGCTCAACCTCCCCCACCCGCATGGCCCAGCAAGCTCACACTGAAGCATGCACACCTCACAGGGAGTGAAAAGCCACTTCAGAGATGTCTGACACTGGCCTCAGCTGTGGGGAGCACAAGGCCCTGCTGGGAACTGGGCACCAACAAACAACAGGACCACACTGTCAGCCATCTTGCCATTGCTGTCACACTCACACACAGTGAAGTCCACTCAAAAGGAAGGAAGTATGGACATGCTGGGAAGGGTGGCATAGGCAATAGCATGATGGGAGCGGTAGTCACAGATATTGGTCACCCTCACGATTGGCCCATCAACACCACTCTGAACCATGCTCACATCACAGGGAGTGGAAAACAACTGACAAGATGGCTGACACTGGGTACTGCTGTGGGGAGCACAAGGCCCTGCTGGGAACTGTGCACCAACCAACAGCAGGACACCACTGACTGCCATCCTGAAAGCCAACTTGCACTCCCTGCAATGGAAGCACGTTCCATGGTGGGATATCTGGCTGGGTGGGAAGGAGGACTGACAGCTCTGACCATAGTCACCAGCAGCTTTTCTCACACACCCCCTTAACACAAACTCCACACAACTCACCTGGGAGAATGCAATGCCTCACACTCTAATTAAATATCCCACAAAGAACAACCACACTGGGTTATGCCGTGTGAAGCACAGGGACACTTTTGGGACCTGTAGCCAAACAAACGCCAGGACAACACTGTCAGCCATCCTGTCAGCACAGGCACACAACCCCACAGGGAAGCAGAGTCAAAAGGAAGAAAGTATGGGCATGTTGGGAAGGGGGGTGTAGGCAATAGCATGATGGGAGTGGTAGTCACAGCTCAACATCCCCCACCCGCATGGCCCAGCAAGCTCACACTGAAGCATGCACACCTCACAGGGAGTGAAAAGCCACTTCAGAGATGTCTGACACTGGCCTCAGCAGTGGGGAGCACAAGGCCCTGCTGGGAACTGGGCACCAACAAACAACAGGACCACACTGTCAGCCATCTTGCCATTGCTGTCACACTCACACACAGTGAAGTCCACTCAAAAGGAAGGAAGTATGGACATGCTGGGAAGGGTGGCGTAGGCAATAGCATGATGGGAGTGGTAGTCACAGATATTGGTCACCCTCACAATTGGCCCATCAACACCACTCTAAACCATGCTCACATCACAGGGAGTGGAAAACAACTGACAAGATGGCTGACACTGGGTACTGCTGTGGGGAGCACAAGGCCCTGCTGGGAACTGTGCACCAACCAACAGCAGGACACCACTGACTGCCATCCTGAAAGCCAACTTGCACTCCCTGCAATGGAAGCACGTTCCATGGTGGGATATCTGGCTGGGTGGGAAGGAGGACTGACAGCTCTGACCATAGTCACCAGCAGCTTTTCTCACACACCCCCTTAACACAAACTCCACACAACTCACCTGGGAGAATGCAATGCCTCACACTCTAATTAAATATCCCACAAAGAACAACCACACTGGGTTATGCCGTTTGAAGCACAGGGACACTTTTGGGACCTGTAGCCAAACAAACGCCAGGACAACACTGTCAGCCATCCTGTCAGCACAGGCACACAACCCCACAGGGAAGCAGAGTCAAAAGGAAGGAAGTATGGGCATGTTGGGAAGGGGGGTGTAGGCAATAGCATGATGGGAGTGGTAGTCACAGCTCAACATCCCCCACCCGCATGGCCCAGCAAGCTCACACTGAAGCATGCACACCTCACAGGGAGTGAAAAGCCACTTCAGAGATGTCTGACACTGGCCTCAGCTGTGGGGAGCACAAGGCCCTGCTGGGAACTGGGCACCAACAAACAACAGGACCACACTGTCAGCCATCTTGCCATTGCTGTCACACTCACACACAGTGAAGTCCACTCAAAAGGAAGGAAGTATGGACATGCTGGGAAGGGTGGCGTAGGCAATAGCATGATGGGAGTGGTAGTCACAGATATTGGTCACCCTCACAATTGGCCCATCAACACCACTCTAAACCATGCTCACATCACAGGGAGTGGAAAACAACTGACAAGATGGCTGACACTGGGTACTGCTGTGGGGAGCACAAGGCCCTGCTGGGAACTGTGCACCAACCAACAGCAGGACACCACTGACTGCCATCCTGAAAGCCAACTTGCACTCCCTGCAATGGAAGCACGTTCCATGGTGGGATATCTGGCTGGGTGGGAAGGAGGACTGACAGCTCTGACCATAGTCACCAGCAGCTTTTCTCACACAACCCCTTAACACAAACTCCACACAACTCACCTGGGAGAATGCAATGCCTCACACTCTAATTAAATATCCCACAAAGAACAACCACACTGGGTTATGCCGTGTGAAGCACAGGGACACTTTTGGGACTTGTAGCCAAACAAACGCCAGGAAAACACTGTCAGCCATCCTGTCAGCACAGGCACACTACCCCACAGGGAAGCAGAGTCAAAAGGAAGGAAGTATGGGCATGTTGGGAAGGGGGGTGTAGGCAATAGCATGATGGGAGTGGTAGTCACAGCTCAACATCCCCCACCCGCATGGCCCAGTAAGCTCACACTGAAGCATGCACACCTCACAGGGAGTGAAAAGCCACTTCAAAGATGTCTGACACTGGCCTCAGCTGTGGGGAGCACAAGGCCCTGCTGGGAACTGGGCACCAACAAACAACAGGACCACACTGTCAGCCATCTTGCCATTGCTGTCACACTCACACACAGTGAAGTCCACTCAAAAGGAAGGAAGTATGGACATGCTGGGAAGGGGTGGCATAGGCAATAGCATGATGGGAGTGGTAGTCACAGATATTGGTCACCCTCACAATTGGCCCATCAACCCCACTCTGAACCATGCTCACATCACAGGGAGTGGAAAACAACTGACAAGATGGCTGACACTGGGTACAGCTGTGGGGAGCACAAGGCCCTGCTGGGAACTGTGCACCAACCAACAGCAGGACACCACTGACTAACATCCTGAAGGCCAACTTGCACTCCCTGCAATGGAAGCACGTTTCATGGTGGGATGTCTGGCCTGGGGGCAGGAGGAGTGCCAGCTCCGACTACAGCTACCAGCAGGCCATTACACACACACACCACCTCCACTAACTCCAAACAACACACCTGGGACCGTGCCCTACAAGAAAGTGAGTGAAAAGCCACTTCCAAGATGTCTGACAATGGTGCTCTGTTGTGGGGAGCACAAGGCCCTGCTGGGAACTGGGCACCAACCAACAGCAGGACACCACTGACTGACATTCTGAGAGTCAACCTGCACCCACTGCAAGTGTGGCATGCTTCATGGTGGGACAACTGGGCTGGGGGGAGAAGGAGGTCCGGATGTCAACCAAATACCACCAATGCTGGTCATGCACACACCTCAACATCCACATTGAAATGCATCAGGTTGGCAGGACAATGAGCCACACCAATATCAACCTCTGACTGTGACAACTTAGGACAATGCAATGTACAGGGCCGCATCCAGAGGTACAGTCACAACTGTCATGTGTTTGAACCATTGATGCCTGCAGAAACATAACATACATTGTGTGTCTCTCCAAAAACAGGTGATGATGGGGACACAGCAGCAGATGAGGAGGAGTCCCTGTCCCAGGCTCCGGGGACCCTGAGCTCTCTGGTGTGGAACAGCCTCTGCCCTCATCGGATGGCGAAGACCAACCTGGCACCTCCGGTGGGAGTCATCATGCAGCACCAGCAGGATCACCATCTGCACCCCCTGCACCCATTCCTCCAACATCTGCCAACACACAGACCACCCCCGCCGACACAGACAGACCAAGGACACTCAATGACAACAGCATAGGGACCACAGCCCACCGTGAAGCAATGGACAACAACCCCAGTACCAACCCCAAGGGGGCCGAGGGTCACCTGTGCGTGCCACGGCAGCTCCCGCACGTGTGTCCAGGGGTGGTGGTAGGGGTGGTAGGCAGAGGTCGCTGTTTGCAGAGGGGTCTGGACTGCATGATGACCCACAACTGGCACGCATTGCTGAGGCGTACCAGAATAGCACCGGAGAGGTCAGCCAGGTAGTGGGGATCCTCAAGGACATTCAACAGCCGCAGGCTGCCCATCATGCCCGCTTGGACTCCCACATGTCCTGTGTGGAGACACACATGTCCCGTGTGGAGACACACATGTCTGGCATGGAGTCCAAGTGGGACACATTGGAAGAACTGACAGCAGTGCAGAGGGACATATTGACATGCCTCCGCCAGATTAGCACCAACATGTCCACACCTCCCTGTGTGCCCACAACATCTGGTGCTGCAACAACTGCAACTGCCACAGGGAGGGAGGATGACTCTGGTGGAGAGTCCTCTGCACCGCAGCGGCCTGCACGTGAGGGTCCCCCAGAAAGAAGAGGGGTCGTCCGAGGAAGGACAACTGAGAGGCCGATGGCCATGTACATCCCCCAGGAACCCAACACCTGTTCTGGAAATTCTCCTTTGTGTGCAAACTGTTCACCCTGTCGAATGCAACACAACTCTCCCACATGACATGGGGAGTTTAAGTTGGACTAATGTATCAGATGACTGTGGACTTTACTCAGGACATTACTGCTACCAACACTTCCAACTCATCTGGGAACTTTGGATTCCAATACCAATGCACAGCACCCACCATCCTGTGCACTATCCTCACACATGTATGTAATAAACTCACTAATACACCATACTTGCCTCTGTTGTGATTCCAACGTTGTTTTTGTCATGGAGATGATGATCTGCTAAATGACACTGTGCATGCTAACTGCCACAGCAAGTTCAACACCGTCATGTGAGTCATGGCGACGTGACACATATGAGGGAGACACACCACTAGGGCTACACAACACATAGACACCAGGGCCATCGGACTCATCGCCTACACTGATGTTGCCAGGAAATACAGTGGAATGCACAGACACCACACCTATTCAGAGTCTGTGTTAACTAGCCCACAGGTGCAGTAAGCAAATGTCAGTCAGATGTGTGACCACAGACAACGCACATCCCAAAGTGAAGCACAGGTTTATTACACATTTGCAAAATGTTGTTTCCACTACAAATGCAAGGTAATCCCACATGGCAGTGGCCACACAGTCAAAAAGTGTAGAAGAAATAAAGTCCAGGGGTGTGTGGCACATCACCTGTAGGGAAACAACTGCTGCCACCCTGAAAGCTGAATCATGGTGTCGGGGGATCCAAGTTGACCAAACAACTCTGTAAGCACCCTGTGAAGGACAGACATGACACACAGTCAAAAGCACTGAAGAACAGGACAGAACTGCAATACTCATGCCCAATACAAGTCACAAGATACCTACACAAAACCAAGTTAGCATGTAAACACTGTTGGGGAGTACAGACTACCTGTAAGGACACATCGCTGCACGCATCCAGTCAAGTAGCACATGGCCACACTCAAACAGCACCAGAGCACCACCCACACATATCATGCAAACTCACATCATTGACATGACAACTCTCTGGATACTCACATTCAGCTGAAGAAGTTGGTGATGAGCTGTGTGCGGACATCACCCTCATCATCATCATCATCACTGGCATCGTGGCCCAGGCCAGGATCCTCCACAGGTGGCGGTTGTTGGTCATCGTCATCCAGGATGAGAGGCAACTCCTTCCACACTGCCAGGTTGTGTAGCATGCAGCAGATGATGACAATCTTGCACACCTTTGCTGGGGCATATGGGAGGGCCCCTCCTGTCTTGTCCAGGCAGCAGAAGCGGCTCTTCAGGAGACCAAATGTCCGCTCGATCACTCTCCTGGTCCGACCATGTGCCTCATTGTAGTGCATCTGGGCTGGTGTCACAGGGTTCCTGAGGGGTGTCAGCAACCACGGCATGTTGGGGTATCCAGAGTCACCTACAGACAGACAATTGCACATTAGCTGAGTTGGAAAAGAGGGCGGAATACAACATAGCAGAACACACACAATGGTACAAAGTCAGTACACACCGACAAGCCAGGCACGCTGGTTCTGCATCTGTGACATAATCCTCGGGATGCGACTACTCCTCATCACGTAGGCATTGTGTGCCGAACCAGGGAAACGGGCACACACATGTGTGATGCTCATATCTGCAAGACATACCACCAGAGCATTGATCGAATGATAATGTTTCCTGTTCCTGTATGCCTGCTCATGTGCCTGTGGTGGTACCAAAGCCACATGTGTCCCATCAATGGAGCCAATGACATGTGGCTTCCTCCCCAGGGCATAGAAGTCACTCTTGACGTCAGTGAGTTGTTGACGTTTAGGGAAATAGATGTACTGGTTCAGGTATCTCAACATTGCCTCCAAAAGATCGCGTAGCACATGGCTGAACATAGTCTGTGACATCCCACCAGCAGACGCCACAGTGTGTTGAAAGGTACCGGTGGCAAAGAAGTGTAGGGCTGCCATCACCTTCACCTTGGGGGTCAGCGCTGTAGGGTATGGCCGGCCAGGTTGCAAATGTGGGGCCAACCGCACCGCCAATTCCTCAATCAGCGCCCTGTTGAAGCGGTACCGTCGGATGCAGTCACGTTCCACCATCGTTGCAAGGTCAGGGAATGGTCTATGGACAGCTGGTGCCCTGCAGTGCATAGGTGAAGAAAGAAAGATTGTCAGTCACCCCACATATGTGCCATTGACCATACTCAATATCACATGATACATCATTACGAGACACAAGTACCTGATGTGTGTGCTGTTCTGTATGGACATATATGGCACCTACATGGCCAACATCTAACATCACAGTTCAACATGTGTTGACAACAAGTTCCAGGTTGTGCTATGGGAAATCATTAGGCTGTGTCACAGTACCCATTTACTGCTGTCACGTTCCAAACACACACCACAGTGACATGTCAGGACAGATGTGCCACAGGCATCACAGCTCATTAACAGGTAGATTCCCAGGGACCCTGTATTGCCACATGGACACTGGCATGACATGGCGTATCATGTACACGTCAGCAAAACAACCATGACTCCCACAGGTAGTGGCCCCTGTTGCCTCTGCAGGACAGACATGGACGTCTGTGACACACACACGCACAACATCAAAGTCCATGCACAAACAACGTGGATGTGGAGACTGTCTCCCATTGTGCACATGGAATCAGATACATCGGAAACACAACATGCACACAGACTGTGGAGGGCCATCACTATTGTGGCAATGGGTCACCCTGTGACGTACATACCTTCCCACATGGGACTCAGGGGGTATGTGACATGACATACACATACACAACCTGGAAATGTGACCATGCCACATGCTCTGAAATGAACAGTGGCACATCACAGTGGTCATGTGCACAACACACAAAGGATTCTGTCCCCATGAACACGTGCACAGCCTGGGAGTGGCTGCCCCCAAGTGCCACCCAAAAAACTACATGTTGACCCCCATACACAGAAAAGGTAATGCAGCCTTACATGCCTTAGGATACAGTGTGGACAGGCTGTGGTGTTGTAGGTGTGCCCCTGAGTCCCTGGCAAGTAAATGTGGCTGGCATAAGTTCACCAGTGACAAGCATGGTGACATATGCGAGTGACTTGTACAGGGACGCGTCGTACAGCAATGGACCGATCCGTGTGCACGCATTGGCCATTGCATACGATGTGAGCGGGTACGCGTTGTACAGCAATGGACTGATCGGTGCGCACGCATTGGCCATTGTATACGATGTGAGTGGGTACGCGTTGTACAGCAATGGACCGATCGGTGCGCACGCATTGGCCATTGCATATGATGTGAGCGGGTACGCGTTGTACAGCAATGGACCGATCGGTGCGCACGCATTGGCCATTGCATATGATGTGAGCGGGTACGCGTTGTACAGCAATGGACCGATCGGTGCGCACGCATTGGCCATTGCATATGATGTGAGCGGGTACGCGTTGTACAGCAATGGACCGATCGGTGCGCACGCATTGGCTAGGGCCTGGCATGGCAACGGACGCGTTTTCGAAGCTTTAACGAGTCTGATGCAGTGAATTCAGTTGGCCAGCCACAACAATGTTGCAAATTCATGGGTGTCATGAAGTTTAACTTTTGAAGGATGCTGTGGGCGTGTATAAGTGGTGCAATTCCATGGATTGGCCAGATTCAGAAGATGCAAACGACTTGGACCTATCACTTTGGACACATGGGACAGTATCTGCCTCTGCAGCACACATATAATGCTGGCTGTTCCCCTGAGAGCTCACTTGCCTGCACTACATGCTCCAGGGCGACATCTGCCACCAACACAGCTGCTGTCTCTGCATCCTCTGGCTACTGCAATGGCACGTACTGTGGAGAGAGCCCCAGCCTTCACCACTGAGGAGAACCAGGCCCTGCTGGACAGCCTCCTTCCACAGTACAGCAAGCTGTATGGGAAACCAGGGGAGCAGGTGAGTGTGCTGTCCACTGCCTTACTAAATGTGCATGTTGTCTGACTAGCAAGACTTACAGTGTGCACACCACTGGCTAGCATGCTCACTGAGTAGTTCTCACCCCCCCAAAGTGTGTAGTTACATGCACTGAACAGGTATAGCGCAGTAACAGTGCATTCCAACAAGGTTTTACTTCTCAGGCAATTATACCATTTAGTAACTGCTGGCAAACTGTTCATAGCCATCGTTGCACTGCCTGTGTACATCATATGCCCCTGTGATTGAGACATGTATATCCAACTGTGTGATGCACGGATATGTTGCATGTGTAGTAATGGCCTTTTCACTTTGTCATCCTCACAGGTTGATGCCCACCAGAAGCAGGAAATCTGGCTGACCATCGCCCGGGCAGTAAGATCCGTGGGGGACTACAAGCGCCGGATCCTCAACTGCCAGAAGAGGTGGCAGGACCTTCGGACTGGACCCGGAGGATCGCAAGGGTCCAGCTGAAGCTGTCGCCTCCTCGCAGGAGGGGCGGACACCGGACCCTGACCCCCCACATGCTCAGGATCCTGGCGGTGGTCTTCCCTGACCTGGATGGGCAGCTGAAGGCCAGACAGCAGCAAGGAGGGGGTGAGTCCATAACAGCACTGTGCACTTTATCTGACATGCTATGTGCCCTCCTCTGGCCTGGTTAAACTTCCACAGTACATCAGTCTTCTGGTCCAGGACCCATGTCCCTCAATTGTGACATGCCCACTCCTCATCTGATACCCAGGTGTGGCCCTTACAGTCAGGAAATTGTGTCACTTGGGTACTGTGTCCTTGCATTTTGCTTAGCTCAAGGTGGGGGACAGCATTTGTTCCCGTAACTTTGTGGTGGGCTTCATGGGTGGGTCAATTGCTTACACAATGCCTGAGTTCTGACATGTAATCTGCGTGTAACTTTGATATGTGGTCCAATTGCTGATCTGACTCACCACATGTGCCTGGGGTATTTGGCACACCCCCATGCTGCGGGTGGGAACAATGTTTGGGCCTCAGGAGTATGTATATCAAGTGTGTCACACATGCTTAGCCACCTGCCTACTGTCCAGGGCTCATCCCTCTTTCACTTGGAGCAGGACAGTCATGCCTAATCCAGGGCATACAATACACTCTGTACTCCCACTCCCGTGTATCAGCTGACACGTTGTGCTCAGTGAAATGTTCCCTCAGGTGTCTGCCTCTGTGTCATTGTGCTGTGGCTTCGTTGTCAGGACTACTGGGGTGTTTATCGGTTAGGGCTCAGCATGCCATCTGAGATGTGACCATGAGAGACGATACTTGTGTGACATATAAGTGTTTGATCACTTGACTGTGCAGACTGGTGTATGCGACTGTGAAGTTCAGGCAGCTGTTTTTCATTCACAGCAGACTGTGAGGTGCTCAGGTTCAGAGAGTTGTGTTTCATGTCTCCCATATGTCCAATTGGTATGACGTGGACAAATAAGAGTTCAGATGATGTGGTTTGTGGGGGATGGACATGTGCACTTGTCAGCTACAGAACTTGCATTCCCCATGACCTAGGATTGTGACACAGTGCAGACTGTTGTTGGCTGGCTGCCCTGCCCATGTGACTGGAGACAATGATGTATGACTTTGCAGGCATGCCTGTGCCATGGCATTAAACTTCCTAAGAGTGATCCTGCAGGGGAGTGACATGTGCAACATGCACCCCATTGTGGCATTGACTATCAGGACATGGGTGCATCATGGTGTCTGGTGCTGGTATGCATCACATGCATTTCAAATTAGACTCTGGCCATCCCTTTATCCGGACACCTGTACTGACTCAGTGGCAAGAGATGTGATGTGTGCATGTTCACATACTTCACCGTGTTCTCTACAATGTCCAACAACTGTGTAGGTGGTGCATGTGTCCACACTGGGGTATTACCATCCGACAGGCACCAGACAGATGGGTGCAAGGCCAGGAGGGGTGTGAGTGCCATGGTTGACCATCAGACTGACAATTGGCTTCTCCTAATCTGTGTGAGCACTTTTGGCAATGTTCAACTAAGGATGCCAGAGCTTGCTCTGTAATGTGCTGTACTTACTGTGGTGTGTGCGGTCAGTGCAGGTGACTGATGTTTGTCTGTTTCCCTAATTGTTTGCAGATACATCCACGGCCACAGGAGGGGACAGCTCCACGGACCAGGAGGAGCTGCAGAGCCAGACTGGGTCAGCAGCCGATGAGTGGTCGGAAGGACCCAGTGGCACGGAGGGCGAGGGAGCCACACCGAGGAGTCCTCAGCACCATCCACCTCAGCTGAGGACCACAGCAGCTCAGAGGGTGACTCCCTTGTGGAGGCGGGTGTCAGCAGCCACCACACCCCAGCTAGTATGGCTGGCCCCGCCACCACCACCACCACCGCCCTCCCATTGGCTCCCATTCCAGAGGTCCGTGGAGGCTCCCGTGTTCTGGAGCGTGTCTCCTTCGTGCCAGGCACCGCACCCCCTGCCCCTGTGTTCCCTGCTGCCCTGAGTGAGGAGTCTGTGTACTTACTTCGCCAGCTCCATGTAGGGCAGACAGCAATGCTGAGTGTCCTCCATGCACACACCACTCTGTTGACACAGCTGGTGTCATTCATGGAGGGCATCTCATCGGGCATGTCTGCCCTACAGAGGAGCAATAAGCCCATGGACTCCTCCCTGACGGCAGCAGTGCCCCTCCTCCAACAGTCCCTCACCCCTCCTACCTCTGCCCCATCCACACTTCCTGGCACCCTACCTGACCCAAGCACATGCACACCTGCACAATCACCCAAACACACAGACACGAGCAGCACAGAAACACCCAAAACAAAGTCAAAACGTGCACGCAAGCATCCTTAGGGGACTGATACCACACCCACAGGGGATGGGGAACAGACACACACACAGGCATCCACAGTCACTCCGCAGTCCTCCAAATCCTCTCCCTCCAAGACCCCTTCCCTTGCCTCACCTGCAACCCCACCTAAAAAGCAGCTCTTCCTCTGTGACCTCGGCCTCTTCCCCTCCGATCCAGCTGATCCACCATACAGGGGGAAGAGGAAGTCCACCCACACAGAGGGAGTGCCCCTCACCCCCGGACACCCTCCCCCAGGCACAGACAAACTGAGGCCCCCACCCGCAAGTCCCCCGGTCCCGGAAGAGCAAGACCCCGCCACCGCCCTGCAGCTCAACCACACAGTCTCCTTCCTCCATCCCTCAGGCCCCCACAACACAGGTTCCCCCACCACACCCTGCCCCAGGTTCCCCACCCACAGATACACCATCCCCAAAATGATCCGGCCTTCTCCCCTACCACTTGCTCTTCCAGCCCCACACCCCCGCTGCACATGTTTGTGCCACTGGTGTGGAGACCGTGTCCTCCCCTCTGTCCTGCCCACCTTACCTGAACCCCATTCTACTCCCCTGGAGATAGGCACTGCAGTGGAGTCCACTACCACCCCGTCTGACTTGGGCACTGCAGTGGGGAACCTGTCCACTCCATCTGGCCAGCCCACTGCAGTCGTGCCGGCACCCACACCATCTGACTCATGCCCCCCAGTTGTGCCGGCACACACCATGTCAGACACCTCCACTGCAGTTGTCAGTGACTCTCCAGCACCAGCCACCCCTTCCCTGCCTCCTTCTGGTGAGCCCTGATCCTGTCCCTGTGGTGCCTGGCCTGCCCCCCCCGTATGCCCCTCCGAGGGGAATGACCCTGGTCCGTAGCAGTGCAAAGGGTGACATCTGCCACTGTCACCCTGTTCGGACTTTACTGATGGACTGGCCATTGGCCTTTGTCTTTTTTCAGGACTTTCTATTTTACACCCACATATGGTGAATAAAGCTACTTTCTGTTCTCTAGTGGTTTTGCTTCAGATGTACATGATGTTGATGATGCTAACCATGCCCTTGCTGCAGTGATGGTGATTTTTGATATCAGGAAAATGAAGTGTTACTGTGCAGGACCCCATGTGGTCCAGGGGGAATGTGTCCTATCGTGGTGTGTATCCATGTCATCCTTTGCAGCAATATGAGGGTGTCATGTTTTCAATATTTGCCAATGGGATTTCCTACTTTTATTTGCAATATCACATCTGTGGCTTAGCACCCCTGCACATCTGTTGTGCTTGCCATTGTTCAATTTGGCTATTCCCCTGACCGTGTGACCATCTCCACTGGACATGCAAGTTTGGGCATCAATGGGGAAGGACTCATCTGTGTTATCAGTGCAACTTGCTATACATGTGTGTTGGATCTGTGCAGATGATTTCGGTGACACTCCCATGACCAGGCTGATGTGACGAGAGCCTTCATTTTGTGCTAATTGTTGACTGAGTGACCAAGTGTTCTGCTGACATGATAGAGCCCTGCAGAGACAACATATGGCACAGCTTTCCTTACACAGGAGTGGAGTCCCCTCATGGCAGTGTGTAATTCCGTGACATTGCCTGAGCCCAAGGTGTGTGTTGTGTGAGCATGTCTGTGTGTGTTCACTTCCATTTTGCTACGCAGGCTGGGATCCCTAGTGATGTTCCTGTTTGTGATGCTTGCTGAGTTGACCTATGTTCCCCCAAAATCTTCGCCCTGGGTTCTCTGGGATGTGGGTGCATGGCACATTACTGGTCATCAGGGTGTCATCCATAGGTGTGTTTGCTGTCAGGGCTGAGTTTGTGGGCAAACGCAGATGAGACACAGTCAGGATTCCCCTTGGCACTTGTTGGTTACACAAGTCATGTAATTTACAGTTTGTGTTAGCTTTCAGTGATTGTGACACGTTGTGTGTGTGACTGCTGCCACTCCTCAGGGTCAGAGCTGCAATGTTGGAAGTTGTCTATGTGTGTTCTTTGTGGGTGACCTTGGCTTCTTCATTGGTGTGTGACTGTGGCCGGGATCCCATTGGTTGGTGTGGATTTGACGTCATGCCCATGTACAGCGTACTGTGCAGTGTGTCAGACATTCACGAGTCTTGTTGACTGGCCATGTGTGATGGGTTTCTGCACCTTAGTTCCCACCACCACCCCTGGGATTGTCATGGGTGCATGTGCAATGTCACCAGTCCATGTGAGCTTCACTGCTGCACATTGGTGGAGGTCAAGGTGTGTGGTGTTGAGTGTGTGCAAATGAGAGTTGTTGCACGGCTAGACCCCTACCTCCATGTTGGCCTTGGCTGACAGGCCGTGCTGATTGATTTGTGCTTGTGTAGGTGTGATGGTAGTACCAGTTGCTCAGGACACATGACTGTGGTTCACAGTGTGTACGACATCTACCTTTGTCATCACAGTGGGATTATCATGTGTTGTGTGGTTGCCTGGGGACACTGGCACACCCCCCCATCACCTGTTGTGTTTAATATGCAGTGTGAGGCTGCCTGTTTGTGTTTGTGCATCTGCACCACTGCATTGGCATATCTTTAGTGTGCCATTGGCTGTATGTTGTTTGGTGGCTTTCCCCTGCTGTCCCTGGGACTCCTAGGTCATCAGTCAGCACAATGATCATGGTTTGTATGTCCCATTGCTGCCATGGTATGGTATTTGTTCACCTCACATATACAGTCTCCACAGGATATCTACATTTGTGTGTCCATTGGTGCAGATATGTGGGTCTGCATTATGATGGTCACTTCTGTCATTGTGTTATTGATGAATGTTGACAATGTCAGCCCCCATGGGTGATGTTTGTCTGCACATGGCCAAAGGTATGTCTTATTTGCACTGCACTGTTTGCCTCACCCAATCTATGTTGCTATGGGACACAAGCACTACTATGCCACAGATGTGTTTGTTGTTCTGTGACCAGGAATCATCCATGCTGTTTGGCATTTGCAGCTTTTTCCATGACAACACTTACATTTTGCTCACTGTGATGATGGGGGTTTAGACCACATTGCCACAATGTTCAAAATGTGCTTTAGCTGTGGACCCCACACTTACCTTTTGCTCACTGTGATGATGGGGGTTTAGACCACATTGCCACAATGTTCAAAATGTGCTTCAGCTGTGGACCCCACACTTATCTTTTGGTCACAGTGATGATGGGGTTTTAGACCCCATTGCCACAATGTTCAAAATGTGCTTCAGGTATGGACCCCACACTTACATTTTGGTCACTGTGATGATGGGGGTTTAGACCCCATTGCCACAATGTTCAAAATGTGCTTCAGGTATGGACCCCACACTTACATTTTGGTCACTGTGATGATGGGGGTTTAGACTCCATTGCCATAATGTTCAAAATGTGCTTCAGGTATGGACCCCACACTTACATTTTGGTCACTGTGATGATGGGGGTTTAGACCCCATTGCCACAATGTTCAAAATGTGCTTCAGCTATGGACCCCACACTTACCTTTTGGTCACTGTGATGATGGGGTGTTAGACCCCATTGCCACAGTGGTCATGGTCTGCTTGCATTGTGGAGGCCACACACATTTATGTGTGACACATGTGATAGGGGGTCACATTGTATGTTCAATGTCATGTTCAGTGTTGTAGGCATTTGACACAGACTACACATGCTTGTCATGGTGTTGGGGGGATGTATTTTTCAGACATTCCTTATGTTGGAGTATGCTGGTTGTGTCATGCATTACCCGTCCTATGAGTAGGGGTGGTGTAGGTGGTAGGCATCCAGCACCCATGAGTAGGGGTGGTGGTGGGCATCTATCCCCCTATGAGTGGGGATGGTAGTGGTGACAGGCATTCAGGCCCCCATGAGTAGGGGTGGTGGTAGTGGCAGGCATCCAGGCTCCCATGAGTAGGGGTGGTGGTAGTGGTAGGCATCCATCCCCCTATGAGTGGGGATGGTAGTAGTGACAGGCATCCAGGCCCCCCTGAGTAGGGGTGGTGGTAGTGATAGGCATCCATCCCCCTATGAGTGGGGATGGTAGTAGTGACAAGCATCCAGGCCCCCCTGAGTAGGGGTGGTGGTAGTGGTAGGCATCCAGGCCCCCATGAGTAGGGGTGGTGGTAGTGGTAGGCATCCATCCCCCTATGAGTGGGGATGGTAGTAGTGACAGGCATCCAGGCCCCCTGAGTAGGGGTGGTGGTAGTGGTAGGCATCCATCCCCCTATGAGTGGGGATGGTAGTAGTGACAAGCATCCAGGCCCCCCTGAGTAGGGGTGGTGGTAGTGGTAGGCATCCAGGCCCCCATGAGTAGGGGTGGTGGTAGTGGTAGGCCTCCAGGCCCCCATGAGTAGGGGTGGTGTTAGTGGTAGGCATCCAGGCCCCCATGAGTAGGGGTGGTGGTAGTGACAGGCATCCATCCCCCTATAAGTGGGGATGGTAGTAGTGGCAGGCATCCAGCCCCCCATGAGTAGGGGTGGTGGTAGTGGCAGGCATCCAGGCCCCCATGAGTAGGGGTGGTGGTAGTGGTAGGCATCCATCCCCCTATGAGTGGGGATGGTAGTGGTGACAGGCATCCAGGCCCCCATGAGTAGGGGTGGTGGTAGTGGCAGGCATCCAGGCCCCCATGAGTAGGGGTGGTGGTAGTGGTAGGCATCCATCCCTCTATGAGTGGGGATGGTAGTAGTGACAGGCATCCAGGCCCCCTGAGTAGGGGTGGTGGTAGTGGTAGGCATCCAGGCCCCCCTAGTAGGGGTGGTGGTAGTGGTAGGCGTCCATCCCCCTATGAGTGGGGATGGTAGTAGTGACAGGCATCCAGGCCCCCTGAGTAGGGGTGGTGGTAGTGGTAGGCATCCATCCCCCTATGAGTGGGGATGGTAGTAGTGGCAGGCATCCAGCCCCCCCAGTGTAGGGGTGGTGGTAGTGGTAGGCATCCATCCCCCTATGAGTGGGGATGGTAGTAGTGGCAGGCATCCAGCCCCCCATGAGTAGGGGTGGTGGTAGTGGTAGGCATCCATCCCCCTATGGGTGGGGATGGTAGTAGTGGCAGGCATCCAGGCCCCCCTGAGTAGGGGTGGTGGTAGTGGTAGGCATCCATCCCCCTATGGGTGGGGATGGTAGTAGATCCAGGCCCCCTGAGTAGGGGTGGTGGTAGTGGTAGGCATCCATCCCCCTATGGGTGGGGATGGTAGTAGTGACAGGCATCCAGGCCCCCCTGAGTAGGGGTGGTGGTAGTGGTAGGCATCCATCCCCCTATGGGTGGGGATGGTAGTAGTGACAGGCATCCAGGCCCCCCTGAGTAGGGGTGGTGGTAGTGGTAGGCATCCATCCCCCTATGAGTGGGGATGGTAGTAGTGACAGGCATCCAGGCCCCCCTGAGTAGGGGTGGTGGTAGTGGTAGGCTTCCAGGCCCCCATGAGTAGGGGTGGTGTTAGTGGTAGGCATCCATCCCCCTATGGGTGTGTATGGCATTGGTGATAGCCATCCCGCCCCTATGGTTCTGCTGTTGCTAGTGTACGTCATTTCTGCATCCCTATGTGTGTGTGACATATTTCGGGTACGTGTCGTTTGTTTGTGTTGTGGGTGTTTGACTTACCGTCTGCGCCGTACGCGTCCATACCGGTCCCGGTAATAGATGTAGAGTATTGGTAGGACCTGCGCGATGGGATTCATGGTTGGTTCGTCTCGTTCGGGTTTCTCGTGGCTTCGACTTGTACTCGTCGCTGGCTTGTTCGTCTCCTCGCCGTGGATCGTCTTGTGGCGCGAATCGGAGCTTATGTACAGCTCTCCCGGATGCTCTGACGTGCCGGACGTAGCGACTGGTTTGGCGCGTACGGAAGGCGCATCGTACTAGTCCGGCCGGAAGGTGCTGTGTATTTGGTTCCGTGCGACTCGATTCGGCGTTTACGGATCCGGCTCGGGTGGGGAACAGGAGCTGAAATGGGTAAGTACGGCTCGCTCGGAATCTGTGCTGTTATGCGCATCGTACTTGCTCGTTCGGACGACTGTTCGAATCGGTCGGGAAACACGCGTTCGGCTTGGTTTTTTTCCGGACAAATGGTGTTAGGTGCGCTTCCGGCCGAGATCGGAATCGACCCCATAGAATGGACAATGAGTCCAGACTTCTTAAAGTTCTAAGGATTTTGGAGGGAAAAGGTCACACCGTGGAACACTCAAAGCGCAATTTTTCGAGTAAAAGTGCTACCTATTTGGGACATGTGTTGATGAATTTGGCGTTAAATCCAAACCCACACTGGTAACAGTTACTGAGAATGCTTCGACATGTATCGATGTAAGGTCTTCCTTGGGGACGATGGAATTTTGTGCAAAAAATATTCCAAATTTTGCTGACAAAACATACAATATTCGTCAGCTGCTCAAGAAGGATTGCATTTTCCATTGGTTCTCAGATTGTGAGAACGATTACAAAATTATCAAGGCAGCGATTGCTAAGGCTACTGCTTTAAGCAGCTTTTACCCTGCAGCTGATAGCATTATTACTGCGGATGCGAGTAATAAGGATTTAGGGGCAGTATTGTACCAGCTCGATGAAAAAGGTAAAGAACACATAATTGCATTTGCTTCTAGATCCTTATCTCCTTGTGAGGAAAAATACCCAATTATCGAAAAGGAAGCGTTGTCTTGTGCTTGGGCTTTAGAGCACTTTAAATCCTTCATTTGGGGTAAGGTTTGTACCTTGCGGTGAGATCTTAAACCTTTGATTAAAATCCTGACTATGGAGGGTTCAGCCAATGCTTCTTCAAAGTTGGCGAGAATATCTATACATATGCAAAATTTCACTTACAAAATTGTATACACCCCTGGGAAGGATAATGTTGTGGTAACCCGCGAGCAGTCCCTGGGCCAGCTGGGCGAGAGAGCAGCAGGGGGGACTACATCTCCCGCCGTTCAAAGCGCCTGGAGGCGCTTGAAATCACCGTTGCTGGCCCGCGGCCGGTGTAACCCGTGAGCAGTACCTGGGCCAGCTGGACGAGGAAGCAGCAGGGGGACTACATCTCCCGCCATTCAAAGCGCCTTGAGGCTCTTGAATTCACCGTTGCCGGCCCGCGGCCGGTGTAACCCACGAGCAGTCCCTGGGCCAGCTGGGCGAGGAAGCAACAGGGGGGACTACATCTCCCGCCGTTCAAAGCTCCTGGAGGTGCTTGAAATCACTGTTGCCGGCCCGTGGCCGGTGTAACCCGCGAGCAGTCCCTGGGCCAGCTGGGCGAGGAAGCAGCAGGGGGGACTACATCTCCTGCCGTTCAAAGTGCCTGGAGGTGCTTGAAATCACCGTTGCCGGCCCGTGGTGCGGGATGCGCCTGGGCCAAGAGCGGGCCCGTCCACGCCCGTCGGAGGCTGGGCTGGGCCCCCCCTCTAACGTCTAAAAACATGGGGAAAAGAAAGGCCACTCTGCGTGATCAAGGAGCTGAAGCCGTAAATACTCTGGACTCTTTCCTCCTTAAAGCGCCAGACTTGCTGTCGAAAGAAATCGAGAGAGCGGAGGGAAGACTGTCAGGAGTGAGGTGGATCCTGTACCCCCATTACCCCTTCATATTCCTATTGCAAATGTGGATGAACTATTAGGTGCTGGTAGTGACTCACTTACACAAACCGAGGCCCCAATATTGATTCCCGACTCCCAGTCCAATGGTATGGCCGGCCAAAATACTCCTGACTCCCCTATTGAACCACCGGTGAAAAAATGAGAGGGGGTAGGCCGCAAAGACTGTCTAAAACAACTGTTGTTTCGAGTGGGGGCAAGGGCTCTTCTACGAAGACTACATGTGGCCCTGGGAAGTCTGTACAGTCCACACAAGAACTGGAAACTATCCTGGCCCGCTTGCTACAACCTGTATTAAAGAGACTCAAATGTATTGAGGCTGAGATAGCAAAAATTAGTGATAGAGGGGGAAGTGCCTGTGCCTGCGCATGTATTAGCAGGACAGCTGAATCCGTACAAAGGGTAAACCATGCATGTCAGTGTAAATGTAACAGGTCTTCACTCACTAACTTGCAGCCTGCGGTCATTCCTGAGAGCCGGCCGGATATTTCAACTACCCTAGTTACTAGAGGAAGATCTGCAAATGTGGGGAAAGTGCAAAGTATCGATAATATACCTGGTATGGCTGATTCACTGGCAATGAGTCATTTAAATACCTACCGACCCAGTGAAAATTGTCCACCGTCTAGTGATCCCCACCCCCTTGCTAATTCTAGTCAGTCCACTACTCATTGTGAAGTACCTCTCCAGAATCAGCAATGAATACATTCACATAATATTGCAGACTCTGTTAGACAGACACAGGTTGCCCAAGGGGAAGGTCAGGGAGTATATCAATCCCATCACAAGTTTATCCTTCACCTCCCGCAGCTGCATGTCCCTTTGTGATGATTCTAGTAAATACTCCACCTTTGCACTATAGCCACTATAGCCAGACGAAAACTACTCAACAACTGATGAATAAAGCATCTCATTGGTTGACTAAATTTGTTCCGAACCATGAATGCTCTAATGTTGCTAGTCATATCATCATGGCAAGAAGAGTTCCCTGGGTGGGTAACACTCCAAAAATAATTGGGGGGGGATTGTGTAGTAATCAATTTTAAGAATCAACATCTCGTGAAACATCTTTTGGATCTGACCCCCAATTCTCCTGTGGCATCTACGCAAATTTATGTCGTACCATTGGGGTTTTTCTATAGACCGTTGGGCACTAATCCTCTGGCCAGGAGGAAGAATAGTATTCCTGGCCCTTCTGTCCCCACTCCGCATGCACATGCTCCGGTAGCCTTCCCTATTGGAGAGAATGTTGTTACAGGTATACCACTAGCAAATAAATTTGCGCCCCTGGAGGACCTAGCAGCATGCGATTGACATAAGGATAGCGGTGAGATCCAGTACCCGCAGAACCATCAGGAGGTAGCCTCTACAATAGGCAATCAGCCTCAGGACCGGGGAACCGACACCATGAATGTATTAGTCTGGAATATAGCGGGGCTCAGGTCCAAGAGGGAAAATTAAGATTGGTCTATGATCATCAATTGTTATGACCTAGTGTGCCTTCAAGAAACATGGGAAGTGGGTGCAGTGTATTTTGATGGGTTTTGTGCAATTCATACCCCTGCAATTCCGTCCTGGTCAGGAAGAGCTAGAGGAGGCTTACTTACGCTGATAAGAAACACCTTGTGTGTAAGGATAATTGAGGTGGCTGTGCAGTCCTCTTATTACCATCTAATAGTCTGTAGTGGCTCTGGTGTAGAGGATATGCTCTTAATCAATTATTATAACAACTATTTCGAAGGCAATATGGCAGAGGTAATCCACTCACTTGAAAACGCAATTGAAAAAGTAACAAGCACCTATCATATACCCTTACATATAGTGTGGGTGGGAGATTTTAATGCTCATAGCTGCCCAAAAACCTCAACACCGTTATGTGGATTGGTAGACGAAGAAGGGGTTATACCTTACCATTTTATACACAATCAATATGGGGACGAACTGAACAGACTCTTGGTTACGAGAAATCTGTAGATTCTCAACCCTGTAGATGAGCTAACGTGCACTTTGGTAAAAACCTTTGGGGACTCAATGCATGGATCAATGCTAGATTATTTAGTGGTGGCGACCCCTTTTAAGAGATTTTTTAATCAGATAGGAACCTTTGTGTCAATTTTTAGTGATCATGTTGCACTGACCTTTAAAATTCAATGGAAGGGATGTTTTAATAGCAAAGTTACAAAAGTTCTAGCACCAAGAATAGCAAGAAGGAATGGCATAGTGTTAAAGTGGGCAAAAATAAACAAAGCTATTTTACTCCCTACTGTAATTGGGAGTACTCAGAAAGAAACTGCAACATGCCTTGATTTGTATAGTGACCCACAAAGTATAGTCCAGGCTTTTGTTTCACTGCTGAGTGTGGTGGAAAGTAATTTAAAATCCAAAACTAAAGGATGTTTAGGAAAGACCCCACACTGGTTTGATACGGCTTGTACAAAAACCCTTAATAGCCTACATAAAGCATTAAAGGAAAAGCCAAGGAATACTGCCCTGGTTAGCCTTCTTCGAGCCCAATACAAAAAATGCAGGCGGGAGAGACTCATGTCCTTAAAAGAGGAGGCCTGGGAAAAATTACAGCTTGCCTCACTATTAAAAAGCTCGAAAGAGTTCTGGGGGATAGTTAATTCACCATTTCTGAGTCAAGATACAGACCCCTCCTTAAGCATAAATGTGGGGGAAGACGCTCGGGTGGATCACTATACCGCTATATTCGGGTTAGCCGCAGATAGGGTAAACCTGAATGATGACCACCCAAACTGTGACATAGGTATCCCCATTACCTTCTCAATGACAGAGGTGGAAAATGTATAGTTATCAAGGAGAGAGAGAGGACTAGATAGCCAGTCTGTATCCCCAGGTTATTTATATGTAATCAAAGAGGACTGACTGAATGTGACTATTTAGAGACTCAGAACTGTATGAAGAAGAGAAGAAACATTTGGTTTCTTTATAAAGCCCTCACCCACCAACCTAGTTGGTGGCATGCTTCATCATCGGGCCCACCTAGTGACACCGAATGTGTCCCGGGTGTGCTACAACGCCTGTAATTACAGCGGAGCTGGTATATTTGCTGAGTGTGCTGTGAAAGTGGTGTGAATCTGAAAATTTAAAAGCTATTCAGTGGTCCCAGTGCCCAGAAGGGCATAGCATTTAATATCTGGGCCTCTGTTAGCGTTAAAAACAGAACAGTGGATGCTGCTGGAGCGAAGATTAGGCACTCCTACATCCAGGGTGTGGTCTACATGTTTCAGCCAGGTCTTTCATTAATACTGGCTTTCCTCAGGACCGGAAAGATATATGTGTAAGTGCATATAGCACTTATGTGAATGTGATTTAAAAAAATGTGTTGCACGCGCTAAGGTGCCTTATATGTGGGAGGGGGATTCCCTCTCCGAGCAATACTGGACGTACAACACATAACAAACAAACATACAGAGGAGAGTATAAGCATATGAGCATAAGTCACAGGGATATATCTTTGCCGATAGTAAAGTGCATAGCTGGCGGAAAAAATGGCAAAGGTGGAACCGTACTGGTGGTGCGGTTTAAAGTGAATTAATTCATTATGCGCTAAAACGTGTGGTGGACTAGGAGGCGGAAATACACATATGTGTAAAATGTGGTCACGCTCCAAATATAACCTCACGCTAGCGTTTTGTAGTATATGCCCCCGTAGAGAAATCCGGCAGAGATTCTGACCCTGTAATGATAAAGGGCAGGGCACAACGAGCCATGAGAAACCTGCAAGAGGAAAGCTTACCCGGTAATGGTGAGATTTCAAGATTACTCACGCCTTTGTGGATCAGGACCTGTGGGAAACCTGTTCAGCTGTCGCGGATCTCCGTGAATGAAGGTCCTGGCCGAGATCGGTATATAAAGACCTTTTCGGCGTGCTCAGGTGTAGCTAATTGAACCTGTGAGTAGCGTCCCTGATAATGAAGGAAAAGGAAGAAGGACACGGGAGAAAAACAACACGCTCGCAGTGGGCGTTGGTATGGTAACAGTGCGCTGTGAGCCCTGTATTCGTCCCGGTCAAGAAGAAAGACTACATGCATGTAGTGAGCGTGTAGACATAATGAATATTCTCAATAGGATGTAAGTGAAGTTGTAAATGGTTGCGCAATGTTCAGAAAGTGCTGATGCAAATGAAATGGGTATATTCCAAAGCGTGATCAATTAGGAACATTGAACCATATGGGAGCCTGACAGAGGAGGCGCAAAGGAAAGGCAATAGGTGTGCCGAATGGGAACTTAACAAAGGAGGCGCAAAGGAAAGGCAAATAGGTGTGCCTAGACTGAGGTCCAATGACGATATTAACTTCTCAGGGAGCACCACGGGATGGAATCGTTCAATCCCTGGTGTTGTGTAGACAAACGGTAAATCCATCGTTGTTCTTTAATCAGTAAGGTCTTTTCATTGTTATCTCGATTGAGATCGAATTGTTCGATCACTGTCCATGTCATATCATTGGGTGTATGACCATGCTGAAGGTAATGGTCAGTGAGTCTGCTGATGTTTTTTTGCATTGGATAGTGCTGCGGTGCTCGACCACTCTGGTTCTCACTTTTCGCGTCGTCATTCCTATGTAGCGGAGGCCACATGGGCATGTGATCATGTAAACGACGTTAGTAGAGTTACAATTCGTGTGGTGTGATTGTGTCCAGACTTTACTAGGTTCCAGGTTAAGTGTCTTGGAATGTTTTGTAAGGTGGCACACACTACAATTATTACAAGGATAGTGTCCTGTAACATTAGGGAGGCCCCAAGCATTTAGGACGGAGTTGTTGACTGGTCTCTGCGAAAGCCTAGTGCGTGTGGACACTAATTGATCTTTAAGATTGTTCGCACGTTTATAGGCAAAGAGGGGTTCTTCCCATTCTCTGGGGCCTGAATTTATAATCCGCCAGTTTTTGCGGATGATGCTGGAAACCTGGTTAGAAACCGTGTTATACGTAGTGACACATGTCATGGGTGGCGCGCCAGGTTCCTTGGTTAATGTTTCAAGGATGGCCTCTCTGTTCTGGTTGCGTGCCCTCTTTTTGATTTCTCAATGACTCGTGTTGGGTAGCCTCGTTCCTGTAATTTGGAAGCAAGGGCTGCTGATTGTTGTTTGTAATCTGTAATTTTGTTACAATTCCTGCGTATACGCAGGAATTGTCCGAAAGGGAGGTTTTCCCTTAAGGATCTCGGATGAAAGCTGTTGAAATGTAATAAGGAATTTCGAGCAGTTGGTTTATAATAAGTTGTAGTCGTGAATGCTCCTTGCTCTGCTGTAATATTAAGATCAAGGAATGCCAAGGTAGTTGTACTTGATGTGCTAGTGAATCGAAGGTATGGATCACGCTCATTAAGCCAGATTAAGAATTGGCTCAAAGATTCAGTTGTGCCTTCCCAAATCATGAAAATATCATCTATGTAGCGACGCCACACTTTGATGTTAACTGAATGTGGGTTTGTAGTTGATGATATATGTCTCTGTTCAAAATGGTGTACATAGAGGCCTGCTACACTGGGGGCAAAAATGCTCCCCATAGATGTTCCGTTTGTTTGTAGGTAGAAGTCGCCTTCATATTCAAAATAATTTTCTTTAAGAGCGAGTGTGGCACATTTGAGTATGAATTCTCTGGGGGTGTTATATGACCAAGGTGTTTGCTCCAATACATCGCGTAGTACTTGGAGTGTGGCATCCTGTGGTAAACTGGTATACAGACTCTCTATATCCAGTCCCACCATTAGTTGGGCCATGGGATTAAAATCCATATCTTTGATGATATTCAGAAGATGTTTTGTGTCCTTGATGTAGGTCGGTGTTTGTTGGACCAAGGGATTGAGAAAATGGTCACAGTATCTTGACAGTGGTTCTAGGAGAGAATTAATCCCAGAGACAATGGGCCTACCAGGAGGTGGCAAGGTTCCTTTGTGGACCTTGGGGACAGTATAAAAATATGGAACTCTGGCATTTTTCGTGCACAGGAAATCGGCCTCTTGTTTGGTTATATGACAAGCTTCACTAGCAGCATCCACCAGAGTTTTGATGGTGGCTTGTAACGTCTTGGTGGGGTCATGTTTGAGTAATTTGTAGTTGCGTGTGTCACTTAACAATCTGCGACATTCATTGTCGTAATCTTTTTGTCTTGTAGGACAATGCCGCCACCCTTGTCTGCTGGTTTGATGACGAGGGTGGGGTTGTCCTGTAGGTTTTTGATAATCTTCCGGTCTTCTTCGGAAAGATTATTGAATGGTCTAGCTGGTTCAAGCTGCTCTATGTCATGGTAGACAGCTTGTTCGAAAGTGGTGATCTCCACGGGTACACTTGTAGGTGGGGGTACAAAGCTAGACTTCAGTTTCAAGCCCGTCTCATTGTTGCTCCCCGTGGGGTTATCATCAGTTGTGTTGAGTTTTTCAAAAAAGGCCTTCAGTTTGAGTTTTCTGAAGAAATCTGCAAGCTCCACATGTAGTTTGAATTTGTCCAATCTAGTTGTTGAGACAAAGGATAGGCCCTTATCAAGAACAGCAGTGTCCTTGGATGATAGTGGTGTGCTGGACAGGTTAAATACCAGAGTGGGAGGTGAGTCGTTGGTTACTGTTTGCTCGTGCCGGGTTGTGGTTCCCGTGTCCTGTTGCGGGTGTTTGCGCTCACAGGGTTCTCCTCTTCTGCCCAGTGTACTGATTGGTTGTTTCTTCTTCTGCCGCGTGACCTCCGGCCCTGTCCTAAAAAAGGGGGCCTAGGATTGCCTTGGAAGAATGGTGGAGGGGGGCCTAACTGGTACATCTGTGGCCAGTTGAAGTATTGATGTTGTGGTTGTCCAAAAGGTGTTGGTCCATAAGTGGGTCCTTGTCGTGGACCATGCCAGGGTTGTTGCCACCGTTGTTGGCGTCCTCTGCCTCGCTGTTTGAATGAGTCATTACTGGAGTCGCTGGAGATGGAGCTACTGTCTCCTGAGGTATCACATTCACATAAGTCAGTCCTCTTTGATTACATATAGAGGTGGAAAATGGCCATACACAATGCAGTAGCGCAAAGGCTCCAGGTCCCGACGGTGCCCCTATTGATTTTTTCTTTGAACACTCAGGTCTCTGGATTCCATTCCTGACTAATGTTTTCAATGCTATAGCTAAAGGTGGCCCCCCGGCCTCATGGAAAACAACAGTAATTGTGCCAATATTCAAACAAGCATTTGCAATGCAATAGGTCTTGCATTTGCGAGAGTTTAAGCTATTGGCATCGTAAAGGACTATGCATTTTATTTGTTTTGATAATTAACAAATAAAATGCATGGTCATTTACAATGCCAATAGCTCAAACTCTTGTAAATGCGAGACCTATTTTATTTCAAAGAAGCGGCCGCCATTGTCTAGTGGTTGCTTGCTAAGTGAAAGCGCGCATGGCGCGCTGAATGTTGCAGGAAAGCATGTCGTACCTGCAGTAGGAGTAACTAAAGAAATAAGCGCCAACAGACTAAAACATACCGTGTAAAAGTAGTAAGGGCTAGTCCTCATGGGCGGTTACAAATGAAGACTACGCGGTACTAAGGAGGGACTAACAAGCCTATTAACTAATCAGAAGCCAGCATTTACAAAGGACAATGACAAGCCAATGAAAACTATGGGTGGAGTGGATGGAGGTTTAATTCTATACTCCAATACAGCATGCCTTGCAGAGCAGCTCATGCACTGCCCAGGCTTGACCTAAAAAGGACGATTTTAATGAAGGAGCCCAGCACAGAGAACGGATAGTGTTCATGGCAGAAGAGACATCACATACACTCAGGTACACTTGCATATATCCATACAGCTACATACAATCATGCACTGACACAAACTATCCATCATGCATGTGCACACAAAAGCTATTCAATTCAAAAAACTTTATGCAAATACCAGAGATATCCATAAAAGTATAGACAAAAACGTATTTTATAGTAAGAAGGTTAAAGTAAAAACAAAAGCTATTAAAACAATTTTACAATTGTACTCCGAATTTGACCTCATCGTGATTCTTGCTCCAGGATACAGACTCCTATGAATTGCGTGCCAGTATAAACAAGCTGAATATCACGAATTATAGCTTTTGCTTGGCATGGCCTGAAAAACAAGCTACTGCCCCATCAGACGCCAGAATAGGGCCCTCCTTCCCCCCCCCCAACCTGCCATCTGACAGGATAAAGGGATTAAGACGGACAAGACCCACCTTAGCCTCATTAGCAGACATGCCGCACTGCCCGAGACAAGTGTTTCAGGTCTACAATCGACAATGTGAGAGAGGGCTGAAGACACCGCCTGACCTGCAGTTTAAAAGGGACAGCAGCGCCCCCTTGGTTACTGGCATGTTGCACTTTGATTTTAAAACACACAATAGTTTTCCTGTAAAAGTGTAACATGAAGTAAGCAGGTAATTCTAGGCGAGGCAGGCCTGGGCCATTTGTTATTGGTTCGCGACTCCTTCCCCAACCTCCCCTGCCCTCCACCCCCACCCCCCTATAGAAATGGGGAACTTCCCTGCTCACTCACCACCGAGTCAATCTGCAGAACCTAAAGACCCTGCACTTAACGTGCGCAGCCTAAACGACGTTTGTGATGTCATCAGATCTGAGTGCCGTTTGTTAGTGAATAGCTTGAACTATCAGCAACACAGTTATAAGCATTAGTCAAATCAGAGAAAAGCAACAGTCCATAATACAGTGCGGAGGAACAGTCTATCAAGTTTGACTCGTAACTGGGGAACGAAATTGATGCTCATTCTTGCTACTTTTTTCCTCCAACTTCTATCCGTATTTAAGGGCTCGGAGGTATATCATGCTTCGCCCCCACCTCAAAAACATAGTTTGCTCTGCCACTTAACCCTTTCACATATTCAGAAATATCAAGAACCGATATTTTGTAATGAAACATTAGCATAGTAGACTCCAAACACTGCGGCTGACCCTTAATTCAGCACCTCAATCCTTGTTCAATATATATAAATGTCATGTGCATAACACTTCCGGAGTCTGCCGCAATTAGACTCCACTGGAAACCAGACCAAAGATTTAAGATAAACGGAAGGTGCACCAAGCTAAAAGTCCAGACGTTAATAGAAGTGTTCTTTAAATTTCCTTTATTCCTTGTAGTAAAACAAGCAGACAAATCTCAGCCAACGCGTTTCGTTCTTTTCAACAGAACTTCCTCAGGGCAATAATATACTGTAGTCTTGCAGAATTAAGATCCAGAAAGGTATAGTAACCTAATTATCAATTGCAACCCTACAATCAGAGTTCCAGGGCATAACCGGTCAATTCAAACGATCACTAATGATGATTAGCAGTAGTTCTAGATTGGTGATCATTAATACCATCATTCCGGTATGTATTGCCAAAAAGATTTAATCAAAGACAATCCCATCTGGGATCCCCATGGTCAGGGCTCCCGTTGGTCAATAAAGGCCCGAGTAATCTGCAAATACTCGGCGATATCAATGGCAAGTGCCGCATTCAAATTGTAAACATTAGCATAGTGAAGGTTAAGAAATTGAGCTATGGGACATTTGGTTTTAAGTTAGTGGTTGTGCATAAATAGCACAACTTAATCTGTTAAAAATTCTTATTTGTTTATAGAATGGAGGAGAAGAATTCTAACTACAACTGCAGTACACTTGCTCTCACTGTTTCTCATTATCTCATTCCAACACCAGCTCGAGTGTATGTAAACTTGTTAACACGTGACCCTATTCTACATATTGCTATCGTTTGCTACACGTGTACATTTTTTCCTCTTCAGCAGCTGCTAGGAGACACTCTTGCCCAAGTTTCCTGCAATTCCAGCTTTAAAAAAGCGATCGCTATTGTTAAAAAAAAAAAGACACGCCCGCCAGTGGTGCGCGCGCGCGCGCCACAGCGAGCCATCTGGTTTCCATTATCGCGCCCGTGTCTGGGCACGATAATTGAAACCACATGGCCTATTGGTGTCTATTACGCGCACCAAGCGGGTAATAGACACCAAAAGGCCATGGGAGGAGCAATGCGCCCGCCTTTGGCCAATTGCGTGCAGTCTTTTATAAAAAGACGCACGAAAAGGCCAATGGGGTAGCACAAAAGGAATCGCACATGCACGAGCGTATGCGATTCCTAGGTCAGTGCTGAATCCTCGTTTTTTCACGTACTAAATGTCTCTCGCTGCGCGAGCACTGCTACGCAGTGCAACGCTAGGCGCGAGACCTAAAAAGGGGATAAAGCGCTGCCTAAGAATTATAGGCCTATCTCTCTTATAGATGGAACGTGTAAATTAATGGGCCGCTTGTTGTTAAATAGACTTGAGGAATGGGCTGTTGACAGAAATATTTTAATTCCTGTCCAATATGGCTTTAAAAAAGGAATGGGGACACTAGATCAGTGCCTAAATTTAAATCTAATTGAAGCGAAGTATACCCATGCTAAAGAAGGAAACGTTTTTATGGCGTTCATGGATCTTTCCGCTGCGTTTGATTCTGTTTCGCATAATAAATTATGGATCATTTTGAAAGAGATGGGAGTGGAGGAAAATATTATACTTTTTATTAGACAGTTATACTCCCAGTCCACGGCATGTGTTAGGTACGGCACCCAGGCCGAATGCACAAGATCCTTCCCAATCCTTTGGGGGGTTAGGCAAGGTTGTGTCTTAGCCCTTCTTTTATTCTCAATGTATACTAACGGTGTGGAATCAGCAGTGAGCTTTGAGGTGTCTGATGTACCCAAGGTAAACAAGAAACAGCTACCCATATTGCTATACGCTGATGACGCCGTATTGGTTGCAAGGACAGGTATAGCTCTGCAAAAATTAATAAATAATTATGTGTCATATATGGCGGCATTAGATTTACAAGTAAATGAATCAAAAACATTTGTCTTAATAGTAGGGAAGCAGCCAAAAAAATTACCAGCTTTTTTTATTGCTACACGGAAAATCGAAATAACTAAATCATTTTTATACTTGGGGGTACTTTTTAATAGTGAAGGGACTTGGACAAATATGGTTGAGAACATATGTAATGCACTAGAAAAGAACTCCATGGCTATTCGCTCATTTACAAAAAAATTGGGCACAAAACCATTGGAACCAATTAAAAAAATGTATGGCGCCAAAGCTATCCCTTCAGCTACATACGGATCAGGGATTTGGGGCATAGCCAAAACTGACCTATTACAACAGAAAGAAGACAGGTTCTTCAAAAAGCTATTCTCTCTCCCGAAAGGTTGCACAAATTATATTATGCACCAAGAGTTGAATGTCCCATTCATATCTGATCTGATTTTTATAGCTCCGGTCCTACTTTGGCACTCAAATTGGACCAGCGACACAGCGGGACTCACTCAAAATATTATCCATGATTGCTTATCTCTTGATAAGGCGCTTCAGGTCCCATGGTTGCGTTATGTAAAGGATACACTGTTGAAGCTGGGTTTAGTGACCCTATACACAGATCCACTTACATGTATGGGTACGTCAAAGGTGGAAATTAAAACATGTGCTAAAGAGTATAGGAAAAAGAAAGATATGCTTCAAACTGTAACAAAACCATGGTGGCATTATATCTGGCCCTTCCGCCTATCTCGGGGAAGCAAATTCATATTTGACATCTGTGACAAATGCTCGACATAGATTTGTACTCCTGAGATTTAGACTAAATATTATTCCGTGCATGCTGGCCTTCCCATCAGGGATGTACTCAGTTAATGAACTCTCAGTTTGCCCCTGTGATGGCACATCTATTCAATCTAATTTACATTTTATATTCTTCTGCAAATTTTATTCTTGTCTACGGAAAAAGTATATTCGCCCATTGTTTTTAAAATATAAATTTGCACAATGTCGCCCAGCCTTGTTTTTTCTTCAAATGCTTCCAAATCCATATGTAAACTTTTGTGTTGCATCATATCTATGTATGGCTTTATCTAAAAGGAGACTAATGAGATGATAGATTGTATTTTAAATGAACTTGGCACTGTTTAGCACTTTATATGGCACGTTGTTTGGTGATCATTGTTTGGAAAGGAGCCATTCCCAGTATTGCACTAAGCACTTTATGAGATATTGAATGAATTTTACATGCCTCAATCAATGTCTTGGATAATGCTTTTATATGGTTCCTATCTGTTTTTTATTCTGTGTTTTTTAACAAAATTTGCTGGTGATGTATCTTAATTTTAACAGGTGATCAATGTATTTTGTTTGCACTTTTATGATCTTAATGTTTAAGATCGAATAAAGTTATATTGATTGATTGATTGATAATGTTGTGGCAGATTTTCTCTCTAGAATGCCAGTAATGTTGGAGAAATGTGAGGATGATATTTGGAACAACTTCCAGGTGGCATTGATTTACGATCAGGGTCACTCTGCCATTAATATGAGTGAGTGGTAGTTGGAGTTTCATTTGGTTCTGCAGGAAGTTCTGCAGGAAGTTGTTCCATGTGTGATGAATAGTTGGCCTAAGAAGGAATTGCTTAGTGAAGCCGAAAGACCTTTCTGGGTAGTGAGATCTGAATTGACCATGAATGACGGATTTTTGCTGAGAGGAGAGAGGATCATTCCCCTGGAAGGGTTGCATGCAGTGATTGTGGAGTTGTGCCATGAAGTGCATTCTGGAATTAACAGAACCAAATCAGCTCTTAAGAGTTTATTTTGGTGACCCGGATTGGATATGACTGCTGAGAGAGTAGTAGGGAGTGCAGTGCATGCTGTAAGGCTGATATGTCCTTGCAAACTTTACAGCCACCAATTTGTGAGGGATTTCTTCCTAAAGAACCATGGGAGGCAGTATGTGATCAACTATATGGTTTCCCAGTAATATTTGATTGTGCTGATGGATTTATTCTCGCGTTGGCCTGTGGTCAAGATGGTGGACAGGGCAGATACAAATATGGTACTGGAGTTTTTGGACGAAACTTTCATGTCCGAAGGTATTCCGGCATCCATTGTGAGCCATAATGGAGTCCAATTTTTGCCTAACAAAGCTAGAATGTATTTTGAAAGGTTGGGTATAAAGCATAGGACCACATCCTTATATAATCCAAGCAGGAATGGAATGGTGGAGAGATTTAATCGTGTTTTGAAGGGCATCATTCAATTAGCCATGAGTGAAAGTGAAGACTGAATTACGTAAGTAGGGAAAATGGTTTGGGCTTACTGTGTTACGTTCACAGATGCAACAGGTTTGCCACCGTTTGTAATTATACGTGGACGCAAAAAGTATAATCCTGGTTGGTTGTGTTCTTCTGGTGTGGAATCTTGGTCAAAGGAGGATGTACAGAACAGAATGGAACAGGTGCAGGGCAGGAGCAAACAGTATAATGATGTGAAACGCGGAGTGAGACCTGCTAAGATTGAAGTTGGTGACTGGGTGCATGTTAAAAATCCAGGGTTTGTTGGTAAGGGGGGAGAGCTGCTTTTTGATGCAGAAGTTGTGGAAGCATTACAGAATGTGGTAAGACTCAGTAATGGTAAGGTTTGGAATCTTAAGATGGTGGCCAAGGGAAGGAGGATGGATGCTAGTGACGTAGATGGTAAGGGAGGAGATTTTGAATGGCTTATGGAAGATGGTGTCGTGAATGAATCTAGTTTGGGTTCGGAAGAGTGAGGGCAGTCCTTGCAAGATAATGTTACTAACACTGAAGTATTGGATGAGGGAGTGGAAATAGTTGTTATGTCAGAGGAGCAGGATGGAGTAAGTACTTCTCGTACTACTAATGAGATTGTTTCCTCAGCCAACTGCACGCACTCTTTCAGCACCCGGTTAAATCTCTCAACAAGACCATTTTCCCTAGGATTATAAACTGCTGTAGTGTAGTGAGCTGCTCCAAACTCCCTTACATACCTCTTGAACTCTTCAGCTAAAAATTGTGGTCCATTATCAGTAACTACAAGGTCCAGGTACCCTTACTTGTGAAACACCTCCTCACAAAAATGTATGATGTTAGAAGCCTTAATTTCCCTCACAAAAGCCACATCAGGCCATTTGGAAAAATAATCAACTAACACAATAGCATATTTGTTTTCAATTCCACATGCTCTACATGGTCAACAAATGTCTATAGCCATTCTCTGCCATTGTTTGTAAGGCAAACACGTTGCTCTGATTGAAGTCACCTCAGACCTATGAGAATTGTCACTACACACCAAGCAATTACGAACGCTCCTCTCAATATCTTTGTCCATGCCGGCCACCAAAAGTTGATGCGCGCTTTTCTCTTCATGCCCGACGTCCATCGTGCAACAATTCCAGCAATCTAACTCTTAGACTTAAAGGCACTATCAGCCTGACATCTCTTCTTACAATCTCATTTACCACTGACAACTCTGACTACACCATCATATACTCCTCAAGCTCCTTTTTTGCCTTCACCACAGGACCAAATGAACTGACCAAACTGTCTGCAACTTGTTTCAAAACCACGTCCTCCGTTATGGCTTGTTTTCCATTCTTCCTCACTTATGGCCTCTTTAAAAGATCCACCAACATTAGCCACCAACCATTCTTCCCTGTTTTCCTCTTGATCTTCCATTCTAAGATCTTGCTAAGGCAGACACGACAACTAATCAGCATTCAAATTCTTACTTCCAAGCTCAAACAATTGCTCCCCCACTTTTTGCACAAAGGATGATCTTCATAAGTCTTCATTAATAATAGTGATGGAGCAAGGTTTCATAAATGAAACTTGCTTGTATTCAATCCTCATCACAGTATTATTTTATTAAAACTTGTATTGTTAATACTAACCTTTGCATTCACGACACGAAAGGGAAGGAAGCTTGCCTATGTGTTTTACTAATGAATAACGCTTGTCTGTAATCCAAAATGGCCGCTATGCGCGGGAAAACTCAGTGCGCATGTCATAACCAGATCACATGGTGTGACGTCTTTCTTTGCTTGGTGGGAAATTTCTGCTTCTGCGCAGTGTGTAGTAAAATGGCTGCTTGATGTTTTCACATGCTTCAGCTTGCTCTCATGTCATTACTAAATTGTCGTTTCCTAATGCTACTAACGCGGGATAGAATTTATAATTAAATGGGAATAGAGTAGAAAAAGTGGGCATACAGTGAAACATTTTATTCTGTGATTTTAATATTTGCTTCTTGCACTTTTATTAGTTCGTAAACTTGGGCCTGGGTTGGTGACCTGAAACTCGAGAGGCAAATGGTTCTGCGCATGTGTCCTGTGTGCCTGCCAAATGAAGTCAATCTGGACGTCGTCCAAGGCCGCGACCCGATGGCCGAAGATGCTGTACTCTTGCCTTTCCTGTTGCATATTGATACATTGTCTATGAAAATTGGTTTACATTTGTCATGAGACGGGTGGGAAATAAAGCGAATGTATTAATTTGAAGGGGTGGGAATGTAAAGACAATAGGCTTTACAATTTAGGCCAAATCGATATGGTGCGACAATCCACCCCCTGTCCCTGTCCAATCAGAAGTAGTGGCCCCATATTTTAGCAACATTAAGGGGAGGTACATGGGCGTAGAAGGGTATAATAGAATATAGAATTAGCTAATTAGTTAGAGCATGCATGCTGCAAGAACAGACGTCCATGCTGCACAGAGACAGCTCTTAGCTCCAGACCGCTAAGCTGATCGATTGCAGACTGAATCCCTGTCCAGAAGAGGTCCTGAGGAGGGGGCGGCGGAGTCCATTAGAAGGAAGGCACGGGAGAATCGAGGAGAAGCCGAGTATCAGAGAGGGGAACGACGCAGGCGTCGTTGTAGAGAGGTCACCGGTCCTGTCCTGATCCTGGAGGAGGTCTTTGCTCTTCATCCTTCCTGGGTCCTATTCTTTCCAACTCCTTGGCCAAGGGGTTTGGTTCTCGCACTTAGGTAAATATAATGCAACCTTTAGTTGCGCTGCTATCTCTATCCTCTCCTTTTCTTTAAACACCGTCATTGATTAGCAATAATCATTTCTATGCTTAATCTTGGGTATTGCGATTAAGTACCATGTGGCTCTGTATTTTACTCTGCTAAATCTTTAGATAAACATTTTAAAACTTCCTGACTCAGTGGTTATTTCAGGATTATGTACTATAATGAATGTCACTCATTTTAAATTTCCCAATTAGCAAAGGATTCATTGGTAAGTCATTACTCTTCAATCAGAAGGTAATTGGTAGCAGGGATTTTGATAGAGAGTAACAACTGATAAAACCCAGCGTAAGTATTAGCGTAGTATGAATGTATGGGCCCAAGTGAGTATCTGATGTATGAATGCTGTTTGCTAATATCGCGCTGGATCAGTTTTCTGGTAATCAGAGGATGGTTACTCTTTGTTAATTGGGTAATGAGAATTTTATTTTTATGAACTAACATCCGTATATTCGAAGTTTTGTTTTATGTTGTCTAGAAACCCCGGGGTAAAAGGAATAGCGGATGGTAAGTGGAAGCCATACTGCAGTGAGGTTATCTGCCAGGCAGAAATAGTACTGAAAAGTTAAGCAGGACTTTCAGTACTTGTTAGGGACTCTATGCGTGTGAGTGATAGCAAAGGAGTACACTGGTGAAAATTTGATGTTATATCACCTAGAAAGGGTAACATTGAAGAAGTAACAGGTATTTCTGGAGCTTGTGTGAAGAGTAAACGGAAGGGTTTTACTCGTATATATGTTAGTAAACGGAAAGGTTTTACTAAAGTGTGGAAGAAACTATCTTTTTCGAATTTAGAAAAAACTGGCACGATAGCGAATGTTTTATGTTGTTACTGAAATTAAGAATTGTAGAGAAAATAAGTTTGCGTAAATTTTTGTAAAGGGAGGGTCAGTTGCCGGAGAGGGAGCTGACGTCACAAAACGCCGCGCTGGGATTGGTTGAATCAGCGGGTGTGGAAAGACCCTTGTAAAGGAGGGGTCAGTAGTCAGGAGTAGTACTGACGTCACAGGTGCCGCGCTGGGATTGGTTGAACCAGCAAGGACAGGAAAGAGCAGATTGTAAAGGAGGGGTTGACAGATAAACGTCACCAAAAGGCCGCGCAAGGATTGGCTCGGAAATAAAAGATAGCAGACATTTGATTGGTCAAAATTATAGAAGCGAAATTCTTAGTGGATAAGGATTGCATGTTAAAACGCGATCCGACTTTAACAGGAATTCGTCAGGATAGGAGATATTTAGGCTTTGCAGAATATAATTTTATACATCGGTACTTACCCAAGATGTACGGAGAAAGGAGAAAAATGTCATTTTTACAAAAGATCAAGAATTATTTTAAAAAGGACAAACCAATCAAAACTAGAGAAGGAATTATTATTCCACCAGCTAAAACGCCCGCTTCATTCATGATGATGGAGAGAGGTTATCATACTTGTGTATGGATGGAGAATTGGATAGAATATACCAAAAATGATGGAATACTAGCATTTCCCGAGAATGGCACGTTCAATGGGCGAATTCTACAAAACTTGAGATTGAGGATGAATGACTTAGAACCCAGACCTAGATTAACTCAGTACGAAGCTCTAGAGGAATGGGAAACTGAGGCATTTGAGCGGGACCGATCTAGGAGTAATAGGGGTTATCCAGGATTTTTCCCCAGATACCTACATGAGTCTAGGAACGGTCAGATGAAACAATGGAGAAGGGCAATGATAACAGAAGGATTATATCCATTGTTCTCAGCAGAGGAGAAATTAGGAAGTAAATGCACAGAAAAGACAAAACATTTAATGAGAAATGAGGAGTCTGAAGACGAATTTATGGAGGAAATGTTAAGAAACCCCCACCATATCAGGAAGGGACAAGTGGATGCACCCCAAGTGCACCACCAAAAACTCCATTAGTGCCACAGGTAATGCATGAATTCACCCCGAGTAGAATACTTCATGACAAAGAAAAAGAAGCCCTAGAAAAGACCAGAACAGAATTAATACAGAAAATAACTCAGATAAAAGTACATCCTGATTCGTTGACCATACCTGTAACAATTGGTCCAGTAGTTCCATTATATGGTACTCAGGGAAGCTGTCCTCCACCGATACTTGCACCTACTCCTGTGAATAATTCCAAACCTGAAGCTCCAGTTATAATTGAGGATCAATTTAGTGACTGTGAATCCACAATATCACTCATGGACTTGCCTATTCGAGGTACTGTAAATAGCACTCCCAGAAAAGATGTACCTGGATGTTCAAAAGATGTAAGTTTAATAACTTCATCGGGAGCAAAAAGTGCTACCATAGTAACACCTGAAGATCTAGAAAGATGGGTGCAAGGGTCAGTTAAACAGTGCACACCTCCGAAAATAATGGACATTCATAAATTGAAAGTCGAATTAGAAGAAATAATAGCAGGAAATGTAGGACTAGAACGCTTAAATACCTATGATGAAGAAGAATTATTGTTCCTGTGCAGGAGTATCACCAGAAATGTAAGGTTATTTCATGAAAAATTATCCAATTTAGCACTACAGATGGGAATAGAAATAGGGAGATCAAAGGTACTACAGAAACCCTATAGAGCAGAATTTTCAGACAAAGATTTAGAAAATATGAATGCCTCTGGAAGAAGATTACAAATAAGAGAATTAATGTTAGTTTTGCAAAAATGGGGAGACCTAGATAAATGGAGAACTAGGTGGGCCAAGAAAAAGGAAGAAGCACGAACAAGTAGAACAGCATCTGAATATGTGATGAAGGAAACAGGGAAAGCAGATCAAATGTATCCAATGCGAGAAGTTGCGGGAGGAGGATATGTACATGTCCCATGGAGCAGACAGGATATTTTGTCATTTACGAATGATTTTCCAAAGTTGAGAGAAAAACCAATTGAATGGTACAAGCAGGTTGACAGGTTTGTGAAGGTGTCGAAGGTATTGTTGAAGGATTTGGATGGTTTGTTTGACATAGTGGTACCTGCCGATTTATGGACAGATTGCAAAATCACAGTGGATTGGCCAAGTGACGAATATCCTAGAGATCCGAAAACAGGTGCCCCGTCAAATGATGTGATGAAAAAGTATCAGCAGGTGATAACTTACCTGAAAGGGAAAATACCCCCGAAAGAAACAGATTGGGTAAAAATAGATCGAACTACCCAAGAAGCTAATGAATCGGTACATTCCTACTATGAGCGTCTATTGCAGGTATTTAAACAGTATAGTGGATTTGAGGACATTGGAGACAAGAACATGAGTCAGTTTGTGTATCGATTTGTTTACGGCCAGAAATTTGTCAAATGATTAAACAGCATATGCTGTGTTGGCAGGGAATGCCCATTGATGAGATTTTGAAGTATGCAAAATATTGTGGAGACGATATTGAGGATAGACACAAGAAATTGCAGGAAAAAGTGATGTGGGCTCAGGTGAAAATGGCTGAGAAACAGGGAATTAATTTGGAAAATCCGAGTGAAAATCAAGGAAAAGATTCTGGAACGAATGGTGATACTGGGAATGGTGGAAAATTTAGAGGACGAATGAGTAGAGAAGAAGCTAAAAAGAAATTTCCTTGTCATGGATGCGGAAAATTGGGGCATTGGAAGGATGAATGTAAAAAGATCCGGAATAATAATAGCCCAAATCAAAATTTAAATCCACAGACGCAGAATGACTCACAGCAGGGTGTAAATCCTCAGAGTCAGTTGCCACCTGCACCTATTCAGGGTAATGTAAGCAGAGCAAAGCATGGTACAGACATCGGATATCAAGGAGGAAGTGGTAAGAATGATTATATGACATCACAATTTCTTTTGCAGGACGATTTCTGTCAATTCAGTCCATGACGGTGCCTAGGAGAGGGGAAGAAGGAGTGCATACTTGGCGCATCCTTACAGGTAGATCAGTCAGGTCCATATGTTGAAGGGAATGTGAAAGGTAATAATATTACTTTCCTTTTGGACACTGGTGCTACCCGGTCTACTGTGAGAACAGCAGACATTCCAGACCTTCCTCTCTCTGGTGAAGATATCCAAGTAGTGGGGGTAGCTAATCAGCGGATTAGAACACCTCTTACCGAACCCATGGAAGTTAAAATCGGAAATTTCAGAGAAATGCATCAATTTGTAGTGTGTGATTCTAGTCCAGTAAACTTATTAGGTAGGGATTTGTTGTGCAAGATGAATTGTACCATTTTCTGCACACCGGATGGTGTGGCAGTTCAGACACCAGATGAAGATCATGTATATAAAATTATGATTGCAAAACAAGGTACAGAAGTAGACGAGATGTTTTCGTTAATAACAAAAGATGAGTTGCCAGAAGAATTAAAAGGTACAGTAAACCCCATAGTATGGGATTTCACCGGAAAGGAAGTAGGACTTATGGCTAAAATAGATCCAGTTAAAATTACTGTAAAAGAAGGTGCAATTTTCCCAAATACCAGACAGTACAAAATGAGTGCAGAAGTAAAAGCAGGAGTCATTGAAGAAATAAATCGAATGATAGAACAAAATATCCTAAAAGAAGTAATGAGTAGCCCATGTAATTCACCTATAATGGGGTTAAAGAAACCTAGTGGAAAATATAGGATTGTTCAGGACCTGAGAAAAATAAATAAGATTGTGGAACCATGTTGTCCCATAGTGCCAAATCCTGCAGTAATTCTATACCAGATCCCTTGGAGTGCAGGATGGTTCACAGTAATTGATTTGTGTCAAGCGTTCTTTTCAATACCATTACATCCAGATAGCCAGTATCTTTTCTCATTTAAATTTGAGAACAAGGTTTATGTGTGGAATCGTGTTCCTCAGGGGTACACAGAAAGTCCTTCTATTTTCAATCAGATACTGAAAAAGTGCCTTGAGAAACTAGTGATGCCAGGAAGCTCAGTTTTAGTCCAATATATCGACGACTTATTGGTGGCATCGAATACCAGAGAGGACTGTGTTGTTGATTCCATAGCATTATTAAATCTTTTGGCAGAAGAAGGACATAAAGTCTCACCTGAAAAATTGCAATTCTGTACAACAGCTGTTAAGTATCTGGGACACCAAATTGAGAGGGGAAAAAGAAGAGTAACAGCTGAAAGAGTAAAATTAATAAAGAAAATGCAAATGCCTGTAACCCAAAGACAAGTGAGAATGTTCCTAGGAATAGTAGGTTACTGTCGACAATGGATACCAGGATTTTCCATGTTAGCTAAGCCCTTAATTAACATGACAAAAAAGAAAGCAAAGGACCCTGTTGAGTGGGAGGATGAAAGTGTAGAAGCCTTTGTAAAATTGAGAAATGCCCTATGTTCAGCACCTGCCTTAGGCATGCCTGATTATAAAAGAGAATTTGCATTGTTCTGTCATGAGAGAGAAAATTGTGCACTTTCTGTCTTAACTCAGAGACATGGATTAGAAAGACATCCTATAGCATATTTTTCTGCTACATTGGACCCAGTAGCAGCCGCGTTGCCAGGATGCTTAAAAGCAGTGGCGGCTACTTGTTTGAGCATTGAACAAAGGGGCACATGCATCAAGCTAGGCAATTGCGATTCCTTAATAGCTATTATTACGGAATCGCTACTAAGGACTTGCAATTGCCTATGCATGTAGAAATCGCTCAATAAATAGCGATTCCTAAACATTCATAATTGCTACTCACAAATGTGCGAGTCGCAATTATGGAATACCTACCGCATTCATTCCTATGGGCCATGAGGTCCATAGGAATGAGATGGGAAGATATTCACTATTAGCGATTCGCTATTAAAGAATGGCTAATAGCGGGAGCTATCTCAAGGTGCCAGGGTGTCAAAAGGACACCCTGTTGCACCCCTGAAATCTGCATATGAGTACATCTTGCACACACACATGCCCCAAGGGCATGTGTGTGTGTCAAATGGAAGTTTGAAAAATGAACTTTAGTGCATTTTTCAAAGTTTTGCAAATTACCATGCAGTTTAACTTCATGGTAATTTGCTCCCCTATTAGCGAAATCGCACATTTTTAACTTTAATGCATTGCATTTAAGGAATCTAATTTGTGATTCCTTAAATGCAATTACTACTAGGACTAGCAATTTTGCGATTCCTAAATTGCGATTTCTGCATTTGGGATGATGCATCCCAAATGCTAAAATACTGAGTCGCAAAGGGCAGATTCTGAGAATCTGCCCGTTTGCGACCAGTATTTCGGTTGATGCATGTGCCAGCTAGTGAGTCAATTGTGATGGGACATCCTGTAAAGGTGTATGTTCCACATGCGGTTGTGATTCTCTTGACAAGAACCCGAACTCAGCATCTTACTCCTAGTCGGCTGAGTAAATACGAAAGAATCATAATGGGTGCTGAAAATGTGAATATGGTAAGGTGTACTATAATAAATCCAGCAACCTTTCTACCAGATCCATATCATGAGAGAATTAAAGATGATGAAGACGATGAACATGATTGTATACAAATTACAGAATTATGCACAAAACTACGCCCAGATATTGAGGAACAGCCTCTTAAAAAGCCAGACAGGGAGCTATTTGTTGATGGTTCATGTCAAAGACATGAAGACGGTAAACTAACTGCTGCCTATGCGGTATGTGAATTAACTGGAATAGTTGAAGCATCTTATTTACCAGGAGTCAAATCTGCACAAGTAGCTGAATTGATTGCGTTGATAAAAGCATGCAAAATTGGGAGGAATCAGAAAGTAACTATATTTACTGATAGTCAATATGGTTACGGGGTTGTGCATGATTTTGGCCAACTATGGATGCAGAGGGATTTCATGACTTCTTCAGGATCCCCCATTAAAAATGGACAATTTGTAAGGGAATTGCTAGAAGCAATACAATCACCAAAAGAATTGGCTGTGGTGAAATGTGCCGCACACCAGTCAGGAGATGACTGGGTAGTAGTCGGCAACAGATGTGCAGATCTGGTGGCTCAACATTGTGCCAAAACCAGAATGTCAGTCAATAAGAGGGTGGAAAGAATGGGAATCAGCTGCCAACTTATGCTGTATATGCCACCTGAAACTTGGAATGACGTCAAGAAATTGCAAGATGAGGTTGATGAAAGTGAGAAGAATTTGTGGATCAAAGTGGGTTGTTCCCAAAGAGGAGATGATGAAGTGTGGATCAGTGCTGATGGCAGACCAGTCATGCCAGACTGTTTACTCTCACAAATGGCTAGGATGTATCGTGGAGACACACACATAGGGAGAGATGCAATGATTAGGCTATTCAGACAAAATTGGTACAATCCCAAATTCAGGGCTGTTGCAGAGAGTCTTTGCCAGAGATGTCTAACTTGCCAGATGCATAATCCGGGGAGGATGACAGTAATTGGATTTGGGAAAATTGGAAAGGCAGAGGGTCCATTTATGAGACTTCAGTTTGATTTCATACAGTTACCACCATGTAGAGGGCTGAAATATGTACTAGTCATAGTGTGTCTGTTTTCAAAGTGGGTGGAGGCTTACCCTACTAGGAGAAATGACAGCATTACAGTTGCAAAACTGTTGCTACGAGAGCTCATTCCTAGGTTTGGTTTTCCAGTAACTTTGGAATCAGATAGAGGAAAACATTTTAACAGTGAAGTGATTCAAATAATCTGTGAAGCCTTTCAAATCAAACAGAAACTACACTGTGCATATCGTCCAGAAGCTTCTGGAGTGGTTGAACAATTGAATGGCACTATAAAGTCAAGACTGGGAAAAATGTGTGCATCAACATCATTAGAGTGGCCAGATGCATTGCCACTTGTTTTAATGGGACTCAGAAGTATACCTGACAGAACCACAGGATTGAGCCTACATGAAATAATGATGGGAAGAGCAATGAGACAAACACATGTTCCCACAAACAAACTGGTGAATATATCTGATGATATGGTTCTGGACTATTGCAAAGGATTGGCTGACCTAGTGCGTTCTGTCTCTCATCAGGTTGGAGAAGACGCAGTTTCCAGGCAGCCCGAGCAAGAACATGATCTGAATCCTGGTGACTGGGTGGTAGTGAAGAATCACACCAGAGAAACGTGTCTATCACCTAGATGGGGCAGACCGTGTCAAGTCATACTGACAACGAATACAGCAGTGAAGTGTGCCGGATTTCCTAATTGGATTCATGTAAGTCACACCAAGAGAGTACCAGATCCCGAGGAAGAGAATCCTCAGACAACACCAATCACTGAAGAAGCTGAAGGTTGCCCAGCTGAAGGATCTCAGGTTCGAGATTCCAGAGAAGCTGAAGAAGAACAACCGAGCACAAGTCAGGATTGGATACCAGTGGTAGAAGTTCCTGAAGTATATCACAGAACAAGAAGTCAAGCGAAATTGGAAGAAATTGAAGAAGATCAGATAGGTGAAGAAGAAGCAGTTCAGGAACAAGAAGAAAAGACATTAAGAAATTCTGAACAAGAGTCAGATAGGGAAAGGAAACTGGGCTCAAAGCAACGAAGATCTGATAAACTTTGAGCAGGGACAGACAGGTCTAGAAGAATCCGGTCAGGCTGCAGAAGTTCACAGTGCAATAAGCCCTGATCAGAACAAGTTAGATCAAGAAGAGTACAAAGAAGAAGAAAATTTCGAAAGACATGAACTTGAAGAATTAAATCAAGAACAAAGTCAAAAATTGGAAACTCATAGTGGAGCTGCTGAAGAGAACCCAATCAGACCTGAAAAAGAGCAAACAGAAGAAACAGTAATAGAAGAAAACGAAGCAGTACTAAGCAGTGAAAATAACGAGATCTCTGAAGACAAAGATAAAGAAACAGTGCCAAGCAAAGAAAACAAGAAAAGGAGATCATTGGCCGAGTGTCATTAAAAGAGTAAAGTACCACATAACAACCAGAAGTGAAGATCCAGATCAAGTACCTGAAGTAACAAGTCAAACTGATCAAGAGAAAAAGTATGAGAAAAGAAAAAGTAAAAGACTGAAACTTGTGAATAACAAATTCAAGGGTCCTGACTGGACTTATATCATTCTTGAAGATTTTGAAAGCTCAGAGTCAAGTGACAGTGGTGGCGAAGGAACAAGTGCAGAACTGACGTACGAAAAAGAAACAAGACCACCCTGACTAAGCAAAAGAATAAGCTAAAGAAAAGAAGAAAAGATAAGAAGAGCAATCTTCCTTGTCGAAAAATGCCTGACGATAGAGTTGCTGGGAGACCAAAACAGAAATGTTGTAGAAGATGCTGTGCATTATGCATATGTAGTCTAGTGATGGTGCTTATAGTGCTTATAGTATGGTTAGTCCTGATTGTAGCAGTTCCTTACCTTATGATAATGGATAAAAAGATTAATAATGAAACTAAGGAGAGGACAGCAAACATGAAGGGCAATAGAGTAGAACTAATGGCAGAGAATGAACCAGAAATTCATCATGAAATAGCTGACAATGACACTAGTTTAAACGTTTTCACAAAGTTATTGTTTCAATATGTAGACACAATGGAAGTTAGTAATTGTTATGTCTGTATGAAGTTACCTGAATCAGTAGCAGAAGGATTAACATACCATCACTTACCACTGACATATGGCATATCATGTAGTGTTTTGTCTAGTTTATTTTATAGAACAGGGAGACTTCAGTATTATTATTCAAACTTAGATGTGATATTTTCTGAGGTTCCGATTCGCAAGAGTATGAATCCAGTGCTTAGTAGTCAAGACGCACAGTTTATGGGAGAATTTTTCTTAACAATGAAATCAATAGACATAACACATGCACATAGACACAATCTAACATGTTCTTTATTTGAAGAAGAAAAGATATTTTTGAATTTAGTAGAAGATAGAAGACAAGATTTTCAAAAGTAAGCTTCTGAGCATAAGGCTCATTTACCACCTTGGGCTGACAAAGAAGGGAGTTACACACCTGGCAAGGCTCAAGCTGCTATGGCTCTGGATTTCGTAAAGACAGGGAAAATTTGTCTTCATAGGTTAAAGACGGATTATAACAATGTTTTCATCGGTACCAGTGAATGTGAACACAATTTTTTAATTCTTGGAGGTTGGGGACTCAAAGGAGGAACAGATTCAGTTTTTCCTGGAATCTATTATGTGTGTGGGAATAAGGCTTACTTTAGGCTTCCTGCACGGTGGTATGGAAGTTGTTATTTTGGGATAGTATTTCCAAAGATATACCACGTAAAAAGAAACACTGGGAGCAATGAAAACAATAGCAAATTAATACGTAGTAAAAGAGCTCGTTTTTCAGAAATTGTAGGCGATATATTTGGTGCATTGATACCTTTGGTGGGAATAATTCTGAACTCAAGGAAAATATGTAAATTGTCTACAGTGGTTGATCGTTCATCAACTGACACTGCTGGAGGATTTCTAATGATTAATGCGGAAATGGTTGCGATTAGATCTATGGTAATGCAAAATCGACTTGCTCTTGATATTATATTGGTAAAAGAGGGCGGAGTCTGTAAATTATTGAAGACGAAACATTGTTGCACTTATATTCCTGATAAGAGTGCAGAAATTGGAACATATATACAGAATATAACTAAACTTGAGAAAGAACTTAAACCACTGGAAGTTAATAGTGTATGGGAAAGATTGACAAATAGTATCTCGTCAATTGGAACCTGGTTTGCTAATATAGGAAAAGGACTTATAGGTCAAATATTAGTACCCTTAGCAGGGATAGCAATAATAATCTTGGCAATAACAATATGGTGCAAATGCTGTAAAAAGAATGGAACATATAAGGTGACAGGAAGAGGAAAGAAACGAAAGGTAGATGAAATCGAACTTGAAGAGTGGAGAAGTGAATTATACAAGAAATTAAAAGGAGATTGTAAAAATGGAAAGTGTAAAGATGAGAATGAAGTAATTTCCTAGAAGTTGGCATCTGATTGAGGGTAGTGTTTTGATGGCTCAGAAACGCCATCAGAGAGGGGATTGATGGAGCAAGGTTTCATAAATGAAACTTGCTTGTATTCAATCCTCATCACAGTATTAATTTATTAAAACTTGTATTGTTAATACTAACCTTTGCATTCACGACACGAAAGGGAAGGAAGCTTGCCTATGTGTTTTACTAATGAATAACGCTTGTCTGTAATCTAAAATGGCCGCTATGCGCGGGAAAACTCAGTGCGCATGTCATAACCAGATCACATGGTGTGACGTCTTTCTTTGCTTGGGGGGAAATTTCTGCTTCTGCGCAGTGTGTAGTAAAATGGCTGCTTGATGTTTTCACATGCTTCAGCTTGCTCTCATGTCATTACTAAATTGTTGTTTCCTAATGCTACTAACGCGGGATAGAATTTATAATTAAATGGGAATAGAGTAGAAAAAGTGGGCATACAGTGAAACATTTTATTCTGTGATTTTAATATTTGCTTCTTGCACTTTTATTAGTTCGTAAACTTGGGCCTGGGTTGGTGACCTGAAACTTGAGAGGCAAATGGTTCTGCGCATGTGTCCTGTGTGCCTGCCAAATGAAGTCAATCTGGACGTCGTCCAAGGCCGCGACCCGATGGCCGAAGATGCTGTACTCTTGCCTTTCCTGTTTTATATTGATACATTGTCTATGAAAATTGGTGTACATTTGTCATGAGACGGGTGGGAAATAAAGCGAATGTATTAATTTGAAGGGGTGGGAATGTAAAGACAATAGGCTTTACAATTTAGGCCAAATCGATATGGTGCGACAATCCACCCCCTGTCCCTGTCCAATCAGAAGTAGTGGCCCCATATTTTAGCAACATTAAGGGGAGGTACATGGGCGTAGAGGGGTATAATAGATATAGAATTAGCTAATTAGTTTAGCTTCTAGCTCAGACCACAGCACGCACAAGAAGAGCTCCAGACCGCTAAGCTGATCGATTGCAGACTGAATCCCTGTCCTGAAGAAGTCCTGAGGAGGGGGCGGCGGAGTCCATTAGAAGGAAGGCACGGGAGAATCGAGGAGAAGTCGAGTATCAGAGAGGGGAACGACGCAGGCGTCGTTGTAGAGAGGTCACCGTTCCTGTCCTGATCCTGGAGGAGGTCTTTGCTCTTCATCCTTCCTGGGTCCAAATCTTTCCAACTCCTTGACCAAGGGTTTGGTTCTCGCAATTAGGTAAATATAATGCAACCTTTAGTTGCGCTGCTATCCCTATCCTCTCCTTTTCTTTAAACACCGTCATTGATTAGCAATAATCATTTCTATGCTTAATCTTGGGTATTGCGATTAAGTACCATGTGGCTCTGTATTTTACTCTGCTAAATCTTTAGATAAACATTTTAAAACTTCCTGACTCAGTGGTTATTTCAGGATTATGTACTATAATGAATGTCACTGATTTTAAATTTCCCAATTAGCAAAGGATTCATTGGTAAGTCATTACTCTTCAATCAGAAGGTAATTGGTAGCAAGGATTTTGATAGAGAGTAACAACTGATAAAACCCAGTGTAAGTATTAGCGTAGTATGAATGTATGGGCCCAAGTGAGTATCTGATGTATGAATGCTGTTTGCTAATATCGCGCTGGATCAGTAGTATAAGGTGAACCAGAGGCTGGGAACATTTTTAGCTTGACACCTCTAATTACCATCCAACATTCTGTTTTTTTCTTTTGTTTGTTTTTTAAGAGTTTTATATAGCGCGAACTAGACCCGAGAAATCGGGTATCAGAGCGCTTTACATTAGAACCAGTTTCGTTACAGATGGACACATTCATTTTTGTTAGGCTCGGGAGATTAAGTGATTTGCCCAGAATCACAGGATGTTGAGCTTTGTTTCCGAGACTCGAACCCGATTCCCCAGCTTCAAGGTCGACCGCTCTAGCCGTAAGGCTACATCCTCCCCCACACATTTTGGTTTGTTTCCACACATGGCATCATTAATGTTGAGAACAACATTATTCCTAACATTCATAACTAGGCTGTTTACAGGTGCGTCCCCTTTTAGATCAATGTGACCATTCCCTGACATACTAGAGTCGCCTTCAAGATCTCCCGCAAATTTGACCCTAGTGTTTTTTCTCCAGCAAAATTTAGCAAAATGGCCAAAAATGGCACAATTGCTACATTTTTGTTTAGCCGCAGGTCAATTTTTACTGTATGCCAAATAGTTTAGGCTATCGCACCTGTAACACCTCACTTGTTTTTTGCTTCTAGGTTTATCTCGACCAAATCTGGAAACTCCTTGTCTGTCCCCACCGAAATTTACCTTGCCCATCAACATGGAATCCTGAACATTTTCTTTCAAAGCAACAGCACATCTGCTTGAAATCTCTGCCTTGCAAACTATAGCCAGAGCTTCCTCCAAGGGAGCATCACCGTTAACCCAGAGCCTCTCTGTCATGTAAGCATGACAACCTGATCTCTGATTAGGTCATCATGCAAGGATCCAAACTTACAATCCAATGCCAATTTTTTGAGCTCTGAAACATAGTTATCCACCAATTCCGATTTACCCTGTTTCCTTTGAAAGAATATAAATCTAGTAATACCAATACACACTTTAGGTGCAAAATAATTATCAAGATGCAGCAAGGCAAAATCATACACACTGATATCACCAGAAACAGTAGTCTTAGTCATTTGATTATACACCTTCAACCCAGCTGGCCCCAATGAATGTAACAGTAGTCTTTTCTTCTGCGCTGCCGCCATCTTGCCAGCTTCTTCCACTGCTTCAATATGATTTGTGAAGTTTGCCTTCCATTCAAGCCATTTAATAGAAGGTTCCGAACCAGCCGCCCAAAATGCCTGAGGATACTAATATTATAACTTTGAGTGCTCATGATGTATGGACTTGTCCAGTGTCCACACTTCATCTAAGGGCTAGTTCAATGTCCTATTCTTCACCACTACAGATGAGAACCAAGGCAAACTGACACTGTTTAAATATGACTAAAACAAGAAGAAAAAAAAATAATGACAAAGATACTGCAACTGTAAATCCGGATAAAATACCCTTGAAGTCGGCAAACCAGAGAAGTATAATTCTGCAATCTATGTAAAATCTTCCTCCAATGCTTAAAACGGAAATTTGAATGATTTCACTGAAACATAAACACTGAAAAATAAATACGAAACACCGACACTGCAATATTTAAAAGCCCTGGAAACTAAAACAAAGATGGCCGCCGACCGAGGTCACGCAGCATGACCCGGCGTGATGATGTCACTTCCGAGCAACACAGTCGGCACTTCCGTAGCAATACGCGAGACGAAGCTTCAGACCGCAGCACTCGCAGCCACCTCAGGAACAATGCCGAAGACGAACGTCAAGGTCGCTGATGCCTTCTCATGGCACCAATAGAGTACGCAGAATCAGAATCCTGTTTTCTTCCAAACCGCATGAAAGGTTCCGTAACAGCAAATGATGAAGTAATCTGCAGTAACACGAATCACCATTCGTGCAAGTAACCCAAAGCACGCATACGTTCCTGCAGCTCCTCACCAGTTGTCGCCAGTGTTGAAAAGACGCACTGGATCCATTAATAAAGTAAAGTATTTATTGGCTGAGGAGCAAGGAAGGACACAACTACCATCTCCAGTGTCCTTCCTCCAACTACCCCAAGGACCACTGTAAGCTAAACACAAACATTCCAGGAATGCTTGCTAATCAAGCATTCCTGGTAACTAAGCAACACAACACCATCTTCCTTTGTACGCATCTTTCTGTCTTTCGGCACCATGCACTCAGCAGACAGTAGAAACAAATTCTTGAAGCGGGTTGATAAGGAAGAGGCGGCACCGCAGGTAAGTTGGGGAATGTACTTTATTCACTTCCTAAGATTTCCCCTTGTGACATCTGGTAGTTGTTCCTCTTCCAGGAAAGCCTCAACTGATTCCAGTGGAACCACACCGTGCTCCCAGGAATCTGGAACCCAACACTGGATTCCACACACTCCCTCATACAAGAGCTATACAAGTATAACACATCTCCTTTCCTTATCACAACAAAAATTGATAAAAAAAGTTACAAGTAAACAAAATAAAAAGGTTAAATAACACATGAAACATAAACATGGAAAATCCAAACAATAACCTGGAATAACAGGTAAGAACTAGATGTCAAGTAAGAACATAATCAAGAAGACATCCTGGAAGGTGGCGAACTCTCGTACCTCTTGTTCTCTCCACCGTGGTGTCATCCTGACTCCCATTGTCATTGGCTTCTCCTCTACCCAAAGGGGATGCACTAACGCTCGAGCTCATTAGGGAGGGAAGGATCAGTTCCTCATCTGACATCATCATGTGGGCACTAATAGAAGGCTGAGTATTGTTTTCTACAACTGCATCACCACTCCCATTTTTTGATACAACACAACCCTCCTATAGTTCCACTCTCACCATTCTCTAATACCACTACATGATGTAAAGCTTGTGCTACCCTAAACGGACCTCTAAACTTAAACAGGCCATCCCCCACACCCACCACTCCTTAGTTTCACCCAATCACCTCGACAAATGCGCCGAGCAAGCTTATCCTCCTGAACAGGCACCTGATGATTTATCCTATGAACCCACTAGGGAACTAACTTAGTAGCTGGTGTTCTCCCAAGCATCAATTCAAAGGGTATTTTACCCATCACCCCATGTACACATGTGCGATAGGCCCATACAATCTTGGAGACCAAAATGTCAACATCTCTTCCACTAACTAACGCCATTTGAATGGCCCTTTGACCATGTGGTTCGCCCTCTCAACCATGCCATTCCCTTAGGGGTTGTATAGAGAGGTGCGGTTGTGCTTAACTCCAGAAGCCTCCAGAAATTCACGCATCTCTTGAGAGGTAGGTTGTGTGCCATTATCTGTAATGATGGCAGATGGCACACCTTCCTCATACCAAATCTCTTTCAACGTGCTTACAGTTGCTCTTGTGGTAACCCCCTTCATAAATTTCACAATTAGCCACTTGGTGTACACATCCACGACCACCATGGCAAATCTACAATCCGACAACTCAAAGGGAGGGACTATGGGCTTTTTTCTAAGGTCCAGCATACATGCCCCAATATAATGAATTCAAAAAAGTATGTAGATCCTAGCTGGTTTGGGGGGGACAGGTGTACTAGGTGGTCATAAGTCCTCACTGGTTACAGGGGGAACAGGGAGTTCCTCCTGTTGGAATTAGGGCCCTCACACACCCGGCTGGGTGTAATGCTTCATCATAGGGCATGCTCCTCATCAGGTCGGCGCTGCAATACCTGACGGGCTCCCTATGAGGGGCTCTTTGGCGGAGATCTTTTATTCCAATTAGCCGTTTGGTGCCGTGGGGGTGAGGGGCCTAAACGTGTAGATGTAAGGTGTGAAGGTGAGTGAACCAAGGGAAGTTAAAACAGGAATTGGAAGTACCAGAGAAAATTATTTTTATCAGTAGGGCTTCCAACCTGATTAAAAACAAGGTGGCGCACTACTGAAGTAATGTTTTAGAATTAAGCGCTCTATCAAGTGGTCAACATGTTTCTGCCTAGTTGTCCTATGATCTAGCGGCAATTCGTCAGGACCAGTATAAGTGAATCTATCTACACATCAGGTGGTTGTCCGGTAAATTGTCCCTGATAAGCCACCTAACAAACCTACTGTATGGTACCTGCAATTGGAAGACCAACATAATGAGATAAAAAACAGGTATTAGACAACAAAAATCATTAATGCAGTCAAATACAAAGCACACGTGTCCCCTTTAAAACCTACATGCTCAAGGCACACAGTGATGAGAATAAAACAATTGTGTTACAAAGTGAGAGCCATGTGAGTGTCACACTCTATTTGTGATATACTGGCTCTTAAAAAGCGGGGTGGTGGAACACCCATCCTGGTAGCAGAACAAGACAAACTCACCCAATTTGGGTCGGTAACTAACACCATCGACTCCCGGCAGGATTGACACTTGGAATTCCCAGTGTCCTAGGTAGAGTCACAAAGGAAGGGAATATAAGATCCACTTCGTAAAGATGCTTGTAAATACGAAGCGTAGGAGAAAGGTGAAAGAAATGCAAAGCGCCTCTAAGGTATGAGGCCTCAAACTCGAGACATAGCAAGTGCCTCTAAGGTATAAGGCTACAAACTCAAAGTCACTTCGTACAAGTACTTCCGAAGATGAACGTGGGAAATGAGGTAAAGGACATCACAAGCGCCTCTAAGGTATGAGGCTACAAACTCAGAGGTAAGGAAAACGAAGCACGGCAATTGCAGTGTGAATCTTAAGCGTCTACTCACGTTTGCTGAACGGCAACACAGTCGGCAGACCTACCCACTCGCTGCGGGGGACCGGGAGATACTGAGCTCGTGTGTCAGAGCTCCTAAATACTTCCGGTAAATCGGCGTGAGTGGGCGGGGTGACCAATCGGTTGAGGTTGCAGCACTAGAGTGTCAAACCCGATTCCTGCGGCAAGAATGGCCGCCATCTTGAGCGAATGGCGTGCGAGTGGCCGCCATCTTAAAGAGGCTACGCACAGATGGTAGGTTCTCACGGGGAAATTACTGGTAACAGGCGATGTTCGTGGACCAGTAGTGTAGCCCAAATGTATCACAATGACTTACAAAGTGTCCTGCAACATCTTTAAAGTGATTGAATATATGAGATGAACCCAGATCCCAGAAAAGTGTCGCATATCATATCTAGAATGGCCTGGGTATCCAAATGTGTGAACAAGGGCCCAGATGCCCAGTAAGGTTTGTAAGGTAGAAATTGAACAAAAACAGTTGGTAAGGTGTGCACTAATGTCGCTGTGGGGCAAGGTGTGCGACTCTATCAAGGATGGTCCACCCATCATAGCACATAGGCGTAAACAACTTGGCAGTGCGAAGGTGGAATGCACATTGGTTGCACTCTTTGGAAGTCAAAACTAAATATTGTGACCGATGCATAGTAAAGGTTATTAGATTGGTAAAGTCTGTGGAGGGATCTCAGAGGTGTGGTCAGCTCGATTGCTCAGATGAAGTGATAACCCAATTAGTAACCTCAAATGAGTAAAAAGGTTTGATGGATGTGTGTCTAAGATGTGTAGTGAGCTACGTACGGGACTGTAGTACTACAGGTTATTTCATCTATTGAGTTCACTCCATGGGTTATCCTCATTCAACCCCTGCTTATCAGTTGAAAGGTGATGGACCCATCTCTGCTCTTCCATAAACAACACCCCTTTGCTCATTTTAGGATGAGCCTCAAGTACAACCCAGGGCAAGGTGTCTGGTGAGTGTTGTAATTGATTGAAATGTGTGCACATTTTGGTATTCATTCAATGGCACCTGATGTTGCTCCGGTGTTCTGTGATACGTGTTTTGATCATTCTTGTTGTCATGCCAATGTATCGTAGATTATATGGGCAACTGATCATATAGATACAGTTGGATGTGTTTTAATTAGTGTGTGTCCTTAATTCCCATTTGAATGTATTAGAGAATTCGATTTCCTTAGTGACCTCAGTCAGAGTACACACTGTACAGGACCCACATGGGAAGTGTCCTTTGACAGGGGGAGAACCCCATAGTTGTCTTTGTGGGTTAGTAGTGGTCGGCTTTGGCCTGGTATGGATCAACATATCTTTTAGGTTTTTGGTGTGCTTGAATGCAAACCTTGGAGTTGGTAGGTCTAGCGTGCCTGTTTGTAAGATACCCCAGTGTTTTTTAATGATGGAATCAGGGGTGTAGGTGGTCACGCAGGTCAGAGTCTCTGTTGTTTCTTTCTGTCTAGTTTCCAATAGAGCCTCACGATTGTTGTTCCTAGCTCTTTTGTTTGAAAGAGCAATACTGCGGTGAGGGTATTCGCGCTTGCTCAGATTGTTAGCAAGTCGCGCTGCCTCAACCTGGTAGTCCTCTACGGAGCTGCAATTTCTTCTAACTTGAAGAAATTGACCAAATGGGAGGTTTTCTTTTAGAGCTCTGGGATGATGGCTCCTGAACAGGAGAAGGCTGTTGCAGTCTGTTGTTTTTTTATAGATGGTCGTGCTAAGCTGACCATCTGCAAGTCTAATCATCAAGTCCAGGAAGGGGATATTGGTATGGGAGATCGTACTCGTTAACCGTAACTAAGGGTTGAGGGTGTTAATCCAGTTGCAAAACTCCTCACAGGTTGCCCTTTCCCCTTTCCAAAAGATTAGGATGTCATCTATGAATCTTTTCCATAGCAATAGGTTGGTTTTGTAAGGGTTGGAGATGTCGAAAATTAGTCTCTCTTCGAACGCTGCCATATACAGGGAAGCCACACTGGGAGAAAAGGTACTCCCCATGGAAGTACCCTCTGTTTGATGGTATAGTTGGTTTTTAAACTCAAAGAAGTTCTCGGTAAGGGCAAGTGTGGCGGATTCCAGGACAAAGGGAATCGGTGTGGGGGAATCCCAGTTGGTACTAGTGAAGGCATCCTCTATAACACTCAAGGTGGCTCTTTGAGGAATATTCGTATAAAGGGCCTCCACATCAGAGTGACCAACAAGTTGATTTCATTGGAATGTTGGACCTCATTAATCAGGCGCAGGACATCCGTCGTGTCCTGCAAAAAAGAAGGTGTCTTTCTGACCAGTGGCTGCAAAAAGTGATCACAAAACTTAGATAAAGGTTCCAGGAGGGAATCAATCCCTGAAACAATTGGTCTGCCCGGGGTTGGGGTGGTGCCTTTGTGGATCTTGGGCAGGATGTAAAAATAGGGCACCTTGGGATCCTTTTTGATAAGGAAGTCAGCTTCCTTCTTGCTTATCCAACCCTGTGTTTCGGCAGTAAAGACCATAGCCGTGATGGCCGTGGAGAGCCGTGCCGTTGGGTTGGGCGTAATCGGGGTGTAGTATTTGCGATTACTCAATTGTCGGGTGCAATCAGTATCATAGTCCACAGTGGACATGATCACTGTGGCACCTCCTTTGTCAGCTTGTTTGATTGAGATGTTGGAGTCATTAGCTAAGGAATAGACGGCCGTCAGTTCCGCTGAGGACAAGTTGTGGAAGGGGTTGGGTGTAGCACCCCTGGTAATGTCTTTTAGCACAGCTTGTTCGAATGTAAGCACCTCGTTGGGTACCATGCTACTATTAGGAGTGAAGGTTGAGGGATTATGCAGGCCAGAGTCACTTGTTGTAGGTGCAGGTTTGTCATGGAAAAATGCTATGAGGAGCACTTTCCGAAAGAAATTTTGGATTTCACAGTTGTCACGAAACCTGTCAATCTTGGGTGTGGGTACATATCCCAGGCCTTTCTGCAGGACCCTGGTTTCAGTTTCTGTCAGTACTCTGGAAGAGAGGTTGACAATTAGTTTCTCTTCTTGGTTTGACTCCGCGTCTCCACTGAGTGTTGTGGTGGCTCCTGCCATTGTACTCGTTTTTGATTCCCTCTTCTTCGCCCTCTTTCTCTACCCCAGCCTCTGTCTAGAAAAGGCGGGTTGTTGCCTGGTGGAAAAAACTGAGGGGGGCCTTGTGGAAACATAGGATACTGCCAAAAGCCAGGTCCCTGATAGGGTGGAACATGGTATCCTGAGTACCCAGGGCCTGGGTTCCGTCTGGAGCTATTGCTCCCCCAGCTCTCTGTGCTAGCGTCACTGTTGTAGGATGAGCCTTTCCTGGTGTTGGAGCCCTCATCGGATGAATTATTCACTCCTGAGGGGGTGAAGTCCGCTTTGAGATAAGGATACACTTTTTCCTTATCGAATTTGCATATGTCTTTTTGCAATTTCGTGAATTTTTGTTTCATTAAGTAATCCTTACTCTCTGCAATCTCATTATTGATCTCTGTCAGTTTTGTTTTGAAAGCAGAGAGTGCCTTCAGCTATCTGAATCCTCACCAATAGGGCGTCAGCGATTCTCTTGGCGGTGTTAATTATGAGAATCAGCCAGTCTCTAGTGCAATTCTATGCCACTAGCAACCACTCTTTTTTGAAGACGGCATCTTCAAGGAATAGACGTGGAAAATGACTCACTAACAAGCCATTTGGGGCTATGTTAGCTCGTAAATACTCAGTCATCATTGCTCTGTGTAACGTGATCTTGATCCATTCACGTTTCATTGATGTCAGAGATTGCCAGTCTTCCGACTGGTTACCGGAGGCTGTACTGTTTTCAGCTCCCAATATTGAGGGTGTTCTTAAGATTTCTGCCACAATTTCATCCCCAAAACTGAGTCCCTGATTCTCCTCCATAACTCAGGTTAGAATTTAGTAGACTGGAAGGAACGGGATTCAGTGGTTATGTGCAGGTAAGGTAATCCAGAAGTTGCCGGAGTACAAAGATGGCTTGGGAAAGGCGTTATGCTTTCCCAGCACTACACTAGAAAGTCCCACGGGGATCGCCCGTGCATGCAACAACTCAAAGGGAGGGACTATGGGCTTTTTCTAAGGTCCAGCATACATGCCCCAATATACTAAATTCAACAAGCATTGGCATAGCCAATAGGTCTCGCCTTTGGGGCCTTTCAAGTGTCTAGCCATGCCGCGCTAAGTCCTGGCTTACTCTTGAAATTTATGAGAAAGTCTGTAATACTATAAGAGTAAGACCCGTCGGCATGTTTGGTAATCCTGCCCTAAGTGTTTGAATATATGACGGCATGCACAAGTGTGTTTGCATGCAGCTCTTTGATGGCAGTTCTTAACTCACTGTGCTAGATTACTATTATAAATTATGAACTGCACAGTAACAAAAGGATCTTTGTGACAAAAGCAGTAACCCACAGAGCTATGCACATAAAATACACTGCTGTGATCTGCGTTGTACACATTGTTTGCAGCAGTCATATTAACCTTTAAAAATGGTTACTAAACAAAGGCATAATACAATTTGTTTATAAACTGGAGAAAATTAAAAGTGCTAAATAAGCACTTTAAATTCATAAGCGGAAAAATCCCAGCAAGGAAAACTAGAATGTGTGGCACTGCAGAGAAGTTTCCAATTCAATAGTCCCGTGTTTTAACCTCTTGGGCAACAATTTTTTGGTTTGCGCGCTGACTCTAGGCTTGACCTAAAAAGTTACTACCAGCATTTAGTGACTGCCACCCTGGTGTCACTTTTGAGCCTCAGTAGCTAAATTCATTGTGCTCGTCGTTGGGCGTACCATGTCTCCTCAATTATTTTGTGAGGCGAGAGGTCTAGGATAGACACAGGGGTGTGGCAGATGCCTGTCAGACCCTAATTAAGTTTGTCCCCTGCAAGTTTGCCAGTTTGTGTAGTTCTGCACCTGCTTAGATCTTTAGGAAATTACATTTCCAATGGAGATGGCACTTTATTGCCGACAACCTACTAACTAAATAATTCCCATTTGCAATTAAGAGAAGCGAGGCATTGGGAGAAACTGATTTAGGCAAGATCACACACTGCATCAAATGGGTGAATCAACACTGTAAATTGAAGTCATACCCTCAGTTTATTTAGTTAATGTGGTTTTAAAGGCTCTTTGAAGGCTGGAGGGTGCATCAGTGACATTTCAAACACTATAATGAGGCCTTTAAAGTCCTGCGAGGAACTGGAATTAACAGAAGCTGTCCTCCAGGTGGGAGAGACAAATATTTGTTCAGGGCTACCTACTCTCCCTATGTGGAGATGAGAACGAAGCTCCTGCCTTCCCGGGGACTGGCCGTTTGATGCTGTTTGTTGCTCCGGCCCTGTAGGGTGCAAGGACATTTTGCTGGGAGAGGGGAAGCAAACACATGCATGGCAAAGTACTTTGGACGCTCTTAGGTGTTTGAGGAGCTCTGGCGTTGGCATTTGTGGTTTATTAGAGGTGTCAAGACTGTTTGGCTCTCCGGCATGGAAAGCATGTAATGCACTTTTTGTATTTAAACTCCACCATAGACATTAACTTTTGTTCCATAATTCATAGTGTATTATCTGCTGGACTTCAGGTAGAGACACAGGAGTGAATGCATATTACACCCGGAGCCTAGCTTCACACTCGGGAGGTCACTAGTCGTTTAGTATGTATTGGTTGCTAAATGATTTTAAACACAAGCTTCTTGTCTGCGTGCGCGTTAACTGATTTGGCCGCTAGGGGGAGCTGAGAGGTTTAATGTAAGATTTAATTGAAATACCGTTACCTAGTACACAGTGAAGAAAGCGGGTAATGTAAAGCCACTTATCCATGGGCATCGCTCAGAAGCCTGGGAAAGAAGGCTGTCCATATCCGCTACCGCTTACGGTAGGTAGTACAGAACGTAATGATACACTGTGGGTGAGTGACAGCCCAAGCTCAGAACTGCACAAGTGTACTGTAACACACGGCATGATGTAACACAAGCTCGAAACTAAACACGTCTACTGTAACAGAGTTAACACACGGTGAAGCTGAACACTGCACAGTGTACTGCAACACACTGTTCGGTAGGAGAGCCAGGATCGTTAATAACAGAAAATTGCACATTATCAGCAAAAAATAAAGCGCGTGTGATGCCCAAGCTGATGGACTCCGTGCAGGGCTCAACTATTTAGAACGAGAAACCAATGGCAAATGCTTCACAACAAGAAATGGATTACAGAATTTTCACATGTCAAGCGAATTCAAATGGTTTCTGCGTGTCCCTGCGCCTGTAAACGTTTCTGCATTTGGTGCAGCTAGCTAGTGCTATTTGTTATGGAAAGCAAATTTAGCAGGACAAAGCGCTGGTGGGCTGTGAGAATTAGGGCCACTGGAGGGAGAGAGAGAGAGAGAGAGCAAAAAAAAGGAAGCCCCGAGGAGCAAACTCGCTGTAACCTGAAAGGCAGTTCTTTCAAAGCAGCCAAAAATCTACGTTGAGGTAAAGTGCAAAAGTGATTAGTAAGTAAGACGTCTAATGAACAGAAAAATAATAGTTCAACTAGATATAGCCATAACGCACGCACTACTCAGAAAGGTATTCAACATTTGAAAGCACTTTAAAAACAAGCGCGGGCGCCTCGCGCGGCAGCAGGGGGAGGGGGCCTGCGCGATTGCCTTGCGGGAGCGAGCGGCGCCAGGAGCGATAATTGCTACCATATGGCGCCGCTCGCTCCCGCAAGTGAATCGCCAAACGTGCACGCGTTGCCATTGAAGGCAATGGAACGCGTGCACGTTTTTGGCTGAAAAGCCGAATCGATCGCAAAAGGTCTTTTTTCCTATGCAGCGCATGCGCGCTGCGTAGGCGAGACCTAAAAAGGTATGCAGTTCCTAGCTAATGACCCCAACATCACAATCAAACAAGCTGACAAAGGAGGTGCCACAGTCCACTGTGGACTATGATACTGAATGCAACTGACAATTGAGTAATCACGAATACTACACCCCGATTACGACCAACCCAATGGCACGGCTCTCCACGGCCATCACGGCTATGGTCTTTACTGCCGAAACACAGCGTTGGATAAGCAAGAAGGAAGCTGACTTCCTTATCAAAAGGGATCCCAACGTGCCCAATTTTTACATCCTACCCAAGATCCACAAAGGCACCACCCCAACCCCGGGCAAACCAATTGTTTCACGGATTGATTCCCTCCTGGAACCTTTATCTAACTTTTGTGATCACTTTTTGCAGCCACTGGTCAGAAAGACACCTTCTTTTTAGCAGGAATCGACGGATGTCCAGCGCCTTATTAAGGAGGTCCAACATTCCAATGAAATCAATTTGTTGGGCACTCTGGACGTGGAGGCCCTCTGAGCAAGCGCGAATACCCTCACCGCAGTATTGCTCTTTCAAACAAAAGAGCTAGGAACAACAATCGTGAGGCTCTATTGGAAACTAGACAGAAAGAAACAACAGAGACTCTGACCAGCATGACCACCTACACCCCTGATTCCAATAGAAGCCGGAACATCATTAAAAATCACTGGGGTATCTTACAAACAGGCACGCTAGACCTACCAACTCCAAGGTTTGCATTCAAGCGCACCAAAAACCTAAAAGATATGTTGATCCATACCAGGCCAAAACCGACCACTACTAACCCACAAAGACAACTATGTGGTCTCCCCCCTGTCAAAGGACACTTCCCATGTGGGTCCTGTACAGTGTGCACTCTGACTGAGGTCACTAAGGAAATCGAATTCTCTAATACATTCAAATGGGAATTAAGGACACACACTAATTGCAACACATCCAACTGTATCTAAATGATCAGTTGCCCATGTAATCTATGATACATTGGCATGACAACAAGAATGATCAAAACACGTATCACAGAACACCGGAGCAACATCTGGTGCCATAGAATGAATACCAAAATGTGGACACATTTCGATCAATTACAACACTCACCAGACACCTTGCGCTGGGTTGTACTTGAGGCTGATCCTAAAACGAGCAAAGGGGTGTTGTTTATGAAAGAGCAGAGATGGGTCCATCGATTTTCAACTAATGAGCAGGGGTTGAATGAGGATATCCCATAGAGTGAACTCAATAGATGAAATAACCTGTAGTACTACAGTCCCGTACGTAGCTCACTACACATCTTAGACACACATCCATCAACCCTTTTTACTCCTTTGAGGTAACTAATTGGGTTATCACTTACTCTGAGCAATCGAGCTGACCACACCTCTGGGATCCCTCAACAGACTTTACCGATCTAATAACCTTTACTGTGCATCGGTCACAATATTTAGTTTTGACTTCCAAAGAGTGCAACCAATGTGCATTACACCTTCGCACTGCCAAGTTGTTGACACTATGTGCTATGATGGGTGGACCATCCTTGATAGAGTCACACACCTTGCCCCACAGTGAAATTAGTGCACACCTTGCCAACTGGTTTTCTTAAATTTCCACCTTACAAACCTTACTGGGGATCCGGGCCCTTGTTCACACATTTGGATACCCAGGCCATTCTAGATATGATATGTGACACTTTTCTGGGATCTGGGTTCATCTCATATATTCGATCACTTTAAAGATGTTGCTCGACACTTTGTAAGTCATTGTGATACATTAGGGCTACACTACTGGTCCACGAACACCGCCTGTTACCAGTAATATCCCCGTGAGAACCTACCATCTGCGCTTAGCCTCTTTAAGATGGCGGCCACTTGCACTCCATTCGCCCAAGATGGCGGCCATTCTTGCCGCAGGAATCAGGGTGACACTCTAGTACTACAACCTCAACCGATTGGTCACCCCGCCCACTCGTGCCGATTTACCGGAAGTGTTTAGGAGCTCTGACTCACGAGCTCAGTACCTCCTGGTCCCGGCAGCGAGTGGGTAGGTCTGTCAACTGTGTTGCGATTCAGCAAACGTGAGTAGACGCTTAAGATTCACACTGCGATTGCCGTGCTTCGTTTTCCTTACCTCTGAGTTTGTAGCCTCATACCTTAGAGGCGCTTGTGATGTCCTTTACCTCATTTCCCACGTTTCATCTTCAGAAGTACTTTTACGAAGTGACTTTGAGTTTGTAGCCTCATACCTTAGAGGCACATGCTATGTCTCGAGTTTGTGGCCTCATACCTTAGAGGCGCTTTGCATTTCTTTCACATTTCTCCTACGTTTCGTATTTACAAGCATCTTTACGAAGTGGATCTTATATCCCCTTCCTTTGTGACTCCACCTAGGACACTGGGAATTCCAAGTGTCAATCCTGCCGGGAGTTGATGGTGTTAGTTACCGACCCAAATTGGGTGAGTTTGTCTTGTTCTGCTACCAGGATGGGTGTTCCACCACCCCGCTTTTTAAGAGCCAGTATATCACAATAGAGTGTGACACTCACGTGGCTCTCACTTTGTAACACAATTGTTTTATTCTCACCACTGTGTGCCTTGAGCATGTAGGTTTTAAAGGAGACACGTGTGCTTTGTATTAGACTGCATTAATGATTTTTGTTGTCTAATACCTGTTTTTTTATCTCATTAGGTTGGTCTTCCAATTACAGGTACCATACAGTAAGTTTGTTAGGTGGCTTATCAGGGACACTTTACCGGACAACCACCTGTTGTGTAGATAGATTCACTTATACTGGTCTGGACGAATCGCCGCTAGATCATAGGACAACTAGGCGAGAAACATGTTGACCACTTGATAGAGCGCTTAATTCTGAAACATTACTTCAGTAGTGCGCCACCTTGTTTTTAATCAGGTTGGAAGCCCTACTGATTAAAATTATTTTCTCTGGTACTTCCAATTCCTGTTTTAACTTCCCTTGGTTCACTCACCTTCACACCTTACATCTACACGTTTAGGCCCCTCACCCCCACGGCACCAAACGGCTAATTGGAATAAAAGATCTCCGCCAAAGAGCCCCTCATAGGGAGCCCGTCAGGTATTGCAGCACCGACCTGACGAGGAGCATGCCCCATGATGAAGCATGACACCCAGCCGGGTGTGTGAGGGCCCTAATTCCATCAGGAGGAACTCCCTGTTCCCCCTGTAACCAGTGAGGACTTATGACCACCTAGTCCACCTGTCGCCCCGAACCAGCTAGGAACTGCATACCTTTTTGAATTTAATAAATCTACAATCTGCCCTCAACTCATTCATTGGACCAATAAAATCCATGCAGATGTTATGCCACAGCTTCCCTGGGTCCACTATGCGCCCTACATCTACTTGCGCCCCTACTTTCAAACTTTTTTCACTTTCTTTGCACATACAACACTTCTCAACCCACCTATCTACTTCCACATCCATACCGGACCACCACCAATCTACACGCAAACTTTTCTTTGTTCTGGTTTGTCCCAAATGCCCCTCATGTGCTATTTCAATAAGTTTACTCCTCAATCTTTGGGAAGGAACAAAATGTTCACCTCTCATTATCACAGCTTCACCAACCACAGACAACTCATCCAAGAGTTTTACGTAAAGGCCTAACTCCAAGAGGCACAGTACTCTCTCTCCTGCTTCCTCGCATCACCAAATTCTTCACCTCCTGCAGGCTAAGATCCGATTCCATCTCTTTAATCCATTCTTTCTTTGTGATCGCATGGGCACCTACAACACTTAAGACATCCTGGTCTGCAGCCACTGCACCTTCACTTTCCTTGGCCAAGACAGAAGGCCCATCCACCTTTTGCCATTCCAGAGCTAGTCTGGACGAACAGTCCGCTTGGATGTTTCTCCATCCCTGAATGTGCTCCACTTTGTAACAGTATTCTTGTAACCGAGCAACTAACCTGGCAAGTCTGGCGGAACATTTACTCGTGCCTCCTGGCAACAACACTTTCAACAGAGGTTTATGATCTTATCGTAACACAAAATTTGTTCCCCATAGATAAGTCCGAAAATATTCACAAGCCCATGCTGCTGTCAAAGTCTCCCGCTCGATTACAGAATAGTTCCTCTCAGAACTAGTCAAAGTTCTGGATGCAAAAGCTACAGTCCTCTCGTGACTCCCATGCATTTGTGCCAACACTGCCCCCAAACCCGTGGCACTTGCGTCCACTGTGAGAATGGATTTAAATTTTGTGTTGAAAGGCGTGAGAATGCCAGCTTCAAAAACTTCCTTTTTGATAATATCAAAGCAAGATTGCTGACTCTCCCCCTACTCAAAGGCAGTTCCTTTCTTTAAGAGTAGCCTTAAATGTTCTGTCTTCTCTTAGAATCTCTGCACAAATTTTGAATAATATTCGATGAGACCTAAAAAAGATCTCAACTGGTCTTTGCCACTAGGTGTGGGAGCTAACTTGATGGCATCTAATAAATTTTCCTTAGGTCTAACCCCTTCTACGGAAATGTCATAACCTAGATATTCCACACTGTCAACTAAGTATTTACATTTCTCACGTCTAAGTGACAGCCCTGCCCCTTTTATCTTATGTGGACTTGCCTTAGAATTAAATTATGTTGTTCAACTGTACTTCCAAATACAAGAATGTACTCTTGAAAATAAACTATATTGGTCATGTCTTTATACAGTTCACTTATCATGCTTTGAAAGACGCTTGCTGCGGAACACAGTCCAAAAGGCATCCTGGTACGCTGAAAAACTCCCTCCAGAGCGATGAATGCTGTAAGTGGCTTGGACTGTTCATGCAGTTTGATTTGGTAATATGCATTCTTCAAGTCTAATTTAGAGAAATACTTCCCTCCGCTCAAGGCCAAAACCAGTTAATTTATATTTGAAAAAGGATAAGTGTCCATCACCACATTTTGATTGAGCGACCTTAAGTCAATGCAAAACCTAAGTTTACCATCTGGTTTTTCAGTAATAACAACAGGACAAACCCACATTGAGCTTTCAATGGGTTCTATTACCCCAGACGATACCATATCTTTAAGTAGTTCTTTAACAGCCTCTCGAGTCACCAAAGGGATTCTATGCACCAAGTGTTGCACGGGTACTGCATCAGGTTTCAGTACTATTTTGAAAACGTACCCTTCCAAACATCCTAATTCCTCCCTAAAGACTTCCTTAGCTTCTTCCAGTATATCTCCTAACCCAAAGTCTTCAAAAACCATCACCTGAACGCGAGCTCTGGGATTTACCACTATACACAGGTCATATTGGTGCATCCATCCTAAAATGGGTGGACCATCCACTGCCACATAAACTTTTCCTTGTATTGTCCTCCCACCGAATTCTATAGTTGCTTCCATGTAACCCAACAGGTCTATGGCATCCCCTTGGTAGCCCTCTGGATTGATATCTTTCGGAGATAACTCCACTCCAAACCATTGCCTGTAAAACTCCACTTTAGGAATGATGGTATACATAGAACCTGAGTCTACCATCAACTGTATCATTCTCCCATTGACCACAAAATTCCCCTTGGGTCTATTTTTCCTTCCCTGTTCCTCTCCAAAGCCACCTACACTTAGAATCCTGTCTTCTTGTCCTAAAGAAATATTGCTTTCTTCCACAGTGGCTACTGTCGGTTTTCCTACTTGTTTGCATACTGCTGCATAATGCATTTTGCGACCACATTTCCTACAGATTTTATCTAAGGCCACACATTTGCGATAATCAGCAGTGTGAAAGGCACTACCACATCTATAACATGACCTGGACGATTGTTTGGATCTGGCCACAATGCGGTTAGATTTAAGTACAGCAACCACGTCCGAATCATCTCTGAGGACTGTAGAGACATCCACACTTGCACTCTCGTTTTTGTCCAATTCCCGCATACAACGCCTAGATTGCTCTACTACTTTGGCAATGTCCTTTGCATCCTTGAGGGAAGAGTTTTCGGCTGCGCACAGACGTTCTTGTGTCTTTTTGCACCTACAATGGACAATCAACGGGTCACGAACCAATTTGTCTGTCATGGCCCCCAACTTACACTTCAGTGAAAGTTCCCTCAGTTTGGAGACAAAGTTGTCTATCGATTGACCCTCTACTTGCTGCTGAGAGTAGAATTTATAACAGTTCATAACTAAATTTACCTCCTTAGCAAACCTGAGTTCTAGTCTTTTCTTTGCTTCTGCATAGATATCTTCAATAGGGTCACCATTAGGTTGAGTGGCAGGTGGTAGATACTTAAATATGTGTTGGCCCTCTTTACCTCAGATGTTCAGAGGCAAGGCTTTCTTCTGAGAAGCACTAAAACTCACTCCATCCAAGGCTTCTAGATAAGTTTTGAACATAGTTAGCCAGTCTTCCCACTCAATGCAAAGAGGTCCTGGTGAGGAGAAAAAGAAAGGGGGAGATACAATGGCACCATGTGATTGCATGATTGATAATGAATAGATGAAAGTGTGTGAGTCACTGATGAAGAAGCAACCCGCAAAGTAAGTGTGCGAATCACTGGTACAATTGTAACGACTTGCAATGTAGATTAGTCTTGTACTGAAGAATGATAAGTTGTGTGATGCCAAGATTCAAATTACAGTGTGCAAGTCACCGAGGAGAAATTGGCAACTCGCATAATAACTATGCTAAATACTAAATGTAGGTCAGCTGTGTAATATAGTTAGACAAAAATCGAGTATATCGAAGAAAACCTGCCCTTAGGTAATTAGATAGGACACAGCAAGAATTCGTTGTAATCCCTTGTCTAGAAAAAATACTTTTTTTCTAGAGACCCCTCACTCACCAGGGTTGCCCCTAGGTGGCATGCTTCATCATTGGGGTTCCTCTCAATCCTCTATGGATTGAGGCGTGCTGCGACTTGCGAATTACGTAGGAGCACTTTTTATTGTAGACTATGTGTAGTGCAGTGATGTGGAGTGGAAAGAGAAAGAAAATTTAAAAATACCTGCATCATGGTCAAACCTACTTCTCTCCCTGTATGTGGTCTCCAGGGAGAGAAGTAGGTTACTGTACCAGAGGCGGCTTTGATGAAAGTGTAACTACAAGCCCCTCTACCCCTGGCTTTGACCATGATGCAATAATATAGCATCTACAGAAACACGGATTAATCACTAGAACCGTATGTATACAGTGCGCATTAGGTGTGCATGGTTTGTGTCCTTATTACAGGATTCACTAGGAGTGGTACACACGGGGCTGGACCCCATGGAGTCCTGATGAAGAGATATTAGGGGAACAGCTCGAAACATGTTGACAAAAACACATTACTGAGACAACCAGACTCATTAAGGTCAGGTTTCTTCTCAGTAAACGACCCCTGATTTTTAACCATACCAACCAGGTGCGGGAGTAAAAAAGTGGCCAACTAGTTAGGTATTTTTTAATTTTCTTTCCCTTTCCACTCCACATCACTACACATAGTCTACAATAAAAAGTGTTCCAACGTAATTCGCAAGTCGCAGTACGCCTCAATCCATAGAGGATTGAGAGGAACCCAATGATGAAGCACCTAGGGGCAACCCTGGTGGGTGAGGGTCTCTAGAAAAAAGTATTTTTTCTAGACAAGGGATGACAACGAATTCTTGCTGTATCCTATCCAATTCCCTAAGGGCAGGTTTTCTTCGATATACTCGATTTTTGTCTAACTACGTAACTGTCAGGAGGATAAACCTAGCCTCTACCTCTGCCTCCCTCTCTACTTTGGTCAGCTGTGTAATACTGAAACTGTGGATCTAGAAAAAAGGTGTGCGAGTCACCGAAAACGAACAAGTGACCAGCTGAGTGAGTGTGCCAGTCACTAAACGATCACTTGTAATTTTACTGCAGTCCCCAAAATGCCCAAATCTTGCCTGATATATGCAAAGTCCTTCCTTTTGCGATCTTCTACTGGATATTTTCTGTCCGGCGGGTGAAGACTCTGAAAGTAGATGTAGAATTGAATGCACGCCGAGTTCCTAGCTACTGGCTCGTCGCCAAATTCTTGAAGCGGGTTGATAAGGAAGAGGCGACATTGCTTGTAAGTTGGTGAGTGTACTTTATTCACGTCCTAAGATTTCCCCTTGCGGCATCCGGTAGTTGCTCCTCTGCCAGTCAAGCCTCAACTGATTCCAGTAGAACTACACCACGCTCCCAGGAATCTGGAACCCAACACTGGATTCCACATTCCTCCCTCATACAAGTGCTACACAAGTATAACACAATGTAATTCTCTCATGTCCAATGATGCTTCGCTCTCAAGCTTCATTCTCCTGCTGTTAGAAAGTGAATGCTTTCTCAATGCCTCATCCATTGGAACTACAATGTAACTTTTTTTATGAGAAGGACCACAATGTAATTTTTTTTATGAAAACGTAACCTTGGCTTGTAACAGAATTTGTAGCAACTATAAGGTGTCACAGGAGCACAAGGGATGGGAATTGTATGGTAATGTCTGTGGGACAGTGGTTACAAATGTGATTTTAAACTTTATCATTCTTTCTGTAATGATTTGCTGGGATCTTTGGGCCTTTTCGCGTTCACACAACAATGTGTAGACTTATTGCACTTTACCCTACAACATAAGTTTCTCCCAGAGGGAGGTGGGTTTGTTTTGCCCTGATCTTTAGAAGACAACACTCTGTCAATCTGACTTCTGATGATTTCACTGTCCCATGATCTTTAGCTTCAGACACACTGTAGTACTGATCTCAGATATATGACCTCTTTACTGAGCTGCATTAAACTCTGTTCTGTTATTTCATGTTTTACATTTTATTTTGAGCTTCATGCTTTTATATGACAAATGATTAACTGACTGAGCCTTTGCCATAGATATTCCTTTCTGTAATGCCTTTAAACTTTTATTAAACCTTCATGGGTTTAATTTTAACACTTGTTCGTCTTTATTGTGAAGCCTAATGTGATTTACGTTTGATTCTGAAATGTTACTTGATATTGAATTTTCATGTTGACCAAGTCTATTTGTGGAGCAACAAAAGCCCAAAGCCGCTCCCGGTTCATCAGTCAGTAGCACTTTAAATTGGAGACAGAGGAAAAAGCGCTACATCAAAGGCGTTTGTGCGTTGCTCCACCAGCATTTGTCTCATTACCACAAGAGTCTGAGGTGCCCCACAACCTGTGAAGTGTAAATTAATCCCCTGGAATGATAAGGCACAAAAACTCTAACTGCATGTCTGATGGGACAGTGAACAACACTCAGCCCATGAGATGTGTGTAGTTGTGGGGGTTAGGGCGCTGATGCACAACTGTGAATTACTGAGGTATGCAAAAAAAATAACGGCCAAAGGTTTCAAGCACAGCACATCAGTATATCATTTCATGTTATGTCATCCATTTAAGTAATGGTTTTAAAGCCTGATAAATCCTACCTCTCAATTCTTGGCAAGTATGCATCTGGCTAGAGATCGAATGAAACCAACTAAGGTGTTCCGGGCGGCAGCGAGACAAGATAGCCGCTCACTAAAGTCCCTCCCTGGCACCAAGAAACCTTCGCTCGTCAGGGGACACTGTTTCGGCACCACGCGGCCGCACAGCATGGGACACAATGTTGGAGGCTCCCGGGAGCGGCGAGTTACGTTATTAGACCTTAATTTGGTCTAATTGATACCTTTTTCCTTGCCGCTCCCGGTGGGCTCCTCATATCGGCCGCCATTTTGAGGGCTTCTGAGCTCGAGTCTCCTCAGGAGCCGGGGCACCTGACAGTCTTCCTTTCTTTCCTGCATCAGAGACATTGACTAATAGGCAAAAATAAGAGCACATGAATTTAAAAGCATATATTGCTCACTCTCTTGTTCTCCTCAAGAATTTGAATGGTTCTTGACAATAATTAAGGAAACACCACAGCAGTGTTCAGACTCATATTGGTTCATACTGATTTCACACACACAGATGATTACTTTTTCTTTATTAGTATTCGCATAATAAGACTCATTTCAATAGATTATCGAGTCATCTGCTGTGCATTTAGTTCCAATTGAGCCTTGGCGGCTACTTAGTGACTAAGAGAAAAGCTGTTGCTCTCTGGCGTTTTCTGTTATGGAGCATACATATTCAAGTAAAGTTCAGGCTTCTACTACTTCTCATGCCAACGGACGCAAGGAGTCTGGTGCCAATGCCAATAAAAGGGTTAAGAAGGACCCCGCTTCTCCAAACAAATCACCTCTGCCTCTGACGCTAGAGGATATTATGGACGAATTGAGAAATATACGACTTTTTATGGCAGATACTACTGTGACGCTTCAAAGAATTGAAGATAAGTGGTTGGGATTGGTTTCAAGACTTACTGAGGTTGAACAAAGAATCAGTGACGCTCAGGATGTTGCTGCTAAGGTGGAGACTCTGTCTAAGGAGGTTCTTCAACTAGAAAAGTTATCAGAAGATTTGGAGAACCGTAATAGACGCAATAACTTAACGAATTTATGGTATACCGGAGTCTTCGGAAGGTCCTGATATGATCAGTTTTTTTAAGTTGCATATACCAAAAATAGTAGGCTTGCAGAAACCTAAAGACCTCAACATCCAGAAGGCACACAGGATTGGTCCCCTCAACGTCTCAAACTCAAACAGACCACGAGGAATTATTGCCTACTTTCTTCAATACTCAGATCTAATGATGATTCTTACTGATGCTAAACAACGAAAACAAATGCTGTGGTCGGGTCAGAAGATATTTTTCAGTCAAGATGTCTCAAGACCTACGGCAAATCGTCGAAAAGAATTTCTGGATCTCAGACCTACTCTTCGATCCATGAACGCTCGTTATGGTCTTATACATCCCTGCTTCTTCAAAGTGACATATAAAGAGAGGACAATTACTTTTGAGGATCCTGCGAGCTCAAGAAATTTATTCACATGCACAACGGAGAAGACATGGAACTTACTAAATCTTAATTGTTTCATATCTCTCATTTAACTTGCATTTTTCTCCTTTTCTCATGCAGGTCCCTACCCTCCCCTTGTTCTGATGGAATTGTCTCTGTTCAACATTGTACATTTATCCAAATGTCCGCGTTTTATTCGGCTGTGTTGTCGTCTTAATGTATGGTAAGTCTTGGTGGTGCTCTGTTGGTTACGTTTTCTTCATTCTCATATCGTTCTTCCAATGTTTGTTGCTACCAAATATATTTTTTCTCGGTGTTTCTTCCAGAGCGCTGTCTACTACTCTCGTTCCCCCCTTCTCATTATTATTGTCTTTTTTATTCTTGATACTCATGGCTAAAGCCCTTTGGCTTTTTGTCATCCCTCTACTCGGTATACACCAGAGGAGGCCGTGTTCTCCTCTTGCTCTTCTCGTCCTTTCATCAATCTTTTTCTTATCTTTCTTTTCCACTTTTTTCTATTATATATTCTATTACTATATAGCAAACTTTTTTATTTTCACAAAAGCTCTATTAGTTCTTCCTGTTTTCCACTCAGTCCAAGTGATGTGGCTGATTATGTTTACCTTTTCCACTTCTTTCTATTTTTTCTCCGGCATTTTTCTTCTACTTTTTCTTTTCTGTCGTATATTGGTAGTCATGCGTATTCAAACTTCTACCGCTTTTTTTTCATATTTGTTATGGTGGGTTGTGATACCTACCTTTTACAGTTTCATGATGAACTTCTTAATAGATTATTATATACTGCTTCGATGAATGGTTTGCGTATTGTCTCATGGAATGTTAAGGGTCTTCGTAACCCAGTCAAGAAGCAAAGAGTGTTGTCACATTTATCAAAGTTAAAATGTCATGTGGCCTTATTACAAGAGACAAACCTTAGAGAGCAAGATATATCCTCTTTACACAGACATTGGGTTGGGAGTGTTTTCGCCTCTCCAGTCATGAATAATAAGAATGGTGTTATAATATTATTTCATAAATCGTTATGTACACAATTGTTAACCGAAGTTAAGGATGATTTCGGGAGATGGCTTCTGTTAAACCTTAAGATCCATGATACCCAATTCTCGATCTGCAATGTTTATGGTCCTAATGGTATAGATTTAAAATTTTGGAATGAATTTTCTATTCTCCTTTCGTCCCATGCAACAGAAAATCTTATAGTGGGTGGTGACTGTAATCAACTGATGGACCCTTTTCTTGATCGTAAATCTCAAACTAGGTTTGTTCCAAATAAAATTCACAGGACCTTTCATAAAGCTATATCTTCTAGGGGGCTGGTGGACGTTTGGAGAATTTCACACCCAGATGTTTTAGAGTTCTCCTTTTTCTCCCCAGTACATAATTCCCACTCTAGATTAGATTACATATTTCTCACACAACCCACTCTTCAATTCTTGACACATGCCAAGATAGGTTCAATACTTATTTCTGACCACGCCCCTGTCATAATAGATTTGGACTATCCCACTCCTATATCCACTTCACGCAGATGGAGATGTAATAATGCTCTTCTACTTGACAACCAATTCACTGAGCAATTTGCATTGTTTTTACAGGGCTTTTTCGAGAATAATTTTCCCTCGGACTCACAGATGAATTTTATTTGGGATGCATTTAAGGCCACGCCTAGGGGGTTTATAATAAACTTTGTTGCGAATAAAAAGAGGACGGCACTTAGAGATTCAACGCTGCTCTTAAAAGAAATAAAGACCCTAGAACATGAATATTTCTCCTCAAATCATTCAGATACCCTGTCTAATCTCATTAAAGCTAATCTGCAATATAATACACAGTCCTGGGATAGCGCTTGAGGTAGTTTGCTTAAGTTTAATGCGAAATTGTATGGCGGTCGTAATAAGGCTGGTAAATCTCTGGTCAACTACCTTAAAATTAAAAAACAAAAATCCAAGATTGTTGCTATAATGGACGGCGATGGGGTCAGGCATGTTAATAACTCCAAGATACTAGAATGCTTCACAGAATACTATACTAAGTTGTATATTCCTGAATCCTCACCTTCAAGTGATCAAATTGATGCCTATTTCCAATCCATTCCCAAACCCCCAGAGAAGTTGGTTGACTTGTCTTCTCTCGAAAGTCCAATTACGCAACAAGAAATTTCTAATGCCATTCTACACCTTCCAAAAGACAAAACTCCTGGGCCTGACGGTTTTTCTGTACGTTTTTTCTTCACTTCAAACATCTGTTAGTTCCTAGGTTATTGCTTCTTATCAACCACTTTTCTAATCTGGGAAAGACTCAAGGCTCCTTTACTCAGGCCATGCTTTGTCTCATCCCTAAGAAGGACAAAGATCTCTCTCAATGTGGTAATTACAGACCTATCTCACTTATTAATATGGATTGTAAGATCTTTGCTAAATTACTGGCTCTTCGCATCAATGAGTTCATCCCCGAATTGGTTGAGAAACATTAGTCAGGGTTTGTAAAGGGTCGTTCCATTGCGGAGAACTCTAGAACTTTTCTTGACACAATTCATCTGGCTTCCAGGTTGAACTCACCAGTTGGTGCCATAACTCTGGATGCAGAGAAAGCATTCGATAGAGTTGATTGGGGGTTCATCTTCGGAGCACTGAAATGGCACGGCTTCAGCCCCCACATTATTCATTATATCCAGCTATTATACTCTGCCCCCTCCACTTCTATTTGGGTTAACGGTCATCAATCTAACTATTTTCCCTCCAAAGAGGTACTAGACAAGGTTGCCCTTTGTCTCCACTTCAATTTATTTTAGCTTTAGAACCCTTCTTGGAAAAAGTTTGTCGTTCTCCACTGTTTACCGGTTTTCAATTTAAAAATATTGATATCAAATTTACAGCATATGCGGATGACATCCTATTATATATCTCTAATCCAAACACGTCTGGACCGGCGTTTCTCTCTTTACTAAACGCATACTCTACAGTCTCCGGATATAAACTAAATATAAATAAATCAGAAGTCCTGCCCCTAAATAAATATTGCCTCCCAGATGTGTTTAAAGACACGGGGGCCGATTCCCGATTCAGGCCGGAAATCTCTCCGACCGAGCCGGACCCGGAGAGATTTCCGACCGGATCGGATCCTAGCAGTCCGATCGAACAAGTACGATGCGTTCGCATGCTATCGGACTCGATTCGGTCGGACTCCCATTGAAGTCAATGGGAGCCGGTCGTACAACGCATATGTGGGCTCCCATTGACTCAATGGGTGCGAGGCAAACAAGGGCGCCCCCTACAGCGGGTACGCGTCAATGCGGGTCGCGCCGTACATGCACAGGTAGGGGGACCCATGGGTCCCCCCCGTGTGTGACTCGCCGCGGCTAGGCGTACAGGGGGTCCGACACGGACCCCCAAAGTGCGGCTCCGACTGCTCTTTCGAGCCGGACGGCGCGAGTCGGTCGGACTGCTCGCGGCACGCATCGTACTTACCCGGCCGGGGAACGTCTCCATTGCGCGGTGCGAGTCGTGTCCGTGCGAGTCGGTCAGAGCGGTTGGGTCCCGCGAACGAGTCGGTCAGCGATTTCGCGTACGTTCGCATCGTACTCGCTCGCCCGGACGCACGTCCGACTCGGTCGGGAAACAGGGCTCCGAATCGGATTCGGTAATGCCGAGTCCGATTCGGAGCCCTACCGGCCGAGATCGGAATCGGCCCCACTGCGTTTACATGGAACTCAAAATATATTAAGTGTTTAGGTGTCTTATATACTAATAACATTAAAGAAACCATTAGATTGAAGCTCAACGAGATCATCACGAAAATCACTGTGTTAACGGAAGGCTGGTCTCCATTATTTCTGTCCTGGTGGGGTAGATTAGCAACGATTAAAATTATGCTGCTACCAATTATCAATTTCTACTTATCCATGCTCTCGGTTACCCTCCCACTATCTTCCTTTAAAATCATTAACCGTTGCTTAATCAACTTCCTGTGGAATAAACGCAAGCCTAGAATTTCGCTATATCGTCTACAGCAATCCAAGGACTCTTGTGGGGTAAATTTTCCTAACCTTCGACGCTACCATTCCGCTTTTACTCTGAAACAGATCTGGACTTCTCTTTCGACCAATCCTCACACAACGCTAACCACCTGGGGTCAATTGGAACAGGCTCAACTTACTCCTTTTTCTTTAAAAGAGGCGGTTCATATTTCTCAACCCCCCAGGACCTTTTTCTCTCCTATACTTGCCCATTCTATGGCAGTTGCAAAACTTTTAATTGCTTCTTCTAATTCAAATATAGATATTATTTCACAATCACCTATCTGGTACAATAAATACTAAAAGCTAAACAATAGAGCTCTTTTTTGGAAAGAATGGATCAACAAAGATATTATAACCGTCTGCCATATACTTACAGATGGCTCTCTATTAAATTTTTCAGAGATTCAAAGAAAATATCATATTTCCTCTCAACACGCCACACAATTTCTGCACCTTAAAACTCAACTTCTCCTCCTCCTCACTCAGGACTCCTCTGCGGGTCCACAAAATCAGCCCCCCTCTCACACTTTAGATTTCTCCTCTCAAATAAAGGCATCTGGCATCTATAAAATGTTGTCCCGTCCTTCAGAATTGAGATCAAAATCCAAGGTGGAACTCTTATGGGAAAGGGACCTTCAGCAGGAGTTTTCCTTCCAGACCTGGAGCTCCATATGGGCTAAGAACCACACTTCCTCTCGTTCTGCAAGCACAACACAAATGTTGTATTATTTTTATAACAGGCTCTTCTTGACCCCTGCGGACCTCAATACGTTCCAACTGACTAACAATGCAAATTGCTGCTCTTGCTCTCACGACAAAAGTGATTTTTTACACATGTTTTTTCTTTGTCCTTTGGTTAATAGGCTCTGGTGGCTCATTTAGAAGAAACTTAATGAAATTCTGTCCACGTCGTTCTCTTTTGATATTTCACATATTTTTTTAGGCAGCTCTTCCTCCCTGTGGTGTTCTCAAGGGAATATAAGAAAGTTTATTGATTTGGCTATAGCTATTGCCCTGCAGACTATCACCACGAATTGGAAAGATACCACTAAAATTACTTTTATTGCCTGGTGGAATCTTTTATGTCATCATCACAGATTAGATTGCGCATATGCCACTTCCACTCCTTTACTGATTAAAAAAGATTTATTATGGTTGCCACTCACAACATTCCTATGCAGACACGCTGTCCTATCCAAATCTACAGTCACTAGTTATAAACCTCCATAAATGTCGGTAAATCTTCATTAAGTTAACATGGTTATTATTGCAATGCTGTTATTGCTTATCATTTCCTTTTCCTCTCTTCTCCTTTTCTCTTTCTTTTCCTTCTCCCTCTTTTCTTCTCTTACAAAATCTCCTAAAAATGCATATTGTTTTGTAAATAGTTTATATTTTTCAATTCGAGCTCGGGTATATTGAACTGTTAAGCTTGCATATATTTCTTTTATTCACCGTGCTTGAATTGTACTGTTTTGAATATTGTGTTTACTTTATAATTGTCTCTCCATATAATTTCAATAAAGCATTTTAAACATTAAAAAAACAACGAAGATGAACAATTTGTGAATGGTGAAAGAGGTTGGCCGATAAGGGTGACCCCACTGATGTCTAGGGAGGCATTTGGCATAATAAAACTGATTCTAAGATGAGTGACAGTAATCTAAACAGGCATTTGCAATGCAAATTGGTCTCGCATTTGCTAGAGTTTGAGCTATTGGCATTGTAAATTATAATGTCTTTTACTGAGTTTGTGGCATGCTGGCTTTGTTCGGATTTTGTGGGAGGCACGTGTAGTGGCATTGCGGTTCTGGAAGACACCCTCTGACAACTTGGAAAGAACTTGTATAGGAAGCAGAAGAAATAAATAATCTGTGAAAGAAATACTGCATTATATGCAGGTGGCCAGGTGTGTTCTTAGGTAGAGAGAGGTTGAAATGAAAGACAAGGAGGGGATGCATAATGGGCCTGGGTATATTAGCGGAGGAGTTCTGGAATGTGGGAGCAGGTGAGTGGATTGTAAGAATTCGTGGTGAAGGTGGACCAGTGGGTCAGGAGGTTATTTGAAAGGGGAGGGGCAAGATGTGCGGTCAGTGGATATATGTGAGAAGGAACTAGATTATAGTACAAGGAAGGGTTATTAGTTATGGAATGTGGTTGGATTAAGGTGCGCCCGTTGGATGGCCGTCATTGGCAACATAAAACCCAGTAGCTTAGCCAGTGTGTCCTGGGCCATACTGCACGGAGGAAATGGGCCCCCTGGCTGCTGCTTGAACAATACAATTCAGCAAGAATCAGGGTTCAGTGGGCCCCTTCAGGCCTCTGGGCCCCGGTGCACTGCCCCTGCTGCAGCAATGATAAAACCGACTAAACCTCACAGTGTGTGTAGCTGCACATGTGAAAACCGCCCCACAAACGCAATCGATAATGCAGCGGTATTCAATCAAGCTGAAAGGTTTATCCCAGCTAGCTTCCTTTTGGGGCCACGGGTCCATATGCAACTGTACACACTTATTACACTCTGGATCCTTTCTAGAGGTGTGCTCCAGCTCAAAGGTAGGCGACTGCTCTGGCTGTGTGTGCCGTGCTTTATAAAACACTGTGGCATAACCTAAAAAAACAGTAGAGGGAAGGAAGCTGTGGGAATTCACCTTCACCGTCTCCTGCCCGCTCAGTCGTGTTCTAGACTTTCTGCCTCACTCCACTTCCATGGGAAGACACCATCATAAATAAGCAAGTGAAAACAGAGCTAGCGCTCATTTTATGAAACCTGCTGCAAAATACAAGTGCAGCTTGGAAGGAAGCAGACACTTCTCACTCTAGGGACCAACTCCATGGAGCGTCGCACTGAACCCGGACCTCACCTTCAAGAAAAACTTCAAAACTCACCTTTTCTGAGCATGTTGTTCAGGCACTACTTCCAACCGTGAAGCGCCCAGAGTCGATCCAGCTCAGGCCTGCGCTATATACATAACCCAGTTACAATGCAGTATTAGGAAGGTGGTCTGATGCGCCCATTTTAAAACAGAGTTGATGAATGGCTGGAAAGCAGAGAGATACAGGCTCTCTCTGATTAAATAAGTTCAACAAAGTCAACTGCTTACAAAAAGTGAAACGTGAAAAGTTACAGCAGCAGTAAAAATAGAGCTGTTTAAAGAACATATATTTCTGAACAGACATAGTTTCATGTGCATGTAGTGGCGTGCAGTCGACCTTCGGAGACGAGATTGTTTGGATGGGAGACATGTTTACATTTTTGTGCTTTTCGTCAGAGTTCCGCCTTCTAAGTTTGGTTACACCAGATGTTCGTAGCCTTTCCATTGCCGCTTGCTACATCCTCAGCCCTTCAAGTGCTGCACTCACACACCATACAGATTTCCATTCCAAAATAAACCTCAGTTGTTAGATGCACCGAGAACATGCTATGCTAAATATGGCTCGATTCTCGCTGTGGTTGGTTACAATGTTCTTCTGCGGCCCTTGAGGACTCCGGGCTTTTGGTCGGGCACCGTAGTAGAGCAGCATTACTTACATTTTTGTTTAAAAAACATAAAAAACATTATGCAGCCAACTACGTAATTTTGTAAGAGCACGCCAATACGCATGCTGACGCTTAAAAAATGCAGCAAGTACTTTATTTATTTAACAATATAAAATAGATTGGTGAAAGCAGCACGAAAAGTGGTGTTTTTACTTTTAGCACAAAGGAGCTTAAAAAAACGAGCAGCGACTTCGGAGCGAGAGGTGGTGGGGGCGGGCTCCAGTGTTGTGACGGGGTCAGGCAAGCAGTGTTCTAGGGGGCGGGAGGGGAGTGGGTGGGTCCATCGCACGCATAAAAATGAAAGCACTCGCGGGGCGTGGCCAACAACATGGCCGGGTAGCTGCGTTGTTCGCAAGCTCTGCTGGCCCCGCTCTAAATCCTGCCAATATCCTGACCCTCGACGCCATTAACCTAACCCAGCACTAACCGGAAGGCGAATTCAGCTGGAGGAATACCGGGTGCAGTGCAGCGAGGTGATTTTAGCCAGCAATTGAGACCTTTTCAGTGCGGCACTCGGCGCGCAATTATCCAAGATGGCGGCCAGCCGGGAGTAGCCGGAGTTGAGTGCCGGATCGTAGGCGCTCGTGCCCGGCGCTGTGATGGTGAGCCATGCTGCGGAAAGGCCGAGGCGGCTCTGCGTGGCACTGAGACACCTCCCCATCTCTCACTGCGGCTGCGGAGGCGAAGACACACGGCGGACTCCGCAACCAGCTCCGAGGATGTTGTGAGAGCGGAGCACCCCCCTATCAGACACGGAGAGACTCCTGCGGCCGGAGCAGCCGCGAACGAAGCCCGCTTCCAGTGATTAATGACTGGTAGGTGGATTGGCGGTAAGGGCAGTCAGCTCTTTCAGTTTCCCACCCCTGCTAGATCGTGGCTAATATGCAGTGGGTTGGGTGTGGCACCATGAGCGAGGCCCTGTGAGTCTGGGACCCCCCTAACAGTGGGACAATACCGGAGACGGCGCTAAGGAAGACTGGGCCAGGGGTGGTGCTCCGTTGGGGGCCTACCTCATAGCTGTGACTGTCCTGGAGGGGGCTCCCGCTTCAACTTCGCCGATGGTACACACCCACATAGTTGTACCTTTCCGAGTGTGGTGTGTGAGGGCCGCCAAGCCGTGATCCCTGGGCACAACATGTTGAGCTGAGAAGCATCAGAGACAGTCCTACGTACCACCTAGTGCTCATCGTTGTGGGGGGTGAAATTTACACCTACACTGGAGCAATTGACAACGCTCTAGACAGGGCGGTGAAGCTGGCTGCGAGGAGTGGATGAGATCTAGGCGAGCCCTACTGAAACAGTGCCAGTGCGGGGAGGTGACCCGAGATTAGCCCTGCGAAGAGCCCGGTGGGCTGGAGTATGTGAACGGCTTTTCCAGTCTGTGACGGCACTGCCACCTCGTTGGCCTGCTCCCCAAAGGGAACAACGCGGGGAAGGTGACCACCGGTTTGCCTCTTTGCCTGGCAAACTTGCAAAAGCGGGTGAGGGCACACTCGCGAGACCTTCGGCGGCTGGGCCGGCGCGGACGCTGTTGTTCCAAGGGCCCTGGGGGGGCAGGTCGCAGGGAGCCCATCATTGGTGGCGGTGGAAATCATAAGAATTGGGAGTGGCACACGATTGCGGCCCGCCACCAGCTGGGCTATAATGGCGAGAGACAAGGAGCCCAAAACATCGAAGCAGGGGAAGTTGGACCGATTCACCAAGGTGCTTCCTGCGCCCGGGGGAGCGTAGGGGGGTGCGGCCACCCTCCCGGACACTGACACGATACTACAGGCAATTCATGCATCCCGAGAAAGTCTGGAAAGTAAGATGGCAGAGATACGGATTGAGGTTACATTTCTGCGCCAAGACTTGCGAAAGGTTTCAGAGAGAGTCACAGAGGCAGAACAACGCGTTTCAGAACTGGAAGACACCTCACAAACCACAAGTAAAGAAGTGGCGGGACTGTTGGCTACAATAAAGGAAGTGGTCTGGAGAGTTGATGATGCCGAAAACAGGGCTTGCAGGAACAACCTCAGATTTATAGGTTTTCCGGAAAACGCGGAACGTTCTGACCCAGGGCATTTTCTAATGACATTTCTCAAGGACGCTCTCCCGGAACACAGTTTTCGTCATGCTTTGTCATAGAAAGAGCACACAGGATGCCTAATGTCCGACCGCCACCAGGCGCTCCTCCTAGGCCGCTGATAGCCCGGTTCTTGAACTTCCAGGACAGGGATCTCATACTCAGGGAGCTACGGAAGAAGGGAGAGATCAAATATGAAAACACAAGAGTAATGGTGTTTCCTGACTACTCGCGAGATGTACAAAAATTGCGACGCACCTTTGAACCTATAAAAGTGAAACTGCGCGCTCTCGGAATCCAGTATATGTTGCTGTTCCCTGCCAAACTTAAAGTTATCTTCCAGGATACCACACACTTCTTCCAGACACCTGAGGAGGCATGGTCCTGGATTGAAGAACGGCCTCGGCTGAGGCGTGGGTTGCCATCAGTAGCTGCCCTGCCCACTGACAAACGACCGGGCCCCAGGCAAGAGCGACCTAAGGAAAAGCGACGGAGACGAGTGCTAAAACACCGGATTCCTACCATGGCCACGCCGGGGAGGTCCCTGAGGCTTAGGGAACAGAAAACCAACGTATCGGATACGGACGATGACACTGCTCAAGAACGTATGTCCTGCACCTCTCGGAGATCAAGCGACAATGGAGAATCTGACCAGTCGGAGAGACACGAGTCTAGGGATGCGGACAGTGAACACCCTCTTTTGGAAATCATTCAACGGCTGGAAGCTTCAGCCCCGAACATTCCGGGCGAGAACCCTTCATCACTGCAGCCTCAGACTAATGGCGAAGAGGAATGACGAACTGGGGCCAGACGCCCACCTAGAGACGCTGTAAGATTCCCAAGGCCTAGCGGATACTTGGGGCATTTGGCGCGATAAAGGGAAGTATACAGTGTGTTGTTATTATTGTATTGTTGTATAGTTGAGTGACTAGGGGAAGGGGGAGGGTTACAGACCTCTGGGTGGTTCACCCGCGCCAGTGTTGTCATGTTGACGAAATTGGGGGTGGTGGGGGTGCCTACAGAGTGTGGGGGGGACATAATGGACACTGTTCAATGTCCTGGTCTATGTTTATTGGGAAGTGGGGGGTAGTTTTGTTCAATCACTGTGCATGAATACTGACACTGAGCAGAAAAGGCAATGTCGGGTGTTGTTCAGGGACTGGGGTGGGCAGATGTGAGAAGTTGGCCTGGTATATGCTGTTCACTAATTAAAGTGGACACCTTGCACCAGGGCAAATCGACTCTTATGGTAGATAGGTTTAAGACAACCTTTTAAAGAAAGCTATCCTAGTGGTAGCTGTGGAGAGCAGCCTTCAGGCTAAGTCTTGAAGGAATGTAAAGCAGCTTGTTTTACCATATAATCTCTTGAATCACCAAATGAAAAGACACCACACAGGTATATATATCAAATATATATGTATTTATTTCTAAATAACTCTCTACTAATCTCTTTATGAGATTAGAAGACAAACATATGCACAAATCAACGTTTCACAATAAGTTAAGCACAAAATATGGCTGGGGCCCTAGGGGCGTACTCAGACCATATACTAAAAAGGGACTTAGCAACAACGACTTGCAGGGAGACAAGGCCTAGGGCCTTCAGAAGTGCTGGGGCCTCACGAAACCACCCAAGGCAGGTAAGTAAAGGACCCACGGGGGACGCGTGCAGTGTGGATACACAGGCGCGGATCGCCGTTAACTTCAATGGGGCAAGTCGCGGTTGGAAATTAAGAGTTCTAGGAGACTTCGGGAGAACCTACAAGCAAGTCACTTACAGGGTAAGTAGTTCTAGGGCCCACACCCACAGGAGCACCGTAGTGCTGGAGTTACCTCACCCAGGGAAGCCGGGTGCATAGGTGTCCTTTGGTGTCGGGTCGCGGCGTCGTTTTCAATGGCGAACAAAGAAGACTTGCTGCTTGCGGGAGCTGAAGAAGTGTCCGGTGGAATCCAAGCCTGGATTCTGAAGAAGGATGACCTGAAAGCAGAGGGGACAGTGTTCAAAGTCACTTGGCAGTGACTCGGGGCAAGGAAGATGGATGCCCACCGTCGTCGGTTGATTCAGGTCGGTTGCAGGTGCCTTGACTCTTCAGCCACGAGGTCCAGGAGGCGTCGACGACGACCAGGAGCGGGATTCTGTGTGTCCCACGAAGTCTGCAGCTTACTGCGGTGTCAGCAACTCGATTGGAGCCAACAAGCCTTGGCAACAGCAAGTCTCGGGGAGATGAAGAAAAGTCGATGGCACAGACCAGCAAGGTCTGAGGGACTCACCCAGCGAGGGTAAGTCAGGGCAGGCCTGGAGCAACCAGGGGAGCCCTTTGGTTTCTTTAAGAAGTCTTCTGGGGACCCACGAGCCGGCTGGCAAGGGATCGCGAAGACACCTCGGGCGGAATCACTCAACAGGGGCCCACGGTCACTCGGGACGGGGTAGGCCTCTGATCTTCGGAGGGATTCCTGCTAGAGGTCGGGACCACACGTGGTCCAAAGCACAAGTTCGTGGAACGTTGTGAAGGGGTTGCACTCGACAATAGTGCACGGTATCCAGGGGTCGCGGTTCCTCGTCACTCGGGGGGTCCACTTGCCTCAGCTTCGCTGGGGACTCACGATGGCCTTGGAGAAGTCAGGAAATCCACTTCTTGGGCTGCAGGGACTTCGGACTCCGGCGGGAGCGGCGTAGTTTGCGACCGTCGTTGTCGTTTTTGGTGCCTGCCAAGCAGGGGAGTCACTCCTTGACTCCAAGGGAGATTCTTCTGTCTTCCAAAGGTAGTGGAACGTCGAAGGGCCAGGATTCTTCTGTAGAGCGTCGTCCAGGGGTTATCTGCTTTGCAATGGCAAGGTTCCCCTCTTATACTAAAAGAGGGGATGGACTAGCTCTATGACCCCACCTATGGGAGGGTCAAGGGAGGGGTGGCTACACCCACTTCCCTTTGTCCAGTTTCGCGCCAGAGCAGGGGCAGGTAGCCCCTGAGCTGGTTTGAACTGGCATATGCACAGAGGAGCCTTCTGCTCCCCAGTGCAGGACTTCAAAGCACTCTAAGAGTGCACCCACCCAGCCCCAATACACTAAACCCTGTCTGGGAGGTGGTTACACCTCCCTGTGACAGGATGCCTATTGTTGGGCTTCCTCCACTGCGAGTTTCGGTCATCAGCAGGAGGGCAGCCCAGTGTCTGTGACTGGTGGCATCCATTTTGTGATGCCAGGGCTCTTTAGGATTCTACCGCGTTTCCACAGCAGGTACATGTCTTCTCCCTCTAGAAGGGTGGAATGCTACCCCCGCCGCCAAGATTGGCGGGGGGTAGTATTCCAAGATGTTTGACACCAAACACAACATGTTTTGATGCAGCCATTCCAAAGTTAGCATTTACCGCGAGGATATAATGCACTTAATAGTATATGGTTTAACCGCATCCACAAACAGCACCAGAGAATAGACTCTGAGAGCTGCAGAGGGGCCCTGCTCAGGCAGAGGCACCCCCTCACATAGAAGCCAAGCACCCTGCCCTCAGGATTCATAGGGCCTGCCTTAGGGGTGACTGATAGGTTTATATGTGTGTGCAGGAGAGATATAGGTAACCTATATCTCAGTGAGGGGTGCTAGCACCACCTCACCCAGGCTGCAGTAGCAGGCCTGTGGTGTCAGATTTAGACTGCTTCCCAGGGTGGCATAACACATGCTGCAGCCCCTGGGAGGCCTGTGAAGTACCTATGCCCTTGGCACCTAAGGTACCATATACTAGGGACTCATAAGGCACCACAGTATCCAATCACTAGTGCACCTAGAGTGCACTCCATGTCGTTTAGAGAGAGCAGATAGACTGGGGCCCTGAATAGCAGGGTCCCAGTCCAACTAAGTCATAAACCAGCAAAACACCAGGAAAAAGTGGGGGCAACCATATAGTCAGATTCCACCTTCCTACATAACCCCCCAAACGAAAGGAGATAAGGCTAACCTTGACCAGTTGAGCCTTTATTGATTAAGTGGTCATATAAGGAAGCACCTGCACTAGCATGGTTGCCCCCTGTCTTATGGTCCACTAAGCAATCCCTCACCCTAAGGGTATGAGAGGGTCTCCACCATGGGGAATCACTACCTCTGGTGTGCTTTGGTAAAGTACAAGGCTGGTGGGGTGTCTGAGTAGGGAAGTGAGGCCCTAGGAAGGTTGGCCTCAGCTTCCTCAGATCACTGGTCACCATGTATGCCTGTCTTTCCATGACTGAGTTGCACTTTGCTCTAAGGGTCAACCTTTGACTGCCTACAGCTGGGGGTTGGGTCCCTTTGGATGGAACACTGGAGGGACATGGCATGTTTGGAACCTTTTGGTCCCAGGTTTGCCCTTGCCTAACAGAGTCCTTCTGGGGAGGTCCCTACATAAAGGTATGGGGGATCCCTCAGCGGGTTGAGGAATTTTCACCTGGCTAGGGCTACTAGACTGGGTGCCCCTAATCTGCTGATGGGGGTTCCTCTGGACAGGGGGCCCTGGGGGTCCACTGACCTCCCTGACCTCTGCAGCCCTGGGCTGACTGAGGCAGGGTAGAGAGGGGCAGTTTACCTGCTCCAGACTGGGTACCACCTTGGAAGGGTCCTCTGCCATCAGGGGTGGGGCCAGGCCAGGCCTGACTACCTCTGTGGCAGTTCCTTCACTAGGGGAGGGTCAGTTCCCTGAGGAGGCTGACCCTTACCTACTGTCTGGAGGGAAGAAGACTTTTCTTCAACCCTTGTGCTCTCTTCTGGGGGAGAGTGGGCCATTCTTCCAGGCTCCATCTCTCCAAAATCTTGGGCTGGGGCTGTGGCCATCACAGCCCCACTAACCTTTACAGGGACACCCAACATCCTCAGATGGGTTAGGTGTTCAATTTCAGCCCAGGCTGAAATTTCCAGATCATTGCCCATCAGGCAATCTACAGGTAAGGTTGGGGACACTGCCACTCTTTTTGGGCCTGTGACCCCCTCCCAGGTGAGATTGACTATGGCCATGGGGTGATCTGTTCTGACACCATCAATGTTGGTCACCTGGTATTTAAACTCAGGTAAAAGCTGGTGAGGGGGACTAGTTTCCCTGCCACCATGGTGACACTAGCCCCTGTGTCCCTAAATGCCACAGCTTTCTGACCATTAATTATTGGCTCCAGTCTGTACCTGCCCAATGCTGTGGGACCCACGGTAAAGGTGGCAAATCCTATACCACCATCAGAATCTGAGGAGTCTGTAGAGGGGTCCTGTCTGAACTAGGGCCCACCTCTGTTCCTCTTGCAATAGCACCTAACTTTTTGGGTGCACTACTCCCAACTGGAGGATTACTACTGGTAGTACCAGGAGGGGTGGTAGTAGTTGTTGGAGGAACATTTTCTTTATTGCCAATCCTGGGACAACTGGGATCAGATTTCCAGTGCCCAGGCTTTTTACAGACATGGCAATAGGGTTTCTTTTCAGGAGAGGAAGGAGTTTGGGACCCACCCCCAGAAGAGGACTTTTGGGGCCCTGTAGTGGACTTATCCTTAGATTTATCCCCACCTTTCTCTTGGGACTTGGTAGAATCTTTCTTGTGGTCACCACCCTGATTCTTAGGCCTTACTCTGGTTCTGACCCATTTGTCTGCCTTCTTTCCCAATTCTTGGGGAGAGGTCAGATCAGAGTCCACCAGGTACTGGTGTAAAAGCTGGTTTTGACAATTATTAAGGATCTGTTCTCTCATCATTAGATTATAAAATCCTTTGAAATCAGTAACCCTACTGCCAACCAGCCAACCCTCCAGAGCCTTGGATGCACAATCTACAAAGTCTGTCCAGTCCTGAGTCTGTGCCTTCTGGGTATCTCTGAACTTCAACCTGTACTGCTCAGTGGTTAAGCCAAACCCATCTATCAGTGCACTCTTCAGGACCTCATAATCATCAGCATCCTCCTCTCTAACAGTGAGGAGCTTGTCTCTTCCTTTATCTGAAAAGGAGAGCCACAAGATTGCTGCCCACTGCTTTTGGGGGACCTGCTGTACTCTACAGGCCCTCTCCATAGCAGTTATCCACTTGTGGATATCATCCCCACTCTGGTAGGGAGGAACAACCTTGCTCAGGTTCCTATGGTCAGGAATATATTCTCTGCCTCTAGGGACACTGTTGCTGCCACCAGGGGGTTCTAACCCCTCTTTTCTAGAAGCTCTCTGGATCTCCAGGGCTTCTCTATCCAGTGCCAACTGCTTGGTTCTGAGGGCCACTTTGGCTTCCTCATACTGGAGCAGTTTGCACCTTCTCTCAGAGGAGGTCTCTCTTAAGGAAAAGTATGAGCTCCTCTGCTGGACAAATTCTCTGCCAGAGTGATAAGAGTGGTCAGATTCCCTGGAAGGGGATCTGTGCCTCTCCTCCTCTCTGTCAGTTCTCTTAGGGAGAATTCCTCTGTCCTTTTCAGGCCCCTTGAAGCCTGGCCCTTCAATCACAGAGTCTTGGTCATTCTGATTTTCATCATCTGACCCAGATACTATGACTGACCCACCCACTGATTCAGACCCTTTAGCTCCTAGAGCCAATCTAAGGTCATCTGCTGTCAGCAGATCTATCAGGTGTAGTGTTGAGGGACTCTGTCCTAGCCTCAGGTGTCTGTCAACACACATGGCTCTCAAGTCAGAGAAAGCCATGTCCTTATACTGAGGCTGAGTGGATCCACTGGGTCCACCCTTTAAGGACATTCTAGTGTTGTGCAGTGTTGTACTACCTACACTAGTTTGTGGCCTACTGATCCTAGCTTGAGCTGTGGAAAGGGTGTGCTATCCCTTGGCACACAGCTCTAAGTTCAGTAGAACTTATTGATACTAAGCTTGACTTTATATGTACCTTGAGTACCTATAATGGTTTTCAGTTAGTAATTCAAATAGAGATTTTCTGGTAAAACAATGGCAAGCTGGAATCCCACACGCTGCCCACCAATGTGAGAAGTTGGCCTGGTATATGCTGTTCACTAATTAAAGTGGACACCTTGCACCAGGGCAAATCGACTCTTATGGTAGATAGGTTTAAGACAACCTTTTAAAGAAAGCTATCCTAGTGGTAGCTGTGGAGAGCAGCCTTCAGGCTAAGTCTTGAAGGAATGTAAAGCAGCTTGTTTTACCATATAATCTCTTGAATCACCAAATGAAAAGACACCACACAGGTATATATATCAAATATATATGTATTTATTTCTAAATAACTCTCTACTAATCTCTTTATGAGATTAGAAGACAAACATATGCACAAATCAACGTTTCACAATAAGTTAAGCACAAAATATGGCTGGGGCCCTAGGGGCGTACCAGACCATATACTAAAAGGGACTTAGCAACAACGACTTGCAGGGAGACAAGGCCTAGGGCCTTCAGAAGTGCTGGGGCCTCACGAAACCACCCAAGGCAGGTAAGTAAAGGACCCACGGGGGACGCGTGCAGTGTGGATACACAGGCGCGGATCGCCGTTAACTTCAATGGGGCAAGTCGCGGTTGGAAATTAAGAGTTCTAGGAGACTTCGGGAGAACCTACAAGCAAGTCACTTACAGGGTAAGTAGTTCTAGGGCCCACACCCACAGGAGCACCGTAGTGCTGGAGTTACCTCACCCAGGGAAGCCGGGTGCATAGGTGTCCTTTGGTGTCGGGTCGCGGCGTCGTTTTCAATGGCGAACAAAGAAGACTTGCTGCTTGCGGGAGCTGAAGAAGTGTCCGGTGGAATCCAAGCCTGGATTCTGAAGAAGGATGACCTGAAAGCAGAGGGGACAGTGTTCAAAGTCACTTGGCAGTGACTCGGGGCAAGGAAGATGGATGCCCACCGTCGTCGGTTGATTCAGGTCGGTTGCAGGTGCCTTGACTCTTCAGCCACGAGGTCCAGGAGGCGTCGACGACGACCAGGAGCTGGATTCTGTGTGTCCCACGAAGTCTGCAGCTTACTGCGGTGTCAGCAACTCGATTGGAGCCAACAAGCCTTGGCAACAGCAAGTCTCGGGGAGATGAAGAAAAGTCGATGGCACAGACCAGCAAGGTCTGAGGGACTCACCCAGCGAGGGTAAGTCAGGGCAGGCCTGGAGCAACCAGGGGAGCCCTTTGGTTTCTTTAAGAAGTCTTCTGGGGACCCACGAGCCGGCTGGCAAGGGATCGCGAAGACACCTCGGGCGGAATCACTCAACAGGGGCCCACGGTCACTCGGGACGGTGTAGGCCTCTGATCTTCGGAGGGATTCCTGCTAGAGGTCGGGACCACACGTGGTCCAAAGCACAAGTTCGTGGAACGTTGTGAAGGGGTTGCACTCGACAATAGTGCACGGTACCCAGGGGTCGCGGTTCCTCGTCACTCGTGGGGTCCACTTGCCTCAGCTTCGCTGGGGACTCACGATGGCCTTGGAGAAGTCAGGAAATCCACTTCTTGGGCTGCAGGGACTTCGGACTCCGGCGGGAGCGGCGTAGTTTGCGACCGTCGTTGTCGTTTTTGGTGCCTGCCAAGCAGGGGAGTCACTCCTTGACTCCAAGGGAGATTCTTCTGTCTTCCAAAGGTAGTGGAACGTCGAAGGGCCAGGATTCTTCTGTAGAGCGTCGTCCAGGGGTTATCTGCTTTGCAATGGCAAGGTTCCCCTCTTATACTAAAAAGAGGGGATGGACTAGCTCTATGACCCCACCTATGGGAGGGTCAAGGGAGGGGTGGCTACACCCACTTCCCTTTGTCCAGTTTCGCGCCAGAGCAGGGGCAGGTAGCCCCTGAGCTGGTTTGAACTGGCATATGCACAGAGGAGCCTTCTGCTCCCCCAGTGCAGGACTTCAAAGCACTCTAAGAGTGCACCCACCCAGCCCCAATACACTAAACCCTGTCTGGGAGGTGGTTACACCTCCCTGTGACAGGATGCCTATTGTTGGGCTTCCTCCACTGCGAGTTTCGGTCATCAGCAGGAGGGCAGCCCAGTGTCTGTGACTGGTGGCATCCATTTTGTGATGCCAGGGCTCTTTAGGATTCTACCGCGTTTCCACAGCAGGTACATGTCTTATCCCTCTAGAAGGGTGGAATGCTACCCCCGCCGCCAAGATTGGCGGGGGGTAGTATTCCAAGATGTTTGACACCAAACACGACATGTTTTGATGCAGCCATTCCAAAGTTAGCATTTACCGCGAGGATATAATGCACTTAATAGTATATGGTTTAACCGCATCCACAAACAGCACCAGAGAATAGACTCTGAGAGCTGCAGAGGGGCCCTGCTCAGGCAGAGGCACCCCCTCACATAGAAGCCAAGCACCCTGCCCTCAGGATTGATAGGGCCTGCCTTAGGGGTGACTGATAGGTTTATATGTGTGTGCAGGAGAGATATAGGAAACCTATATCTCAGTGAGGGGTGCTAGCACCGCCTCACCCAGGCTGCAGTAGCAGGCCTGTGGTGTCAGATTTAGACTGCTTCCCAGGGGTGGCATAACACATGCTGCAGCCCCTGGGAGGCCTGTGAAGTACCTATGCCCTTGGCACCTAAGGTACCATATACTAGGGACTCATAAGGCACCACAGTATCCAATCACTAGTGCACCTAGAGTGCACTCCATGTCGTTTAGAGAGAGCAGATAGACTGGGGCCCTGAATAGCAGGGTCCCAGTCCAACTAAGTCATAAACCAGCAAAACACCAGGAAATAAGTGGGGGCAACCATATAGTCAGATTCCACCTTCCTACAGCAGATGACGCATTACACCTTTTTAAACCATGGCCGGGGGAGAGTACACAGTAATGACGTGGAACGTCAACGGGCTAGAGAACAAAATCAAACGTGGTTTAGTATCTAATTACCTCAAAAGGCTCAAACCAGATATCATATTATTACAGGAAACACATCTTATGGGTCCACACTGTTCATTTCTGGGTAGGGGGCAATACACCACCCTGGCACATGCGGGTTTCCCTCGAGGCTCGAGGGGCGTGGCAATCCTCATTAGAAAATCGCCCCCTTCCGGGTCACTCGACGATGGGAAGACCGGGAGGGCACATATGTAGCGGTCCAGGTCACCTGGAACCACGCACCGTGGTTAATAATTAAGGCTCCCAGTTTTCCGTTTAAACTGATTTTTACATATAAATACAGACGGAAAAATATTTTTCTTTCATCTGTATTTATAAACAGAAACGAAAAAATGCCAATAAATATGTTTACCTTTGCTGCTGTGTGCCAGGACGAGCCTGTCCCAGTGCAGGACGGGGAGAGGGCTTATCAAATTTCAGCTGAGCCCATAACAAAGGTCGACATTAAGGGGCCATCAGGCCTCCTTTTGGTTAAGTATCCTGGCTGAAAGCTATGGGGGGTGGGGGCCGGTGAGTAGGAAGACGCATCCCTAAAAGCAATCGAAGGAAAACAAATGCGCACAGCTTATCACTTCACAGGTACTTAAGAGAGGACTGCATTTGACTTAGTTCAGTCACTGGAGCCAAGAGATATAAACGCACTGTAGGAATTTTAGATGTGTTGGTTTATCCCAGTATTTACACAAATAACTATTTAAATTCTGCTATTGGATTTATTTCTTTTATAGCGCTATAGCCCTACTCATCATAATGCAAGGTGTCAGAGAGCTTGACAATAAATCATACGTGTGTAAATCAATGTATATGATGTGTTGCATAAGACAGTGAGGGTTACATTAGGAGGGCTGCAATTTATTAACTGCAAGTAACAAAAGGATCTTTGTTAAAAGCAGTAACCCATTTACCATCTACATAAATCTATCTAAACCTATAACAACCAAGCGCGCATTGCCTATTGAAATAAATGTGGAAAAATACTAGCTGCATCTTCTGTTTTTGCTTGCTGCAAAATAAAATGTGGATAAATACAGATAAAATGATCAAAAAATAAATATGGATAAATACAGACGGAAATGTTAAAAAATAAATACCATAATACCGGGAGCCCTATTAATAATTAGTGTCTATGCTCCCCCACGTCTCCAGCAACGTATGCTGGATAAACTAGCGGACCTCCTCTTACAGTCTGGCCCTGCCACACAAATCGTAGGGGGCGACTTCAACGATGTGAGTGATCCCTCCCTGGACCGCACAATAACGCGACCAGGGCCACATGAGGCTACTGCACTGGTGAGATTCCAGGCGGCCCTTGGGTTAACTGACCTCTGGAGGCATCACCATCCATCCACACGTGCATATTCATACTTTTCCGGGGCCCATAGGTTTTTTTCAAGGCTGGACTACCTCTTTGCCCCAGCCGGAGAGATTGAACAGGTAGAAGAGATAGAATACTTGGCCAGGGGTATCGCAGACCACTCACCGCTCTACTTAAGGGTGGGGAGGAGAAGGGGGGGGGCAGGGCACCTCTTGGAGGCTGAACGCGTGGGCCCTGAAGGATGAAACGGTTGCCAAAGAACTTAGGGTGGACATGGAACTATACTTCCGAGAGAACGATGGCTCTGTGCAATCGGCCGTCATTCTGTGGGAAGCTTTCAAAACGGTAATACGCGATAGAGCCCAAAATATTTTTGCCCATAAAAAGCGGCAAGAACTTCAAGAGCTCCTGACGTTGGAACGCAGGCTGGTAGACCTCGAAAGTATGGGGGCCTCTACATTGAGTGCACACACCCTACGCCAGATCGACATTACTAAAAGGGAGTATCAGGCACTGGTTACCAAGGAGACATGGGCACACCAGCTCGCAGTTCAACACCGATTGTATGAGACTGGGGATAGGGCGGGTAAACTGCTGGCATGGTTGGGCAGGAAGGAACAAGAGTCGAAGTGGGTTATGTCTATTAGGGAGCTAGGTCAGATTTACACCATGCCCCAGGACATTGCGGGGGCCTTTGCCCGATATTACTCAACACTTTATGCGGCTCTGTCACAAGCAAGTGAGGCACAAATAACCCAGTACCTTGAAGGAATTGAACTCACTTGCCTCGCCCCAGAGGAGAGAGATAGGCTTGAAGAAGATATCACACTGGAAAAGGTAACAGAGGCCATTGGTCGACTGAAAGCGGGGAAAACCCCAGGCCCTAATGGCCTCCCGGGGGAATTCTTTAAAAAACATAGTGCCCTTCTGGCCCCGCATCTACTTAAGATGTTTAAAGCTTCCAAAGACAATGGGATACTCCCTGCAGACCTCCGAATGGCAACAGTGGTTGTGATACCCAAGGCGGGGAAACCCCCGGACGAGTGTGGATCTTATCGTCCCATCTCATTATTAAATATAGAAACCAAAATCCTGGCCACTATCCTTGCAACACGCCTCTTAACCGTCATTACCTCTTTGATTCACGGAGATCAATCTGGTTTCATGCCACAACGAGCCACGCGCTACAACCTACGAAGAGTGGCCAATTGGATGGATGCTGTCCGAGACCGGGAGGAGGTCCATTTGCTTCTCTCCCTCGACACTGAGAAGGCGTTTGACACCATCCACTGGCCTTTTATGAGACACGCTCTGGAGAAATTCGGATTTGGCCCGGGATTCAGGGAATGGGTGGCGCTGCTATATACTGAGCCCGTGGCTAGGGTGCGGGTTAACGGAGCTCTTTCGGAGACCTGGCCGATTCAAAGGGGGACCAGGCACGGATGTCCCCTTACCCCCCTACTCTTTGCTCTTATTCTGGAACCCTTGGCCTGTTTCATTAGAGCCTTCCCGGGGCTGGGTGGTTTTGTAGATGAATCCCGACTGCTAGATGAAGAACGCATATCTTTATATGCGGACGATATTCTATTATATGTGACGAACCCGGGAGAGACACTTCCTCAAATCCTACACATTTTTTATACCCAGTGGGGGGGGGGGGGCGGGTGGAGCCCCAGACATACCCTAGTTGTTTGCGCTGGTCGACAGAGGGATTTACCTATCTTGGCCTCTACATTACTACAGACGTGGCAGCTAGCCTAACACGTAACATTAGGCGGGTCTTCTTAAATTTTCAGGAAGAAGTTAAGAGGTGGAGAAGACTTCCCTTAACTATTATGGGAAGGGCCGCCATGTACAAAATGATTACACTTCCCCAGCTGCTCTATGTGCTACAAAACACTTACAGCAAAATTCCAGACACGATGCTCAAAAACATAGACAGCGAATTGCGCTTGCTCCTATGGGACGGGGCCCATCCACGCGTTGCACTTCAAACACTTCAGAGAAATCCATATAATGGGGATTTGGCCCTCCGAGACATTAGGACATACTATAGAGCATCCCACCTCATTGTCATCAATGAATGGATCCACGCACCTGGGGATCATTCGACATATCGGCTGGAAAGGTTACAGTTTAGAGAACGTACACACCTTCACTATATCTACGGAGGCAAGGGAAGCAGCCAATTGCTACAGGCTACCCAGAGGACATTAGAGGCATGGAAAAGCGCCAAACGACAAATGAAGTGGGACCAGAGGTGCACCAGGGAGACCCCGCTGTGGGAAGGGAATAGGTTAACCGAGATTGGGAAGCTGAGAGGCTTTAGGAAATGGGACCTAATTGGTATTTCCAAAATAGGGGACGTACTGGAAAATGGTGTGTTGGCCTCTTTCAGCACACTCCAAGTCAGATATCAGCTCCATGACACTCAGGCATATGCATACCTCCGTTTTAAGCATGCATGGATTGCGGAGGGGTTGGATGGGGAGACAATACCAGAATACGCCCTGTTAGAGGGTCGACTCTTGCAGGAGGAGATCCCGGCTAAAGCCATTTCGTTTACCTATAAAACGTTACTCAATAACATGCCTGACAAACTGGGTCCACTTCGAACAAAATGGGAGAGGACCACCAGAGTAATGGAAGATATAGACTGGGAGGCCGCTCTCATGCATCCACGTGAAGTGGCAATTAAACTTAGGTTACGTCTCATCCAATACAAAATCCTGCACCGAACTTACTTTGATAGAGCACGATTGCATAAAATAGGGAGAGCTGAAAGTCCAGATTGTCTTAGGTGCCGCGTAGAATGCGGAACATTCATACATACCCTTTGGGAATGCACAGAGATCCAGGCATACTGGGAACGGATTGAGGGAGAGCTTAACAACATACTTGAAGTCCAAATAGAGCTGGAGCCAAGTTTTCTTTTTTTTTTTATAAAGTTTTATATAGCGCGAACTTGACCCGAAGGTATCGGGTATCAGAGCGCTTTACATAGCACCAGTTGCGTTACATGAGGACACATTCATTTTTTTGCTAGGCCCGGGGAGATTAAGTGATTTGCCCAGAATCACAGGATGTTCAGTGTCATTGCCGAGACTCGAACCCGGTTCCCCAGATCCGAGGTCGACCGCCTTAGCCGTTAGGCCAACTCCTCTCCCCTGGGAATCCCGACAGACCTGGACATCCCACGACGTAAACTTGTATTAGCCAATTTGGGGTTGGTGGTAGCCAAACGGGATATAGCGAAATATTGGGGGGCCCCGCAACTACCTACACTTAATGAATGGAGGGCAAGTCTTGATCTGTACATGGTGGCGGAACAAGTGACGTACAAGGCTAGGGGCTGCCCTCAGAAATATCAGAAGATATGGGCACCATGGATAAAATACTATGATCTGGAGGTGGAAGGGGAAGCGGAGGGAGGGGGACTGTTATCTGGAAGAGCGGGGGAGGAGCCTTGAAAGATGCAATATACGTCCCTGCTGTTGGTAACCACGAGCAATATAGTTATGAACGTTTCTCCATGTACGCCCGGATCGTTCAAGCCCATCTACAGATCCACCTACAACGGACATTATACTTGAACAATTGCCATATGAGACAAGTGTGGATGGACAATTATTGTGCATTGTGTATTCATGCCTTGTTTAATGTGTTATTTTATTCTCAAAACAAAATAAAAATATTTAAAAAATTTTTTTTTAAAGCACTCTAATCCATTTTAACAACAAATGCAGCTGTCCCGGTACTTCAAGACATTAAGTCACGAGCGCGAACGGTGCACAGAGTATACAAACATGCTTAAATTTGGAACTGCGATCAGAGACCTCGGAGCGAGAGGTGGTGGTGGGGGCGGGCTCCAGTGTTGTGACGGGGTGAGGCAAGCAGTGTTCTAGGGGGCGGGATGGGAGTGGGTGGGTCCATCGCAAGCTTAACAAGCATTGGCATAGCCAATAGGTCTCGCCTTTGGGACCTTATAAGTGTTTAGTTATCCAGCACAATATCCTTGGTGCAACAACATCAAGTGCTGCATGGCTAAACACTTATAAGGTCCCAAAGGCGAGACCTATTGGCTATGCCAATGCTTGTTTGTGCAGTTTTTAATAGCGCGAACTCGACCCGAAGGTATTGGAGCGCTTTACATGAGCGCCAGTCACATTACACAAGGACGTGCTGCTACATGTACCATGTGCCCCGTGTCCTGCCCCCACATCCTGCTTCCTGTAGGCAGCGCTGCTCAACTCACCATCTTGCTTTTGGGACGGAATCCACAAACGCCCCCCCCCCCCCAAAATTCGAGTAATCCCCTTCCAGTAGGAGGTCATTTTCAAGCAGACCCAGATAACGTGTAATTTTATATTAAACTCAGTTTATTTTCTTGTGGATGAATTTAAAAGGAATGGTTTGTAGAAGTCTTGATTGTTATGTGCAAGTTGTACATTTTATGGCATTTTGGCCGAAATAAAGATATTAGGATGAACAAGCTCTTGCATCATTATTTGCCACTTGCACCAATCTTTGCATTCAAAATGTACTTTAGTTTGTCCTGTTTGGCAGTTTTATCCACCTTCTCTGGCTAACAAGCAGTCACCCACTAGAACATTTTGCCACACAGCTTTTAATTTCCTAATCTGAGAATATAAATCCTGACATGTTTAGGCCTGTATTAAAATCCGGAAAATAGCATTGCTTCTAACCCTCAGCACGTTTCTGTTAAAGCCTCGGTTTGTGGCCCCTGTACATCTGAAAACTTGATGTCTGGAGGCCGTACTCTGACTCAGGACTTGTGTTGTCCGTCGTCTTGGCATTTTGTTTACGTCATTTCTTTGATGCTCCTTCCTATATATGAACGTTAGCAGTAGCTCCTAATATTTTATGGGCAACTTGTTTTAAATCCTCAGATAGTAAGAAAATGAGTAAGTAGATGCCTTGATCATATCCTTGAGTGAAAATTACATTATCTTGAGCAAAATTAGAAGGTTATATGCCCAGCTTCTAAGTGCACATGTGCTGCTTACCCGTGTGCAAATTCCTTGGGCTGTGCAAAGGGACAGGCAGTTAAAACCTGACAGTAGTCTTGCATTCCAATGCTGTTGGCTTACTGCTATTTAATTTGTCAATAAAGGTTTCATGCCAGCCTGGAAATGCATTTGCTGTACTCACAAAATAGCTGCGACGTTGCCTGTAGACGCAACATGACAGCCATCTTACACGTATAGCAAATACAATTCTAAGATACCCAGCCACAGCTGTTGCCCTTGCCAATCACACTTTCAAAAGTATCCAGCACTGGCAAAGCGAAAAGTCGCGAACGGCGGGAGAGGGGCTGGGGTGGAGAGATAAATGCAAGGCATGGGAGAGAGGTGGAGGGGTGACAGCCCATTGCCAAACTGCAGTCAGACGTAATTTGGATGCAAAACCGATAGTGGCGAGTGCCGAAAGAGGGGCTGGGGTGGAGAGCTAAATTAAAGAAAGGGGAGAGCAGGTGGAGGAGGTTAGAGCGCCCACACTCTAACCTGCAGCAGTGATTGTCGCAGGAGGCAGCTGAGGGTGGGGAAAGAGAGAGAGTGGGTCGGGGTGGAGAGATAAATGCAAGGCATGGGAGAGAGGTGGAGGAGGGGTGACAGCCCATTGCCAAACTGCAGTCAGACGTAATTTGGATGCAAAACCGATAGTGGCGAGTGCCGAAAGAGGGGCTGGGGTGGAGAGCTAAATTAAAGAAAGGGGAGAGCAGGTGGAGGAGGTTAGAGCGCCCACACTCTAACCTGCAGCAGTGATTGTCGCAGGAGGCAGCTGAGGGTGGGGAAAGAGAGAGAGTGGGTCGGGGAGCCTGGAAAAGAGCGCAAGAGCAGAACATGCACTTCCATGGAGTCCCTAAATCATGAATGGCGAGGAGAACAAGCATTGGCCGCGCGCGAAAGTGAAAGCAGCGCGACGCGGCGGGGGAGAGGAAGAGCGTGAAAGCAATCAAGTGAGAGGAACAGATGGCGCCTGATTGGGCGCTGAAAGCTGGCGATTGCGCGCGTGCACGCTATCGTGAACGCAAGCTGGTCGCCAGCAAAAGCCACTGCTGTTTGCACTTCCAAAACCCGCTTACTAAAACTCTCGCCAGCGAGGGCATGCGCTGGCTCAGGCGAGACCTAAAAATGAAAGCACTCTAATCCATTTTAACAACAAATGCAGCTGTCCCGGTACTTCCGGACGTTAAGTCACGAGCGTGAACGGTGCACAGAGTATACAAACAGTATACAAACATGCTTAAATTTGGAACTCCGATCAGCGACCTCGGAGCGAGAGGTGGTGGTGGGGCCGGGCTCCAGTGTTGTGACGGGGTGAGGCAAGCAGTGTTCTAGGGGGCGGGAGGGGGGTGGGTGGGTCCATCGCACGCTGTGTGAAGAGAAAGGTGGGATGGCCAACAAAAGCAATCACTAAGTGAAATCGCCTCGGCTGAAACAAGCAGCCAAAGGTGGGACAATTAAGTGGAATGGACCAATAGAAAGCCAGCATTTCTGAATGCCACGAGAAAGAACCAATGGCAATGGGTGGGTGTGCCAAACCCCACAGAAGAGATAATAACAGGTTGATCGGAGCTCGACCTAAAAAGGAGTTTCATTTGCGAGACGATAAAATATTTTGTTAAACACTTGTAGATGACTGATAAGGGTGTGCAAATTTCCTGCAGAAAGATTTCTACCTGAAACATATAGCTACCTGTCATAAACATAGAAAAAGAAAAATTTGCATTGATTCAATGAAATATATAATCATAACTAAATGTGAAGAAAAACAGACTAAACAGGGTTGATCGCACTCATGTTTGAGCTCCGCAACCCTGCTTATACTGCGTACACTGACAACTTCAGTCAGGGACACTTCCTCCCCTCGTTACCTGGCGGATAAACTGAAAATCTCTGGAGGCTCTAGACCTTCTCGGAATGCGGAAAAGTATCTGCTTGAGCCGCCCTCCTTCAAAAAGGAAAGATCGATGGCTCAATCCTTCTCAGGGAATGCCGTGAGAATCTGGAACTCGCTTCCCCCATTGCTCCGTGCCACCTCCTCTACCCGGATCTTCAAAGCTGACCTCAAATCTATTCTCTTCCAAAGACACTTTCAGAACTAATACACTCATTTTCAGGCCCCTCAAGGAAGTTCGTCCTTCATTGTAAATTTGTAATATTTTCTTGTACATTCCTCATCCTAGTTTGCTGTGTTTGATATTGTGTATTTGCCTTCTATGGTTTTACCTTACCTTCTTGCCTTCTGTTTATTTTTGTAACGTTTTAATCTGTATTATTTTCCTCATGTAACGCAACTGGTTCTATTGTACAGCGCTCTGACACCTTCGGGTAAAGTTCGCGCTATATAAAAATGCATTAAATAAATAAATAAATAAAAGGGAGCTGTGCATCATACTCAAGCGCAAAACCGGGGTATTTACACCAGTAAGAATAAATCGGTCCTAGAGGAGGCAATTGCAGCACCCGCAGATCTACCCATTTACAGTTTCCTTCTAAAAATTAAAAAAAAAACGCGCATGCCGCCATTTTAAACCAACTGTGGGTTACAGTCCTTAACTGTTCGAACTAGAAGCTGGGATCATTACTTATTTAGTTGTCATGTATTCAACCGAAACTCTTCAATTATTGACCGCGCAGTATTCAAGAAAAAAATGGTTTTAATCTTGTGCTACGAGCGGTCCTTTAGGTATACATAATTCAGCCCTAAAATGGCCACCTTTTCTATTACGTGCTTTTCCGCGGGCATTCTAATTTGCATCGCTTCACCATTACCCAGCCCGCATACTTATGTGCATTTGTAGAAGATAGACTTTGCTCGTGTTTTGAGCCGGCCATCTTACTATAGCAAAAATACCGTTTGTGAAACACATTACCGCTATAAAAGGATAACCTGTCAGTATAAAACCTAGTCGTTATATTAGAAAAAAGCCTAATAAAATATGTATGACGAAATGTTTTTCTCAGCCATGCAATATTTTTTAAAGGAATACAATATGTAGAATATTTTATTTAAATTCTTATTTACAGTCACATAAATGAACGTATATTCATAAGAAAGCTTGCTTTCCTTATATCGCTACAGCGAATGTGGTTAAAAAAAAAAAACATTAAGTCAGATGCCATTTTAACTGGGTTCTTTGATTATCTGTCCCTTTTCCATGTTCGTGCTAAATTAAAGAATACTCCCCCTCTCGCGAGAAGTTGTCTCTGACGACACCCACTGCAGCCCAACGCACCGGTTCTTTCCAACGGTGCAGACGGAGCGGCCTGTTTGCTGTAGAAGCCTTCGTGAGATCAAGGGGCACGTTAGAATGGAAGACATGGACCGGGACGAGGCGCAGGAAGCCGTTGAAGCACAGGGGGCCCAGGAAGAGGAGCCTCAGCAGGAGCACGGGAGCGAGGAGGTCAACAACTGTGACGACCAACGGGCGGAGGAGAACGGCGATTCCAATGGAGTTCAAGCGTACGGCCTACCTATTGTCTTTGAGATTGCCAGGCAGGCCGCGTTGAGTAAACGCTAGAGTATGGGGGCAAGCTAGTAGTACGGGTAAAAATAGACTCCACATAAGCGGCTGATTTGCCGTAAAGACTGGGTTACGTAAGAGTAGTAGGCCTTGAAAAACGTGTTGTCGAATTTTAGGCCGTCGTAGGGGATGGAGCAGGACTCGCTTATTGATGGTGCATCCCCGGGCTCTCTTGAGGGTGGTGACCGTAGTTCGGCAGGGGCTTGTGCGGTTTTTGCAACGTTCTGTGTAGAGTTGAACCCCGCTTGCGGGCCAACGCTATTCAGTTGAAGCGGGGAGGAGAAACGTCCGCACGTTTGAAGCACTGGAAATGCAGTATTTTAAAGGGAAGTTGTGACAACGCGCCCTGCTGGTTTGTAAATCTCGCAGTCCCATATCACGCGTGATATCCGTTCAGGCAATTTGGTACATCTGCGAGGCGTCGGACTTTATCTACGGTAGTACTCTTTTTTTTAAACCTGATGGACAAACTTTGTGTCGTTGTGTATTTTGCGCTGCCTATTGCTATACTACTTCCGGGGTTTGTTATAGTGGCGGTTCGCAAAGGTTCTTCAACGCGACAAACTTACTTAACGTATGACTACTATCAATTTGAGTAATCGCTGTATGTTTCACAAGTTTACGGCAACGGCTATTCTATTGGCATATCTATAAACCTAGATGGATTGGCGAGGTTATCGCACTTCTGTCCGATCTTATCCTTTTGAGGCATATATTTGTTAGTTTAATGGGAGACTAGTAGTCTTAAAAATCTGGTGCTGTTTCCACCATAAAGCATGATATTGTATTTTGCATTTGTGATGCCTCATATGTTTTATATCTAGTACAGGTGCCCACAGTCTGGAACGAGATAAACCTAATTCTGTTTTGCCGTTTTTTTTTACTAGCGAGTCTGAAGAGCAAGTTAAAGAGAAGTCGGAACTGAAGGAAAAATCTACAGGATCTAGGAAGGGGAACCGGTTTCAGCCGTACCAAAAGGACCGAGGATCGGGATCGGGATCTGGTGACCGGAAGGGACAGGGACGCAATAGAGTATTCATTAGTAACATCCCATATGACATGAAATGGCAAGCAATCAAAGACATCATGAGAGACAAAGGTAACTTGTTCTAACCCTGACAACGTCGTTTTTTTTTCCCCATGAGGATTTTAAATTCTTTTTGCTTCCCCTTTTTCCTCGAGACAACCAGCATTGCTGAGGAGCAATGTTACTTGGTGCTCTTCTGCTGAATACTGCTTACATAGATTGGCACATGCATGCTTCCAAAATGGTTCTTCGTAGGTTATTTTTACTGGCAATCCTAATATCTAGTGTTAATGTATGCACAATGATGGATGTCCTTCAGACACTTTGTACCTCCTTGGTAGTACATTTGGCGTTGGAATTCAAGTTGTCTGCTTTGCACACTGTCAATACGCTCTCAGGTGATACAGAACTACAATTGCTTATTGCTGTTCTTTGTTTACACATTGCATAGTCTTGGCAGAATAATGAAATTATAAAGTCCCACTTATTGGGTTATCAACGTAAAAAACAAACTGTATATCGTGTAAGGCAGGTCTGTGAGAAATTGTGCTTGGTGTATCTGTTGTAAGGTGACATGACTATTTGACTGGTTTTTATTACCGAATTTTAGAAAGTGTTGCCTCCTGTGAACATTTGGCTTGTAAATTTGTTTTTATATTGAAGGTAAACTTTTTTCAAGATTGAATTCATTCAGGTAGAAAGTCACCTTAAAACAGCTGTTGTGCTTGAGATGACACGTCAATAAAACGTGCTATATAATTGTTTTAAATTGAGGATAAATGGCCGCTGATTTTTGTAATATCACTCGTAGTGGCCGAAATATGATTTTGTAGTATGAATTGGGTTATAGTTGTGTATTGCTATTGAGTATGTGGCTGCTACCTTTTTGAATTTGGCTGAATTATGTAGCCATTGATTGATATCCGGTATGTTTTCTTTGTTGGTGAAAAATAGGTTCTTTGTAGAGTTGTGCATTGGGCACAGTAAAGAAAGATGCTGGTGTTTTTAAATGCATTGTTTCTTGGTATTTTCCCTTTGTATGTCTTATGTAGTTGGTGAGGTTACATACGTGGAGCTCTTTAAGGATGCTGAAGGAAAATCAAGGGTAAGTGCCGTGGGCAACAACCTGTTTGAGGTTTTAAACTTCCTCAGCAGTTTTATTTTTGCATTATACCTGTACCAGTTTTGGAAAGTAAGTTTCATTTTACTGTTTGTGTATGGAAGATCTCGGATCCCTGCACTGTTAAAAAATTGGATGCTATTTAAAAATTAACTGGAAGGCTGAAGGCACCCTATTTTGTAAACTTTGTCCCCTTTCAGAAACTTAAACTAGGCGTTAGATCTTGTAATCTTGAATTTGTTTTCTGGATGTTCAACACTATACTGAATGGTCTATTTCAGGTAGTGCAATGTTGTACTTTTGGCATCCTCCAAGCAGTTTGCAGAGCTGCACATGATAGTGCTGTGGATCAATAGACCAGTCCTATTTTAAAAATGAATTGGTGTTGGTCAGGTTCTGCTGCTTTCCGACTTGGATGGATACATATTTGGAAGGGATTTAAGACAGATTTAACCTAGTAATTAAATGCTTTTTAAAACCACCCACCATAAATATTTTTTGTGCTGAAACATGATAAACTGTCCTATGAATTAACTGTAGATTGTTTGCTGTGCAACACAGCCTATACAAGATGCCCACATGCCAGTGCTTTTGCTTCATGTGCATATTGCTAAATGGCACAGTATTTCCATGACTTGATAACACAAAAATGCTACTCTCCCCAGCACAGCTTTATTTTACAAAAGTGAAACTAGTATGCTGCTCCTGCATTTTAGCACGCCAGTAAGCTGCCATCCAGGTTACCTGTAAACTGGATCGAGCAAACAATTGTTATGGAATATGTTTACCACGTCGAGGGCAGTCCATCTCTATATTGGCAGCTGTTTACATGCAGCTGACTGCTTTAAGCAGGCAGGGTTAGCTTAATTAAATCTGTAGCCCTGTTCATTGTTGCAACCTATTCTGTATGAAGATATTCGCTTACTAATTTGTTTTATTTCTTTACATGTATTTGAAAATATCCCTTGCTGTAGGGTTGTGGGTAAGTAACCAATATAAATATATATTTATATATCTATGTACGTTTGTGCGTTCTATTGGTTAATATACATTTTGTTTTCTACAGTGTGGTCGAGTTCAAAGATGCAGAGTTTGTCAAGAAAGCAGTGGAAGTTATGGCCAAGCACGATCTTAGTGGAAGACCCTTGAACATTAAAGAGGTGAGTGAGGCTGTTTTTGCCAAGATATGCCACTAAAGTAGGTTTTCTAAAGCGGAGCTCAACCATGCCTTTTATCAACTGTCATTTTGATAGTTTATTACTCATTTTTTGCTCCGTGTCCCACTTAAAAAAACAAAAAACAAAGCATTGGCATAGCCAATAGGTCTTGCCTTTGGGGCCTTATAAGTGTTTAGCCAGAGCTATTGACTTTGCCAATGTCTTCACAGCTGTGCTGTAGAGAAGTGTGGCTGCTAATGCGGCATGCTGAAAAGTTATAATAAAAAAGTCAGAAGCATTTTTGTTGCTTTATATTTGACCAAGAAGGCATTATGTAAAACTGAACGACCATATTAAAAAAGTATTTACAATAAAAAATTCCTCAGTTTTCTTTTGTTCTTGCAATGCTGGCAACCTTGTTTCTGCCTATTGCAATGGTTGTTTGTTAAAGCTTTTTTTTTGAGGGGGCATAAACAATCTGAGGGTGAAGGTTGGGAACTAGTACCTGTATTAAAACACTAGCAGCGGCCAGACACTAGGGGAGAATCAACAGATGCCAGATTCCGAGAGCAGGCTGAGGTGGTGCTGAGTGATGCTGAGGTGGTAGTGAGTGGTGGTGACTGTTGCGGAGACTATGCTGAGGTGATGCTGAATGATACTCGTGGTGTTGCTGAGAGATGCTGTGGCGGCCCTGAGCGATGCTGTGCTGGCCCTGAGCGATGCTGTGCTGGCCCTGAGTGATGCTGTGGCTGGCTCTGATTGATGCTGTGCTGGCTCTGAGTGATGCTGTGGTGTTGCCGAGTGAGAGATAGAGTGAAGATATAATGCCCAATTAGAGAGGGTGGTGAGAGAGAAGAGAGAAAGTGTACATAGAATAAAGAGTGGAGCGGGATAGAGAGAGAGAAAGAAGGGGAGAGAGCAGTGAATGAAGGAGTTTGAAAGAGAAACATATAAAGGGGTGAGAGAGAATGAAAGGCTAAAAAAGATAGAGAGGGGTGAGTTAATTAAGTAGAGAGAGAATTAGAGAGGAGAGAGAGAAGGAGAGAGACAATAAGAGTGGGGGTGGAGTTTAAATAGAGTGAAGAAGTGACGCGGAAAAAGTAACCTTAAATATAGCTTTGTGCTTTGCGAATAAATATATTTAAAAAACAGTGAGACAAAAATACTGGTAATTAGGCTGTGACTCCCAATATAAAACAAATAGCGATATAAGGTGAAATCAACCCACCGAAGCAATATTTCTAACTAGACAAAAAAAAGCTTGCATTTCAATGCTAATCGCTGTTGTTTTTCATGTGACTGTAGTCCAGGGCCCTCAGTTGGTAATGTGAGCTGCTGCTGCGATTGAAACATCAGAGTCCAGAGAGTTAATGAGCCATGACGAGGAAATGAGGAAGAGATAGGAAACCCAGATGCCAGCTGCGCGTGCACGCCATCGTGAACTCAAGCTGGTCGCCAGCCGAAAGCCAGTGTTTGCACTTCCAAAACCCACTTACTAAAACTCTCGGCCAGACCAGCGCAAGCGCTGGTGCAGGCCGAGACCTAAAACTGAGCACAAGAGAAAAACATGAGGAGCTGATCCAGTGATGCTCTGTATACTGAGGCAGACAGCACAGCTCTTTCTATCTCACCCGAGAGGAGAGGACTGTTCTAGAGCAAAATGGTAGGGGAATTTTTCCAATTGGCTCAAAGGAACAAAGATGGTGGCTGCATTCCCAGCAGCAAACTGGGTCTGATCCCAGATGGAAGAGGCAACAGGCAGAGCTAAGCTCTCAAGGCATAGGGGCTCGAATGTCCCCAAGTTCAATGACTCGGGTTTTAGGAAAGCTTGGAACCCTACCTGATGCATTGAAATAGGCAGGGGACACATAGTTTGTATCAGAAGTAAAGAAAGGAAGGCGGTTTGGTTTGAGGCACCAGCCAGTTCAACAAACTACTTAAGCAGTTAATAGAAAGCATTGCTATGTAGGACTCAAACTGAATAAACTTTTGCTAATTGTAATCAAGTTAGTTATGTGCTGTGATGGACTAGCTAATGAAAGAGGATTTGACACACAGCAAGACAGACCTCTGTAGAGAATTGGTAAGAGCACAACTGTTTCACTGCCAAGGCTGTGAACCGCAGCACAGCTGTTATTAACAGGAAGCACTTCATACCGCAGCAGGGCGCCAACTTTTTCAAAGACACGTAAAGTTAAAAGAAGTGCCTGCAAAGGGGATCACATGACTCGTGGGGAGGCGCTGTCACTTCTCAAAACGCAGCAGGATGAGGTTAAAGTAACTCGTGAATTCGAGCAGGATGAACAAGCATTGGCCGCGCGGCCGTGAAAGTAATCGCGGGTTTTGTAAGTGCAAACAGTGGCTTTTGCTGGCGACCAGCTTGCGTTCACGCGAGCGTCCAGATGGCAAGGGAAGCCATATGGCGCCTGATCGCGCGTGCACGCTCGCGTGAACGCAGGCTAGTCCGCAGCAAAAGCCACTGTTTGCACTTCCAAAACCCGCTTACTAAAAGTCTCGCCAGGTTCCAAGTACCTAAAAAAGGTACTTGTAAGGGAACATAACTCATCTAAACCAACTCCCCAAAGACGTTCAGTATTGTAGATTTTTACAACCGCCTGTTGGTTTCCCCCCCTTCCCCAGGATTTTGAAGGGGAACATGCTCGCCGTGCTTTAAGCCGCAGTGGTGGAGGATTCTCAGCAGGACAGCGTGCAGATGTTCGACCGGGGATGATGAATTTACCTCCTTCTATTGTGAATAATCCCAACATACCCCCAGAGATCATAAACTCCTTGCAAGCTGGTCGACTCGGAACCACTGTTTTCGTTGCAAATGTAAGTTTGATATATTAAACGTCCTCAAATGTCTCTTGTGTTAAAGGCCCTGCATTCTTTACTCAAGTTTTAAAAATTGGACAGGTTACAATGCTGTTAATGCGATCATGGTGCTGCCTCGCAGGATATACTTCTGTGTGTTTTATACATATAAATGTCCACTCGTCCAAACACCCAGGCATCCTGACATTGCTGCCGAGGGAAGGGGTTACTATTTATGAAACACATTGCTGATGGGGTGTGTTTTTTTAAAGTTTCGCCTGTCTTGGAGGCATGCTGTGTTCCCGATATGGGCTTGAAGCCCCGCCCATGTGTTCAATTGGCTCTTGTGACTGTTTGTAAATGCTACATTGTGTTTGGTTACTTTGCTTATTAGTCCCTCCTTTTCTACTCTTGTAACCTCCCTAAGGACTGCCCCTATTATGTGTTTTCTTGGTATGTTTCATTTACAGTTTGTGAGCACTCTTTAGTTAAGGACTTCTTCGGCGTGGCTGCCGTTGCAGGCACTACAGCTAGGCACTGCCGTAACGCAGTTTTCAAGTTTCTGTTGCATTAGCGTGCAAGGTAACATTTTCCAGTGCAGCACACACCTTTTTCCGCTTACTGACTTTTGTGGCAATGGCGGCACACCACACTTTAGCTTTAAACATAAGCTAATCGACATAGTCAAAATTTAGAAAATACAGCGGCCGCATAATCTTTTTCTTGACTTGTGTGGCAACTGCGGCATGCCACGCTTCAGCTTTAAACATTTAAAGCGCATCATGCCGCCATTGCTGCAAAAGTCAATAAATGGAAGGTGGACTACCAAACGCTCTGCATTTAACTAATGCGAGACCTATTTCATTGCAAATGCTTCCCTTCTTCCCCCTCTCATATATCACGCACACCAATAGGTTAGTTTAGCCAGCATTTTTATTGGGTCATAATATATATTTTTTCTTCAGCTCGATTTTAAAGTTGGATGGAAGAAACTGAAAGAGGTGTTTGGCATGGCAGGAACTGTGAAACGAGCAGATATAAAGGAAGACCAAGACGGCAAGAGTCGTGGAATGGGTACAGTCACTTTTGAACAAGCACTTGAAGCTGTTCAAGCAATCTGTATCCTTTTAAGTAACTAGTTCCCTTGATTCTCCCAGTCTCACTTTTACTCTGGTGTGAGTGCTTGGATTGGAACTTGCTGGAAATAAATGCTGGGCCACCTGCTCTGATATACACCTCTTTAATTGATGGATATGTTTCTCTTTGAGGCCTTTCATTCTAATTATTCATTCACTTATTTCCACTGTCTCCTGTTTGCTTTACTTTCACTTCCATGTGTCTCTTTAATGGTGTCGCACTTGCGCGGTCTCGATCTGATCAGTGGTTAAGATTTTTCCTATTTGAGGTGCATCTCCATCCTAGGTGATTTACTAATTGAGTTGGATCAACCCTTTGTTTAGTGATGTGGTCTGACACCAAAAGCTGCTTTTTCTTTTTTTCTTTTATGCTTGTGCCCTGCTTTGATCTTTCTCCACTCATTTGCATCTTCATTTGCAGTCTTTAGTTGAGAGCAAACCGTCTTGTTCTAGTTGCTGTGGAGTTTCCCTTAACACTTTTTTTTTTAGCCATGTTCAATGGACAGTTCTTATTCGACAGACCAATGCATGTAAAAATGGTAAGTATCGTATGTTAAATGGCTTGTATATTCCAGCTGATTTACTGGAAACCAAGTTAATCTTGTACTGAACCATTTTCACTAGGATGATAAATCAATCCCCCAGGATGACTTCCGCATAGCTGATAGTAAAACGTCACAGTTGCCACGTAAGTTGAAAAACTTTTTTCATAATTTGAGTGATTAGTAATTATGGTGAACGATCATGTGGTAGACGAGCTGCACCGTATACAAGCACTGGCTGCTAAAGATCAGAATTTGTAGCGTGCCGCTAGTAGCTTCATATCCTATAGTGAAACACTGACTAACTTTCCGTTTAAATTTCGCTTAATCTTGGCAACAAGTACAATAAATTAAGACTTCATTCTGTTGCAGTTTTGATATACTATTGGAACACTTCCTTTCTTAAGGACATGCCTTTGTTCGGTATGTTTTAGAAAAGCGCAGCGGAAAAGTAATGACTATTATAGTCATACATGGAAATGTCCTTTATTTAGATGGACTGGATTGGATGAAATTCTAATTGCTTCCTTCCCATTGTAAATATCGTTGGTCTGGTATTTCTCCATAGCATGCCACTTGCATTTAATTTTTTTGTCGCACTGCTGTTACATTTACTTTTGGCTCTTCGATATTGAAAGTTGCGGATTACACAATTATTGGTTTACAGAGAAGCTTTTTTTTTTTTTTCCAGGTGGCCTTGGGGGCATTGGCATGGGTCTTGGACCAGGTGGGCAGCCTATAAATGCTCACATGGGTGCATCGAGTGGCATGGGAAACATGGGCCCTGGAGGTAAAGTAACATTTATTTTCAGTTGTATAGTTAACACAATAATAAAAGATAATTTATTTATGTTTGTTTACCCTTTAAGGAATGGGATCCCCAGGGTTTGGAGGAATGAACAGAATGGGAGGAGGTAAGAATATATTGCATTTTGTTTCTGCAGTCCGTCATTATTTTGCTTCACAAGTTCCTTAAATAAGGGTTTCTTGTGTTCAGCAGGAGTTGGTGGGTTTGGAGGAATGGAAGGAATGAATAACATGGGCGGATTTGGTGGAGTCAACAGAATGTCAGGTAAATTAAAAAGAACACTATTGCCACTTTGTTCCCCTTCCCACTATAACATTTACTTCTCCATTGCATAGGAATGAGTGGTGTGGATGACTTCAGAGGGAATATGGGCATTGGCATGAGTGGAGGCATGACAAACAGCATGGGAGGAATGGGAACTGGCATGGGAGGCATGGCAAGCAGCATGGGAGGTAAGCTGGTCTGTTAAATAGCCAACGTCAGCATTTCTGGGCTTGCATAGTGTGCATATTAACTTAAGCTCGTGCCCAAAATGTTGGCCATGGTACATATTCTTATATTCTTTTTTCTTTTTGTTATATATAATAGATATGTATCGTGCTGGAATGGGGAATACTATGGATCGCGATTTCGCTCGTGGAGACATGACAATGAACCGTAACTTTAACGATTCATTTGGGCAAATGGGTATGGGTACCAAATCATTTATTTCTAATGGCATGCAGTGTGTTGGCAAATGGATGTTGATACAGTTAATTGGACATTTATCTGCTTAAATGTAGTCTGCAGATGGCCTGGGCATTTGGAATTAAGGTGTCCGATTTATAAGGCATAAATAGGACTGCCGACCTGAGGCAGGTGATGTAGCATTATACTCACTCTCGTCGGGGAACTAGGGTAGAAATGTTAAATGGGACACTTGCTATTGTATTGGATATTTCAGTCTGCATTTTAAATGATCCCAGATAGGATTATGTTCTTTGCTATTGTTAGTAATGTGGCCTTTTTGTGACTTACTAAAATGTTGTGTACATTTAGACCTGATGTCCGTAAAACTGGAGCAGGCTCCATGGTGCTATTTTCGAGTGACTGCACAAACAGCCCGAATGTAGCTTAACATGTACAATTTTTATACTTGTATAGTTGTCGGGTTGTATGCATATAGTATGTGTAGTGCAAACATAGCCAAAAGGCAGCTCTGTACATAGTCACAAACTAGCGTAAAGTCAACAAGCAATAGGGGAGGAATCGGAGATGCGTTTTGCTAATGCATTGTGATTTACTGTTCTTTACTGAGACATGTCTACTTTCTTTAATACATTAGAGCAGATTTGGGGGTGGGCCTGATGTATACAGAGATGTTGTTCCTGATCCTGGGTGCCTAGATGGAAAGGCCTGCTGCTGTCTTGCTGTTTCTTTTGTACACTTAGTCTGCAGTCTGATGGTGAAGCTGTAGGGTACTGGGGTGTTAGTTTTGATGATTTTATAAATGCACCTGGGTTTGAAGATGGTGAGGACCAGAAAGGAAAGCCAATTGAGTTTCCTCCGGATGAGATGTGGTGATGTTTATTCGGGCCCCGGATGCGACTTGCTGCAAACATGTAGGATGTCTTTAAGAGGTGCAAGTGTGACTTATGGGAGGCCATGGAGTATGTCCCTCCCACCCCACATCCAGATGCACAAAAGTATGAGGGCTTGTACAAAAATTATCTTTTTTTGGGCAATGTGTTCCTTGAGGGTGAAGTTGGTGTCCAGGGTAAATCTTAGTGGCTTAGCATTCGGTGAATGCTCTGAGGTGTTGTGGCTGTTATTGAGCCAGATTAGGAAGTCATGCGGAGATGGTTAGCATTGATATAATCCTGGAGTTGATGATAGACAGCTTTTTCAGTGATCTTGCCCATGGAATGGTAGAGAAATGGTGGATTAGCAGATGGCATGGTGATTGAGATGTGTAGATTTCATTACGAGCAAGGTGCCTTTAGTGTAGGAGGCATTGACATTGGTAAGTACGGGTAAGAGCATCCCGAGAGAACTTTGAAGAAGGACAATGTTAAGACGATGCTTTGAGGGAGTGGAGTACATCAGCCAGATGTGGGAGAGATGGTGCTTTGATGTGCTGTCTGATCTTCTGTATCTTTTCACGGACACGAGGTTGATGGCATTGCACTGTGGAGTGAGAAATAGATGGGTCCAGCATTAAGTTGGTGCAGTGCTTGATTGTCTTAAGCATCGTTATGCTTCTGTTGGCAGCTTGCTTGATGCTGTTGGTTTAGTACTTTGCTTTGGCTATGAGCCATCTGCGTGATCACTCAATTATCAAGAGGTCCTATGGAGAGCTGGTTTTCTTTTATTTTCTTTCCTATCTGGCGATGGCTCGTTAACAAGTCTTTGGAGTACTAGAGAGTTGAATGCTTTGGCTTACACTTTAGAACTGTAATTGGGGCGTGGTTATTCACATAGCTTTCTAATAAATTGCTAGTTGTGCTTGTATTAACACATTAAACAGAACAAATACTTCCTGCGAGAAGTCTGTTTTCCCAGAGCATGTTCTACTGCAATGGATTGATTGGGAGGGGCTGAACAGGGTGGCATTTTTAAGACTGGACGGTACATGAAAGGTGTATGATGGGCAGTAATGCAGAGGGAAGTGGACTGGAGAGACTGGGCAAAGATGGAAGAAAGGTTGATGCATGCAGTGAGTGAAAGTATAGGTGAAACCACGGCGGTTAAGGCTGGAGGATTGATAAGCGAATATAGGAGTGACGTGAACAGTCGTTTTAGACGTGAGCGGTGATTGGGGAGAGGAGGGCTGGGGTCAGGTACAGTTGATCCCGGGCAGTAAGATGTCAAGACCTTAGTTGAGATGGGGCAGTGTGCGTGCTTCATGAGTGTTTTGACAGAGGGTGCAATAGACTAGGGATGAAACCAAAATAAGAACAGTCCTGTACCAATCACTAGGTGAGTTCTTTTGTGTCCTACTTCTGTGCTTGTTTGTGTGCCAGGCAAATTTGTATGTTAATTTTTACACAAATGCTTTATATTGCCTGTTACTTTTAATAGGGTGATCAATGAAACTAGTTGATAGCTCTGTAATAAAACTACAATTCTAGTAACTATGCCAGATATCTGTTAAATGTAACTAGTGTTTATATAATTTTTTCCTCAGCTGGCGCTATGGTTGGAGGATTTGGAGGAATGACACCTTCTGGCATGGGACCTGTAGCATCTGGAATGAGTAAGTTTGAAGCTAAATCCTAAGACTGGAATTCCCATTTCTTACTCATTCTTTTACTTACAGGTGTAAGCTTTCTCTAGCAAATACTCTTGGTGACCTTTAGACTAGAATTCCTTGTCCCAGGACTTTTTTTTTTTTTTTTTTTACCGAATGTTCTTTTACCACTGCTCAGTGCTGCTTTTTTAAATCAAAAGTTGGGATGCCTGCACTAGTTTCTTGTTAGCTCTTTATAACTGTAATCAAGTCTGATTTTTTTTCAGTGCAACGCCTGCAATTTTTTTTCACGTTCTTCTAACTGACGTTTTGGCTTTAGGTTTTTAAGTGGTGAAATTGCCCTTCACTCACGCCCGCAAAATAAATTTACTTACACATGGATGTGCATTGTCAATATATGTTCAACATGCTGAAGGTAAATACTCTATAGTGCTACATGTAGTTGCCAATTAATCTTCTGTAAAGGAGATAATGCAGCTCTGTTAGGAAAATGTTTACATAAGCAGTGGTAGACTGGGCATACAATACCACAGACCACCATATTGTATTGTAATTGCATTTGTATAGCGCTTACTACCCCTGGCGAGGCGTCGAAGCGCTTTTTCGGCGAGTAGCACGCTACTCCGGGACCCATAGAGGATTAGTGTTGAATTAGTATAGGGAAAGATGCAAGTAAATTTTAAGTGGTGGATATGTTAGTCAGTTATTTGGATTCGGAAGGATAGCAGAAGGATAGAAGAGGAAAGAAGGTTTGTATTTATATAGCGTTTCTAACCCCTGATGGGGTGTTGAATCGCTTTTTTTTGGCGAGTAGCACGCTATTCCGGAAACCCATAAAGGATTAGTGTTGAAAATTAGTATGGTGAAATATGAAGTAATTTGAGTGGTGGATATTAGTCAGTTTTGCAGCGTGAATCTTTCTGGATTCACTATGCTGTGCATTATTCCGCCATCTCGTGGTTGGGTCCGGATTCGTAGTCTTTTCTTTGTTTTTGTCTTTTTTTTTTTTTTTTTGTTGGCCCAGGTGGGCGGCGACGCCCCACCATTTGGTGTCTTCGGTGACGTCGTCGCGCTTCCGGCGGAAGCTCCCACCTTTGGTAGCCATCTTCAGATTCTTTTTTCCGCCGTGGGGTCTGGATCGTTGCCGAGAAGTTCCAGAAAGTTGGACGAAGAATCTCAAAGTCTAAATTTCATCACAGAAGATATACTACTGAGACACCGGACGACGACACTAGTACCGGAGAAGAAGGACGACGAGGTAGAAGGTCCACGACCGAAATCTCGACGCCTACAGAGAATGCGCTCACAGGGGGCTCCCTAAGCGTGGTTATGGACAAGACTCCGTTCAAGTTCTGCAGAAATTGCCACCACAAATACGCCCAAAAGACCAGCACCCAGTCTGCAACCTCTGCTTGCCGCTCGACCACGCCAGCGAAGACTGCAACGCGTGCTCGGCGTTCACCCCGAAGACCCTCCGGGTGAGAGACAGACAGAGAAGGGCGAATTACAGCATGCAGGGCCAGGGACCAGCACCATCTCTCCGAGACCTGGGTCTCTCGAGCGGAGAGGAGGACAACATCGCAGAGGGACCAGAGGACTGCGCTGTCGTCGAAATCGAAAAGAAAACGTCGAAGGAGGTAAGGGAGTCGTCGACCCCAAAACACCAAAGCGACGCTCGAAAGAGTGAAGCCAGAACCCTAGCGACACTGCCAGAAGTGTAGCAAAGTCCACCAAGGGAGCGTTGCCGCCGAAACACTCGACGAAAGCAACAGCACCAAGGGACAAACAGCCGAGCGGATCCTTGGACAAGGACTCTCAATCGGCGAAAGCCTCCGAAAACGAAGGCGTCGAAGGTCGTCCCCGAAAAGGAAACCTCGACACCGAGAAAGGAAGGCCCGGCGTCTGTTTCGACGACCGCGACCGCGAAGAGAGGCACTGCACCACTCGACGCCGAAAAGGCCCACGAGATGGCGAAAAAGAAGAGGAGGCTCGAGGCAGAGATGGCGAGCATCCTGCAACGCAAAAAGACTTCGACGAGAAGATGAAACAATACGCTATTCCGTCGAAGCAAGCCCACGAGGCAGTCGAGGAGTTCGAGGTCGAAGTCGACGAGGCCCCGGGGACACCCGAACAGCTCGAAGACCAGGACGAGGAATACTACTACTTCGAGGCCGAAGGCGAAGAAGAGATGCTGTCTTACAGGGACTCGGCGTCCTCTGAAGTACAAGACCTAGACTGGCAAGACCTCGACACAGAGTCACCAGAAGAAGGGGTAGACACTTACCCCTCGAGACCTTCGCCGCCAGACGACATCGGAGTCTACAATGAGGTCGTGCAGAAGGCTGCAAAGACTTATGGGGTCGAAATGCAGGAGGAAAAGACAAAAGCAGGTTTCCTCTTCGAAACCCTGCTCCCCCAACAGACAAGGAGTCAATTTCTACCCATGTTACCTGGCGTTCTCGACCAGGGAAGGGAGGCCTTCAGGGAACCAGCAATCTGCAAGGCGGTTACCCCTAGGAGCGAAAAGAAGTATAAGCACTCCACAAAAGATCCTGCATACATACAGGGGTCTGTACCAGCAGACTCCATTATCGCTGCAACAGCCAGGAAGAGGGCCGGTGTGCCCACCAACACAGGCCCACCTCCAGACAAGGAGAGCAAAAGAATAGACCTCACAGGACGTAAGGTGGAGAGGAACGCAGCCATACACTGGCGTATCGCCAACTCCAACGCCCTCATCAGCAGGCATGCATACCAGCATTGGGCAGAAATGAGCCAGCTCATTAAGCACCTGCCAGAAGAACACCAACAAAGGGCCAATTACCTAGCGGAAGAAGGCAAGGCCATCGCGAACACTTGCCTAAAGTCAGCCTTGGACGCAGCAGAGAACTCCAGCAGGCAAATGATGATAGGGATGACTGAGAGGAGACACGCATGGCTCAGGATCTCCGGCTTCAAACCAGAAGTACAGAGCAACATCATCAACACACCGTTCGACGGTGAGAAACTGTTTGGAGCAACAGTTGACAACAAATTAACACAACTAAAGACGGACAACGAAACTGCAAGGTCCATGGGAGCGCTGCAGTTCAGGGGGATGAGAAGAGGGAACCCCTCAAGGCGAGCCAGTGGTAGAGGAGGCAATGCACCTACCACTTCACATCAATCACAACAACAAGGGTACCAAGGGAACAACCAGGGCCAAAACCTGCAGGGACAACAGCAGCAGAATTGGCAGTACCAACCCAGAGGACGGTCCTTTCGAGGGCGCGGGTACGGACGGGGACAGGCCCGAAGAGGGGGCCAGCAGCCCGCCTCAAAGTGACTCCACACACATAACAAGCCCCCACCGTTAACACCAAGGTTGAGGGGAAGTCCGCAAAAGGAAAATATAAAGAGCAGAAGCACACAGCAAATAACCACCGAGCATACGACACCAGTGGGAGGAAGAATAAGAAAATTTCCCACACAATGGAGGAAAATTACCACAGACAAATGGATACTAAACACCATACAGCACGGGTACTGCATAGACCTCCAAAAACACCCGCCAGGGAGAAGACCAAGACATCGGTCAATACCCGCAAGAGAACTAGCCCTCCTCCGCCTAGAAGCAGAGGAACTGCTACAAAAAGGAGCAATAGAACCAGTTCCAAACAACGAAAGGAACAAGGGAATATACTCAACGTACTTCCTAGTGCCAAAGGTAGACGATACACTAAGACCTATACTGGACCTCAGATTCCTGAACAAGTTCGTAAAAACCCAAAAATTCAAGATGACTTCACTTCAGGAAGTAATACCCCAAATCCAAGAAGGGGATTACATGGCGACCTTAGACCTAAAAGATGCATACCTGCACATACCCGTCAACCGCAAACACAAACGGCTATTAAGATTCGTGATAGGCCACAATCACTACCAGTTCACAGTGCTAGCCTTCGGACTAAAGTCCGCACCAAGAGTGTTCACGAAATGCCTAGCAGCAGCTGCAGCGCACCTTCGGAGGAGGAGCATACATGTATACCCCTACCTCGACGACTGGCTGGTAAAAGCAGGATCATACAGACTCTGCAAAAAACACATCAAACAAGTCATAGAAACACTGTCCACATTAGGTTTCTCAATACATTGGGAAAAATCGTCAACAGAACCCCAACAAATCAAGATATTCTTGGGGGCACAAATAGACAGCACACAGTCCAAGGTGTTCCCCAGCGACAAGAGAAGTATAGTGCTCCTGAGGGAAACACGTCATTACCGCAAGGGGCAAGTTCTGACAGTGAGGACGGTGAGCAGGCTAATGGGAATGATGGCATCATGCATCCACCTTGTCCCGCATATCAGACTGCACATGAGACCGTTCCAGGAATGGATACAACAGCAATGGTCACAAGCCACAGGGAGTTGGGAAGATCTAGTGGTTGTCACACGCAGTGCAGAAAGAAATAGCGTGGTGGAAAGAAGAGAACATATTACAAGGGAAGCCATTCACACAGCCAACTCCAACAGTGACCATCACAACAGACGCCTCACAGCAGGGCTGGGGCGCGCACATGACCAGACTCCGCGTCAGGGGGCTCTGGTCACAACAAGATGCAGTGAAACACATCAACTACCTAGAACTCAAAACTGTGTTCCTAGCCTTAAAAGCCTTTCAAAAGCAGCTTTACGGCCAGCGAGTGCTGATACAAACAGACAACACAACTGCAATGTTCTACATCAACAAGCAAGGTGGGACACAATCAGCACCGCTGTCAAGTCTGGCACAACAGATCTGGAGATGGGCCATCCCTCTAAGGATAGACCTGCTAGCAATACACCTCCCAGGAATAGACAATGTAGAAGCAGACCGACTCAGCAGGCAGACGTCTGCATCCCACGAATGGGAACTGAACCAACAGGAGGTGCAGCAACTGTTCCAAAAGTGGGGAACACCACGGATAGACCTCTTTGCAACACCCCACAATGCAAAATGCCAACATTACGCATCCAGACAGCCGGACCAAAGGTCCCTAGGGAATGCCCTATGGATAAGTTGGTCGAACGAATTTGCTTACGCTTTTCCCCGATACCACTGTTACACAAAGTACTCAGCAAATGCAGGAGCAGCAGCATGACACTCATACTGGTGGCACCTCAGTGGGCCAGACAAACATGGTTCTCACAGATTATGGAAATGGCGCAGGAACCAGCACACAGGTTCAGCAGAAGGAAAGACCTCCTCACAATGCAAGACGGAAAAGTGCTCCACCCAGAACCAGACAGCCTCAGCCTAGCAGCATGGCTCCTGAGGACCTAGAATTCGCACACCTCAAACTACCTCCAAGCACCATGGCAGTACTCAGAGAAGCAAGGAGACCCACTACAAGAAAATGCTACATTGCAAAGTGGAAAAGGTTCTCACAATGGTGCATTACAGAGGGACTGCAACGAAAAGTCACAAAAGAATCAACAGTACTGCGATATTTAACACACCTACTACAAAGCGGGCTGAGCTACTCGTCACTAAGGGTTCACCTAGCAGCCATAGTGGCCTACACCAGGGAGAAGCGGTGAAAAGCTTCTTCACCTCCCAAGTGGTCAAAAGATTCCTGGAAGGGGCTAAAAGAATAGCCCCCCTAAAAGGATGCCAGCCCCAAGCTGGAACCTCAACACTGTACTGACACAGTTGATGAAATCACCATTTGAACCCATACACAAGAGCACACTGCACATGCTCACACTAAAAACGGCTTTCTTAGTGGCTATCACGTCACTGCGAAGAGTCAGTGAACTACAGGCTCTCACACTACAAGAGCCCTACTTGCAAATACACAAGGACAGAATTGTCATGAGGACGGACCCACACTTCCTGCCAAAGGTGGTGTCGCGGTTCCATATCAATCAAACAATACAGATACCAAGTTTCTTCCAGAAACCTTCAACACCCTCAGAAAAGGCGCTACACACGCTAGACGCCAGAAGGGCAGTGATGCACTACATAGAAAGGACGAAGGAATGCAGGAAAACAAAACAACTCTTCGTTTCCTTCGCAAGCAGTTTCCTGGGACGACCAGTAACAAAAAATACCATTGCACGGTGGATTGCACAAGCAATACAACTCTGCCACAAGCAGGCAGGACAAGAGTTACAAGGGGCCGCCCAGGCTCACTCCAACAAGGAAAAGGGAGCAACGGTTGCGTTCCTAGCGAACACACCTATACAAGACATTTGCCAAGCGGCAACATGGTCTTCCGTGCACACGTTCACCAAACACTACTGTGTTGATATCCAAATGAACAAAGAGGCACAAGTAGGACAGAGGGTCTTACAGCACATTTTCAGCAACCAATGCTCATCTTCCACCCAACCACCGCAATAACAAAACCGCTACTAAGTCTATGCACAGCATAGTGAATCCAGAAAGATTCACGCTGCAAAACGAATAGTTTCTTACCTGTCGGTGTAGTTTTGCAGCTTGAAGACTTTCTGGATTCACTAGCGATCCCACCCGCCTCCGCCAGGAAGATAACATAGGAGGTTAAGGGTACAACTAAACTACATACAAGGTTTTAAAGGGATCAAAGAATAATTGAAGGATTAAAGGTTAAAGACATAGACAACAAAAAACTGTAAGAGGAAAAGAAAAAAAAAAAAAAAAGAATCCGAAGATGGCTACCAAAGGTGGGAGCTTCCGCCGGAAGCGCGACTACGTCACCGAAGACACCAAATGGTGGGCGTCGCCGCCCACCTGGGCCAACAACAAAAAAAAAAAAAAAAAGACAAAAACAAAGAAAAGACTACGAATCCGGACCCAACCACGAGATGGCGGAATAATGCACAGCATAGTGAATCCAGAAAGTCTTCAAGCTGCAAAACTACACCGACAGGTAAGAAACTATTCGTTATTTGGAGTGAGAAGGATAGCGGAGGGATAGAAAGGTTTGCATTCATATAGCGCCTCTTACCCCTGATGGGGTGTTGAAGTGCTTTTCTGGCGAGTAGCAGGCTACTCCGGAACCCATAAAGGATTAGTGTTGAAAATTAGTATAGTGAAATATGAAGTAATTTGAGTGGTGGATATGTTAGTCAGTTATTTGGATTGAGAAGGGTTAGGGAGGGGTAAAAAAGGAAAAGGTTTGCATTTATATAGCGCTTGTAACCCTGATGAGGTGTTGAAACGCTTTGTTGGCGAGTAGCACGCTACTCTGGAACCCATAAAGGATTAGTGGTGAATTAGTATAGTGGAATTAGAGAAGTGAACATGCTAGTCTGTTTTGATTGAAAAGGATAGTGGAGGGATAGAAGAGTGAAGGATTTCTTTTTTTAGGTCATAGCAGTAGGAGGAGGCTTTTGGATGAGTAAAAAGGGTTTTTGGAGGGAAGAGTCAGAGGGAAGAGTTTAGAAAGGTTTGTTTTGGGGGATCGGTACAGTAAAGGAGGTGTCAGAAGATGCATGGAGGGGTAGAGTAGGAGAGAGTCAAGAAAGGGTTATTTTGGGGAACATAGTAGTGGTATGGCGTTTGGGATAAATGAGAGAGTGGGTGTAGAGGATATGATAGATGTATAGGGTGAGATAGGGTAGTGAATTGGAAAGAGTAGTAGAAAGAAGTATGAGATGAGTCAGAAAGTTGGGCTAGAAGATATGTTGAGGGAAGTATAGGCTGAGAAATAGGGTAGTGCATTGGAAATGCTAAATTAGAAGAAAGTGATAAATATATAGATCCATAAGTACATTGAAAGTATATAGATGCATAAAGGAGGTAAGTATATGCAGATTAAAGATATTGATAGAGGTAGCGGATGAGATACGGTAGTGCCTTGGATATGCTTTTTCAGGAGAAAAGTAAAAGGCACAGATCCAAGTACATGGAGGTACATAGATGCCCAATTGAAGCAAGTACATGTAGACCAAAGAAGATTTTTTTTTCTTTTGTTTTTGTAACAGCATAATTATTGTACATGTTTATACAAAGCAATACACGAAGATAGGCACATATCTATAGTGAAAATCAATGCTTATGTACAGAGGGACCAATACATAGGGTGGGTATTAATGAATGGGAAAATGGGCAGCATTCCTGCCCCTGGTCCTGACCAGTTTCGAACAGGCTCAAACAGGCACTCACCCTTGTCCTCTCCACCCTTAGCTGAGATGCCCGGGCTGAGACACCCTAAGCCTTGGCCGTTTATAGCCCTAGTAGTCAGGTGACCCCTTCAGCCAATGGAAACCCTAGCCCTAACAATATCCAATCACAGCACTAACTCTAAAATCTAGAACCAATAGGAGACGAGGACCTTACAGCCAATCTTAGCCCTAGTCGAAGCACCCAATCAGTTTCAAAAACCCTTGATCTCTATGTCCAATAGAGGCCCTAGCCCTACCAGTAGTCTCAACCCTAGTCCAAGCAACCAATGGCACAGGAAGCCCTAGTCCCTACTTCCAATAGAAAGCCTAACCCTGCTCTTAGTCCCACACCTAGTCCAGCAACCAATAACACCAGAAGCCCTAATCGCTACTTCCAATTAAAGGCCTAACCCTAGCCCTAGTCCCACCCTAGTCCCAACAACCAATAACACAGGAAGCCCTAGTCCCTACTTCCAATAGAAATACTAGCCCTAGCCCCAACCCTACATTGATTGAATCACAGACCCAGAAACCAATCTGAACCCTCGAATACCCAACCAATGAGGACACTAACCCTAATCCAGTAGAAACATCAGATACAACAACCAATCAGTGTACACATGTATCAAACAATATCAGACTATTTAAGGTCCCAGCTACCTCAGACAAGGTTTGCTGGCCAGGGAGTTGGAAGCTGCTTCTCTATTCAGAAATCTCCTAGGAGACAGACCGGCTCAATCCACGCTTTGGACTTCTGCAGGTAAGGCCCCAACAAACTTGTCCTCTAACAACACTATTTGTATAAAACTTTACTCCCTCTCCTGGCCAAAAAACGAAGTGCACAGTCCCTATTAAACACAGTTTAAACAGCTTACAGCACATTACTGCTGTCTCAGGAGGGAGGGGGGCTGGTTTCACTGACTTGTTAACACAAGATGGTCGCTGGGGTGCACTGCTTAACATACAGATCTTAGCACAGAGCAAAGGAGACATTTGGAGGGGAAAAACTGATAGTCACAGGGAATGAGAGGGAAAAACTACAGAGTTTGGACTGCAAATCCCACAATTCAACAGGTTAAATGGAAGCAGTCACAGGAAGGAAAAAACAAGTTTAAACACAAACATGGGATAAATTATGCAATCACTGGCAGGTTAAAACTACAATTTTAAACTAACAACCACAGGCAAAGACAGTTAAAGAAATTTAAAAAGAGAAAAAATAAGATGATGCAATCACAGGTAGGGAAAATCGTTTTTTAAACTTTTTTAGGAAAGAGACAGCACTAGTCTGCCTCCTTACCATTTCCTGGACTCTGTTCACTGCAATCTGGGGCACAGGTAGGCTGCAACTCACAAGATGGAGGAGAATGAATGCGTGAATTCAGTTCTCCTGACAAGTGTAGCAGAAGATATACGAGGATCCCATGTCAGCAGGTTTCAGGGGTGAAGGAGTACGGGTAAAGCAAAGAACATTTGCAAGTGTAGTTCCTAAATTGTGCCATCCGATACAAGTTCCTTTGTATTTGTGTTGCATGAAAATAAAGAAGTGGCATTAAGTGAGGTATGTAAGAAACGCAAGAAATGGCAGTAAGACTTAACCTTGTTCGAACATTTTGTGGATGTGCAATCTCTGGCCACTTCCAGCCCTGCAAGTTTTTACCTATTGTCTTGTCATCTTAATGCAGAGTTTGAGTACAAAGTACTTTTTTGTTGTGCACGCCTTCGATTATGGCCGGAGTGCTGCATGCCATTGCTTCGCTTTAGGTTTTAGCCACTTTTTCCTCTGAGAGGTCAGTTTTGGCACTTTACTGCTGTCCTTCAGTGTCTCTATTCTATGCTTGCATTGTGTTCTTTCTTTCCTCTCTATTGGAGGTAGCTGTCTGCATGATTATTAGAGGTGCCCGATTACACCCCCAAATATGTTTTACCATATTCATTTTGCATGTGTGACTGGCGTATGTTGTCTTTTTGTATTTGCAGGTGGTGGGATGGGTGCGATGAATAACATGGCAGTGGGCATGGGAATGGATCGAATGGGTTCCAATTTTGATCGAATGGGAGCTGGCCTAGACATGGATCGAGGATTTGGCGGATTTAATGCTAATCAGATGGGAAGTGGAAAAAGGGATCGAGCTGGCACACAGGGATGCCAAATATTTGTGCGAAATGTAAGTGGTGTTAACTTAAACTTGAAAATTTGTGTTTTAGATTTAGTGTACATGGTTCATTACATATTCTTTCTGTTTTAGCTCCCCTTTGATTTGACGTGGCCAAAACTGAAGGAAAAATTCAATCAGTGTGGTGAGTGAGCTCAAATTGGTTGTGGCTACTTATGTCAGTTCAGTGTGCGAGCCAATGAGTGGATGGAGTGCAGTCCAGAATAAATGGTTTCTCTGTAGCTACTGATACTTTGTGAGCCAAATACCAAAGAAGCTAGCATCATGCTTTAAGGGGGGGGCGCAGCTGGTCAGGCCACAGCTCTCACCAGTCGGGAAGGATGCAGCCAAAAACTTTGAGCCCTGTTAACTTGCTTATCTGTTCCCAATAACCAATCTATGCTGGCTGCATGTGTTAGCATCTATTTATAATTGCCTAGTGGATGTTGCCAGTAGGTAGTCAAAACTAGTGTGCCACTAACATCAACTGCTGTCTGGAAAGTTTCGGGGTGCTTAGTCCAGTGAGTGCCAAGAAAAGGATGGGGGGAGGCGGTTGTCCCGAAACACTTTCCCCCATACAATTTTCCCTTAGGGATTTTAGACAGGACAGCCAGAACCGCTGAACGGACTTACACCAAACTTGGCTGAAAGCTATATCTTGGTCCAGAAAGAGTGCTTTTTGTAACTTGTAAATCTGAGTAGTTTTGGGTGTTACTAAAGGTATACGTATAGCTAGAGACGCCTGACCCCCTAGGCCTGGTGGCGGACCCTCCCTTGGGGCCTAAAACGTTATATTTTTTCTCTTGCCTCTGGTTTGTGGAGAGTCCGGATCCACAGCAAAAATCAAACACTGTGTGGTCTCCTGTACTTGAAATAATTATATGGAAGGGGTTGTATATATGTATATTTGTGTGTGTGTGTATATATATGTATGTGATATATATATATATATATATATATATATATATATATATATATATATATATATATATATATATATATATATATATATATATATATATATATATATATATATATATACACATATACTCCTTGTTCCCTGCTTGGCACCTTCCATTCAATTTCAGCAGCACCTTTGACGATGTCTCCCACTAGTGACTTTTGTGTTTACGCACTTGCAAAAAAAGAGCAGCCGGCTATATTAAATGCTTATTACCCACAATCGGTCTCCAGCAACCGCAGTGTTCCTGTTAAAACATAATGACCCTTCTGGCTCTGCTCTATACAGTTGTCACCTGCCATGTTTCCTGGGCTTGCTTTGGGCCTGGCCGTGTGGTGGGGGGAGGGAGACGTTACCCAGAACCGGCAGCTATTCACTTGCCCTGCTCTCTCCCCCTTGACCACTATGGCCGTTGCCCCAGTCAACAAGACTTGGTATTGACATCCGTGCAAACTTAGTCAGAATCTATTTGCAGATTTTTTGCTGCTTGATAGGAAGTGGAGAAAGCAGTTGTAAATGTACGGTCAAGTTAGTGCACGGTTGTGTCCGGGGTCACAGAATATGGTTTGCTCATTATATAAAATTACCCAAGCCATTTGATGTTTGCTGACGTTGCACATTTGACGTGGTGGCACGTCATTTTGTGGCATTGCCTTAAATTTATCCAGCATAACAGCATATAACTGGTTCGCTTCATGGCTTGTTAAGTGGACAAACGGTATGTAAGATTGAGCAACCACGGTTAACTGAAAACTCATTTAATCTACGCCTTATTGCGCAAGAGAAATGCTGCTCAATGGATTTGCTCCGTTTTGACACACTTTGCTCCCACGTGACCTACTTGCACTACTGATTGCAGCAGGTGCCTAACTCACTGAGCTATCTTACTAGCTGTTTAAAATAATCTTGATGGCTGCTGTGTTTGGCATTGCTAGCTAATAATGCAGTGCAGCAGTTAATGTCCCCGGCAGGTCCTTCTGGTTAAAGGTCCTGTCGGGACATTATCTGATAATACTCCACTGTAACTGATGATTAATGGTGTCTGAGGCCTTGAGTCGCCAGTAGTGCGAAATCCCAAATGTATGAAAGAGCTCCCTGTCAAAATGTGCGATACATGTATACTGGTGTCAATCTTGTGACCAGAGCTGTCCTTTGCTAAGAAAGCGCCCTAGACCGAGAAATTAGCTGATGGTGAATACAATGAGGCAGCGGAGGGCCCCTTTTGCAGTTAATTGTCTGGCAATATAAACCTCTCCAGAACTCCCACAGCTCGCCTAAATCGCTCATAGCTTAGCTTCCTCACATTGAGGATGGTGTTGGTATCAGCAGGGGTGAGAAGGAGAAAGGGGGGCTAATGGGGTGTGAAAAGCATCGCCAACGGCATAATGAGCCACTTTAAACAGTCAAATCTGACAGAAATGAGATCTCTTGGACACTGACGCAAGACGGCTGAATTAAGGTGCGGGGTGCTACTGTTTGCATAACATGAATGCACACAGCTCCTTGAGCCTCAGAAGATTGGTACCCTAGCTGCCCCACCACTAATATTCAGTAGGCCTTCCTTATTATGGTACAGGCAAAAGTGATGTAGCCCTGCTCGGTGGCCAGCTTGGAACCCCTCAAGGCCTTGGACACAGTCAACTGGACATTTATGAAACAAGCGTTGGGCAGATATGATCTGGGAGCAGATTACTTGAAGTGGGTGACGTTGCTATGCACAAACAAGCAGGGCCAGAGTGAAGGTAGTCCACAATCTCAGATGACTGGCAGATAGAGGAGAGGACTAGACAGGGGTGTCCCTCTCGCCACTGATATTCGCCATGGTTATTGAACCACTCAATGGCCCAACTTATACCCCTCGGACTCAAAAGATGCTGGGATCCTAGTGTGAGGTAAACGTGAGGTTATCTCTTTTTGTTCGACTGGGAGATTTCTGACAGTGAGAAATCCAACGGACATGTGGGGCGTGTTACATGACAGTAGTAGAGGTCTGGTCCCACTTGGGGTTCCGGTTCAATGCAGTTAAGTTGGTTCTTTATCCTATCCAGATGACTGTACCCACGGAGATGAACTTAGCCAATACCTGTCAAGTATCTAGGGGATCTACCCGAGCTCAGATATGTCCTAAGATATAAGACATATGCCTCAAATGTGGGAGTACTCCTTGACAGCCTAGAAAAGATTGTGCGAAAATGGCTGTGAATCCTGATGTCCCTGATGGGACGAATAGCCATGAGCAAGATAATGCTTCCCCGGGTGCTCTGTGTACTACAGCACATGCCTATGTGATAGTGGGGGATTACAGGCTCCGAATTCAGGGTATATTACTGGGTAGCTCATATCCAATAGATTGAGGTATGGTTCCAGGGATGGGATACTGACCCTGTCGCAGGAATGCTGGCTCGCCTGACCGGGTCCCAGAATCTTCTGGCGCTGCCACTGGCAACGCGCAAGTATAGACTAACCCTACGGGAACAGGTCTGCCCACTATTGGGACCGCACAAGGTTCTAAAATCAACATTTCTACATGCCCCTGTTGTATTTTCATAAGCCCCACGATACCACTGGGGAATGGTAGTGGCTCACACTGTTTAGAAAACTTTCATGGAAATGGCTGGATGGTGGGATATGCAGACGTTTGCACCCAATAGGATGGCTCGAGGCGGCTTCCTCACGTAGTCTGGCCCTGGCTATAAGAAGGGCATGGCTGGGGTTCCTGCAATTAGCGGACACGCATGTCTTGAATCGGACACTGCCAGACATGGGGAGGAGAACGTAAGCTTATTTCATGTCTGTATACCCTCCTTGTTACACATGGCCGCCTGCATCATGACACTGAAAACATAATGGGGCGGGGGAGATTGGTAGTGCCGAGCGAGCAAGGTTGGGCTTCTGTGCTGGGTAATTGCAGAAGGGTGACTCGTAACATGCAGTTAAAGCGGATTCATCATACATGTGTACACAGGTATGGTCAAACCACAATGGCTGCACGGATTAGATATGACCAAGCAGGAACACTGCCCCAGATGTTGGTCAGCCCCTTGACTTATATCCATATGTGATGGACATACCCTACTGTGGGAGCTTTCTGGGGCATGGTGATTCAGGTGCCTGGGGGCTTGACCAAACTACCATTGTTGCCCACAATGCAGCTGTGCCTTTTGGGCCTGCTGACCCCATTGAAATACACCAAATACTCTGTAGTAGAACCAGGTCTAGCCACAGCGAAGAAATGTTTGTCAATACGATGGATGACTAACCCATCCCATAAACGGTTGCTGTGGGAACTAGCACGGTGTGTGCGAGCGGAATGTGGGATAAGGCACATATTGGTATACAGTGGGACTGACCAGGGTTGTAGAATGGAGTGGGACTTGACGGCGATCTGATTCCTGCAAGAAACTGAGGAACCTGCTGTGGAGAATGGAACGGGATACTGGAGAGGAGTGAAAAGCGCCACCATGTGTGCTGTATACAGTTCTATTTATTCTGCTTGAATATCCTATCCTTGCTTTCAGTGAAACACGTTAGCGAAGTAATACCTCTCTATCTAGATCTGTTGGGTGGGGGGGTGTTATCTTTGTATTTGATTGGTAAGATCATTGAAAGAAATATGAGCTAGTAATAAGAACTGCTGTATAAAAATTATGGCAGGCAGCACAACATGTGCATATACAAAGGTATGTAGCACAAATCTAGCTAGAAAGCAACTGTAGGAAGACTACGTAAATGTCTTCCTGTAGGGCGAACGCTGAATAATAGCACACGCCAGAGAGCAGGTGCAATGGCAGTCCACTTTTCACAAAGAGGCCGTTGATACAAACTGTTTTCATAGTATGGCTAACCTAGTAACCAGCCTCAAAGGTGGCCACAAATCTTGGCACGTTTGTAGTTCCCGAGTTACCGTAACGTGCATTTACATGCATGAAAAAAGACCCTTGAAATTTGCGTTCACATACGAGCAAGCATTGCTAGTTAATAAATTCACGTAGGGAGATATGTGAAAATACTGTAGACAGTTTTTACGTTTACATTGACATTAAATTATCTTTTTGCCGCATTTGACACACAATCCATCTGCTGCATAATCTGCAGGTTAACAAACGTTTTTCGCACAAGCGGTTCAAAAGTTACTAATAGCACAGCAATACGTTGCCGTGCTGTGAGGCCAAGGAAGTAATACTGTTGGAAAATGTGCTGCATTATGCTGCATAATTTGCCTTTTATTGCCGCATAATTTATTCAGCCCTGCCGCATACTTTAGCCCTCCCCTCACGCATTATTCTAGTGGCCTTGCTTATAGCGAAGTAATGTAAGCCTTCCAAAAGCTGATCTACACACATTTTTCCCTATTGCTGCATCATGAAATTGAGTTTTGAATTGGTCCAAATTTACGAGCGTTTGTACATTTTAAAGGTTGCAAATGTAAAGTGGATTAAGGACTGTTTTCCTGTCGCCAAAAGTGCATTTTCACTCATTCTACCTAGGTGTTTGTTCACTGTGGCGGCACAGGGGATGCCCTTTGTGCTAAGATATCTAATATGGTTACATTTAAAAAATCTCATCAGATCTGCCTCTCCAGGACCGCAAGCAGAACTGGCATCCAACTTTACTCAGTTTACCAGTGTTGAGTGGATGTGCAATGCTGTTGATGTTATCAGAAGAATGTCTGATCTAAAAATGCAGATGTTTATATATGGAGGACGCAAAAAATGTGTGCTCCATTCCACAGCACCGTTCTTACATGGGCGCACATGCAGTTTGATAGCATTTGCATGCTTTTGGGTATCGCCAAGTTACATTTTGAAAATGTTTGGTCTTTTCTTGATCGTTGTTCTTTGACTTTCAGGTCATGTGATGTTTGCAGAAATAAAAATGGAGAATGGAAAATCTAAAGGTTGTGGAACAGTCAGATTTGATTCACCAGAAACAGCTGAAAAGGCATGTAGGATAATGAACGGCATAAAGATCAATGGTAGAGAGATTGATGTGCGCATGGATCGAAATGCATAATCATCAATTTAATTTCTAATAACATTCCTATTTGTTTAGCATTTTTCCTAGTAAATCATTTTAGTAAGTGTATGCTTTGAGCTGTAACTCAAGTCCCACCAGCCTCTCAACAGTATATAGTTTTATATACTGTAATTTGTTAATCTTACTAAGTTTGGTTTTTAAGACGGCGTCCCTGTGGTCATTCAGTTTATATGAATGGATATACTGTTTTTAATAAAAGTCATTTCTCACTGTTAAGTGTCCAGTTTAATTTAAATGCTTACTTTATTCTGTTAACAAAACTCTTAATTTTTCATGAGACCTCTTGACAAAGGTACTTTCGGCTGTAAATTGAAGTATACAAACTAATTTGCTGTGAAATCCTGGAAGGAGCAAAAAGTTTTTTCTAGCGGGCATAAATCAATTTTTGATAATGGAGATCTGCTGCAAGTAAAGAGGGCTCCAGAGCTATAGATCACACTCAATGATTGGGACTTAGGAATTCGTGGCGTAGTTTGCCTTGAAAGGTGGTAGCACCCACAAGCGCAGGTTTCTTTTTATTTGTTGGTGTTCCCAAACTACTTTTCCCTTTTGTACTATGGAAGATGTAAATTTTTCTCCAGCACAGGGATGGGAAGGATAAAAGGTTATCACCTTCAGATTTGCTGGGGGATGTGATTTGCATAGAGCGCTCTCCCCCCCCTGTCCAGGGTTCATTGCAATTGGGAGCTCAGTATAAATAGTTAGGAGCCTGCAAGTCAAATTACAATCCTAGGAGTATGCTTGGAACGTTGCACCTGTCTAAAAAGTTAGTCTTCAAGTGTAAAGTTGTGGGTTTCGTTTTGCTACTTTTTTTTTACAATTTGGCCAGAAGCTTGCTTGTATATAGCTATGCTTTGATCTGGAAACCTAATTCAGATTTCTCACGGTGCAATGTTTGCGACTTCTAGCTTTCATGATTTAATTTTTTTCTGTTTGGAGAATATTTTCTTTAATGGCTATAAATAAAACCTGTTCAGGTAAACTCTAGTAGTACGATTATTTTATTCCAGTTACTGTAGGAGTTGATACTTTTCCTTCCGGAAGCCTCCGCATGTTTTTCGTCCAGCCTAGAGTTGCTGTCAGTGGGAAATGCTTCCGTACAGTTTTTCTGTATTATGTGCACTGGGCCGCAGCTGGTGTAGTTTACGGTACTTTAAAATGCCTATATTAAACATCGGGTAAGGTATTCAATACAGTAGTCACAGCTGAGCAAGAAATAGTTGTCAAATTATCAATGTTCCGGAACAGGAAATGTAACCAGCGGTATATACTGGCACAGAACGGACTACTTGGGAATTATGCAAAATCACAGTAATGCTGCACTACACAATCGGACTTCTGAATTCCTGTTTCACAGCTACTCTGGGAAGGGGTGAGAGGCTTTAGTAGATGGAGAAGTCTTGCCCATCTACGAGTGGTGTGAGCTAGTTTCCTTTCATATGGATTTCTCCCATTCAGTTGTGGTTTCCATAGGAACTAATCTAATTATGGCTTTTGTTACATGGATAAGAAAAGCAGATTTCATTTCGACTATCTTTGCACTGATTAATTCTGCTTGAAGTTTAGCATCAATCATACACATGCATGGCTTTTATTGCAAAAGTGTCGTGCCCGTTGAGCCAGGTGTGCAGAAGTTATTAGGAGGGAACACTTTTGGTTATAGTTCAAATCCCGAAGGAGCTCAGGGTAGACTGAATTATGCATGTATTTGTATAAACCCATGCAGCATTTTTGAATGATTAGCAATTTAATTCTATGCTCTGTGATTAGTTGCTTGGTTAGCATTGCACATTGATGAGCACACCCTGCCGCAAAGGCCTCCAAACAGTAGTACATATAGCGATAGATGGGTAACGGAATTACATCCAATAGATCAGTGAAGCTCTGGTGTTCTGTTGTCGCTCGTTAGCATTGGCTGTACTGACAAATCTTCACCAACAGCCACAAATCTTTAACTCCTGTTTCAAAAATGTCATAAGTCTTCCCTTACTAGAAAAGACCCTAAATAAACAGTAACTGCTCGGGGTGTTCAACCTAAATACCCTCTGCCCATAAAGAATTTCAAAACATTTCCTGAACCGGCAAATGGTCAAAACCTAAAGTTAGATTGGTTATCCTCACTGCCTAAACCTTATAAACACAGCTAAAAATAGACCCAGAAAACTTTTAAAATCCGATCGCAAACCAGCAACTCCTTGACTGCACTGAACTTGCTTTATTTCTCTCCAATAAGATCCTGCAAATTAGAGAATTATCTCAGTATTAGCACATTCAAGGTCATTAAGCAATTCACCTAGAGATTCGTGTCAGTTTGAACCTAAAGTAGGGAAGGGGTGGTAAAACAGCACCCCGTGTATTCAAAAATATAGACCATGCTGCCTTTCAACCTTGGCCTTATTTGTTCATGTGATCTAAATACAGGGTCCTCTGAACGCGGTAGCAGTCCCTAGTGTGAATCTTTCTGGTGAGAAAAGGCACCATGCATTGCTAGCACACCCAGGCGTGGTTCCATTTAATGCTGTCTTTTGTTCAGCAACAAAAGGTGTTGCTGCGCATTCCGTGCTTGGGGATTATTTTTGGAAGTATTTGATTTTGCCCTGCTTCACTTTCATTTGCTGCTGCTTCTAATTGGACATTTCCTTCCCAATTGATAAACTATCCCTTGTGTTTAGGGAGCTGTTGACTGGGGTGAAAATGTCCAGTAAAAAACAAACCTCCCCATTGACACAAGAACAACTACGGGACATGCGTATGCCACATGCGTATGAGCTTCTGCAATTTATTTCTACCACGTTTGACTAGCTAAGTATTAGTTTCTGAGGGCTAGGGGTTGTGGGTTTAGACGTTTAGAGCCTTCTGACATTTCTATATAAATTATGGCTTTGGCATCAGTTTGCTACTGCTTGTTGCGTGGATCCCGGCTGCATCCAATAATGCCATGTCAGCTTTGCAGCTTACAGTGTTCTGGACATGTAAAACAATTAAGTCCGTACTTCAGGACGTGTAAATGACAGCTAACGTATCATCAAAACATATAAATGATGTACAGGTACATTGATTATTGCATGAAATGCCTTTTCAGATAAAACAAATCTCATTATAGATGCACACACTTAGAATTATTCCCAAAACTGTATTTGGAAAAATCGGTTTCCCTGTTGAGTGGTGTGTGGAGCAAACGCAATTTGCTCAGCTCAGGCCAAAGTTTAAAAAGGGATGTAAATGGGAGAAAACATGCTGGGATTGTGAATCTTGGCTGCTGATGGGACAGCAGCTTTGTTGGAATGTGCCTTCAGCAAAAGATATGAATGAGCCTTCTCCAATCACAGCATATATTCATATAACAACAAAGTAATTTTACAGTGCTTCCGGCCCCTGACTGCCACTCACCCTTTATGGAATTACTTAGAAAGATTTATCGTGCACAAGTAACCGGTATCATTGGAGTGTTCCATTCACCAGCTCCCAACATGCTTTTATATTACCCCTGGCACTGAGGCTGTTGCTTCTCCTGACCTCAAATGTTCTTGGAACCCAGTGCATGTATTGTGATGCTGGACCCACAGCTACATGCTCGTGAAGCTCTTTGCAGCACTTCACAAGTCCTACATTTCATCCAACCCAACACCCTTCTAAGCTAATGTTGTGTTAAACGCTATGTGACACCACTAATTGTGAGGTGGTTATTCCTACAATGCACCCAGATGGTCTGTCAGAAGGTATATGCATGCTACACTTTAACCATGTTAGCTTGTTATGAAAATCAAAAAAAATTGTTTAAAACACAAAGGTGCTCAGGAATCACATGGAACTCAAAGCACTTCAGACCATGTCGGGGACATGAAGTGCTATATAATTTACTCAAGGTAGTTTATTCGCAAAGAGATTTAGAAAACACTTGCAATATTTCCGTGGGTATTCTTGGTTTGAGATTTCTACTACTGGGTAGACCTAAATTTTTTTTAAGATTGTTGGGTTGTCACCTACTCTAATGGGCACACTACGTAGACCTTTTTACTGTGGTTATACATTGGATTGTAATCTTACTTCGTAGTGGACCCCACAGACCTATGTCTGCCTGTAGGTATCTTTGAATTGTGACACTTCTACTTTTAGGTGGACCCATGTACCTCATTCTGTCCTTATCCGTGGGTTCTAAAAAAATCACTTCTGGACGACCACATAGATTGATTATTGTGCTAATTTTTGGGTTGAGAGCTTTTCACCTACTAGGTCAGCTCCATAGATCTACTATATTTTGTCAATTTGTCCTTGGGTTGTGATATTTTCACATCTGGGGGTACACCATAGACCTTCCTCGGTTGTTATTGTTGAGTTAGATGTTGACTTCTGGGTGGACACTATACACCTCCCACTGTTGCGTAGCCATCCTTGAGTTATAAAATCTGTGTAGACAGGAGGGGACCTACTACTGTTTGTCATTATCCTTGAGTTACTGCTGGGATGTGACCTCTCCCCTTCTGGGTGGACCCTTCTGTTGGATTTTTAGATCTGTCTAGTTTGAACTCCCCAGACCTGCTGCTGTGAATGTCTGTGACTGTTCTTGGGCTGACTTCTTGGGTACACGATGTAGACCCACCACTGTGTCTGCCTGAGAGCTACATTTCCCTTTCTGGGTAGGCCCATTGTGGCTGTCTGGTTCTTTTGGCAGCAGCATTTCTGGTATAGTAACACAAGTGAGCCCTCTTGGCAGAACACCCACTGTTCTAGAATCACCCACCAACCCTTACAGTGTCTGGAGCCTAGGGTACTTTACTATAAACTTCAGCACCACAATGGAAAAGCACAAGTGGGACTTGGTGGGAAATCTTTAAGTGCCCTCTGAACTACCCACCAACGCCAGTGGTCACCAAATGGGACATCAATATACAATCCTGAACAAATCGATGCACCTGTCAACACCCAGACAGGAATGCAACCAAAAATGAAGCATACATCTCATTTGATGTTCACATGGGACAGGAGTTTCCATCTTCACCACTCGCCCATCATATGCTCTTTCAAAGCTACCTTCTCTCACCACCACACCCACAAAATACACTCTAATGTTGTTCCCACCTACATCATCTATTTGTTACCTACTCTAACCCTCTCCACCACCCCTTCTCAGTCTCCCGCCTGCAGTTCTCCCACTATACCTTATGCATCTGTTCCTCTTGACTTGTACCTTTAACCACTCATACCCTAACCAGCTTTCTCCACTTATCAGACTCCCACAACAGCCTGCTCTAATGTCCTTTCACTAAGTTGTCTTCCATATTTTAATCTGAACCATAATTTCCTTCGATCTAATTCCATCTTTGACATCAAATGATCTCTATCACCTTATGCCTATGTCCCGCCCATACTCCTATCCCATTTATCATTGCATCACTCCATACTGTCTGCCTCAACACTTCCTCTTCTCCAATTTCACATTTTCCATCTTACAATCCTCGCATTCATTGCCCCAACCTACATATCATGCTCATCTCTCATTGCATCATTCTATCTGACTCCAATTTATCCTCTCTCAAACCCTGTACAATCCTCATTTTTTTTTAAACCATTTTTATTTTATTAAACCAAAAGTCAGAACAATATATCACTCATAAGGCTAAATTAAGATCGTCAAATAGAGAATCCCGCATATATGAGTAGCAGTAAAGGGCCCATCATACGTAGCAGTCTATTATGAAGCAGGTGACTGTGCTGACTTCTCTATCATCTAATGATTTTACATGCAGAAGCACAGAGTAAGGAAATGGGAGAAAGAAAGAGCATCAACTCGCTAAGACGGCCCACGATCTCTAATCTAGAGGCCCCAAACCTTTTCAAAAGCCCTGTCTGGTATGCACATTTATGTGCAAGCTAGTCCAGTCCATATAGACTTTTTCTCTAATGTTTTGACTTCCACACACCCCTGTTTTCGCCATAAGTGCCACCATAGCACCCAGATCGTAAAACAATTTAACATTTTGATGGGGATAGTCCATTCCATTGTGCGTGCCCTGTCCTCCAATGAGGTCTCGTTGATTGGGCTATGATTACTGATTACTTGATCCCAGGAGGATATTTTGCGTACTCCATGCAGTCAAACAATCTCCACGGGTACTTCCACCTGGCATAAAAGCTGATTGATCAGGTTGAATTTGTTATCCTACTACTCTGCTGAAGCGATTCATTTGTCAGCATTACGTTCAGGGCTTCAACTTCTATGTTCAATTGCAATATCTGCCTGTCTGAGGCGCAGTCAGTCTTGGGTTTTATGTTAAAGAACCACATTGCGACCGTCAAATCGGAAAGTGTTTCTTCATCTTGCACCTTCAGACACGGGTAGCTTATGGCCAGTCAGTTTCCCACGTTGATGTTTATAAGATTTTGAGGAGAACCTGCAGTCAATACGTCATTGAAAATAATAATGCTGATGTGTTTTATTCCAGTCTCGAAGTACTCTATGGTATGCATGTAAAGCAGTAACTAGGGGTCAAACAACATATGGGGCTTAACGCTCTCAGGGAAATCCTTGGAAATGGGACTCCAAAAGGTAGGAGAGGGACACAGAACCTCAGGGTCTCTGAAGACCAGGTGAAGAGCAACTTCCTTAAGAGGTCAAATTGACCTGATAGCCATGGAGAGATCAGAGAAATCATAATTGTGCTTAAAGCCACTGTGAGGCTAGATGGATGCTTGAGGTGACCTGACACATCCAGTCTGCTGGACATGTCTGTTCTATGGGGGGCACTTCAGGTAGGCGCAGGGGACAGCACCTTCCGAACCAGATATTGGATGCGCCACAAACATGTACCGAATTTAATTGCTGCAATGTGTGTATTGCATTGTTATATTTTTAAGTTGGTGGGTGTTTACATAACGTTTTAGAAGCGTAGTTTATGTATGGTGCATGTGATTTGCATAAACGGTAACAATACTTTATACTATTGAATACACTGCTGAAGTAGATATATAAAAGGGGTCTTTCTGGGCTGTTTTTTCAAATTGTAATTACGGGTTAAGGAATGCGCTATTTAGTCTCTCTCTGCCTGACAGTAAAGGGGTCTCAAGAAGCACTGAGCTTCCTTTTTCACTGTGGGAAGTATCTGTCACCTTAAGTGCCTCTAGAGAAATTGTGTAAGCTGCATTCTGTAGCAGCATAATTTAAAACTTTCCCCCCCAAGAGGTTTACTTCCCACAAATTGCAAACAGACATTATTCACCTGCTATATTCCTTAAAATCCTACATGGAAAATTGACCTTCAATTTAACTTTTTGCTTACCTCATTCCTTATTTTTGAAGTGCACCTCGGTTTCCCTTCTTCCTGTCCCTTTTCTATATAAATTACTCTAAATCTCATGCCTCTGTCTAAAGCTCTTTTTGGAAACCATAACCAGATCTATTAATTCCAGAAATAAATTGCTGCTCAAATAGCCCCCTCTAATGATCATATCCATGTCAATAATGTGCCTCAAAGAAACTGGAGTGAATGCATGGAATGGGCATACAAAACTAAACCCTGTAACTGATGGACTTGCCACTGACTTTGGGCTCCTGAGTAGCGTGCCACCGGCCGTAAAGCGCTTCATCTGAAAGAGACACGTTAGTGACAGATTCCTTACCTTAGAATATCCCCAGGCGTCAGGCTGGATCCGGAAAGTTTTTTGCGTAGGCAGTACCCTTGCTGCGTCGGTAGGCGGCGTCGGGCGGCTCCGCGTCCGTCGCCGGGCGCCGTGATCGCCGGGATGACGTCGCGGGCAGTACTTAGGCGCCGCCCCTGCGCGCTGACGTCAGTTCTTTTTCCGCGCCAGTAAGCGCAGATCCGGGAAGAGCAGTGTCCTAGTCACTTTTTGACTATCTTTTTTGGTGAATTTTTTCACTGTTTCTTCAACGAGTCTTCACGACTCCTAAGGTGTCGTAGAGATGACCGGCTTTAAGCCCTGCGAGGAATGTGGTCGCATGATGTCGATCACGGACCCGCACCTCGAGTGTCTCTTTTGTCTCGGCCGAGACCACGACACGAAGTCGTGTCCTGACTGCCGGAAACTTCATCCTAAGGCTTTGCGAGAGCGGTCTCGAAAGCTCCTTGAAGTCCGGCATTCGGCTCCGCGCTGCACCAAGCCCCGGTCCCGGGAGAGGTCGAGGGGCCGGACGCGGAGTCCACGCCGCTCGTCGGATTCAAAGTCTTCGCGCTCCTCCGGTAAGTCGAAGCACAAGAAGTCTAAGCGGCGTCATCGCTCTAAGACTTCGCCTCGCCGGTCTCGCGACTCGGCTGAGGTCCCTGTCGGCACCGTCCCCGCGGCCCCGGACGTGCCTGTCGAGTTACCCCGCAGTACCCGCCTCTACCCGGGCTCGGGGCGACTCAGGCCGATATACAGGAATTCCTGTCGGCCATGGCCCGCCTCTTCGGGCCTCAAGGTCCCTCCGGTGCGCCTCCGGGCCCTGATGGGGTTGCTCCGGCGTCGCCGTCGACTCCGGTCCCGGCGTCGCCTGTCCCACCAGCCTTCGTCCCGGCCTCGGCTCCGGTCCCGGCCTCGACCCCGCCTCCTGTGGTGCTGCAACCCCCATCGACGCCGGTTGACCTAACCACGCCTCCGCCGACGCCGATGTCCCCGGTGCCGTTTCCGACGCCGTCCGGGGCTCCGGGCGGCGTCGTCCCCCGGTTCTCTCCGGGTCCGGACATGGAGCCGGAACGGCGTCGCCCAACGCCGTATCCGGCGCCGATGAGACCTTGGGTCCCTGATGTCCCTCCTCCATATTTTCAACCTGAGGAGGACCAGGAGAGCTGGGAGGGGTCTGACGACCCTCTCACACAACAGTGCGAGTTTGACCCGGACTGGGTTGAGGGAACTTGGGGATGCCAGTGGTCTGGATACCTCCCTGACTCTGGCATGCTGTCTCCTCCCGTGGCAACGGAGGAGGGGGCTAATTTTGCAACGGTGTTGCGTAGAGCTGCTGGAGCCTTGAATCTCCAGTTGCCTACAGTGGTCGTCAGGTCTAACATCCTGACTGAAGTGCTTCAGCCGGCGGCCTCCTCTTCGGAGACTGTGCTGCCGTTCAACGAGGCACTGACTGATGTTCTTTTGGGTGCCTGGTCCAAACCCACCACAGGGGCTCCTGTGGATAGGAACGTGGCCCGACGCCATCGCCCTGCTCCGGGCGACCCCCTGTTTCTCTCCCAACACCCCACCCCTGAGAGCTTGGTTGTCCAAGCCTCTGCCTCCCAAACCGCCTTCCCTACCGCCCCTCCGGATAGGGAATCCAAGCGCCTGGATCACTTTGGGAAGAAGGCTTTCTCTTCCTCCAGTGCTGGCTTGCGGTCTGTTAATACCGCTTGCCCGCCATTGCGGAAGGGCGTGATGCGGCTAAATATACCATCCGCTGTGGCCTTGATACCGTCGACTCGCTGGGCAGATCGCTTGCAACGACAGTGGCGCTGCGTCGCCACGCCTGGCTGAGAACCACTGGTTTTTCGGGAGATGTCCAGAATACACTCATGGACATGCCCTTTGATGGTGTCGGTCTTTTGGTTCGAAGGCAGACCATGCGCTGGAGCGTTTCAAGGACTCTCGGGCTACTGCTAAGTCCCTGGGCCTTGCTGTTGTGCGCCCTCCGCTCACGCTCTGCTTTTCGCCCCTTCGTGGCCACGGAAGGGCGCCCAGTCACGTCCGCAGCCCTGCCAACGGCCCGCGCAGCAAGCGCCTTCGCGTGGCCGAGGATGTGGATACCGCCGTGGCGGTTCGGGCAACCAGCGTGCGGGTCAGGCCACCACCTCCAACCCGTCCGCGGCCTCCAAGCCCTCCTAGTCCCTCCTTTCAGGTGCACAGTATGCCAGTCGGGGGCAGGGTCCGCCATCACCTTCACCTCTGGCGTCCCATCACCTCGGACAGGTGGGTCTTGGACATTGTCCGAAGGGGCTACTCCCTCCCCTTCGAGACCACCCCCCCCAGCCATGCCACCTCAATTCCACCGCATGTCAGGGGATCCCTTGGCGCTTCTACAGAAGGAAGTCACGGCCCTCTTGGCCAAGAGGGCCATCGAGCATGTTCCGACCCCAGAAGTAGGGCGTGGTTGCTACTCCCACTACTTTCTGGTGCCCAAAAAGGACAAGGAGGACATGCGTCCTATCTTGGACCTCCCGGAACGCCAATCGCTTCCTCCGGAAGGAGAAGTTCAAGATGCTCACCCTAGCTCAGGTCTTGACTGCCCTCGACCCCGGAGACTGGTTGGTAGCATTGGACTTGCAGGACGCCTATTTCCACATCCTCGTCCTGCCGGCCCACCGGCGTTACCTTCGGTTCACGGTAGGCCTCGAGCATTTTCAGTTCACCGTGCTCCCCTTTGGCCTTACCAGTGCCCCTCGGGTGTTCACGAAAGTGATGGCGGTGGTCGCAGCTCATCTGCGCCGGGCAGGGGTTTCAGTCTTCCCCTACCTCGACGACTGGCTGCTGAAGGCGGGCTCGCCCCAGGCAGTCGTCTCCCACCTCCAGACTACGGCCCGAACTCCTGCACTCGCTGGGGTTCTCCATCAATGTGCCGAAGTCGCATCTGATTCCTTCTCCACAGCTCCTTTTCATCAGAGCAGTTCTGGACACGACGCAGTTTCGGGCCTATCCTCCCGAACGGCGAGTCCGGGATATTCAGGCTATGCTTCCGATCTTTCAGCCTTTGTCCTGGGTTTCGGCACGGATGACCCTGAGGCTGCTGGGCCTCATGGCCTCCTGCATCCTGCTGGTCAATCATGCCAGATGGCATATGCGGGCTCTGCAGTGGGACCTGAAGTTCCAGTGGGCGCAGCACCGGGGCAACCTGTCCGATCACGTCCAGATCTCGGAGGGGACTGCAATACAGTTGCAGTGGTGGCTCTCGAACCGGCAATGGGTCATGGGCAGATCCCTCTCCCTTCCCCAGCCAAAGCACACAGTTGTGACGGACGCGTCCCTTCTGGGATGGGGCGGTCACATGGGAGAGGCGGAGATCAGAGGCCTCTGGTCTCCGGCGGAGTCCCGGCTCCATATCAACCTTCTGGAGCTCCGGGCGATCCGACTTGCACTCAAGGCATTCCTTCCCTCTGTCAAAGGGAAGGTGGTGCAGGTGTTCACAGACAACACCACCGCCATGTGGTACTGCAACAAACAAGGCGGGGTGGGGTCGTGGACCCTTTGTCAGGAGGCCCTGCGCCTCTGGACATGGCTGGAACATCAGGGCATGTTCCTGGTGGTTCAACACCTGGCTGGTTCCCTGAACGCCAGGGCGGACGAACTCAGCCGCAGGTGCATGATGGATCACGAATGGCGTCTTCACTCGGAAGTGGCGCAAGGTCTCTTTCTACAGTGGGGAGAGCCTTGGTTAGATCTATTCGCCACCGAAGAGAACGCGCAATGTCATCAGTTCTGCGCGTTGGAATTTCCAAGGCGGCACTCGCTCGGCGACGCTTTTCGTCACGAGTGGAGTTGCGGTCTATTGTACGCCTTTCCGCCTATACCACTTCTACCCAGAGTGTTGAAGAAGATTCGGCACGACCGGGTCCAAGTCATTCTTGTGGCTCCGGACTGGGCTCGAAGAGTTTGGTATCCCGAGCTACTCAATATGAGCGTAGATCCCCCGATCCGTCTGCCTCTTCGGGAGGATCTTCTGTCGCAGCAGCAGGGGACGGTCCTCCACCCGAACCTGTCCAGTCTACACCTGCTTCCGTGGAGATTGAGCGGCGGCAGTTGATTCCTTTCGACTTGCCTCCCGAAGTTTGTGATGTGATTCTGGCAGCCAGGCGTCCCTCCACTCAAGGTGGTATACGCCTGCAGGTGGAACAAATTTGTGGCATGGTGCACAGCAAAGGCTGTGAATCCCCTTTCTGCCCCTCTTTCTGAGGTCCTTCTGTTCCTTCTCTCTCTGGCCCAACAGGGTTCTGCCCTGGGTACCATCAAGGGTTATCTTTGTGCTATCTCGGCCTTCCTCAGGCTCCCTGATCAGCCCTCCCTTTTCAAGTCTCCTGTTGTTAACAGGTTCTTAAAAGGCATTACTCACCTCTTCCCTCCTGTTCAGTTTGTGATGCCTCAGTGGGACTTGAACTTGGTTCTTACCTTTTAATGTGCGCTCCCTTTGAGCCTCTACATAACTGTCCTCTTCGTCTTCTGACTCTGAAGACAGCCTTTCTGGTGGCCATCACCTCCGCTCGGCGGGTGAGTGAGCTCCAGGCTCTATCTTGCAAACCTCCCTTTCTGTCTGTTCATCCAGACAAGGTTGTTCTTCGGACGCGTCCGTCCTTCTTGCCAAAGGTGGTTACTGCTTTCCACATTGGGCAGACCATCACTTTGCCCACCTTCTTTCTGCCTCCGCATCCTTCCAGAGAGGAAGAGAGGCTCCACCGTCTGGACCCAAAACGTGCGCTCTCTTTCTATGTTGACCGCACAAAACACTTCCGGGTGGATGACCAGCTCTTTGTTGGCTACGTGGGCGCCAAAAGGTCGGGCGGTGCACAAGAGGACCATCTCCCGCTGGGTTACCTTGTGCATCAAGACCTGCTATTCTTTGGCTAAGAAGGAGCCTCCTGTTGGGCTGCGTGCCCATTCCACCAGGGCAACGGCTGCTACCACGGCCTTGGGCCGCGGTGTTCTGCTGCCGGTTATCTGTCAGGCAGCTACGTGGGCCTCGCTGCACACGTTTACAAAGCATTACTGCCTTGACAGTCAGGTCCGGAGGGACGGCTTCTTTGGCCGTTCTGTCCTCCAGGACTTCCTTGTCTGATCTTTGTTCGCAGACCCACCACCGGGTTGGTATTGCTGGGGTATCTATTCTAAGGTAAGGAATCTGTCACTAACGTGTCTCTTTCAGATGCACAAGTTACTAACTTGTGTAATGATATATCTGTAAGAGACAGTAGTTAGTGACAGATTCCTACCGCCCCACCCATCCTCCCCCGTTCTGCGAACTGATTTCTAGGGTTAAGGACATCCCTTTCAGGGCCCTAGTATTTTTCAGACACCTATGTCAGCTTCTTGCATGGCTCATGCGTTCCTGGCGCCGAAAGTCGTGTACAGAACTGACGTCAGCGCGCAGGGGCGGCGCCTAAGTACTGCCCGCGACGTCATCCCGGCGATCACGACGCCGACGACTGACGCGGAGCCACACGACGCCGCCTACCGACGCGCAAGGGTACTGCTACGCAAAAAACTTTCCGGATCCAGCCTGACGCCTGGGGATATTCTAAGGTAAGGAATCTGTCACTAACTACTGTCTCTTACAGATATATCGTTACACAAGTTAGTAACTTGTGCAACGCCTCGTATGGGGGTAGTAAGAGCTGTATTGTAATTGCATGTGTATAGCGCTTACTACCCCTGACGAGGCGTCGAAGCGCTTTTTCGGCGAGTAGCACGCTACTCCGGGACCCATAGAGGATTAGAGTTGAATTAGTATAGTGAAACATGCAAGTAAATTTTAAGTGGTGGATATGTTAGTCAGTTTGGATTCAGAAGGATAGCGGAGGGATAGAAGAGGGAAAAAAGGTTTGCATATATATAGCGCTTCTAACCCCTGATGGGGTGTTGAATTGCTTTTTTTTTTGGGGCGAGTAGCACGCTACTCCGGAAACCCATAAAGGATTAGTGGTGAATTAGTATGGTGAAATATGAAAGTAATTTGAGTGGTGGATATTAGTCAGTTATTTGGAGTGAGAAGGATAGTGGAGGGATAGAAGGGAAAGAAAGGTTTGCATTCATATAGCGCCTGTTACCCTGGTGGGTGTTGAAGCGCTTTGTTGGCGAGTAGCACGCTACTCTGGAACCCATAAAGGATTAGTGGTGAATTAGTATAGTGGAATATGGAATTAGTGAAGTGAACATGCTAGTCTGTTATTTTGATTGAAAAGGATAGTTGTGGGATAGAAGAGTGAAGGATTTCTTTTTGTAGGTCATAGCAGTAGGAGGAGGCTTTTTGATGAGTAAAAAGGGTTTTTGGAGGGGAAGAGTCAGAGGGAAGAGTTTAGAAAGGTTTGTCTTGGGCATTGGTACAGTAAAGGAGGTGTCAGAAGATACAAGGAGGGGTAGAGTAGGAGAGAGTCAAGAAAGGGTTATTTTGGGGAACATAGTAGTGGTATGGCGTTTGCGATAAATGAGAGAGTGGGTGTAGAGGATATAGTGATAGATGTATAGGGTGAGATAGGGTAGTGAATTGGAAAAAGTAGTAGAAAGAAGTTTGAGATGAGTCAAAAAGTTGGGCTAGAAGATATATTGAGGGAAGTATAGGCTGGGAAATAGGGTAGTGCATTGGAAATGCTAAATTAGAAGAAAGTGATAAATATATAGATCCATAAGTACAATGAAAGTACATAGATGCATAAAGGAGGTAAGTATATGCAGATTAAAAATATTGATAGAGGTAGCGGATGTGAAATAGGGTAGTGCATTAGATATGCTTTTTCAGGAGAAAAGTAATAGACACATTAATTAATGGGAAGATGGGCAGCATTCCTGGCCCTGGCCCGTCTCGAACAGACTCAAACAGGCACTCACCCTTGTCCTCTGCCCTTAGCTGAGACGCCCTAACCCTGGCCTTTGATACCCCTAGTAATCAGGTGACCCCGTCAGCCAATGGGAACCCTAGCCCTAATACTATCCAATCACAACACTAGCCCTAAAAGCTAGAACCAATAGGGGATCAGGACCTTACAGCCAATCTTAGCCCTACTCCAAGCATCCAATCAGTTCAAAAACCCTGATCTCTATGTCCAATAGAGGCCCTAGCCCTACCAGTAGTCCCAACCCTAGTCCAAGCAACCAATGGGACGGGAAGCCCTAGTCACTACTTCCAATAGAAAGCCTAACCCTACTCTTAGTCCCACACCTAGTCCAGCAACCAATAACACCAGAAGCCCTAATCGCTACTTCCAATTAAAGGCCTAACCCTAGTCCTAGTTCCACCTTAGTCCCAACAACCAATAAAACAGGAAGCCCTAGTCCCTGCTTCCAATAGAAATCATAACCCTAGCCCTAGCCCCAACCCTACATTGATTGAATCACAGATCCAGAAACCAATCAGAACCCTCAAATACCCAACCAATGAGGACACTAACTCAAGCCAATAGAAACATCAGATACAACCACCAATCAGTGTATACATGTAGCAGCCACTAGCAGACTATATAAGGTCCCAGCAACCTCAGACAAGGTTTGCTGCCCAGGGAGTTGGAAGCTGCTTATCCTGTCCAGAATCTCCTAGGAGACAGACAGGCTCAATCCACACTTTGGATTTCTGCAGGTAAAGGCCTCACAAACTTGAAATCTAACAATACTGTTTGAATACAACTTTACTCCCTCTCCTGGCCAAAAAACGAAGTGCACAGTCCCTATTAAACACAGTTTAAACAGCTCACAGAAGCACCCTCTGATGTAGAAAATCCCTGTTGCTGGAGGGGAGGCAGGGGGGGCTGGTTTCACTGGCTTGATAACACAAAATGGTGGCTGGGGGTGCACTGTTTAACATACAGGTCTTAGCACAGAGCAAAGGAGAAATTTGGAGGGAAAACTGAATAGTCACCAGGAATGAGAGCGACAAACTACAGAGTTTGAACTGCAAATCCCACAATTCAACACGTTAAATGGAAGCAATCATGGGCAGGAAAACCACAAGTTTAACACACAAAACGGGTGATAAAATATACAATCACAGGCAGGTTAAAACTACATTTTTAAACTGTAACAACCACAGGCAAAGACAGTAATCACAGAAAGGGAAAATCGTTTTTAAAAAACTTTTGGAGGAGGGAAGAGACAGCACTAGTCTGCCTCCTTACCACTTGCTGGACTCTGCTCACTGCAATCTGGGGCACAGGTAGGCTGCAACTCACAAGATGGAGGAGAATGATTTGGGGTGCACCCAGCAAAGCCTTAAGGGACCTGGGCAGGTGTGAGGGGAGGGCTCAGAGTTGCCTGGGAGCTGAATAGCCAATCCCCAGTCCTAGGCCTGCTGGGGGGCTGCTTCTCCTGTCCAGAATCTCCTAGGAGACAGGCGCAATCCACACTTTGGATTTCTGCAGGTAAAGGCCTCACAAACTTGAAATCTAACAATACTGTTTGAATACAACTTTACTCTCTCTCCTGGCCAAAAAACGAAGTGCACAGTCCCTATTAAACACAGTTTAAACAGCTCACAGAAGCACCCTCTGATGTAGAAAATCCCTGTTGCTGGTGGGGGGGCGGGGGGGGGCGGCTGGTTTCACTGGCTTGATAACACAAATAAATGCTATTGAGCACAATTTGAACAAAAGCAAAGGTTTTGTGAAAACGTTAAGGCTGATTCTCTTCTGGCTCGTAGGTTAAGACCAGAAATGATGACTAAAAGAATACCCACCCTACTGGCAAGTATGGAATCTTATTGGGGGGAGCAGAGGGGTGTGAAAAGATTGGGGCATTTCAAGATTACTATAATAGTCAATCAGTCTGACTCTGTAAATGCATGAGGATGATGCCTTTTTTTAACACTGCAGATCTTCCTAGATTGACTAAGGCAATTGGTGAGAATCTAGAACGCTTAACAACTGCTGAGGAGGTCTATAAAGTTTTGAATTACTCCCTAATAAATACCTGTGTCTTAACAGTCTGGCTAACAAATTGTATACACCATTTCAGCCGGAGTTAACTCGGTGTCTGGGCCTAGATGTTTTAACGCCTTCCTTCACTCGCATATAGTAAAGCCATCAATGACTGAGGCGTATGCCATGCTCATTCACAAAACAGGTAAGCCTGTTTATGTATGTAAGGTCTATAGCCTGATAGAGCTTTTGAATTCAGGCATTAAAAAATTTACAAAGATATGGCCCACTAGATTACAGCCCCAAATGCCATACCTTACTCAACCTGACCAATCAGGCTTTAGTCACCAAGGACAACCCTCCAACGACAGACTATTCTCTGTGGCTACGAGTGGCATTACGATTGGGACATCCCATGATAACATGGATTCGCTGCTAGCTGTAAACAGCCAGTACCTAGAATATTGGTTAATGGGCTTGATCGAAGGTGATATTCCTGAATAGTGGCATATGACAGAAGTGCCTTTTCAGCTGTGTAAATCAGTGGGATGCCTTTTGAGTCGAGCAACAACCACAATCCTTGTCAGGGTGAGGCGCAAGCCAGCCCTAAATTAACCTGTGCTCACACGCTTGGCACAGAGCAGTCATGCCTAACTTTGAGGCATTGTGTAAATTTTTGTGTAGTACTTCAAACAATAATAAAGTGAAAACACCACATAAAAAAAGGATCCCACACCAAGTTTAAAAAATAGAACTTTCTTTGATAAATAAAACGACCAAATCGACAAACATCCATTTAGTAGGACCAGAGAGATGAAAGTTTTCAGTGAAAATGGTGCCAAAAAGCACTGTAGGAAGCTGGCTCTGTATGTAGTATACCACTAGGTGGTTATACCGTGCACCAAGTCCAGAGATTCCCCCAGATGTGTACAGGGCTCAATGCAAACCCAAAGTGCTCTATTTCTGGTAGTGTGGGTGAGCAGCCTTAGGCCTAACAGAGGAGTGTAAGACATATATTGCACACACATTACCAAATAAGGGACACATGACTCAAAAAGGAGATCCACACCAATTTTATAAAAAATAAGCTTTGTTTGAGTTTTATCTTAACACCAAAATCTTCGCAAATATGTGAGTACGTTTTTCAGGAAAAATACTTTAGTCTTTCAAAAGTTGTCACTTAGAGCAATTTTCAAACAGTTCAATGTTAACCTATGAAGGAAAACAACAATGCGGTTTCATGGGTTCGTACCCAACTTGCAGTTTCAGTCTTTGGTGTTTAAGGTCAACAGAGGGCAAGGTTCAGGTAAGCACAAAGTCTGCACCACCAATGGCACAGGGCTGGTCGGGTGCAGAGGTCAAATTTGAAGAAAGGCCCAATGTGTTGCAATGGAGACTGGTGCGCTTGAAGCCACGCTGCTTGCAGTTAAGTAAATTAACTCTGGGTTTATAGCAAGCACAGGGGGAGAGGGGGGCACAAGGCAGCACCAAACATACACCACCAGAGGCACAGGGGCGGACCGATGCAAAAGATGGCGTCGGGCGCCCAATGCTTTTCAATGGAGAAACTCTGTTGGACAAACAGGCTGCAGGTGTCGAACCGGAGGCTGCACTAAGGTCAACAGCAGAGGTCAGTGGAGATGCTGTGGGTCTTGGGGACACTGTTGGTTGAGCTCCCCAGGGGCTTAGGGTGCACTATGATGTCGGGTTTTTCTTACCGGGGCCAGTCATGGTGGTGGGGCTCTGGATTCAGACTGCAGGTGTTGTTGTGGAGTCCAGGAGGGGTTGGCCAATGCTGGGCTTGAGGTCAGGGTCGCTGAGAAACGTGTTCTGGATCGGTGGGCCACCTGGACATGGACCTGAGGCATCGGGTGCAGAGTGGTCAGGACTCGCAGTTCCGGAGGGCACCAGAGTCCTATGTGTAGATTTCTTGTGGACAGATCTGCTGGCCTCGTGAGTTCTGTTTTTTTATCAAAGGTCAGGCAGTCTTCCTTGGGTTCTGGAAGTCGTTGGCTGCAGGACAGGCGTTGTTTTCTTTTGCAGGGTCTTTGAAGCTGGAAACAGGCTGGTAGGGCTGGGGCCAAGTCAGTATGCCTCTTCAGACTTTGCTGCATGGCATCTTCTTAGTCCTTAGGTCGGCAGGAACTTGTTTCCGAGTCTGGGGGAGCCACCCAAATACTATATTTAGGGACATTTTAAGGGAGTGACGGGTAGGGCCAATGGGCTCCTTTCTTGTGGTGTTTACACCCTCAATTATGCTGCCCTCTGGTGGGAAGGGGCATAGTCTTAGCCCTGATTGGAGGGGTCCCGCCCATCTTCAAGATGGCGATGTCTGAAAGATGTGCTTTACCTTGCCTCCGTCAACTTAGGGATGGAGTTGGCAGAGGTGGGCACACCTTCTATTCTTCCTAGCTTTTCCTGCCGGTTTTCCCACCCAAAGTGGGGGTGTAAACTGGGGGCTGACATCTGCTGCTAGCAGCAGAGGCTTGGGGTTACATTGCAAAGGCGGTGTACGCCTTTGAAGTTTCCCCCTCGAGCACTGTACCCATCCTGGTGGAGGAGGTGTGCACCTCTGCCCAGGATGTGCTTTGTTTCTGATCCCAGAGAGTAGGGGCTCTCGACCCAGGGGTCCAGAAACATGTCTGGTGGTGGCAGGCTGCCTAAAGCTAGTCTCTGACCACAGCACGGTTAGTAGGTTTTCAGGGGGCACGTACCTTTGAGGTGCCCTCTGAGTACATGTTTCAATGAATCTCACATTGGCATCAGTGTGGGTTTATTGAGGAGTAGTTTGGTAGGAAACACTCCTGTGTTCAGGGAAGCCATCAAGGTGCTGTGGAACTTGAGTTGTCAAGTTTCCAGCCCACGTACTCTCCATGGCTTCCCTGGCACTTACAATATCTAAGAATAGACCTAAATATTGTAGGGGCATATCTGCTCATGCAGATATGCCCAAGCTTGCGGTATAGTGCACCCTGCCTTAGGGCTGCAAGGCCTGCTAGAGGGTTGACTTACCTTAGGCAGTGCTAGTTGGCATGGCACAAAGGAGTGAGCCATTGTGACTTGGTCGTTTTGTCTACACCAGGTAGGTCCTGCATGCTGCAGTGGCAGTTTGTATGACCTAGGTGAGGGTCCCTAGGGGACCCTCTTCATTTCCAATGCCCTAGGTACCCAGGTATCATGAACTAGGGACTTGCTGGGGGGGGGGGAGCGGGGTGCAATTGTGGAACAGTTTTAGGGAGAGAACACGTACTGGGAAACTGGACAGCAGGAACCCAGTGCTCTACAGTCAAAGTAGCATCAAAAGCCAGGCAAAAAAAGGGGGGGGGGGTGGGTTACTGCAACAGAACCCAATTTTCTCACAAGCACAAAGCTCCAACTGTGGATATTTGGTTGCGCCAGACTTGGATAAAGTCGCAAGTTTAGGCTGACTGCGATGGAGCGCAGACCGACTGCAGGGACCCAGTTAGGCCAGCTGAACAAAGTACCTTAAATCCTGCTTTATGGAGTGTTGCGAGGATCTGTGTCGAAGATTCGTCAGTTTAGAGATGAGGGCCTGTGTCGTTATCGAGGATCCCATTGGGGTATTTCGATGCGAAGTCTGGCCTCAAGAATGCGGCGCACAGTCTGGGTGATGCATGGGTTCTGGAGAGCTGCGATGCGGAGTCCGTCATTGAGGCTGCAGTCGAGGGATGTGAGGGCCTGCGCCAAGAATGTGTCCCGCAGTGGTTGTTCCGATGGACTGCAGCAGAGGTGTGGATCTTTGCGACGTGCAGCAGTGGAGAAGTCTGTTCTGCTCGGGTTTGTGCTGCGCAACAGGCAATGCTTTGGTTCCACTGGAAACGCAGAGGCTGGCAGAGAAACTTATGCCCACTTCCAAGGGTTTAGGACTGGTGTGGCACCACTTGGTGGGGGTAGACTCACAGATGACAGAGTCCAGGTGCAAGGGTGTTGAGACCTGTTGTATCCCTGAGGCTTCAGATCAGGAAGGCCAGCCAACTAGCCTTTGCAGTCAATCTGTGTTCAAGAGCTGCAGGCCCAGTCTTTCTCACCCAGGCAAGAGGGCAGCAGGTCAATGCAGCAGTCCAGCAGAGTGCCAGTCCTTGTAGCAGCCAAGCAGTCCTCCTTCCTAACCGACATCAGCAGATGCTAACAACTCAGCACGCAACCTCCACTGATGGACCTCCAACTGCGCAGACACTCTGGCACCCCTCAAGTAGGCACACAGCAGGCAACACTCTAAGAAAGCCAGCTGGTTAACTCCCACCCTCCACGAGTCCAGACTCACCTGTAGACGACTTGTTAAGAGATGGAGGAACAACAAAACTCCAGAAACCCACGCAACCTTCAAAACCGCCATCACCGCGCACCACCTCCTCAAAACCACAAAGAAAACAGCATCCACACCAACACACACAACAGCAAAGAACTCTTTGCCATCGTCCAGGAGTTTGACAGGCCCAACAGTGAGACTACAGACACCCACCCTCCCAGTACCTCTGCAACAAATTCAGCATCTTGTTTCACCTCAAGATCAGGCAGCTCTAAAACAATTTCGACACCCAAGTCCCTCCCACCATCGCACTCAACCACGCCACACCCCAACAGATCCTGCTCAACTGGACCTCGCTCTCCATAGACGACACACTCAAGACCATTCACTTTAGAGACCCACTGACCTTTTCCTGCACAACATCTTCCATAGAGCAGCCACCTCCATCGTCCCCGAGCTCCGCCGCACCATCAACTGCTCCATCAAGACCGCCACCTTTCCCGATGACTGGAAACACGCCGAGATCAACCCCCTGCTGAAGAAGCCATACGCCGACCTGACAGACCTCAAGAACTTCAGACCCATCGCCCTGCTCCCCTTCCGTGCCAAGGTCATCAAGAAGGCCATCAACACCCAACTCTCCGAGTTCATCAAAGTGAACCACATCATGGACATTTCCCAATCCGGCTTCTGAAGAAACCACAGCACCGAGACCTAACTCCTCGCTGCCACCAACGACATCCGCTCCCTTCTCGACCAGGAAACCGCAGCCCTCATCCTGTTGGACCTCCAGGCCATCTTCGATATAGCCTCCCACCTGGACTGGAGCCACCCCTTCCTCACCGGCCAAACACAGCGAGTCAGACTATCTCTGTTCCTCTCAGAACCCACAGAGATCAGCTGCGGAGTACCCCAGGGCTCCTCCCTGAGCCCCACCTTCTTGAACATCTACATGGCCCCCCTCGCTGCCATCGTCAAGAACCATGGACTCAACATAGTCTCCTACACCAACGTCACCCAGCTGATCCGCTCCCTCACAAATTAACCCACTACCGCCAGAGTCAACCTCCACAGCGGTAGGCAGGCTGTTGCCACCTAGATGAATGACTGCTGCCTCAAACTCAACTCAGACAAAACCCAAGTGCTCCTCTTGGGATCCACCTCCTCAGCATGGAACGACTCCTGGTGGCCCGCCGCATTGGGAACCCCCTGCCCCCAAGAACCACACACAACCTCGGCATCATATTGGACTCCTTGCTCATAATGAACCACCAGATCAACGCCATATTCTCATCATGCTTCCACACGCTCTGCTTGCTTCAAAAGACATTCAGATGGATCCCCACCGAATCCAGAAAGATGTCACCCACGCACTCATCACCAGCAGACTCGACTATGGCAATGCACTCTATGCCGGCGTCACCCTGAAACTCCTCCGGAAACTACAGAACGTTCAAAACGCCGCAGACAGACTGGTCCTGAACATGCACCACCACAGCCACATTGGCGACCACCTTCGAGAACTCCACTGGGTCCCAGTCAATAAAAGAATCAGCTTCAAGCTCCTCACACATGCCTATAAAGCCCTCCACTAACATGACCAGCATAACTGAACCACCGCCTCCCATTCCACGTACCCGTCAGACAACTTCGCTCCGCCCAACTGGCCCTGGCCACTGTCATTCTGATCCACAAGACCAGAGCCGGCGGAAGATCCTTCTCCTACCTTGCCACCAATACCTGGAACAGCCTGCCTCTCCACCCCGGGCAATCCCCATAGCTTACCCTATTCAAGAAGGATCTCAAGACCTGGCTCTTTGACTGAACCCCAGTGCCCAGATGGATCAGCAGCCCTTGCCCCCGCAGCACCTTGAGACCCTCACGGGTGAGTAGCCACGCTTTATAAACCTCTGATTGATTGAGTATCCACAGGTCCAGAAGTCTACTGAAGTGGTGGTGTCTGAGGACCAGTATGTATCCCCTTTTGTGCATTTGAAGTGGGGAGAAGCTTCTAGAGGCATGCCTTTGAATTGCACGGGTGCCCTGCCTTTGTGGCCCTGGCTTCAGACTAACTACAGCGGTTGTGCAGCCCTTTGTGTGGAGACAGGGCACAGTCTAGCCAAGTGTAAGTGGTGCTGCTGGGCCCAGCTCCTCCATCCCATTGTGCCAGTGATGGCCCATCCAGTCACACCTAACCTGCACATTGTGTGTGGCTGTCTAGGAGGAATGCACACAGCCCAACTGTCAACCAAATCGTCATGTGACCCAGTAACCGGCTGCAGGTGCCAAATAACTATGGCAAGAAATTTGATGATTGTTATAATGCACACAAATTTTACAGACATAAACAATGAATCTTCAAGTAGACAACTATCATGATGCTTCTCCAAAACAAAGTGGAGGTTGCAGTGTGCAGATTTAGTAAGAGCTCTGCCCAATGCTCGTAAAATAATTTATAGATCGCTGGCCAAAAAAAGTAGGCCAGACCCAAAGCGCACTACTAGATGAGTTTTGTGGCTTTCAATGTAAACAGTCTCAGATGTCTTAATTCAAGAAGTGATTTGGTCTTTGAAGAAAGGCAACCATTTTTTTTCTTCCTGTTATGAACAGTTTATTGTCAAGAAATTACATTCTTGGTTTCCATATTAGCTATACAAATGTTGCTCCACACTTGTAGAGGTCACAAAGTATATCACTTAAACAATCTTTTATAGAAATGTTTAAAGACACAACCCCAATGCATTTCGGTTAAGACCTTTCATCAGGGGTAACTCTGGCTAAAATAAGAAACATTCAAGGCCATACTAGTCCCGTTCTTTAGCAGATCAAAAGCACCATTCCAAGAGAGATGGCTATGATGCAAACAAAAATGGAGTAATCCCAATAAAATAATCTTGTTTTGCACAAATCGTATCTTGTTGCAATAATGCCCATTCCACAGCCTCTATTCCTTTCTCATGGGGTAGTGAAGTATATAATGCTGCCACGTCATAGGGCATAACCACCATGCACTGGGTTAAATGTTTGGAATTTTAGCCAATTGATTCAAAAAGTCTATTGTATACTTAATATAGGACAGTGATTCTCAAAGTACTGCCCGGGGGCTGCCTGCGGCCCCTATGGCGGCCCGTGTTAAAAGCAGCGCCGAGGTGCCGTTTACTTCAGAGAGCACTAATATTCAAAAACATGTTAAATAAATGGGGACACTTTAAATTACAAGCCAACTGAAGTAAAGTAAAAAAATCTAATACAGTATCCTGCAACATTTAACTACCCACAATGCCCCACTCCCATCCTGCTAGCATCAATACGGCCCTCAGGCTCATCACAGACCATCCTTTGTGGCTCCTCGGAAAATGTTTGAGTATCTATGATGTAGGATTTCCAATTCTGTACAAATGGTTAGAGAAACATATTCAAGTACTATCCCAATGGTTCATGCAGGGAACTGCAACCCGACACAATTGGTCTAAATGGAGGATCTTAAAGCTATTTATGAATCTTGGGTAGCATGTAGAGATTTGGTGTATGAGGAAAAGTAGTGGATAAGAAACGTTTGGGCTGATTACGTGATTGCTTACTGATATTTGCAGTACATCATCTTCATGAGTTTGAAGTCATCTTTTTATAATGCACTTGTGAGTTCATCCATTTCTTTACTCACTCATGGTACGTTGCATGCTGGTTCACATAGTCTCTTGCAATGTTTTTGTAACCTTGGACACATTTGCACTTTCTTTTTGGCATTTCGGTACATCTCAGAAGGTGATGGGTTTCCAATACGTCACGTAGTACGACAGGTCCTGCATTTTTTTAAATCACATCCTTTTGGCCTCTCAGGTGTTAATTTGAATGCATCATTGGCACTTTTGTTTGCATGTAAGGCACACTTCAGCACATTCTGTAATATGGGGTGTCTTTTCTTTCTCTTTTCCACTCAGTTGAATTCTAATTGACATTTGCTAGAACACATATCTATTTCTTCATCTTTTTTCCTTTTTTTCTCTATTCTCTTTTTGTTTTCCTTCATATTGCCCCTCATTGACCTTGAATGTTTCTTATTTTACCCATAGTTACCCCCTGATGAAGGGTCTTACTTGAAATACATTGGGTTGTGTCTTCAAAACTTTCTTTAAGAAGATTGTTTAAGTGATATACTTTGTGGAGCAACATTTGTATTGGCAATATTGTATTTTGCAAGAATGTAATTGCTCGACAATAAGCTGCTCAGAACAGTGAAGAAACTTGTCTTACTAGAAGTGATTTGGTCATTGAAGAAAAGCATCCGAGACTGTTTACGTTGGAAGCCGCAAGGCTAATCTTGTAGTGCGCTTTGATCCTGGCCTACTTTTGTTGATCAGCTATCTATAAGGCAAGAAAATATCAACTTTCTAAGAGTGGCATTTTCATCATTGTAATTTAAAATCCAACATCACCATAAATTGGGATTTTAAATTGTGATTTCAGAGACACCAAACATGAAGGGGTTATCTGTTTCCCATTTGGAAATTATACTTCTAAAATGTAATAAGATAATTCTAATGTTATCCTATGAGCGGTATGCCTTCAAGTAGTGAAAAAACGAATTTGAGTTTTTTTACTGCCAGCACATGTAAAGCTTAAAGATAACCCGGGGTGGGTAACTCCGCTCCGCCAGCGGAGTTTACGAAGTTTTGCCTACTCCGCCTTCCGTTGCGAACGCGGAGCTTAGGCAAAACTCCGACTCGGAGCAGAGTTAGCCGGACCCTCCACCCTCCCAAAGAAATTATAATGTTTAAAGAAGGCACTTACCTGCCGTGGCCGCTCTCCTCCTCGCCATGGCCGCTCTCCTCCTCGCCATGGCTGATCTCCTTTTTTCTCCTCGCGTCCTTCTTCTTAGATAACCTCTACGTTGTATGTCTCGCGTGTGCGTATGCGCAAGATGTACAACATAGGGGTTATCTAAGAAGAAGGACGGCGAGGACGAGGAAGGAGAGCGGCCATGGCAAGGAGGTGGCAGCCACGGCAGGTAAGTGCCTTTTATTTTTTTTAACATATGTATTTTGGGAGGGGGGAGGGAGCATAGCGAAGTTCCACGGAGTTGTTTTCCAACTCCGTGGAACTCTGCGTAGAGGCACTACGCCTGCTCTGTCCGGCCTTACTGAAAAGTACATGTCCAACCTTTTAGATACACAATACCTGCCCTTGGAGAAGTCCAGGGCCTAACTTAGGGGTGACATGTATTAAATAGAAAGGTTTAGGCCTGGCAAAAGGTTTCTTTAGCTAGGTTGAAATGGCAGTTTAAAACTGCACACACACACACAGCCTGCAATGGTTGGCATGAGACCTGTTTAAAGTGCTACTTAAGTGGGTGGCACAATCAGTGCTGCAGGCACACTAGTAGCATTTCATTTACAGGCCCTGGGCACAGGTAGTGCCACTTTACTAGGGACTTACAAGTAAATTAAATATGCCAATTGGGTATAAGCCAATTCAACATGTTTTTGGGAGAGAGCACAAGCACTAGTTGGCAGTGGCAAAGTGTGCAGAGTCCTAATGCCATCAAAAACGAGATCAGCAAAAACAGGAGGTCTGAAGGGAAAAAGCTAGGGGAAAACCACGCCAAGGATGCCAAGTCTAATAATGTTCTTCTGACTGTGGTAAACCCAGAGCAATCTATGTTGCATACTTTGGAGATCGTGAAAGCATATGGATGACTGTTAGACCTGACACCCATGGATGGTAGTCCCTCAAATGTTTTTGACTTCACCCCTCCTGTTTTGCATAACTCATTTTGTTGACTTTAGGACTCCTTGCACTTTACCACTGCTAAAGTGCTTTCTCCTTAAACTATGGGTACAATTGGCCTTCATCTAATTGGACATTTAATTTACTTGTAAACCCCTGGTAAATGATACCACATATACCCAGGGCTGGTAAACTAAATGCTATTAGTAGGCCTGCAGCACTCATTTTGCCACCCACTAAAGTAGCATTTTCAAATATCTCAGGCCTGCTACTGCAGTCTGTAGGGCAATTTTAAACTGACATTGACCTAGCAAAAGACTTTTTTTTTTGGTCAGGCCCTAACTTTCCTTTTTTAAAGCGTATAAGTGACCTCTAAAAGCGTCTATAGCAGGGCACAGCATACAGCTGGGAGAGTATCGTCAGAGGCACGTCTGAAGACTGTCTCAGAGTACAGAAGTTTGGGCCGCACATATACATTTTGTGGGCACAATAAAGTACTTTCACATTCTTTTAAAAGCATCATAGTCATAAATAACAAGAAGAACCATCCAGATGTCCGGTGTGGTGAGCTCGTGATCACCTCTTGCGGTGTGCATGTAGTGTCCTGATTGGCTGAGTGTCCCTAACTAAATGTGGCATCTAACTTTGTGGTATTTTTTGGAATGCGCGCCTTTGGCCAAACGTGTTTTATTGGGGCCATTCTCCTAGGTCCTGTTTGTGGTGTGACTGCCTATCTGTGGGATTGAACAGGGTTTTCCCTGGGCGTGCGTTTGTCTTTAGGCAAAGTGTAACCCCACCTGCGACCTGTCAATCATTAGGCTTGGGTCGCAGGGCCTGTCTGATCACGTATTTCTGACTTGGGGTTGATGTAGAAGTCATCTCAGATAAATCCGACAACAATGATACGAGTTCTTGAGAATGTATCCGTGTAACATGGTGGTCATTAATATCATATTTACCAGTATTCTCATTAATATACATACACAGAGAGAGAGAGAGACCGGCAGAGAGAAGGAGAGAGAGATCGCCAGAGAGAGAGACAGCCAGAGCGAGAGAGATCACCAGAGAGACACCGCCAGAGAGAGAGCGCCTGTCAGAGAGAGAGAGAGCGAGACCGCCAGAGATAGACCGCCAGAGAGAGAAAGAGACTACCACACACAGAGAGAGAGACAGAGAGAGAGAGAGAGACAGACAGACAGACAGACAGACAGACACCACACACCACACCAGAGAAAGACCACCAGATCAATGATAACTTAAGTTTGGGACCAGATAGGAAAATCATGTTTACACTCAAATGAATTGTGATTTAAAAATCCTCCTTTATGGTAGTCAGATTTTTAGTCACAATTCTGAGGCTTTGCTTGCTGCACATTCAAAGGAATCTGAATCCCCCACTTCAAAGGCTGGCACAGGTATAAATATTGGACCTCCAAAGCCACTCATCCGATCACTTCTGGACCTGTTGAAGACTCAGAAGGACTGCCATGCTGCCTGAGGAAGGAAGACCGGACATGCTTCTTAAACCCAGGACCACCAAAGTGACTCCAAGAGCTACCTAACTGGCCTCCTGTATCAGTTACAGGAATACAAAAAGCTTTAGAGACCTGCCCTGTATCTGCCCAGCTGACAATGCCCAAATGGGCCTACCAGAGCCCTGTTGCGGGCCTCTGCTGGAGGGAGGCCTGATCCTCAAGAATTGCTCACAAGCCCTGGACCTTTAGTTGGCATCAGAGCATACTCCTTGCCTGTTCAGCAACTTAGTGGAAGCCAACGCCGAACCTCCCATCTCAGCTCCTGATCAGCAGCTTCATCGGAATCAGCACAGCATTATGCAACTCGACACTGGAACTCATTGCAGCTCCCGATCGGAGGCTTAATTGAAACTGACAGTGTCACAGCCTGACGCCTGACCTTGCATCACAACTCTTGCTCAGCGGCATCATCACAGCTCCTGACTGGAACCAACGCCTCTCGATGCTAATCAACCTCGCATCGAAGACACAGGGTACAACTCACTGTGGGACTAACCTGATTACTGTATCTGACTCGCTCTCCATTGATGTTGGCCTGAACCTGTGACTTTGTCCTGGTCCAGCAAGACCAGATAACCATAGTTGGCGTTTTGTGCTTTTTGGCACTCCTTTTTCTTAAAATTTTGAAATTAAATATCTCTGGTTCTGCTGATTTTTGCTCGTTTTGGTGTCATTTTATTTATAAATACTCACTCTATTTTTCTAAATTGGCTTGAGGTTTTTTTTGGTGGTGTTTTCACTTCATCCTGTTTGTGTGCTGCATAAATACTTCACACGTCTCTAAAGTTTCAAAGTTTATTGACAGACCCAAATAGAAAATATCTTATCGTCATACATCCCTTTAAAAAGAAAAAGAAAATCACTAATTATACACGTTGTCTCTAAGTTAAGCCTAACTGCGTTTCTGCCACGCTACCAGGCTGTTATGCAGAGGTTAGTTAATTTAGAGACTTCATGTGGTTCGCCCTGACAAGGATTGTTTATTATTTAAGTGGGGCTTCCACCCTTCTCAGCTAATAACCCAATTTCTAGCAAAGGCTCTCTGGATTGAAAAATAATTCAAAGGAAGAACCACAGAAATGCCCAGCTGCCTTAAATTAGTAGCTGCGGTTCATGTCAGTCACAAAAAGAGAGAGAACATAATGATGGAATGTCCAATAACTGAAATGGTCCCTTATTTTGTGGAGTTGCTACTGAAAAATGCTCTAATTTCAAATGTACTGAGTCTAGTGCCAGCAAAGAAAATTGTTTGTAGTGTTTGTGAACATGAATGTCTAGGTGTCATGGATCTATGCATAAAGCCAAGGTTAGACACTAATGATGAACCCCTGATTGAGCCCGATCATGTTCATTTTGTAGATGGCCCACGTTTAAGAGGTAACAATGGCACATTAGGAGCAGCATATGACGTGTGCACCATGAATTGTTGTTTAAAGCTTCATTGCTTCATGAAGTGACCTTAGCACAAGATACAAACTTGATTGCCCTTACCATAGCATGCAGTTTAACTGCTCAAATGGGAGTGACTATTGTCATGGGAAATACAGATGCTAATTCAGTTGCAGAATACTGTGTCCTGCTAGCCTACACATTTAATGCAATTTTCAAATGTGAATTTGAGAAGGACAATGTCTATTCAATGTTGATGTTAATAACTTACACTTGGGAAGAGTCAAAAGGGGTACGAGAAAATGTTTCAGAGGTAGAACAACAAGGGTGGATCAGAACAGATTTTGAGAAAAACACAAATTACATCCAAATGTCAGCTAATGGGAGACTAGTGTTGCTAGATAGTTTTTCGTTTCCAATGAAACGATGCATGCATGGACACACACACTTATAGAGGGATTCAATGAAACGTCTCTTTAAAAAGAAAAGATACGACCAAAAGTTTAGGAAGCTTGCAGAAGAAGAGTGTCATCAAGATGTGACAAGTCAACAAATTAATGTAGGGAAAAGAACACATGCTACACTGAGTCACATAGGGAGATCAGAAGGTCCTTTCAATAGAATGCAAAAGAACATTATCAAAATGCCTTATTACAATGAGCTGAGATACGTGCTCGTCGTAGTGTACATCTTTACGAGATGGGTGAAAGCCTACACAACCCAAAAAAATGACAATGACACAGTACAAATTTGTTCTTGCAAAAATCAATCCCCAGGTATAGATCGCCAGTTTCTCTGAAATCAGATCAAAAGACCCACTCTATCAATGAGGTCCCGAAAATGATGTTTGCAGAAATACAGATTGAACAAGGATTGCACTGTAGCTATCGACCTGAAGTTTCAAGTAAAATCGGGCAACACAAAGACACCATAGAGTCTCAATTTGCAAAAGTCTGTCTCTCAACATCACTGAAGTACCTTGATGCTGTTCCTGTAAAAGCATTTGTGAAAATCACAGATGAGAAGATAAGCGATTGCTGTGAAGGATTGGCTGATGTGGTGCATACAATTTCTCACCAGGTTGCAGTTGCTACACAAGATCTGCATATTGAACAGTGCGACAACCTGGATCGGAGAGATGGTGTTGTGATTGAGAAGCAAGTTCTGAAGACTTGGTTGAAACAAAGATGGAAAGGCCTGTTCCGAGTGATCCTGGTCACGACGACTGCTGTGAAGTGTGGTGGCCTTCCAAACTGGATGCATGCCTCCTATATCCGTAGGGTCCTGTGTCCCCTTGATGAAACAGCTCTTCTTCCAGAAGAGACGCCAGCAGTGGTTGAGAGACAATGGGAGAGGGTCAGTCAAGCTGTTAGGGAACACACTCTGGGGCCGATTACGATGTTGGTCAGAAAGCCTCCCACCGTTAGTCAGTTTGCTGTCTGACCGCCGAATTACGATGTTGGCGGTCGGAGCATGACACGGCTGATCATTCCAACGCGGTTCCAACCGGCTCTCTGAGTCTTCCAGCAGGTCGGAACTGCACCATAATCCTGTATGGATGGCGTTTCCACCGTTGGGATTACAGTGTCAGTTTCCCACAGCCTTTCCGTGCTGGCCTTTCTGACATGGAAAGGCTGTCGGAAAGTAACTTTGGGGGCCCCTAGCAGGGCCCCCTTGCCTCTGCAGCTTACAGTTGGTAGCTGAGGGGTACCTAGGGTGCCCCCCTGTAAGTCCATGAACTGTGTGGCAGGCACCAAGGGGTGCCTGCCACAGAGTGCAGGGTATCACACACACACCCATTTCTTTATGGGAGCCTGTATTACGACCGGTTTACGGCAGAGACACACGCTCCCATAGAAAAATTTGAGTATCCGACTGAACAGTGTTCGGTCGCATCGTAATGAGGCGGTCGGAAACACCGACTGGAAGTCGGTCGAGACCGAGACGATGTCGGTCGAAGGCAACTCTGCCCGACATCTTAATAAGCCCCTTAGTTTGAAGCAGCACTAGAGCAAACCGAGGTGGAACCAGAAAAGCAAGAAGTAGAAACTGACTCCGATGAAACTGGTGTCGAAGTGGTGAATGAGCCAGGTCCAGCCTCTGATGAAGGAGATAGTGCTGTGGGCCCATGAGTAGAGGTGGAAAAAAACTAAAGGGGTATACAAGTCTGCAGTTGTCCCCTGAAAAAGCACTTGCACCCATAGCCGAAACATTTGAATTGGAACAAAGTGAAGATGTAGGTGTAAAGCTTGAGTTGAGAAAGTCCACAAGATTAAAGGTGCTCTGTCAGAGGTATTCAGCACCTGAGTGGTCATATTGCACGGACAAAGTACTGAAAGTCACATTGGATGAACTGTGTTATACAAGACTTGAACTGTATGAGCCACCCTGATTTTAAGCTTGAGAAAAAACCTGAAAAAAGCTGAAAATCAATAACTGAGAACTATCAAAAGCTGAAAAGAAAACAATAATTGATCAATGAAAAAGAACTGTCCTGTTAGACCTTTATTATTTTAGTTACTTATTTTACAGAAAATTAGCCTAGGCCAGAGAAAAATCTACAAGAAGAGCTAGGGATAAAAATTTTATAAGAACACGGAGTAGGTTTAAGTATTGTCTATTAAGAAATCTGAACTGCTGAAAAAAACATTCTAAGAAGCTACTTACAGAACTCTGCACTGAACCTTTGAGCTTGGCAATATATGATCTTATTACAGACAAAACTTGTGTTGCCTTAGAAATAGATGTCAAATTATTATGTGCTCAACTTTTGTAATAACAGTGATATTGATCTATACTAGTTTAGTAGGGTTCTTTTACACACCTCATAGAAATTAGGTCTACTAATGAAATTACCACATCTACACACACCACAGATGAGTAGCAATATTTTAGGTAGAGAAAAATATATATTTGAGTCAACTAATGAGTGCTCTTTAAACGATTTCACATACGAGAGGTGAATTTTTCTATTTTTTTTCTCTCTTCTTTACCTTTCTGTGCTCTGGGTTAGGAAATGCTACTAACAATAACTGCATGAGAAAGTAACACTTAATGAGCACCCGTTTCTCTGTGCACTTTGTCAGGATATAAGTGTTGTATAATTTTGTATAATATATATGAATGAAAAACTGCGGTTCCTATAAATATGTAAAGTTTTGTATTTTAGCCTTCAAAAAGTCGTTATTTCGACAAAACAAGTGTTGGCTGTGTGCATTCATCTACTGGCCTGCGTGTCAATGGATTTTGGATTGTCTGAAAATTAAAGTTGGATCTGCTAGATTGACAGCCCAAAATTACTATATTTGTGTAGTGCTCTGGATTGTTCAATATATGTTTATAAAACAATTTGAGTAATGTAAAAATAATTATATATTTCTTTTAGTTATTCTATTATAGCTAATATTGTATGCATTTTGATTATTCATTTGCTAAGTTTTAACTGTAGGTAAGCAAGGCTATACCCTTCTGCCATGGTTAATGGCTCCTGGAATTTTGAAGTCTAGATTTTGCTGTCTTGATCAATTTGGAGGAAGGCACCTATTTACTTCACAAATGGTATTCAAATGAAAGTGGTGTGTGAAGTGCTACATACTACCACTGTCTGTGTTTCTCTACTATTTGAAGAAGATATAGTAAATGACACTGAAGAAGATAATGTACAAAATGTAAGTTGTTTTGACTCGCAGGGGGACAAAGATGAAATTAGACATTGTTCAATTTCTTTAGTTAAATCTATTATGATGTCATACAATTTTTTAGATGTTATTTAATTGTAAAAATTATTCATGTGTTAATATGTTATACAATGTTAAAATAAATTCCTATTGCCTTTATTTTTAGAAATCCTAATTTATTAAAAAAATGTAAATGACTATGAACAGTATTATTTTTTACATGTACATTTTTCATATGTTGTTTTGAATTTAGGTTTTGTTTCTAAATTATTTTTAAAACAAAAAATTGTTATCAAGTACATTGCATGTACTATGATATATTCAGTGATACCTATGACATAAATTAACATTACATTTTTTTTTTAAAAAGATTAAAAAATACAAATACACAAATGTATTTTAACAAACATATTTATTAAATATTAATTACAAAAAGATCACCCCTCCACATTCTAATCTGTAAACTAGAATCCTAAAAACACACTTATTTTAACAACTATAGCTAAACTGTCACTAATCTATGAATTATAAAATAATACCCAACTTTATAAAACACTCCCCTGCGGAATTGTAATTAAAAACCCTCTTGAATGGTAAAGTTGGATTAAAGACACAGTTCTTAAATTGGCACTTTTAGAAATTTGCCATTTTCTTGTCCTTACCTAATTTGGTGCCTACAACCTGCTCTTGGGTCACATGAGTAGGTGTAACTGGCAGTTGACCTTTGTGTATTCCTCCCAGATAGTATCGCAACAGAGGGTCTGAGTGTTGGCAGGATGGGCCATCTCTGACAGGATGGTGGGTTGGAACTGTCAACTACCACACTTGCACTTCAAAGGTACAGCCCCAACTCACACACAACGGACTTCACACTAGCCTTTTGTGTCCCAGACAAACTGGGACCAGGTCAGGGAGGCAGATAATTTCAGACAACTCTGTAGGGGAAAACTCCAAAAGCTTACACTATTTCAAAGTTGGCATAATGTATAAAACGGGGACCCTCATACCCACTTTTCAGTACACTCCTGGGCCTGTGGATACTACAGAACAAGTGTGCCCTGCTGCTTGTGGCCTGCCCTGCTTGCTGAGAAGGAAGACTGGACCTGCTCCCTTCATCCCAGGCTGACTGACCTCCTGTTCTGAGCTATAGAAAAACAACAAGCTCCAGAGGCCTCCCTGCAACTGCCCAGCTGACCTGCTGCACTGGACCTGCCTGGATCTGCAACTGGGACCTGCCTGAGTCCTGCTGGCCTCTGCTGGAGTGAGTTCATGATCCCCAAGTGGTGCCTCCCAAGGTCTGGGGCCCCTGCCTGTCCTCCGAGAAAGCTCCTTCTGGCCTAACAGAATGTTTCACCAAATCCAGTTTGAAGCCTTGCAAAGCCTCACTCCACAGCTGCTAGCGTCATCGGAACCAACTTTGGGTGATGTAAAGTCCCGCAAAATCACGCCGCACTGATGCCAGCGTCATCGGAATCACACAAAGCCTTGCCGCACAGCTGCCAGCTTCTTTGGAAGTGAGGTCAAGCAATGCAAAGTCCCGCAAAGCCTCACCACACAGCTCATCGGAAACTATGCAAAGCCCTGCAAAACCTCACAGCATAGCTTCATCGGAACCGACTCCAGATGACGCAAAGCCTTGCAAAGCAATGCTGCCCAGACTGTGCACTAAGGACATAAGATACAGTACTCAGTGGGCTAAGCTGGATCCTGTGCCCGGCCTGCATGCCAACGTGGTCATCCTAAACTTGTGACTTTGTCCCCGTCCAGTGTGACCAGATAACCTCAGTTGTCACGTCCTCCTTTTTGGTGCTTATTAGACCTGGCATCCTTGGCGTGGGTCTCCCTTCCATTTTTTGATGATGCCTCCAATGTTATTGATCTGTTTTTGCTGGTTTAGATGCTTTGGGCACTGTGCCACTGCTATTCAGTGCCACAGTGCAAGTGCTCCCTATTGTAAATTTATGTATGTATTAGTGACTCCATGATTGGATGATTGGTTTACTTGTCAGTCCCTAGTACAGTGCACTGAGTGTGCCCAGGGCTTGTAAATCCAATGCTGCTGGTGGGCTTGCAGCACTGGTTGTGCCACCCACAGAAGCAGCTTGTAAAATGTGTCTCGGGCCTGCCATTGCAGAGCCTGTGTGCAGCCTAGGGCTGCCATGTCGACTTGGTGAGTGCACCCACTACCAGGCCCTAAACCTTCCCTTTACTGCATGTTGGTCACCCCTAAAGTAGGCCCTAGGGCAGGGTGCATTGTAAGTATAAGGTAGGACATGCCCTGGTGTGTGTGGCATGTCCTAATAGTGAATTACAGCCATTTTCGTTTTTCACTATTGCAAGGCTACCTGCTCCCCATAGGCCAGAATGGGCAGTTTGATTATTACACCTTATAATCCTAACTGACCCAGGGAACATGGTAGAAAAACGAATTTAGTATGCCTGAACTCAGGATGATAAAATACATCTTTTAGTGAAGTTGGTTTTAACATTCTGTGTTTGAAAATACCACTTTTAGAAAGTAGGTATTTTCTTGCCTAACTATCCAAGCCTGCCTCTGCTAGGTTGTGTATTCCTTGTCTGGGTTTGTAAGTGACAGGGGCTGGGGGACTCCAGGAGACAGGGTGAGTCAGCACAGGGCTGAATAGAGAGATCTGCATCCAGAGTGGAGGGAGGAGTTGCACCTGGGTCTGAATAGGGCTGTGCCTGCCTTCCACAATGCTGACTCCACCTCCTGCCGGGCGGCTGAGCACTCTGCCCCACATTCTGAAAGGAAAGAAGGAGTCCTGTAAACAAAGTGCTCCAGGACTGACCAGAACTGGTTTTGGACTAGGCAAAGGCCTCTCTGCCTTCAGAGAACAAAGAGAAAAGGTGTATAAAAGGGGACCCAGACCCCTAGGAAATTAGATCACTTTTGGGAAACAAGAAGAAACCTTTGCTGAGGAGCGGAACCAAGAAGAAACTGAGGAGAAGACTATCCCTAAGCTAGAGGGATCTGCCTGCAGTGGTTGCCTGACTGCCAAAGAAAGGAGAAGGGAACTTTGTGTATACTTTCATCAACTTGTGAAGGATCTCCAAGGGCTTGATTTCAGAGCTTGCCTCCTGCTGAAGTCTCAGGGACAACAGACTTCACCCACCAGCTCCCCTGTATTCCCTTGCTGGGAATTTGGACCTTCTGACACACTTGCGTGTCTCTGGGAGCTGGAAGCGCGACTCAAGACGAAGAAGCGTGTCGCCACAGCTGCTGATTCTCGCATCGCCGGAGAAGAGTGTCGACGTCGCATCACACATCGGCGCATCCCCAAAGAAGCGCACCGCTGACACCCTCGCATCCTTCGAAGCGCCTCGCAGCACTGGAGAAAAGTGTCACCGTCGCATCAGACGCCATCGCATCCCCGGGGCAGAGCATCGACCTCGCATCAGACGCCGACGCATCGCAACACGAGGCGCGCCCCGCATCCCAGGAGAAGATTGTCGACCTCGCATCAGATGCCGTCGCATCGCCAGGGAAGCGTGTCGCAGGGCCTGTCGCGGCTCCAAAGAGTCATCAAAATCGCCGCACGGCCGTCGGGCGTGCACGCATCACCCCTTCGTTGTCGCAACCTCAAGAAGACGCCACTTTGTTTCTTTTGCACCAGATCTTCAACGCATCACCGTCCTTGCGTGTAAGGGACTACCGCATCACCTTCCCTGCAACACTTTTCGTTGACCTGCGTTACGCATCTTAAGGTACATTGAACTCAAAGTGTAGCATTTCCATTTTAAGAGACTCAAGCTAATTCTACCATCTTTAAAGTACAGTATTGTGGATTATGTTTGTCGTTTATGGTCTTGTGGTAAATCTATATAAAAGATACTTATTTTTATAATACAACCTGTGTGGTGTCCATTTGTAGTGTTGTCACTGGATTACTGTATGTGTTCACAAATGCTTTACACACTGCCTCTGAACTAAGCCTGCCGGCTCGTGCCAAGCTACCAAGGGGGTGAGCAGGGGTTATTTCAGGAGTGTACCCCCTTACCCTGACTAGAAGCAAGGGTCCCTATTTGGACACAGGTACCTACCTCTGCCAACTAGAGACCCCCAGTTCTAACATTGGTGGTCAGCGGTGAGGATTCTGGACTTGCATTTGTGACTCATGTACAGTGATTGGTGAACATTACCTAGTGAGTGCAGACCAAAACGCAACCACATACTTTTGGTAGATATTCTTTTCTGGGACTTTCTATTTTTGCTAAAAACTGCCAAGTTTAATCACCTTGGATACAGCAGCATCCATAGTATCTGTTGATAATGATTGGGAGGAGGAGAAACTGGAATGCTACACCGTTAACCAGCTCAAGCACTTCTGCAGGAAATTCAAAGTTTCTATGACCGGAATCACCAAGAAGGATGATTTCCAAAATGCGCTGAGGGCCTGGGTTGAAGCAAGGAATACCCCTGAGAATGAGGAGGGGGCTGAGAATGCAGATGAGCAGCTGGCTGGGCCAGTGGGTCCAGGGGAGACGAGAGCATCTTCCCCCATAGGTAGCAGTGTTTCTGCCCGAGGTCTGTCCCCAGAAGAGCTGGAGGACAGAGAAAAGAGTAGGATGCATGAGATGGAGCTGACCAAGCTCAAGGGGCAGTTAGAATTTGAATTGCAATCTAGAAAGTTGGCCTTAGAAGAGAAAAGAATGGATCATGAGCATGAAAAAAGTTTGATGGAGTTCAGAGCCAAGAAGTTAGAGATTACTCCCTCTGGTGGCAGCACACCGTCAGTGGCCGTTGAGGCTAGGGTGTATATTCCTAAGGATGTGGTTAAGGAGTTTTTTTAAGAATGATGATATTGGGCAATGGTTCAAGGCCTATGAGGTAGCCATGACTTCCCACTGGGTCCCTGAGAAGGATTGGGGAGCGGGGTTGTGGGGTCGGTTCCTTAGTGAGGGGCGGGATACTTTGTTGGACATGAAGAATGCATTGATGACCAGGTATGGGTTGACTCCTGAATTCTATAGGCAGAGGTTCAGGAACTGTAAGAAGATTGAAGGCAGTACCTGGGTTGAGTATGTGCCCTTTTTTGCAGAGCGTTGGATGGTTGGGTAAAGGGTAGCAAAGCAAATGATTTTCAGGCACTCTTTGATTTGATTGCATGGGAGCACTTGTCCAGTAATTGTTTTCCTGAGCTACGCCAGCACCTGATTGACAGTAGGCTGACTAACCCTAGGCAGCTTGCTGAGGAGGCGGACCGCTGGGTGAGCACCCGGGTCCACAAGGGTCACGTGGGAGACTCCGCCAAGGGTGGGCAGGGTCCCCAGCAGAGGAGTGGGGGGGACATGGGTAAACAGAGGGAGTTCCAGAGAGGGCCCCAAAGTAAACCCCAAGGGAACCAAGGGAAAGGTTCCCAGCCTCCCCCTGAGAATAAGCACGGGGCCCCGACAGGTCCACCTGTCCATAGGGGACCCCTGGTGTGCTACAAGTGTGGCGCCCTAGGCCACAGGGCCAATGATCCCCGTTGCCCTTTGTTTGGAAAGCCAGCACCACCTGGTGCAGTCCCCCGGCAGTTGGCTAGTATAGCCCTGGGGGAGGAGATGGGTGCCCAAGGTGGGCAGGATCCCGTAGTATTGTCCCTTGTCTCATTAGGGGACTCTGAGATGGTCCCTAGGACCCAACTGCCTGAGAACACTAAGAAGTACAGGCAGAGGGTGACCATCAATGGCCATAGGGTGGAGGCTCTGAGAGACACAGGAGCCAGTGTGACAGCTGTCAAGTGTCACCTGGTGTCTAAAGAGCAGGTGGTCCCTGATGCATTCTACCCAGTTGTTGCCGCTGACAACACAGAGAGCCACTGCAAGGTGGCTCAGGTTCCCTTTGAGTGGGGGGGTTCTCGGGTACTCTTCAAGTAGCTGTGAGGCCAGCCATGCCTGTTGACTGTTTGTTAGGGAACGATTTGGAGAGCTCCCCTTGGGCTAAGGTGGAGCGGAGTGCTCATTTGGAGATGTTGGGCTTGCCTGATTGGGCATGTGTGACCACCCGGTCCATGGCAGCCAGAGGTGTTCAAGAGGACCTGGAGCCTGAGAGGGAGGCCCAGGTGCCTGCCGGAGAGAGAAGAGGCAGGGGCGTGGGAAACCGGCCCCGAAGTTCCCACGGTCCAGGAGGAGGCAGACCCTGAGGGGGATGCCTGGAGCCTACAGGGGAACAGGTAGCTGAACTGGGGGACCTGCCTGAGCTGACCCATTGGCAGCAAGATGGACGACCCTCCAGGGAGGAGTTCTGCGAGGAGCAGAACAAGTGCCCTTCTCTCGTGGGTCTGAGACAACAGGCTACAGACCAGGCAGCAGGTGATCAGTCTGGATCACATTGGATCTACTGGGAGAATGGTCTCCTGTATAGCGAGCCTAAGGTTGCTGAGCCTGGGTCAGCCTGTGTGCTGGTGGTACCCCAGCACTTCAGAGCCTTCCTACTGGGTTTGGCTCATGATGTGCCTTTAGCAGGACATCTGGGGCAGGACAAGACCTTTGAGAGGCTTGTCACCCATTTCTTTTGGCCCCAGTTGCGCAGGAGTGCCGCCACTCACTGCAGGACCTGTCAGACTTGCCAGGCAAGTGGAAAGAGTGGGAGGAAGCAGAAGGCTCCTCTCCAGCCATTCCCTGTAGTCAGCACCCCATTTGAACGGGTGGGTATTGACATTGTGGGGCCACTGGACCCCAAGACAGCCATGGGCAACAGGTTCATCCTGGTCTTGGTGGACCATGCCACCCGGTACCCTGAAGCCATCCCTCTGAGGACAGTGACGGCCCCCGTGGTGGGACGGGCACTGATGGGTATTTTCTCCCGTGTGGGGTTCCCTCAAGAGGTGGTGTCTGACAGAGGTACTAACTTTATATCCAAGTATATGAAGTCCCTGTGGCAGGAGTGCGGTATAACGTACAAGTTCACCACTCCTTACCACCCCCAAGGAAATGGGTTGGTTGAGAAATTCAACCGGACCCTGAAGGTCATGATTATGGGTCTGGAAGAACCCATGAGGCGTAAGTGGGAAGTCCTCTTGCCATGCCTTCTTTTTGCATACCGTGAGGTGCCACAGACGTCTCTAGGGTTCAGCCCCTTTGAGCTTCTGTATGGTCACCCAGTGAGAGGACCTCTGAGTTTGGTCAAGGAAGGCTGGGAGCAATCTCCCAGGAAACCTCCCCAGGATGTATATAGCTACATGCTGGCCTTCAGGAACCAAACTAGGCGTTTCAGGCAACTTGCTGAGGCAAATCTGGAAGCCAGCCAGGAGGAAATGAAGCGGTGGTACGACCAGAATGCCACTCTGGTTGAGCTTCAACCTGGTCAGAAAGTGTGGGTGATGGCCCCAGTGGAGCCCTGTGTGCTCCAGGATAAGTAGACCGGACCCTTTGAGGTGGTGGAGCGCAAGAGTCCTGTTACCTACTTGGTGGACATGCGGTCTCCCAGGAACCCCTTGCGGGTCCTGCACGTCAACCGCCTGAAGCCCCACTTGGAGAGGTCCCAAGTGGGCATGCTCTTAGCTACAGATGCTGGGATGGAGGAGGAGACCGAACCTCTTCCTGACCTCCTGTCAGCCCAAGAGCAAGATGGATCAGTGGAGGGTGTGAACCTCTCTACCTCCCTGACACCTGAGCAGCAAGGTGACTGTCGCCAACTGTTGGGGCAGTTTCCTGACCTGTTCTCCCTGGTTCCTAGTGTCACTGACTGGTGTGTCCATGATGTGGACACTGGGGACAGTCTTCCTGTCAAGCACAAGGCTTACAGGGTGACTGACAGGGTGAGAGCTTGCATCAAGGAGGAGGTCTCCAAGATGTTTGCATTGGGGGTAATTGAGTCCTCTCACAGCCCTTGGGCCAGCCCAGTGGTCTTGGTCAAAAAGGCTGCCGCGCCTGGTGCCACACCCGAACTCCGGTTCTGTGTGGACTACCGAGGACTCAATTCCGTCACCAGGACTGACGCACACCCCATCCACAGACCCGATGAGCTCATAGATCGGTTAGGGGCTGCCCGGTACCTCAGTACGTTTGAATTAACATCTGGGTACTGGCAGATCGCCTTGACTGATGGGGCAAAGGAGAGGTCAGCATTCTCCACACCAGATGGGCACTACCAATTCCGGGTGATGCCCTTTGGGATGAAGAATGCCCCTGCCATCTTTCAGAGGTTGGTCAACCAGGTGTTGGTTGGACTGGAAGAGTTCAGTGCCGCCTACCTGGATGACATCGCAGTGTTCAGCGCCAGTTGGGAAGAACATCTGCGCCACCTCTGGGAAGTGTTGATGGCTCTGCGGAGGGCAGGCCTCACGATCAAGGCGAGTAAGTGCCAAATCGGGCAGGGTTCCGTGGTGTACTTGGGACACCAGGTTGGGAGCGGCCAGGTGGCGCCCTACAGCCCAAGATAGATACCATTCTGGCTTGGGAGCCCCCAAGACCCAGACAGCGGTGAGAGCCTTCCTAGGACTCACCGGGTATTACAGGGGATTTGTCAAGGGGTATGGCAGCATTGTTGCACCCTTGACAGAGCTGACTTCCAGGAAGCAGCCCAAGAGAGTGATTTGGACTGACACCTGTCAACAAGCTTTTGGCACCTTGAAGACAGCCATGTGCAGGGCGCCCGTGCTCCTGGCCCCCAACTTCTCCAAAGAGTTTATCGTTCAGACAGATGCTTCAGAGCATGGTGTGGGGGCTGTTTTGTCACAGATGAATGAGGAGGGCCTAGACCAACCTGTAGCCTTCCTTAGCAGGAGGTTACTTCCACGGGAACAGAGGTGGAGTGCTATTGAGCGTGAGGCATTTGCTGTGGTCTGGGCGCTGAAGAAGCTCAGACCATACCTGTTTGGGACTCACTTCCGGGTTCAGACCGACCACAGGCCCCTCAGATGGTTGATGCAGATGAGGGGTGAGAATCCAAAGCTGTTGAGATGGTCCATTTCCCTACAGGGGATGGACTTCACGGTGGAACACCGCCCTGGTACAGAACACGCCAATGCTGATGGTCTGTCCAGATTTTTCCGCCTTAGTGAAGAGAACTCCCTAGAGGTAGGATAGTTCTCCCCACATTTCAGCTGGAGGGGACACGTGTTAGACCTGGCATCCTTGGCGTGGGTCTCCCTTCCATTTTTTGATGATGCCTCCAATGTTATTAATCTGTTTTTTCTGGTTTAGATGCTTTGGGCACTGTGCCACTGCTATTCAGTGCCACAGTGCAAGTGCTCCCTATTGTAAATTGATGTATGTATTAGTGACTCCATGATTTGATGATTGGTTTACTTGTCAGTCCCTAGTACAGTGCACTGAGTGTGCCCAGGGCTTGTAAATCCAATGCTGCTGGTGGGCTTGCAGCACTGGTTGTGCCACCCACAGAAGCAGCTTGGAAAATGTGTCTCAGGCCTGCCATTGCAGAGCCTGTGTGCAGCCTAGGGCTGCCATGTCGACTTGGTGAGTGCACCCACTTACCAGGCCCTAAACCTTCCCTTTACAGCATGTTGGTCACCCCTAAGGTAGGCCCTAGGGCAGGGTGCATTGTAAGTATAAGGTAGGACATGCCCTGGTGTGTGTGGCATGTCCTAATAGTGAATTACAGCCATTTTTGTTTTTCACTATTGCAAGGCTACCTGCTCCCCATAGGCCAGAATGGGCAGTTTGATTATTACACCTTATAATCCTAACTGACCCAGGGAACATGGTAGAAAAACGAATTTAGTATGCCTGAACTAAGGATGATAAAATACATCTTTTAGTGAAGTTGGTTTTAACATTCTGTGTTTGAAAATACCACTTTTAGAAAGTAGGTATTTTCTTGCCTAACTATCCAAGCCTGCCTCTGCTAGGTTGTGTATTCCTTGTCTGGGTTTGTAAGTGACAGGGGCTGGGGGACTCCAGGAGACAGGGTGAGTCAGCACAGGGCTGAATAGAGAGATCTGCATCCAGAGTGGAGGGAGGAGTTGCACCTGGGTCTGAATAGGGCTGTGCCTGCCTTCCACAATGCTGGCTCCACCTCCTGCCGGGTGGCTGAGCCCTCTGCCCCACATTCTGAAAGGAAAGAAGGAGTCCTGTAAACAAAGTGCTCCAGGACTGACCAGAACTGGTTTTGGACTAGGCAAAGGCCTCTCTGCCTTCAGAGAACAAAGAGAAAAGGTGTATAAAAAGGGGACCCAGACCCCTAGGAAATTAGATCACTTTTGGGAAACAAGAAGAAACCTTTGCTGAGGAGCGGAACCAAGAAGAAACTGAGGAGAAGACTATTCCTAAGCTAGAGGGATCTGCCTGCAGTGGTTGCCTGACTGCCAAAGAAAGGAGAAGGGAACTTTGTGTGTACTTTCATCAACTTGTGAAGGATCTCCAAGGGCTTGATTTCAGAGCTTGCCTCCTGCTGAAGTCTCAGGGACAACAGACTTCACCCACCAGCTCCCCTGTATTCCCTTGCTGGGAATTTGGACCTTCTGACACACTTGCGTGTCTCTGGGAGCTGGAAGCGCGACTCAAGACGAAGAAGCGTGTCGCCGCAGCCGCTGATTCTCGCATCGCCGGAGAAGAGTGTCGACGTCGCATCAGACGCCGGCGCATCCCCGAAGAAGCGCGCCGCTGACACCCTCGCATCCTTCGAAGCGTCTCGCAGCACCGGAGAAAAGTGTCGCCGTCACATCAGACGCCGTCGCATCAGACGCCGTCGCATCCCCGGGGCAGAGCATCGACCTCGCATCAGATGCCGACGCATCGCAACACGAGGCGCGTCCCGCATCCCAGGAGAAGATCGTCGACCTCGCATCAGATGCCGTCGCATCGCCAGGGAAGCATGTCGCAGGGTCTGTCGCGTCTCCAAAGAGTCATCGAAATCGCCGCACGGCCGTCGGGCGTGCACGCATCACCCCTTCGTTGTCGCAACCTCAAGAAGACGCCACTTTGTTTCTTTTGCACCAGATCTTCAACGCATCACCGTCCTTGTGTGTAAGGGACTACCGCATCACCTTCCCTGCAACACTTTTCGTTGCCCTGCGTTACGCATCTTAAGGTACATTGAACTCAAAGTGTCGCATTTCCATTTTAGGAGACTCAAGCTAATTCTACCATCTTTAAAGTACAGTATTGTGGATTATTTTTGTCGTTTATGGTCTTGTGGTAAATCTATATAAAAGATACTTATTTTTATAATACAACCTGTGTGGTGTCCATTTGTAGTGTTGTCACTGGATTACTGTATGTGTTCACAAATGCTTTACACACTGCCTCTGAACTAAGCCTGTCTGCTCGTGCCAAGCTACCAAGGGGGTGAGCAGGGGTTATTTCAGGAGTGTACCCCCTTACCCTGACTAGAAGCAAGGGTCCCTATTTGGACAAAGGTACCTACCTCTGCCAACTAGAGACCCCCAGTTCTAACAGTGCTACTTTTATCGAAATCTTTAAAACTGCATATCTATAGTTGCACTGATTGGATTTGTATATTTTGTTGTCAAATAATTTACAAAAATATTGCACTATGTTTCTAAATTGGTTTGGAATTTTTATTGTGTTGTGTTTTCACATTATTACCGCATAAATAATTTATACATTGCCTCTAAGTGAAGCTCGATTGCTTTTGTTGCAAGCTACCAGAGAGTTATGGACAGGTTAATTTAGTGACTTCTTGTGGTTCACCTGACAAGGATTGTGGCTGTTGCTTGAGTAGGGTTTAATCCCCACTCAACCAACAACCCTATTTCTCACAGTGTACGTGAGGAGCTATGTAAAGTGAGTCAAAGTATCTATTATGCAAACATAACAAAATGAGTAAGAATTGAGTTCAAAATACATATTTGTTTGTACTACTACAGTCTTTGGCGCTGGTTCCTTTCATGACATACTAAACTCATGTCTGCAATTAGAGACCCCCGGTCTACTCTTTATTGACTTTAAAGAGTTTTCATGTGCTAGGCCTGAACCGGCTAAAGTGTTTTGCTTATACATATGATGCAAGTGTTTATCGCTACATCTGGTTAAGTAATGCTATTTATTTCTATTAAAATGTTCTATAAATATTTCATTTTGTTGACCAATGTGTGTATATGTGTAGTTATAATATGACCTTTTTCATGAAGAAAGAACAATGGACAATACCATAATACGAATTATCCCACGTTTATCGCATGCAAGGTTGATTTTTGATTAAACAAAATTTATATAAAAAGGTGAATAAAAACTTATCTCCCCCTAGTTAGGAAGGATGTTCTGAATGAGAAAATCATTGACAAAGTTAGAGTATTCATAATTTTCTACAGGATTGTGCTGAAGGCTACAGTTATATTCCTGGCAAGGGTTTGTTGAGACACTATGAGAGAGACCATGGGGCATATTCTCAAGGACTTATCGCCGAGTTAGCGGCACTTTATCGCAGCCAAAGTGGCGATAAATTCATCGCACCATTCACAAGCAGGTGCTAACAGCCAATAACACCAGTTAACCCGTGATAGTAGCCGCAAAAAACATCGCCACGGATGACACCGGCAACTAACGCTAATGAGATGCAGAGTAGGCGTTCCCGTGCAAAAACCCGTGAAAACACCACTCCGCAACATTCTCAACGGCCAGCCAGATCAGCGATAAGATCCAAAAGCATGCGATAAGGCAGGTTAGCAGCATGGATTTAACACCTGCTCCTACCTGGTGCTAAGTCAGACGACAACCTGCACCATAAAAGGGAGCCCAGCCCACAGCCACACCAGAAGAACAACAGATGCCATGGAGCTACTGATCATGCAGCTCGGAGCCCCAAGAGGGCCACAACACCCACCGCCAGGACCCCCCTCCCCAGGACCCCTCTCCCCAGGACCCCTCTCCCCGTACTACCACAGAGGCAGCGCAGACAAAGACACCGGACCTTCCGAAAACGCACCAGCCTCGGAGACTTAACGCCAGAGGAAGTCATTGCCCACTACAGGCTCAAAAGGACAACCATCCTCCGCATCCTGACCCTCATTGCCCCAAGGCTGATGGTACCAACACAGCGGAGAACCAACATCCCTCCGCAGACAAAGCTGCTGGCCGTGCTGCACCTGTTGGCCTCTGGGACCTTCCAACCAACAACTGCCAGAGTCGGAGGAGTCTCACAGCCAGCCCTGTCAAAGTTCCTCACACCTGTCTTGGATGCCATTATCAGCTTGGTACCCCAGCAACTTTACTTCCCACGCACTGCGCAGGAACAGCTGGAGATCAAGCAAGGCTTCTACGCCATAGCTGGCTTCCCGCACGTGTTGGGGCAATCGACTGCACACATGTACTCCTCGTGCCCGCTGCCTCCACTGCACACAATTACCGCAACAGGAAACACACGCATTCCATCAATGTGCAGGCAATAGTGGACCACCGGGGACTCTTCACCAATGTCGTCACCAACTACCCAGGCAGTGTTCATGATTCCTTCATCTTCCGACAGTCCATCATCAACCAGCGCTTTCAGGATGGCACCTATGGAAATGCACTGCTCGTCGGTAAGTAACAACTGAACACACCACACACCTCAACTCCACCAACATACAACTCTGGGAATGCACACGTCACAAAATCACATACAACATGACAACCAACATCCCCACATTCCAGACACGACAGCAAAACTCACTGTGGCAACCTGGGCTAGCCATGTACACAAGCCATCAACGGCATGGCACCTCAGCCACACAATAGCAGAATGTGGGGAGAGGTGGGAACCAGGCATGTGCGAAGGAGGCAAGTGACCAATGAATGTGAATGTACACAACGCCAAGTGTGGCGTGGATGTGCTGGACAGACTTGAGTATGCAGACTACCGACATTTCCATGTCGACATACACTGCTGGTGTCTGCAGTGTACTGGACAGTGGACGCAACCATGTTACCGCAGCCAGTGGGGAAGAATGCAGAAATGTAGCTTGTCATGTCCCCCCCCTGTGAGCGGAGTGGGATGGCCCGGCGTACGCCAGGCCAGCGTAGGGGTGTGAATAAAAAGCCCGTTACTCTGGGTGTGGTTCTCTTCCTGAATGGCCAACGTTTCTGCCAGGGCGGCGCCTCTCACCCCGCCACGAGGCCGACAACGTGAGCGGCAGTGCCTGCGATCCTGTGCACCTGCTGCACCCCAGGCCGCTGGTCCCAAGACCCTCCTTGCCCACCCCAGCGCACCCAGGCCTCACTGCTCACCTGCCGACACCGGCGTGTGTCAAAGAGGGCCCACCACGTGCCGGTGCCATCTCCAAGCCCGAGGCCCGCGACCATGGCAGCCTCCTCAGACCATCACGGCCTCCGCGACACAGGCCCCCAGTACTCCTTTCTCATTGACGTACTCCACCTCTGCCTCTGGCCTACACTGCGGTCCAGTAGGTCACACATTTGGAACTGAGTCTTGATTATACAATGGCAGAGTACATACGTTTATGGCAGATTTTATATCACCGTACTCCCTTCGATGTGGTGCCACCAACTCTGTGCATAGCATTCCAACGACACGTGTCTGTGGGCCCTTGCTGACTACTGCCTTCGGCGTACACTGCGGCCCAGCACCGCTGGGTCACCTGTGTACTGCCTACACTGCGGTCCAGCAGGCCTCACACCAATCCAATCCAGTCCGGACCAGGCAGGGCACGGCATCGTCGCAGGCTGCACACACGCTCAGCTCTGGTGCTTCTACCTCCGTCAACCACAAATCATCGCCACATGGCATTCCAACGTCGTGTGTGAGAGTACCAGGAGGAGCTGCCTGAACAGCGGTTGGCCCGCGCTGACTGCTGCCTCCGGCCTACACTGCAGTCAAGTAGGTCACACATTTGGAACTGAGTCTTGATTGTGCAATGGCAGAGTCCATATCATTGTACGCAAGGAGAGGAGGAAGACGTGGTTCTGTCCGGATGAAAAAAGGATCCTCGTTACGGAGGTAACCGAACACTACCAACAACTGCTCTGGTGCCACTAACTCTGTGCATCGCAAGCCAAGGACACTTGGCTGGGGGCCCCTGCTGACTGCTGCCTCCGGCCTACACTACGGTCAAGTAGGTCACACATTTGGAACTGAGTCTTGATTTATTTATGGCAGAGTTTATAACATTGTACAGGCCTCATCGCAGACTGCATCCCCTTTCAGCTCTGGTGCCACTGACTCCGTGCCCCGAAATTCATGGACACTCTCTGGTTGAACTTTGGTGGCGTCTGAGTCTATGGCCTGGGGGTTGTCTTCATCATCATGTAGCTGATACTGACTTGGTGTCAAAAATGAGTCCGTAGCATTCATCTCCTCCATATTGCCTGTGTCTGATTGGTACTGCCCTCTGTATCATGCCCTGGAAGAACACCTTCCACTGTCCCCCAAAACCCTCCGCGACATTCACCTTGGACATCGACGAGGACCTGCTCAGCTCTCGTGGCCCTACCTCAGTGCACCGGTAGTCACCGTCCCGTGGCGGTGTTCCATGTGCCGGCCGCTGTGCATCCGGGGCCACTGACTCCGTGCAGCTCAAGTCATGGACCCTTGCTGTTTGAACTGTGAATTTCTGATTGTCTGATCACTGTTGTAGTTGTTGCCAGCACCAAACACTCACACTCACCCCACACCCATCCAGCACAGGCGTCACTGGACATGTGACCCTGGCAATAAAAGGGGCTGGGCGCACGTGCCCGTAGCCAGTTCCACACACTATCTAAGTGTGTCCGTGTGGTCATTGTGTATGCATGAGGGCCCCGGGCCCTACCACATTGCATTGTGCTGTGTACAGCGGACGCAACCATGTCACCTCAGGCAGTGGGTGAGACCTGGGACATGTAGCTGTGTCGTACCCCCCTGTAGGCTTTGCCGGAGTGGGCTGGCGTACGACAGTCCAGCGTAGGGGTGTGGATGATCACCCCGGGGCTCTGGGCGTGGTTAAGTGTTTGGCTTGCCAATGAAGTACCTAATGCGTGTGTCTCTGTTGTAGTGTCGGCGACACCCATCCCGCAATGGACAAAGTTGCAATGTAACATGCCCCCGGAGTGCGGGCTCGGCCGAAGGGATAAATGAATGAGCGCAAGCCCGCTCGGGGTCCAGGATTATACATGCCAACTGTTGTGTGTGTATCGCTATTGCCGCAGCATCTGCCAAAGGTCTTGCCTCGACCGCATCGCGAGTTCAGCCAGCCATGGACTCTACATCTGTGTCCGCCCTATCCTTACCATAGGCCTACACACACGTGGCCGCCCACCTTCAACGCACAACATCACAGTGTCGTTGTCAGGCTTGTGGACATGCGCAGACAGGCATGACAATGGTGTGCCATAGGAGTGCAAGTGATGCAACCGCGCAGCGCACACTAGTAATTAGGCTCGGGGGGAGGGAGGAGCAGCAGTGAGGCTACGTAATACACATTGATGGCGCTCATTTGCTACAAGCAGTACATGTCACACAGGAATCACTATGACACACATATCACACTCCAATCAACTAGTGAGCCTGCCAACACATCATGCAGAACCAACTATTGACTCATGTCTCTCTGCACTGTCACAGGTGCTCAAGGATATGCACTCTGCCCTTGGATGATGACACCCCTCAGAGCCACGAACACACAGGCCCAGAGGCAGTACAATACGGCCCACAAACGCACCAGGGGCATCGTGGAACGCACATTTGGCGTGTTGAAGTCACGTTTCAGGTGCCTGGACATCACAGGTGGGAGGCTCCTGTACAGCCCAGACATCGTGTGCAAGATGATTGTTGTGTGTTGCACAACATATGTATACGCACCAATGCCCCATGGTTACGAGTGCCAGATGCACCGGATGATGATGAGGAAGGTGAGGCAGGTGGACCACACCCCACTGCAGCTGCAGCAGGAATAGCCCATAGGAACAACATCATTGACAATTTCTTCACATGAGGACGTCACATTGTGACAGTCCTTAGCAATCATGAGACAGTACAAAATGACTACAGGCACAGCATGTGCAAATAAATTCATTTCAACACACATTCCCTGAGTTTCTGTATGTGTGCTGCAGTGTGGCACGGGGATCAGGGACATGATCCAGAGTCATTGTGGGTGTGCAGTGTGCTCTACTTAATTGTGCATGTGTGCCATTGTGCCAATCTCCCCCCGCCCCCCCCAGTCCCTGGTCGGTACTCACCCTGTTGATGTTGTGTCAGGTCATGTTGAGCAGTGTCCCGATCCCCGACTCCTGGCACCGTATCCCGACTGATGTCTGTGGCCACCATTTTCTCAATGTCATCCAGCTCCTGGTGTGCCGCTGGTCCCCCACCTCCAATCTGCGTTGCTGCTTTCATGTTGGCATTGAGTTTCTTCTTGGTTTTGCCCTTCCCATCATTCCAGCGCCTCTTGTCCTTTTCCATTGTCCTCCTCGACACTCCGACTGCATTCACGTTGTTCACGATGTGCTGCCATATTTCCGTTTGTGTTGCCGATGACACAGTGGAGGTGACGAACAGTTGTTGGTAGTGTTCTGTCACCTCCGTGACGATGATCCTGTTTTCCTGCGGACTGCACCCCGTCTACCTCTACCTCTTCCTCTTCTCCTTGCCCTTCCCTGGCCCCGAGGTTCCTGGCTGGTCGTCTGAGGGGCTTGTGGGGTTCGCGTTGTCCTCTGCACTCGGTCCGGGAGCGTCCATGGTGCTACGCAGTTACATTTTTTTCTCTTTTTTTTTTTCTCTGCTTGTCGCGTGGGAATCGCAGACCTGTCGCTGGTTATCGCTGATTTTTGTTTCGCGATTTGGGACATCGCAACTTTTTGGGCGTTCGTGTTTCGCATTTTTTCGGCGTTGCATTAATTTTAATGCGGGCATTTGTCGCGTTATCGTGAGACTATCGCATGGTGCCGCCGGGTTGAGAATACTGCGTTAACACAGTGTTATTTTCCCGAGATAGACTGCGATGTGAGAAGTTGCGTTAAGCGAATTTGGCGATAGTTAACACACGTTCTTGAGAATATCCCCCAATGTTTTTATTTAAGATGCTCATGATGTCAATGAAGGGGTCCATTTTCCTTTCCAGTCCATGTACAAAATTGATAATGGAAATATTGATCTTCTCTGGACTGTCATTGATGTGTGTAAATACATGGAAGATATATTTTTCAATTAAAAAAATATGTATAAAAATTGCATTAAAGAATTATCTCCCTCTAGTAAAGAAGGATGTTTTGAATTAGAAAACCATTGACAAAATCAGAGTATTCATAATTTTTACATAGCTGCGTTAGTTGAAAGAAATGATGACATATCAAACATACAACTACGGGGCATGAGGAACATAGCAACCCGACTGATGCCTTCATTGTCTGATGTTGCGGCGGGATTATTGTTCATTCTGTGATGACTCTTCATGCTCTGTGATGTTTTTGGAAGAGCACACACAGGTGTATGTTGAGGCGACACTAGAGGTTTATGGTGTAGGCACCATGCCGCCAAGATATCAGCGAGACAACTGAAGGCTGGCAACGGTTTGGCGGGACCCTTTGAGAGAGACAATTTTGAAAATCGATAATGGAAGTATTGATATTCTCTAAACTGTCATTGATATGTGTAAATTCAGAACTGACGTCTAGCCTTTGAAACTGTTCATTTTTGTGGCTTGCTAGATCCTCAAGAGAATGGTCCATTCCATGCAGCCACACATGTGTATCCTTTTTGGCCTCAGCAAAATTCTTCTTAAGGCTCAGACATTTGCAGACTCCTTCAAGAGTGTTTGAGAGAGTTTCCACCCCTTTTTCACTTCAGAGACACTGCTCTTCTGTGTCCTGTGAGTGCGCATTTTAAAGTTGAAGGATGGATCTTCGGCATTCACAGGCTCATGATTTTGTCTTCCTTGTCTGGAAGAAGGGGCTTGGTCTTGTACAGGAAATACTCTCACATTATTTTCGCCTTGCCATGATTGGTGGGGTGTTGTCCAAATAGTCCATTAGGTTGAAGAGAGTATCTTCATCCAAGGAGGATAGAGATGGATTTAATGACTCCAAGATTTCTTCCTGAGTTTCAAGTACATCAGATGTATTGTGTGCAAACAAACAATAAATAAAAATATACAAATGACATAATTAACAATGTTATTGTATTTTTTTCAATGCACATCTTTTATAAACATTTGGCGAACATTCTGATATTTAATTACTCTGCAGGGCCACATGGATTTGTCTGGTATTCTGTTATTTCAATAATAGTCCTGGCATAAAACTAATTTAGTATGTGTGCAGACTCCTAGCCATGCCCATTAACAGGAAGAAGGTCCTACACCTATCATGTGACTTTGAGGGACACACTGGTGTGCATTCATTGTCAGGCATAGTACTAATGTCCTAGTTCCGGGCTTTGGATACATAAACATGGTGTATAATTAATGTTAGGATAGACTATGATTGTAAACGAACCCTCTTTTCATTGTCTCTGGAGTTGGAGCATACTAGGACAGCATCTATGTGTTTATTTAGTCCTTAGTGCTAACATCCTAAATGTGCATTCATGGTGGTTTTTTACGTAGCCTGTGTCTTACATATTGCTGTTTATTATTGCTATGCCATTAGGCTAGTCAGTTGGATTCATTTTGAATACCCCTGGTCTAGCCTTCCATTAGATGGATTTTGAGGACCATGTTGTCATACGGTGTAATTGTATTACTCACTTTCCGTTAGCTGGAGGAAAGACAGCTAGCCGGTGAAGTGAGTGTAGTGGAAACTAGATATTTTATGAGTTCCTTTGGCTTACATGTATATGGTGATTAGTCTGCAAGTTGGTGGATGTTGTTTCCGGGGTGGAAAAGGAGACTGATGTGCAAGTTGCTAGAACATTTAGTTGAGGGCTGAACTTTAAAATTTTCTGCTTTACTCCTTCACTAAAGCTGATGATAGGCACATTTATAAACATCACAAATGTTTGTGCCTCTATTCATAATGGTCAATCAATGGAGATATCCCTATTATGATAAGCAACACTGTAATACGATTGTTTGTTTATGGACAGCCAGCTGGATTTTTTTGTCAAATAACAAACATCCCAAACCAAAGATGAATTGAATTCAATGCATTAAAAATAATATCTGGCATCAGTTTTTCAAAGTGGGAAAACACAATCACTATTATTATTTTAGTTCTAAGTAATAAATGTCCTGAGTACTCAACAGAGTACTTAACAGACCAAGGACTGTTGTGTATCCAGAGCTTGTGTGTGCTTGACATGCAGCTTAAAAAATGATATGAATTCAGCATATTTTGACACCTTGCTGGAAAAGCTGTATAACTGTTATGAATGAAGTATTTAGAACAGGCATCTCCAACGAGGAGCTTGAGAGCTACTGGTAACTCTCCAACTACTTACAAGTAGCTCTCCTACTTGAATTAACGGAATTAATATATGTATCACAAAATTGAAAAGTGTGTATTGGGGATGCAATTGTGTATATTGTCATAACTTAAAACTGATATTTGGACAAAAATGGTTGGATTTTACAAATATATTTAGTAAGCCATTATTTGAGTGATAAATAATGAGGCATTAGGGAGACTTTTTACTAATGTTAAAACCTTTGTGCTAGGGCATTGCGGCTATGGCTGTCATGTATTACCCATGTAGAGGCAGTCCAAATTGGTAAAGCCTTGTTCACATTACTGATGGCAACCTTGTGTGATGTACTGAAGAGATACTGTGGGTAATCTTGCATAATCTTTGCATAGCGCTAAGAGACCTGATGGTGATTATGCGCTATAAAAGTAGCAGTTAACATAACATAACATAGAGTGTCCACTTAGGTAATCTTTTCTGACATGATCACGAAGACCACACTAAAAATATTAGTAGCTAGATATGATTTTCATTAAACATAAGTAGCTCTTGTTACAGAAAACGTTGGAGACACCTGATCTAGAACAATTAATGGTTGCTGTGAGGGGTAATGCTCTTAGAAACCCTGTAGGCAGAATTGGAGTGTCTGTCCTGAAGGACCGATTTGCACCTAGTTCCTGACAATTGTTGGGCATCCAGAGGACTAATAGAATTCTATGGAGCCTGGTGTTTGTGGGACATATTGGCTCTCCACAGTGGTTCTGGGCAGGCAACACAAATATGCTGACTGCGATCACTAAGGTCCAGTCTTAGCTTTGACCCCCAGTTAAATATAGATCTGTGCATAGCTGTATTGTCAGTAGGTAATCCACATGTGCATGGTCCCAACACCAGGGAACAATGGGTTGAGGATGGGTGTGAATTGCCAAGATATTTTGGCAAGTTGAGGCTACACCGAGACAATAGGGTATGGAATGGCTGAAAAGCCTTGTTTACATGGAGATCAAGAATGCACATGGAAATATATCTTTCAAACTGTTAGACCCACGAAGTAGCACTGGATCCCACACTAAAGGAAACCCACAGCATTTGAAACTGTCAAGCAGACAGTCCAACAGCATGAACACACACCCACCAGACAGAGTTGTCAATTAGTGTACCACCTCTTAGAAGGGAGAGGGAGGGCAAGTGTAGTGAGGAGCATGGTACACAGGTGGGCAAATGAATATTCCACTACAGGTGGTTATAAAGTATGGATGACGAGCTGAAAGAGATTGAGGATAAGGGCAGAGTGGAGGTGCATGTGGGCCATAATAAAAATAGTACTAAACAAGGTGCATAGCCAGTAGAAAATGGGGCAGAACTGTAAATACCAGATAGAGGTCCAGAGGTGTCTAGCAGTGCATTTGACATCATTTGTGTTGTGACTACATTTCTGTTTAACATTCTTTTATATTGTTCCATACATTCATTTTTTAACTTAAAAATACACACAGATGAATATACAAACTGGGTTGTATATTCACTTACATAAATTTAAGATTGATGTGTTCAGTCCTGGGCTACAACACACCCACATTAGACTTGTTTGTGATGAGAATTTGTCTTATAAGTGAGTTATGCAAAAAACAAAACAAGGTGATGGATGGGATGCTTGAATTAATCCCAGCCATTGGCAATCGCTTGGGCAACATCCATATGCATGGTTTTTTCCCACCACACCAGCTCAGTTTGGACCCAGCCATATGCAAATCAGTCTTGACCCTGCTCCTAATGGGAACAGTCCATTCTGAACAGCCAGGCCAGGTCCTCCCTGAACCTGAACACAAGGAACCTAGGACCCGTTTCGCCCTAGTTAGGGCTCCTCAACCAGGTATAGCTTGGTACCAGTGGCACAATGAGTCCGGGACCCATGTCCTGGGCATACCCGGCTCACTTAGGGCAGGCTGTTGCTTCATGTTGGCGATCCCCCGAGGGGGATCACTCCTTGCTGTGCAAAGAGACAAGATAGTGGTAGCTCACACTGATTTTTGGTGAGAGTGACGCAGTCTCGGTCCAAACGGGTCTTTTGCAGTCTCGAAGAGCCCAGAAGCTTGATTTAGGAGCCCGTGAGCCACACCAAGGACACAGTATCTGAGAGGCACCACTTGGGGGGTAAGGAACTCGCTGCAGCTGGGTCCAGGAGTTGGTTGGTGAGCATTTTGTGTCCCTGAGGGTCAGATCAGGAGGCCAGCAGACTAGCCCTTTAAGTCACTCTGGAATCCTAGGTTCAAGATGAAGTTGCAGGTCCAGTTCTTCTTCCCCAGGCAAGAGGGCAGCAGACAGCAGGTCTGCACAGCAGAGCAGAAGTTCCTTTAGAGCAGCAGTCCAACAGAGTGACAGTCCTTTCATCAGCATAGCAGTCCTTCTTCCATGCAGAGTATCCCAAGTCCAGAAGTGTACTGAAGAGTTGGTGTCTGAGGTCCAGTATTTACACCCAGTTGTGCCTTTGAAGTGGGGGAGAAGCTCTAGAGGTCTCCCCTTGAAGTCCCCAAGCATCCTGTTTTCCCTGGCTCCAGACTAAATACAGGGGGTATGCAGCCCTTTGTGTGGAGGCAGGACACCATCTATTCAGGTGTAAGTGGGGCTGTGCCCCGCTCCTCCCTCTCATCCTGCCAGTGATGGCTCATCCAGGCACACCTAAGCTCCCTACTGTGTGTGGCTGTTTAGGAGGAATACAAAAAGCTCAACTGTCAGCAACACCCAGTCATGTGATCAGAGACAGGGTACAGGCACTAAATGGCTAAGGCAAGAAAATGTCAGCTTTCTAAAAGAGGCATTTTCAGAATTGTAACTTAAAACCCGACTTTACCATGAGTTAAGATTTTAAATTAGGATTCCAGAGAACTGATAACCTATTCCCACATCGAAATGACACTTGTAAAATGTAATAAGGCAACCCCAATGTTATTCTATTGGAGAGGTAGGCTTTGCAGTTTTGAAAACCAATTTGAGTTTTTCACTACCAGGACATGTAAAACTTAAAAGTATGTCACACTTTATAAAAACATTGCAGTCCGCCCATTGGGCTGTCCAGGGCCTACCCTAGGGGTGTCTCAAATATATTAAAAAGGAGGTTTGGGCCTAGCAAAAATTGTATTTTGTTAGGTCTACACGGCAGTTAAACTGCACACTCAGGCTGCACTACCTGAGACATGTATAAAGGGCTACTTAAGGGGGTGGCACAATCAGTGCTGAAGGCCAACAAGTAGCATTTAATATACAGGCTCTGGGTAGATGTAGTGCCACTTTATTAGGGACTTATAAGTATTTAAAGATACAAATTGCATATAAGCCATTTCTACAACGCTTTTAAGGAGAGAGCACAAGCACTTTAGCACTGGTTAGCAGTGGTAAAGTTCTCAGAGTCCTAAGGCCAGCAAAAACAAATTCAGCACAAATAGGAGGAAGGGAAAAAGCTTGGCGGTGACCCTGCAGAAAGGGCCAGGTCCAATACGGAGGGTACCTTGAAGTCTGATAGCCTAAATCTAGGGTCCCACTGGAACGTTTAGCTTTGGCGCTGAAAGCTTAAAGTCTAACGGAGCTGGATTTCCTAGTCGATGAAGTTGCGTTTCCTCTTGGATAATTTTGCTGTCTCATCCTGGTCCGAAGTCCTACATTCAAGCTTAGGGTTCTCAGACTTTCATGGATACAGGACATTCACCAAAAATTGATCGATGTCCCATTCGTCCTATTGAGTACCTATCTTTATACCCAGGTTTAGACTCTTTGGTGGAAGGAACATCTGCCAGTTTCCCGGTATACCCTATTTAGAGTTTATTCAGGGATACATGCTCTCAATAGGGCAGATGGGATATCTGTGGATTTTTTGAAGATGTCTCACATCCTCCAAAGTCAAAATGACCCCCTCAGTATTTTTTCTGCATTCAGAAATCTCCAGTGGGTAAAGGTAGGAGGCTGGAGCCAATTAGAGTTTCACAAGTTCATATCATTTTTGGATGTCCTGCGGTAAACCTTAACTCTGCAGCAAAAAGCTCATTGTGGGCCAAACCAATAATCCCTAAAAAGCAAGGTTGTGTGTTTCTCGGGGAGGTTTGGTGCTTTAAGTGTCTTGCAGCACTTAAAAAAATAACAAACTCATACTTCTTAAAAATTCTGGGAAAGCCACTTCTGGTCTCACTCAAAGATCATAGCCTTCAAAGAAAGCCTCTTTTGGTCCGTGTGTCTCTCGAAGAGGGCAATCCCCACTGGGCAAGTGGTTTTCCAATGCATTGTAGATCCCTTCTTTTGCCTTTTGTATCCTGGAAAACAGCATAGGTCAGTCAATTGAACCTTGAAGAACACCTCTAGTTCCTCGGATCAATTAGACAGCAGGAAACACATCAGGATTCTTCAAAGGCAAGTCAGTTAAGATCTTTTCTTTTCTGATGAGTGCTCCAGATCCATGAACATTCTGATGCGCTAGTGGTGTGGTGGTCTTTTTATCGAGTGCTCTAGCCAGTGATTGATGCTATTTCCTGATCCAATATGTGCACATATTCGTGGGGTGGCGGTGCTTGTGAGGCGGGGATTGGACTGGAAGGAGAGCAAATCCCACGTCGACCCAGAGGGCAGGCACATCATACTACTGGGTGCCCTAAGCGGGGTCCGGGTGGCTATGGTGGCCGTCTACGGGCCCAATGTAGATACCCCAGCTTTCTTCCAGGGTATATGGGCCAGGGTGTGGGCGACAGAGTGCGATACCATCAACTGGGGGGGGGGGGATTTTAATGCGAAACTAGATGATGCAATGGACAGGAAAGGTCAGTCCCGATCCCTAGATCCAAACGCGAGTGCTGCACTAAAAGCCATCATATCCGACGGCAATCTAATAGATATATGGCGCCACCATCATCCCCTACTCAGGGAAGGTACATGTATATCAGAATTCCACAAGGCTTGGTCTAGGCTGGACTATTGGCTGGTGTCGCGAGACGTGGCGACATGGACATGTGCAGTTTCTCACCTCCCAAGGTCCTTGTCGGATCACACACCCAGTTTACTACGCCTCGCGCTGCCGAATTCCCCCACCAAGGTGTTCCGTTGGCGGCTCCCCCCTAATGCACTGCTGGACGAGGCTTTTAAGGAGGAGGTAAGAGGGGACATAGTCGACTACTTCGCTATCAATGCTGGTTCGGTCTCAACCCAGGCCTCCTTATGGGAGGCATTTAAGGTGGTAGTCAGGGGTCAATGTATAGCTCGTCAGGCGGGGGTGCTGAAGGCCATAAGGGGCACTCTGGCTTCTCTAGAGAAACAGATTAAGGAGCTTGAAACACAATTTTATACCACTGATGATCCCACTCTTGTGGCGAAATTGAAGGAGAAGTTTGAGGAGGAGGCCCAGCGTGAAGTAAAGTTTCTTGGAAAGTACACACAAGCCAGGAGGTACGGGGAGGGTGACAGGCCTGGGAGAACCCTAGCGGCAATGCTTTGCGCCCCACGCTCAACTGCCTACATTACGGAAGTCAGGGGTGACCATACCCAAGTGATCAGAGGCCCGCAAGAAATATTGAACAAGTTTACACAGTTTTATGCCACGCTATACACGACAACCCATGGATCTGTGCAGGAAAACCTCGGGCCTTTCTTGGACTCTCTTGAGCTACTTTGGCTGGGTCGGGGGCATAGGGAGTACTTGAACGTTCCCTTTACAGTGGAGGATGTGATCCAGGTGATTAGGAGTCTCCCATCGGACAAGGCTCCGGGATCCGATGGGCTGACCATGGCTTTCTATAAAGCGTATGCCGAGGAACTAGCTCCACATGTCATAACGCTTTACGAAGAGGCCCAGACCACGGGTATTCTACCGCCCTCAATGCGAGAGGCCATTATAATCACCCTGCTTAAGCCGGGGAAACCCGAGGACGAACTCCACTCTTACCGACCACTATCGTTGATTAATGTGGATGTTAAAATCCTGGCAAAACTGGTCGCCAACCGACTGCAGCCGCTTCTCCCGCTGATCGCTCGCCCAGATCAATCAGGTTTTATCCCTGGGCGGTCTACATCTCACAACCTTCGGACCTTTTTTGTACATTATCTCCATCCGGACTCGCAAGCCATCGTGGTGTTCCCTGACGCTACAAAAGCGTTCGATACACTAGAGTGGACATATCTCTTTGCGGTCCTGGAGAGGATGGGGGTCAGCCCCCTTTTTCTCAGTCTTGTGCGACTGCTCTACACGAGGCCATCCGCTAGGATCAGAGTGAACGGTATGCTGTCGGATCCGTTCACCATCTCGCGTGGAACGAGACAGGGATGCCCGCTGTCTCCCTTGCTCTTTGCGATCGCAATGGAGCCACTGGTGGCACAAATTAGGCAACATCACGCTGCTAGGGGCTTGGGGTTTAGCTCGAGGGGCCTTTTAATTTCATTATACGCTGATAATGTCACCCTGTACATTTGTGACCCGGAGACGAATACAGCTCCTATCCTCCGTGAACTGATCAAATTTGGTGGGCTGACTGGAGTCTCTATAAACTAGACAAAGTCCACTATATTCCCCTTGACTGATCCTACTGCGCCCTTCCCTCTTGACTACCCATTAAAATGGGCCGACGGCCCGGTAAAATATCTCGGTGTTTGGCTCAGCAGAAACATGCAGGAAATATGGGACATGAATTATGGGCGTCCGTACAGTGTCGTGGTTGGAGGACAAGGTAACTGCATGGGCTGGTCTCCCCCTGTCTCTGGCTGTACTTATTTGTCAATATCCCGATTTCTCTCACAAAAACCTTTTTTAATTCCATTCGATCCTTATTAATCTTCATGATCTGGGTGGGTCGTCAGGCACGGATCTCGTGGGAACTCTTGACCCTACTTTTGCCCCAGGGTGGTTTGGGTGCCCCAGACATCCAATTGTATGCTCTCAGTGCACAGGCACAGTTCTTACATTTTTGGGCGCACCCAACCCCTTTTCAGCCACATATGGCTGTAGAGATGGATGTCGCAGCTCCAGTTCCTCTCCGGGTGGCCCTATTTCAAGCCTGCAAATGGCCCCGTGGAGACATCGATATGGTTGAAACCTTGAGGTGGGCATGGGATAAACTACGGGAAAGGGCGCAGCTCAAAATTTTATATGCCCCGTCCATCCCCCTGGCACACAATCCTATGCTACCCACCATGGGGGAGGGCGCCAGCAGAGCACTGGCACAGAAGATGGGCTTACGAACCTTTGCGGACCTCTACCTGGGTGAGGTGTTCAGAGCTCCCCCTGAACCTGCAGAAGAGCGCGCAATATCCTTCTCCGAATTATTTTTCTATCACAAACTTAGGGCCACGTGTAGAGCTCTACATGACACATTCCCCAACCCCGCTCCCACATTGCTTGCCCTTGAAAGCGATCTTAAGACTGACTCCCCTCGCAGACTCATCACGAGAATTTACCATAATATGCAGAATACCGCCCCCTTGTTGACGCCCAGGGCCCTCCAAGTGTGGAATGCTGAACTGCAAACTCCGTTAACGGAGGAACAGTGGGCATTTTGCTGTAATCAACTCACGGCTCTGTCCCCCAATTATAAGCTACGCTTGATTCATTTTAAATATCTCCACAGATTTTATAGGACCCCTTCACAGCTACACCGTATGGGGATCAAGGCGGATGATGGCTGTTGGAGATGTGGCTTTGCCCCAGCTACGCTCTTGCACATGGCATGGAGTTGTCCAAGGCTAGCCACATTCTGGTCTGCAATCTTCACCACTATACATGAGATCATTGGCACTGCTGACGATCCGGATCCCTTGTTGGGACTTTTGGGATACGTCAAAGACACACCAGTCGGGACCCGAAAACTACATGCTATGTTGTTGCTTTTTGCTAAGCGGAGGTAGCTATGCATTGGGGGAGAGGGGGTGCCCCCTCCATGAAAGAGTGGATCCAGGATGTAACATTTAGCCACACACAAATGACCACTTTTTGGGAACTGATGCCATCGGCATCCAGGCCAAGGGACATATGGGGACCATTTTTGGAGTGGGCGCACACACGCCAACAGGATGGTGCTGCCCTTCAGGGGTGCCAGTTGACTCGTAGACATGCCTTTTCACGCCTTGGGGCGAATAACGCGATGATCTAGAAGTGTTGCTGTCAAAACGATTCATATTTGTATTGGAAAGCATAACTGGGACCTACTTTGGTAAAAACACCAGGTGCAATGAAGTTTAATCTGCAAAGCCAACACCACCTGTTAACTTGATGTACAATGTATGATATGTTTTGTTTTTGTCGCACTGGAGATTTCTGGGATTTGCCTTGTACAAATATCTTGTTATTATTCACAAATAACTGGAATGTGCTAAGACTGGAAGTAGCTGGATACTCTGTTGGTGTTGTTTGTTTTTATGTTCAAAATGCCAATAAAGAAAATTAAAAAAAAAACCAATATGTGCACATATTCCACCAGCAGCCGTTCTCCAGTTCCAGTACTTCTTGTCATTCTTACCTGCAAACTATCCTTAAAGCCTTTGGCCAAGATGGTAAGAGTCAGACTCTCGTTTTCAGAGCTCTTGGTTCCCTCTCAGATCCTGCCCTATTGAAATAAAGAACTGCTTCCTCTTCTTGTTCTCTGAACAAGTTTGTCCCCTGTAGAGAGCAGAGACGAAAGGCTTGTACCACCTAAGACTCCTTTTGGCATGACCATGTCAAAAGACAGGAGTCCGCGTGGGCGTTAGCTAAGCAACTGGTTTCGCTCCTCTCCCAAGTAGCACATTCCCAGATAAGAAACTGTGATTACCCCACCCATCTCTGCTGGTTTCAGAATCAGACCCATTGTTTCACTGGCAGAGGAGCTTTACACGCCTCGTCCAGGCTTAATCCCAGTCATGATGTAAGCCTTGCAGAATGGAATTAATTACTGCTGTAGCCTTCAGTTTGCTTATGCAGGGAAAACAACATTTTGTAGTAGTTCATTGTTGTAACCCAATTTTCTTTAATGTTTTGCATGTCCCCCTCTGGGAGCTATAAAGCACACTTAAGGATGATGTATTGAGAGTATAAAAGTATGCTTTTACTACTTTGCAGAACACTTCTTCTTTGGCATGTTTTACTGCAGTGTTTTAGGTTTCAGCGAACTAGGCCACAATGGTGAACCTGGAGCCATACTTTTTTATGGGTGGTGCAAATGTACGAAGCAGTCCACATGAGACATTTAACTTTCACACTACTGGTGAACTTTATGTGCCAACGTACTGTAGCTTTCCTGAAATAGTGATATGATTTGTGTCAAGGACAGAAGCATATCTTGCCGCTCATTGGATTAATTAGCTCAATACTCTGAACTTGTGGGCGTTATGTTTTTTCTAAGGACAGAGATGTGGGTGGTGCACTCAGAACGCTGGTGCTGCTTGGCAAATAGTTTTCCACAAAGATACAGAACTCTCACCAGCATCCTGGCAGTGTCTGTCTTGAAGATATCAAGTATAAGTTCTGTTTTCACATAACCTTGTTCAAAAGCCATAGGTTTTGGAAGAGCAGTCATTAAATATTCAAGTCCTTTCACAGTGTGCCAGGCCAATAATATCTGATGCTCCCAAGGAGTTGGTACCATTTTTTTCCCCAAAACATAATATGAGCACACCAATGTGTCAAACATTACCTCCATTGTGCCAGGGGCTTTATTTATGGAAAAAGAACAATTGATGGACAGAATGCAGAACAATGTCATACATTCAACCCAGTACAGAGATCTGGGCCTAAATCCATAGTTTTTTTGCTCACTATGCCATTCCAGTTTGGACCCAGCCATAAGCAAATCAGTCTTGACCCTGCGCCCAATGGGAACAGTCCAGCCCGAACTGCCAGGCCAGGTCCTCCCTGGACTGGAAACAAGCTTCATAGGACTGGTTTCGGGCACGGGACCCACATCTGGGCATACCCGTCCCACTCGGGGTGACAAATGCAAAAAGAACAATTTATAAACAAAATGCAGAACAATGTCATACATTCAACCCAGTACAGAGATCTGGGCCTAAATCCATCGGTTTTTTTTGTTCACCATGGCATTCCAGTTAGGACCCAGCCATATGCAAATCAGTCTTGACCCTGCGCCCAATAGGAACAGTCCAGCCCGAACTGCCAGGCCAGGTCCTCCCTGGACTGGAAACAAGCATCCTAGGACCGGTTTCGGGCTTTCAGCCCTCATCAGCCAGGATAGCTTGACTCCAGTGGCATGGAGAGCACGGGACCCACGTCTGGGCATACCAGTCCCACTCGGGGTGACAAATGCAAAAAGAACAATTGATGGACAGAATGCAGAACAATGTCATACATTCAACCCAGTACAGAGATCTGGGCCTAAATCCATAGTTGTTTTGCTCACCATGCCATTGCAGTTTGGACCCAGCCATATGCACATCAGTCTTGACCCTGCACCCAATGGGAACAGTCCAGCCCTAACTGCCAGGCCATGTCCTCCCTGGACTGGAAACAAGCATCCTAGGACCGGTTTCGGGCTTTCAGCCCTCATCAGCCAGGATAGCTTGACTCCAGTGGCATGGAGAGCACGGGACCCACATCTGGGCATACACGTCCGACTCGGGGTGACAAATGCAAAAAGAACAATTGATGGATAGAATGCAGAACAATATCATACATTCAACCCAGCAGGGGCGTAGCTAGGCCTAAGGCTGCCCATGGCGGCCCCTGCGTTTGCCGCCCTCGGCAAAATTATAGAAGAGCGGGGGGAGGGGGGAGCGGCCGATTCTTGCGGCTGCAACGGCCGCAGGTAAGAGCGGGGGGCTCTGTCCATCAATTGTTCTTTTTGCATTTGTCACCCCGAGTCGGACGGGTATGCCCAGATGTGGGTCCCGTGCTCTCCATGCCACTGGAGTCAAGCTATCCTGGCTGATGAGGGCTGAAACCCCGAAACCGGTCCTAGGATGCTTGTTTCCGGTCCAGGGAGGACCTGGCTTGGCAGTTCGGGCTGTACTGTTCCCATGAGGCACAGGGTCAAGACTGATTTGCATATGGCCAGGTCTAAACTGGGGTGGCATGGTGAGCAAAAGAATGATGGATTTAACCCAGATCTCTTCACTGGGGGAGAATGTTTTGATTTGTTCTGCATTCCGTCCATCTACTGTGTGTCTTTTACTTTCTCGCCCTAAGTGCGCCGGGTATGCCCAGACGTGGGTCCCGGGCTCACTGTGCCACTGGATTCCAGCTATCCTGGCTGATGAGGGGTGAAACCCTGCATCCGGTCCTAGGATGCTTGTTTCCGGTCCAGGGAGGACCTGGCTTGGCAGTTTGGGCTGGACTGTTCCCATGAGGCACAGGGTCAAGACTGATTTGCATATGGCCAGGTCTAAACTGGGGTGGCATGGTGAGCAAAAGAATGATGGATTTAACCCATATCTCTTGACTGGGGGAGAATGTTTTAATTTGTTCTGTATTCCGTCCATCTACTGTGTGTCTTTTGCTTTCTCGCCCTAAGAGCGCCGGGTATGCCCCGACGTGGGTCCCGGGCTCACTGTGCCACTGGATTCAAGCTATCCTGGCTGATGAGGGGTGAAACCCCAAAACCGGTCCTAGGATGCTTGTTTCCGGTCCAGGGAGGACCTGGCTTGGCAGTTCGGGCTGGACTGTTCCTATGAGGCACAGGGTCAAGACTGATTTGCATATGGCCAGGTCTAAACTGGGGTGGCATGGTGAGCAAAAGAATAATGGATTTAACCCAGATCTCTTGACTGGGGGAGAATGTTTTGATTTGTTCTGCATTCCGTCCATCTACTGTGTGTCTTTTGCTTTCTCGCCCTAAGTGCGCCGGGTATGCCCAGACGTGGGTCCCGGGCTCACTGTGCCACTGGATTCCAGCTATCCTGGCTGATGAGGGGTGAAACCCTGCAACCGGTCCTAGGATGCTTGTTTCCGGAGCAGGGAGGACCTGGCTTGGCAGTTTGGGCTGGACTGTTCCCATGAGGCACAGGGTCAAGACTGATTTGCATATGGCCAGATCTAAACTGGGGTGGCATGGTGAGCAAAAGAATGATGGATTTAACCCAGATCTCTTGACTGGGGGAGAATGTTTTAATTTGTTCTGCATTCCGTCCATCTACTGTGTGTCTTTTGCTTTCTCGCTCTAAGTGCACCAGATATGCCCAGACGTGGGTCCCGGGCTCACTGTGCCACTGGATTCAAGCTATCCTGGCTGATGAGGGGTGAAACCCCAAGCCGGTCCTAGGATGCTTGTTTCCGGTCCAGGGAGGACCTGGCTTGGCAGTTCGGGCTGGACTGTTCCCGTGAGGCACAGGGTCAAGACTGATTTGCATATGACCAGGTCTAAACTGGGGTGGCATGGTGAGCAAAAGAATGATGGATTTAACCCAGATCTCTTGACTGGGGGAGAATGCTTTGATTTGTTCTGCATTCCGTCCATCTACTGTGTGTCTTTTGCTTTCTCACCCTAAGTGCGCCGGGTATGCCCAGACGTGGGTCCCGGGCTCACTGTGCCACTGGATTCAAGCTATCCTGGCTGATGAGGGGTGAAACCCCGAAACTGGTCCTAGCATGCTTGTTTCCGGTGCAGGGAGGACCTGGCTTGGCAGTTCGGGCTGGACTGTTCCCATGAGGCACAGGGTCAAGACTGATTTGCATATGACCAGGTCTAAACTGGGGTGGCATGGTGAGCAAAAGAATGATGGATTTAACCCATATCTCTTGACTGGGGGAGAATGTTTTGATTTGTTCTGCATTCCGTCCATCTACTGTGTGTCTTTTGCTTTCTCACCCTAAGTGCGCCGGGTATGCCCATCTGCTGTGTGTCTTTTGCAGGGGCTTGATTTAGCCAGAGGCATTCCGTATGCCAAAAATTACATACAATATGCCAGTGCCAACATCGTACTATTTATGTCATGCATATACCATGGGCAACCATTATGTCAATAAGTATGTTTAGAATGTTAGAGCCAGCACTTTGTCATGTTTGCCTCCCTTCTAGATTTAATTGTTGTTTTTCGACAGAACTGCATACAATGTGCCCACACTATCATTTTGCCACATGTGACCCATATATCAAGACTCGTTCCAGTATGTCACTGCCAGCATTTTGCCACGGTGTCCCATATACAAAGAATTACCTCTATTATGTCAAAGTTAGTATGTTACGACAAAGACACAGACGTCCCTATATTCTAATATAAAAGAGGACAAATGCCTCACCCTGGACCAAGTGTCTATTTTGATGTATAACTATTCTAGCTAGAATAGTTATACATCAAAATAGACACTTGGTCCAGGGTGAGGCATTTGCCTCTTTTATATTAGAATATAGGGACGTCTGTGTCTTTGTCGTATTTGTACCCCGTCCCTTTGCCTAGCATTGGGGTAACTCCCTCCTTTTTCAATCAAAGTTAGTATGTTGCCACTGGTGTCTATTATGCTAGCAATTACCTTCAGTATACTGGAATTTTGCCATTAGTGTCCTATATGCCAATGTTGGAAATGGCCCTGTTACAGAGTCACCCCAAACATTTTGCCTTCCTCATCTTTGCTGAATTAGATTGTGTTGGCCTTACGATTCTGAGCCCTTTACCACTGCAAACCAGTGCTAAAGTGCATGTGCTCTCTCCTCGAAACATGATAATATTGGCCAATCCCCAATTGACATATTTAATTTACTTATGAGTCCCAAGTAAAGTGACACTACATATGCCTAGGGCCTGTAAATTAAATGTTACTAGTGGGCCTGCAGCACTGGTTGTGCCACCCACTTAAGTAGCCTTTTCAAGATGTCTCAGGCCTGCCATTGCAGAGCCTGTGGGTGCAGTTTAACTGCCATTTTGACCTGTCAAAATAAACCTTTTGCCAGGACCAAACCTTTCTTTTTAATACAAATAGGAACCCCCTAGGGTAGGCCATGGACAGCCCAAAGGGCAGGGTGCAATGTATTTAAAAAGCAGCACATGTACTATTTAAGTTTTACATGCCCTGGTAGCGAAAAACTCTTAAATTAATTTTTCACTACTGCAAGGCCTATATTTCCCATAGGATAACAATAGGATTATCTTATTACATTCTATAAGTGTAATTCCCAAATGGAAAGAAAGAACTGGTTTGAGTTTGGTGTCTCTGGAATCCTAATTTAAAATCCTAACTTAAGGTGAAGTTGGATTTTAAATGACAATTCTGAAAATGCCACTTTTAGAAAGTTGGCATTTTCTTGCATTAGCCATTTGGTACCTGCAGACTGTCTCTAGTCACCTGCCTGGGTGTAGTTTCAAAATGGGCTTTGTGTATTCCTCCTAGTTAACCACACACAATAGGAGCTTATGTTATGTTAAAGACACTTATTGAGCTCACGTACACCAAACGGTTTCATGGCGCTGGATTCAGGGGGGAGGCTGCAACAGTGAGAGAATTAACTTAGTCATACGCCTGGGAGAACAGCCAGGTCTTAAGCTGTTTCCTAAACTGTGCATAGGAGGTCACAGACCTCAACTCCACAGGAAGCGAGTTCCAACATTGCGGGGCCAAGACTGCGAAACTTAGTCCCCCATATTTCTTGCGTTTGAATGATGGAGTAGCCAGCAGATTCAAATGGGAGGACCGCAGGTCCCGAGAAGGAGTATAACGCTGGATCCTAGAAGAAATAAATGCTGGACTATCACCAGAGAGGGCTTTGAAGATGGTACATCCCAACTTGAAGGCACATCGTTTGGCCACAGGAAGCCAATATAGGCTTTTCATTAGCGGTCTGACGTGATGCCATTTGGGCTGATGAAAAATCAACCTGGCCCCTTGGTTCTGCACCAGCTGTAAGCGATGTAATTGATATGCTGGGATACCTACATACAGGGAATTGGCGTAATCAACACGGGAGATTACCAGAGCTAGGATGACTAAGGTCAGGGCTTCCATGGTCAAAAATCTACTGATCTTCCTAATTCTTCGCAATTGAAAGAAGCAGGCGGAGACCACTGAGCCAATCTGGGCTTTCATAGACAAATCATTGCTGATCACAATACCCAAGCTCTTGGTAGAACTTGCTGGGAGTGGGGGATTTCCCAATAATGGAGGCCAAAAGTTGGAGTTCCACGGGTTGGCTGGCCCACCCGTAAGGATCAGCTCGGTTTTGTCAGGGTTCAATTTTAGTTGATTGCTATTCATCCATTCGCTGATAAAATCCAGGGTGGATTGGAAGTTGGACACAGAAGATGCCGATGCATTGATATCAAATACCAATTGAAGGTCGTCAGCGTAGTTAAAGGTTCCAACCTTTCTTTCTCTCAGGGAGCAAATCAAGGGTAGTAAGTACAAATTGAAGAGAAGGGGTGAAAGGGAGGAGCCCTGAGGTACCCCGCAGGTCAATTTCATTTTGTTGGAGGAGAAATTGGCGAGGCGAACCGCTTGAAATCGATTGCTGAGAAAAGAAGAGAGCCAGTTCAGCGCCAGACCCTGGATCCCAGCATTACTGACACGGTCAATCAGGCGATCATTATCGACCGTGTCGAATGCCGCTGACAAATCAAGAAGTACCAGGGCCTGGGTGATGCCCTTGTCTGCCCCCATTCTGAGCTCGTCCATGACTGTAAGAGTAACTGACTCCGCTGAGTGTGCAGGTCTAAAACCTGCCTGATGAGAGTCAAGAAAGTGGGAGTGTTCAACGAAGGAGCTGAGGCAATTTGCCACATGAGCCTCTAAGATTTTACCTAAGTAGGGCAGCAAGGAGATGGGACGATAGTTGCTGAGGACCAGAGGGTCAGAGCTAGGTTTCTTTAAGATTGGAACAATTTCCGGACTTTTAAATATATTTGGGACTATACTCAGCTTGAGAGAATTGTTCAAGAGTGAAAGAGTGGGGTCCGGACACGTGAGAAAGGCTTCCCGTAATATGTGAGGGGGACAGCAGTCAGTAGGGGAACCGGACAAACCTTTTTAAGCAAACCAAAGAATACCTCCCTAGAGATAAAAGGAATTCGATGAAGCAGAAGTAGGTTTTTGCGTATAAGCGGAGAGAATGTGGAAGGGGTATAGGTAGGGATGCTAGCCTTAATAGTGGCAATTTTCTCAATAAAATAGGAGTTGAGAGAGTCACATAAGGATTGCGAGGGGACAGGTTTCGCCATGACTCTATCTGGTTTGGCAAGCTCATTTACTATACAGAAAATATCCTTGGGCTTATTTACCGAATTTAAGATTTTCTTGGAGAAGTAATCCACCTTAGTTTGAAGAATAGCGTTTCTATATTCTTTAAGCTGGGTTAAAAATATTCCCTTCTTATCTGAGGAATAATGGCGTCTCCAGCCACGTTCTGCTTGTCTTAGAGCAAGTTTCTTTGTTTTTAAGTCGTCGGAGAACCAACGTTGGGCATCATGAGGTCTCATGATCTTGGTTTTCTTAAAAGGAGCGACACTATCACTAGCTTAGGTGTGACTTAATGGACCATCACTGGCAGATTGGGAGGGAGGAGGGGCACCCAGCCTCACTTGAACAGGCTATGTCCTGTCTCTACAAAAAGGGCTGCATTCAACCTGTAGCTAGTCTGGAACCAGGGCAGGGAAGGCGGGCATTGTTTCACTTCAAAGGTAGGTCTTTAGAATTCTCCCGCACTTCAAAGGTACCACTGGCTATAAATACTGGACCTCAGACACCACCACTTCAGTACACTTCTGAATCTGTGGATACTCTGACAGAAAAGACCACTGTGCTGCTGAAAGACTGCCACTCTGGTGGACCACACTCTGGTGGACCCCTGCTTTGCTGAACTGCTGCCTGCTGCCCTCTTGCCTGGGTGAGAAGAACTGGACCTGCATCTCTTGAACCCAGAGTGACTCCAAGGCCTAGTTGGCTGGTTTCCTGATCTGAAGCCTCAGGGACATAACAGGCTTCCAACCCTTGTACCTGGACTCTGCCATCTGTGAGTCTACCCTGCCAAGGGGTGCCACCCCAGTCCTGGGCCCTTGGAAGTGGGCCTAAGGTGCTTGCCAGTGGAACCAACACATATTCTTTGCTGGGTGACGCATCACCGAGCAGAACCAACACATTTCCTCAGCTGAGCAGCGCATCCCCCAGCAGAAATGGCGCATAGCCACTGCTGTGTGAATTGGACCTTTCAGGAAAGACTTTATACAAACTCATCTGTATTCATTCTTAACATGGCTTTTCTGTATTTGCTTACCTTAATTATCATTCAGGGGTCATTAGGACAGCTGTAGAAGCATTTTACAGTGTTTCTGTTTAAAGTATGTACTGATAACAGGAAAAAAACACCAGCGTAGACATGGCTAAAACAACAAGATATTCTACAAGTTTTTTGTTGTTTTTCACCTTCACGGCACCTGCATATGAAACAATGCACACACCTTGAATGAAAAATTAATGCAAATGAAACTATTTGATGGGAATTGCACTTTTTTACATTATGAAATAATAATTGATAATGCACCACTGTAGATGTCTGTTTGTGAGACCAGAGTCACAGAATTAAATCCAGTGCAGAATAGTCACTTGTGTATTTATAGTTTTATGACATCTCATCAAGTAACAGAAAGCACTGTGAATATTTAGGTCATTATTTTAAAATTGTATTGCACACTGTATTAGATTGGCTTCCACACAATGGTTTAGTGTGTATGATAAAGAAGTGCTTTCCAATAATTCATAGTAGTAATAGCTGACTAGACTGTACCTAGTGCAGACATTATTTATAAGTTCACTAAAAGGACACTTTCCAAAACTCAGCATCCTTACACCATCTCTCAAAAATAATAAATGCTTGTCATCATGATACTTCAAGTGATGCCTTAAATTAAAGCACTTTAGAGACCTCTTCCTGTCAGCTTCCTCCATGTAATCCAGGTGCCCATTAACAATTCAGGGATGGTTGTTTCTAGCAAAATGTATGGGAACTGTTTTTGTAAAATTAAAAATGCATTGACGTCCATACACCTGGCTAAATTTGACCTCTGTTTTCATGAAGAGGTCCTCTCAGGTGGGTTGAGGGGGTGGCAGGTAGAGGCCAAAAGGGTCATATTCAGAGCCCTGATCGCCCTGACTTCTGGGGCCTCAGAGTGATGGCCGAGGAAAAAGCGGAATGGAGCAAAATCCACATATAGCATCACAGAGATGGCCTAGAGAAGTAGGCCCTATGTAGGGTCTAATCTTTTCATTTGCAAATAGACAGAGACAGCTTCTCCACTTCCTCAAAGAGATGCCCTGAAGAAGGTGTTCAGAAATGCAGACTCTTTTTTTAAGTGCCATCACTATCTTTAGCGCAGCATGTGATTGGCACTGGGCAATGGTGTGAAGGACTACTGCACTCCAATTAAGGAAATGTTAGTAGCAAAAAAGGGGGTGGAGCCATTAGCGCAGAAGTTGAAGTTGCATTGGGCCCAGCAGTATGAGGTGTTCATAAGACCCCGAATAATGGGAGTAGTGTTTTTTGTCTATTTCAGTTTTTAATGTATTTTCTCATTTATAAGCCTCACATTTATGGGCCGATTACGATGCAAGGAAGCAGTCCGTCCTGTCCGAATCGGTTCCGAACGGGATTCAGGCAGCTTGAGTCATTTAGAGCCAAATCGTACAGCCCAATGGAGACGGTTTCCGAACGAGCGAGTATGATGAGTGATTCGGACAGCCGTTCTGAATTGGTTTGAACGAGACAACAGTGCTTTCAGAATCGGTCTTTAGGGGCCCATTGCGGGCCCCCCTTCAACCGGAGGCGACTGAATGTGGCCCATGGGTGTACCCAAGGGACCCCTCTTCCAAACCATGCACAATGTGGCAGGCACCATGGGGTGCTCGCCCAATGGTGCAAGGTTTTCCCTACCCACCCCTTTTTCCAATGGGAGCCTGTGTTCTCGTTCGGCACCCAGGCTCCCAATGAAGTCAATGGGAGTCCGACCGAACCGAGTCCGTAAGCATCCGGACACATCATAATCGGTCGGTAGGACTCCCAGAATACGGATCGTTCGGAAAGCATTCCTAACCTGATTCGGTGGCAATGCTTACCTAACGACATCGTAATGGGCCCCTTAGTGTGGCTTATGAGATACTGAAAAACAACCCCAAAAATGGTCCTATATGCCCCCCTCTCCCTTTGCTCAACCCTGCCCTCCCACCTTACCCCCTTAAGTCTTTCCATAAAGTTTTGGAGAGGGGTCAGACTTCAAAATATTTTGGGTAGGGTGGCTCAGAGTAAAAGAGTTTGAAGACCTCTGCTTTAAGGGTAAAGAAATGGCAGTGTTGGCACAATAACAGGACTTCTACGACAGTAGGGATAAAGGACAGGGAGGAGTGGACTTACCAGAGATATTGAAAATTCACAATTCCGAAGCAGAATAATTTATATGAGAAGTGTTAATTTAAATTCAGTGCAGTTCAGGTGGCGTAGCCTGAATCATGCTAGGGCACGATAAAAGGAAAAGGGTAAAACAATGTCCTGAAACTGAAGCCCAGCCACTCTTGCTAGATTGCAAATCTCCTTTAGAGTTGGGACCAAGGAGGCAATATTTTGTATCTGGTGCCCACTTTGAAGTAGTGAAAGCTTCAAGAAGTTTCCAGTAGGGGTGGGCAATACATTCCGCTCTGCCGGCGGAGTTGGTGGAGTTTTGGCCAATCGGAGTTCTCGCCAAATTCCATGGGAGGAGTTTTTTCATGCACTCAGCTCACCAATGGTAAGTTGGCAAGTGTGAATTGGCATCCCCTAGTGTGATTTTCAGGCGTTAGGAAGGCACCTGGTGAGATATTCCCAATGCGGGCGGTTGTGGGCAGTCGCGACCGATCGCAGTGAGAAAGCTGCTGCTCGAGTAGAAAATCTACTCGACTGGCAGCAAAGAAGCAGCGCCCTCTGCTTGGTGCCGTTTGCGCTGATTTTGCAGTGTGGAAGAAGCTCCTGGCTCTAAAAATCAGCATGAGCAGAGCGACCTGCCGATTTCCGCCCGTTCACGGAACACCGCAGAATCTCGCAGAGTTTTCATATAACTCAGCGGAGTGGAACTCTGTGAGTTCCGCCCACTCCTAGTTCCATCCCCTGAGGTTTCAGGCATTCCCCTCCTCCCTGTCCTAGCCCCAGCTTGTCAGGGGTTAAAAAAGACCAGTGTCAAACCCTTTGTGAGAGTGCTCAGGCAGATCCATTGTGATGTGCAATTGTGGTAGGTGACAGTCCCTCCCCTCCTAACTCAGAGTGGCTCCTCCCGCTAATATCTATCTTCCCTTAGATTCACTGTCTGGGAGCAATAGACAAAGACCAACTGCCAGCTACAACTAGTCATGTGACCCAGGATCAGGCTGCAGGCACCAAATGGTTAGGACAAGCAAATGGCAACTCTCTCAGGGCCAGATGTACGACCCTTACAATTTGCGAATCGCAAATTGTGTCGTTTTGCGACTCGCAATTTGTGACTCACAGCATTTCATTTACAACAGTGTTTCAGACACTGTTTGCGATTCCTAATGGGGTCGCAAATTGCATGCCTCATTAATATTCATGAGGCAGGTGCAATTTGCGACCTCATTGGGAATGGCTAGCACTCCCAGGGATGGTGGCCTGCTGGGGTCAGCAGACCACCATGTCTGTGACTGCTGTTTAAATAAAGCAGTTTTTTTTTTTAAAATGCAGCCTGTTTTCCTTAAAGGAAAACAGGGATGCATTTAAAAAAGAAAAATGAAACGTTTCTCTTTCATTTTTTAGGAGTAGGAAGTGGTCCGTGGGACCACTGCCTGCTCTTAAAAAATATTTTCACATCCATTCACAAAGGGGAAGGGGTCCCCTGGGGATCCCATCCCATTTGCGAGTGGCTTACCACCTACTTGAAGTAGGTGGTAAATTGCGAGTGTTTGGGAACGCAATTGGGGTCGCAAAACAATTGTACATTGAAGTGCAAGTCAATATTAGGCAGGGTCGCCCTTGGCACGCCCCTTCCTAATAGCGAGTCGCACACCCTATTTTGGGAGTCGGTAGTAGGTTACTGACTCACAAAATAGGGATTGTACATGGGGCAGATCAATTTTGCAGTTGCAAACGGGCCGATTTCAGAATTGTGATTAAAAATCTGACTTTACCATTAAAGATGGCTTTTAATTACAAACTCGACCTTCCTACCTGCTCCTAATTGGAAGGTACAGCTTATTAAATGTTAAAAGGTATCTCCAATGTTATCCGATGGGAGAGGTAAGCATTGCAGTAGTGAAAAATGAATGTAAGTGTTTTTCACTACCAGGACATGTAAAACTTAAAAGTGCCTGCCCAACTTTTTAAAAACTCTGCACCCTGCCCTGTAGGCTATTCAGGGCATACCCTAGGGGTGACGTATATGTATTAAAATACAAGGGTTTGGCCTGGCAAAAGGTATATTTTGCCAGGTCGAAATGGCAGATTAAAACTGCGCACACAAGCTGCAATGACAGGCCTTAGCCCTGTCTAAAGGCTACTTAAGTGGATGTCACAATCAGTGCTGCAGGCCCACTAGTAGCATTTATTTTACAGGCCCTAGGTACATGCAGTACCACTTTACTAGGGCTTACAAGTAAAATAAATATGCCAATTGGGGGTAAGTCAATTCTACCACATTTAAAGGAGAGAGCACAAGTATGTTAGCACTAGATACCAGTGGTAAAGAGTGCAGAGTCCTAAGGGCAGCAAAACGAAGTCAGCAAAACAGGAGGGTTGAAGGCAAAAAGTTAGGACAGAACCACGCTAAGAATACTACGTCTAACACATTGGTAATTCTGAATGGATGTGTTGGGCTACAACTGGTGGTAAAGGAAGCTCCTGAGGCACAGGGAACCCCCACCTATCATTGGGCGCTATTCAACCCAAGGCATATGAATATCGGTGAGACCTATTAGCAGATGCACCAGATGCTACACCATGCCAACGTTCATGATTTGCACCTGCATTGAGCTGCTCAGCACCTCTGGGGAACCGGGGTGCGGCATTGCAGCGGGAGTGTGAGTTATGCTGAAAACCCCAAGGCACAGGGGTGCACAAGGAAAGCTCACAGCCCATGGGTCTGTGCTCTGGGCTTCAAGCTCCCGGTCCAGTAATCCTTTAGAATGTCCTCCCGCTGAGGCCCGACAACCACGGAACCAAATTTGCTTGTTTCTTCAAAAGCTTTTTAAAAAAACATGATGAGGCCTGTTCCTATAAAAGTTCAGACTTTAAAAATATTTGAGAGCCATGACTAGTGATATCTTCCATGCATTTGAGTTTGCAGGCTCCCCAAATTGTATCTTCTTCCAAATGTATCCCACGCCAACGACACCCAGCTCATCCTCTCCCTCACCAATGAGCCCGACATAACCAGACACAGTTTCCAGGAAGGAATGAAGGATGTCACATCCTGGATGAGCAGCAGCTGCCTGAAGCTCAACTCTGAAGTCCTTGACCTCGGATCCACCCCCTCCGCGTGGGACGACACCTGGGGGCCCCCCGCCATCGGCAACCCTCCCACACCCACGGACCACGCCTGCAACCTCGGCATCATACTCAACTACTCCCTCACCATGAACCGACAGATCAATGCCGTATCCTCCATGTGCTTCAACACCCTCCGCATACTCCGCAAGACCTTCAAATGGATCCCCACCTAATCCAGAAAGACTGTCACCCACACACTCATAACCAGCAGACTGGACTACGGGAACGCCCTCAACGCCGGAATCAACAAATCTCTACTCCACAAACTCCAGCCATCCAGAACGCCGCAGCCAGACTTGTCCTCAGCATCCCACGACAAAACCTCATCCCTCAGCACCTACGAGACATCCACTGGCTCCCCGTCAAAACAAGAGTGACTTTCAAGCTGCTCACATACGCCTACAAAGTCCTCATAACACTGGACCCCAATATCTCAACGAAAGAATCTCCTTCTACGCCCCCATGAGAAACCTCCGCTCCGCCGACCTTGCACTGGCCGAAATCCCCCGCCTCCGCAGACCCAGATAGCGAGGAAGATCTTTCTCCTACATCGCAGCCAAGACCTGGAACGAACTCCCCCTCAGTGTCAGACAAACCCCCACACTGCAAGCATTTGGAAAGAGCCTCAAGACCTGGCTCTTCGGATGAGCTGGAGCTGCCCGAATTCCCCCCTGTCCCCAGCGCCTCGAGACCCTCACGAGTGAGTAGTGCGCTTCACAAACCCCTGATTGATTGATTAAAATGTAGGATCTCAGTGTGTCTGGACCTACTAGTCCTAATAAAAACATGTATTTAAGGGGAGATGCTTTCTCAGCCAAGTCTTGATCCATCAAACCAAATTCCAGTCAGATCTGGGCCTGTAACGCATTATAAGAAAGGTGAAATAAAAGATGGAATACTTTGCATTGTGAAATGTTGAGGAACATTCCAAACCTGTCTGGGAGAACTTCCGTGCCAAACGCAATGTAGGTAATAATTTTGCCTTTATGACTTTCAATAATGATGGCCATGAAGAGTTCCGTGAAAGCTCCTGAAAGGCAGCTGTTAGAGATGCAATCTTTGGTTTTAAAGCATTGAGATGCAAGTAACGAGCAAACTGGTCTTGCACCCCTACACTTAGATATATATAGTTAATATTTCACAAGGTTGGCGCCCCTCTAAAAATGCCAATTAACTATTTTTTGTAATTCTTTGCCAAAGATGACTACATTTGTTTTGCCAAAGTTAACAGCCATTTCATTTTCATTGCAGTATGTATTCAGGGTGTTTAATAACCTCTGTAGACCTATCCCACTTAAGTTTAGGAGGACAACATCATCAACATATTGTAATGAGGTTATAGGTCAAAAGCCAAGTCTAAGGGGATGGGAACTCGCTAGGTCTAATTGTGTGCTCATATCCGAGATGAAGAGATTAAAAAGTGCTGGTGCAAGCATGCAGCCCTGCTTGGGACTCCTCTGTGTCGGTAACTTTGGCTCCTGATTTGCTCCTAATTTAATTTGCGTCCATGTGTCGGTATATATAAGTTGGATGATGCCTAACAGGTGGACTGAAATATTCCAAGACAGTAATTTTTGCCAGAAGCGATTCCTGTTAACATTGTCAAAGACCTTTGTGACATCTATAAAACATGTATGTAACAATTATTTTTTGTGGATAGATTTTCCAATTATCATCAAGTGGGCTATCAGATTATCTGTTGTACTCCACATGGCTTTGAACCAGTTTGATTGAATGGTATTAGTTTTTCTTTGGCAGCCCCTTCCTCCAAGTTCATTAGCAGTAGGTTGGCAAAATATTTTGAACCTGTGTTCAGCAAGGCAATCAGGCGATCGCTGTCCGTGGTTGAGTAGGGTCCTTTTTTGTAATTTGGACTGACCCACGCCAAGACTCTAGGATGTTTTCTCAGGCTAGATAGACGTTAAATAAGGTGTGTAAAATTTGGGCTATGGGGAAGTAATCCCTAATGCCCAGAGGGTTGAGAGGATTCTACATTGGAGTATAACCTCCCAAGTCAAGATTTTATATCACAAAAAATACTCCTATAGACTAACTAATGGATAACATAAAAACTGTGTTACCTAAATACGATAGGAGGTGTCTATGTGAAGATCTAGAACTGCAGACACCCAGGGGTGCGCAAGGAAGCAATTCCTTTTTGTTTAGTTACCCTCACACACCCTAGTGGTGTCATGCTTCATCATCGGGTCACCCCGATGCCTATAAGTCGGGGTGGGCTCAACCACAGTGTTGGGAGCTCTTTGGAAAGTGAAGACCAGGGGATTAAAGATAAAACCCTCCGACAGGCCCCGGTTTCCCTTTATTATTGGGTCTGTCAGGGATATTAAAAATAGTTAAAAGAACGGGTCAATGGGAGTGATTATGGTCCTATGACCTATTGCCAACATGTTTCAGTCCTGGGATGGCCGTAAAGGTCCTGGACTTTCTTCATGGCAGAGGTCGTCCTCCCTGGGAACAACAGTGAAAGGGGAGTCCCTATCCTGTGAATGAATAAGGGCAGAGTAGCTGCTCCTTTTGTATAGATAACAGATGATTAATCTGTCATACGCAGTCCTTCATCTCCAATTTGCGGAGAAAAACTGTGTCTCAGGGGCCCGCTAGGCGTGATGGAATAGCCCTGTTTCCAAGCCGGGGACTCGGACCAAGTAGGTACGCAGGCGGGATAGGACCCTTGAAGAAAGTTTGACTACAGGGCTATTCCATCACGCCTAGCGGGCCCCTGAGACACAGTTTTTCTCCGCAAATTGGAGATGAAGGACTGCGTATGACAGATTAATCATCTGTTATCTATACAAAAGGAGCAGCTACTCTGCCCTTATTCATTCACAGGATAGGGACTCCCCTTTCACTGTTGTTCCCAGGAGGACGACCTCTGCCCTGAAGAAAGTCCAGGACCTTTACGGCCATCCCAGGACTGAAACATGTTGGCAATAGGGTCATAGGACCATAATCACTCCCATTGACCCGTTCTTTAACTATTTTTAATATCCCTGACAGACCCAATAATAAAGGGAAACCGGGGCCTGTCGGAGGGTTTTTATCTTTAATCCCCTGGTCTTCACTTTCCAAAGAGCTCCCAACACTGTGGTTCAGCCCACCCCGACTTATAGGCGTCGGGGTGACCCGATGATGAAGCATGACACCACTAGGGTGTGTGAGGGTAACTAAACAAAAAGGAATTGCTTCCTTGCGCACCCCTGGGTGTCTGCAGTTCTAGATCTTCACATAGACACCTCCCTATCGTATTTAGGTAACACAGTTTTTATGTTATCCATTAGTTAGTCTATAGGAGTATTTTTTGTTAAATAAGGTGTGACAACATTTTTTCCAGTGCTTGGGATCTTGTTTATAGAAAGCAGTTGGTAGCCTATTTGGGCCAGGTGCCCTGTTTCCTCTGCTTTTCGTCTCTATTTCTTTGTGGAGGTAATTCGGGTGAAAAAGAGTGATGTTGTCTTGGAAGGGGGATTGAGTACCTGAGCCTTGGTACAGAACACTGTATATTCCAACCACGACTTTTGAGTGACATTATTGCATATTACCACACTGGGTCCTATTTCCAACTGATTACTAAATGACCAGAGGGAGCTTTGATTTTTGCTGTTACATGCGTGCATGATCTCAATCCAGTGATGATCTTCCTGAACACCGTTTTGCCTCCCACAGAGCTTTTTTACAGGTTTCTTTTAATTTGTTGACCTTAATATGGGCTTCCCTATCGTGCGGTTCCTACTTACTCAGTAAGACCGTATGTTTGGGCAACATAAACGTCAAATTTATGCGGGACTAAGTCTGTGCATACCATCAGAATATGTAGACCTAATTACAGGCTAGTTTACAGTGTGCCATCTGGACCATAAACCCTACAAGGTACTGTATGGTGTCTCCAACCTCTAAACATGAAAACCCTGTTTCCACAAGAAAATCCTGGAAACAGATCTAACCCTTTCGTTAGTAACTCAGGCATGCCCAAAGGGAGACACAGGAAATACTCAAATTGGCATTTCAACCATTTATTGAAGCAATAAAATTCTTGAATAAAATACGTGCGCTGCAATGATTAATTGAATGAAACAAAACAGAGTAATCTGCATTACAAGAATGGTAAAGAAAATACAGTTCAACTATTGTGCTGTTACATTGATTATATGAACACATATAATTGTATCTCTAATCCAACCTAACGCTCCCTGTCCTAATATACATAGGATGTGCAGATCTGCCAGAAAACCTTAGAGCGGTCTAATTCCCCATTTACCTGAGGGTATGTGTCACCTGGGATCCTGCCTTGGCATAGAGCAGGCCTCCGTCCTTCTCAGGAGGGTAAGGGGATTCAGCTGGTCTGGAATTCAGCATGGAGCAACCTTGACAGTACCAGCAAAATGTTCCTCTCCCAAAACAAAGAGCTGCGACGGTTTTTATAATAAACTTCACCCATACTCTCTATACCGGAGTTCTGCTATGCCGGAGTATGCCTGTGATTAAGGTTTCTGCATCCCATGCCTTTGCTTTTTCTTGTAGGCAGTTTGGTGCCATTTTGGGAGGTGCCTGTCTCCTTTGTGTGGCTGCCATATTACTAATAGCTCAAACCCTGTTTTAATCTGTTTATGTTTTACATTTCTCCCCTTTTAGTTGCCTTTGCATTTTGGTTACCAGTATTCCTTAGCCTCAGGAGAGCCTACGGCTAGAGAAGGGGGTTGCTGGACACCAGTTAGACTATTTTTTAAACCCACCTGTTTTTCCTTGATCGCGCTGCAAAGCGCCGCATTGAAGCCACGCTCCCAGACATGCCCATCCTTCATAACGGGCTATTTAGTCAACTACAAAGCGTGGCCGCACTACCTGTGTTCAAGGTTTGTGCAGCCACGCCTTTGCTTTCCTTCTAGGCACTTTGGTGCCATTTTGGGAGGTGCCTGGCTCCTATGTGTGGCTGCCTTATTGCTAAGGGCTCAGACCCTGTTTTAATCTGTTTATGTTTTAACTTTCTCCCCTTTTAGTTGCCTTTGCATTTTTGTTACCGGTATTCCTTAGCCTCAGGGGAGCCTGTAACTAGAGAAGGGGGTTGCTGGTCCCCAGTTAGTCTGTTTTTTAAACCCACCTGTTCTTCCTTGATCACGCTGCAAAGCGCCGTAATAAAGCCACACACCCAGACACGCCCATCCTTCATGACGGGCTATTTAGTCAACTACATAGCGCGGACGAGCACAGTGGGTGCACCACTGGCGCAATGGAAGTGCATCAGAGGCAAGCCCATATGCGCCTGTCTGTGCCGGACAGCACCCAGTGCCCACCCCCTGTCGGTTTTCATCCCAAGTCGTCACAATGGCGGATCTACTCCAGAGAAGAACTTTTAGCGCTTAAATCTGGTGGGACCACAAAATGTGTAAAACTCAACCCTTCCCTCACACTGTGTCAGAAGTCTAACCTCAGGTGCCTAAACTACAAGCCACATGGCGGCAATCCGCTAATTTCCCCAGCTAGGCCTAGCAAGCATAGAAACAAAGGCACTAAAACCTCTAAAATCCAATGCGTATTGCTTAATGCAAGGTCCCCGGTAAAGCACACTTTTGAATTTTGGGAATTCCTGGATAGTTATCAGCTAGATTTGGCCTTCGTCACCAAAACTTGGGCAGACCCTACGTCAGGCCCTGATATGGTAGTGGCTACTCCCCCGGGAAACGCTATTAATAGATAGGTGGAGGTCTAGCATTTATCTACCAGGACACCTATGCAGCCACCTTCTCTCCAGCCACCCTTTGTTATATTCCATATAGGTACCACAATATAGGCCCCAGTAACTTCATTACCCTTCACCTATATTTTTCCCTACATTACACTTGTCACGGTTTACAGGGACTGACCTTTTACCTAGATACAACACTGCATTCAGAACGCGGGTTTTCCCTAGTTCGAAATCTCATACATTATGCATGAGGATTCTTAGAAGCACAGCAGGACTACCATCTCCTGTATAAAATCTATGTACAAAGTTCATGCCCGATGTCATCCTTAGGCCGACACAGTAATACAGCGAGGTAGGACCCCTGGGGAGACCTATGGGTATATATACATATATACATCACATCTTGCTAAGATAGAGCAGAGGAGACCGAGACTTCCCTGCCAACACACTGACCAGAGACGCTGAGGTTCCTGCATGCAGACACTCCATCTCACAGTGGTCTAACATCCCTTGCGGGGTGTCCAACTCAAGACCAGGACGGGGTCCCACAGTCTCTCACTTCAGGTAATGGGGTTAACTAAATCCTAGAGGGATTCTTGGCTTAACACCTACATACATGCTAGGTACACTTAGGTACATCTAGTTAGGGAGGCATCGTAGGAGTATGCATCTTTTTATCATGTGTTTTATATACTCTAATGTATTCATGATTATTGCACGATGGTAGAGCTATACCATCCATTCACCTTTATAGTACTGCTAATCATTTATATCTTATACTGTCTAGCGGTTGTTGCAGCTCATTTATTTTACACCAGAATAAAAACTGTTCAATAAATGCTTATTGAAAAACGCCCAGCCTGTTTATTTGGTGTATCTCTCTGAGACAGACTAAGTAAGCATGAGTGACTGAGCGAAAGGTAGTATATTGTTTCCACGGGATCAGGGTTGTCATGTTTGATGGTTGCCAGAAACTATTCTCTCTTTGGTAAGAGGAGGTTCTAGTGGCACTGTGAGCTAGTTGGTACAAAAGGGCCAACATACCCGGTGGGGGTGTACAGAATCAGTCTGACACCAATCCTACAGTGTATGCTGTCTAAACGCACAGATACTGTATACGTTTTATAGGAACTACACAACATGGCGCCTAACGTTGGGCATGAATTTTGTACATAGATTTTATACAGGAGATGGTATTCCTGCTGTGCTTTCAAGAATCCTCACGCATAATATATGAGATTTCGAACTCGGGAAAACCCGCGTTCTGAATGCAGTGTCAAATCTAGGTAAAAGGTCAGTCCCTGTAAACTGTGACAAGTGTAATGTAGGGAAAAATATAGGTGAAGGGTAATGGACGTTGATGCTTTACTGGACCCGATAACAGCCCATGTTCTGCAGTGTCCCCAGCGTATTCCCATGTTGATGGTGGCATTCCTAGAGCCACCAGAGGTAGTATCTGCTCCTGTTGGTATGGACACCGGCTCCTTCCCTGACATCCAGGACTTGGAAGGCGCACAGGCTGCCCCAGCATCAGCTGTGGGCAGTACGGAAGATCATCTGTGCTCAATTGACATAATCTGCGAGGTGTTACAGGGACCGTCACCTGCGAGGCAAGCAACGAAAATGTTGCGTCTACCAGCCAGGACACATAAACATTTGACTCATTTGGCCCGTCGTGCGCTGGGAAGAATTCGACTTTTGAAAAACAAAATAAAGAAATTGGAACTCCATAACAAAATTGACATTCATTTGAGCACACATGGCTTTCAAATGCTTATAGTAGTTCGACCTCTATCTACAGACACATTAGGGCTATCGCTTGAGTAGCAAATTTCTTTTTTTAAAGTTTTAAAAGATTTTTAGAACTTTTTAAACATTGTTTTTAGCACAACTGGAAACTAATGTTTTTACTATTTGCGTACAAGTATCTAGTCCAACTAGCAGTATGGTTAGAATTTAACTATGTGGTCCATTCGGAAGAGGAGTGGGTGTTATATTATATATAGGTACCATAATATAGGCCCTGGTAACTTCATTACCCTTCACCTATATTTTTCCCTACATTACACTTGTCATGGTTTACAGGGACTGACCTTTTACCTAGATACAACACTGCATTCAGAACGCGGGTTTTCCCTAGTTCAAAATCTCATACATTATGCATGAGGATTCTTGGAAGCACAGCAGGACTACCATCTCCTGTATAAAATCTATATACAAAGTTCATGCCCGACGTCATCCTTAGGACGACACAGTAATACAGCGAGTTAGGACCCCTGGGAGACCTATGGTTATATATACATCACATCTTGCTAAGATAGAGCAGAGGAGACCGAGACTTCCCGGCCGACACACTGACCAGAGACGCTGAGGTTCCTGCATGAAGACTCTCCAGCTCGCAGTGGTCTAACATCCCTCGCGGGGTGTCCACCTCAAGACCAGGTCGGGGTCCCACAGTCTCTCACTTCAGGTAATGGGGTTGACTAAATCCTAGAGGGATTCTTGGCTTAACACCTACATACATGCTAGGTACACTTAGGTACATCTAGTTAGGGAGGCATCGTAGGAGTACGCATCTTTTTATCATGTGTTTTATATATTCTACTGTATTCATGATTATTGCACGATGGTAGAGCTATACCATCCATTCACCTTTATAGTACTGCTAATCATTTATATCTTATACTGCCTAGCGGTTGTTGCAGCTCATTTATTTTACACCAGAATAACAACTGTTCGATAAATGCTTATTGAAAAACGCCCAGCCTATTTATTCGGTGAATCTCTCTGAGGCAGATTAAGTAAGCACGAGTGACTGAGCGAAAGGTAGCATATTGTTTCCACGGTCCTGAGGGATCAGGGTTGTCATGTTCGATGGTTGCCAGAAACTATTCTCTCTTTGGTAAGAGGAGATACTAGTGGCACTGTGAGCTAGTTGGTACAAAAGGGCCAACATACCCGGTGGGGGTGTACAGAATCAGTCTGACACCAATCCCACAGTGTATGTTGTCTAAACGTGCAGATCCTGTATACTTTTTATAGGAACTACACAACATGGCGCCCAACAGGGGGCATGAACTTTGTACATAGATTTTATAGAGGAGATGGTAGTCCTGCTGTGCTTCTAAGAATCCTCATGCATAATGTATGAGATTCCAAACTAGGGAAAATCCGCGTTCTGAATGTAGTGTCGTATCTAGGTAAAAGGTCAGTCTCTGTAAACCGTGACAAATGTAATATAGGGAAAAATATAGGTGAAGGGTAATGGACGTTGATGCTTTACTGGACCCGATAACGGCCCATGTTCTGCAGTGTCCTCAGCGTATTCCCATGTTGATGGCGGCATTCCTAGAGCCACCACAGGTAGTATCTGCTCCTGTTGGTATGGACACCGTCTCCTCCCCTGACACCCAGGCCTTGGAAGGCGCACAGGCTGCCCCACCATCAGCTGTGGACAGTACGGAAGATCATCTGTGCTCAATTGACATAATCTGTGAGGTGTTACAGGGACCATTGCCTGCGAGGCAAGCAACTGCAATGTTGCGTCTACCAGCTAGGACACATAAACATTTGACTCATTTGGCCCGTCGTGCTCTGGGAAGAATTCGACTTTTGAAAAACAAAATGAAGAAATTAGAACTCCATAACAAAATTGACATTCTTTTGAGCACGCATGGCTTTCAAATGCTTATAGTAGTTTGACCTATATCTACAGACACATTAGGGCTATCGCTTGAGTAGCAAATTTCTTTTTTTTTTTTTTAAAGTTTTAAGATATTTTTAGAACTTTTTAAACATTGTTTTTAGCACAACTTGAAACTAATGTTTTTACTATTTGCGTACAAGTATCTAGTCCAACTAGCAGTACGGTTAGAATTTAACTATGTTGTCCATTCGGAAGAGGAGTGGGTGTTATATTCTATATAGGTACCATAATATAGGCACTGGTAACTTCATTACCCATCACCTATATTTTTCCCTACATTACACTTGTCATGGTTTACAGGGACTGTCCTTTTACCTAGATACGACACTGCATTCAGAACGCTGGTTTTCCCTAGTTCGAAATCTCATACATTATGCATGAGGAATCTTGGAAGCACAGCAGGACTACCATCTCCTGTATAAAACCTATGTACAAAATTCATGCCCGACGTCATCCTTAGGACGACACAGTAATACAGCGAGGTAGGACCCCTGGGGAGACCTATGGGTATATATACATCACATCTTGCTAAGATAGAGCAGAGGAGACCGAGACTTCCTGGCCGACACACTGACCAGAGACACTGAGGTTCCTGCATGCAGACACTCTAGCTCGCAGTGGTCTAACGTCCCTCGCGGGGTGTCCAACTCAAGACCAGGTCGCGGTCCCACAATCTCTCACTTCAGGTAATGGGGTTGACTAAATCCTAGAGGGATTCTTGGCTTAACACCTACATACATGCTAGGTACACTTAGGTACATGTAGTTAGGGAGGCATCGTAGGAGTACGCATCTTTTTATCATGTGTTTTATATACTCTAATGTATTCATGATTATTGCACGATGGTAGAGGTATACCATCCATTCAACTTTATAGTACTGCTAATTATTTATATCTTATACTGTCTAGCGGTTGTTGCAGCTCATTTATTTTACACCAGAATAACAACTGTTCAATAAATGCTTATTGAAAAACGCCTAGCCTGTTTATTCGGTGTATCTCTCTGAGGCAGATTAAGTAAGCACGAGTGACTGAGCGAAAGGTAGCATATTGTTTCCACCGTCCTGAGGGATCAAGGTTGTCATGTTCGATGGTTGCCAGAAACCTTTGGTAAGAGGAGATTCTAGTGGCACTGTGAGATAGTTGGTACAAAAGGGCCAACATACCCGGTGGGGGTGTACAGAATCAGTCTGACACCAATCCCACAGTGTATGTTGTCTAAACGTGCAGATCCTGTATACTTTTTATAGGAACTACACGACATGGCGCCCAACGGGGGGCATAAACTTTGTACATAGATTTTATAGAGGAGATGGTAGTCCTGCTGTGCTTCTAAGAATCCTCATGCATAATGTATGAGATTTCGAACTAGGGAAAATCCGCTTTCTAAATGTAGTGTCGTATCTAGGTAAAAGGTCAGTCCCTGTAAACCGTGACAAATGTAATATAGGGAAAAATATAGGTGAAGGGTAATGGTCGTTGATGCTTTACTGGACCCGATAACGGCCCATGTTCTGCAGTGTCCCCAGCTTATTCCCATGTTGATGGCAGCATTCCTAGAGCCACCACAGGTAGTATCTGCTCCTGTTGGTATGGACACCGGCTCCTCCCCTGACACCCAGGCCTTGGAAGGCGCACAGGCTACCCCAGCATCGGCTGTGGACAGTACGGAAGATCATCTGTGCTCAATTGACATAATCTGCGAGGTGTTACAGGGACCGTCGACTGCGTAGGCAAGCAACGAAAATGTTGCGTCTACCAGCCAGGACACAAACATTTGACTCATTTGGCCCATCATGCGCTGGGAAGAATTCGACTTCTGAAAAACAAAATGAAAAAATTGGAACTCCATAACAAAATTAACATTCTTTTGAGCACGCATGGCTTTGAAATGCTTATAGTAGTTTGACCTATATCTACAGACACATTAGGGCTATGGCTTGAGTAGCAAATTTCTTTTTTTTCTTTTTTAAAAGTTTAAAAAGATTTTTAGAACTTTTTAAACATTGTTTTTAGCACAACTTGAAACGAATGTTTTTACTATTTGCGTACAAGTATCTAGTCCTACTAGCAGTACGGTTAGAATTTAACTATGTCGTCCATTCAGAAGAGGAGTGGGTGTTATATTCCATATAGGTACCATAATATAGGCCCCGGTAACTTCATTACCCTTCACCTATATTTTTCCCTACATTACACTTGTCACGGTTTACAGGGACTGACCTTTTACCTAGATACAACACTGCATTTAGAACACTGGTTTTCCCTAGTTCAAAATCTCATACATTATGCATGAGGATTCTTGGAAGCACAGCAGTACTACCATCTCCTGCATAAAATCTATGTACAAAGTTCATGCCCGACACAGTAAAACAGCGAGGTAGGACCCCTGGAGAGACCTATGGGTATATATACATCACATCTTGCTAAGATAGAGCAGAGGAGACCGAGACTTCCCTGCCGACACACTGACCAGAGACGCTGAGGTTTCTGCATGCAGACACTCCAGCTCGCAGTGGTCTAACATCCCTCACGGGGTGTCCAACTCAAGACCAGGACTGGGTCCCACAGTCTCTCACTTCAGGTAATGGGGTTGACTAAATCCTAGAGGGATTCTTGGCTTAACACCTACATACATGCTAGGTACACTTAGGTACATCTAGTTAGGGAGGCATCGTAGGAGTACGAATCTTTTTATCATGTGTTTTATACTCTAATGTATTCATGATTATTGCACGATGGTAGAGCTGTACTATCCATTCACCTTTTTAGTACTGCTATTCATTTATATCTTATACTGTCTAGCGGTTATTGCAGCTCATTTATTTTACACCAGAATAACAACTGTTCAATAAATGCTTATTGAAAAACGCCCAGCCTGTTTATTCGGTGTATCTCTCTGAGACAGACTAAGTAAGCACAAGTGACTGGGCGAAAGGTAGCATATTGTTTCCACGGTCCTGAGGGATCAGGGTTGTCATGTTCGATGGTTGCCAGAAACTATTCTCTCTTTGGTAAGAGGAGATTCTAGTGGCACTGTGAGCTAGTTGGTACAAAAGGGCCAACATACCCGGTGGGGGTGTACAGAATCAGTCTGACACCAATCCTACAGTGTATTTTGTCTAAACGTGCAGATCCTGTATACTTTTTATAGGAACTACACGACACCTTAATGAATGCGAAGCATTTAACTTCAACACTGAACTCAACAAAACGAAGTCCTTCAATGGACTTCTTGTATATTGTCCCCCTGGCCCAAGATCCATGTTCGTCCAAGATATTAATTTCCTTCTGGAACCCTTTTCTCTGAAAACCTATTTCACAATGTTGGGTGACTTAAATTATTTAGAGAACAACCCTGACAGGGACACAGAAGCACTACTAGATAGCATGTCCTGCCTTGGCCTAACCCAGATTATAGTTGGCCCTACCCACCTTACTGGTCATACACTTGATGGCGTCTTTACTAATAATACACATTTGTCTAGCACAGATATCCTCAATCGGACCTGGAGCGAACAGAAAGCAGTGACCTTTGAGATTGCAACTTCTTAAAAAAAAACACAATAATTTCCTCTTGCAATATACAAATCACACATCCGTGGATCAAAATCCAAGCACCTCTTAGTCATCTCTTAGCTGGAACCAAGCCAGCTCTGTCTCCGGACTCAGATAAATTATCTACAGTCTATGAATCATGGTTATTGTGGGCAATAAATACTCTAGCACCCGCTAACCTTAGAATGCATAAAAGGAGTAAACCCTCCGCCTATTTGTTTTAGTGAAGAACTAAGAGCTCTCAAACAAAGCTGCCGCAGACAGGAACGTGTATGAAGGAAGGATTATAACAACTTGGAAAAAGATAAATATAAGAAGTGCATTGTAGAATATAAAAAACTTACACTAAAAGAAAAATCTACCTTCTTTAGAAAACAAATTGAGTCTTCAAAAATTCCATCAAGGAACTTTTTCATACAGTTACTAAGCTCACCACAGTGCCTGCCGTCAACACAGCGGGTGGCAGCCAGGATTTCTGTAACACCCTGGCCAATTTCTTTCAGAACAAAGTAAAGGAAATCTTTGATAGATTTTCCATTAGTAGCCAGTACTCTGATCTGCCCAATGAATGCGAACAAACTACCTTCAGAGAATTTACACATCTTTCGGTTGATCAAGTCAGACATCTGATTCTTACCATCAAGTGTGGGTCCCCATTAGACCCTTGTCCACCTGCAATAATTCAACTCATTCCCTATGCTGTTGCCAACTACTTGACTAAGATCTTTAACACCATGTTCAGCAGAGGACACTTCCCTAAGCAATGGAAAAAGCCCTCAGCGCTTCCATTGATAAAGAAACCCAACCTAAATCCTCACGATGCTAATAGCTACCATCCTATATCCAGACTTCTGTTTCCAGCCAAGATGGCTGAAAAACCATTAACATCCAATTGTCTTCATATATGGAAATTAACAATGTTCTTTACAAGACCCAGTTTGGATTCAGAAGTGACCGCAGTACGGAAACTGCGCTCATTGTGGCCACAGAGGGAATTAGATCACCCTTAGATAAGACCGGCAAAGCAGCTCTTATCTTAGACATTTCTGCAGCTTTTGACATGGTCAATCATATTCGTCTGATTGACCGTATAGAGAATATCGGGATCAAAGACAGAGCCCCGGCCCTACTTCCCTCCTTTTTTCACTGATAGGATTCAATCGGTAACCTATAAGTAATTCACTTCAGAGCCTTTTGTTTTGCCATGCGGAGTTCCTCAGGGCTCGTCATTGAGTACTACCCTGTTCAATGTCTGCGTCACTCCCCTGGCCAATTTGATCAAGTCTTTTGGGTTTTCACTGGTAACATACGCAGATGACACCCAGATCATTGTGTCACTCTGCAATGACGTCTACAATACAGGTGAGACTTTTCAGAACTGCATGGACACAGTCAGTAATTGGATGAGTGAAAACTGTCTCAAATTAAATTCAATCAAGACGGAAGTCATGCGTTTTGGAAAAAATGTTTCCTTTTGGCCCTCTTCTTGGTGGCCTCAAGACCCAGGGACACTTCCCATGTTATGTTATGTTAAAATATTTATAGAGTGCATGGCTGTCCCAGCAATGGGATGTCCCAGCGCTAAGACAGCAAGGAGGAGTGAGTGAGTGGAGGAGACTAACGATCAGCAAAAAGCCAAGTCTTCACCACCCTCTGAAGGCCAAGTGGTTGGAAATACTTCTGGTAGAGAGGGGCAAGGAGTTCCAAAGGGCTGGCGCAATCGCCTGGAATGAACGCCCTCTGGCTCTGCGAAACTGGGGAACCTGAGCCAGGTGGAGATCAGTCGAGCGTAGAGCATGCGTGGGGGTGTAAGGAAGGCACAAATCACTCAGAATCGCTGGGCAAATGCCAGAGAGAATCTTATGAGTGAAGAAAGGGCTGTAAAGTGAATTCTCTGCTCTATGGGCAACCAATGTAGACAGCGTAGGAGACCAGAAACTGAGCAATGCATGGGAGGGCAAACAGAGTACGTGCTGCGACATTGTGGGTGCGATGGAGCCTTTTGATCACTGACTTATTAGAGTAAAGGAGCACCGCATTACAGTAGTCCAGCCTAGCCAAGACAGTGGCTTGGATGATCATCTGGTGGGTATAGGAGTCAAAAAGTCCCAAGGACTGGTTATAAGAAAACTAGAAAGCTTCAGAAAACATGCACTAAAATATAAGTCACTAAAGCTAAAAGTCTTCAAAGTACAGTGCTCTTTAATAGTAAAGTGACTTAAAAGGGGCATGATTTGGATGTCGCTCAAGATGGCCGCCTAAATGAGGAGTTCAGTGCCTCACTGGAACCGCAGCAGTTCTAACATATTTTCACTCAGGAAAACTCTTTTTCCCATGCAACGGATATTCTAAGGAGGAGTGTGGTCTTCAGCTGGCACTTGAAAATGCATGCATTTATCCAGTGAAGATGATGGCGCCGATCAGTCTTCCGCTGCCATCATCTCAGGTATTTACCCCATCGGCCGATGCCAGCGTTGCACACATATCTCAGCACAACACAAGCACTTTATCTTCAGACGGCGGCTTTCTTCTTTTATCTTCACAGCTGGTACTTTCCTTTGTGATAATCATCTTTATCCCTCATTGACAGGTTTCATTAAATTTATGTTAACAAAAAGGTCATTCAGCTCCCTCTTACAGCGACCACCAGATGGAGGAGAATTGCCCCTTGGCACATCCACTGAGGACATTCACACTTATTATTTGATGCTGGAGGCCCTGTTAGAGATATCGAGACTACCATTTTCACTAATTTGTACTCTTTTACTCATTTACTGTTATTTACTCTGAGAGTCACTACTTTCAATGCGTACATGGACAGAATAAAGAAGCCACTTTATACCAGCAAGGTGCAGTCTATCACTATAACAGATTCAGGCATGTCTTCTGGATGGATGTTTCAATCTCCTATGTTGATATGGAGCATTCTGTCACTCCCCGTTCTCTAACTACAACAATAACCTCAATGAGAACACAGTCACCTTCTACTACAAATAAAATGTTCAAGCAAGATCATCCTTCTCCTGAAAAATCACTCTCCCGAATTTCTTTAGAGACTTTGCTGGAGGAAATTCAAGCCCTACAATTGTTTGCTAAGAAACAAACAGGATAATCCAAAATCTTGATGACAAATGGTCGATTATTGAGATAAGAGTAACCTCGGTAGAGCAGCGTGTCAGTGATATACAAGACAAAACCAATAAAATTGCTTTTTGGAGAAGAAGGTTCTTCTGTTGAAAAAAAGAAGATTTAGAGAACAGAAATAGGCACAACAATCTATGCATTTATGGCCTCCTGAAGGTATAGAGGGGGAAGATCCTATAGCCTTCTTTACTTCGTTTCTGCTGCAATTAGAAGATTTACCTACATCCACGAACCTAAACATCCAACGTGCATACAGACTGGGTCATTGCCTCTCCACTTCTGCCCCACCTGCCAAGTCTTGAGGAGCGAATATTTTATTTCTGGAGATCACGGACCTCTTGAGAGTCTTAAATGTGGCTAAATCCAAGTAACAAGTTATTTGGTCGGGCAGGAAGATTTTTATCTCGCAGGATGTCTCTAATGCTACAGCCAATACAAGGAAAAACTTTCTCATAGTTTGCCCTGCAATACAAACTTTAGGGGGCTCGTTATGGCCTCTTTCATCCTTGTTTCTTTAAAGTCACCTATCAAAATAAGACTACTTTGTACGAAAACTTGTCTGAACTCAAAGAATTTCTAAACCTTCATACATTAGATAAAATGGACACAGCTGTTCCTCCTCCCATTAATATTTTCTGCAAAGTCTTACCATGTCTCTAACTTTTACTGATTTCTTGATAGGACGTCTCTCTCTGGCTTTTGCTTTCTCTTCTTTCCCTAGCAGGTAATCAAGAACTTTTTCATCCTTCCGCTCTTCTTATGTTGCGATTTGCTGTTGTCCATTATCCCTTGTTGGATTGTGCCATGTCTTTCTCTGTTGTCACCACCCCAATATCCTTCTTGTCACACATTAAGGTACGTGTTTTCAGTCGTCAGTTCCTGACATGTACTGTCTTCTACTGATCTATCTTCTATTTTTTTCCTCTTTTCTCTCTCTCTTCTCTTTTCCTCTCCCCTTTCCCTTACGACCTTTACTCCTTCCCATACTATATTCCCTTGCTTTTTTCTATCGTTTGTCATTTACATTTTGTTGTTATTGTAGGCTGTATAGCTATATGTATTCTTGTCATTTAGAACATTCATGGTTATTTCTTGGAATGTAAAAGGTTTTGTTAACCCTATAAAAAGGCAGAGAATTTTACCTTACTTTGCCAACTATGATCAAGGCAAACAGTCCTCCTTCTCTTCTCACAGAATTGGAGGCCTTAAAGCTTAAATGTAGTTATGTGGGTTCAGTTTTTGCATCACCAATGTCTAATAAGAAAAATTGAGTCATTATCTTATGTCACAAGAATTTGAAATGTATAACTGTTTTCCAAGAAACTGATGCTGAGGGAAGATGGCTTATCATTAAATTGCTTATTAATGTCATTCCTTTAACTGTCCTTAATGTTCATGGACCTACCCAACCAGATTACTCTTTTTGGCGCAACGTCTCTAAGAAGTGTCTTCAATATGATGATGACTTTTTCATTTTGGGAGGTGATTGTAATCAAATTATGGATCCTTTTGTAGACCGCCAATCTCAGGTAAGATTTGTTTCCCATAAAACGCATAAGCAATTCAACTTCACTGTTTCCCAAAGAAGCCTGGGAGATTCATGGAGACTCTGTCTCCCTTCTACTAGGGAGTTCTCTTTTTTTCCCTGCCCCATGGGTCTCTCACTCGACTTGATCATATTTTTGTCAGCAAATCACTATCCCAGAACCTTATCAACTCTACTACTGACCCTTTTGTGATTTCTGATCATGCCCCAGTTATTGCAGTTCTAGATTTACTTCCAGTACATCCCAGATCCAGCAGTTGGAAGTTCAACAATTCTCTCCTATTTGATCCAGTTTTCTCCTCCTCCTTTAGTTCTTTCGCTGATGAATTTTTTGAGATCCACACAGACTCTGATACATCTCCCCAATTATTATGGTACACTTTTAAGGCTGCAGCTCAAGGTCATATTATTGACTTTGTCAAAAAAAAAAGAGACACATTGCCAATTGTCACATTTCATTACTATCTACTATGAAACACTAAAAACATCAATATTATGCCATGGCCTTTGGAACTGATTTACAAGAACCTATTTAGGCAAAATTTAATTTTAATAAAATAACTACAGACAATGCTTTCATCCTTACAGCCATTTGACTACATTGCTGTGCTCGCTACTATGGAAGATGCAATAAAATGGGAAAGCTTCTCGCTAATTATTAGAAGGTTCAGAAACAAGGTACTACTATCGAGTCTATTGAGTGGGTGTTTAAAGATCATGATATTTTGGATGAATTTCTAAAGTTCTACCAAACTCTATATACTCCTGAATCTCCTGCAAAACCTTCTCTTATTGATGCCTGTTTGAAAGACACCATTCCTCCCACTCATGAGGATCTTAAATTTCCCCCTCTTGAGAATGCCATATCCTTCTCAGAAATTCTCAAGGCACTTTAATCTCTTTAAAAAGGCAAGACTCCAGGACCTGACGGCTTTACAGTGGAGATTTACCTACATTTTCTAATATACTACTTCCTAAATGTTTACATCTTTAAAAAAAATTCTGCAGCACTTGAATGGCTGGAGCCACTTTTCAAGAAGCAACAATTTGTCTCAGTCATAAGGAAGGTCATGATTCCACGCAGTGCAAAAAATATAAGCTTATTTCTCTTGTAAATGTGGATTATAAAATCTTTGCCAAGTTACTGGCTATGCAACTCAAACCATTTTTACCCAAATTGATAGGTAAGGAGCCATCTTGTTTTGTTAAGGGTAGGCTTGCATCTGATACCTCTAGATTATTCTTTAATGTATTAAACAAGGCTTCTTCATTATCATATCCCTTCGTGGCTGTCGCTATAGATGCAGAAAAGGCATTTGAAAGGATTGGACATTTTTGCTTAAATCCCTTAACTGGCATGGATTTCATCTGTATATAATCTCTCTTATCTCTCTTCTTTATAAGTGTCCAAAAGCGTCTGCCTTGGATAATAGAAGGGTTTAACAACATTTTCAATTAAAATGAGGAGTTCAACAGTGATGTCCTTTATATCCCCTCTTATGTGTTTTAGCTCTAGAAACCTTCGTTTTGGGAATTTATAACAACACACTCTTGAAACTCTCTGCTTATGGGTATGATATTCTCCTTTTTCTTTCTAATCTAGACCATACTATTTCAGCTTTGTTTCACATCATTTATGAATTCTCTTTCATGTCAGGATATAAGATTAATTCGGATAAAAGTGGACATTTTACCTATTACCAAATTCTGTCTTAAACATTCTTTTGATTTACTGGTTTTCACTGAAATACTTCTAAAATTAAGTATTTGGGTATATGGTTCACCAACCCTATTAAAGAATCCATTGCAATAAACCTGAAGGATGGATTTAATAGAATAGGTGCCTTTCTATCTTCTTGGAATCTAGTGTTTCTTTCTTGGTGGGGTCGACTTGATTCCATCAAAATGATGTTTACATCTATTCTGCTTGATATCTTGTTTATGATCCCAGTATATATACCTATTTCATATTTTTTTAAATTGGATTCTATGCTTTCCAAATTTCTTTGGTGTAATGAAAAGTCGAGACTCTCCTTGAAGCAACTCAAGTAGGCTAAGATGGAAGGTGGCACTAATTTTCTGGACTTTCAGGTTTATCATAAACCTTTCTATTTCAGACATGCTTCTTAGTGCCTCTTCATGTTACCTTTCTCATTTATACCCTTATGGCTCAATATTGAACAATCCCTAGCAAAGACTCACCCACAGAATCCAGATTCCGGCAACTGCACGATTCTGCTCCACTCTGCACCTGATGCCCACGGCTGAGTTCGCTTGGCCCAACAACACAAGGTCTCCGCAGTGATCCTGACCTGGGATCTGGTGATCCCCGACCTCCCTCAAGCTTTGAGACAACGCCTGCAGCCTCAAACTGAAAGGTCTCCGCGACCGAAGCTGGTGAGAAAACCCGACACCAGAAGACACCTCTGCACCCAACGCCCCTCGGCCTTGGGTGGCCCAACCGACGGTGTACAGGCATCCTCCAAGAACCCAGCTTACCTCTCCAGCCGGTCTCCCTGCCCGAGCCTGCAGCAACTTAGCCGAACCAAAGGTCTCCATTGAAAAGCACAGGGTCCCCGAAGTCCTTTTTGAACCCTGCACCCGGCAGCCCCAGTGCCGCTGGTGTTGCTGCTCCTATGCTGGTCGTTGGCCCCTGCAGTGCTGATCTTGCAGGGGCACACCAGAGTGGCCTGCTTGTCAGCAGTCCCTAACCGAAGGCCCCCTTAGCCCCATTGGCTAACATAGGGCCCCTGCACTCTGCAACCGGCCACCCCAGTGCCGCTGGTGGTACAACTTGAGTGCCCATCTATACCTTGGGGATCCTTGGTTCTAACCCCCAAAACTCCCACTGGTAAGTTGTGTACTTACCTGAGAAGTGGCTAACACTTTTCTCCCATAGGAACCCATGTTAAGAGATTTTGGGCCTAAAATGTTCTGTGTTGAACTGATGTTTGTATGGAGAAAAAGAACTAAACAGTAAATGTATGAAAAGTCTTACTTACCTTGTATTGTGAGATCCTAAGGTGTGGTATCTAGGCATACAATACTCTGTACTCAAAGTAATCCAAAAGTAACTAAAAAGTAATCTAAAAGTAATTACTGTGTAATTTAAACTGTTTCCAAAGCATATACAAACCTGTAACGTTTGCAACTTCAATCACAACTGCATTTCCCCTGAACAGTCTTACATTTTAGAGTATATTTCACCTACCTGCGCCAAGTCCTGCTTGGTTCTAAAATAAAACATAAGTATACCTTTTTTATACTTACCCAATTGGTCTGGATTCTGTCTCTGAGTGTGTGATCAGTCCTTGATTGAATGAATACAATAAATTCTTAACACACCCTCTTGATAAACCTAACTACTTGCCCACACTACTATAAAGGGAGCTGTCAGTACCTACCTAATTTAGCCTCTGAAATACCTCTGGGAACTCCATGGACTCTGTCCACACTGAACCTTACTTTGGTATAGTATTTACAGAGTCAGCTTCCTACAGGGGGCTCACAAAACCTTGAACCAGTCCTGGGTTGATTTTGTAGGCTACTCAGTAAAAACACTAGATGGCTGGTTAACTGGAGGTGAAGTGCATGAATATGATGGGCTTTATAATCTGATTATGAAAGAACACTTTTTTCATTAATGAAAAGTTGCATCAATATCTGGTAGACATAGGTGCAATTACTCCCCAAGAAGGCAGACCACTGGGTCAAGACTAGGGCGACTAAGATTATCACTGGGGGTGACCAAAAGAAAGGGGTTACTAAACCTCCCCAGGGGAAAGTGGGTGAACATCCTAAAGATAAAAGTAAAGAGTCTTCTAAAGGCCCCCAAAAACCTGCACAGGAGGATGGGTCCCAGAACTCTTCACAATCCGACTATGGGTACAAGGGTAAAAACTTTGATCCCAAAAAGGCCTGGTGTTACAACTGTAAACAGTTGGGATGCAAAACTGGAGGCCCTGCCTGTGTCAAACAGAATCTCCCCTTGTACTCCTCCAGCTATCACTGGTATGGCAAGTCTCCAGGTGGGATCAACAGTGTGCCAGAGCAAATTGGGGTTCACACTGAATCTATTTTAGTCTCTGAGGGTGGGGTAGATTTAGCCACTCTTGCCTTCTGGCCCCCTAATATGCAAAAATACAGACAGCAACCCTTGATTAATGTGACTAGGGTAGAAGCCCTGAGGGATACAGGTGTCAGTGTCACCCTGGTGACAAAAACCTGTTTTCCCCAGGACAATATGTGACTGTCCAAACCTATCCAGTCACTAATGCTGATAATGTAACTAAGGTTCATCCTATGGCTATGGTGTTCTGGGAATGGGGAGGGGTTACTGGCCTGAAACTGATAGTGGTCTATTCTGCAATCCCTGTTGAATGTCTATTGAATGATCTGGAGTCCTCAGCCTGGGCTGAGGTCGAGTTGAAAACCCAAACAGCCATGCTGGGAATCCCTGAGTTTGTGTATGTAAAACCCGAGCATAAAGCCAAGCCCAGGGTGAAAAAGAAGTGTTGGAGCCTGGCATAATGGCCCAACGTTCCAAGAGAAAAGGTAAAAAGATTGGGAAACCAGCTTCTGTACAGCAAGAAGCTCAGGACCCTTCTCCTCGGGGAGAGGACCTGTCACCCCCAGAGGGAACAGAGCCTATAGAACTTGAACCATATCAGGTTGAGCTCCTGGGACCAGGGGGGACACTTTAGAGAACAGCAGTGCCAAACACAGAGGACCTGTCCTACTCTTGAAAGCCTGTGACAGCTAGCTGCTGCAGAGGAACAGGGAGATGTAAGTACCCCCCCCAGGACCTATTGGGAGGAGGGATTCCTTTACATTGAGGCCAGAGACCCCAAACCTGGTGCCACTAGGAGAGATTTGTAGTGCCTCAGCAGTTCAGAGAATTTGTCCTCACATTGGGCCATGACATCCCCCTAGCCGGGCATCTTGGCCAGACCAAAACTTGGAGGAGGCTAGTCAGCCACTTCTACTGACCAAACATGTCCCAGAACGTGAAAGAGTTTTGCAGCTTCTGTGTCACCTTAATTCCACCTCCAGTGGTTGGGGTTCCCTTTAAAAGGGTAGGTGTAGACATAGTTGGTTGACCCTCCCACTGCATCAGGAAACAAATTCATACTGGTAGTAGTGGATCATGCTACCAGGTATCCTGAGGCAATTCCCCTTAGGACTGCTACAGCCCTTACAGTAGCCAAGGCCCTCATTGGTATCTTTACCAGGGTAGGGTTTCCTAAGGAGGTGGTTTCAGACCGGTGCAAACTTCATGTCTAGTTACCTGAAACACATGTGAAATGAGTGTGGAGTGACCTATAAGGTCACTAGACCTAATTGCCCAGAAACAATGGCCTTGTTGAGAGATTCAACAAGACATTGAAAAGCATGATCATAGGACTCCATGAAAAATTTGAAAGGAGATGGGATGTCCTTTTGCCATGCCTGCTTTTCGCCTACAGAGAGGTGCCTCAGAAGGGAGTAGGGCTTTCCCACTTTGAACACCTGTTTGACCATCCTGTTAGGGGACCACTTTGTCTTGTGAAGGAAGGTTGGGAGAAGCCTCTCCACAAACCTAAGCAAGATATTGTGGATGCACTAGGCCTATGTTCCAGGATGGCAGAGTACATGGAACAAATATCAAAAAACCTTGAGGCTAGCCAAGAGCTCCAAAAACTCTGGTTTGACCAAAAGGCTGCACTGGTGGAATTTCAATCAGGGCAGAAGGTATGGGTTTTGGAGCCTGTGGCACCAAGGGCCCTCCAAGACAAATGGAGCAGGCCTTACCCTATACTTGAAAAGAAAGATGAGGTAATCTACTTGGTAGACCTTGGCACTAGCAGGAGCCCCGAGTTTCGTGAGGTTCCCACTAATCAGTAGGATCTGCACGTTTGTTGGACAACATAAACTTTGGGTGAGGTGCCTAGACTGATTACGAACACCCCCACAGGATATATTGGCCTATAACCAGCTAGCTCACAGTGCCACTATAAGCCTGCCTAACCCTACCAGGGAGCGAAGAGCTTCTGGCAACCACTGAACATGACAACCCTTACCCCTCAGGGATCGTGGTAACAGATCAGAACCTTTTGCTCAGCCACTCGTGCTCTGTTGTTCTCAGAGAAATATTGCAGTGAATACACACAGGGACGTTTTCACTATATTTATTGAACCAATGTTATTCTTGTATAAATTACATGTGCTGTGATAATCAGTAGACAGAAGCAGAAGAAAGTGATTACAAGCACCAAAAGAGTAAATAGTGGATACAGTTCTACCATGGTTACAGACCTCCACCTAGCAATGCAACATTTCCAGAACACACTTCTTGACACGGTTTCAAACTTGATAACACTACTCTCCAACCTATGCATTCTGGGTGACCTCAACATTTGGTTTGACAAACCCAATGTGCCCCACCCAAAAACAATCCTCACTGGCCTAGATGGACTGAACCTTCATCAGATCGTCCACAAACCCACACATATTGCTGGACACATCCTAGATGTCATTTTTGGCAAATACAGAACCAGTTACCTCTCAAACAAGAACTCCACTCGCATGGTCAGACCACCATTTGCTTGCTTTCCAACATAAAACACAAAGCAACACACCTAAAACCACCTTACATGCATCCACCTATCAACTGTGGAACAAACTCAATTTTGAACACTTAGAAACACAGCTAACATCCAGTACAGATCTAGACACAATAATTCTGTTCAAAAACTGAGGAAGCTTTTGATATCCTAATGCCACTAAAAACAACACAACAGAACAAAAGAAAACAGGCATGCTGGAGAAATACAGAGATAAAAGAGCAAATTAGAAAGCTGCAACGTGCCTGGCTCAAAAGAAACACCAATCAAGACAAACTTTGCCTACAGAAACTTAACAGATTATACAAGTCCGCTATCATAAAAGCTAAAAAAAGATACTATTCAGTCAGAATTCAAAATGCTAAATGTGCAGAAAAGAATTCTATAAAATTCTCACTGAATTTCGTAAACCAAATTGCCTAGAATAAACTCATCCCATTACTCAAGATTTCACAGTTAAACTGGCAAATCATTACAAGGCCAAAACAGACACACTGGACTCATATTTAAACCAAAGAAAAACCACCAGCACCAAACATTTTTACAAAACAACAATCCAAGAATACGCTAACCCAGCCTCTCCATTCCTTCCAACAAATTTCACACAATGAATTTATTGACCTGGTCAAAGCAAGCAGGACTGACGGCAGCCTTTCTGACCTGTGTCCACCACAAACCTTCAAGATACATCTTCTAACAACCTCAGCTTCCACACCAGTAAGAAGAATCATCAACAATTCCTTAACTACGGGAATATTTCCGGAAGAACTGAAAAAGTCATACATACACCCATTACTGAAGAAAACAAACCTGGACCCAACCCCGACAATTACAGACCGATTACAAATGGACCTTTCCTGGGCAAGCTGATAGAAAGAGCAACATTCGCCCAGATGTCATAATTCATTGAAGATAATGCCATACTTTCAGACTTTCAAACGGGGTTCCGTCCAGAAAGCGGCACAGAATCTACCCTCATTGCCATTTGGGATGACCTTAAGAACACAGTTGACAGAACTGGGTTGCTGCACTACTTCTCTTGGACCTCTCAGCTGCCTTTGACATGGTTGAAAATGACACTCTGCTACAAAGACTCTACGAAGCCAGCATTGAGGGGACTGCTCTATACTGAATCACATCCTACCTTCACAACAGAACTAAGGTCATCAATACCCCACCTGTCTCTCTTCCAAACCATAATTCACAAAAAAAGAGGTCCCTCTAGGCTCTATCATCTCACTGATGCTTTTCAACATCTACATGAAGTAATTACCGGCGCTGATCAATCAATTTCAACTCATGTGCTAGAACTATACAGATGGCATACAAATACTCCTTCAACTGGAATGCCCCAAAGACATTGATAACTCACCAATTTCCAGTTGTCTCAGAACTGTGGATCAATGGATGACATGGAGCCATCTCAAATTGAATGCTTCCAAAATGGAAATACTCACATGTGGCGATTAGAAAAATTATGACCCACTCGCCACACGGCCTGATGATCTGGGAATACAGCCTAAAGTTTCAAAGGATGTAAGAAACCTCAAGTTCACCATGGACTTCAAGCTATCAATGAATGCCCAAGTGGACCAACTAGCAAGAACAAGCTTCGTCAATATAAAATCTCTGTGGCGCATCTTCCCCCCACTTGGGATTTCCACACAAGGTCCAGGCTACCATCTCTCTTGTTCTGTCCAAACTCGATTACGCCATTAGCCTCTACCATGGATCACCTTTAACTTTGAAAAGACTACAACGGATTCAGAACTCTGCTGCTAGACTACTCATACATGTAAATCCACAAGCCCACATCTCCCCTGACTTGAAAGCCTACATTGGTTACCGGTTGCCGAAAGATCCACATTCAAGCTGCTTTGTATCACCCACAAAGCGATACATGGAACAGGACCTCTCTTAATCAGGAATAAAATCGCCAAATACATTCAACAAAGGAACCTCTGTTCTAGAGTAGCACCTCGCCTCAAAAACCCACCACACTGGAAAAAAACCATGGGTGGCACATCCTTCTCTCTTCAAGCAGCCAAACTATGGAACTCTTTACCCCCAAACATAAGATCCACTGATAATCACCTTATCTTCAGAAAAATACTCAAGAGTTGGCTGTTCCCCACATAATCATCATACTCAAACATAAATATACAACATATCCCTGAGTATATACGCATTTATTTGAACCACAGATGTTTGCCTACATATGTGAATTGCTTTGTATAAACGTGTATAATAATTATGTTTTTAAAGATATAGATACATTTGTTAGTTCTGCTTAACAAATGTACATATTACTTATAGTTACATTATTCTATGTTTAACATGTATATAAGTGAATGCATAAATAAGTAAATCTTTTATCATAACTATTTATCTACAATTGCTTCACTATTAATTTAAAAAAATAGAAAAATAAACAAATAAATTAATTTAAAGTACTGCAACACTTGAAAGTCTGAGTTTATTAAATGCAACTTTAATCTACATATATTACCTTCCTTATACATATATACCTTCCAAGTACTTATGTATCTTTATATTTATTACTTTGCTTTTAATTCAGCATATCCAATGCACTACCAGGGCCAGACTGGCCGTAGCGGGCACCGGGCATTTCCCCGGTGGGCCGCCAGGGCTGGGGGCCGGTTTTGGGCCCCTGGGGGCCGTTTTTGTTACAGGGCCGTTTTTGCAGCATAGCATAGCTGCAATATCGGCCTCTGTAACAAAATCGGCCGAAACCGGCCCTGACAAATCGCTCGGCCGCACCCCCAAACCCTGGGGGGGGGGCCGGCCGAGCACTTTGCCAGGGCCGGTTTTAGTTCCCAGTCCGGCCCTGTGCACTACCCTATATCTCACCCTATATCACTCGCAATGTATCCTCTACCTCCACTCCCTCATTCATCCCAAAACCCATACCACTACTTTGATTCCCAAAGTAACCCTTTTCAGTCTATTCCCTCCTCTACTTCTCCTTGCATCATCTCATACCTCTTTTACTATTTAGATCTCCCAAACAAGCCTTTCTAAACCCTTCCCTCTGACTCTTCCCCCTCCACCTCCCCTTTACTCATCCCAAACCCCCTACTACTGCTATGAACTCTAAAAAAAAGAAAACATTCTAGACCCTTCCCTCTTCTATCCCTCCACTGTTCCTTTTCAATCCAAATAACAGACTAATATGTCCACTGCTCAAATTAATTTCATATTCCCCTTTACTAATCCCCCACTAATCCTGTTTAGGTTCCGCAGTAGAGCACTTCAACACCTCATCATGGGTAGCAAGCACTATAAAAATGCAAATCATTCCCGGTTCTATCCTTCCACTATCTTTTTTACAATCCAAATAACGGACTAACATGTCCACCGCTCAAATCAAATTAAGTTTCATATTTCCCTATACCAATTCACCACTAATCCTTCTTGGGTTCCCAGAGTAGCGTGCTACTCGCTGAAAAGTACTTCAACAACCTCATCAGGGATAGCAAGAGGTATATAAATGCAAACCTTTTTCTCTTCTATCCCTCCACTATCCTTCTCAATCCAAATAATAGACTAACATATCCACCGCTCAAATTAATTTAATATTTCACTATACTAATTCACCACTAATCCTTTTGGGTTCCGGAGTCACGTGCTACTCACCGAAAAAGCGCTTCAACGCCTCGTCAGGGGTAGTAAGCGCTGTTTAAATGCAATTACAATACAATACAATACTTGCTCCTTTGTCTTCTAGAGAAGTTCTCTCTTTCTCCTTAAAGAACACCATCATATCTTCACCACTGTTTAAACAAACTTGCATCCTGTTGAAGCCCTATCATCAACTGCAAGCTCTATTGTGAGATTTTTTACAGTCTTCCTTATGGTATTATCATCTTAATATCATTAATAATGAATCCCTGTATTTAAAGTCTTGGAGGCTAAGAAGGTATAATATGGGTTCGTGATGTATTTGATGGTGTTACACCACACTCCTTCTCGCAATTCCAGACATCATTTAATTGTCCCACACATTCTTGGATACATTTTCTCATCTCATGAATATCATCTTGGATATTCATCATTCGCTGCTGATAGATCCCACTCTTTCTCTGCCTGAATCTTCTTTGTATCCTATCCTAACTTCTACTCCTAAAGCTTCCCCTATTTACAAATATTTCTTCTAACTTGATATGTCTGAAGTAATAACTAAGGAAGAACTTGGCTGGGAATCAGATTTGGAATGTACTCGGTCCATCTCCTTCTGGAATAAAATATGGTCTAGACTTCATAAACTTTCCAGAGTGACCACCACTACTTAATCATTATTCTTTTTATATCATAGACTTTATCACATTCCCAATTCCATAGCCAAATTCTCCAAGACTACTGATGGTGCCTGCTGGTCATGTGGTCATCCTAACGGAGATCTGATGCACCTTCTTTTTCAATATCCATCCACTGCATCTTTTTGGGGGGAAACTTTTGTCACAACTCACAATAATTTTTAATATACAATGCTACATCTCCCCTTTAATACTTTTTTTGGAAGTCTCTCTGATGTTACTATTTTAGGTATTCATAACAATAAGTTGTTAGATCTCATGTTGGCCTTAGCCTTTCAGCAAGTTACATTTAATTGGAAATGTTCCTTTAATATTTCATATAAAGCTTGGTGGTATAATGTTTGCCATTATCATAGATTAGATACAGCTTTTACATCTTTGTCTCTACCTCGTGTTAATAGAGATTTGTATTGGTTGCCACTAACAAATTTCTCAGATAGTATTGTTAAAAAACAAACTAACTATAAATCTTCAGAAGCTTTCAAACCACCGTAAGTTGTTGCATTCTCTGCATACTCTTAGTTCTACTTTACCTTATCAACCATTCATCTCAAATGTTTATATTTTTTTTATTGCACATTTATTCTTAGTACTCGAGGTTCAGTATTGACATTTTCTCCCCCCCTTTCCCACTCGTCCCTCTTTTTCCCATACAAAACACAAAAACCTCTTTTCTTATTGACATAGTATAACAATATCTTAGTTTTAATGCATATATTTATTGTTATTCTAATTTACTTTTATGTGTGTTTACTTTTAATAAAGCTGATCAAACTTAAGAAAAGACGACTTAGAAAAGTGCATAAAAAGATTGTATGCAAAAGCAATTTTGCAGTTAAAAACATTGCTGAATAAAAAACAAAATGTTCCTTTCTCAAAACTGCCCAATTGTTTAAATGTTCAGAGACATAGACCAAACAACATTGTTGCTCCCAGCTGCCTCAGATGATCTATCTATTGACACCCCTCTTATGAGTTCCAATGAAAAAAACATGGTCAAATACAACCCATTAAGCAGCTGGACAAGCCAGGATGCAAAAATCTAGGAGCCGAGGCATCCAGGGGAAGCTTGTAATATGCATTTCATAGCAACGGCAATCGCACAGGGCAACTTTGCAGGTGAATTCTCAATGGACCCACCAGCAGTCCTATATCTGTAGGTTGGACCGGTTGCATTCCAAGGCATACATCCAGGCACACTCAGATGTGCACAGCAGACAGTGGAACAAGGCTGTATGCAAAGTAACCAGATAGGCCGAAAGGCCAAGAACCAGTTATCATCAAGTTCCTGAAGCAAGGGTGCGACAAAATACTGCATCATACTTTCATGACACAGCAGCATATGTGGCAGCGCTATACCCATTTGGCCATGTGACGGAACATCCATTGCGGAGCAGAAACAATAAAATCACTATCTTGACAATTAGAAACAGGACAAGTGGTATGCCACCAAAAATGCTTCCAAGCGCGGAGTTTATGAAGGATGGAATCACTCCGAGGATAGTCTGGAAGATACTAACAAGCCCAGACCCTATTGCTTTAAAAAAGTGTAAATTTGAGGCATTAGAAATGCGGTGCACAAGTTCTCTGAAATGTTGTGGGAGGTTAGTTTGTAGTAGCTACTGGATTGCAGAAGAACACCTTGCAACTCGAAGATCAAATGTTTCCTTTGCAGATGTTGAAGTAACTTCTTTCTGAAACAATAAGGCTTTCAGTCTACTTAAACGATCAAATCACATTTGAAATGCAAATTGAACGCCAAATTGTCACCTCCCTAACTGTACGGGCAGAGAAATTTCACCACATAGGGCACTCCCGGTTTCATCCCACAACAACCTTGGTCGTTCAACATCAAACAACTCCCATTCGAAAGTAATCTGAATGTCAGACGAATTACAGCAGCTGGGGAACCTTTCAGATAACAGGCCAAGTTTGCCTTAGACGCATTACATGCTCCATGAAGTATGACCTTCCTGCAAACTAGTGAATAGCCTAAAGCAGAATACTCAAAGTACGGGTGGAGGACCGCTTACGTGACCACCCGGGTGGTCACTCAACTCAGAATGAACATAAAAAATGTCAAATAAACAGGCAAGCTATTATTTAAGGGTTAATTGAAGTTAAGGAAAGGAAATAAGTAGGTTGCCCTGCAACACTTAACTTTAGGAAGACTTTCATTTTCAAACTGACCTTGCAGCAGAAGTGTAAAATATGATACAGTCTTTTCAAAATTCAAAAAGTGTGTTTCACCCACATAACCATTTCACCTGGGTGTATCAGATTATGTCGGTACATTGAGAAGTATTTTTTTAAAGTGATAATTTTCAAATATGAATGAGAAACATTCATTCTTCCCCCGACACTGACAACAATGCCAATAGTGAACTAAGAGGCACGTCAGTTATGTGCACTCTTAGGGCGGCCTAGGTTCCCATTATACATGAACAATATTACAGTTTATTAAATCAAACACAGGCAAAGGAGAATGTTTTGTACAGCACGCATCCTAGCGTCATGTATTTTGAGGTCCTCTTATATGTGATAATGAAGAACAAGGAGGGAAACTGAAATAAATCAATTGCCTAGGATCACACAGTTTGGTAAAGTGGGGAAGCTGGGATTAATCACAGGTTTTCTTGTTTTACATTGTGCAATTCAGCCACTAGATGTATATGCTTTGCTTCTCCTATACCCACCTTACTGCTCCCACCTCGGACGACCACCCTGTTGGCATCAATGCGGCTCTCAGTCACATCACAGACCAAACTTTGTGGCCCTTTGAAAACTGTTTGCGAGTACCCATGGCCTAAAGTGCTCCCACAGTCTGTACCCCTAAGAAAAACCTCAGTGCCTCCATTTCTACATGTGTGAGTGAACGGTAGGACCCATGCCTTGTGTAGAAATCTCTCTGCTAATGCTTCATATCTGCCTACTTGATATTGATGCAAGCAATGCTTAAAGTGGAATGTTGAAATTGGCAGAGAAATAAACCCATGTATTATACAATCAGCTGAAGGTGTCTCCGCTACAGCAAATGGTAATTTCTCTTGATGTTCTATGTGTAACATTGTGTATTCGGCCTCCTTCCTTGCCAGTGATCTCTGTTCATTTGTCAAAATGTATGGCAGAAATAAACTTGTAGTGTTTAAATACTTCCAGGTAATGCAACCATTGCACAAAGTTTGTAAGGTCCAGCTCAATAGCATGATAGACCTAAGCTGTGTTTGTCCATGTTGTAAAAGGGACATGTCATTCTGTATGATGTCAATAGCTGATGACCCAATGTTACATAGAGAGTAAATCCTAGTGGATAATGTAGTCATACCATTGTCAACTACTGCTATAGCCTTTTCTATATTTGCTCTGTCAATTTCACGTATCTGCTCAGCAGCTTCCTGCTGTTAAACCATCTAGACTTCATTGTATATTGCATACAAAAAGCGCTTTTGACGTGGCTTTCTAGGACCTAACAAAATATCCGGTAAATCCATGTCATCAGAAAGGAGAGACAAGTGTTCTCTCACCTCATCTAATGTGGAATGTTTTAGCCATTGTAGGCATAATTTTCCAATGATATATATGTTGTAACTTCTCCTGAGTGTTGTGTCTTTGCATAACATGGGGCTGGCCTATTTATCCTGAACCCCTTCATGTTGTTAAGAAAACATACATGACACCCATTAGTATCTAATGGCCACACTAGCCAACCCTCTGGACTGGAATACGAAGAATTGTATGTACCATTCTTAAGCATGTTGTTGAATGTTTCCTCAATACAGTTTGTGAATTGCTGACAATTCTCAAAATGTGCGAATTTGGGAATATTTGGTGTATTCATATCCTTTATGAAAGGCTAGGCCGAGACAGGACGTTTGCTGTACAGTCTTGTTCAGGAAAATCATTTGTCTTGGTATAAGGCATTCTCTAAACAAATCCTCATTGCCCTGAACTTGCCAGTCTTCAGTTCCCCAACCAGATTTTACATCTATATTGTCCTTCCAAAAGTCATACCCTTGTATTGACAACTGGGAAATAAAGGGGGTGAATAAATTAGGTTTGTGTCAGTTAGCATATTTTTCTTTGCTGGGGTAGGGAGAACTTTATAGTAATAAGACTCTGGCTCTACGGGTTGGTGCCAGAAAAATATGCAAACTTTTGCGTAAATGTTTTGGAGCTACCCACTCGTGGTGTAGGGCAGTGTTCCCATTGTGTGCAATAAAATTTACTTGCTTTGTTCAAGAAATGGTGTGCATAAAGGTGAAATCAAAACATTTCATCATAATTAGATAGCTTAACTTTCAGTTACAGTAGAATGCTCTAATTTATCAAACATCATCCTTACTGTACGGATATCCCAATCATCAGAGATGCTGTGTGGAGTAATAACTAGGCCTGGGCGGTAAATTCCGTTCCACTCGCGGAATTTGCGGAATTTGGGTAATTTCGCGTTCCGCGGAGAACGCGGTATTGCCAGAAATTCCGCGATCCGCGTCTTCGCGGAATTTTTTGCTTGTTCGCGCTTTCAAAGTGCGTGTTCGCAAGATATTTCCCCCTGAGCATGCAAACAGCGTTCGCGAACAGGAAAAAAGCATCGCAAACGGGCGGAACAAGCAATTCCACGTGTTCGCGGAACTTTTGCGTGCTCGCGGAGATTTTTTACCGTTTCGCGGAACTTTGCGTAAAGCGACTACGCAAATTCCGCCCACCCCTAGTAATAACACCATTCAGAAAATCTTAAAATTATAAGGAGTCTTCAATGTTCTGTTGATCCAAATCAACCTTGGAACCTTATCCCAGCCAATTCCATCACTTACGGGAACCGCTGAAATGTTCACAAGGGGGAGGTCTCTTTGCACTTTTTGTGCGATAAAGAATGAGGCTTCAATACCTTGGTTACCAGTTCAGCAGCAGAGCATTCTGGGAGATAATGTCTATTCAGAAGCAAGAAAAATACTGTCACCAAACCAATCCAAAGAAAAAGGTAAAGCAATGAAATAGAAATCCAAATGTATATCCAAGCTAGAATAAAATCTGTCTTTTTAACCCAAATTAAAAATGCATGGTGGGTCTGATGAATCGGAAGAAAAGTCATCAATGTCGTTAAAATAGCCTGAAGCAGTTTGTGCAAATGTATGGGCCTCATTAGGCTGTGTAGAACTGGTAGGTAATTCCAATGGTGGTGTATAATAAACAACTTTGTTGTCTGCTTGTGTTGTTGAAATCTGTGAATTCACACACAATGATTGTATGGTGTTGGTAGATGTGATTGGAAGTAGCAAAACTACCGTATCCAATGTCCCCAGCCGGGAGAAGAAACTTCTGTGTTTGTTGAAGCTGGTAATGGGATTTCCTGTACGGTAGTGAGAGGAGGCAGGTAACTACCCAGGAGCCCTCGTGGCCTATTATGTAAAACCGGCCACATGGTGTGGTTTGATGTACTGATAGATACAAATCTCTTCTGTTTACTACCAGAAAGGGGGGATAAAAGCACAGTTCTGGTACCTTCAACAGCCAGGACAGGCACAGGTGCTCTGTAAGATGGGTCAAATGTATTCTTGTCCACAATATTCTCCCGAACCGGATCCCCGATCTTTGGAATCCAGCCAGAAGTTACTAGTACTACCTGCACTTCGCCAGTAGCAGAACGTTTCTGTAGCTCGTTGCTTTGCTCGTCTCAGAAGTCTTTCAGTTCCTATAACACAGCCAAACGATCACTGATATCAAAAGGCATTCCCCCCGCCACTGTACTAGCACTGTCAATGTCTGGAACCCACATCTTAACTGGAACAGGACTTCATAGACAGTCCAACCACTCAAGGATCTTCTTGGCAGATTGTTTAAGGCTCTCTGTACCCCAAACATGTGGTGGACCCAACTGCAACCTGAACCTAATACTCTAGCTGTTAAAGACTGCTTTAAGTCATGGTTTTTCCTTTCCACTACCGCATTTCCCCCAGGATGGTAGGGCGAGGAATATTGCACAGTCGCACCCAATGTTTCCATGGTATCCACTGCTAACATGATGTAGTTAAAAGAGCCATCAGAGTGTAAGGGCCCGCAGTAGTCCAGATAAACACATCCGAGAGGCTTGTTTGAGATCAAGAGAGGTGTCTGTGGTCAGCGTGCTGTGGTGGAAACTTTTATTTGTTGACAAAGTTCACATTTAAGGACATAGTCTTTAGTCTCTTTGTATAGACATGGCCACCAATAGCGTTGCTGCAGTAATGAAATTGTAGCCACCACCCATGCATGAACAGATGCTAGACCCTCATGTGCTGCTAGTATTAATTCTAGCCTGCAGTCCGAATTTTGAATAACTCTATCCTCCACTCCGGGAAGATGAGCAAACCGAATGTTTTGCGCACTTAGCCAGAAGAAGTATTTTGCTGGAAAACTTTTTGGTAAGGGGGTGCCACAGCGTGAAGCTGTGACAGCCATCATAATGTCTCCATCAATCCATGTATTAGAACAAGTCACTTCAGCTATGACAGCAGTTGACAGTCCAACCACTCAAGGATCTTCTAGGCAGATTGTTGAAGGCTCTCTGTACCCCAAACATGTGGTGGACCCAACTGCCACCTGAACCTAATACTCTAGCTGTTAAAGACTGCTTTAAGTCATGGTTTTTCCTTTCCACTACCGCATTTCCCTCAGGATGGTAGGGCGAGGAATATTGCACAGTCGCACCCAATGTTTCCATGGTATCCACTGCTAACATGATGTAGTTAAAAGAGCCATCAGAGTGTAAGGGCCCGCAGTAGTCTGGATAAACACATCCGAGAGGCTTGTTTGAGATCAAGAGAGGTGTCTGTGGTCAGAGTGCTGTGGTGGAAACTTTTATTTGTTGACAAATTTCACATTTAAGGACTGGGGGGCAGATCTACAAGGAAGTGCCGCAGCGCGGCAACGCAAGCCCTTTGGCTGCGCCACGCTGCGGCACTTCCGAAGCACAGGGATGCGACATATTTACAAGAATATGTCGCATCTCTGTGCTTCCCCCTGCGCTGGCGCACAAACTGCAGCCATGCGCGAGCGCAGGCACCCTTGCATCATGGTGCAAGGATGCCTGCGTGGTGGGGAGATTGTTTGTGTGCGGGAAGGGGCACCTTCCTGCACAAAAACAATCAATACAGGCATTTTCCTCTTTCAATGCGTGCTGTAGAATGCAGCACGCATTGAAAGAGGAAAAAAGAGGAGAAATGAAAACATTTCTCCTCGTTGCGCCTCGCTACGCCACCTCTAGGGTGGCGTAGCATTCAGACGCATCTCCAGATTTACGATTTCTTGTAAATCTGGAGATGTGTCTTGTTCCATGGGTGTTGCATGGGAAAACCCACAGCAACACCCATGGAACGCCCCTTCAACACAAAGTGCTGCGTGTGAAGGGGCCGTATTTACAAGGAGAGGAAAAGTCAAGCATTGTGGCTTTTCCTGTCCTTGTAAATATGGAGGAGCCCCCTGCGCCACCAGTACGTCACGAAAAGTGACGTACTGGTGGCGTAGGGGGCTTGTAAATCTGCCCCATAGTCTTTAGTCTCTTTGTATAGACCTGGCCACCAATAGCGTTGCTGCAGTAATAAAATTGTAGCCACCACCCATGCATGAACAGATGCTAGACCCTCATGTGCTGCTAGTATTAATTCTAGCCTGCAGTCCGAATTTTGAATCATTCTATCCTCCACTCCAGGAACATGAGCAAACCGAATGTTTTGCGCACTTAGCTAGAAGAAGTATTTTGCTGGAAAACCTTTTGGTAAGGGGTTGCCACAGCGTGAAGCTGTGACAGCCGTCATAATGTCTCCATCAATACATTTATTAGAACGAGTCACTTCAGCTATGACAGCAGTTGGCACTGTTGCCTTTGCGGCTTCATCAGCCAGTGAATTCCTTGCAACGTGTATTCCTACACATTGGTGGCTTAGCGTGTGAATAACACAAGCCCATTGCAAACTAACTTTAAAGTTTGCCACCTGTCCCCAAAGCATTTTATGCTTGATAGTGTACGCTTTAGAATCTCTGAATCCATTCTGTCTCCAGTAGTGTAGATACTCATTGTAAGACTGGACACAATAATATATATCACACACTATAAGTGTGGGGAATTCAAGATCAGTATTCTCAAGTGCCAGTATTAGAGCTTTAAGCTCAGCCAGCTGTGCAGTGCCATCACCTAGTGAATGAGGGAATGGTTTAAGAGGTTGGAATTCTCCATTCCTCACTTTACCCTTAACCACTGCGTAAGCGGCAGAGTATTGGTGTTTTGTACCAACTGCAGGCTGAGCAGAACCATCAGTATACATTATGAAGTCATACTGATCTAGAGGTATTATTTCACTGGGCAAAGGGCATTCTTGTTCATATTGTAGGCATGTATGTGTTTGTAGTGTAGAGGCAAAGACATAGTCTACATCTGTTGCTGTTAGTGCGTTGGCCCACTGTATTCATCTAGGATGTAAGGCTTTCATGTTAGGAACGCCGGCCTTTGTGACCACCTCTAAGGCTGAAATCGGGGTTACCACAGTTATGCATTTTCCTTGAGCCAATGATCTTTCTACCACCAGAGCTATCTGTACTGCTGTCAGTATCTTTTCTGTTGGTGCTAAATGCATTTTTGCATTGGAATATAAATGTGATTTATATGCAATAGGAACAGTGTCACCCTGGTTATATGTAACATGTGTAACCTGTGGTCCCCACAATTACACGGATTACTAAGTTTGTGGTGTTTACCTGTGTGTGTAAGCGTTTAGCAGCTAGCATGTCAGCTTGTACTGACTGCAAGATCTGTGTTTGTTTTGGTGTCCTATGTGTGTTTGAGAAGTCTGGATGAATCAGTTCATAAAACGGTTTTACCCATTGAGCATAATCTGGTATGTATGTTCCACCAAATTTCAGAAGACCTAAAAGCGATTGTAGCCTTTTTATTGAGGTTTGTGGTTGTAAAAGCACACACTTTTCTAGGAAATGTGTTGCTAAGCTTTTGCCTTCATTGGACAACTCGTATCTTAAGAACATGCCACTGAGATAGGCAATTTTTGAATTTGAATTTGTAGCACATGTGTGCAAATCCCAGAATTATGCATAGGCTGTCCGGTTTTAGGTTTAAACCTATAATAACTGATAAAACCCCACCGGAAGGGAAATAGCCCTCGCCAGTACAAACATATACACACTGAAAAACCCCCTGCACAACCACAAACTAAATGCCATTCAAAGAAAGGAAAAGGAGAGTGAAAAGGTCATTTTTATTTCTTCCTGAAGTGGCCAATACAATGTAACCTTGTTATATAAGCTAGCAGTAAGAAAGACTGGGCTAACATCATTCTGCTTGAGTTTTGTTGTTTAGGGATGTCACTAAAATATTGTTTCTTCTACCTTTTTACAGTTTTGTGGTCTTTGGTCTAAAGATACAGGGGTTAGAAGCATGTTTTAGGTGTTGTTTATTTATTTTATTAATTGTAGAGAATCAGGAAATGTCAAAATCATATTTGATTTTTTGGCTATGTTTGAGTCGTTCACTGATAGGAAAAATGTAGATTTCATAAGAATCTTTCCCAATATGTACCATCCCATTTACCCACAGAGAATGGGTTAAAACCCTTGATACATCAGCCCCCTTTTCTAGTGAGTCAGTATTGATAGTAGGTGAATTGCCAAACACCCCAGACTTTAAACATTCAATGCAAGGTATAGTGACAGGTATATGCGAAAAGAGTGCAGTCACAAAGCATCTGGGATACTGGTGAAAACGTTTGGAAAACATGGAACGCTGTATCACTTGGAATGCTGCTGCAAAAGTTCTTACCAAGTTCAACAAAGATTGGAGTGATATTGTTTGTATTTCCATTGATTCAGCTACGTATATGAAAAAGTTGTGTGATGACCTGTCAAAATCGATACCTGAGCCTAAGTGGTTCCCTGTATGAGATCCTTGCCACTTGTTAGATGGTATGCGGAAAGCATCTTTACAATCTTCAGAGTTAATGAAGAATGCTATTGACTTTTTAGTCCATTCCGGTCCACTGTTTCGTTATGCGCGGAAACTAAAATGAAAATATTTCTCATTTTGTGCTTTGTGTGGCATCAAAGAAAGAGTCATCCCAACTGTGTCACTTAGCTGGTGGTTCTCAGTCCTAGAGGCCATGAATGCTATATTATCCATGTGGCAACCGTTTACAGAACTTTTGCTGAGTGATGATGCCAAAGGCAAGAGATGTGAGGATCTTTGGTCACATATTGATAGTGATTTGAAAAAAAGTACACTCTTTTGCATTCTTAGAATTTTACAGGAAAGCATGACTGCTGTAGTGGATATAATAAAAATACTAGAGTCTGAAAACAGCCTTTATTACCAAGTGTTCAGAATAATTGGTGTAGATGTGAAACATCTCCTTGAGAGAAGGCTCGGTGACAGTTTTAGTGACTTTGGCACTGCAACGTGTTCCATGTTAGAGTGCTTGCCACTTTGGTAAGCAAAGAAATGTTGAGGAGCAATTCAGGAACTTTTATTTTACAATGTATGAGAAATAGCCCTTCACCAACCATGGCATTTGAAGTCAATGAAGCCTCACTGTGGTGCTCTGCACAAGTTATAGATCCCTTCCGTAAAGGGAATTTCTTTCCGGAGTTTCAAATGTGCTGCTTCATTTTTGACCACTTCAATAACTCTGAGGGCGTATGCGCCCAGTTCAACGCATATGTTGCAGAACTTGTCGCAGAGAATCACAATCTTCAGGTGCACCAGTATTGGCATGGAAAGCTATGACAGTGGCCAGAGTTAGCAAATTGTGTATTGGCTATTTTGGCGTTGCCTGTCTCAAGTGCCAATGTTGAGAGGGCCTTTTCACAGATAAATGTTCTCATGGGAAGGAAAGAGCGAGTGTGCATGACCAAAGACTCACTAAAGAAGTATTGTATGGTGTACTACGAAAAGTTTGATTTGTAAACATGTATTTGGACCTCATATACACGGTACGTACACTGTCTATATACCATGCACTATCAGTACAGAAAGCAACCAATAATAAAGCAAAAAGTTCCATAAACACCGGAAAAACACTGTTTCTGTTTTTTTTTTTATTGAAAACAAGGCATGACATATGAGTAATCAAGTTGTACACAGATTGGCAATATTGGGTACATTGCAAATGATACATGAAAGCATAATTATTTCAAAATAATAGTGACACTTTCCAATTGAACGTATTTAGGTCTCACTGAGAATCTTCTCTCTCGATCTCGGCGGTTCACATATCTCTCCCCTGTGAACATTCCATTGTCCCCATATTTGTGTCCATTTATTCGGGCACCCCATGGCTTCGTATATGGACTTTTCCGTGACCATACACCAGTCCATATCTTTGCCCCATTCGGCTATATTTGGTGGGCTCTGAGCCCTCCACATTCTCGCAATGTTTCTTTTCGCCACCATCAGCCCCAAGGTAACCCATGTTCGCTCCCTGGAGCTCAGGTCAGTAGGGCCCCACACATTCAGGAGAGCCAATTTGATATTGCAATCAATCTGTTGCCCCAACACTACCTCCATCAGGTGCACCACTGCCTCCCAATATCTCTGGATAGCTGTGCACTCCCACAGGGTGTGGATAAAGGTGCCCTCCAGCCCACATTGTCTTACACAGCCTCCATCCGAACTATATGCCATGGTAACCATCAGGGGCCCAGACAGGTAGGATCTATGGAGAAGCTTTAACTGCACCAGGTGGAGTCTGGAGGAGATGGCCACCTCCCGGGGGGAGGCCACCGCAGCCAGCCACTCCTCGTCATCCAGTCCCACCACATCATGGTCCCATTTAGCCCTCAAACGAGTCAGGGGATCCGTCATGTTGTTGATCAACTTTTTGTAAATAAGTGATATGGCCTTTTCGGGTAGGTCGCCATCTAAAACTCTGTCTTCGAGCGGGGAGGACTCGGGGAGCGCACTACCCTTAGGAAGAACCGCAAGCAAGGCATGTCTGATTTGGAGATACCTGAAGTGTTCAGAGTGGGCTAGTTCGTACTCTTGCTGCAGCCCTGAAAATGGGACCACCTCACCCGCCTTCCACAAGTCACCCACCCTGGATATACCTATGAGGTCCCAACAGTCGAAACCCCTTGAACGAATCAGTCTGCCCAGTTGCTCACTGTGCCAGAGTGGTGTGGCCTGTGTGAGTATCCCCTCCCAACCCAAGCTTTTGGTAGCCACTTTCCACACATGCGCTGCATGCCCTGTCGGACCAGTCAAAGCAGGCTTCAACGACCGCACATAAAGAGCCCCCTCAAAGCTGCCACCCGGGAGGAGCCACCTGTCAATCTGAAAGGCCGGGTCACCCTGCGGCCTGTACCTACATTGGTTGATAGCAGCGAGGTGTGATGCCCAGTAGTATTTCTTTATATCTGGGAGTCCGATGCCCCCGTCAAACCACCCCAGCATGAGTTTGTGTGTTGCAATACGAGGTGGTTTACCCTCCCACAACAAGTCCCGCAAGATACAGTCGAGTTCTCTGAAGTACATGGAGCCAACAGGAGGTGGAGTGTTTTGTAGCGCATACAAGAATCTGGGAAGGGACATCATTTTGAATAGGGTGCGCACCCCAGGAGGGACAATGGAAGTGGCTTCCAATGTAGGACATCTGATTTAAGACGCACCAGGGGCGGCAGGAGATTACGATCGTAAAATCTGGACAGGTCTTTAGAGACCCAGATCCCCAGGTATTTGAAGCCATCAACGGCTTCCGCCAATTGACAGCCCCGAGGGAGTGAAGGCCGCTTGCCATAGAGGATGTAAAGCACTGATTTAGTCCAGTTTATTGAATAACCAGCAAATCTACCAAACACCTGAAATATGTCCAGGACCACGTTGAGGGAAGCAGCCGGGGAGGCCAGATAGAGCAAAATATCGTCTGCATATAGCGATATGCGGTCCTCCCATCCAGACGTACATTTGAGGCCCCTTATAACAGGGTTTTGGCGGACCCACTTCGCCAGAGGCTCAAGGGCCAAGGCAAAGAGAAGCGGAGACAAGGGGCAGCCCTGCCTGGGTCCTCTACCGAGAGCGAAAACGGAAGACTTCCTGTTGTTGACTACCACTTGGGCAAGCGGCTGGTGGTATAGAAGCCGAATCCAACTGGTAAATTCGAGGCCAAAACCCAGTTTGTGAAGGACTGCGAACATGTAGGGCCACTCGATGGTTTCGAATGCCGAGGCAGCATCAAGGGATACCACGACAGCGTCTTCTCCGATTGTGTCGGCACGGCACAGCACTCCGTGGAGTCTGCGTAAGTTAAGGGAGGTGTTTCTGGCAGGCATGAATCCCGATTGGTCCGGATGGACCAACCGGGTAAGAACTCTTAGTAGTCGGGAGGCAAGAACCTTCGCTAGTATTTTTGCTTCGCAGTTCAGCAACGAGATGGGTCTGTAGGAGGAACACTTGTCAGCCGGCTTGCCCACTTTGTGAATGACAACAATATTGGCGAGCCTCTGGTCCTCGGGCAGGATACCCCCTTCCCTGCTTTCACGGAACATTTCAGTGAGATAGGGTGCTGTCCTGCCCACTGTGAGCTTGAACAGCTCGATGGGCAAGCCATTAGGGCCCGATGCTCTCCCCCCACGTAGGTCGTGGATGGCTTTTTCAACCTCTGCAACTGTGATATCTAGGTCGAGATCAGAACGCTCCTCTTCAGTGAGTGATGGCAATGAAATATCACGGAGGAGCGAGGAAGCCTCTTCCTCCGTATGTGGTGTGCGGGAAGTATAAAGAGTCTGATAGTATTGGCCGAATGCATCCGCAATATCCTGGGGGGCGGTGAGGTGGGAGTGGGAGTCTGTTTCTATCTCAGCTGCGACGCGATGGGCCTGCTCCCTGTGATCTAGCCAAGCTAGCAATTTGCCTGCCTTATCGCCAACGTCATAAATTCTGCTAAGTGTGGCCCTATAATGCGTCTTAGCAGCCTCAGTAGCCAGATCGGTGAATTCTTTAACTTTTATACTCAGTTTCTGTCGTACCTCAACCGAGTCATGCGTCCGAAGTGCGTCCTCTAAGTCCAAGATTTCTCCCTCCATGCGAGTCATATCCACACTCTTTTCCTTACGCTGTCCCGCTATCTGGGCCAAAGCCACCCCCGTATAACAGCCTTGTAGGCCTCCCAAAGTGTTGCCATCGAGTCAACCGACCCCACGTTCTCCTGAAAGTAAAGGTCCGACTCACTCAAGGCCTTATCCCTGGGTTGGGGATTCGTGAGATACCAGGAGTTTATCGGGGGAGTACGGCCAACCGAGGGCTCCCCCACTTCTAGGCGACACAAGATAGGCGAGTGGATGGAGAGTCCCCTGGCCAGGTGCTGTATTTCTTTTACATTGTGGAGTTGGTGTGCAAGTGTCAGTACATAGTCTATCCGGGACATGCTACGGTGTGGGCCTGAGTAGAAGGTGTATTGCTGCTCAGTCGGGTAGAGTCCCCTCCAGACATCCACCAGACCCATCGCACCTAGAAAGCTGTGTATACGTGTGCGGGAGGGCGGCAAGGCTCTCTGGGGCCATCGTTCAAGGGAATCAGAGACAATAGAATTAAAGTCGCCCCCTATCAAGACTCTGCCGTCCGGCAAATCTAAAAGGAGATCCCCAAGGTCTGCGAAGACCTGAGTGTGCAGTCCCGGCGGTATGTAGACCGAAAGGAGATTGAGTATGTGTCCCTCCCAGCGGATCAAGTCAATTGTCATGGGGAATGATTTCCGGACCAGTATACCCACTCCCCGAGAGCCAGAACCAAAAGCCGAGTGTACCACCAATTGGAACCCCCATCGCGACATGGCCCTGCATGCATTTCCAAGCAAATGTGTCTCCTGTAGGAGGACTATATCTGGGGAGTGCTGTTTCTAAAACTGGAGCACTATGCCCCTCTTGATCTCGTCTCCCAGCCCATTCACATTCCACGACAGCAGTTTTAGTCCCTGTCTAATCGTCTTGCCCATCACATCTCAGTTTGTTTTCGCTCAGTCGCAGGGGGAACCATCCGCGAGCGCCCCCAGGAGGAGGCACCCCAGTAGACCAATTACCCTTCATAAACAGTAAAACCAAAAGCATGCATCCAGTTACTGCCCTTACACGGAACAAGTCATATGTGTCATACCTGTGAAACAGAAAAACAACAATACAAATAAAAAATGCCCCCCAACCCTTGCAAACCCCCGATCCCATTAAACTGGACCCCCTCCCTGCCTCCCTGCATGGCGGTGTCAGAACCTCCCGCCCACGCGAACTAGCAGAGTGCCTATCGCCCACCCCTTAAACTTTGTAGGTGCGTGTGACCAGCCGGGCACACGTTCCAAAGACGTAAATAACTGGCAGACATGTACTTCAGTCAAAAACACACAGACTACAATTCCATATTCAAATCACAGTGTGTTCATCACGAAGGAGTTCCAGAACCACAGTCCAATAGTGGTTCACTGACTAAGAGGGCCCGGACCGCATCTCAGTCCAGTGGCAGGCAGATAGATCCCCAACCCTCAAATAGAGCAGCATGTCGACCAGTCATTCGGACCCTCCCGTCGCCGCTTCCTGCTCGCCAGCCAGGGTGCCTCCATCGGATTCTTTGGTGCCCTTCTCACCCCTTGCTCCCCGGGCGCGGCCGCCACTTCAGCCCACAGTGCGCCATCCGTCCAACCAGTTCCAGGCCTCCTCGGGGTAACGAAGAACCAAGCCTTCCCGTTCGATTCCACCCTCAGCTTGGCCGGGAAGAGCATTGCGTATTTCAGATCTTTCTCGCGAAGTGCCTTTTTGACGTCGAGGAAGCTGCAACGCTGTCGCTGCACCTTGAGGGTGAAGTCTGGGAAAAAGGTGATTTGACTGTTCTGGAATTTCAGTGGGGGCGCCGACCAAGCTGCCTGCAGGATGATGTCCCTGTCCCTGAAATTAAAAATCCTAGCCAGTAAGGGCCGCGGAGGGGCCCCTGGCTTTGGTCTGCCGCCCGGCACCCGGTGCGCCCTCTTCATGGAGAAGAAGTCGGATAGTCTGCTTGGTTTGAGGTGAGTAGTGAGCAGTTCCTCTACAAACAGGTCCGCTGCCGGCACCTCCGCCCTCTCCGGAACCCCCAGTATGCGGACATTATTACGCCTTGAGCGCCCTTTATAATCGTCCAGCTGCGCTTCCAGTTTGGTAGTGTGGGCCTGAAGGTCGTCCATCCTGCGCTGCAGTTCAGAGGTGTCGTCGATCAAGGAGCTAGCTTTGATTTCTATATCCTTTAGGCGCGTGTTCATGGAGCGCATATCCCCCCGGATAAGGGATACTTCAGTGGACACCGAGTCAATTCGTGACTCCAGCGACGTGCGAACAGTCGTGATGGCCATGAGGATATCTTGCAGTGTTGGTTCTCTCGCCTCCTCTCCGGACTGTTGCTTTTCCATTGCGGCCGCTACCGCTTTTGGGCTTGCCCCAGGGGCCTTGTCCCATGCAAATTTGTTCAGCTTGGCCTGTACCGCCGTCTAGGTGCCGCGACCCCCAGCCATGACTAAGCCGTTGTGATCCGCGTATGATCCGAGGGAAAGGAGCAAATCAGATCTGCGCAGCTGGTGATCTACGCCAGTTGCCAATAGAGCTTGTCCTACGGGGCTGAGTGTGGAACAATGAGCCAAGGGCTGTCGGGGAACAGACAGTAGCAGTGGGCCGATATCTTGCACCCCCGCGGAACCAGGCCTCAAACCATCCTCCAGTTAGCGATCTGCCAAATCCTCTCTATGTAGGGCACCAAGAGATAGCAATAGTGGCCAGGCCGCACCTTTCACTGTCGCTTGCTTCAGCCCCCTTCACCTGCCAGGGGTGCAATTCAGCCGCCAGACCTCTAGGCGGCCCACCTTGCCACCCCGGGAGAGCGAGCTCGTCGTTTGCCCAGCGTCTAGCTGCGGCCGCCCCTACCTCCCATGGCGGCCTCAGATCAGGGCCACTCTCGGCCGGGAAGGCGGCAAGCGGGGCCCAGGTGCCAAGGGACTTTCAGGGTCGCGTCTCTCCCCCCTTCTCCCGCCCTGAGCGGCGGGCAGCACTCAAAACCGGAGCCACTCGTCACAGGGCAGCCAGTTATCTTACCCGCAACGGGCTCGGCAGTCGACCGTGGGGCCACACCCTCGGGTTAGCGGGGTGGCAGGCTTCAGTGCTCCCTCGATGTAGGCGAGTCCACGGTGCATCCAGTGTCCACAGCCCCCAGCGCCGCAGCAGGTGCCTCGGAGATCAGCGCCCAGCGAGTTGCGCGGTGTGAGCCCCAAGGCCCGCGCGATGCTCAGTCAGGCAGCGGTGCAGTTCCTAGGCGTAGCCGGACACCGGTCTGCACAGCTTTCTTCCCGGGGCTGCAGCCCCGCCTCCACTCAGCCCCGGGTGCCACTAGGATGTGCTGACGCGGCCGACTCCGGCTGATCTGATTGCCTGGAGCAGAGCCTCAGCCGGCAGTTCGAGGTCTTCACGAGTGCGGTTCGTGCAACGCCTCCGCCGGGCCGCGATGTGCGTCGTCAGGGCGAGAGCCGGAACCGTCAGCTGGAAACGGCAGTTTCACGGCTCCTTCGATCCGCGGTGGGTTCCGACTCTTAATGATATCCTTTTCTGCCAGTTTAGGAACGGATTATTGGGCGGATTTACACTGGAACGGGCGTGCTCGGTCGGAGCCGCCTCAGAAAGCGGCCATGTCTCTCGGCGGTTGGCCACGCCCCCCGTTTCTGTTGTTTTTAATGGTACGAAAATGTGTAACCACTGATAACCACTGTTTTTAAGGTATTGAAATCACTTGAAAACACTGAAAAAACCCTACCAGAATTTACCAAAAATAGAAACTGAAAACAGGAAAGCCTATTTATGCAATATCTACTAGCCAAGTGTGTATCTAAATCATCACCCGTTAAGTGTATGTCATTGACATAAGGCAATGCTTCATTGTCGTAGGCTTGTAACAGTTCTGTTACATGGGCTGAGAACAACCCAGGGCTATTCTTATACCTTTGTGGCAATCAACAAAATTGTTTTAGAGAGCCCAGGATGGTAAATGAAGTCAGATATCTGCTTTCAGGCACTATGTTTTGGTGGAAAAAACATTTGCGATGTCTAACGTGGTTTTATATTTTTTGCGCACTATATTGTTCAGTAGCGCTGCACCATGCGCGTTTTGTATTGCAAATGTGCGTGTAGCACTGTTCAATTTTTTGTGGTCTAAGACTAAGCGATATGAATGATCTGGTTTCATTACTGGAAACAAAGTATTGCTCATCGGTGAGATGCAAGTTTCAATTACACCCTGATATTCAAGCTGTATGAGTATTTCTCTAACCTGTTGATGAACCTCATGTTTAATGGGGTATTGTGGTTGCATGTGTGAGCTCGACCTTACAGGTTTAATTTGGTAAGGGGATCATTCAACTCAAGCCAGGTGGGCGATAGGGTCTTTCCCTTATTTTCAAGGCAGCGTTAAGCAACTTAACGTGGCTTAATGCTGCCTTGCAAATAAGGCCCCCTTTCACGCAATGCTCAGCATGAAAGGGGTGGGCAGTGGGTGTTGCAGTGGGCCACCCATTGATTTTGACGCTGCCCCCTATTTACAAGGGCAGCGTAAATAGGAGGCAGTGCCCAAATTAAGACCAGGGAAACCTGGTCTTAAGTTGGCAAAATGAGGAGAAATGCTTTATTTCTCCTTGTTTTGCTTTTTCCATGTGTGCTGCCTTGTGCAGCACACATGGAAAAAGCAAAAGCCTTGGATTGTTTATGTGCAGGAAGGTCCACCTTCCTGCACATAAACAATATTTTTAAAAGAATGACATTTTGTGACTTCCATGTGTGCTGCATTAAGCAGCACACATAGAAGTGACAAAATGGCATTTAAAGATTGTTTATGTGCAGGAAGGTTTATGTGCAGGAAGGGGGACCTTCCTGCACATAAACAATCTTCCCCTGCATGCAGAAACCCTTACACTATGGTGCAAAGGTGCCTGCGTTGTTGCTACACTGCTAAGTGTAGCGCCAGCATAGGAGGAAATGCAAGGCTGCACCATATTGTTGTAAATATGGTGCATCATTGCATTTCTGAAGTGGCGGAGTGAGGCATTAAGCCATGACGGCTAACGCCTCACTCTGCCACTTCCTTGTATATATGCCCCTTAGTCTGTGGTCCGGTGTTTCCACCCGGACATAGTCACTTATTGGTACTGATGCCAGACACTCCATAAGATTCTGGAGGACACATTTCCTATTAATTTCATCCCCAAATCCAGAGCAGGGGCTGCCCCGTTTTCATTTTGAATCTATTCAAGCACCTCTGACAAAACAACTAATGATGGTGTACCATGTGTTAGGGTATAGATAGCAGCAAATACTGTGCCCCATGTGGCATTGTTCTCTGCCGAGGGAACAATCCTAAAAGAAAGGCACATTTTGAGAATTCTCTGTTTATCTTGGGGTCCCCTAGGGGAAACACTGCTTCAAGCTGGTTTGTTTTTTGTGCAATCCAGAACGGAATCTCATCCCATCTGATAGGACCTTTACCCATAATGGCATTAATAGTCACTGGACTGGGTTTTGCATCTTGAACAGCCTGTGCTGGGGTTGCTGTTATGGTTGGCTTAATGAATTGCATTAGTCGTCTATATAGTGTAACTATACCTCTGTAAAGTATATGAAGATCTGCTGCTGTGAGAACTCCTATTTGCTGATATGGTGTATAGCCAGCTAGGACTGGCCATGTTGCCCCCTCAGTACTGAGGGGACCCAGTCTGACATTTTCTAATGTATGTGGTAGGGCACCTAAGAACCAGTTCATGTGTTCCTGATATGTCAATGGAATTTCTAAATCTTCATACGCTCTATAGTTGTTTGATACTGCTGCTTCTGTGTATATGTGAAAATTCTCTTTGTTGGCATTTACTGTTGGGAATGTGACTCATGAATAGAATACCTCTGTTCTATACGCTTTGAGGGCTTCTACCATGTAGGTAACATCCCCTCCCGCTTGAGGGAGCCCATGTTGTATCAACATTTGTGTTAGTGCATGTCTGCAATTTATTGGTAAAACTACCTGTGCTGGATTAGCCATTTGAATATGTGGGATTCAGAGAGGGTAACTATTGTGGGGTAATCCTTTCTTAAAGGTTCTAGCTTGAACAACCTATATCCAGAAATAGGGGTTCGCTATTTTCCTGTGGAGGATTTATCTCTTACACCACAGACTTCTCTGATTAATTGGTGAGTTGGGTCCTTGGGCACATTAAATAAGAACTAACCGGGACACCCATTAAATAAGTACCCAAGCTAGAACGTTGGTGGTGCCATGTCGTATGGTTCCTACTTTCTCAGTAAGACTGTACATTTGGGCAACAAAACTATGCGGGACTATGTCCGTACATACCATCAGAATATGTTGACCTATTCCAGGCTAGTTCACAGTGCAACATCTGAACCAATAAACAGTATAAGGTACCGGATGGTGTCTGCAACCTCAGAACATGACAACCCGGATTTGTCAAGGAAACAGATCTAACCCTTTCATTAGTAACTCAGGCATGCCCAAAGGGAGACACAAGAAATACTGAAATTGGCATTTCAACCATTTATTGAAGCAATATGATTCTTGTGTAAAATAAGTGCACTGCAATGATTAATAGAAGAAAACAAAACAGAGTTATCAGCATTACGAGAATAGTAAAGAAAATAAACAGTACAACCATTGTGCTGCTACATTGAATATATAAACACATATAATTGCAACTATACTCTTACCAAGCGCTACCTATCCTAATATGCATGGGGTGTGCAGGTCTGCCAGAATACCTTAGTGTGGTGTAACTCCCAATTTACCTGAGGGTATGTGTCACCTGGGAGCCTGTCTTGGTGTAGAGCAGGCCTCCGACCTTCTCAGGAGGGTAACGGGATTCAGCTGGGCTGGAATTCCAGCATGGGGCGACCTGACAGTACCAGTGAAACATTCCTCTCCCGAACAAAGGGCTGGGACAATTTTTATAATAAACTTCACCCATACTCTCTATTCCAGAGTTCTAATCTGGCTGTTAGTGTTTATTCTACCCTTGCAGAGCTGTCGCCAAACAGACAACAACAAACAATGCCATTTTGCGCAGTGATAGTCCTTATACAGAATGTTCAAGAGCCTGATAATATGCCTACAAAGAGGTGTAAGTGTAAGCAAATCTGTTTCTGAGTATATTTTCCCATACAGGTGCGCAAACAAATGTCGTTAAAAGTTATTGTTTTAAAAAAAATGTCAACTTTAAACGTGAACATTTAAATGGCGGTGTTCTGTGCCCGGGGCCTTTGTATCCACACAACAGCCACCCTCCTCGCACTCAACCCCGGAAGACGCAGGGAATGCCAGCAGGCCTCGCCGAACACGACCCACGGCCAGTTCTCCTGCCTCCACTGCCGACAGACGCTCACCAATACCCCGGCCTCCAACACCGGCGACACCCTAAAATGCATCCTCCTCAACACGCCATCGAAATCTGGAACCTACTCGACTCCCTCTAGCCCGACATCGCCTTCTTCACAGAGACCTGGACCAACGCATCCTCCGCCCCTGACATCAACACCGCCATCCCGGACGGATACAAGATCCAGAGGCAAGACTGCCCCAACCACCCCGGAGGGGGCCTCGCCATCATCCACAGAAGCACCCTCCACCTCGACACCTCCAGCGAAACCGACACCTCCGCCGAACACCTGCACTTCTGGATCCAGACCACCCCCAAAGCCACACTCCGAGGAACCCTCGTCTACAGACCCCCCGGCCCTTGGACCCCTTTCGCCACCACCATCACCGACTTCATCGCATCCCACGCCATCGCCTCAACGAACTACATACTCATTGGAGACCTGAACTTCCACCTCGACAACCCCAACGACCCCAACTCCACCACCCTTCATGACAACCTCTCCAGCATCGGACTTAAACAACTCATCAACACCCCCACCCACAGAGCAGGACACACCCTCGATCCCATCTTCGCGGCAGGAAACAACGTCCATTTCAGCCACACAACGCAACCGCCATAGACCGACCACCACTGCGTACACTTCGCCGTCGACAAACCCAAGACACCCAAACCAGCCCCACGCCCTCCAAGAAGGAACTGGAGCAAGGTTACCGATGAGCAATTCAACTCCACCCTCACCCGAGACAACCACACCTGGATCACCAACTGCGCAGACGAGCTCGCCCCACTACGCACCCCCAACAGACAACGCCCCAGGAAAGCCGCCTGGTTCACCACCGCCCTCCTAGAAGCTAAGCGTACCTGCAGATGCCTGGAGAAGAACTGGAGAAACACCAAGACAACCGAAAACCACACCACCTACAAGGACGCCATGATGGACTACCACAACCAAATCAGAGCCACCAAGAGGAACTTCATCCACAACAAAATCTTCGCCAACTCCACAAACTCCAAAGAACTCTTCAGCGTCATTCAAGAATTCACCAACCCACACAGCCACAGACATCACCCCATCGCAAGACATCTGCGACAAGCTTGGAACCTACTTCCACCTCAAAATCAATAACCTCTACTACAACTTCGTCAACCATCCACCAGGCGCCACAGACGGCCCTCCGCCCCCCAGAGACACCAGCCAGCCCACCATCTCCAACTGGACACCGATCACAGCCGAAGACACCGCCTCGACCATGAAAGGCATCCACTCGGGGGCCCCCACCAACACCTGCCCCCCTCACATCTACCACAGAGCCGCGGCCGCCATCGCACCCGAACTTCAACGCACCATCAACACCACCTTCAATACAGGCACCTTCCCAGACGACTGGAAGCGCGCAGAAGTCAGACCCCTGCTCAAGAAGCCCACAGCTGACCCCACCGACCTCAAAAACTATTGGCCCATCTCGCTCCTCCCCTTCGCAGCCAAGGTAGCTGAGAAAACGGTCAACAGGGAACTAACACGATTCATCGAAGAGAACGCCATGCTCGACCCATCCCAGTCAGGATTCCGAAGCAACCACAGCACAGAGACCGCCCTACTCGCCGCCACAGACGACATCTGCACCCTCCTCGACCAAGGCCACTCGCAGCCCTCATCCTATTCGACCTATCAGCGGCCTTCGACACCGTCTCACACTGCACACTAGCCACCAGACTACACGATGCAGGCATACACGGAACAGGCCTGGACTGGATCCGATCATTCCTCACCGGAAGAAGCCAAAGGATCAGACTGCCACCCTTCCTCTCCGACCCCACGAAAATCACCTGCGGAGTCCCACAGGGATCATCACTGAGCCCGACCCTTTTCAACATCTACATGGCCCCCTCGCAGCCATCGTCCGACTACACGGCCTCAACATCGTGTCCTACGCTGACGACACCCAACTCATCCTCTCCCTCACCAAAGATCCCACCACTGCCAAACTCAACTTCCAGAAAGGAATGCAAGACGTCGAAGTCTGGATGAGTAACAGCTGCCTAAAGCTCAATGCCGAAAAGACAGAGGACCTCGTCCTCTGTACCACCCCATCAGCATGGGACAGCACATGGTGGCCAACCACCCTCGGAAGCCCACCTACCCCCTCAGACCATGCCAAGAACCTCGGCATCATACTCGACTCATCACTCACCATGAACCGCCAGATCAACGCCGTCACCTCCAGCTGCTTCAACACCCTCCGCATCCTCCGCAAGACCTTCAAGTGGATCCCCCCGGAGTCAAGGAAGACAGTCATCCATGCACTCATCACCAGCAGACTGGACTACGGGAACGCACTCTACGCCGGCATCAACAAATCCCTACTCCGCAAACTCCAGACAATACAGAACACCGTCGCCAGACTCGTCCTCGGAATCCCCCGGCACGAACACATCACCCAGCACCTACGAAGACTACACTGGCTCTCCGTGGAGAAAAGAGTCACCTTCAAAATCCTCACTCACACCTACAAATGACCACCTTCATCGAAGAGAACTCCATCCTAGGCGCCTCCCCGTCCGGATTCCGCAGCAACCACAGCACCGAGACCGCCCTCCTCGCCGCCATTGACGACATCCGCATGCTACTCGACCAGGGACACACTGCGGCCCTCATCCTTCTAGACCCCTCCGTAGCCTTCGACACCGTTTCACATCGCACGCTCGCAACCAGACTTCACGACGCGGGGATACAAGGATCCGCCCCCGACTGGATCCGATCCTTTCTCTCCGGCAGAACCCAGAGGATCAGACTCCCTCCCTTCCTCTCCGAACCCACCGATATCAACTGCGGAGTACCCCAAGGATCATCGCTCATCCCCACGCTCTTCAACGTCTACATGGCGCCCCTCGCCGCCATCGTCAGACAGCATGGGCTCAGCATTGTATCCTACGCCGACAACACCCAGCTCATCCTCTCACTCACGAAGAATCCCGAAGACACCAGACTCTGCTTCCAGGAAGGAATGAAGAACGTGGCAGCCTGGATGAAAGACAGCTGTTTGAAGCTCAACTCAGAGAAGACCGAGGTCCTCATCCTCGGACCATGCACCTCCGCCTGGGACAACACCTGGTGGCCCCCCGCCCTCGGGAATCCACCCACCCCTACAGACCACGCACGAAACCCCGGCATCATCCTCGACTCCTCCCTCTCCATGAACCGCCAGATCAACGCCGTTGCTTCCACCAGCTTCAACTGCCTGCGCATCCTCCGCAAGACCTTCAAATGGATCCCCCCCGACTGCAGAAGGACCATCACCCACGCGCTCATAACCAGCAGACTGGACTACGGCAATGCCCTATACGCAGGAATCAACAGAACTCTTCTACACACACTCCAAACCATCCAGAACGCCGCAGCCAGACTTGTCCTCGGGACACCGCGTCACGAACACATGGCCCAACACCTACGAGACCTCCACTGGCTCCCCATCGAGAAGAGGGTCACCTTCAAACTCCTCACCCACGCCTACAAATCCCTCAACAACATCGGACCCAAATACCTCAACGAGAGAGTGTCCTTCCACGTACCCAAAAGGAACCTCCGCTCTGCCGACCTCACCCTGGCCGAGGTCCCCCGCATCCGCAGAAACAGAACAGGTGGGAAAGCCTTCTCCTACATCGCAGCCAGGACCTGGAATGAGCTCCCGATGAACATCAGATGCTCCCCGACCCTGCACACGTTCAGGAAGGACCTCAAGGCCTGGCTCTTCGGCTGATCCAGAGCTGCCCCCCCCTAGCGCCTTGAGACCCTCACGGGTGAGTAGTGTGCTCTACAAACCCCTGATTGATTGATTGATTGATTGAAATGCCTACACAACAACGGACCCAAATACCTCAACGACAGAATCAACTTCCACATACCCAAAAGAAACCTCCGATCCTCCAACCTCTCACTGGCCGAAACCCCGCGCATCCACAGAGCAAGGGCAGGCGGAAGATCCTTCTCCCACATTGCAGCCAAGACCTGGAACGAGCTACCGGCAGACATCAGACGAGCCCCCTCCCTGAACACCTTCAAGAAGACCCTCAAGACCTGGCTCTTCAGCTAGACTGATCTACGGACCCCCCCGCCCCCCAGCGCCTTGAGACCCTCACGGGTGAGCAGCGCGCTTACAATTCCCTGATTGATTGATTGATTTCTGGAGATGTTTGGTTTTCATCAATTCTTTATCTCAGGCTCAGCCCTGTGATCTTAAGGCATTCGAGTGCCAATTATGCTGGATGAGGTGAGTGCGAGAAATTGAATTGCGTTGCAGAGCTTTAAGACTTTAGTTCTTCTTGAACCATACCCCAGGCTGTAATAGGGTCTTCTAGCTCCCAGATTCGGGCATTTCTAGATGCCTTCAACTTATTCTAATTTGTCAGAGATTACATATTCCATTTTACTCTTTGTGATGTTGTGGAAATTTATTTCAAAATGCTATCACTGGTTGCACTACTTTGTTATTGTTTCTTATGATAAATTGAAGGGGATAATGGTCACTTTCACATTTTGGGACAAGAGTGAAGCTTTTGACTTAATGAAACAATAAAAGAGTGACAAACGTTTAATCCAACACTGTTTGGGCCTTATTGGCTCTGTGTGTGTGTGGGCCAGCAGCCCCAAAACATCTAAGTTGCTAAGGAGTCGAAGGTTCCAATTGATCTATATTGTTGTATTTGGATGCCTGAGTTGGCATCCCCCACTTGGCGCCAGTTCTCAGTGTGATGCTGTCTCTCCTAAGATGATTAGCCAAGTTTAGATTGGAATCTCCTCTTACTACGCAGGAAATGTTACCAAATTTGGTACCTAAATCTGTAAAGTTGAGTTCTAAAATATTAATGATTTGTTTCTTTTGTTAGGATCTTGGATTGAACTATAACTTGATTATTAACATCGGACCAGTGTTGTTAGACCTGACATCCTTGGCGTCATATTCCATCAAACTTCTTGCATTCATACCTCCTGTTTACACGTTCTTGTTGACTTTAGGACTCTCTGCAATTTATGACTGATTAACAGCGCTAAAGTGCTTGTGCTCTCTCCTTCAAACAAAGTAAAATTGTCTTACACCTAATTGGAACATTTAATTTACTTGCAGGTCCATTGTAGATGGAACTACTTTTACCTGGGGCCTGTAAATTAAATGCTAATAGTGGGACTGTAGCACTCATTGGGCCACCCACTAAAGCAGCCATTTAAAACATGTATCAGGCTGCTACTGCAGCCTGTTGTGCAGTTGAAACCGCCATTTCGATCTGGCGAAGTAAGCCTTTTGCCAGGCCTAAACCTTTTTAATACATATAAATCACCCTAAGGTAGACCCTAAAGGCTCATAGGGTATATTGAATTTAAAAAGTAGGGTATGTGGGTATAAGTTTAACATATCCTACCCGTGAAAACTCCTAAAGTCCTTTTTCACTGTTGTAAGGCATATCTTTCCCATTAGCACTGGATTACCTTATTACATTAAGTGATAACTTTTAATTGGGAACAGGGAGAGATATGGTGTTTACACTCAAATTAATTTGAATTTAAAATCGTCTTTAATAGTAAAGTCGGATTTTAAGTCTTAATTCTGAAAAAAACACTTTTAGAAAGTTGGCATTTTCTTGGCCTAACCATTTCTGCCTCCCGGGAGTGTCCTGTTCTTGGCGTTGTGTATTCCTACTAGACAGCAGCACAAAAGGGGACAAGCTGTGGATTTGATGAGCCATCTTTCCAGGATGGCTGGGGGTGGAGCTGTGCCTTGCCCCACTTACACTTCAAAGGGCTTGTCTCCAGCACGCTCAAAGGAACCTGTCACTCCAGACTTCTTGGAGCCTTCAAAGGGAAAGGGAAGAACTTCTGCTGCTACCAGAGGATTGCCTTGCTGTCTGAGAAGGAAGACTGGACCTGCTCCCTTCATCCCAGGCTAACCTGAATGACTCCAAAGGTCACTAGGGTAGCCTCCTGTCTGAGATACAAGGACACAACAAGCTGCAGAGTCCTCCCTGCAACTGCCCAGATGACCTGCTACAGTTAACCTGCTAGGATCTGAATGCAACTGGACCTCCCAGAGCCCTGCTTGGTCTTTGTTTGGAGTGAGTCTCTGATCCCCAAGAGGTTCCTCACCAGTTCCTGGATCCTTGGCTGAATGGGTCAGTTCACGCCGAGACTCCGCTGCCCGCGACAACTCCCAATGCAAAGTTCTGGTGTACCAGACTCTTTGCAAAATAGCGACTTCCGGCAACCCATGATCTGCACATTGCCCTATAGCAACGACAGCCCGTTGTGAGAGCCAATGCGAAGCTCCAGCACCTAGTGTCTTCAACGCTCCACCGGTTCTTTGCACTACAGCGACGACAGGTCACATCGCCTGGTCTGCTCTTCATATAACGACAACTATCTGCGATGCTCTCCCTGCTCCTTGTAAACAACCACAAAAAATGCCAATACTGATACTCATTCAGACTGAACAATTATTCCAAAATCCAGAAGACAAACTACCTGAATGGAAATAAATTGAATTTTTATTTTTCGTTTCAAATATTTTTCTCTTCTTACTTCATACTTTTGTTTTGATAAACAGTTAATTTGTTTGATTTAACAATACAAATAAATGCAATTATAAACATACACTGAAGACACCACAACATATAACAAACTAAGACACACAAATGTGATACATATAGAATATAAATCAATATACAATTAGAAACACCCAAATTATCATTATAGCTCTAGTTCTAATCAGGTTTTAACCTTCACGTTTCAAAATAAACAGTGCCTCTGATTTTTTTAACTTATAGCATAACACCTTTTTGTTTGTAATTCAGAGGCCACATCCAAATGGTGGACCTACTAGGCTCACTTGATATTCTAAAAACATATATACACATAATCATTGGTGAGCAAAAGTGGTCTACCCATCTTAGTGGACACCTATTTGGTTCAGAATTAGACCAGTCGACGCGTTTCGAACCCCTTGGACATTAAATGTCGGGTTCTACTCAGGACGTAGAACATCAAGCTCAATCTTTTATCAAACGGACATCAATCTCCTCATTCACCAGCCGGTGCAACAAGTCGCCATGAGCACCTTGTGTATCTTGTATACTGGGTTCCTTCCCACATTCACTTGTTTTCCAGTTGTTTAATAATATTTTCACAGAGTATTTCTTTAGTTCTCACTCGAGTCACCGAAGTACGGAGTTTGCCGATGCTTCAGCCCGTCAGTTCATTTCCGTCAGTTCATTTCCGGAACCGGAAATGAACTGACGGGCTGAAGCGTCGGCAAACTCCGTACTTCGGTGTCTCGAGTGAGAACTAAAGAAATACTCTGTGAAAATAATATTAAACAACTGGAAAACAAGTGAATGTGGGAAGGAGCCCAGTATACAAGATACACAAGGTGCTCATGGCGACTCGTTGCACCGGATGGTGAATGAGGAGATTGATGTCCATTTGATAAAAGATTGAGCTTGATGTTCTACGTCCTGAGGAGAACCCGACATTTAATGTCCAAGGGGTTCGAAATGCATCGACTGGTCTAATTCTGAACCAAATAGGTGTCCACTAAGATGGGTAGACCACTTGTGTTCACCAATGATTATGTGTATATATGTTTTTAGAATATCAAGTGAGCCTAGTAGGTCCACCATTTGGATGTGGCCTCTGAATTACAAACAAAAAGGTGTTATGCTATAATTTAAAAAAATCAGAGGCACTGTTTATTTTGAAACGTGAAGGTTAAAACCTGATTAGAACTAGAGCTATAATGATAATTTGGGTGTTTCTAATTGTATATTGATTTATATTCTATATGTATCACATTTGTGTGTCTTAGTTTGTTATATGTTGTGGTGTCTTCAGTGTATGTTTATAATTGCATTTATTTGTATTGTTAAATCAAACAAATTAACTGTTTATCAAAACAAAAGTATGAAGTAAGAAGAGAAAAAATTTTGAAACGAAAAATAAAAATTCAATTTATTTCCATTCAGGTAGTTTAAGTCTTCTGGATTTTGGAATAATTGTTCAGTCTGAATGAGTATCAGTATTGGCATTTTTTGTGGTTGTTCATATTATATTGGTCCGGAGCGACCCTTGACCTTGCCAGGTAGGTCGCTCCCCCACCACACAGCTCCGCCTGTGCTGTCCGCCCGCTGCTGCTGCTGGTAAGCTCGCCCCTCCGCTTGTGGCCTCGGTGCCCGTATTTCGTTGCTTTTTTTCTCTCCATTTTTCCTTCTGTGCCCCCGCTGCCCCATTGTACTGTGCCCGTATTTCTTTGCTTTTTTTCTCTCCATTTTGCCTTCTGTGCCCCCCGCTGCCCCATTGTACTGTGCCCGTATTTCTTTGCTTGTTTTCTCTCCATTTTGCCTTCTGTGCCCCCGCTGCCCCATTGTACTGTGCCCGTATTTCTTTGCTTGTTTTCTCTCCATTTTGCCTTCTGTGCCCTCGCTGCCCCATTGTACTGTGCCCGTATTTCTTTGCTTGTTTTCTCTCCATTTTGCCTTCTGTGCCCCCGCTGCCCCATTGTACTGTGCCCGTATTTCTTTGCTTGTTTTCTCTCCATTTTGCCTTCTGTGCCCCTCGCTGCCCCATTGTACTGTGCCCGTATTTCTTTGCTTGTTTTCTCTCCATTTTGCCTTCTGTGCCCCCGCTGCCCCATTGTACTGTGCCCGTATTTCTTTGCTTGTTTTCTCTCCATTTTGCCTTCTGTGCCCCCGCTGCCCCATTGTACTGTGCCCGTATTTCTTTGCTTGTTTTCTCTCCACTTTGCCTTCTGTGCCCCTCGCTGCCCCATTTTACTGTGCCCATATTTCTTTGCTTGTTTTCTCTCCATTTTGCCTTCTGTGCCCCTCGCTGCCCCATTGTACTGTGCCCGTATTTCTTTGCTTGTTTTCTCTCCATTTTGCCTTCTGTGCCCCTCGCTGCCCCATTGTACTGTGCCCGTATTTCTTTGCTTGTTTTCTCTCCATTTTGCCTTCTGTGCCACTCGCTGCCCCATTGTACTGTGCCCGTATTTCTTTGCTTGTTTTCTCTCCATTTTGCCTTCTGTGCCCCTCGCTGCCCCATTGTACTGTGCCCGTATTTCTTTGCTTGTTTTCTCTCCATTTTGCCTTCTGTGCCCCTCGCTGCCCCATTGTACTGTGCCCGTATTTCTTTGCTTGTTTTCTCTCCATTTTGCCTTCTGTGCCCCTCGCTGCCCCATTGTACTGTGCCCGTATTTCTTTGCTTGTTTTCTCTCCATTTTGCCTTCTGTGCCCCTCGCTGCCCCATTGTACTGTGCCCGTATTTCTTTGCTTGTTTTCTCTCCATTTTGCCTTCTGTGCCCCTCGCTGCCCCATTGTACTGTGCCCGTATTTCTTTGCTTGTTTTCTCTCCATTTTGCCTTCTGTGCCCCTCGCTGCCCCATTGTACTGTGCCCGTATTTCTTTGCTTGTTTTCTCTCCATTTTGCCTTCTGTGCCCCTCGCTGCCTCTCTCCATTCCCGCCGCTGCGTCCCTGCGGCCCCGCCCCCTGACTGCCCATTCGCTGCTCCTCCCTCCCACCTCCCCATATATGGCGGCCGCTGTGCGGCCGCGCCGCTGGCGCGCCGAAGGCGCGCCTAAGGCAAGCCCGTCTGCGCCCGTCCGCGACTGGACCGCGCCCAGCGCCAAAACCCCTGGACCGCGCGCCCCCCGCTCCAGCCTCGAGGACCGACGTCGATACGATGCCACCACACTCCACGCTCTCAACCCCGGACGGACGCACAACTGCTTCAAGGCCGCCCCGAAACGCACCTATGGTCCCTTCACCTGCCGGAACTGCAGCTACACCAGCCTCAGAGCCACCGAGGCGCCCGCCAAGAAGGACCTCAACCACCTCCGGTGCATCCTACTGAACACCCGCTCCGCACGCAAACACGCCGTCGAGCTCTGGGACCTGCTCGACACATCATCACCAGAAGTCGCCTTCCTGACAGAGACCTGGATGAACGACTCCTCCGCCCCCGACATCGCCATAGCCATCCCAGACAGCTATAAGATCACCCGCAGAGACCGCATCAACGCAGTAGGAGGAGGAATCGCCATCATCCACAAGAACACCATCAGGGTCTCGACCAGCACAGACGACACTCTCAGCACCGCCGAACACATGCACTTCCAGATCCACACGGACCCCAACACCACCCTTAGAGGCACCCTTGTCTACAGACCCCCTGGGCCCCGACCCCAGTTCAGCGACTCCATCGCCGACTTCATCAGCACGCACGCCCTGACCTCTACCGACTACATCCTCCTCGGAGACCTGAACTTTCACCTGGAGAACAACAACGACAGCAACTCCACCACCCTGATCGACAGCCTCGCCAACCTCGGCCTGAGCCAGCTCGTCACAACACCGACCCACTGCGCCGGCCACACGCTTGACCCCATCTTCTCCTCAAGCTCCCACGTCTCCTTCAGCCACACCACGGAACTCCTCTGGACCGACCACCGCTGCATCCATTTCACCTTCCAGAAACCCACCACACACCACCGCACCCAACAGATCCCATGCCGCTGCTGGAGCAAAGTCACCGAAGACCAACTCCGGGCAACCCTCGCTCTCAGCCCTCCCTCCGACCCATCCAACACCGACGACGCTGCCTGCAACCTCAGACGATGGATGGACGACTGTGCCAACACCCTCGCCCCGCTGAAAAAGCTCCCCTACAGCGACACCACCAAAAGAGCCAGCTGGTTCACCTCGGAACTCCTAGCTTTCAAGCGTACCTGCCGGAAACTAGAGAAGAAATGGCACAGTGATAAGACACCGGACAGCCACACAGCCCACAAAGACGCCATCCGTAACCACCACCACCTCATCAGGTCCGCCAAGAGAATCTCCTTCAAAGACCGCCTCGACAACAACGCACACAACAGCAAGGAGCTTTTCAACATCGTGAAGGAACTCTCCAATCCCAGCTCCAACACCAACAACATCCCGCCGTCGCAACCCCTGTGCGATTCCCTCGCCACCTTCTTTCACCGCAAGATCGCCGACATCCACGACAGCTTCAACACCCAGACAACCCCAACTAAGATCGATGCACCAGACCCGCCACACACCATCGACCACGACCCCCTGCCAGCCTGGGCCAGCGTGAACATCGAGGACACCATCAAGACCATGAGCACAATACACTCCGGCTCCCCGTCAGACCCTTTCCCGCACCACATCTTCAACAAAGCCAGCAGCTCCATCGCACCCCACCTGTGCAACATCATCAACCTCTCCTTCGAGACCGCGACCTTCCCAGAGAGCTGGAAACATGCAGAGATCAACGCCCTACTCAAAAAACCCAAGGCGGACCCGAGAGACCTCAAGAACTTCCGGCCCATCTCTCTGCTTCCGTTCCCAGCCAAGGTCATCGAGAAGATCGTCAACAAACAGCTAACCCGATACCTCGAAGAAAACAGCATCCTGGACCCATCCCAATCAGGGTTCCGCAGCAACCACAGCACTGAGACTGCCCTCATCGCCGCCACCGACGACATCAGGATCCTGCTGGACAATGGTGAGACCGCAGCCCTCATCCTGCTGGACCTCTCCGCCGCCTTCGACACTGTCTGCCACCGCACTCTACGCGCACGCCTCCACGACGCAGGGATCCGAGACAAGGCCCTGGAATGGACCACCTCCTTCCTCGACGGCAGAACCCAGAGAGTCCGCCTCCCACCTTTCCGATCCGAAGCCTCCGAGATCATCTGCGGCGTACCCCAGGGATCGTCCCTCAGCCCAACACTGTTCAACATCTACATGGCCCCGCTCGCACGCATCGCCAGACAACACGACCTCAACATTATCTCCTACGCCGACGACACTCAACTGATCCTCTCCCTCACCAAGGACCCCTCGCCGCCAAAGCCAATCTCCATGAAGGAATGAAGGCCGTCGCCGATTGGATGAAGATCAGCCGACTAAAGCTGAACATGGACAAAACGGAGGTCCTCATCCTCGGCTCCAACCCCTCAGCCTGGGACGACTCCTGGTGGCCAACGACGCTGGGAGCAGCCCCGACACCCACCGACCACGCACGCAACCTGGGAGTCATCCTCGACTCAACGCTCTCCATGGCCAAGCAAGTCAACGCAGTCTCCTCCTCCTGCTTCAACACCCTCCGCATGCTTCGCAAGATCTACAGGTGGATCCCGACAGACACAAGAAGAACAGTCACCCAGGCCCTCGTCAGTAGCAGACTGGACTATGGGAACGCCCTCTACGCGGGAGCCCCGGCCAAGCTCATCAAGCGACTGCAACGCATACAAAACGCCTCCGCACGACTGATCCTCGACGTACCACGCCACAGCCACATCACCCCCCACTTGAGGAACCTGCACTGGCTCCCCGTCGACAGGAGGATCACCTTCAAACTCCTCATCCACGCACACAAGGCACTCCACAAAACTGGCCCAGCCTACCTCAACAGACGACTCTTCTTCTACGTCCCCAACCGCCAGCTCCGCTCCGCCGACCTCTCCCTCGCCACCGTCCCTCGCATTCGAAGAACAACCACCGGCGGCAGATCCTTTTCACACCTCGCCGCCAAGACCTGGAACACCCTTCCACTAAGCCTACGACAGACCCAAGACCTGCTGACCTTCAGGAGGCTACTCAAGACCTGGCTGTTCGACCAGTAGCAGCATCCCCCCCCCCTTCCCTCTCCCCAGCACCTTGAGACCCTCGCGGGTAAGTAGTGCGCTCTACAAATTCTGTGATTGATTGATTACTGATTAGGGGCCAAACCCTTTCTTGTTTCTCCCTGCTCCTTGTGGCATCCTCCACCACAAACGGAACTCTTTGTACCGGACTTTGAGAAGGTAGCTTTTTCAGTGGGACTAACCTGGTCACTGTTCCTGACCCGTGCTCCATCGCAGTTGGCCTGAACTTGTGACTTTTCTCGTTTATTATGTCCAGATGACCACAAGTGGTGCCTTGTGCTTTTAGGAGCTATATCTACCTAAACATTGGAAGTTAAATATCTCCGGCTCTACAGATTGGAGTTCTGCCGTTCTCGTATCAGATTATTTATTAAAATTTACTCTATTTTTCTAAATTGGTTTGGAATTTTTCTTGTGCTATGTTTTTACTTTATTATTATGTTTGTGCTGCATAAATACTTTACTTATTGCCTGTAAGTTAAAGGTGGCAGCTTTGTGGCCAGCTCCCAGAGGGTTAAACACAGGTTAACTTACTGACTTTAGTGATTCACCCTGACAAGAATTGTGGTTCTGGCCTGAGTGGGGTTTCCACCCACCTCAACCTATAATCCAATTTCTTTCATTTGGAGTTCAGCTGTATGATCCAGTACATTCCAGATAAATAATCTGACATCAGATTCAACCTCTTTTTAAAGTCTCCCTAGTTTCTGATTTGGTTATTTTTTCATTTTGAAAATTTAAGTCTTGACTCACATCCTTTCTGCTACAATGGAGTTTGAGCTGAGCAACATTGACAACCTCAGCCGGTCACCAAGGTGGACCTCCAAATAGCCCTCGGAGCCTTTGAGAAGGTCAGGAGGATACAGGCCACAACCAAGGAGCAAGAGGGGGGGTGACTGTGAAGGATGATGAGGACGAGGAGGAAAATGGTCTGGCTACAGGCCCAAGCTGCAGCAGCCTGAGGAGGCGGGCCACTCGCCCACAGGAGTGAGGCCCCATGCCAGGGCAGGGAGTAGTGTATCCTCCCACAACCTGTCCCCAAGGAGCTGGAGGGCAGGAGAGCTGAGAGGGAGTTCAAGGTGTAGCTGGTGAAACATCAACAGCAGGAGAGGAAATTGGCCCCATAGGAGAAACAAGCTGAGAGGGCCCTGAAAGAGAAAAGAATCCTTTTGGCTCATGAATGAGCCTGATAGAGCAGGATCTGCAGGGCGAACAACCCAGAGGGTCCAGCAGTAATGGTGGCAGAGAAAATCCAGTGTCCAGTGGTGACAGCAGAGCTCAAATCCCCAAGGATCTGGTGCCTAGCTTTGTAGTGGGGGATGACATTGAGAAGTATGTTGAGGCTTATGAGATTGCCCCAGAGATGCACATGATCCCTGAGGAGGATTGGCAGCCGGTGTCTGGATGCACATTTCCAGTGAGGGGAATGATTTTCTACTGGCCCTAGGGAAGGGGGACAGGATGAGGTTTGAAAAGAAGTGTGGTCTTACCCCTGAAATGCATAGAATGAAGTTTAGGGTCAACTAGAAGCTGTCAGGTCAGCCCTGGGTGGATTTCATTGATTACTCCAAGAAGATACTGGAGGGTTGGGTAAATGGCAGCAATGTTGTTAATTATGATGATCTGTTCAATTTTATACTCAAAGAGCACATATTCAATCATTCATTGTTTTGCAGAGCTGGGCCAACACTTTGTTGATTCTAAGCTTACTGTCTACAATGAGCTTGCTGAGGAAGTAGACCTTTGACTCAGCACCAGGGTCCACAGAAGGTATCTAGGGGATTCACCAAAAGGGTAGACAGAGTCCCCACAAGAAGAAAGCGGAAAGACAAAAATAAAAAGAAGTAGTTCACCAAAGGCCCGCAAGACATTTCTCAAGGGAAGGATTCCCAGTCCCAACTTGACCAAAATTAGAGTGGTTTCCATGAGAAGGAATCCCCAAGGACATTCTCCACCAAATGCTGCGGAGCTACAGGTACAGGCACATCAAGGGGAACACCAAATGCCCTAAGACGGTGCAGCCCCCGCTGGTGGTCAAGAACCAGGGTTGACTAGTCTAGCGCTTGGGGAGGATGTTGTCCCAGTTTGCTTGGGGGGTAGTGCATAGGTTACCATAGTATCCCTGGGTGGCAAAGAGATGCTGGCAAAGGCCCACATGCCTAGCAATACTTCAAAGTATAGGCAGTGCGTCACCATAAATGGGCAGCAGATGGAGGCTCTAAGAGACACAGTAGCCAGTATGACCACTGTTAGATGTCATCTAGTGTCCTCCGAGCAGGTACTCCCAATGTATTCCACCAGGTTCTAGCATCAGACAATCATGAGAACCAATATCCTGTGGCTCTGGTCCCCATTAAATAGGAGGGGGTCTCAGGTTCCTTAAGGGTAGCTGTGAGTCAAGTCATGTCTGCGGATTATCTGCTTGGTAACGACCTGGCACACCACCTGGAAAGAGGTGAAACTCCGGTCCCACCTGAAGATGTTAGGGTTGCCTCAGTTGGTGTGCCTGACCAGACGGTCCATGGCAGGCCAAGAGGGCAGTCAAGAGGACTTGGACCCTGGAAAAATGGCCCAGGTATATACCAAAAGAAAGAAGGGCAGGGGGCATGGTAAACCTGCTCCCAAGACTGCCACTATCTATAAGGAAGCTAAACCTGAGGGTGACACTCCAGATCCTACAGGGAAGGACATTGTCACCCTTGGGGGGACCTAGTTGAGCTGGCTGGATGACAAGCTGAAGGGGGCTATACAGGGGAGAGTTCAGCGAATCCCCGAAAGTGCCCTACTCTTGAGGGCCTATGGCTGCAGGCCCAGGCCCGGGCAGCTGGTGACACCTCTGGTGATCACCTGAATTACTGGGAGAATGATCTACTGTATAGTGAGCCTAATGTTCCTGAGCCTGGTGCAACCCATGTGTTGGTGGTCTCCTAGTGCTACAAGGTCTTCCTACTGAGTCTGGCTCATGATATACCCCTGGCATGATATCTGGGGCAAGGTTAGACCTTTGCCAGGCTTGTCACCCACTTTTACTGGTTCCATGAGAGTAACCTCAGATGCATTCTGCAGGTCTTGTACTACCTGCCAGACTAGTGGGAAGTCAGGGGGAAAGCGGAAGGCTCCCTTGGTCCCCCTCTATGTCATTGACACCCCCTTTGAATGGGTGGGCATCAACATTATTGGCCCCTTACCCCAAGACTGCCATAGTCAACAGGTTCTCCCTATTCTTGGTGGATCATGCCACCTGTTACATGGGGGCCATACGCCTAAGGACAGTGACTGTGCCCACAGTAAACAGGGTGCTGATGGGGATATTGACCTGAGTGGGTTTCACCAAGGAGATAGTATAAGACTGGGGCACTAACTTCAGGTCAGCGTACATGAAGTCCATGTGGGACAAGTGTGGATTAACTTGCAAGTTCTCTACACCCTATAATACCCAAACCAATTGGCTTGATGAAAGATTCAACAAGACTCAAAGGCATGATTAGGACCTGCCAAATCACATGAGCGGAAGTTGTTTGCATACAGGGAGGTGCCACAGAAGATAGGCCGGTTCAGTCCCTTGGAACGTTTGTATGGTCACACTGTCTCAGGCCTATGAAGGAGGGGTGGCAGCAGGCTCCCAAGAAAGCCTCCAGTATGTAGTCAGCTACAAGGTGACTCTCTGGGATCAGATAAAGCACTTTTGGAAGAAGGCTACTGAGAACCTAGAAGCTAGCCAGTAGGTTATGAACTCTGGCATGACCAGAAGGCCACTCTGGTTGAGTTTTAGCCCGGTCACAAAGTGTGGGTGATGGAGCCAGTGGAGCCCTGGGCCTTGCAGGACTGATGGCCTGGGCCCTGTGAGAAAAAGGAACACAAGGTGGAGGTCACAAACTTGGTGGACCTCAAGACCCCAAGGAACACCTAGAGGGTCCAACATGTCAATTGGCTCAAGCCCCATGATGAGAGGTATGGAGTCACCATGCTCCGTGGGACAGATGATGAAGTAGAGGAGGAGAATTAAACTCTCCACTAACCTCCTATCTTCCAAGGAGCAGGATGAGTCAGTGGAAGGTGTCAACCTCTCCCCTACCCTCATCCCAGAACAACAGAGGGATTGTTGTCACTTGCTTGGGCAGTTTGCTTCCTTGTTCGCACTAACCTCTGGGCTCACCCATTTGTGTGCCCATGACATTGATACAGGTGACAGCATGTCTGTGAAGAATATGAATTACAGGCTGTCTGATAAGGTGAGAGTCAGCATCAAGGGGGAAGTATCCAAGATACTAGAACTAGGAGTGATTGAACACTCTAACAGCCCTTGATCCAACCCAGTGGTGCTGGTACCCAAGGCCAGCCCACCAGGTACCACACCAGAACTCAAGTTCTGTATGCATTACAGAGCACTCAGCTCAGTCACTAAGACTGATGCTTGTCCCAACCCCAAGCTGATGAGCTCATAGATTGGTTGGGAGCTGCCAAGTTCGTGAACACGGTTGACTAAAGGTCTGGGTACTGGCAGATTGCCTTAACAGAAGGGGCTAAGGAGAGGTTTGCATTCTCTTCCCCAGATCACCACTTTCAGTTTAAGGTGATGCCCTTTGGGTTATAGAATGCCCCTGCCACCTTCCAGAGTTTGTTCAACAAAGTCTTGGCTGGGATGGAGGCTTTCAGAACCACCTTTATAGACAACATTGCAGTCTTCAGTTGTAGCTGGGAAGACCACCTAATCCATCTCTAGGAAGTGCTTCCAGCTCTGCAAAACTCAGGCCTGACTATCAAGCCCAGCAAGTGCCAGAAAAGGCAAGGATTGGTGGTTTATTTTGGACACCAAGTAGGCGGGGGAAAGGTGCAGTGCTTCTGGCCAAAATTCAGACCATCTCGTCTTGGGAAACCCCCCAAGACCCATACTGAGGTGAGGGTCTTCTTGGGTCTCACCGGATAACACAGGAGATTTGTCAAGGGGTATGGCACCATGATTGCCCTCTTGACCGAGCTGACTTCCAAGAGTCAGCCCAGAAAAGAGATCTGGACCAATGCATGCTGAAATGCTTTTGGCACCTTGAAGAAGGCCATGTGTACAGCACCGGTGCTCAAAGCCCCCCACTTCTCCAAGGAATTCAGACGGACGTCTCAGAGAATGGCATAGGGATTTTGCTCTCACAGCTAAATGAAGAGGGCATAGACCAACCTGTAGCCTTTATTAGCAGGAGGCTACTTCTTGAGAGCAGAAATTGAGTACAATTGAAAGTGAAGCCTTTGCATGATCTGAGTACTGAAGAAGTCGAGACCATACTTGTTTGGTCCTCACTTCCGGGTTCAGACAGACCACAGACCCCCCCCCTTAGATGGCTAATGCAGATGAGGGATGAAAATCCCAAATGGTTGAGGTGGTCTATCTCCCTACAGGGAATGGAATTTACAGTGGAACATCGTCCTGGTAACCATGCCAATGCCGATGGTCTTTCCAGGTTCTTCAGCCTTAGATTCTGTGTAATGGTATAAGATTCAAGAATTCCCTGATCATCTGTTTTGTTTTTTTAGATGATTCCATGCATGCTTTAACTAAGTGACTATTAGATGGCGTCTATGCTTCCCCAGGGACCATTTCCTCCATCTGATATACTAATTTGCTCATGTGATGAGTCATCTCCGCAGACCCTACTACACTCTGTCTTTTTTTTGCAAATTCTATCTCCCCCTTACTAGATGGTTTTTACTTCCAATATTATGAAAATATAAGTTCAGCAAGTGCAGAGTCGGGCTAATTTTCCTTAAACAATTGAAATGCCATTCTACCTGCAAGGCAGTTGGCTCCTTCTTAAAGAATGCAGTTTATTTGTGCAAATCTATTCTGTTTTAGTATATGAGCTGTTGGCCACTCTCTGATGCACTTTGTTGTTACTATTGATATTTCCCCATTCTTTCCAAAGAATGCACTTTATTTTTATTAAGCCTTGTTGTTTTAGTATACAACCTGTTGGCGCTCTTTCTGATGAACTTTGTTGTTATTAAATGACATTTTCTTCATTTGATAAGTATTGGCCGAAGCTGATGATTCAGTAAGCCTTTGTGTGTGTTTTTAATAATTATTAGATCTAAAGAAATATTGTGTTTTTAAGCTGTATCTTTTTGCTTTTAATGGTTTTTTTTTGTCGATATGTGCTGGTTGTATTTGATGCTTTTAGGCCTTTGTGAATGCTTTCTCATCAACTACGTGATTTTGTCTCACAAAATACAGTTTTTCATTATGTATCTTTTATGATCTGTTTTTCACGAGATCAAATAAAGAATAATTTGGATTGTAGAACTAAGTGACTTTGGGTGTGTAAATGGGTATTCTAATGTGGAAATGATGTGCCAGCCCTAGTTTATAAATCTTTTGAATTAGTTTGTACTGAATGTGGATGTGCATATCATTGTGTCCAATTCTATTTGTTATTTCATGAAAAAGGTCTCCCTACTTGTACTGCATAAATACTTTACACATTGCCTCTAAGTTAAGTCTGACTGCTTTTATGGCAAGCTACCATAGGGTTAAGCACATATGAATCTAGTGACTTTTGTGGTTCACCCACTAAAGCCAAAAAACGCTGAACTGGACAAAGCTTGATTCTGTAGCTGACGGAATCATTTTGCCTATCGGGTAGATTAGACACTTCACTTTAGCCCAAGGATTTTCCTCCTTATTTAGTCACATTTAGTCACATTTTTGGTTCTGAAAATCTGCCAGTCTGGAAAGGCTGGAAGCTGCAGGCCGGCAGGCAGGGCTCACAAGGCCAGATCCCTTTACTGAGTGGTCCTGCTAAGCCCATTTTAGTGTGGCAAAAGGTCAGAGTGAGACAAACCTGATCTTCTTGCCTCTTGCGAGTGCCTTCTTCCTACAGAAGCCTCAGCAACTTGACCTGGTCCATTTTCTCTCCATGTGCTGGAACCTCATGGTCACTCATGCTGCCCTTAGGGAGGCTTCTAGATACCAGGTCTCTCTCCAGGAAGGGTTTCTGCAGTGCTCATTCCTTGGCGCTCAACTCTGACTTTTTGGAGTCAGTTGGCCTACTTTTTTTTTCCCCCCTGTAAAAGGTTGCAGGAAACCAACAATTTGAGCCTTGGAGATCAGTTGCAGTTCTTGGGTGACAGCAGAAGTTAGTAGTCCTTGAGCCTTCTTTTTCCCAGCTTTCAGCCTGCGCCTTCTTTTTTCCAGATATTTTCTTCCCAGGTACCGGAATCTTCTGCTGTTGGCAAAGAGCCAGCCTTAGCCTGTGCACTATCCATTGGTTGGAAAATCCTAACATCCAGCTTTCTCACAGAATCCTCACCTCCTTTTCCCAGCACTTCCTTTCTCAGTTTACTATATACCTCCCCATAGTCTCTAAACCAAAAAGAGCCCCAGCCATCCTCCACCTGCAGGAGCCCCCCTCAGTCAGGTCTAAAACTAATGTTCCTTTCTCCTGGGAATGGAGTCTGAAGAATTAGGGTGGTTCTCGGAATCATTTGTTGTAGATCCCAACAGCACCATTTGACATCTCCAAGTTAAAGGAAGACCTGTGAAAGCTGACATTTTTCTGCCAGGTGGTCCTCACCCCTCCCAGATGGCTAATCCTTTTTTAAGTGACCACTTGCTACCATTAACTTCCGACTTCCTGCTGCCTGAGGTCAAGCCATTGTTTCCCAAGAACAGGGTCATTAGCAAGACAGCAAATGATGTGTATTATGTTTCAGTAGCAGGGCTGCGGGGTAAACCAGTTCTAAACCAGTTCACTCTTAGGCAACACAAAATGCATTTTCTTAAAGTTACCTTTCCAGTGAAGCGATCAACAATCTACTTTCGCCACTGAATTAGAGTTTTGAAACTAAGTAAAATGCAACTTTGAATCATCAGTGGAGCATTTTCCTGCATTTTCATATGAAAGAGTGATTTTATTCATAGCTAGACCTGTTCCGGAAAATGCAAATTTACCTACAGTGTGAACAAAGCTTTCTGTATTTGTTCTCTGTGAGTATATGCTTTTCTCAATATTTAGTAGACCACTTTTTTACATTTTAAGCGCCCAGCCCTTTGAGCATGCCTTGGTCGGGACTTAGCCAATGTCTAAAAGCACAATGGTTCTCCCAGATGCCATATTTTTGTTACATATGTGGATGGTGAAAATGCACCCTGCAGCCCACATAGAACATTTAACTTCCATTCTACTTATACAATTCATGCATCAACGTATAATGGCTGTTAGACCTGGCATTCTTCGTGTGGTTTTCCCCTTAACGTTTTGCCCTGTTTTGGCTAACTTAGTGTTTGCTGGCCTTAGGACTCTGCACACTTTACCGCTGCTAACCAGTGCTAAAGTGCTTGTGCTCTCTCCTTAAAACATGTTAGATTGGCTTATACCGGATTGGCATATTTAATTTACTTGTAAGTCCCTAGGGGCACTACCTGTGCCCAGGGCCTGTAAAGTAAATGCTACTGGTTTGGCCTGCAGCCCTGCCATTGCAGCCTATGTGTGTGCATTTTTAAGCTGCCATGTCGACCTGGCAAAGTAAACCCTTTGCCAGGCCCAACCCTTCCTTTTTATTACATGTCTCACCCCTAGGGTAGGCACTGGACAGCCCATAGGTCAGGGTGCAATGTATTTATAAAGTAGGACATGTACCTTTAAGTTTTACATGCCCTGCTACCCATCCAATAGGATAACATTGGAGTTACCTTATTACCTTTTACAAGTGTAATTTCCAAATGGGAACAGGTAATGAGTTTAAGTTTGGTGTCTCTGGAATTGTAATGCAAAATCATAACATCAAAGGGTGGGCTGAATGTTCCTTTACGCCCGCGGAATTGATGGAATTTTGGCCACTTCACCTTACTCTTTAATGAAGAATTTTGACCAAATTCTGCTAATTGCCGTGTAGTGTAATTTTTCTCCCACGAGGATCCAGAATATGTGAGCTGGCAGGCGAGATTTGGCATCCCCTAGTGCTATTTTCTTACTTGGGCGGGGGGCTGCCTCCATTCATGAGTGGTTAGAGGGCTGCCGTTCAAGTACATTTACTGCCGCTCGAGTATATTTTCTACTCGAGTGCCTGCAAAATCAACATGAATGGCCTCGAGCTTCTGGGTAACACATGATGCTGTTCGCGTTGATTTTTAGCGCTACTGGCGTTAAATTGCAGCACTAACTGCATATTTTCTGCCCTCTGGCGGAATTCTGTGGAATCTCGCAGAGTTTTTATGTAACTCCGCGGAATTCCACGGAGTGAAACTCCATGAGTTTTGCCCACAACCTACCTAACTTATGGTGAAGTCGGATTTTAAATGACAATTTTGAAAATGCCACTAGAAAGATGCGTTTTTTCTTGCCTTAGCCATTTGGTTCCTGCACCCTGTCTGTGGGTCACATGACAAGTGTTTTTGCCAGTTGGACTTTGTTTATTCCTCCTAGACAGCCACACCCACAGGGGAGCTTAGGTGTGACTGGATGTGCCATCACTTGCAGGATGGGAGGGAGGAGTTGGACACAGCTCCACTTAAACTTGAATAGGCTGTGTACTGACTCCATACAAAGGGCTGCATACCACCTGTAGTTAGTCTGGAGCCAGGAAGGTAAGGTACCTGTGCACCTTAAAGGCATGCCTCTAGAAGCTTCTCCCCACTTCAAAGGCACAACTGGGCATAAATGCTGGACCTCAGACACCACCACTTCAGTACACTTCTAGGCCTGTGGATTTGTTTCCAGGAAGAAGGACTGCTCTGCGGCTGAAAGGACTGTCAGTCTGCTGCTCGGGAGGACTGCTGCCCTGCTGTGCTGACCTGCTGCTCTCTTCGGTGAGCAGGACTGGGCCTGCATCTCTTGAACCCAGAACCCGGAGTGACTCCAAGGGCTAGTTGGCCCCTGATCTGAAACCTCAGGGACACAACAGGCTTTCAACAACCTTGCTCCTGCACCCGGACTCTGCCATCTGTGAATTTACTCTGCCAAGTGGTGCCACCCCTGTCCTGGAGCCCTGAAACTGGGCGTAAGGTGCTCTGCAACCTCTGTGGATCAAACAAAACTGACGGCGCGAACCTAAGCAGAACCAATGCATCTCTGCTGCAGGGTGGATTGAACCCGTCACAAAGACTCGCATCGCTTCACAGCCCATTAGAACCTCCGCTGTTGGATGCATCCTCAGCGCAGGCCCTTGCATCCCTCATTGACGGCAGCCTCAACGACGATGCCGGACACTGCATCCCAGCCTCGGAATGACGCATCGCGGTTGGCCTGAGTCTGTGACTTTGTCCTGGTCTGGTGCAACCAGATATCCAAAATTGGTGCTTTGTACTTTTGGTGCTATTTTCACTAAAATCTTTAAAATTGCTGATGTCCGGTTCTACTGATTGGATTTTTGTTGTTTTGGTCTTGTTTTTTTTATTGAAGAAAGTTCTATTTTTCTGACTTGGTATGGGATCCATTTTGCATGGCGTTTTCACTTTATTACTACTTAAAGTTGTGTGTATTTGTGCTTCAAGTGTGTGCACAAATACTTTACATATTGCCTCTAAGTTAAGCCTGACAGCTCTGTGCCACGCTACCAGAGGGTTGAGCACAGGATAATTTAGGGTTGGCTTGTGCCTCACCCTGACAAAGATTGTGATTACTGCTTGACCAGGGCTCACACCCCAGTCAACCAACAACCCAATTTCTCACAATGGGCTTACTAAAAAGTTGAATATACCAATTTAGTGAGACAAATTTTACAGTTTAGCTTTTGGGACAGAATCATAATAACAGCAACAATGTTCTTTCCAAAATGCTTAAGCTGTATATTACACTAATGCAAAAGCTCCTAAAATAGGTCTAGCAAGAGGACCCACACCAGATTTTCAGGATATCCGGTGCATTTATTTTACATACAATACATATTAAATAAATTAATTTAGTACAGTTATTCAGAAAATAAGGCATGTATCTGGCCCCTCTGAACTTAACTTTAATACCTTTTATTAAATCAAATGTTTATATGTAAGGTACACTTTTATTCCCTTTACTAAAAGCTGAGCAGGAGTTACATAAGTGAGGACAATTTATGCTGTCAATTAAGACATTGACCTAAGGTAATTAATTGCTCTGTTAATTATGCTGAAAATTTAAATTATTAGTTAAATATTTTATTGAATCATGTTTGATTCAGTTTTCTGTATAAACTCTGTAAAGGTCGATGTGATAATATTTATTTGTAGTCCAGTTGACCCCTCACATTCACTGCAATAACAGTAAGTTTCTTTCTTTTTAATACCCGATTTTTACTTAGTTTCTAGTGAGGTTCATGATATTTTATTAGATTTGCAGAACATGATTCCAAATTGCATAATTAAAGTAGGGTCTGTTAGATCCCAGTGATATTGAGTGCAATCCTTAAATGTAAATTTTCCGCTTTTACAGTTAGGACTGAGTCATAATCCGTAATTCATATCTCATATACTGTATTTTAGCTGTAGTGCTTGCTATTCATATTGAGTGTTTAAGATTCATAATTGCTTATTTTACATATTTACATTGCACTACTCACATTTGTAGCACAAGGACAATTTTTGGGTCAAGTTAAGTGTTTAGAATTGAGGTCTCCAGGTTCCAAGTCAGCAATTTAGCCACTAGACTGATAGAATACTTTGAAGTACAATGTTCCATGGATCTGGTAGAATAGGACCAGCGGGGACGGATGCCAATTTGATGTTAGATACAATACGGCGCACAAAAAAGTTGCAAGAATTAATGATATCACCACGCAGTGACTTGGTGTTCCTGCATCCAAAATTACTATGTACAAGGACACTGGGCCTGATTTTACTGGGTGCATTTCTGCACCTGAGAAAACCACATAAGGGTTTGAGGAAATTTACCACCTACTTAGGGCAGGTGGAAAATGTTTGCGGTGAAGTACTAAGAATTACGATCAGCATGTAGTAAACTACCTGACATTCCTTGGTTGTCATGTGGAGCAGCGTAATTTTGGCTCCACCCTTTCACGTCTTGACTATACCATATGTACGTGCATGTAGTACCATGTATTTGCGTGCTTTATTACAATTAACGTAAAGAGTTGCACTTGTCTGAAATACTAAAGGCGCATTTGCTGTATAATCCAGACATTTACATGAGTGTGCATACTAATGTTTTCCTTACAGTGATACCAAATTGCAGTATTCATATTGTTAGAAATGGGGGTCTCTAGTTGGCAGAGGTATGTACCTTTGTCCAAATAGGGGCCCTTGCTTCTAGTCAGGGTAAGGGGGATACACTTCTAAAATAACCCCTGCTCACCCTCTTGGTAGCTTGGCACGAGCAGACAGGCTTATCTCAGAGTCAGTGTGTAAAGCATTTGTGAACACATATAGTAATACAGTGAAAACACTACAAATAGACACCACACCAGTTTAGAAAAATAAGTAATCTTTATCTAAACCAAAACAAGACCAAACGACAAAAAAATCCACAATACAGTTATCAAGATATCCTCAAAAATAGATTATTTACTCAATTAAAGTTTGTAGCAGCAAATAACTCCACCTGAAGTTATTACAACGTCGTGACAGATGAAAATCCCAAAGAACGGCGCCGACCGTGAAGTGCGCGGCATCGGACGCGGAGTCAAGCAGACCCCCAAAGTACAGTACCTTGGAATTGATGAAAGCAAATATGGTGCACGGCGTCGGGGAGGTGATGCTTCATTGGCGCCGAGCGGCTTCAGTTCCTTATGACCCCAGGGGAGGTGAAGCCTTGGTTCCTTACTGCGGTGCAGGGGAGGTGAGACGTAGGTTCCTTACTGTGTCGGGGAGGTGATGTCATGGTGGCAGAGAGGCGGCGGTTCCTTGCAACGGTGCGGTGTCAATGGATTCAGGAGTCCCCACGTTGAGTATCTGCTCCGCGTTGATGAAGTCAGGGCTGCGGTGCAAGTCGGGACGTTGTATTGTGAACGTCACGAGCTGTGTCCTCGGCTCCGGTGCAGGCAGCGGCCTCGGTGACGGCTTCGGAGTCGATGCAGCACGGTGTCAGGCCTACGGTGCAAGTCGGGGCGGTGCATCGTGCTCTTCACGAGCGGTGCCCACGACTTTTGTGCAGGTTACGGCGTCGCTCGCCGGCGTCAGTTCCAGATGCAGAGAGACAGAAGAAATGAAGTCTTTGTGTCCCTGAAACTTCAGAACAGGAGGCAAGCTCAATTTCAAGTCCTTGGAGATATTTTCCTCAAGCAGGTGACAAAACAAACAGCAAAGTCCTTTTCTCCTTTCCTTGGCAGCAAGTAGCCACTGTAGGCCAACCCCAGACAGCAAACAGCACAGGGGCAGTGTTCCTCCTCAGCTTCTCCAGCTCTTCTCCTTGGCAAAGGTTTCTATTGATTCCCAGACGTGATCTAAAAGTCTGGGGTCTGGGCCCCTCTTTTTAATCACAAAAATCCTTTGTTCTATGAAGGCAGAGAGTGTCTGTACCCAGCCAAAACCAGTTCTGTCCTCACTGGTGCAGCTTCCTGGCAGGAGGTGGAGACAGCATTGTTGAAGGCAGACCAGGCCCATGCAGGTGAAAGGAAATCTCCTCCCCCAGGTCTATTCAGCCCAGCCCGACTCATCAAACATCTGAAGCCACTGCCCCTCTCCAGCCCCTGTTATTCAAAAGCCAGACATGCAATACACAAATCTAGCAGAGGCACACTGGATGGTTAAGCAAGAAAATACCTACTTTCTAAAAGTGACATTTTCAAACACAGAATGTAAGAATCACCCTCACTAAAAGATGCATCTTAACATTCTGAGTTCAGGCATACTAAACTTTATTTCCCTACCTTGTTCCCAGGGCCAGTTATGTTTATAAGATGTTATAAGCAAACTCCCCATTCTGTCCTATGGGAACAGGTAGCCTTGCAATAGTGAAAAACGAAATTGGCAGTAATTCACTATCAGGACATGCTACACACACCAGGGCATGTCCTACCTTTCACATACACTGTACCCTGCCCACAGGGGTACCTTGGATCTACCTTAGGGGTGACTGACATGTAAGAAAAGGGAAGGTTAGGGCCTGGCAAGTGGGTGCACTTGCCAAGTCAACATGGCAGTACTAGACTGCACACAGGCTCTGCAATTGCAGGCCAGAGTCACCTTTTACAGGCTACTTCTGTGGGTGGCAGAATCAGTGCTGCAGCCCACTAGCAGCATTTGATTTACAGGCCCTGGGCACACACAGTGCACTGCACTAGGGTCTGGCACTGAACAGCAGTGGCAAAGTGCCCAAAGCATCAAGACCAGCAAAACGGAGTCCAACACACAGCAAAAACACAGGAGGCAAAAGCAAGAAATGCAGGGGAGACCCACGCCAATGGTGGCAGGTCTAACACATATATATCTGCATTTGTGTAGTTTGAGTAATTTTGTTAATTCTTATAAACTCACGTTTTCATTTGAATAGTATCCTGCATTTATTTTATAACTGTATGTGTATCCATAACCATGCATTTAAATGTGTATTGAATTGTTTTACTACGTTAGCTTGACCAAAGGTCTAAAGCATTTGGACTCAAATGTTTAACCTTCAACGTGAAAGTTTGCTCGGGTTGCAATGTTTTCTTCTTTGCAGGTGCGTTCATGTGATCTCATAGATATTGAAAAGAACATTGTGTATGAGAGATATTGAGGCTCGGGAGAAGAACTTTTGTCAAGGATGAGAGGCGATAATGATCAAAGAGAAGACACCTATTCATGTTATAGCTAGAGACGGGAGGAATCCAAGGACATCCTGATGTTCAGACCATGAGATGGGAGTATTGAATAAGGTTGCCAAGTTTTACTGTGAGAAGGTGGTAAAGTACTGTGACACATGATGTGGGATTCTTGAATGTTCTGTGGAGTTTCAATTGAAGGTCACACTTTAGATTTAGTCAGATTCCTTTTAGATTCAGAGGGGTACAGACCTCTTTGCTATATTTCTGTTGTGTGGCTTTATGCTATGCAATACTACTGAGTTTGGAGAACACCTTCAAAAGTCTCTACAGTGCTGACACCTTCCTGCTTTACTGGATGTAAATAGGGTATTCCTAAATATTACTACTTAGTTCAGGCTTAGTTTAGGTAATTTAGCTGTACTCATGTAAAGGCAAGAGGACCGAAAATCATATACTGAGCACCAGCTTTTGTTCTTTATTTTTCTGCATTACTATTACTGAATTCCTTGTATGCTGTTGAGCCTAAACTTTGACAGATGATTTGACATGCCAGTAGGGATTTTGTATTTTTACAACATATTATTAGGGCTTGTACACATCAGTTTGGCTTTGAATTTGTAATAAACCTACATTTAATCCTATTTATCGACTTTGGTTAATCACTGTGTGGCAAAATGGGCTACATTGTAAATTGAACTCTTGGATGATGTTAACTCCTCTTTGTTTTGCAGGCATCTAGAAAGGTTTATCACAGGGAAATTTGGATTTTCAGCTCAGTGTTTTGGCAGATGGTAGCAAAAGGAGGATGGTTAGATCCTGGAATTGGGGCGTTAGAATACTTTATATTAGAATCGTTCAGATCCAAACCCAGCCTTGGAGCCAATGTTTGAGATTGGAGGATCCAGCAATTTGAGAAAGAGTTGTAACAGTGGAGGTGTGAGTATTAGAGTTGCATGTTCTAATGTCTTATGCTTAGTTTGCGGTGTTTATAGAGTCTGCGTGATGTTTGGCGGAGAGGTTTTGAATGTCATGTGAATGTGGCACTTAATGTGGAGATGTTGAAGTTGTTATTGGGTCCGATGTGGTCTCAGATTTAGGGATGATATTAAAAAGTGTAGAAGACACTGTATTGTAATTGTCTGCTTAGGTTTTGTGGTGCCTATGGTGAGACGTCATCAACATAACAATTGAGAGAGGCACATTTATCTTTGTAGGTCAAAGTAAGGTGTGATTGGTGTGGTGGACCCTTTGCGCAAGGGAAGCTGTCCTAATCAGGGTGATTCCCCGCAGGTCGAGGTCTCATTCGAGTGTGTCTGAATAGGTCGGAAGGTGCTGTTCTGAACTATTTCCTGTATGATTGAATACTGTTGATTTCTTTAGTGGAGCAGACAAAGTTGTTTGTTGCAATTGCTTTGTATTTGTTTTGTATGCGTATTACCGAGGAGAGCACGTTCGTGAAAATTGTAAGGGAGGGTGAACTGCTGAAAGGAGTGAGACTGACGTTACAGTGTGCCGCGCTTTGATTAGTCGGTTTGTATAAAGCTGCGCTGTTATTGTTTGTTTACGTCATAGAATGTCACGCTTGTATTGGTTGTTGACTCTGAACGAGAATCGTGGGTAAACCATTATTTCCTGCTCCGAAATGAAATGTTTTAAAGTTGTATGAGATTTGTAATGGGGAGTGTAGGAGAGTAGGATCTGCCTCTTATGGTTACCCCCACTTTTTTGCTGATGTCTCACTGTTTTTCGACTTTAGTCTGGCTGGGGCCCTGCTATCCAGGACCCCAGCCTAGCTGCTTCCTCTCTAAATTGATTCCATGTACCTTAAGTACACTTCAGATTGGATTCTGGTGTGCCCTTATAAGTCCCTAGTATATGGTATACTATGTGCCCAGGGCATAGGTACCGCAGAGGCCTACCAGGGGCTGAAGCATGTATTGTGCCACCCCTGGAAAGCCATCCAAAATGACACCACAGGACTGCTACTGCAGCCTGAGTGAGGTGGTGCATGCACCCCTTACAGAGATATAGGTTCACTATATCTCACCTATCACTGCACATAGAAACCTATCAGTCACCCCTATGGTAGGCCTTATCAATCCTGAAGGCAGGGTGCTTGGTTATATGTGAGAGGGTGCCCATGCATGAGCAGAGCCCATCTGCAGCCCTCGGAATCTCCTCTCCGGGGTTGTCTGTGGTGCAGCCTGACCATATACTCTTAAGTGCATTATATCCTCGCGGTAAATGCTAACTTTGGGATGGCTGCACGGAAACATGTCGTGTTTGGTGTCAAACACTTTGGAATCATACCCCCACACCAGTAACTGGTGTGGGAGTATGATCCCACCCTTCTAGAGGGAGAGACATGACAGCACCGGTATACCCGGTACCAACTAAACAGAGCCCTGGCATCACAAAATGGATGTTGCAGCCACAGACACAAGTCTGGCCTCCTGCTGCTGACCGAAACTCCGGCAGGGGAGGCCTGGACAATAGGTTTCCTGTCACAGGGAGGTGTTACCACCTCCCAGACAGGCCTTAGTGGATTGGGGCTGGGTGGGTGCACTCCAAGAGTGCTTTGAAGTCCTGCACTGGGGGCACATTTGGTGTCCACGTGCATACCCCAGTTCAAACCAGTTGCAGGGGCTGCCAGCCCCTGCTCTGGCGCGAAACTGGACAAAGGAAATGGGTGTAGCCACCCCTCTTTCCAAACCCTCCCATAGGTGGGTCCACAGAGTTAGTCCAACCCCTTTCTTAGGTATAAGTAAGGAACCCCTGGCAACAGGACTTTAGATATCCCTGGACGAAACTCTGCAACTGAATCCTGGAACTTCGACGCTCTACTCAAGACTAGAGGACTGAAGAAATCTCCCTTGGGGTCAAGGAGTGACTCCCCTGCTTGGCAGGCACCAACAAAGCATTTGCCAGTCTGCATTTCCGAAGCTCCCGCTGGACTCCGAAGTAACTGCAGCCCAGGAAGAGGATTTCCAGACTTCTCAGAGGCCGACCCGAGTCCCCAGCAAAGCTGAGACCCGCAGCCCTCACGAGTGACGTGGAACCGGAACTCCTGGACACCATGCACATTTGCTAGTGCATCAACTTCTCGACGTCTCTTGAAGTCCTGCTTTGGGTTACTTGTAGCCCAGGCCCCGAGCACTATTTGCACCAAAGATTGTGAGCCTACACTCCACGAGTGTTCCGTGGGCCCGCTTCTTGCATTTCCACTCGAGGCTCTTTTGCGATCCCTGGTCCGTCGACTGGTGAGTCCCTGTGAAGACAACTCTGATTTTCCTTGAGCTTTTCTAGTTGCTCCAGACGTGTCCTGACTCCCCACCGAATGGTGAGTCCCTCAGACCTTGCTGGTCTGCACCGAAGCATCTTTCTCCTTTCTGCATGGGTTGCTGTTGCCAAGGCTTGTTGTGTTCAATCCGGACACCAATGCTACAGCACTCGGCATCCTTTATGGGACAGCTCGAATCCAGCTCCTGGTTGTCGTTGATGCCTCCTGGTCCTCGTGGCTGAAGAGTCAAGCTTCACCTGCTTCACCTGAAGCACCCAACATCGGTGGGCATTCGACTATCGTGCCCCTGGTCACTGGCAAGTGACCCAGACTCTGTCCCCTCTGCTTTCAGGTTCTTCTCATCTTTGATCCAGGCTTGGATCTCTTCGGACACTTCGCATCTTACCGGCAGCAGCACTTCTTTGCAGACTGCCATTGAAAACGACGACGCGACCCGACACTATTTGACACCTGTGCACCCGGCTTCCCTGGGTGAGGTAACTCGAGTACTCCGGTGCTCCCGTGGGTGTTGACCCTAGAACTGTCTAAGTCCAAGAGGGTTTGGTCCTAGTCCATTTCTAAGTGTCCTTAAACTCTAAAACTCTAACCGCGACTTTCCCTTAGACTTTAACAGAGCTCGCGGCTGTGTTCACACACTGCACACAGCCCCCGTGGGTCCCCTGTGTCACTACCTTGGGTGGTTCCTTGGGGTCCCAGCGATTCTACAGGCTCTAGGCCTTGTGTCTACTTAAGTCGTGGTTCTTATACCACTTTCTTAATATATGGTTTGGTACGCCCCTAGGGCTAATCGTATATTGTGCTACTTTACTGTGCTATCTGACTTGTAACTTGTGTACTTTGACCTCTAGCCTCATAAAGAGACTATTGGGTAGTGTTTAGTAATAAATACATATATTTTATATATATATACCTGGTGTGGTTCTCCTTTCATTTGGTCATTCATGAGATTATAACTGGTAAAACAAACAGCTTAACACTCCTTCAAGACTTAGCCTGAAGGCTGCTCTCCATAGCTACCACTAGGATAGCTTTCAATAAAGGTTGTCTTTAAACCTATCATCAATAAAGGTCGTTTGGACTGGTGCAAGGTGCCCACTATAACTAGTGGACAGCATATACCAGGCCAACTTCTCACAGGGAGATGTGACAATACCTGTTAGAGAGGGAGAAGAGGCAACACCCGAAGTTACTCCAGGTCATTACATGGTGATAAATGTAGCGCTTCACACATGTATTTGGCTTACACAACGGCACAATATCATAGAGAAAGAAGGTGCACTGGCATTTCCATGCTATAGTACGTTCAATGTGAGAATCATTGAAAACATTGAGGAGGATATTATATGAGATTAAAACACAGCCTTGACCTACACAGTTTGAAGTGCTCAATGCTTGTGAGCGTGCAGCTCCTGCCATAGAGAAGGAAAAGTATCAAGGAAGAGCTAGAAAGGCAGCGCGTACTTACGCTGATGCAAGGTGGGATGCACAACAGAGGAAGTGGAGAACTGACATGATAGAAGGAGTCAAATTATACCACTTATGTAAGAAAGAATGTAAGAAAGGGAAGGAGAGGAAAAGGAAAGAAAAAAGGAACCAGGTGAAAGAAGCGAAAACAGTGACTATGGTCATAGTCTTTTAAATTTGTTGCTGTCAGAACGCCCACCTTTATATAATGAGACCCCATTAATGGGAGGGCGCTAATGCGAATGGAAATTCCAGAGTGGGTCCCACACCAGTTAATGTGAGCCCTAATGAGATGGGAGCCATCCCTGTGAAAATGAATCAAAACCCGATGGGAGGGAGTTCAGGGATTTGTGCCCCTGATACCACCACAGCTCTTAATGCTCCAGGGGCCATATTATGAATGCAGCACATTTTTCTGGATTGCGGTGGGTGCACCTTTCAACAGGTGCACCCAGCACAATCCAGAAAAATGTACCACATTATGGTGAATGCGCTGCCCCAAGGGCAGCCGCGTACTCGTGCTGCCCTAGGGCAGCGCATTCCTGTGAAAAAATGGAGCTGCTGCTTTAAAGTCGCTCCGTGTTTTCACATTGCATGCGGCAACCCACCTGCACTTCTAAAGGGGATTAGGAATCCCCTTGCAGGCGGGTGCAGTCAGGGGCTGCACTTGACAACAAGAGGATGTCTGGGGGTCCATGGGACCCGTTTTCCCCCGTCCAAATGGCTCTAATCAGGGGGAGCACTGGCAGTGTGGCACACTGTTAGTGTGACTCCTGAGAGCTTCTTTGCCTCTGCGCCCGCGTCTAATACAGCGCAGGCGCAGAGGCAAAGGGATTCCCTCATTTGCGTGGGGCCACACCCACATGCAAATGAGGGAACGCCCTCTTGAGGAAGCGCTGGCGCTGTATGTGCGCCAGCGCTTTCAGTATTACAGAAGGGGATGCACAAGCGTCTGCGACCCCTTCTGTAATACCAAAGTGCGCAAAGTGGGCGCAAAAGCCCATCGCGCCCCCTCCCCAGGGCACTTCCATAATACGCCCCCTGGTGCTCTCACTGTCTCAGTTATAATTGGCCCTTTGGTTCCTACATATAAACCTAGTTCTGCAGGAAATGTAACACACAATTTGGCTGTACCTGCCAAGCTAAAAGCCCACAAGAATGTTCCTACAAGTTCAAACGTTGGAGGATTTGTTCCTGTAATTCCAATTAATGAGAGTCCCCCATGTGATGCAAGTGCAGACTCAACGAGTGGTCCTATGCCTGCTCTTAAAAAATGAAAAGAAAACTTTTCATTTTTCTTTTTGAAACAAATCCCATTTTCCTTTAGGGAAAACGAGCTGCTTTAAAAATAAAAGAAAAAAAATGCTTTTATTTAAAAGCAGTCACAGACATGGTGGTTTGCTGACCACTGCAGGCCACCATCCCTATGATTTTTGCGATTCCCAATGGGTCTCAAACCGAGACCTACCTCAATATTTTTTTTTTTTTTTTTAATGAGTTTTATATAGAGCTGGCTAGTCGTGGAGGTATCAGAGCGCTTTACATGAGAGTTATATATTGTTACAAGGTAGCATCAGAAACAATTTACATCAGTTACTAGGACGTAACAAAGAATAGAAAAACGAGAATAAGAGAGCGTAGATCGTGAAGAGAGAGAGGGGTAGAGAATGCAGATCCGATCACAGACAATAGTCAGTAAGGTGGAACAAGGCGCTGATCAGATGCATGAGTCGGTCAGAGGGAATGACGAGACCGTAAGATGTCGGTTTCAGCTTTAAGGACCCCAGGTACCTCGCATACAAAAATGGCGGCAATTGCGGGTAAACACAAATCGGGTAAAAAAAAATTCCAAAAAGGAAAAACCTACCCCACGAGGTAGGTCTATTTGCGACCCACTGGGAATCGCAAAATGTGTAAACCAAACATTTGTACATTGCTTTTGCGATTACCAAATAGTGAATCGCAAAAATTCACTATTTGGTAATCGCAAAAACTTACCTTCGTACATGTGGCCCTTAGAGTGTATGAGAATACCAGGAATGAAATTGCAAATTCAGGAATTTATTCAAAATATTCAGATTTGGAGTGTGCTAGATAAGTGGTAAGGCAAATGGTCAAAAAGGAAAGGTCCAAAGAGATATACGGGAAACTGCCTCCTCCTGTAGAAAGGGGAGCAGGTACTACAATTTTCCCCTGATTGGAAGTACCCCATAGGGTTATGTCTTGCATCATTCACAAATTACTTCTCAAGATTAAGAGAGAAGCCTGTGGAATGATACAAACAAGGTGAGCGGTTTGTGAAAATCTCAAAGGTTTTGTGGACTGACCTGAATACCTTGTTAGATATTGTAGTTCCAAGTGATTGCGGACAGCATGTAATATAGCCACAGAATGGCCCGAGAGAGAGCCGGTAAGAGATCCATTGACTAATGGTCCGTCACCCACAGTAATGAGAAAGTATAACCAGGTGATGAAGTGGTTGAAAATGAAAGTATCGCCCCAAGTTATTTACTGGGTCACGATTGACTGGACGACCCAAGAACCCAAAGAGTTGATTCATGCATAATATGAGAGATTGTTGCAGGCATTTACACAGTACAGTGGGATGGAGACGCTAGAGCCCAAGGATATGGGATATTGTGTGTCCAGGTTTGTGACAGGATTGAGGCCTGAAGTTATCATGATGATTTGATTTGTTGACAGAATAAGTTGGTTGATGAGATTTTGAGATATGCGAAGTACTATAGTGACCAAATAGAAATGAGGCAGAAGAAATTGAAAGAGCAACTGATGTTGGCCAAATAAAGGCTGCTCAACTCAAAGACGATTTCATAGTCAGTCTTTCATGGGAAATGTCCTCCTATGCAAGGGGGAGGTGGATTCCAGCCACAAGGTATAGGTTGTGGTGTCCCAATTGACCCAAGTAATGGGACTGATGTAGCTACTTAGAAGAAATCCAAACCCTGTCACTATTGCAATAAGCTGGGGCACTGGAAGCGAGAATGTGGTCTTAATCCTGCTAATTAGGGTCAAAATTTAGGGTTTGCACATCCTCAGAATAATAACCCTGTGCAGTCACAAAATGTGCAGAGCCCAAGGTCTCAAAATTTCAATGTGCCCCAAGCCCTAGTGATGCAAGTTCCACAACCCCCGATGCCACAGCAAGCTGCTAGTGGCACTAGATTCACTTCAAAACAAGTTCCAAATGTAAATCAGAATGCTTTCCAGAATAACAATCCTTTCCAGCAATATCTCATGTTTGATTCTGTTGACAATTATGGCTCCGATCAGTCTGCCTGGCGGTGCCTGAGAGGGGAGGAAGATTGCATGCTTGGTGCAGTCTTGGAGGTAGACCAGAGTGGTCCATTTATGGATGGTGAGGTAAATGGCCACTCCATATCATTTCTGGTTGATGCTGGTGCTACCCACTCTACTGTAAGAACAGTGGAAGTTCCAAACCTACCCCACTCAGAAAAGAATATCCAAGCTGTAGAAGTTGCAAATAAACAAATGACAAACCCCATAACTGACAATGCACCTGTAAAAAAAGGGAATCGCCCATTTATTATATGTGATTTGAGTCCTGTGAGTTTGTTGGGCCGGGATCTGGTGTGCAAGCTGAATTGCACCATTTATTGCACCCCAAAGAGTGTGGAATTCCAAACTCTTGATGAAGATGTTGCTTTTAAATTGGATAATCGAACCCCAGCAGTTGAGCTGTTCCATATGATTACAAGTGAAGAGTTACCCCTGGATCTCAGAGATACAGTGAGGTCAGACGTTTGGGATTTTTCAGGGAAGGACATTAGACTCATTAAAGGAGTTGAGCCAGTCCGTATACAGATAAAGCCTAATGTTGAGTACCCAAGAACCCCGCAATATAATCTGACCCCTGAAACGATTGCTGTAATTTGTCCGGTAATCAAGAAAATGATCAAACAAGGTATTTTGAAGGCGATTATGGGGAGCCCATGTAATTCATCCATTATTGGCTTAAAGAAGCCTAGCGGTAAGTACTACATTGTTCAAGATCTTCAAAAGATAAACAATATTGTAGTTCCTTGTTGTCCAATGGTATAGGAACCTGATGTGATTTTGTTTCAGATTCCATGTGAGGCTGAGTGGATTACGGTCATTGATCTTTGTCAGGCCTTTTTCTCTTTAATGTTGCAATGAGGACAGTTAGTTCCTCTTTGCATTTTGCAGGCAGTTTTTGGCATGGTGCCAAGAACCACAAGGGTATACGGAGAGTCCATCCATTTTCAACTAGATTCTTAAAAAGAATCTGGAGTCCTTGGTTATACCCTGTAACGCTGTCCTGGTGCAGTATATTGACGACCGCTTTGGTTGCGTCAAATTTTCAAGAAGCTTGCAAGACTAATACTATTGCTCTGTTCAACCACTTGGCTAAGAATGGACATAAGGTGCCCCCCAATAAGTTGCAATACTGTTTGAGAGAAGTCCTGCATCTCGGACATCACATTGAGAAGGGAGTCAGGAAGGTGTCACAGGAAAGAATCTCGGCGATTCAGAAAATGAAGCCAGCAACAACATAGAAAGAGGTTAGGATATTCTTGGGAATGGTGGGCTAATGTTGCTAGTGGATATCCTAGTGGCCAAGCCTTTACAGACGCTAACACACAAGGATGTGTCGGATCTTGTACCTTGGGATAATGATTGTTTGTTTGCCTTCCTAGAGTTGAGAGAAAATTTCTGCCGCCCCAGCACTAGGAATGCTTGATTACAACAAAGTGTTTTCACTTTTCTGCAGTGAGGAGGAGGGCTGCGCTCTCTCAGTGGTTACAATGATGCATCGAAGTGCCTGTAGACCGATTGCCTATTTTTTTGCTACCCTTGATTCAGTAGCTGCAGCGTTGCCCAGATGTTTCAAAACCATGGCTGCTGCTGGTGTCAGCATTGAGAGGTGTGAAGGCATTGTTATGGGTCATCCTCTAACTGTGTATGTGACCCATTCTGTGGAGATATTGTTAACGCGTACTCACACTCAACATTTGACGAACAGCCACCTTACCCAAATAATACTTGCAGCTGAGAACGTCATGTTAAAGCGATGTGCTGTTTTAAACCCTGCCACCTTGTTGCCTCTTCCTGAGAGTGACAGTGATGATGGTGAAGTGGAGCATGACTGTCTCGATGCTACTGAACTGTGCACCATGCCAAAACCAGATATACAAGATGAACCACTGGCTGAATCTGATTTTGCATTGTTTGTGGATGGCTCATGTTTGCAAGACTATGGAGGAAATGTAAGAGCTGCTTATGCAGTCTGTACAGTTTCAGGAGTAATTGAAGCTTGATGGCTCTAAGGAGTATTTTCTGCACAAGTGGCTGCATTAATTGCTCTTACAAGAGCATGCTGTGTCTCAGACCAGCAGAGATTAATCATTTTCACTGATAGTCAGTATGGCTTTGGTATCATTCACAATTTCGGACAGTTATGTTCCCAAAGGGGGTTTATGACCTCTTCAGGGTCTCTCATCTGGAACAGAGAACAAGTGAGAAAGCTACTTGAGACATTGCAAATGCCTGCTCAAGTTGTGGTCGGAAATTGTGCTGCTCATTGTAAGGGGGATGATTATGTGACCACTGGAAAGAGATATACTGATGAGGTCACAAAGTATTGTGCTCATAATGCTTGCACCTTTAAAGGTGAGTGCACTAATGCAGGAACAAATGAGACCAACTACAACCTTTTGTTAACAGCTGCTGATACGTGGAAGGCGGTCAAGAGGCTTGAGGAAGAAGTGTCAGAGCAGAGGCAGAACAGCAAAGTTGAATTAAGCTAGGTTGTGTCAAGAGGGATGAGGATAATATTTGGCTTTCAGGAGATGTAAGACCTGTGTTGCCTAATAGTCTATTGCCACCATGTAGGGAGAGATGCCATGGTCAGATTGTTTAGACAGACCTGGTTTAATCCCAGGTTTAGATTGATGGCTGAAGCATTGTGTCACAGACGTGTTGTGTGTCAACAGAACAATGTAGGGAAAAGAACTGCAGTAACATTGAGCCTCATAGGAAGATCAGGAGGCCCTTTCAACAGGACGAAGTTGGGTTTCATTGAAATGCCCATGTGCAATGGTTTGAGATATATCCTTGTTGTGTGCATCTTTTCACGCTGGGTTGAGGCATACCTGACCAGGAGGAATATCAGTAGGAAAGCTGCTTTTGCGGGAGTTAAGCTTTACGACTTCTCTGGAATCAGACGGGGGACGCATTTCCACAACGAAATCTTGAGAATGTTGTCTGCATCTTCACAAGTTGAACAGAGACTGCATTGTAGCTATAGACCCGCGGTTTCAGGTCTGGTGGATCAGATCAATGGAACATTGAAATCCATGCTTGCAAAAGTGTGTGATTCTATGTCTTTGAAGTGGCCTGATGCTTTGCCTCTTGCATTGATGAGTCTTCGCAACATACCTGATGGGAGGACAGGATTGTTCCCCCATAAGGTCAACATGGGCAGAGCTATGAGTCTGCCACCTGTACCTGCAAATGCTCTTGTGAACATTACCGATGATACTCGATTACTGCAAAGTAATGGCTGACTTGGTGCATTCTGTGTCTCATCAGGTAGAAGCCCCCACACCCTGCCTCATCTAGAGAGGTGCCATGATCTTAGTCCTGGTGACTGGGTCTTCATGAACAAACATGTACGAAAGAGTTGTCTGGAGCCCTGCTGGCATGGTCCTTTCCAGGTGATTCGGGTCACAACAACTGCTGTGAAATGCGGAGGTCTCCCCAACTAGGTGCATGCTGCTCACACTCGAGTTCCATGCCCCCTTGATGATGTAACAGCACCTCTCCCAGAAGTGCCGGTGGTGGTGGTCGAGAGATCATGAGAGGAGGTTAGTTAAGCTGTGGGGGACCAGTAAGAGTCTGAAGCAGCACTTGTTCGGCCTGAGGGGGGTCTTGAGTAGTCAATAGCTGGAGCATAAGCAGGAGAAACTCGTCCTGTGGTGTCGAATGAATCAGAGTCATACCCTGACGAAGGGCCTAGTGCTGTAGAAACAGGACTGGCAGCAGCAGAACGCTGGCTGAGCAGGTAGGAGAGAGGGAGACTGAATCCTCGAGGAGAAGGTGAGCTCCAGACTATTCCGGAGGACCCTGAGGATTCTGATTTAAGTGATGGAGGAGGTGAAGGGATTGCTCTCGGAAGATCAAAACGAGCTAGAGTTGTATGACAGAGGTACTCATCCTCTGAATGGACTTAAATTGCCACAAATGACAGAGAGAGAGTGTTCTGGGAATACTGGGATAATAGTGCCGATCCAGTTGAACCGCCTTGAACTGAACATTTTGTTTGAACTCCGATTTGAACTTACATTATCATCAATAAGACTTAGACATTTTTTTCTTGAGGTGACTATAAGTGACTTTTAACTGTGTATTTATTAGAGACATTTATATAGATTGGTATGTGAAAAAAGAATAGTACTGAGGCCAAGGCAGCTGAAGGAGCGTAAGGTTGTCCTTTAGAAGAACACGGAGTAGGGTTAAGGAAGCCTCACGAAGACCTTGTACAGAATCGTATTGCGTATTATTTGGACTTGAGTTTTGCCATTTGCACAGGTGAAAATCGACAGAGATGAGTTGTCTGCTGCTAAGTTCCACCCAACGGACCGGTTTTTAAGGAAGTAATGGAAGCCAATCCTAATATTAGTAGATGTTGGTACATAATAGCAGGCACACTAATAGTTGTAATACTAATCATTCTGCATGCAGGATTATATCATCTATATCTAATTCAGTAGAGACTAAGTCTGGAATTATTCCTAAATCCTCACACCCCAGTGGTAATAGCTTGTATTAATTAGATAAGACCGAATTACATGTAGATACATCTAGAGGCGATTATTCTACAAATCCTTATTTTAAACTGCTTTATGAATATATTGACACTATAGATGCCAGGGGTTGCTATGTTTGTTTGCAATAGCCTGCATTAGCTGCAGAGGGTATCCTTATCACCAAATTCCTTTGACATATGATGTTACCTGTAGTATTTTGATGAGCCTTATGTATGGAAGGGAACATTTTGAATATTCTTTTTCCAATCAGGATTACATGGAAGGGAACATTTTGAATATTATTTTTTCAATCAGGATTTAGTTTTTCAGAAGTTCGCATACCTGAGCACCTTAGTCGTCGCATTGACCCAAAAGCTAAGTTTCCTGGAATTAATATAAGGTTCTTTAAACCTATCATGCCTATGCTCTCAGACTCATTTTGGCCTTCTAAAAGAGGTTGAAAATAAATTTCTACATTTAGCTGAAGACAGGAGAAGTATGGAATCTAGGTCAAAAACAGACAAGAATATTGAAAATTAACATAAGTGGACTAAGGAAGAAATAGATCATCAAGTGGCAGGAAATCAAGGAGCATTGACTCTAGATTGAAAACATAAAGGAAAATTATGTATATTTGTTGAAAGATCTTCATTTGACAATCATTTTGTGAGAAAGAGTGAGTGTGACCATATATTTGAAGTTAGGGGAAATTGGAATTTATTCTTGATGGGTGATGATCCTGTTATTCCTTGAGTCTACCATATTTGTGGAGGACATGCTTATTTCACGTTGCCAGGAGGCTGGTATGGTACTTTCTATGTAGGTATAGTTTTTTTCCAAAGATTTATCATGTGGAACATCTGAATTACCATATGTGGGAAACAAATTCCAGACATAAACAAGATGTTAGTGCTGGAGAAGTAGTGGGAGATAATTTTGGTGCGATGATCCCATCTTTGGGTGTGATTTTGAATGACCTCAAGATTAGAAGTTGTCCAATATAGTGGGTAAATTGGCCACCAGTACAGCAGGAGCTTCATTAGTTATAAATATGGAAATGGTGGCGATCAGGTCCACGGTTCTGCAAAATCGCCTTGCGTTAGACATTCTGCTTGCAAAAGAGGGCCGAGTCAGCCGGATGTTAAAGGTCCAGCATTGCTGCACAATACATTCCTGACAATAGTAAGGATTTTTTGAGAAGTTTATCAAGACTATATCTGACCTGCACAAGGATTTGCAGGCGCTGGAAGCAACAGGTGCTTGGGGAGCCATTGGAAGTGGATTTTCTGCAGTAGACAATGGTTTGGAAACCTGGGAAGTGGAATTTTGGGTACTATTTTGAAACCTTTTATGATAATTAACCTTTGTGTAATATTCCTAGTTGCGATCCTTAAGGGATATAAGTGCCTAAAAGTCAAATGGGGAGTGAAGAGGAAGAGAGCAGATGTAGACCTAGAGGAGAATCAGAGTAAATACTATGACTACATGAAATGTCTTGAAGAATCTAGGAGGAAACTGCTAAAGACCTTGAGGTTTTAGATGGTCCATCTGATAAGTTTTAGATAATAAATTGTGATGGCTTGATTTGCCATCAGAGGGGGGAAAGGTGAATTATGGCTCCACTCTTTCACGTCTTGACTATGCCATAAATATGTGCATGTACTACCATATATTTGTGTGCTTTAATATCATTAACGTAAAAAGGTGCACTTGACTGAAATTCTGAAGGGTGCATTTGCTGTATAATCCAGACATTTAAGAGTGTGCATACTAAGGTTTTCCTTACAGTGATACCAAATTGTAGTTTTTATATATATATCTGCATTTGTGTAGTTTGAGTAATATTTTTAACTATTATATACTCATGTTTTCATTTGAATAGTATCCTGCATTGATTTTATAACTATATATGTATCCATAACCATGCATTTAAATGTGTATTGAAGTGTTTTGCTATGTTAGCTTGACCAAAGGTCTAAAGCATTTGGACTGTTTAAACTTCAATGTGAAAGTCTGATCTGGTTGCAATGTTTTCTTCTTCTTTGCAGGCGCGTCATATGATCTCATACTTATTGAAAGGAAAATTGTGTATGAGAGATGGCGAGGCTCGAGAGAAGAACTTTTGTAAAGGACGAGAGGCGCTAATGAACAAAGGGAGGACACCTATTCATGTTCTATCTAGAGATGGAGGAATCCAAGGACGTCCTGATGTTCAGACCATGAGATGGGAGTATCGAATAAGGTTGCCAAGTTTTACCGTGAGAAGGTGGGAAAGCACTGGGACACATGACGTGGGATTCTTAAATGTTCTGTGGAGTTTTAATTGGAGGTCACACTTTAGCTTTATTCAGATTCCTTTTAGATTCAGAGGGGTACACACCTCTTTGCTATATTTCTGTTGTGTGGCTTTATGCTACGCAATATGTCTGATTTTGGAGAACTCCTTCAGAAATCTCTACAATACTGACACCTTCCTGCTTTACTGGATGTAATTAGGGTTTTCCCAGTTAATGCTACTTACTGCAGAGTTAGTTTAGGTAATTTAGATATACTCCTGTATAGGCAAGAGGACCGAAAATCATATACTGATCACCAGATTTTGTTCCTTATTTTCTGCATTGCTATTACTGAATTCCTTGTATGCGTTATGCTGTTAAGACTAAACATTGTCAAACGATTTGGACTGCCAATAGTGATTTGTATTTCTACAACATTCTTGAGACTTGTATACATGTTTGGCTTTGAATTTGTAATAAACCTACATTTAATCCCATTTATGGACTTTGGGTCCTCACTGTGAGGCCAAATGGGCTGCACTGTAAATTTAACTCTCGGATGATGTTAACCTCTTCGATGCTCATGACGGAATGGTTCCGTCATGATCATCGGTGCCCCTGTGCTCATGACGGAACGATTCCGTCATGAGGCCAGAAGCACGAAATCCCTCTGCTGCAGACAGCAGAGTGATTTCTATTTCACCCCTGTGACCTTGGGAGCTGGGTAAGAGCTTCCCAGCTCCCGAGGCCCCTCCCTGGTTTCTGTGCCATGAGGATCAGCGCGCACGTCGCGCTGTCCTCATTGCACAGAAACGAAACTGAAATGAGCCTTTAGGCTCATTTCAGTTTCACTTTCTATGTGCTCAGGGGCTATCTCAGCCCCCGGGCACGTAGAAAGATGGGAGAGGTATCACTGGAAAGGAGAGAATCTCCCCTTTCCAATGGTACCCCTCCCCAGTGGATCCCTGCTTGGGGATCACCCCAGGAGGGCGATCCCCAAGCAGGGATCCACCCACTAGACACCAGGGAGGGGGGAGCGGCCCCTTGGGCAAGGGCTTTTGCTCCCCCCAATTTTTTTGGGTGTGATTTAGTCTTTTTGCCCCCCTGGGGGGCAGTAGCCCCCAATCTGCCCCCCCCGGGGGGGGCAAAAAGCCCACTAGACCCCAGGGATATTTTATTTTGCCGCATAATTTATTAGGGTGGGGGCTGCCCATAAAGGGCATGTCCATGCCCCCACCCCGCAAAATTTACAGCCTTTCTGCCCCCTGGGGGGCGGTTGGGGGCAGTAGCCCCAATCTGCCCCCGGAGGTAAAAAGTCCACTATACACCAGGGATTTTTTTTAAATTATAATTTGTGGTGGGGGCTGCCCAATATGGGCATGCCCATGCCCCCACCCACCCCCACAAAAATGACAGCCTTTCTGCCCCCCCTGGGGGGGCAAAAAGCCCAGTAGACGCCAGGGATTTTATGGGCAAATTTGAATTAGGGTGGGGGCATTGGCATGCCGGTTTTGGGCAGCCCCCACCCTAATTAAAATTTGCCCAAAAAACTCCCTGGCGTCTAGTGGGCTTTTTGCCCCCCCAATATGCCCCGCCGGGGGGGGGGGAGGGGCAAAAAGCCCACTAGTCGCCAGGGATTTTTTTGGGGCAAATTTGAATTATGGTGGGGGCTGCCCAAAATGGGCATGCCTATGCCCCCACCCCTCCCCGCAAAAATTACAGCCTTCCTGCCCCCCTGGGGGGGTTTTGGGCAGCCCCCACCCTAATTAAAATTTGCCCAAAAAACTCCCTGGCGTCTAGTGGGCTTTTTGCCCCCCCCTGGGGGGCAGATGGGGGCATTAGCCCCCAATCTGCCCTGCCGGGGGGGGCAAAAAGCCCACTAGACGCCAGGGATTTTTGGGGGCAAATTTGAATTAGGGTGGGGGCTCCCAAAACGGGCATGCCCATGCCCCCACCCCCTCCCCGCAAAAATAACAGCCTTCCTGCCCCCTGGGGAGCGGTGGCCCCAATCTACCCCGGGGGCAAAAAGCCTACTAGACGCCAGGGATTTTTGGGGCAAATTTTAATTAGGGTGGGGGCATTGGCATGCCCGTTTTGGGCAGCCCCACCCTAATTAAAATTTGCCCAAAATCTCCCTGGCGTCTAGTGGGCTTTGCCCCCGAGGGGGCAAAAACCCACTAGACGCCAACGATTACGCTGGCTTTTTTATGTGTGGGGTGGGGGCTACCCAGAATGGGCATACCAATGCCCCTACCCCCCAAAAAATAGCCACAGTGTTTCTGCCCCCCTTGGGGGCATATTGGGGCAACCCCACCCCCGATATCCCCCCCAGGGTAGCAATATGCCTACCTGTGGATTTTGGGCCCTAACGCAGCCGGCACATAGGGAAACCTAGCAAACCTGTACATTTTTGAAAACTAGACACCCAGGGGAATCCAGGATGGGGTGACTGGACTGGCTCTCACCAGGTTCTGTTACCCAGAATCCCTTGCAAACCTCAAAATGTGTATTAAAAAAAACACATTTTCCTCACATTACTGTGGTGGAAAGTTCTGGAATCTGTGTGGATCCACAAAATTCCACTCACCCCGCATTCCCCAAAGTCTTCCGAGAAAAATGGTACCTCACTTGTGTGGGTGGGTCAAGTACCCGCGACAGGCAAGGGCCCAAAACCTAGTGAGGCGACATCAAAATTACCTATCACAAACCAACCTGGTTTTGCACTGGGGGTTACCTAGGTTTTTGGCCCCGGGGTCGGCGGCCATCTAGGGAAACCTATCAAACCCACACATATCTGAAAACTAAACACCCGGGGGATTCCAGGGAGGTATGGCTTGCATGAATCCCCCAACGTTTTCTTACCCAGAATCCCCTGCAAACCTCAAATTTAGCTGAAAAAAAATCATTTTTTCCACACATTTTTGTGTGGGAAAGTTTTGGCATCACTGGGCTGACACAAATTTCCTACCACCCAGCGTTCCCCCAGGTCTCCCGATAAAAATGGTGCCTCACTCGTGTGGGAGGCACAAGTACCCGCGACAGGCAAAGGCCAAAAACGTATTGAGGCGACATCAAAAATGCCTATCACAAAACAACCTGGTTTTGCAAGGGGGGTCCCATGACTTTTTGGCCCGGGGCTCGGCAGCCATCTAGAGAAACCTACCAAACCCACACATTTCTGAAAACTAGACACCCGGGGGATTCCAGGGATGTATGGCTTGCGTGGATCCCCCAACGTTTTCTTTCCCAGAATCCGCTGCAAACGTGACATTTTGCTGAAAAAAATCATTTTTTTAACACATTTGTGTGTGGGAGAGTTGTGGCATCACCGGGCTGACACAAATTTCCTACCACCCAGCGTTCACCCAGGTCTCCCGATAAAAACGACCTGGAATCTCCCGGGTGTCTACTTTTCAGAAATGTGTGGGTTTGGTAGGTTTCCCTAGGTGGCCGCCGAGCCCCGGGCCAAAAAGTCATGGGACCCCCCTTGCAAAACCAGGTCGTTTTGTGATAGGCAATTTTGATGTCGCCTCAATACGTTTTGGGCCCTTGCCTGTCGCGGGTACTTGGGCCTCCCACCAGAGTGAGGCACCATTTTTATCGGGAGACCTAGGGGAACGCCGGGTGGTAGGAAATTTGTGTCAGCCCGGTGATGCCACAACTTTCCCACACACAAATGTGTGAAAAAAGTGATTTTTTCAGCAAAATTTCAGGTTTGCAGGGGATTCTGGGTAACAGAACCTGGTGGGAGCCAGTCAAGTCACCCCATCCTGGATTCCCCTGGGTATCTAGTTTTCAAAAATGTATAGGTTTGCTAGGTTTCCCTAGGTGCCGGCAGAGCTAGGGTTCAAAAACTACAGCTAGGCACTTTGCAAAAAAGGGTCATTTTTCACTGTGAAAATGTGGTGTGTCCACGTTGCGTTTTGCGCTGTTTCCTGTCGCGGGCACTAGGCCTACCCACACAAGTGAGGTACCATTTTTCTCGGAAGACTTTGGGGAACGCGGGGTGGGTGGAAATTTGTGGATCCACGCAGATTCCAGAACTTTCCACCACAGAAAAGTGAGGAAAATGTGTTTTTTTGACAATTGTTTAGGTTTGCAAGGGATTCTGGGTACCAGAACCTGGTGAGAGTCAGTCAAGTCATCCCATCCTGGATTCCCCTGGGTGTCTAGTTTTCAAAAATGTATAGGTTTGCTAGTTTTCCCTAGGTGCCGGCAGAGCTAGGGTTCAAAAACTACAGCTAGGCACTTTGCAAAAAAAGGGTCATTTTTCACTGTGAAAATGTGGTGTGTCCACGTTGCGTTTTGCGCTGTTTCCTGTCACGGGCACTAGGCCTACCCACACAAGTGAGGTACCATTTTTCTCGGAAGACTTTGGGGAACGCGGGGTGGGTGGAATTTTGTGGATCCACGCAGATTCCAGAACTTTCCACCACAGAAAAGTGAGGAAAATGTGTTTTTTTGGACAATTGTTTAGGTTTGCAAGGGATTCTGGGTACCAGAACCTGGTGAGAGCCAGTCAAGTCACCCCATCCTGGATTACCCTGGGTGTCTAGTTTTAAAAAATGTATAGGTTTGCTAGGTTTTCCTAGGTGCCGGCAGAGCTAGGGTTCAAAAACTATAGCTAGGCACTTTGCAAAAAAAGGGTCATTTTTCACTGTGAAAATGTGGTGTGTCCACGTTGCGTTTTGGGCTGTTTCCTGTCGCGGTCACTAGGCCTACCCACACAAGTGAGGTACCTTTTGTATCGGGGGACTTGGGGTAACACAAAATTGTAGAATAACTTATTATCTATTGACTTTCGATGCATTTCTGCCTTCCAAATGAAAGACAATGTGTAAAAAAGAAGTCATTTTGAAAAATGACCTATAATTCTCATGCTCCCAATTGGTACTCCCAATTTCGGAAATGTGCAAATATCTACCGTTTCTAAACTCTATATTGTGTTCCCATTTCAGAAATACATAGGTGTCTTTCATACCGATTTTTCCATGTATAAATTTTCCCAGAATAATTGCTATATACCCGGGACATAATAAAATACGATTGAAAAGTGGCTGCTCAGTTATTGGCTCTGGGTTCGTCGGGTTCTTGGTGAACCTACAAGTCCTATATATCACCACAACCAGGAAGGTCCAGCGGATGTAATGGTATATTGCTTTCAAATAGCTGTCATAAGTAGAAGAAGTTACAGGTGAAAACGTTGACACAAATGGCTATTTTTTTCAACTAATTTTCAATTTTTCCTATATTTAACTGTTTGTTTCTATAAAGAAAACTTGAAGGATCTACACAAATGACCCCTTGCTGAATTCAGAATTTTGTCTACTTTTCAGAAATGTATGGCTTTCCAGGAGCCATTATTTATTTCATACCCATTTCTACCAATAACTGGAAGGAGGTTGAAAACACAAAAAATAGCAAAATAGGCTATGACCCAGAAAAATGCCAAAACTGTGTACACAATTTTGGTTTTCTGACAAAAGTCTGCTTGTCCCTGAAAGCTGGGAAGATGGTGATTTCAGCACCATGACCCCTTTTTTGATGCCATTTGCAGGGAAAAACCAGATGCTTTCATCTGTAGCCCTTTTTTTGAATTTTTCCCCCCAAAAACAAAATTTAGCTGTATTTTGGCTAATTTCTGGGTCCCCTCCAGGGGAATCCACAAACCCTGGGTACCTTTAGAATCCCCATGATGTTGGAAAAAAAGGACGCAAATTTGGCATGGATACCTTATGTGGTCAAAATGTTACAGGGGCCTAAGCGCGAACTATCCCAAATAGCCAAAAAAAGGCTTAGCACAGGAGGGGAAAAGGCCTAGCAACGAAGGGGTTGTCTCCTCTTTATTTCTCAGGCATCTAAAAAGGTCTATCGCAGGGAAATCTGGTTATTCAGATCAGTGCTTTGGCACATGTTGTTCCCTATTCGTGGCCTTTTAACTTAAAATCCCTGGATTTAAGGGTTGATATACCAGCTAGAACTCAGGCCCCTTACTCCACCTCTCAATACCAGGCTACTCATAATAGGGCACACAGTATAAAGTTATTTAAGAGATTTTATTACGAAAATTTGGGCTGACCTCAAAGAAGTATACCTTAGGAGACTTAGGGAAAACCCAGTGGAATTTTACAAGCAATGTAAAGATTTTGTGGAAGCCTCTTTAAAAGAGCTAGATGAGTGAGTGAAAATCAGTGATGTGACTAATTGTATAATTGGATTATAAAGGAACACATTATTCTCACTGTTTTCCAAAGTTCCTTCAGCATCTAGTGGAAACAAGGTTCATTGACCCCAGACAGCTGTGGGGGTACTGTGATTTGTCAACCAGGTTTAGAGTGCCCAGAAAATATCCTGAGTCTGATCGCCAAAAGGGTGGATTAGGCTCCCTGTTGACGAAATCGAATAGCAATAGGAGTGAGGCTAATATGTCAGATATTCTCAAAGGTCTCCAACCTTTGAGAAAAGAAGAATAGTCCCATGACCCTTTAGCTAAGAGAGTATGGTAGGAAGCCCTAAGTTGCCTCCAAACCTAGCGAATTGTGACTGCCAGCAACTAGAACACAAACAGGTTGCAACGTCTGCTAAGAAACCTCCCAAGTAGTTGATTGTTGAAAGGTATAGCCGGAGTGGAATTAGGTTGTTTCCCAAAGGCTACAGTAGGGGAAAAGAGACCTCATTAGTTTTCCTCTGTTTCGAGCTGAACACTCACGGTTGACAGAGGATAGCTGAGAGCTCTGAGACTTTCAGAAGGACTCAATGAATAGGATTCCCTGAGACTGCACTGTGCCAGCCATTGGTGGAAAGGGTGTTAACCCAAGCGCAGTACTGCAGTACTTACCTACTCAAATATGCAGGGTGACAAGTGTCACCCAGCAGTAAGCATGAATGGTCATTGGCTTTGTTCACCATGGAATTGAGGAGGTGGTTGCCCAAAGGGTTTGCCTGTAGGTTGCATCCTTGGCAGCAATTTGTCATAGCGGGAGCCTGTCCGCTTGAGCACTTAGGCTGCCACTCAGAGAGCTCTGTGGACACAGACTATGAGGTTAGGTAGCAATTAGATGAGTATGGTGTAGTAGGTAGGTGATCTACAGTGTCTAGAATAGTAGAGCAAATGTTTCATGCACTAATGAGGCCTAAGTAGGCCAAAACTGGACTGGGGTTGCTTGTGTTTCCAATCATAGGGCACTTAGCCTGGCATTTATGACTGTGGGGTTCCTATTGGATCAGGGACTTTTGAGTGGCTTAGTGGATGAGAATGATGAAACACAATGCAGTTTGAGTGTCTGAAACCTTTCCACACATTTCACCCATCACCTTTGGGTCTTCTTCTCTGCAATGCTCTAAGTAGAAGGGGTATGCCCACATGGGTTCATTGCTCACTGTGCCACTGGCCTAAAAATATGACTGACGTAGGCCGAAACTGGTTTGGAGTTCTTTCTGTGAAAGATCTGGTCTGGAAGTTCAGACTTGACTATTCTTATTATTGAAGCAGGACTAAGGCTGATTTATGTACGGGGCGATGTCTAAAATGATAGGTTCAGAGGTGGGAGTTGGGTCTGGAAGAGGAACCTGGAGAGACCAAGAGCTAACATGTGGTATTTCAAATTTGTTAGATTGTCTTATGTTCTACTGCCTTTTCTACTGAATGGTATCAGAGAGCTAGGTACTTTACATTAGGCCTGCTTTTGGCAGAGGATTTGTGTAATAAACCCATCTTTTTCCTGTGTACCCCTTATTAATTTGGATTTATGGGCATCACAGTTTTAACCTGTGGACTAGATGGTACCTAGCAATCAGACCAAACACAAGGAGATGATGGACGGAGTGCTGAAACTTTTCAGACACTCAGCCCCAGTCACAGATCTGCGTTGAATCCATCAACGTTCTTTAGCTCACTTCGCCACCCCAGTTCAGACCCAGCTATATGCAAATCAGTCTTGACCCTGTGCCTCATGGGAACAGTCCAGCCAGAACTGCCAAGCCTGGCTTTGCTCGCCCTAAATTGGCAGATTTTAAAAGGATGTAGGACTCGAACTGCTTAGTTGAACCTGCTCAAGGAGACAGGGCTGGAGGGTCCTCTTCAGGGCTGCCTGTTGCAGGCAGGAACGGAATGCAGGACGCTGCAGTTCAGGGAGTCCCCAAACCACTCAGGGTGGAGGCTCAACCCTTTAGGAGGTCACCATTCAGCCAAAAGTCAATTAATATTTGTGAGATATGGGCAACTCAGGGCCCCCTCATCATATTATGCTCGGGGGGAGGGGCATAATTTGGTGGCATATCTAGTACAGGTTAGGTTTGTTGAAGGTTCTTTGTAAGAATGCTTTATAGAAGAGGTACTTAGACATTTGCCCTAGAATACATCTTCCTGTAATAAAATAAAAACTGTCTCACGGGTTATACGACAGGGTTCTTTACAAACAAGTCACAGAGTTCTTGAGAGAACATGTCCTAATAGTGGCAGAGAGAGGAGAAGGTATGTACGCGTACCCACAGCATCGTTCAAACAGAGATTTATTTATTTATAAAGTTTTATATAGCGCGAACAAGATCCCGAAGGATATCAGAGCGCTTTACAATAGGGTGGAAAGAAGGACATAAATGCAATATCGACAACAAGTAAGAATAAGAAACGAGAATGATCACATAATTACAGGACAATTGAGTCACGGAGAGTAATACAATAAACATGTATATAGCGGGCTGCGAAGGGGGGCACACTATGCTGTAAAGACGAGCAGTATCAAATGATGGTAGAATGGTTGTAGGATCAATGACTTTGTGCAGGTGAATCTAGCCCAATTAAGGTAAGAATTTATTCATTAGGAATCTTTTGGCTTCCAGTTTGAAAGCAGTCCTTGAGGAGATTCTGCGTACTTCCGGTGGAAGAGAGTTCCATATCTTTGGGGCAGTGCCGGAGAAGGCTCGGTGACAAGATCTCTTTTTGCTAAGGATGAGTGGTTTCAAAAGGAAAGTGTTGGCGCTTCTTGAGGCTCTACCACCACAGGATAATTCAAGCTTTTGCTCTAGCTACCTGGGAGTTTTGACGTGAAGGGCTTTGTGCGCCAGAACGGCAATCTTTAACTGGATTCGAGCTTCATAGGGCAACCATTTAAGAGATTTTAGGACTGGAGATATGTGCTCATTTCTTTTAGTGCCTGTAACCAATCTAGCCGCCGCGTTCAGTGATACCCTTAGTGGAGCCAGGGTATATTTGGGAAGGCCACAGAGCGTAGCGCTGCCGTAGTCTAGCCTCGGCAAGACAAGCGCTTGGACCACCTGCTTGAAATCAGTTTGTGGAAGGAATGGTTTGATGTTTCTAAGTGTCCTCATCAAGTGGTTAGCTCCCTTACACACATTGCTGATATGATTTCTCATATTCAGGTGCTTGTCCAGGGTGATTCCGAGAGATTTGGCTGAGTCTATGATGAGAGGGGTGCAGTTGAACGCACTGAGGTGATTCAGCCAAAGGTCAGGCTTGGGGATGTGGTTCGGAGGAGAGATGAGCAGGAATTCAGTTTTGGAGGTGTTGAGATGGTTCTCAGTTAACCAATTTTGAGTAGAAGTTAGGGTAGTGTTAAGTGAGATGATGTTATCCGGGGATGAGATTTTCAAATAGAGTTGCGTATCGTCCGCATACATATGGAAGAGAATGTTCGTGGAATTTAGTGAATTAGCTAATGGTTCCAAGAAAAGGTTGAAGAGGATAGGAGATAAGGCGGACCCTTGGGGGACACCCATGAGTACTGGAGAGGGCTGGGAGAGAGAGTTGTTTGCCTTGACTCTTTGTGATCTGTGGCGGAGGAAGGACGAGAACCATTGTAACACCTGACCAGAGAAACCCATCCTATTCTTCAAAATGGCTAGGAGGTTGTCGTGTTTAACCGTGTCGAATGCCGAGGAAAGGTCAAGGAGGATCAGGAGGCAGGATTCATTTTGGTCAAGCATTTTTAAAATGTCATCCATAACGTGAGTGAGAGCCGATTCAGTGCTGTGCCCCTTCTGAAAGCCGGATTGATGCTGGTCTAAGAGTTGGAAATTCTCTATGTGAGCACAAAGTTGGGATTGTACGCCTTTTTCTAGGAGTTTGGCTAGGGTGGGGATGTTGGAGATAGGGCGGAAGTTATTGAGGTCAGTTTTGTCGGCGTTAGTTTTTTTCAGTATAGGTGATACCTGAGCTGCTTTTAGGCAGTCAGGGATCATGCCTTGTGATAGAGAAGCGTTAACAATTCTTGTCCAGGTGGGGATGAGTACATTCTTGATTTCTTTGAAGATGGCCGGGGGCAACGGGTCACTGAAGTGGTTAGATGGGTTGATATTCTGAAGAATCTTGTTGATGTCTTTTTCACTGAGTGGGGTAAAGGTGCCCCATGACAAATTGTTTTTGGTGTTCAGGCTGATAGGATTGCGCTTTTCTAAGAGGTCAAGGGGTGGTGCGGACCCGAAGGATGGCAGTAGAGCCTTAGGGATGCATGTAAGCATCTGAAAACTGCTTGAGGCATACTACTCATCGATGTAAACCACAGCACTGCAGCATATGTTGAGACAGCCAAAGGATAGGAGAAGGAAGAGAGCTGAAAAGCAAAGAAAAAGGAATGGCGGTGGCTCTGCAGTGGAGCACGAGAGAAGCATCTTCTAGTCCACACGGATCTATGGGAAAAGGGAACTGGAGAGGGGATTTACCTTTGCAGGGGAAGGGAGCGTGGCTTTGTATATCTCATAATGCATGCACATGCACTGTCCTGCATAGATAAAGCACCGATTTAAAGAGCTTGCAGAACCGGTTTCCGGTCTGGCCCCTATGTGGCAGAATACCCTGCTGGTGGGAGTAGGAAAGACCTGGACCATATGAGCAGTTCTATTTCACGCTCCATGCTTCAAGATTAGTTCATTTTAAAACGACCTTTGATGGGTTCATTGAAGGGCAGTCCCTGTGGCCCCATTTGCCTATAGATTTACCAGCCTGTATGGATATAAACTGAATCCTGTTGGAATCTTGTAAGGACTGTGAGGAATGTCTGACAAGATCGGTTTGCCTGGATTAATTTTACTTCAAGCAGCTTGGCTACAGTCATTTTCCCAGTTTGCCTTCTTGCTTAACCCATGCTGGAAGCGGGTGGCATCAGCCTGCTTACCTGGATTATCTGTGTCAAGAGGGTAAGAAGACACAAGCCAGTACATGCACTGACCACAAGTGGTCACAAACCCATTTTGCCAACAGTTGCTTGCTCAAGGCTAAATCGGTGGCTATTTACTCTGGCAGCAGAGCTGGTTTGGGCAGCACAATAGGCAATAATCAATACTGGGTAGGCTGAGGTACAAGAAATCCAGCAAGGCAGGACTCTCTGCCGCTCCCCAGCTAGAGTAACAAGATACAAATACTACTACACATATAAACCACAATAGAATTGAATATGGACTGTTCCATAAAATTCATGTAACCAAAAATGAAATAATGAGCAAAGGTTCACAGTATATTGAAGGACAGAATCCAGAGTGGGTGGAGTCCTTGTTGACCCACAGCTGACACTTTCAGCTTCAGCCTCCTCTGTTATGCAGAGGCAAATGGGAGGCTGAAAGAAGGATGCTGCATAAAATAAGTAGCTCTGTCTAAGTGTTGGACAACATACTATACAAATACCGTTTGTCAGTAGGTCCTTATGCATTATGAATATTTCAGGAAAAACGTTTTCCAAAAGAAACCGATGCTTGCTTGCAATGTGGGTTGTGTTGGGTCTATAAGAAATCAACTTGGGCCGTATTTTGCTAGGTAATCATTGAGGAGTATCCTTTTTCACCCTACCAGGATGTTATTTAGACACAAGTAATTTAGGACGTATTAGAATATTGAAATGTTGGGAGCCTTATTGAACAAAATGAAATGGCTCAGGCCCTCTAATGGCTGGTATAAGCCTTCTGCTTCAACATTCCAGTGTTTGTCTTTCTGTTTCTCCTTTTTTAATTCATAACATTCTACCTTTAAGTGGGTTGAATGTTCTAATAAGCTCACAGCCCTTCTGCCTTAGGCTATACCAGTTGTTAAAGGCCCCTTCCCTTCTTATAGGCTTGGTATCAGGGCCTTTAATAACTGGTATAGTCTTCGGCAGTGGGCTATAAGCCTACATTAGAACATTGGAATGTTGGATGCTCCACTGAAGAAAGCAAAGTGACTCAGGGCTATTACTAGATGGCATAAGCCTTCTGCTCCAACATTCCAATGTTTGCCTTTCTGTTTCTCCCTTTTTTGTCTATAGTTTTATAGCCCACTGCCAAGGGCTGTACCAGTTGTTAAAGGCCTTGAACCAGAGTTATCGATAACAAGGGAGAGGGCATTTAACAACCGGTATAGCATGAGGGAGAAGGGCTATAAAGCTATTAGAACAGTCAACACATTGAGGGTAGAATGTTCTAAATTAAAAAGGGAGAAACCAAAAGACAAACATTGAATGTTGGAACAGAAGGCTTATACCAGCCATTATAAGCCCAAATCTACCCCATTGTCTTCAATGGAGTTCTGAATATTCCAAGCTTCTATTTTAGAACATTCTACCCTCAGTATGTGGAATGTTCTAATAACCGTATAGCACTTCTGCTGAGGGTTATATTGGTTGTTAAAGGCCCTCCCGTTCGAGATAAGCCCTCACCTGCTGCTTGCTCCCATAGTTTGGGTTCAGGGTTTTTAACATCTGGTATAACTATCGGCAGTGGACTATAATGCTATGTTCAAGGGATGAGCCAAGCACAATTGTGTAGCTGCTCATAACTGGCATCCCCTTTACCTTATTCTGTATTTGGCAGGATTTATATTTGTATTCTGGATACTGGGTGTCAAATGCCTACGTGTGCTAGTTATCGGAGCAGGTAAGTTGGAAAAACCATGGTTCAGAAAAGTAACTGTTCTTTTAGATGGGAGTCACACTTTAATTTGACAGAGCCTACAAGAAGAAAAATAGAAAGATCATATCTTCCACTTCATTAAATACTTCAAACCCCAACTTGATGAATAAGCTTTGAACAAATGACTACACCTTTTCATTTTTTTTTTTGTATTTTATTCTCCACATATTCGTACAGGGTTATTTCCTAGAATTCCAAGCTCATGTAGAATTGATAGTGAAGCAAAGATCAAGTACACGAGTAGGCAAACTATTCCCAATTTTTTATCCAATTTCCAACCGTTTAAGTGAACCGCCAGAAAAATAAATACAATTGAAACGAGAAGGGAAATGGCTGTATAGGTCATCCCACTGCTATTCACTTCAACAGGCGACGTATTGACAAAGGCTGTTCTGATGAACCAAGGAAGCCCTAAGCAGAGCATATCAAACACGTTGGATCCCACAATGTTGGACATGGCCATATTACCCTTTCCTGGAAGAAAAAGAGAATTTGGATTTGTAACTTAAAATGAGTCTGAAAACAAAATTACCTATTAATCATTGTGTTCTGATCTGACCAACAACACACAAAGATGCTGTTCAGCCCAAAATAGATAAAGCACTACCTTCAAATATACATTTCCGCAATCTCTTTTACAGGCAAGGTTGGAAGTAGTAAAATACAACATAGGGTAAAACTATTAGTTCATGCTTGCATAGAAATATTTAGCATTTCTACTATAATTAATCACAACATTGGGGATCGGTTTATGGCACACAGGGTTCGAGCTTTGAATGTTGTTTGAGGGCCTCCACATTTTATGAAGGTGAACACCAGTAATACAGCGGTGGGGTGACCTCTGTTGTAGACATAACCTTTACAGTGCACCTTTAGCTGTACTTGGATACACGCATTTCCCTCTTCCACGACCAAAGCCCTTAAGAAGACTGCGAGGTGGCATGGCATAACAAATGGATCCTTGGGGTAAAGTATATTGCTCACCTGCTCTGGCAACAAGCACGCTTGCCACAGTATCAGGAATACTTGTTCCTGCTGCTAGCAAGGTGAGGCCCATCACTGTATCTGGAACTCCTAGCGTTTCCCCTAGAAAAACCATAAAATGTATTCAACAATTATGGGGTGTAATTATATCGTCACAATCATTAAACAAAGTCACATCGTAGGCATGTCAAATTTTAATGCGAAAATATAGGGATGCCACCTAACATTTAAAAAAAAAAAAAACATCACGGTGGTAAACTTTAACAAAATCGAATATTTAAGACTATTTTTGAAACGAAGACTATTAATGCCGTTTGGTAATGAAACGGGCGTGGAAGTACTCACAAACTTTGCATCGGTGTTCAATGACACATGCATTCATGACAAGCTATAAAGCGGACTTGTAATACAGTAGAAATGTTAAAGGATCTTTAAATTGCTATGATTTTTGCAGTAGACAAAATTAATCGGCCAAATTAATTTTTCCAAACAAATTGGTAATGTTTGCCAGGGATCTCCCAGAAGATTTAAGGATGCAGAAGAAATCTTGCTGTAGGACTGGATGGCATGCAATTCTGTGAACAATATTTTTGGGCTAAGTAAAATGTATTTTTATTTCTCATCCCTGCCAAGTACTGGTTGTTGGCACTTGACTTCTGTTCACAGTGGTATTGTAACTCACTGTAACTGTCTACAAGCAATCAAGACCTTTACTAGTAACAACCTGCAACTGAATTCAGAACGAATGTGAACCAGAACAAAGACATGCAATGTTAACCGGAGCAAAGCACGAGGAGACATCTGAACAGAAAATACTATTTTTTAGAGAAACCGCAGTGTGGGCTTAAATGGCTGCACCAGTATATTAGTTCCTATGAGTGTTTAAATCGTAATGCTCCACTTTTCGTAACTCCACTGCTATAGAAGTCACACTATACGAGAAGAAAACTTCTCTTAGAATAAAGAAATAATGAAAAGGAGCATATAATCAAATATAGTACATTTATAGATGATAAACAATATCAAATTCATGCGATTTGAAACAAAATTAAAGTGCAGGGAGTCTTGAAATTTCTTTTCTTCATATAATCTTTATTTTCATTTCCAATCAGAAGCATAAAGCCCAGCCAACGCGTTTCGTCCAATAGATGGACTTCATCAGGGATGTGAATCAGATCACGAAGATCAGCAAAGCAATCTACGAATGTGAAATATTAAAAGCCAAGAATCTCGTGACATCTTGTTAGTAATATATATCCAAGTTGGGAACAGCTCATGTACCACGGTCAGACGGACGGTACTTTGGGCATGACTTCATATGATACCGGCATGGATTGAAGGCAATAATCCTTAGAAAATCCAGAAGACATTGGTGCGACTGGAATATCAATGCATATTTATATAGATCACTAAACTTGTTTGGTGATTTACATGAGCTGTTCCCAACTTGGATATATATTTCAAGACTCCCCGCACTTTAATTTTGTTTCAAATCGCATGAATTTGATATTGTTTATAATCTATAAATGTACTATATTTGATTATATGCTCCTTTTCATTATTTCTTGACATCTGAACAGAGTTCAGAGTCACAAAAAACAAAAATCTCAATCTCTCTATTTCCAAATCTCTCTCACTTAGCTGTCGTAGTAATGAAAGGGGAGAGAAGAGGGAGGGGTTCAAATTTATGAACCATAAGTACCTGGGAACTGAAGTGATTTAACATCTTGGCTTAAAAAGAGAGAGACACAGGAATGGGGGTTTTGTGTCCTGTTCTACTAAACTTTCATCCCAGAAATAAATACCACAATGATTAATAATACCAAGGAACAACTAGTTGATGCACATGGCCTTCTAGTGCTACAATTTCCTAGTCCTTATTTATCTGACTTTGGCAACGAGATGGCACCACCTAGAGGCACCTCTGACCCTACACAACCATCCCTGATGAATACCCCCAAAACCGCCCTCTGCAGGTGTGCAAAGACCATGCAGCCACACTTCGGCTAAGTGGAGAGCATGCAGGCTTCATCTCTGGTCCCCAACCTCTGTGCATCCTGCAGGAGGCCGAAGACCTACGCCGGATTACCAGGCCACTCCTCTCTACCCCTTCTGTAGATGCTCCTTGGAGGAAGCTGAACCCAGGCTATTAGTGGTGGGTATGGTAAAGGATGCAGCACAGTTTCTTGTGGTGTTAACACCGAACACCATGGTAGACTGGCATGACCTGAGAAGAACTACTAGGTCCTAAAACATGTGCATTAATATGGGAATGAATGTAGTTTTATTGCTAGTAATATACTCCCTAGGTAATTTGATGTTACTATATCATACTGTGACCTTTCTTTTTAAAAATATTCACAATACAAAACCTTCAAATAAAAAAATTAAAACTGCATTACTAGGAAAACAAAGAAATGAACAGCAGTATAAGCAGTTTTGAGACGACTAAACTGGTCTACTGCAAAAAAGGAAAATGTCTTCTATGCCATGATAGAAAGCCTTTGTATACATTATTAAATTGCATTCTCATCTCGCTCTCTCATGTCTTCTCTTCTCTCTCTGCCATTATTGGCACATGTTCTCTCAAAAACTCTGTGGGTTGTATGCAAAGTGAGAGGTATGTCATATTTCATCAAATATTCCTTATTCGGTTAGTCTAGTCCCCATGTAATATCTACATATATGTACTCAGCCTCATGATTGTTATATCGGCTGAAAGACTGTTAGAACTCCCTTATTTTTTCTATGCCAAGCTGTGTTAAGTATCGACGCATAGTGACGTGAAACTAATAAGGAGTAACGGACATTATGTGCCGCGATAGTAACCTTAGAGTGACATTGATCGCGCAGTTTACATGCACAATTGTTGCGCGTGAGAGTAACAATAAAGTTTGCACATGTTTGAGAAAGAACCACGTGATCGGGCACAGTGACGCGATCACGTAGGGAGGAGAGGAAATAAAACGGCAGTTAGACCACGGGGCGTTCGATTATCGAACTAACCACGATCCAGGTTAAATACTGGGAATAGCGAGTCGCTGGAGAAAAAAGGTGAGGATATCCGACCTGCAGCTTAAATGCTTGAAAACTAGCTTGGGTTTTAAACAAACAGGCTAGCTCTATGGTGGTAACCTTGCAGGTATTGGATTAATTCGGCATTACCTGGGTTTTGACTAAACAGGCGAGCGCTATGAGGGTAACTTGACACGCACGGGGTCAGCTCGGCATTCTAAATAATTAGCAGCATGTCGTTATTTGGCATTATTTGGGTTGTAAATAAACAGGCGAGCTTTATGAGGGTAACCTTGCATGTTGTGGGCCAATTCGGCATTAAAACTAGCAACAATATGCAGAGGCATTATGGTTGATAAATGTTCACTTTATTAAGAAAGGAACTTTGAGAGCCATTACTCTATTTATGGATATGTGTGCCATACGGGGTATTGTAATGTAATACCAAGCCGCAAGGCGATGGAATTGATAAACATCATGCTGCCCAAATGCTAAAATGAATAGGTTGTGCTTTAGATAATCCGGAATGGGCACTTCTATAGTTTTAGACAGAAATACAATGGAGTGACATATAGACGACCATTATAGAAGTGATACAAACTCAGTCTCCCATAAATAATAGGTAGAATTATGACGAGGTGAATATTACCCAAGAGATATTATTTAGATATTGTTTTTATATTTTTTATTTTAGCCACGCATAACGCTATCCCGCTATCAGAAGGACGTGATTTTCGAAACGCGCTTCTGTTGAGGAAACGGTGAGAAAAATGGTTATATATTGGCGATTGTAAACCTTAAAAGATGTTATAGGTCAACATATTGATACAACAAAAATGTTTTTGTACATTTTTAGAAACCCGGAAGTTTCTGATTTGAATGAAAATCCACGGGGAGTCAGACTGAGATAGGCTCCGGTTTTTAAAATCTCAACTACCGACTCGTGACAATAGAGTCAGACTTCAAGGTGAGGCATTAATAAAACACTCTGTCTCCTTAGTATCTGATAATCTAGTATTTAGGTAATAAATCTTAATATTTACCTTATAGGGAGTAAAGTTAAACTACCCGTGAATCAAAGAGGAAGTCGTTTTTATATCGTGGATAGTCTTTTTTAAAAGTAGGTATAACCTTTGAAAGATATATCTTGTCCTGACCCTCTTGCTTAATAATATCATAGCAATCATTTTCTCTAATGAGTTTTTCTTGATAATTTAAGAAGATCCTTGCACCAGGATCATTTACTCTACAATAAATTGGGAGTATCTCTCACTGGAGTGCTGATGCACCGGTGAGTAAAAATTGTAGTTATGATTGGTATATGAAAGTATAATGTGGGATGTGTGAAGTATTGGTGATTTTAATTATGGAATGATTGGAGCACTTATAAATAGAATTAGGATTTTACGTATTCGTTATGATTATCATGCATGTATCTTAAAATGTTGAAATATGTATATGTGGATTAGTTTCAATTATGTAATGTATTAAAAAGACCACTGTTTTTGTTTCTATCTTATATTAGGTGAGATTAAAGACTACTGTATAAGCCATTTTAAGGAGAAAATATCTTGTCTTGTCCTGATGAAGGTGGTCCTATTGAGAATGTACCACTGAAACGCGTCGACGCCCAGCTTTTTGTTAAATTTGGATAATTCAGCAGTCGACTAGAGACAGGGAATCAAGACCCATGCCCTCTGCTGTTTATAGTGGATCCTAATTAACGCTTATATGACAAAGTAGATTGTCTGTGTTTATTCTCCTTTTGGGATATTGCATTTATTAAGAATTGTGTCTAGGATGTATGTGTTTTTAAATTGTTTTTAATATACTGTCATGATATAAATTGAATATATAGACAGGTTTTTTACTGATTAAAATATATATATTTTTCATATAATTTGTTGTTATACAAGTGCTTTGATACATTCGGAGTGGGTTGTGAAACGATGCTTGTTGGTGGATATGAGTATGGTTATATTTGAGGCATGAATGTTGCTAAATAGGTTTTGACCAAAGGGAATCCTTTTTTCAACTTTAAGTATCGACGCATACATTACAAAGCAATCTGGTCTGCATTCGAATATCAGCACTTCGGCATGTCCCCTCAACAATCAGTCCTTGTGTCTTCTCCTCCCAAATTCACATATCTCTTTATAGTTTCTCCTCCAATTATTCTCTATGGAGATGGGAGGTGGAGTCCTGCACAGTTTCTCAAATCATTTCTCTGGAACACTAACAATACCTTTGTTGCAGAGGCACACAGAATCAGGCAAATGTAGCCATTTCTATTTCTTTCCAAGCCTCACTTGTACGAGGCAAGATAGGATAATCTTGTAGCTGTAATCTTTGCACGTAGCTCTGCAGTTTTAGTGAGAGGAAATGTTTCTGCTCTGTTTTGTTAGCTTGACTAATGTCAACTTCATGCTCTGAACATCACTCTGTATGAAGGCTGTGACTGGAGAGCAGTCTGGAGAAGCCAGATTTAAGAACTGACCCAAACTGGAGCTAGAAGTACAGACAGAGAATCCACATCCATTGTCTGCTGTGAATTGATGAAAGTAGGAACTGCTGACCCACTTGCTTTTCCAGTTCCAAGTTATCTTTGACCAAGGATGGAAGGGCTCTACCACTTCCCAGAGGTTGGAACATCACCTGGAGTCTGACCTGGAAGGAAGAAGCTGCCCCCCTATTCTGAAGCAGAAGAAGGCCAACCTTCCAGCTGACAGAGGGAAGAAGTGTGCCTACCCTGCTGGAGGTTTAATGTCCCAGGTGAATAAGAAGCAGCTCATCCCAGAGCTTGTGTGGCAGTCCTCCCAGGAAGGAGAGCGATCTGCGTGCTCCAGTATCGGAGTGCAGTCTCTCCCGCCAAGCGGCCAGCACCACTGCAACAACTTGACGTTGTGCCTGAGCAGACTATTACTGCAACATTGTGAAGCTGTGTCAAAGTGGTTTGTGGTGTTGCAACATCATGAAGCTGCACCTGAGAGGACTTGGCTGCTGTGATATTGAACTGCAATGGAATGGACTGTGCCACTTACCTAGCAAAATGAGCGGTCGTGGAGCTGTGCTGCCAAAAGAATTGTGACTCGAGGCAGCCCCATGGCCCTCGACTCTAGGGCCCACCTCCACAACTCAACCAAAGCCAAGAAGCGGGCTTGTGACCAGCCGGAGACTTGCAACGATGTTGGAGCCTGCACAGACTTCAGATGGCTGACTTTGCTGCCGCCTTCCACGGACATGGCCTGAGTGCCAGAGCACTTGAAGCCAGCTCGTCTCCTCCTGGAAGAGGAACAATTTCCAGATATGCGCTGCTGCTCTCTGCCACAGCTGAGGAGCAGGCGATAAGGCAATTAGGTGTAATAAGAGTAACTGAGCACACAAACTCAATAAATAGGGTAACACTGCTCCTGTGCCTGATACAGATTGGGCCCAGGAAAAAATTAATTTCAAGAGCATAATTTTTGTAATTTTGTGATTTTCTCATTGTGCTTGTTATTTGAAATTTCTGTGATTACACTATTGTCTCATTGTGGCAAAAATCTAGCACAGGAACACTGCGAATGACTGGAATGTGAGTGGCTGTATTTCACGGCACTTGTGTTTTTGGTGTTTTTTTGTGTGTGAAAGGAAATACTCTCGTCCAAAATGCACACGAAGATGCATTTCACAATAAAATATAGTGCTAAATGCCTTATTTGCATTACTTATAACTATGCGTAATTTCATGCAATTTTTCTAAGATTTGGCACATTTGTGCAAAAGCAAATTCCACAAATTTCCCAATACCTGCCGACTCAGAACATGAACCCGAGAGAAAAGGAGAGAGTCAGGTGACGGGAGTAGATGTTACCAGCGCCAAGTACAGTTGCCCCATATCTGTGACCTGTAGTGTGTAGCATTGAGTTTTGTTTTCTGTGTGCTTTAATGTACTTTCTTTTAAAAAGGCAGGCATTGGGTTGGAGCTTGAAGAAGGCCTGTGACTGTTCGCCATGGTTACCACTGAGAGTCAAGTGCTGAAGAGGTTGCACATGGCCCATTTTGCAGAGCTATCGTAGGATTATCAGAAACAAGCCTCCTGGAAATCAGAAACAAAAGACCTCAGCCCTCACAACTGAGTCCCAGTAGCCCCTCCTTGCTTCTAACCCCCCCCAAACAGGGTCGGACAAGCCTTTTCACTAACTAGCACACATCTTTTAAGGTTTCTTGTAATCCTATGCTTTTCTGATTACCCCAATTTAGCATACTGTCCACCGATTTAATCTACATGAATAATCGTTAGTCTCAAGGATTTTCTTATTACCCCAAAGCCTCGTTATGAGCAGCAGGGCTGGCTCTAGTATTGGTTGCTCATCCTCTGAGCTGCACTTGTGACTTGACTGTGTTGTTGTTCAGCTCAAAGGTACTAGGTGATCAGGTCTGGCTTATTTGTATGGACTCCATACCATCAAGCTTCCCTCTGTACTAAACACTACCTGAAGGGACCCACAGAGTCTGGAACAAAACACATCATGATCCATTGACATTTACCTCATTGAATATGTAACATCGGTTCCATCTTACATCAGAGATTTAATGGAGTTCTAGAACAAAATCTGAGAAATCCCTTGGCAAGAGAAGTATCCACTAGTGACAATTGACATCAAGTTATCACGAAGATGGCATCACAGCCAGTAAATACTTCTTACGAGCAAGATCAGTAAGTTATTTGGAACATTCTGGAATGCTCCTAGATATGCTTCACTTTTGCCTCACTCATAACATCTTCATGTTCAATGGAAAATACTACCTACAAAGACAGGGCAGAGCTATGGGGATTTCATTTGCCCTAACATATGCAAGCATCCTAATGGGCTTTTGGGTGGCTGAGTCCGTGTGGACAGACAGTAATCAAACTATGCTACAACATGTGAAACTTTGGACAAAATTTATGGACGATCTTTTTGTAATTTGGGAAGGGACAGAGAAGAATTGGAAACCTTTAAACAAACTCTGAACCAAAATGATTACAATTTAAATTTCACATACACCATCAGTCCTAATCACAACATATTCCTGGACATTGAACTTTTTGTTAAGGATGGAAAGATCTGTACTAAAATTAATCTCAAGGCAACCTCATGAAACAGTATTATGTCAATAGTGGCCACATTAAGGCCTTAAAATGAAGTGTCCCTTACGGAGAGATGCTACAAGCAAAACGGGATTGCTCTGAACCTAAGGATCTAGTGGATCAAATTCTAGAAATGAAGGAAAGATTCCTACAAAGATATTACCCAATGGAAATACTGACAGATGCGATTGGAAGAATCAAAAACCGATCAAAAGAAGAACTACTGATAACTCGCAGAAAAACAACAGAAAATGAAGATTAAATATGTAGGATCAATCAGCATTTGTAATCAATCAATCAGCATTTGTAAAGTGCATTGTCAGCCCTAGGGGTATCTGGGTGCTGTGTCTCTGTCGAAGAGCCAGGCCTTGAGTCTCTTTCTGAAGTCTGCCAACAAGTGGGCTGTATGGAGCTGAAGGGGGAGGTCGTTCCAGGTCTTGGCTGCTATGTAGGAGAAGGAGCGGCTGTGGCGGATGCGGGGGGTAAGTGCAAGGACGAGTAAAGAGGAACATACCTGTCTAGCGTGTTAGTGGAATTTCAGTCCATGGTTGAGGTAGGCAGGTCCTAGGTTGTGGAGGGCTTTGTAGCCATGATGAGGATCTTGAACTGGCTTCTTTCCTGGATGGGGTGCCAGTCTCTCACATTGGGGGTGATGTGGGTTTGCTTGAGGAGGTCCAGGATGAGTCTGGCTGCAGGTTTATGTAGGGTCTGGAGTAGGCCTGGGTGGTGAACTTCGCTCGCGGAGTTTTCTGCACTCCGCAGAGCTCCCGGAGTGCAGAAAACTCCACTTCGCGATGTGCAGCAGAGTTTTTTCCCCGCTCGCAATCGTGAACGGTAAGTTCGCGAGCTGCCGCTCGGGTAGAATTTCTACCCGAGCAGCAGGAATACCAGCACAAACTGCAGTTCGCACTGCACTCCGCCACTCGCGGAACTTCGCAGAGTTTTTTGTAACTTCGCGGAGTTCCGCGTAGCAAAACTCCCCGAACTACGCCCAGGCCTAGTCTGGAGTCGTCTGATGGAGATGCCGGCATAGAGGGTGTTGCCTTAGTCAAGGCGGCTGGTGATGAGGGCCTGAGTAACGGTCTTTCTGGTGGTGGTTGGGATCCATCTGAAGAATCTGCGAAACATGCGAAGTGTGTGGAAGCAGGAGGAGGTGACTGTTAACTTGTCGTTTCATGGTCAGTTGGCTGTCGAGGATGATGCAGAGGTTGGGTGCGTGGTCTGAGTTCTACAGGCCACCAGCTGTCGTCCCAAGTGGAGGTGTTCTTCCCGAAGATCAGTACTTCAGTTTTACTCGCAGTTAAATTGGAGGCAGATGTCTTTCATCCATTTGGCTACATTTGGCGTTGGCAGGGTCCTCAGTGAGCGAGAGGATCAGTTGATCATGGATTTCATCGTAAATTGGAAAAATTTGAAATCAGATGATCATAGCCCACGCTTCTTTTTTTTCAATTTTGCCACAAATCTGCAGATCCACATGCAAATTTGCAGTATAATTGACCCCATTAAACCTCCCAGTGGGGTCCGTGTGGAACCCCCTCCACCAGTTATTGGGGGTCAGGGTATTCCTACCCTGACCCCCTTTCTTTATTTTTTACGTTTTTTGTGGGACTCAGCTCAATCCGAATCCCAAGATGGCTGCCAACACTTCCGGGTTGAAGTGCTGGCAGCTAATCAGATTTGAACACGAGGACTGCTAGATTCACGGGTAATCCGAGTCCCCATATATACAAATTTGTTTTCCAATTAATGTCTCCCAAACTACTGAACGAATTCACACAATCACAAAAAGCACAATCTGAGTACCAAAAGCTAGTTCTCTGCCAAATTTGGTGTAATTCCTTAATGCGGTTCGGGCTGTAGTCATGTCTAAAGGTCTTATGGGAATTAACATGGGGAAAATGCTTTACCATCCGAAGTAACGGGCACACTTTTTGGGAAAATTTCATGATGATTCATCACCCGGCGCCAAATGTGTGGGCAACTGAAAATCACTTGTTTGATAGAAACTCTGTCCTAACTATAGCTACCTACTGGTGACTGCCAGTAGGAGATATATATTAGAGTTGCAGTAGCCACTCCGAAGTTATAATTATGATTCCTAGAGACAGGAATTCCTTGGGTTTTTGCCCGCTAACTTTGCACCCGTTTGACGAATCTCCACGAAAGCTTGTAGACCTATAGCTTTTTCTACATGGGCGGAGGATTCAAAGGGGGTCCCAAAACAAGTTTATACTCCAATGCATTTTACATTGACTTTTGTATCGCACGTAGCAGCCAAACGGCTGAATGGATTTGGATAAAATTTGGCAGGATTAAGGTGTGAAGATGCTTTTGGGTAGTAGAGGTAAGTAGGATGAGTATTTTTAAACTTGTAAGGCATTTAAACTTGGTGAGGTCTGTAGCTGCAGTAGCTTCGCAAAATGTTGTGGTATTTCGCAAAAATACCATGGTACATAGTGATGACAAAGCACTATGTGATCGTCTAATGGCTGCCTTTACAAAAGCTAAAGGCAGCCATGTTTTTCTAAGTACACTTGGCTGTGTTCTGGTTAGGGCCTTAGATATAGGTAAGTATTAGGTTTAATATTTTTTCACTACCTATTACCACTTCATTAAAGTGGTAATAGGTAGGAAAAATTTAAAGTTTTCTATATATTAAAAAACAATTTACAGGAGTACTGCTGTACTTAAAAGAAATTAAAAAATATGGTACACTGTACTACACTATATTTCATAAATATAGACTACTACAGAGTATTTTCAATTTTTTACATATTTCATTCTTTTTCAAAAAGTGTATGGAGTACCTCAGAAACAGAAAGTACAGCACTACTTCAAAATATATATTTTTTGAAAGTACTTTTGTTAAAAACACAGTACTTCTTAGTACTAGACCAGTACTCCGCAAACATTCTAAAACATATATAGAAAAATATAAATAAATGTCCCTACCTATAACCACTTTTATAAAGTGGTAATAGGTAGGGAACAACAATAACACCTACTACATATCTATATTTAAGGCCCTAACCCACAATACAGCTAAAGTGTAGTAAAAAGAATTTGGCTGCCTTTTAATTTTGTAAAGGCAGCCATTAGTCAATCATATACTACCTTGCCATTGGCATGTACTGTGGTATACCGCGAAGTTACAGCGGTATACTGTGGCACAACACATCACTAAGGGACACATTTTTCACTGTACTTATCACGCATGGAGTTGCAAGGGCAAAGTAATACTTAAGTCAGATAAATCTAGCAAATCAAGGCCTCCATGTGTCACCCTGCGTTGTTTGGTAAATCTGGAGAAACGCCCAGCAGCGCAAGTCGCTGCCCTGCGTTAATATGCAAAACATATTCTACATTCCTCTAAGGTTCAATGTACATACATTTAGCCATTTTCACACTACATCTCTATAAACTAGACTTGAAGAAACGCCACACCACTGCATAACACGGCACTCTCCTTCTCTGTATGAAATGACACTCCACTCTATGACAAGTCACTCCACTCTATGACAGTCCACTCCACACCACTCTATGATATGCCACTCCACACCACTCCACTGTACCCCACTCCAGTCTACGCCACAACACTCTACACCACGACACTCCATGCCACTTCACTGTACGTCACAACACTGTACTCCACGACAGTCTACCACAATGCACACTACGCCGTAATACTCTACAATACAACACTCTACGACACAAAACTGTAAAACACAGCAGTCTACACGACACCGGTCTCTGCCACTGCAGTTTACTCTGCCATACAACACTGTACTCCACTCTACAACACTCTATGCCCCTCCAGTCTACCAATCTCTACTCCACTTTATGCCACTCCACTGTCCAACACGGTACTCCAGTGTATGTCACCGTACAACACTCATATACTGTACAACTCTACTCTACGACACTTTACGCAACTCCCTCTATGCCACTCTACCCCAATTTACTCCACTCTACTCTGTGACATGCTATTCCAGTCTACCCCACTCTACTTGAATCCTCTATCACACTCCACTGTACTCTACGTCACTCCACAACGCTGTACTGCACTGTATGCCATTACACTCCACTACGACAGTTTCCGACAATCTAGGACACACCTCACCACTCCACTGTATGACACTCCACTGCCCTCTATGACAGTTTACTCCACTACGTTCTATGCCACTCCACTCTACTCCACGGCACTCAACTGTACGACACGGCACTCCTCTCTTTGACACTTCACTCCACTCTATGCTACGCCAGTCCACTCAACTCCACTGTACGACACTATACCCCACTCCATGCTGCTCTACTCTACTCTACACAACTCCACTCTACAACACTGTACAACACTACTCCACTCTGAAGGCTGTAAAAGCAGGGGGTCGGCCACCCATGGCGGGGATGACTCTGGCCAAGTTCTGCATCCAATCCCCTGTGCGGCAGTGTGCAGTGGGGGTTGGCTGCCATTGACAGGATTTGCCATCAGTGATCTCATCAATGATGCCATCTAGTATGAGTGATGTAATATATGAGGTCATAGACAGTGCATGGCAGGTATAAAAGTTAGCTGAGTAAACTACATCTATAACTGGTGAATTTTAGAAGTGTTTTGGTTTTGTGAGTTTTGCAACGGAGCAATAGTTTTTACTTTCAACATTGTCATGTTGGACCAGTTATAGACTATTCATACAGATCCATTAAAAGAAAGAAAAGAATGAAAGAAACAATTGATCCATTTTAAATTCCCAAATTAAGCCAAACTCACTTTCCACCTATTGTTAATTTACTATTCAAACCCCAGCCTTACCACATTTGGGGCAAGTGCTTGATGGTGAGCGTATGTGGATTTTAAAGGAAATATTTTGGAGGTTGACTTTCAGCCTATTGTTTGTAGTTCGGTTCTTCAGTCACTTGTTGTTAGACCTGGCACCATTGGCGTGGTTCTCCCCTGCATTTTTTGCCTTTGCCTCCTGTGTTTTTGCTGTGCGTTGGACTTCGTTTTGCTGATCTAGATGCTTTGGTCACTTTGCCACTGCTATTCAGTGCCAAAGTGCAAGTGCTCCCTTTGTAAATTGTGTTGTGAATTAGTGATTCCATGATTGGCATATTTGATTTACCAGTCAGTCCCTAGTACAGTGCACTGTGTGTGCCCAGGGCCGGTAAGGCTAGTGGGCTTGCAGCACTGGTTGTGCCACCCACAGAAGCAGCCTGTAAAATGAAACTCTGGCCTGCCATTGCAGAACCAGTGTGCAGTCTGGGACTGCCATGTCGACTTGGCAAGTGCACACACTTGCCAGGCCCTAACTTTCCCTTTTCTACATATTAGTCAGCCCTAAGGTAGGCCCAAGGTACCCCTGTGGGCAGGGTGCATTGTATGTGAAAGGTAGGACATGCCCTGATGTGTGTGGCATGTCCTGATAGTGAAATACTGCCAATTTCGTTTTTCACTATTGCAAGGGGACCTGCTCCCATTGGACAGAATGGGGAGCTTGTTTATAACATTTTATAAACATAACTGCCCCTGGGAGCAAGGTAGGGAAATAAAGTTTAATATGCCTGAACTCAGAATGTTAAAATGCATCTTTTAGTGAGGGTGATTTTTACATTCTGTGTTTGAAAATGCCACTTTTAGAAAGTAGGTATTGTCTTGTTTAGCCATCTAGTATGCCTCTGCCTGGTTTGTGTATTGCATGTCTGGCTTTTGGATGACAGTGGCTGGAGGGGGCAGTGGCTCCAGAGAGGCTGATCAGTCAGGGCTTGGCTGAATAGACCTGGGCTGCATTTAGAGGGAGGAGATTTCCTTTCACCTGAATGGGCCTGTTCTGCCTTCCACAATGCTGTCTCCACCTCCTGCTAGGAAGCTGCACCAGTGAGGACAGAACTGGTTTTGGCTGGGTACAGACACTCTCTGCCTTCAGAGAACTAAGGATTTGTGTATATAAAAAGAGGGGCCCAGACCCCAGACTTTTGGATCACTTCTGGGAAATCAAGAGGAACCTTTGCCAAGGAGAAGAGCCGGAGAAGCTGAGGAGGAATACTGTCCCTGTGCTGTTTGCTGTCTGGGGTTCGCCTGCAGTGGCTACTTGCTGCCAAGGAAAGGAAAAAAGGACTTTGCTTCTGGCTTTGTCCCCCCTGCTTGAAGAAAAGATCTCCAAGGGCTTGAACTGAGCTTGCCCCCTGTTCTAGTGGTCTCAGGAACAGCAAAGACCTCATCGTGTCTGTGGGCACCGTCTCTGATCGTCTTCGCAGAAGAAAAGGGTAACCAATCTGTCATCGAGTCCGTCGCAGGATTCTGTGTCCTGAAAGCACTGCCGAGAGCTACGCCTCGTTTCACAATGCAACCCTGGTCTCACCGACTCCGTCAACGAGCCGCTGCTGGCACCGGGTCCTGTGGGCACCGCACTCCGCAACGTTTTGCTACACACTGCAAGGACGTCACCGACTCCGTCGCTACCCGACCCGAACATTGACTGGCTCCGTCGCCGCACTATGGCCTGCCAGCACCGCAGCGAGCCTCATCTCACCCTTCAACGCAAGCCCTGGTCTCACTGACTCCGTCAACGAGCCGCTGCCTGCACGAATCGTGACGACATCGTCCACCGCAACGCTCCGTTTCACAACGCTACCGCGACGTTTGCCCCAACTGACTCGCACTGTCATGTTGGTCGCAACAAGAAAGGCACTGTGTCCGAGTCTGTCGACGCTTTAGCTGGCCCGTATCGACGCGGTCTGCTGAAATGGTTAGACTCTGTCGTATTCAGTATCGCGGTAGCCCCAGGAGGAGCTACCGAGTCGGAAGAACTGTGTTTTATTGATTTTCCTGCAATTTAAAGGTTATTTTGCACAAGTACTATTTTTCAAGAGTATTGTAGGCAGGAAACTGCCACACACGAGCCGGCAATAGGACACGGATAGACGTCCTTTCCAGATGCTACTCGGGCATACTCAAACTCAAACTTCCTGGCAACGCAACGCAGATCGGCGTGTGTGTCAGATCAGAAGACCTGGAACATTATTTTCCACATGACTACCTTTAAGTTTTCACCAGACTAAGAACCACAGCTACTGACTACTGGCCGGGACGGAAGTACAACCGGCGAGGAGGTTACAAGTGATATACTACTTCAAGACAGCCCTGAAGAAGTCGTGGGTGTACATCACCCGACCAACAAAAACACGTGTTTGCTGGGCCTTCGAAGAAGAAAAATAAAAGCACAAGAAAACTAATATTGTCAAGAGCATCTATACTGTACACTACTAATGTTTACTTTCATGTGTGTGCTGGGACACTGAGTTGTTACTATTTTTCAAGAGTATTGTATGTTGGATTTTTATCGTATTTGGTCTTGTTGGTTTAGATAAAGATTTACTATTTTTATAAACTGGTGTGGTGTCCATTTGTAGTGTTTTCTCTGTATTACTGTATATGTTCACAAATGCTTTACACACTGCCTCTGAGATAAGCCGGTCTGCTCGTGCAACGCTCCCAAGGGGCTGAACAGGGGTTATTTTAGAAGTGTATCCCCCTTACCCTGACTAGAAGCAAGCGTCCCTATTGGGACAAAGGTACCTACCTCTGCCAACTAGAGACCCCCATTTCTAACATTGGTGGTCAGCGGTGAGGATCCTGGACTGCCATTTGTGATTTACATACAGTGATTGGTGTACACTACTAGCATAGTGCAGACCATTACATGACCACATACTTTTACTGAACTTTTTCCCTTGTATTGTTTTTCTGCAAATTAAAGAACTGCCAATTTTGTCATCATGACAAAGCCAGCATCCATTGCATCCATTGATATCGAATTTGAGGAAGATAAGGTGGAAACCTACACTGTGTCTCAACTGAAAGCCATCTGCAAGAAATATAAAGTCTCTGTGAAAAGCCTCACCAGGAAGGATGAATACCAAAAGGTGCTGAGGGCCTGGTTGGAATCCAGAAATGCCAATGGGCAGGATGAGGAGCCTCTGGTGGAGGCAGAGAATGTGGATGAGCAACAGGAGGGGCAATTTAATCTGCCAGGAGGGAGTGTACCTTCCGTGGATGGCAGCAGTGTTTCTCAAAGGGGTCTTTCTCCAGAGGAGTTGGAGGACAGAGAGAGAGATAGGGTGCATGAGAGGGAGCTTGCTAAGCTCAGGCTGGGGAAGGAGGGCGACATAGAAAATAAGAAGTTGGAGTTGGAAAAGCAGAAATTAGCCATGGAGGAAAAGAGGATGCTTTTAGAGCATGAAAGAGGTTTGAGGGAGTTGGATCTGAAAGCAAAGAGCCTAGAGATCACTCCCCATGGTGGCAGCGCACCATCAGTGCCTGGAGAAGGGAAGGTATACATCCCCAAGGAGGTCATCAAGGATTTCACTAAGCATGAGGACATTTGTCAGTGGTTCAAGGCCTATGAGGTAGAGATGAGGTCCCACAGAGTCCCTGAGAGAGATTGGGGAGCGGGGTTGTGGGGCCGCTTTCTTAGTGAAGGAAGAGAGACATTGCTAAACTTGCCCACTGAGGATCAGATGTCCTATGCCCCCATGAAGGAAGCCTTAGTAGCAAGGTATGGGTTGACCCAAGAGCTGTACAGACAGAAGTTTAGGAACTGTAAGAAGCTGGAGTGAAGTACTTGGGTGGAGTATGTGCCCTACTTTTGCAGAGCATTGGATGGGTGGGTGCAGGGTGGCAAGGTGAATGACTTGCAGGGGCTCTATGATTTGGTTGCATGGGAGCACTTGTCAGATAATTGTTTTCCAGAGCTACGCCAGCACTTGATTGACAGTAAGCTGACTGACCCCAGGATGCTTGTTGTGGAGGCGGACCGCTGGGTCAGTACCAGGGTCCACAAGGGTCGTGTGGGAGACTCCGCCAAATGTGGGCAGGGTCCCCAGCAGAAGAGTGGGAGGGACAAGGGTAAACAGAAGGAGTTCCAAAAAGGGCCCCAAAGTAATCCCCAAGGGAACCAAGGTAAGGGTTCCCAGCCTCCCACTGAAAAGAAGCCATGGATCCCAACAGGTAAACCTGTTCATAGGGGTTCAAAGACATGTTTTAGTTGTGGTCAGGTGGGCCACTTCCGAGGGGATCCTAGGTGTCCACTGGTGCACCGCCCCGGCAAATGGCTTGTGTAGCCATTGGGGGAGGAGTCGGGTGCCCCAGAGGGGTGGGGTCCCACAGAGATATCCCTGGTCTCTTTAGGAGACAGTGAGATGGTCCCAAGAGCTCAGCTGCCTGATAACACTAAGAAGTACAGGCCGTGTGTGACCATCAATGGCCATAGTGTGGAGGCTCTGAGAAACACCGGAGCCAGTGTGACCGCTGACAGTTGTCGGCTGGTGTCTGAGGAGCAGGTGATCCCCAACACATTCTACCCAGTAGTTGCTGCTGACAATTCAGAGTGCCTCTGCAAAGTGGCACAGGTTCCATTTGAGTGGGGGGAGGGGGGAGTGGGTCTCAGGTACCTTGAAAGTAGCTGTGAGGCCAGCCATGCTGGTTGACTGTCTGCTAGGCAATGATCTGGAGAGCTCCCCTTGGGTGAAGGTGGAGCGGAGGTCACATTTAGAGATGTTGGGTCTGCCTGAGTGGGCATGTGTGACCACTCGGTCAATGGCAGCCAGTAAGGGTATTCAAGAGGACCTGGAGCCTTAAAGATTGGCCCAGGTGCCTGCCAGAAAGAGAAGCGGCAGGGGGCGTGGGAAACCGGCCCCCGAAGTTCCCACGGTCCAGGAGGAGGCAAACCTTGAGGGGGATGCCCTGGAGCCTACAGGGGAACAAGTGGCTGAACTGGGGGACATGCCTGAGCTGACCCATTGGCAGCAGGAAGGAGGCCCCTCCAGGGAAGAGTTCTGCCAGGAGCAGCAGACGTGCCCTTCTCTGATTGGTTTGCGGCAGCAGGCTGCAAACCAGGCAGCAGGTGATCAGTCTGGATCACATTGGATTTACTGGGAGAACGGTCTCCTGTATAGCGAGCCTAAGGTTGCGGAGCCAGGGTCAGCCTGTGTGCTGGTGGTACCCCAGCGCTTCAGAGCCTTCCTACTGGGTCTGGCTCATAATGTGCCTTTGGCCGGGCATTTGGGGCAAGACGAGACCTTTGAAAGGCTTGTCACCCACTTTTACTGGCCCCAAACGTGCAAGCACTCTGACACTCATTGTAGGTCTTGCCAGGCAAGTGGCAAGAGTCGGAGGAAGTATAAGGCTCCTCTCCAACGTTTTCCTGTGGTCAGTACCCCCTTTGAGAGGGTGGGTATTGACATTGCGGGGTCTCTGGATCCCAAGACAGCCATGGGCAACAGGTTCATCCTGGTCTTGGTGGACTATGCCACCAGGCACCCGGAAGCCATCCCTCTCCGGACTGTGCAGGCCCTCGTGGTGGGTTGTGCATTGATGGGGATTTTCTCCCGCGTCGGGTTCCCCAGAGAGGTGGTGTCCGACCATGGTACCAACTTCATATCCAAGTATAGGAAGTCCCTGTGGCAGGAGTGCGGTGTAACCTACAAGTTCACCACTCCTTACCACCCCCAAGGTAATGGGCTGGTTGAGATATTCAACCGGACCATGAAGGGCATGATTATGGGTCTTGGTGAGCCCATGAGGCGTAAGTGGGATCTTTCCATGCCTGTTTGCTTACAGGGAGGTACGCAAAAGTCCTTAGGGTTTAGTCCCTTTGAACTCTTGTATGGGGATCCTGTGAGAGGACCTCTGAGTCTGGTGAAAGAAGGCTGGGAGGAAGCGCCCAGTAAATCTCCCCAGGATGTATATAGCTACATGCTGGCTTTCAGGAACCAGACTAAGCGCTTCAGACAACTCGCTTAGGCGAATCTGGAAGCCAGCCAGGAGTAGATGAAATGTTGGTATGAACAGAATGCCACTCTGATCGAGTTTCAGCCTGGACAAAAAGTGTTGGTCATAGCCCCAGTGGAGCCTTTTGCGCTCCAGGATAAGTGGACCGGACCATTTGAGGTGGTGGAGCGCAAGAGTAACATCACCTACTTGGTGGACTTGCAGTCTCCTAGGAACTCTTTGCGGGTCCTGCATGTGAACCGCCTGAAGCCCCACTTGGAGAGATCCGAAGTGGGCATGCTCCTCGCAACAGATGCTGAAATGCAGGAGGAGTCTGAGCCTCTTCCTGACCTCCTGTCTGCAAAGGAGCACAATGGGTCAGTGGACGGTGTGAACCTCTCTCCTGCCCTGACTCCTGAACAGCAGAGTGACTGCCGCCAACTGTTGGGACAGTTTGCTGATCTGTTCTCCCTGACCCCTGGTGTCACTCAGTGGTTTGTCCATGATGTTGACACTGGGGACAGTCCTCCAGTAAAACATAAAATTTACAGAGTGACTGACAGGGTCAAGGCCTGCATCAAGGAGGATTTCTCCAAGATGTTAGAGCTAGGGGTGATTGAGCCCTCAAACAGCCCTTGGGCCAGCCCAGTCGTCTTGGTCCCGAAGGCTGCCGCACCTGGTGCCACACCAGAACTCCGGTTCTGTGTGGACTACCGAGGGCTCACTTCAGTCATGAGGACTGATGCACACCCCATTCCCAGAGCTGATGAGCTCATAGATGGGTTGGGGGCTGCCCGGTACCTCAGTACGTTTGATTTAACGTCTGAGTCCTGGCAGATCACCTTAACTGATGGGGCAAAAGAGAGGTCAGTGTTCTCAACGCCAGAGGGGCACTACCAATTTCGGGTGATGCCCTTTGGGTTGAAGAATGCCCCTGCCACCTTTTGTTATATGGGGTTATATGGCCCTAAGACACATTGTCTACATTGCTAAGTTAGCATGAGTTTTGCTTGCCCTATGCTGCTGCTTTTGCTCACGCCTCTGCTAAGCGTTTGTTTTCGCGACACTTTGCCTCTGCCCTGTACATGATAACAGATTGTTTTTCACGTTCTCAGCCTTCCCTTCAATTCTGTCTGAACATAATGTGCAAGGTCGGTCAACAATGTCTCTTGTTATTCTGTTCTGGTCAGTCCCTATTACCTAGACAAAACATGTAGCCAACAGCTGCAATGCGGAAGAATCGTGCTTTGATATAACGTTGTTGCATGTTTTTGAAACACACTCGAAGAAAGCCGTTCCATGGAGCTGAGCGTTGCTGTTCCTAGGATGTAAACCCTTGGGTTTAGGCTTTCAGGTAGGGGTCTGCTAATAACGCCTAGAGATCTTCTGTTATATAAAATAACTTCTTACTGCCTTGGGGAGGGTGATTAGGCCCAGTTATTTAGCCTTTTTCACAGTCTTTATAAAATGACGACTCCTTTTATATTCTATGGTATTGTAATAATGCTAATGATTCTTGCTTTATGCATTTTGCTGCTAGTTGTGGTTCGCATACTGTATCATGGATCACTATAGTCAAATTAAACATTTTGAACTTATTTAGTGACTCTGATTATTTTTATTGTGGACAAGTACGTGAGAGCGAAAGAGTGTCTTGTTCCCGCGACTCTGTGGTGAGTCGGGAGTGCTCGTGTTCTGGGTTGTCTAAACATTCGTAGCTTCTTGATATTTGTAGGAGACCAAATGAGACACTATTGCTAGTCGGTTGGGATTTTGGGTACTAAGGTGATAGGAGGTACACCCCTATTTACTGAGGTCCCGTTTTCTTGTGCATAGTTCTGTGTATGAGCAGAATCCCCGCAACATGGCGCCGCCAACGCTTGGTCTGGTTCTTATCTGCGAGACGCTTGAGTAGTGCTAGTGCTGGTCCACAATACCCTTACTTCTGTTTCCGGAGACAGCTGTGACGGAGTAACCTCCTATATTGACATTTTTATAGGTTTATTCAAGCTTGAAGTTTTAAAAGGTATTTCTTTTCTTCTAACCCGAGTTTGCGCTGCCACTCTTTAAGTTGTTCTGCTTTCTTCTCTATAATGGCTGTGGTGGATATTCCGGCTCAAAGCAGAGCCGCACTGAGGGCGCACTTGACTCATTATGCGGTTCCTGAAGCTGGGGCCACTCTTATTTTTGTGGTGGAAGCCGATCCGGCTCACCAGTTTGAAGTTTTTTACTCTTGGGTCACATTTCCGGCGGTGGATGGCACTGATGATTTGTTTCACACGTATGCTGCCACCGCCGTTCCTCAGCAGTATCAGCCTTATAGAGCGCTTGAGATTCTGCTTACAGCTTGGCAACACCGTATTTGGTTTAATGGCGCCCTTCCTCACCCATTAACGGTGGTCCGTTTAGGCCCTTTATCTATAGATGGGGCCACATGGCCCGTTTTGGCTGGGTTTACCCCACACCCATGTGCTTTTACAACTGCAACTCTGGCAGAGCTCCACGTCTTACATACATCGTTGGTACGCGTCTATAGAGCTGTAATACAGTACGTAACACGCACCATCCAGGTGGGACCACCTGGCGCTGCGGTGCAACCTGCGGGTCCTGGTGACGTAACCATCAGTCCCGTTATTGTTAATTCTGTCATGGGCAAGCGCCCACAGAATAAGGATGAATTTCCTTATTGGCTTGCCGAGAAATTTGGACAGATAGAAGCTGTCTTTCCTAATACCACTCCTGTGGATAAGCACAGGATCTTAACTATTAGTTTACCCAAAGACTTAATTCCCGAATTGGCTGATTGTAACACCTGGGGCAGGGTGTTTGCAGCTGTATATTCTGTGTGTTTCGGCATCCCCTCCATGACAGTACTCCCCTCTGTGATTAAGCGCGTTCAAGATGAGCACGGAGCAGAAGCGGCTGTTGAGCTGGGGATGAGACTGATGGGAGTGTTCGACGTGGTTGCTGATATGATCCTTGCGAATGTCAAGGGCGATGCCGTTAGCTTTCAAGTAGCAAACCACTTAGAGGCGGTCGCAGAGCCGACAGGCCACGTGAATTACCAAAGATTATTGCAAAGGCTTACAAAACCATAGGCCGCAATAGTCTGGGAAATAAGCCTACGACTCAAACACAAACGCAGTCTCAAGTACAACAGAAAGCCCAGCCTGACAAGGATGGGCGCCCTTTCTTTCCTAAAAGAATTGGCAAAAAATAAGAAACAGGGTTCCCAACAACAGAAGCAGGGTTCGCGTGCCAGTTCACCGACCCCTGATGCTTCTGAGCGTACTTATGACTTGCGCGATCGCGCTAAAATTAAGTCTCCTGAAAGATTTCAGGTCCCTGATCAGCGTTCTCCTCGTTCTTTACAGGAAACATCAGGCTCACAAGCCGGTGGAGGGGATCGCCAGGATCGGTGTAGGAGTCAACCTGCGTCACATCTACGTGAACAGCCTCGACAGTTTGAAGTCAAGGACAAGCAGGGTGATTCCGCACGAACCCGTCTTCCTTTTCAAAAGAAAAAGGTTGCCGCTTTAACAGCAAGATATGCCACAGACGGTGAGGATCCGACTCCTGGATCGGACTTGGGCAGTGACTCTGCTCGACAGCGCGGCGGAAGTTACCATGGTCAGGGAGGCTCTACGTCCCCGTCTGGATGTGACAGCAACTGACACATTTGTTACAATTGAGACTGCTGATACCTGGGTTGCCCCCTCCCCCCCGGATAGACTATGCGAAGTCCTTTTCCAAATTGAGGGTGATATACTGCGTCCCATTAAGGTTGTGTTCTGGGAGAATCTAACCGCTACATATGACATTTTATTGGCGGAGAAAGATTGGCCACCACCCTTTGTGTTATCCGCTTCTCCGGGAGGAGGATGTGATTCTTCCGAGTTTTTCACGTTGTGTCCCTGAGGAACAAGCGCAGGCTTTCACGGAGGAATGGGCTTTGGCCTTAGCCCCAGCGGTATATCACAATCAAGTGGGTTGGGACGTTGATTCGCCAGCTCATGAAATACCATTGCGTTCCATGCCACAACCTCAACATCCCATCAAACGAGAAGCGAAGGCTTCGGTTTGTGACATTCTAAGACAATTGGAGTATCAGGGGGTCATTGAGTCATGTGTATCACCTATGAATAATCCTCTCTTTACTGTCCCTAAACCTGATGGTTCTTTTCGGATTGTATTGGATTATAGAAATTTGAACAGCCATTGCCGCAACTTTGCGGTACAAAACACACACAGTTCAGCGCTGGTGAATAATATTGTTCGTAAAAAATACAAAACAACACTTGACATTTCGAATGGTTTCTACAGTCACAATCTCGACCGTGCGAGTGGTGATCTGAGAGCATTCAGTGCCGTCGGAAATCAGAAAAAATTCACAAGATTGCCAATGGGGTACAAGAACAGCCCCGGGGCATTTGCGGCACGCATTGCGTCTTTGTTGCATGACATTGACCCCGAGGCCTTGTCGTATGTTGATGACATCTATTTGACGGACGACTACCTTGCCCCGCATCTTGACCGAGTCGACCACATAATATTGTCTTTTGCCGACTACGGTTACAAATTTAATTTTGCAAAGTCACACATTGCCCATCTGGCAGTGCTCTTTTTGGGATACGAACTCAATAATGAGGGAAAGGGTCTAGCACCTCATTTACTAGAGAAGTGCGCACATTTGCAACCACCTTCTTCTTTGAAAAAGTTACAATCCCTGCTGGGTTTTTTAAACTTCGGGAGGACTTACATTCCCGATTATGCCCAGTGTATCAAACCGCTTTATGCGTTGATACAACCTAAGTTCTCTTCTGCCATCTGGCTTCCGGAACATACTTCCGTTCTGCAGTCTTTGCAGGCGGATTTGCTTGCGACTAACTTCTTAATGACTCGTGATAACACCACCAACCTGGTAATACGTATCGTTTCTGGGGCGGTGGGTTTCACGTACTTGACATTCAATGAAGGAGACACAAATCACACAATACCTATTGCATACAAATCACACTTGTACACTGCGGCTGAAATGCGTTTTTCCTCTGTAGAAAAAATCTTAACTGCAGTGCAGATGGCGATTCTAAAGGAACGCTCACTGGCGCAGGGCAAACGCATTCTTATGGTCACTCCCTTCCCTGCTTTGGAAGCGGTGACTAAAGCTAGTGTGCCTAACTCTAAAGCATTGCACCCACGTTGGATTCAGTGGGCTACTTCTTTGACGTCTTCGGATGTCACATTTGTCTTTGATCCTTCTCTTCAGACTCAGGAGTTTTTGCAGTATGAATTTGTTCATCCTCCTCCTTTGTCGCTTCTTCCTCTATGTGAATACAAATGCATCATTTATACTGATGGCTCGGCGCAACCGGTCACGGGTTCCAAACATGCTTATTCAGCGGCTTGTGCTATTGTGGCTGGCTCCATTGAAGATGGAGAGTTTAAGTCTTCCATTGTGCACACACAAGCACTAGGAGACTGCACGGCGCAATTGGCCGAGCTGCGTGCTCTTGTTCTAGCTCTGGAGTTTGCTGATCCTCTTGTGAATACTCTTATTGTGTGCGATTCTTACTATTGTGTCCAGTCGTACAATGACAACTTATTCTTTTGGTCTCAAAATGATTACCGCGATTCTAAAGGCAGCGCAATTAAGCATAAAACGCTTTGGGTTCGAGTCGCAGATCTTAAACAGCGTCTGCCTCTCACACATGTTATTCACACTCCTGGCCACCAGCGTGCCGGAACACACGCTCTTGGTAATTCTATGGCTGATGAAGCGGCCAAGTCTGCAGTAGCCACGGGTTCCATAGCAGCAGTTACAAGATCTATGACTAAGGTTGATAATGAAATTCTGGCAGCGGTCGCTGCAACTAGGGAGGGAGGTAATTATCCTGCGGGTTTCCCTTCTAAATACTCTTATCATGTAAAGGTACCCACCTCTGTCAACTAGAGACCCTCATTTCTAACACTTGTCGAAAGTAACTACTCAATTCCTTTCATAATAATTCTACTGTTAATACGTATAAGATGACTCAACTTTGCCTACAAAACCACATAGCTGAATCAGTCTTTAAAGTGATAACGGTCAACCTACTTATTAAAGGTTTGGCACTTACCCACTATAGTCACCATCCACACAAGAAGGTAAGTAAATGCCGAAATCCACACTGCCGACATGATAAACGTCAAGATAAACCATTTCCTCCAGAACTTCCTTCTGCAATCAGGTGTGGTCAGGAAGAGAAGAACAATGATGGGAAGGGAGAGTACCCAGATAATTCTAGCAAAGTCTCCTTCAGGTATTGTGAAAACACTCGGAGGATCTGTAAACAATTTGGAAAACGGACACACTTTTGTTCAGATTCTGCTAGTTGAAAAAAGCTAAAATCAAATATGCACTCTCTTAAATGACAGCTTCTTATTAATTTTCCACAACTATCTAACCTAGAAAAGTCAGCAGTGGAGCCCTTAACTGAGACATACATAAATGGGAAGCAACAAAAATTGAATAATAATCTTAGGCATTAGCAGATGGATAAAAGTGATGCTGCAGGCATTTTAGTACATGAATAAAATGATGTTGCATCATATGGATTATAATTGTGCAGAGTGTGACTGGTGCATCTAGCACTGACCTCTGTGGTAACCGGAGACTCTGGGTCGATGGACATAAAGTGGTTTAAACACCCTGAATTTGACTGAGAATGCAGGTGTATGTTGATTGTTTCTTTAAGGAATTTGGAGCTGATCCACACTATGGTATTTAACAGTGTGGGAGTGTGGGCCTCACATAGCACCGATCAGACAACTATACAATGTCAAGCCAGCACCTGGCCCTTTCAAAATATCACCAGCATGCATTGTAAGTACAAATACAGTTCAAATTAAAATTAAAATAATTATGCTGGGAAATGCTGAACAAACTCAGTTTCATTACCTGCATCTCTACGAAAGGGGAACTAGCTTAAGCAATGCACATATATTCAGTACCAGTTTAACACTGTTGGCTCTGGTATGATAAATGCCTGTAGCCTCTCATTCTTCACTCCAGAACGAACACAAACTTTAGTATCTGGGCCTGATGCTTTGCACAGATTACACAATCAGAGAGTTATGTTTTTATGTTTGATGAGGGTACATACAACTATAAGGGTGCTAGAACAAATTTCAGAGGGGGCGCTGCCATCAATGTTACATAACTGACGTCATAGTGATTTTGTGAAAATCTAGTGTCACACTAAGAACAAGAACAAGTGTAGCACATGAGTCATGCCCATTCAGCAAGAGAGTGGCAAGGGTGTGATATATAGCTGGTAGTGCATTTAGGAAAGCACTGCTGCACATATATTACTGAAGCATGGTGTGGTAGCACATTGTCATTTACAGACCACACATTTTCTATTGAAATCGCCACTAAATTTGCTCAAAAATGCAGTTTTACTGATTAAACTATACGACACACAAACAATGGATAGAAATCGGGTTTCACAGATATGTATAATTTACACATCACCACGTGAAGTCCCTTGATTATTTTGATCATATTAAAATATTTGTGTCCATCATACTTCGAGTCTACAAAAAATGTGCTTTCCTAACTGCTGATATATTTTGAATGAGTAGTACAGTTCATTTACAGGTATTTAAACGTTGTGTATTAGAAAAAACTAATATACTATAGTCTTTCATTTGACTCTCAGTACCCTGCAGGATTGCCACATAGTTCAGTTTACAAAATTCTCAAACTTTGCAGTCAGAGAAAGAAAAGTAAGCATCAATCTCTGCTTGAAAACAATAAGCAGCCATTTAATTTGACATTAGACATAGCCTGACATTTGACCTCTGTCTTTAAACACACAGCAAATGTGACAAGATAAAAACAAAATTTAAAGGCATTTCTATTCCTCATTTACCTTCTGAACCCCACCATGGTTATTTTAAGAGTGTTGCCGCACCCTCACTGCCAACGGCTATGCACAACTACAAAAAGTCATATTTAAAGAGTCAGGTAGGTGAGTCTTTGGTGTCGGGTAAAGAGGACTTCGGTTTCCAGCAGTGACTTAAGATTGGGTATTACCCTAGAGGTGACACTCTGGATGATGAACATAATGCTAAATGTTGCACTGTAAGTATATGCCCCACCAAAACAGACGTGGGAGGTAGACTGGGTGCCTCTGTTGGAGCCTTGGGGAGACTGTCAGTCTTACTGGAGGATCCAATGTCAACACTCACTCACGTGCTTTTTACTGCATATAAGGAGTCGGGCGTAGGGAATACAGGTGCATAAAACAGCAGTAGCTCAATCTGCTTGTGCAGTGTTTATCCCAGAATTCATGTACTTCAAATGGTTACGTCATCCATGGACCGTCTGGTGGAATCAAGTCTTGAAGCATGGATGGAAAAATTGAATGGTTAACTGAGGCTTCCAACCTCTGTGAAATTGGCCTCCATTCCTCCAATCACTGGTAGGCTTTGTTTGAGAGGGTTTTGACCCTCCCTGTCCCACCAGGTGGCCACGGGTTTTCCTGCTGAACTTTTTCAAACATTAATTTTCAGGTGGAGGTTTGGACTGGATAGTGCTAGTCAAATGATTTTTTTAGTATGATACAATAGGTGCCTCCTGCCAGCATTGATTTAACAGAAATCTGTGCTCAAGTATGTTTTCTTTTCGTTTCGACCCCAATAGCTGTAATCATTTAACAACGTCACCAAGTAGAGGAGATTTCTAATGTTATTGACACTGCTATAAAATTACATAGTTTAATAATATGTGATAGAATGAATGATCAAATATAGTGGAATAATTGTGTTTCTTTACTCTTGAAACCAAAATGTCATTTTTCCTTTTCCGAGTAACTAACAGACGTTTACATTATGATATGACGACAAATGGCAATTTATCTGTATCATCTTCAGGAAATTTGTAGTAAATACTAATCCTATCAAACGCAATCATGATACTATTAATATTGTAAAAATATGCACTTTGTAATGAACTGCCAGTTATGCCAGTCATTAGTGCCACACAGTCTAAAAGAGATGCGCACATTATTGATGCAAACAACCAGAGATGAGACATGTTAAAATAATGTACTGTGCCGTATATGGTAAACACAGATGCAGGGAAAATCCAACTGTATGGACACCCAAAACCCCATGGACATGTCGAACATAAGAGCATGGAGAGGGTTATTCAGGAGAGTGCCAACAATCTACAAAAGACATGCGAGGTTGCTGCGCATGTCTGAACAGCAAATCCTGACAAAATACAAAATCGGTTTGCGGGCGATACTTCATGTACTCCATGACATAGCGGCAAATGTATGGCCCAATGACCAGTAAGCCATGTCTCATTGTAGAACATAATTACAAGAATAAATAGAAGCACATTCATATAAATGGATATAGAAACATTCACTGGTCTCTTGATCCTTCCCAGTGACCAATCAGCCATGTACACTCGTCGAATAACCTGAGCTGTAAATAAACTGTACTCCACTGATATGTTGTGGTGAATTACAAAACTAAAACGTTTTCCCACCAATATTGACCGTTTAACGATCAATGCAATACTGGTAGTGTAGGATTGCAGAAAAGAGTTCAAGATGAGATACAAAGTAAAGGTCAGTCGGTGGTTACCCTCTGTGATCTCACTCAGCTCGTGCATACTGACAGACAGATGGGAGTGGTCGGATTCCTCTTGAAATATCCCGCTGTCAGATCTTGAGAATCTTCGGGTTAGAGTGCCACTCTCCTCCTTCCAGCCTATCAGGAGCTGCTGCTCGGAGTACTCCTCCATGGCCTGCGCGCAGCACGTGCAGCAGGGACTGAACTTCTTCAAGACATATTGATTGATTTTAATGTCAAAGACCAGAACCACAATATATAACCCATAGACCAGGATCAGCGCGGCAGCTTCATACCTTTGGAAGAGAAGAGCAGCAGGTTAGATTAGATGTGATACGGGGTTCAGTTAAAGTGATTATTGTAAAATCATCAATTACTAAAAGTCAAAAGAAACCCAAGGAAACGCATCGCTCCCACATTATTTGCATCATTAGCCCTCGGAAAAAACACTATTTGTGTGTAGTTCTGTAAAGTATGCACTTACGGCTTTTATATTTTACTCACATCAATAATATGTTTTTGTGCCTTGGAACGTTAGGACCGAGTGACCTGAAAAAGAGTCCGTTTGCAGAATACACTTCCGTTTCTCCCTTAACTGTCATGCAGAAATACAACCAGCAATGGAACAAGTCGGTGAGCAGATATTGGAGAGGCAGAACATGTTATATATATATATATATATATCACTTTATAATGACGAAGTGGCACTGAAGCTCATTTGTGATGACAAGCTACAGTCGAGTTCTATGAATAGAAATGTGTGTTTAAGAAAGTGTGTGTTTAAGAAAGTTGGTTATTAATTGCGGTCGATGTGAATTCACCAAAAGGAACAATAGCAAAAACTTGGCAGGGTAAAAATACAATGTCAGTCATTTAAACCTGGCCTCAACCCCTGGTAGATACGGCTTAACTTGGGAAATGTGTAAAGTATAGTAGTAACAAAACAGTTAAAAGGTTAAAACACAACGCATTAAACATCTCACAACCAATTGCTAAAAATAGAGAAACATGGAATGTGCAAAATGACACCAAAAGAATCAAAAAAGGGAAACCAAAGATAAGAATCTTTTTAAGATTTAAGTCCACTTCTCAGTCCTAGATACAAGTGGCAGCATATCCAGTCTTTCAGGTCTCTGTGCAGGTCACAGACAGTAGACCCAGTCCTCTTCAGTCTTTCCTCAGGTCCAGATGTATTCTGATGACCTGTAGGTGAAGGGGCACTTTTTTTTTCTCTAGCCAGTGGGTGGGGGTGACTCCTGGACACTCCCTAACAAATGAGGAAAAAATTCCCATGGGCACACATTCCCACATTTGCAGCACATCCTGTTTGCCGGGCTGCAAAATATCCTACAGTGCACTATTCTAAATTAAATGCAAGATGGCACAGCCTTTCTGCCCTTGGAGATGGCTTGTGTGTCAGCCAGGGATATGTGTTAGAGAAACGAGCAGACACCTCCTCCTCGAATATACCAAACTGCACTGCTTCTGGGGCCAGCTCCCCCACACACAGGTTTTACCAAGCTGGCTACAGAGTGCAGAAAACAAAAGGTTTCTGTTCCCAAAGTCTCCCTTTACACTTATCTATAAATGGGCAGGCCTCACCCTGGTCCCTTTAAAGTTAATGAAGTTCCCGAACCCTTCCCAGATGAGCGGCTATGTGTCACATACCAAACCCTTCTGCCATAAGATCTAAGACATTGTTTCTGCCCTGGGAGTAGTTTGCACACCTCATTAAGCGGCAGCACTGAGAGGCCAGCTGGTGGCAGGCTAATGCTAATTAGTCGACTGGAGATTCAGGTAGACAAAGTCTGACTTTTAAACGTTACTTCTCCGAAATACAAATTCACCACTGAATTGGATTTTATATTAAACATTAAAAATACTGTTCGAATTATTCTAGTAGCTTGTCCCAAACCAAAGATAGCAGAAGTGGGATTTTATTCTGAACTTTGTTTTTTCTCATAGGACAGCTACAGTCCTTCTGAATGAAAAGAGCTTTCGGGTGCTAGTCACTGTAGGTACATGCCATCACTGAATTCTTGCATGTACCACTTTGAAATACTAGTCAAGACTTATTTAATATTTGAAAGTAGGGCATACCCTCTTTAATACACTTATTTGACAAGTTTGCCTACAGGTTTACCAGGCATCGACAAAGATAATTGGTCTGGCCATTTTATAAGTCAAACTACTTGTTCACTGTAAGAAATTGGGTTCTAGGTTGAGGGGGGTGGAAGCCCCACTTGAGCAACAACCGTAATCCTTGTCACGGTGAACCACAAAAGTCACTAAATTAACCTGCGCTTAACCCTCTGGTAGCTTGGCACATAGCAGTCAGGCTTAACTTGGAGGCAAAGTCTAAAATATGTATGCAGCAAACAGTAATAAAGTGAAAACACAGCATGAGAAAAATAGAGTAAGATTTAATAAATAAAATGAGACCAAAACAACAAAAATCCAATCAGTAGAACCAGAGATATGCGATTTCAAGGTTTCAGGTAAATATAGCACCTAAAAGCACAAAAAGCCACTTGCATTCATCTGGTCGTGCTAAACCAGGGGATAGTCACAAGTTCAGGCCGACCGCGATGTAGAGTGAGCTGGAAATAGGGACCAAGTTAGTGCAGCAGAAAGTTTACCTTCTCAGAGTCCAACACGAAGAGTCCAGTTCATGGTGGAGGACACCACGAGGAACCAAGAGAGCATCGCAGATAGTGGTCATTGTAGTTCGAAGATCCGGTCGGGTGTCTTAGTTGTTGCTGGAGCTTCGCTTTGGCGGTCACCTCAGGCTTCCGTTGCTGTAGTACGAATAGTAGATCTTGCACAGTTTGTGGTTGCTGTAGCGCGAAGAGTCAGGTTCATCTGAGCTTCGTGTTAGCGGTCATCGTGGCAGCAGAGTCTTCACACATACGAGCCCCCTAGTGGTCACGAAGAGCCCAAAACATCAGGATTTCACCTTTTCTTCATATGCAAGACAAAGGTCCAAGGTCCAAGACCTGGGGAGGCACCTCTTGAGGATCAGAGACTCACTCTAGCAAAGGCTAGCAGGGCTCAGACAAGCCCAGTTGCAGGTCCAGGCAGATCCAGTTGCAGCAGGTCAGCTGGGCAATTGCAGGGAGGCTTCTGCACTTTGGTAAACAAAAGGTCAGCCAACTTACCTTTGAAGTCAGTCAGGTTAGCCTGGGATGAAGGGAGCAGGTCTAGTCTTCCTTCTTAGAGAACAGGGCAGACTTCAAGCAGCAGGGCAGTCCTCTGGGGGAACAAAACAGGCTTCAAGTCTCTTGTAGCTGCAATGCAGCACTCTGGGAAACAAGGCAGGCCTCAACAGTGGGCACTCCTCTGGGGAACAAGGCAGTCCTTCTTGTGTGTGCTGGAGTCAAGCTCTTTTAAGTGTAAGTAGGGCAAGGAACAACTCCACCCCCAGTCATCCTGGCAGGCACTGTCAAGCAGGAATACAAAAAACCCCAACAACAGAGCCATAAAAAGTCATGGTGACCCAGGATACTGACCGAAGGTACAAATGGTTACAACAAGAAAATGTCAACTTTCTGAAAGTGCCATTTTGGCATTTTCAGAATTGTGACTTCAAATCGAACTTTACTATTATAGATAATTTAAAATTACTATTCAATTAAATCTAAGCAGACTATCACTATCTGCTCCTAATCCAAAGCTATTACTTATTAAATGTAATAAGGTAACCCAGTGTTAATCAGTGGGAGAGATGGGCCATGCAGCAGTTAAAAACAACTTTAGGACTTTCTCATTGCTATTGTTAGGACATGTAAAACTTAAATTCACATTAAATACAATTTACCCTGTCCTATGAGCCTTTATGGCTTAACTTAGGGGTGACATAAGTATTAAAAAGGAAGTTTTAGGCCTGGCAAAAGGTTCTTTTGCCAGGTCGACATGGCCATTTAAAACTGCACTACAGGCAGCAGTGTCATGCCAGAGACATGCTTTAAAAGGCTTCTCTAGTGTGTGGTACAATAAGTGTGGCAGGTCCTCTAGTAGCATTTAATTTACACGCCCTGTGTACATGTAGTACCATTTACTAGGGACTTACAAGTAAATTAAATGTGCCAATTATGTGTAAGCCAATTTTACCATGTTTTAGGGAGCGAGCAGAAGCACTTTAGCACTGGTAAAGTGTGCAGAGTCCTAAGGTCATCAAAAACGAATTCAGCACAACAGGACGAGTTAAGGCAAAAAGTCTGAGATAAAACCATATCAAGGATGTCAGGTCTGACATTCACTTATTGGAAAGTTTGTGTGTTTGTGTTGTGTGGCTAGGTGAGTGGGTGAATGAAAGAATGAGGCAACATTAGGAGGGATGAATGAGTGCACTGATGGTTGAATGAATAAATGATTGGCAGTGCAGGGCAGATGAGATCATACGTGAATAAATAATGATTGCAGAGATGGATGAAAGGGTGAGTTAGAGGGCTAATGGATGATTACAGTTTACTGCTGTCTGACAAGCTAAGTCTTCAGGATGCAGAAGTGTTGGAATGTGGTTTATTAGTAGGTGTAGGTAGGTACTTACCACTAGTAATAAGGCCACAATCACAATATTAGGTCCAGTCCTCACAAAATTATTGACTTTCTCAACCCTTGGTACCTGGCTGTGAGCAGGCAGGCTTAACTTTGGAGACAGGTGTGTAAAGCATTTAAAAACACCTTAAATTAAATAAGTAAGACAACACATCATAAAAATCCAACACCAATTTATAAAAATAGGAAATATTTTTATCTTCAACATCACACCAAAACAACAAAAATCCAATGTAGGGAACCGGATATATGGATTTTTAAAGATTAAATACTTTATAGCACCTAAAAACAAAAGTGCCTACTTATGACATCTGGTCGCGCTTGACTGGGACAAAATCAAAGTTTGAGGCTGACCGCGATGGAGAGCGGGTCAGATACATTGAGCAGTACGGCCCTGTCAAGTTTTTACTTTCAGACTTAGTTGTTTTTCTGGAGCTTTTTCTCGCGATGTCGAGCGAGGCACCTTGTCAGGCTGGGTTTTGAGTCGACAATGGCAGTTTGGTTCAAAGTGAGACCTCTGTGAAATCCTGGAAGTCTTTAGCTCTGGAGCTTTCAGCGGAACAAACCTGAAATCCAGGCCGGGTCATGTTTCAGCGGCTTGACTCTTGACAACCGGTCAGTCAACTTATGGAGCTTTTACCAAAAATTCTCCAAGGGTCTCCGAACTTGTGAAACTTCTTCCAGAAGGTCCTTTTGGGGTTCCAGAGTGTCCACAACACTAATCCAAGGTTCCAGAAGCTCTGAGTTGCTCCTTGGGATGTTGGGACAACGTCTCCCATAATGCGGATGTCCAAATCCTTTAAAGTCCAGGTGAAGGTGGTCAGCTGGTTTCTTCTTGCTGGAGATGATGTAGGTGGAGCTCTTTAACCTGTTGTTTTCAGGGACTCCGCTCCTTCACTTTTCAAAGCAAGGCAAATTCCTTATGGGCTGTAGTTCCAAAGTGTGCAGCAGGTGCAGACATTCAGAGTATAATCTACTTGGTGCAGGCCAGGGTTCCAGCAGGGCAGTCCTTTTTCTTGTAGCTTCAGGCAGGGATCTGAGTTATTGGGCAGCTCTCCCATATTTATCGATTGTTCCTGGGTGACAAGCAGGGGTGGCACCCTTGAACAGTGGGGTACAGGGTACCACCCTCGGGAATGATCACTACCTCCAAAGTATGGCATATTCTTGCCCCAGAAAGCAATATTCTTTAAAATCCAAAACAGAGAAACACTCTCCTGGAGGTTAAGATCTGGCTAAGCCAACCCACTGGTGTGGCTAACATTCTCGAACACTTCCCTTCCAGCCCCTCTAATTCAATTATTGGGGCTCTTGTCTGGCTGGGGGTGCAGGAAGTGGGGGTGAGCAGGTTTCCTGTCCTGTCATTCCCTCTTTGAAGACAAATCTGGCTACTCTGCCCCCCATTATGCCATTTGCTCTGCAGCTGCAGATCCCCTGCCACCAGATGTCCTTTGTCTCTATGCAGGCCACTTCACACCTCATCAGAGCAGTTTGGCTCAGCCTGTCAAAGGCTGACCAATCAGGAGAGGCTGCTAGAAGGCTAGATTGTGGTTAATCAGAAAAGCAAGTTCTATAACTTCTTTTCTGTAATAGTTATAATAAATCTGACCATGGCAAATTGTTAGATTTATCATAACTATTCTTTTAAGACTTTTAAGTCTTTGAATTATTATTTTAGCTCAGTCTGGTCAATAGTTCTACTTTATTAAAGCATTACCATGCTAGCCTATGTACTACAATGGGAAAAACAGATTGGCAGTTTTTCCCTCACCACGGCATCTAAACCATATTTTATAATGTCCCTGCTTATAGTTACAAGGCACTCTACCCATGGGGCACATAGGGGAGACCTTAGGGATGACATATGTAAAAATAAAGTAGTTTACGACTCTGGAAGAACCTTTAATTATAAAGTCGAATTTGCATATAATTTAGGAGACTGTTCTTCTGCTGCTGGGGACACCACTTTCATCCTGCTGAGCCCTGGTGGGACAGGAGTCCCAGGGTTCCTCCACTTCAGCGCCGCAAGTCTAACAAGGTGCCTGACATTGCTCCACGGGACTACTAGTCCCAGCATCCCCTGCTCCCGCCACAGGTGCCGCGAGTGAGGGGGAGGCGCTGGTCATCGCGCTTATAGCGCTGCCTCTCCCCCCGCGACGCGGGAGACTGTTCTTCTGCTGCTGGGGACACCGCTTTCATCCTGCTGAGCCCTGGTGGGACAGGAGTCCCAGGGTTCCTCCACTTCAGCGCCGCAAGTCTAACAAGGTGCCTGACATTGCTCCACGGGACTACTAGTCCCAGCATCCCCTGCTCCAGCCACAGGTGCCGTGAGTGAGGGGGAGGCGCTGGTCATCGCGCTTATAGCGCTGCCTCTCCCCCCGCGGCGCAGGACGCGCGCGGGCCAAGGGCGGGCCCGTCCTTGCCCGTCATCGCCAGGAAGAGGCAGGGCCTCCCCCCTTTCGCCTCTTATTCGATCAAAGAAGAGCTACTCATTACTGAACAAGGTACTGTGTCGACTTGCGATAACCCACCCTTACTTGGAGAGAAACCGGTTCTTTTAAGACGTCTAAAAACTTGTTACTTGGGGGAAGTCTGTGTTGTATCACTGCCTTTGACTTTTGTCCCGATAGACCTAGAAGTATTATTGTGTTTAACCAAACCACTGACGGTGTAACCATGGGGAAAAGGAAAACCATGGAAGGAACGGGGGGACAAACGGAGCTTCTGGCGGGGCGGGTAAGGGGAAAAAGGCGAGGAAAACCACTAAGAACACTGCTAACAATTGTGTGATCGATAGAATTGAGACCTTAATCACAGAATGTGAAGGGATACTAGTAGCTGAGTTGCCGGCACCTACTGGTGTCACCAAATCCCCACTTGAGAAGAGTTGCAGCCAACTGCGCCCAGCTACAATACCCTCAATGTTCCAGAAACCCCCCGCAATTATGCCTCATGTAGCAGTGAGGCTAATCAATTGGTGATAGGACAACGGGAAGTTAATTCCCCCCAGCACACTAATCCAGTGATCCACGATGCTGCGAGTCATTCAGAGCCTTCTGTTATCATTTCTTCTAATCGATTTGCAGCATTGGCTGATGCGCCTGACTGCTTTGGGGAGCCAGCATCTCAACGCCTAACCCCAAGCCTTATCGTGAGTATCCCCGAGCTAGCAGGAACTGATGCCCCCACACCTGAAGACTCTGTGCAGATCATCAGCGCGCTCAGGTTGGAAATTGGCGCGATGAGGCTGATGATTGAAGAGTTAGTGGTCAGAGTCAAACTAATAACCCCAGAAAGCACACTACACCAACCAGCTGTCAGCTTGCCACCTAATCCCCATCTCCAACGGGCACTTACAAATACACACAAAGAAGGAGTTATCGCACATAAAGGTCCCTTCCCCTCTCTCAAAGCATGTGCCGACCAGGCCCATAAGGCACCACTCAGACAGGCGGGTCCTTCCCAAGCCATCGCTCCTAACAGCCAGGTAAAACAACCTTTTTCGCAAATTAACACAAAGCACATCAGACCCAATAACACATCAGTAAATTCAATTCTGTGTCCCAAAGATTCCTGTCATTTAGACAAACCTTCTATTTCTTCCCTTGCGCAAACATGAATAGTCTTCATGGTCAATGTCCCCAAGCTTGATTCGCATGGTGGCCGCGAAAATAAAGACTCTTTAAAAAACAAGGCCATACATTGGATCCGCCATGTCAGGGGTTGCCGATCACTAATACGGGATGACATAGTCAGGGCATGGAGATGCACGTCTCATAACCAATCCCTGGACTGCATCGAACTTACCCTGGCTAAGCCCGATCTGGCCGAAAATCTTTTGGCATTAGAATATCGGACTTGCCCTCCAGGCTCTTCAGCTATTCAGTTTAGACGTTTTCCAATAACTGCTGCTGCTAGGGTACAGGATAATACATCAGAGTTGCCTGTAGAAGGGGGGACCTCACTAGATGCATTCGATTGACTGAGAATTGCCCCCACCTCACACTTTGAATCACAAGCCATTCTTTATAATAGCAACTTAAGAACCCCTCTAAGCATACAACGTCCGACTGTTCTTGATCAATCACTTATCAATCCAAGTCCTACTGATCACATTAGCTGTTACGCCAACAAGTTGAGGGATCAGATGGCAGTTATAAACATGGACACCCACATGGACATTCCTGGTGTTCCCCCTGTTTTATTGCCCCAGACCCAAATAACTCTCTTACGTGAGCCAGCCCTCATTCTGGCCCCTTACTCCCAGCTTAAGATCATTTCCTGGAATGTAGCCGGGCTTAGCAGTAAATTGCTATTGCCTGACTGGAACGAACTAATAGAAGGCCAAGACATCTGCCTCTTCAGGAAATCTGGAGTTTAGTTCCTCTCTACAAGTCTGGTTATACTTGTTTTTTTTATACCAGCTGTTACCACGGGGAGAGGGCGCCCCTCGGGAGGCCTTACTATTTGGGTCAATATCGCTCTGGGCTGCAGAATCACCGAACGTTGCTGTGCGAGCCCAGACATAATGAGGCTCACTATCAACGGAAACAGAGGAGGTGTAACTTTTGAACTGTTTAATGTATATGTAAGGGGGACAAGAGGGGGAGCGTCTTCATTTATCGTTTCATCTTTGGAGCAAGAGCTATCTAGTTGCCCTCCCGACTCACATCTTGTGATCGCGGGGGATTTTAATTGCACGTTCGAGCCTCTTAGCACGGAGGACATGCTGGGGCTGGAGGAAGATGACGCAAGATGGGGTATTCCACCCCTAAGCATTGCCCCCATTAAAAGATGGTCTCGGGTTGCAATTCAGTTGAACGCTCTTACTTTGGAATTTCGGTTGAGGGCTGCAAATGGCAGAACACTGTCGGATACTGTAGGGGCCTGTACATATAATAGGGTCAGTTGCCCTTCGCGCATTGACTACATCTTAATAGATGTAAGACTGTGGAGAGGCACGATTGACATGGAAATAGTCCCTACTATCGACAGTGACCATAACCCACTTTGTCTGACTATGAAGGTCCCCTGGTTTTCCTCTTGCCCTGCCCTTGGTGCAAGCACCATCATGTCGACTAAGGAAGTGGCCCCTTCCAACTGCAGAAGATATCTCAAATGGCCTAAAGTTGCTGCTAATGAACTAAAAATGGCTGGAATCAATCGAGTCCTGGTAGAAAATATAGCCGATTTACAGGAGGCATCTTGTAATCCTGACGCCCCAGAGAAGGCTCTGGGCATTTACGTGAACTGTAGAACAGATGGGGTCTTTTTTTAAAACAGCTACTGGTTCTAACTCCCACAAAGCGCGCCCAAAAATGGGCAGACATGGTTCTCCAATGTCTGTAGACAAAAAAGGAAAGCTTTAGCCCTTGCCATTAAAAGTAAAAATTGTCCTTGTGTCCAATTTGCTAGGAAGGAGTATAAAGTAGCGTTGCACTGTGCAAAACTACAGTGGGAAGAATCCCACTGGCAGGATCTGAAGGACGCTAGCTTAGCAAAGGATGCTAATTTATTCTGGAATCTTGTCAGGAGGGCTAATAGAAAAGACCCTGATCTAATCCCCAATCATATTTGAGCCAAGACTGGTTTGATCACTTCAGGAAACTTTATACGGGGACAGATACATTCTGTCAAGAAGGGCCTTATGACCAGTTAATCACCCGCCTCACCCCAAACATTTGCGATTATTTTACGCTAAATGAAGTAGAAGCGGCAATGAAAAGAATAGTACCGTCAAAAGCTCCTGGACCAGATGGTCTTCCGTTGGATTTACTTCTTGCGGACCCCAGTAATTGGGCTAGATACATCACGCTCCTAATTAATTCCATTTCTAACGGATGCCCCATACCCGAATCGTGGAAGGGTGCCGAGGTGGTGCCTATTTTCAAAAAGGGAGCTAGGGAGGACCCTGCCAACTACCGACCTATTAGTTTGATTGATGCTATCCAAAAAGTAGTTGGCAGGGTGCTGCTACAGAGAATTCAATTTTGGGTCGAGGACGAGAATGTTTAGGCTGTTTCTCCTTTATTGGAAGGTAGTCGTGATAGGTAGAGGCAGTCTTTACCTTGCTTTTATCGACCTGAAGACTGCCTTCGACCTGGTCCCCCGAGATCGGTTGTGGGAAGTTCTGGGTGAGATGGGCATTTCTCCGTTTATTCTTAACTTGCTGGTTTGATTGCATGAGGGTAAATATGCACAAGTGAGATGGGGGTCACAAGAGCAAAAAACCGATAGGATTCCAGTGAACAGGGGAGTACACCAGGGCTGTGTTATGGCGCCCACCCTGTTCTCCTTATACGTGAAACGGGTGGTTAGTTTCCTTCAGGAAATTCCAGCTGATGCCCCGGCCCTGGCAGGAGATAGGGTACCCACCCTCCTGTTCGCAGACGATACACTGTTGATCTCCAAGACCCCGGTAGGGTTACAGAGACTCCTGGATAGGTTTCAGCTCTTCTGTACCTCCAGGGGGCTGATTATCAATACTACTAAGACTAAATTGATGACATTCAACCCCTATAAGCCTTTTAGGCACATTTTTACCCTGGGTGGAACGCGTTTGGAGAGAGTTAGCACGTTCGATTACCTGGGCATTCGACTCTCCGAAACAATGCATTGGAAACCCCACATCAACAAGATGCTCTTGAATCACAAACGCGTGGCAGGGGCAATAGGCAGAGAACATCGCTCCTCACAGAGCAGACCTGTTGCCCCAGCGCTTACGATCTACGCTGCAAAGGCAGTCAGCTCGGCCCTCTACGGTGCCGAACTGTGGGGTTTCGACAATGTGGAAGAGATCTGTAGATCTGAACACAAGTTCCTGAGAGAGTTAGTGTCCCTTCCCCGAAATGTCCCACTCAAGCCCCTGATGAGTGATGTGCGAAGACGCTCTTTCAGAGATATTGCTAGATCAAGACCTCTGTTTTACTGGGGCCGCTTGCTGCGAACTGCTGAACTCACCAAATATGCCGTCGCATTTAAAGAGGTAATCAATCTAGACGGCAACCACAGGGTCAGCTGGATAAACAACATTAAGAAACTAGTATTTGCCTTAGGCCTTAAAGACTCTTGGGAAGGCCAGAATGCACCTGTTAGAAATGGGGGTCTCTAGTTGGCAAGGGCTTGCACCTTTGTCCAAGTAGGGACCCTTCTTCCTAGTCAGGATAAGGGAGTTACACTCCTAAAATAACCCCTGCTCACCCCCTTGGTAGCTTGGCACGAGCAGTCAGGCTAATCTTAGAGGCAGTGTGTAAAGCATTTGCACATAACCAACAGTAATACAGTGTAAGCACTACAAACTGACACCACACCAGTTTAGAAAAATATCCAATATTTTTATATACTTAAAACAAGATCAATACGATAAAAATCCACAGTACAGTACTTTAAAAATCTTCAGTTATCACCGTGTCCTTAAAAACAGTTCCTTGATGTCGATAGCTCCGTCCAGGGCTATCACGGCGTCGTGAACAAACAAATCCAAACAGTTCTGGCTGACCGTGGCGTCGCGGGTCAGCTACGGTGTCGGAAAGACCCGCAAACAGTACCTTTCAGAAATGCAGGGCGTCGATGACCTCGCAGTGAGCTTCCGAACACACGGCGTCCGCAGGCGTCGGTTCCGGAGGTTGGTGCAGGCGTCGTCGGGGCCCTCGAAGTCACAAGCGTTGCAGATCGATCTCCTCTCTGTTGAAGTCAGGAGCGCTGGCATCGGCCGGCGTCGGGTGCTGCGGTGCGAAGTGCAGCGGTGCGGCGTGCGGTGCCCTCAGGTCGCGGTGCGAGCAGCGGCTCGGTGGCGGCATCAGGTGGCGTCGTCGGGGAGACCAGGGTCGCGGTGTGAGATGAAGGCGGTGCTCGTCACGGTGCCAACAGGTCACGGTGCAGCAGCGGCGTCGTCGTAGCTGCAGCGCTGTCGTCGGCTGACGAACTGGAGTCGATGGCACCGGCATCGGTGGGCCAAGGCTGCGGTGCGGGATGAGGGCAGTGTGTCGTGTAACTTACGAGCGGTGCCCCCGAACCACGGTGCAAGCAGCGGCGTCGAGTCCGGCGTGGAGCGGCGTCGTCGGGGATACCACGGTGTCATCGTGAAGCGAGGCAGTGCGGAGTGCGGTGCCCACAGGTCGCGGTGCGAGCAGCGGCTCGGTGGCGGCATCAGCAGGCGGCGTCGGTGAGACCAGGGTCGCGGTGCGGCATTGCGGCGGTGCCCTCTGCGGTGCCTTCAGGACACGGAGTCGGCAGCGGCATCGTAGACGGCGTCGGGCTTGAAGTCTTTGCTGTTCCTGAGACTTCTTGAACAGGGGGCAAGCTCTACCTCAAGCCCTTGGAGACACTCACAAAGTACATTGCAGAAAGTTCAGCTCCAGTCCTTTCACTGCCCAAGACAGAAGCAGCCACTGCAGGCCAACACAGCAAAGCACACAGCAAAGTGGTAGTTCCTCCTCACAGCTTCTCCAGCTCTTCTTCTTGGCAGTCTTCTTGATCCCAAAGAGTTCTAATTTTCTGGGGTTTGGGTCCCCCTTTTTATCCTCAATTTCTCTTTGTTCTCTGAAGGCAGAGAGGCCTTTGCCTAGTCCAAACCAGTTCTGGTCAGTCCTTGAGCACTTTGTTGACAAGTCTCCTTCTTTCCTTTCACAGTGCAGGCCAGGGACATCAGACGCACCACAGGAGGTGGAGCCAGCATTGTGGAGGGAAGGCCCAGCCCTATTCAGGTCCCAGGTGCATCCCCTCCCACCCATCTACATGTAGATCTTGCTATTCAGCCCTGTGCTGACTCACCCTGTCTCCTGGCATCCCCCAGCCCCCGTCACTCACACTCCAGACAAGGAATACACAACCTAGCAGAGGCAGGCTTGGATGGTTAGACAAGAAAATACCCACTTTCTAAAAGTGGTATTTTCAAACACAGAATGTTAAAACCAACTTCACTAAAAGATGCATTTTATCATTCTGAGTCCAGGCATACTAAACTCGAATTTCTACCATGTTCCCTGGGTCAGTTAGGATTATAAGCTGTAATAATCAAAACTGCCCATTCTGGCCTATGGGGAACAGGTAGCCTTGCAATAGTGAAAACGAAATAGGCTGTAATTCACTATCAGGACATGCCACACACACCAGGGCATGTCCTACCTTTCACATACAATGCACCCTGCCCACAGGGGTACCTTGGGCCTACCTTAGGGTGACTAACATGTAGAAAAGGAAGGTTTAGGGACTTGCAAGTGTGTGCACTTGCCAAGTCGACATGGCAGCCCCAGGCTGCACACAGGCTCTGCAATGGCAGGCCAGAGTTACACTTTACGGGCTGTTTGCGTGGGTGGCACAATCCAGTGCTGCAGCCCACCAACAGCATTTGATCTATAGGCCCTGGCACTCTCAGTGCACTTTACAAGGGACTGACACATAAATCAAATAGGCCAATCATGGAAACACCAATCCATAACACATTTTATACAGGAGCACTTGCACTTTCCCACTGGACAGCAGTGAGGAAAGTGCGCAGAATCATTACACCAGCAAAAACAGAGTCAAAAACCAGGAGGTCAGAAAGCAAAAAGTCAGGGGAAACACGCCAAAAGATGCCAAGTCTAACAGCACCCAGTAAAGATGATCTCAAAAAAGCATATTGGGCCTGGGTCGATACACAGGAACTCAGTAATCCCAGAGCAGGAAGGATGACAGAAGATTTTTATCAGTTTTTAATCAGTTTAAGCAGCACATACTTCTGGAACCATATTTAGATTTTATCCAGAGTCCAAGAGATAGGGCACTCTACATACAGTTCAGGGTTGGCTCCCTCTTGGTTCGCGAGCTAACTGCAAAATGGAGTCCCCCTCATCAGACAATTGCGGGTTGCCCCTGTTGTGAGGCCCCAAAAGAGAGTGTGGCCCACATAATGTTTGCATGCCCAGTATACACCCGGGCTAGATCAAGATGGCTAAAACCGATCTGTAGACAGCTGGGTACCTCGGATCATTGTGTTGCTCTGCAGATTCCGAAATCAGACCCAAGATCCCTTTTTGTCTGTGTGTGGCAAAGTACCTTGGTTGCATTTGGCTTGTCAGGTCCAAATTCCTATGCAGGGATGTCTGATATTATATTGCGATCCCCTTTTTATATTTTTCAAATGTCCTCAAATAGCCTAAAAAGATGTAATGTTTTTTTTTTTTACTTCATTTAATTAGTTTTATTCACCAGTTACATTTTACTATTTATTGAATGTACGAATGAACTCTCCATCTTGATTTTGGGATTAGCGTGCTATTGTTAATAATTGCTAACAAAATGAACAATTGCTTATATATTATGCCCTGATGGAATGTACATACCTAGTTTTAATCAATGTTTTTATGATAACTTGTATCTTTTATTGTTGGATTATAAGAATGATGATGCTTTAATGATACTTGTTATCGAAATAAAGCTATTTGACAGAATATAATTTAATTTGACAGGAAAGGCTAACAAAATCTACGCAACTCAAAATCATGAATCATTCACTTTAATCTCTTTAAGTGATGCTGTGATTCATTTTTTGTTGATGTGGGAGAGCCTGACCTAAGAAGAAAATCACAGTGGTTGGAAAGTTGACTTTTCCTGCCAAGTGCAAAGCATCATTTTAGCTGCAATAAGGTTGCAAATAAGTTAAACACAGCTGGAAAGTTAACCGTTATTTTTAGTGCCCGCAATTGAAATGCAGTGAACAAAAATACTAGTTGCTGTGTCTGTAAAATTGTCAGTGTCATTAAAAGATACTGTTGACCAACCTAAGACATTGCTATCCATCAGTCAACTGATGCTTTCCAAGCTTGCCATCTGTACGATGAATTATACATTTATATAAACACACGTTCAACATCTGTGGCCCTATCATATGGAAGACAATATGTATCTTTAAAATAAACAGTGCCCCCTTCAATACTTGTTTAAGATCACTGAATTATCGAAGGAATTGTGCAATTTCTGTAGGTATCAAACCGACAAATTGCACTTGTAATTAATCACTTAGTTACATGAATAGTAATGTAATGAAAATAAATACTGTTCTTTATGAATTTAGGAAAGGCCCTATTTGCAACTTGCTGCTGGAAATCACAAAACCACTTGTGAGGATTGCACACTCATTCAGTGAAATAAGCTTGAAGCACCACACCACACTGCACATTGAATTCCTGCTTGAATGTCAGAATCTTTCAGTGCTTACCTGTAACAATCAAATCTGGAGTTTTAAGTATTTAGAGTCCGTTGTAGCAACGCAATCGATTAACATTTACTGCGGGCCCAAATGCACATGAAACCTAGCCAGACTGAAGGAGCCAGAATGCTGCAATGTCCGCTTCACTAGGAGCCCCACAAGCGCAAACACTGATGCACAAAGACCTTTGAATACATTCCAATGTTTGGAAGAAAACAAGTTGAAATTTAAGAGAAAAAAATCATGGGTCACCAAAAATGGAACGTGAACCTATACACCAAAGGCACCTAAGGAGAGCGTTTGGCGCTGTTTTTATTACAAGAGAATGAATGTACTCTTCTAATTTGGGTTTCTTGGAATCACTGCTTCAAAAATAATGGTTTGCTCTCCTGGGGTCAAGAGTTTAAGGACCTAGGAGATCTACTTCAACATTTTTTTTTAAGTTCCTAGGGGGGCTGCTGTGCTCCCTGCAACTTCCAAAACATATTAAAAAGCAAATCTTGCTGATGCCCTGCTCTTTCTAGGGGCACCACGAGCATCAAAAAATCTTTTTAAAAGCCCTTGCAGGGCCCCATGTGATGCACCCCAGCTGGAGCACTGAATGTGTAATGAGGTAGTAACCCCTACCAGAGTTATATTGTGGCCCTGGCGATCCCATCCCCTAGTGCCCGAAGGCAGCAGTGTCCCAGGGACTCCATCCCATCCCCCAGGACACAGAGTTGTAACCTGTCCAGGAAAGAGCGGGAAGGGGGCAGAAATCCAACTCCCTGCCTGGGCTCTCTGGGGCAGAAAACATAGGTCTGACACTGTCGGGGTGGAGCAGAGAGAAAAGCTGCTCCGATCAGGTGAGAGCAAACCAATTCAGTGGTCTCCCACTGCACCTGGGATGGGTCAGGATGGATCAGGAGAATCAGCTGGGCCACAGGGGCCCTGTGGCTCCCCCTGCAGCCCAAAAGCCTCTCCCTGCTGTGGGTGTCCCAGTTGGTACAGCAGTACCCACAGCATTTTTTATTTGTTTAAGCCCCAGGGGATGGGCTCCCAGGGGCCATGTATTGACTCAGGGAGAGGGACCACATGCCCCCGGCCCACACAGGGATGGATTAAAATCGAAAAAGACATGCTTATTTCTGTTTTTTATGGGACTACCAATCTGCAAATCCTTTGCAGATCCATGGTCCCATCAAAACAATCTTTTTTTTTGGCCCCATTGGGAGTTCCTCTGGGATGCCTCCACCAAGCCAAGGGGGTTAGGAAGGTATCTGTATGTATATATATCTCCAAAATTCACAACCTCCTGACGGCGATGAAGGAGAGACGGACCACAGGGTATCAGGCAAGATGTTTTATTGCGACTTTCTCCTCAGAAAACGATGACGCGTTTCGGGCTCAGAGAGTGTGAGAGTGAGTGAGTGAGTGAGTGAGTGAGTGAGTGAGTGAGTGAGTGAGAGAGAGAGAGAGAGAGAGAGAGAGAGAGAGAGAGAGAGAGAGAGACACAGACTATCCTTGTGGGGACTTGGGTGTGATAACCCACTCACGCTGTGGGGACTTGATTGCACTGTGGGGACCTGAACCCAAGTCCCCACAAGGTAATGCCTTCTAAATGATAGAAAACGACTCCAAAAACATCTGTGTCAATTTTTACAACTTTTTAAAAATTTACCTTGTGGGGAGCTGTGTTAAGGCAAGTGTGTTTACATTTTTGCTCAGCTCTGCCCCTGTAGACAGGATGCGGTACTGCAGGCTTAAACACACCACGGAGTGTGTAAACACACTTCAGTGATGTATTTACAGGTTAGCAACAGGTAATTGTCAAATGAAAGGTAGCATAGCCACCAATCAATACTTTTACCCATTTAAACAATATGTTCAATTCCATTTAAACTCTCCTCTCTTTATTAAAGCAAAATTTTAATAAAAAGTGTTTAAATCTGCACATTATATTTTGCAAATGCAATGGGTTCTTAAATATAGCATGAAATGGTGGATTCATATTTTGTGCAATTAGGTGTAATTTGGTGCAAATCTGCAGTAGTTCTGTGTAATCATGCAACAGCAAATCGTGCACATTTCGCTTACCCCTGCTAACAAGCACATATTCCACGATTTTTAGGATGCAAAAATTGCTTGTTTCACAATCACGGTGAAAACTCTAGAGAATGCAAGCTCACAATAAAAAGCCACTGTTAGCTTTAACTCACACTTTATAAACGCTTATTTAATAAAAAAAAGTAGTCACCCCAGTTACCTCAATGTCAAAACAGGAACAACAACAGGAGATATCAAAGGCATTAGATAACAAAGCTGCCTCGGAAATGTACTTCACATAAATTCAAACAAACGTTCGGGTACGCAAGAGCAGAAAATTAGGTTGCAATGAGAAGAGACAACTGCTTCCATCACAGGCCTGCAAAAGATCCCATGATTCTGGAGATATAAATACAGAATGAGAAATGGCAAGAGCGAGGCTTACTTTGTACCATTTACGTGAATTCCTGCAGTTATGGTATTGTACCGAGTTGGTTTAAATCTATTCTCGGTTTCTACTGTAAGTTAAGCTATTTATATAGTGCATGTGTACATGAGCACGAGTCTGGTAATTGGCTGTCCAGCGAAAGTCTAAGAGTGAGGATTTGCACTTTATGCAGGAAGTGTTAAACATGACTGTAACGCGATGGTATTGAGGAGTCTCGTTGTCCTGCAAGTCAAATGCTGGTTGGTTTAAGGACTTACAAACAGGTGTGGCAATGGCTGGGTGGGGGAGGGGAGCACTTGGGGTCAACAACACTCCGACTGGAGTTGCTTGTTCCCAGCAAGACCAGCAGAACAAAGACCGTGATTAAATGCGTGAGCACCTGCTTATGGCTCCAGGCTCAGTTAAACGAGCGAGCGGCATAGATACCTTTGTCACTGTAAAACCCTGCTCTCTCCTCTGATAAGCTGACTGCCTGAAAGTTTATAGACATCAATGTCAGCATTTCTTGTTTTTGGTGGGCAGAGGAAGTGAACATACAAGAGTTTTTATCAGCGCTTATTTGTTTTTGTTTTTTTAGAGGTTGGAGCGGAAAACGTCAGTAAAAAAGCTAGACAATCTTGGATATTTCTTTATGTTTATAGTGGCAAGTAGGGAATTTGCTGAAAGCGCTCATTATAGCTCTTCATTCTTCGTAGCTGCCCCTTTTCAGCAAAACAGATGCTAATGGCCCTGACTTGCAAACCATTTTTTGACTTTCCTGAAATTCATTTTACCGACCGATGAAAAGGACATTTCTTTTCGGTTGGATCAGGTAGCATATGAAATACCCGTGGTAACTATGTTCTCCACCCGAATTAAGAAACATTTGCAAGTGGGAACTCTTTCAAATATACCTATTTTTTAAACCCAGCAAGGGTGAAAAGCAGAGTTGAAACCGCATGTATCTGTTTGAATTTGGGATTTTGCAGTGTACATTCAGGTTAAACAACCAGAATTGGAACTTGTGGTGTCATGAAAAAGTAGATTCAGGGAGTCACACTACCCTTTTCTCCCCTCATCTATACTATAGGGGTCGTGACCAGTAGATTATGCTCTAACAGCAGGAGAAAAATGAAAATCTCAGAGCTATGTAACATAGATACATTCAAGAAAACTATATTTTATTTCATTTTGTAAGTAACATTTTCAATTGAAAAAGACCTCGCGAGTGGATTTGCATGAATTTTGCCAATCAGTGAGGAATTCAGTCAGCTAATTCGGGGAATAAGTTATGGGCTAGTGAAAAAGAGTGAATTCCTATTTTAGCTCCTGTAGGAAAATTTCCTCTTATGTGCAACCAGAACGACTGAACGGATTTACACTAAACTTCGTATGAAAGTAGACATTTACTCAGAAAGTGTGCTTTTTTGCTTGGTATAATCATGTTCAGTAGTTTTTGAGATGTTTTTAGAAAAGGTGCTTAACACTTTTGTATATCTCTGCCATTTAAACATGTGAGTGAATCCTGTTAATCACATTTTCAGAATTTAAGGCAATGTGGGGGATATTTACAAGGAAATTGCGCAGCATGGCGATGCACGCAATTTAGCAGCGCCATGGTGTTTCATTTTAAAAACGCAGGGATGCATCGTATTTACAAGAACCCCTGTGTTTTCCCTTGCACTGGCGCTAAAAAAAAGCTGCCTAGCGCCAACACAGACACCCTTGCGCCATAGCGCAAGGATGCCAACGTTGCAGGGATGATTCCCTGTAACGCAAACACCCTTGCACCACGTGCAAGGGTGTCTGTGTTGCAGGGAATTATTGTTTATGTGCAGGAATTTGCAGAGGATAAATGAATTAACTCTCCATAACATAGTTAAATCTCAAGGGAAAGTGACACCCTTCTACAGTGGAATCAGGGCTGGTGCCCCAGTACAGGTGCATTGTCTCATGTAACTGGGACAAGGATTTAGGATTTGAGCTAAGCGCCACAGAATGGTGGAGATTTTGCTGATCAGAGTTGTGTAGTGCAACTCCCAGAATAATCTACCAGAGTTTTAAGACTTATATTGTTTGCATATTATACTGCTACAGTTAAGCAGGTTTGATCCAAACCTATCTGCTGACTGTCCACATTTTTCAGGCACTGCAGGATATTTTTTCCACTTGATTTGGGAATTCTCCTTGATAGGACAGATTAAGATTTAGGGCGTGTGTTTATGTATTAATGTAATTGCTGCTACCAAAATACATTTTGATTGTTCCCTGTTGCCCTGTACACAAGAAGTGATACCTAAGGCAGAGGGGAGGACCCCTCCTGGGAATTTACGATTATCCTATTATGGTTATAGAATGATTCCTCAGAGGTGCCTTTATGGGGAGCAGAACGTCCTTGCAAGTGATTCAGAAGTATTAAAGCCTTCTCTCCCTCACCTAAACAATGCAAATTCCTTTCTACATTGTAGTCCGGGTGCTTTTCTCTTCCGTCCAGCATATTTGTTTCCATCCCCTCCTCGTTGCTTGAGTACCTATCCTCCTCCAAGGGCATCTAGCTCAGGCATGCAAGTAAAGGGCAAAATGGTTCAGGGTGTCTTTTTTTGGTACAGATGTTTACCTCACACATTCAGACCAGAAAGTATTCCTTTTTGGCTCTGGTGCAAGGCAGTCTACAGTCTCTGCAAGCAGGCAAGTCAGAAATTAAATTCTTTTTTTGCCATTGTCTCTGCAGTGTTCTCTGATATTTCAGTTTGTTTGAACCATTTTTTTTGTCATGACATATAGTTTCTTGGTGCTGGAAGGACAAGGGTGCATCGTAAAAAAGGATCTTTCTTTTCAAGTTGTGCTCAGATTTCCTCAGTTGTCTCTGTATTCAGAACCAGTCAATCAAGGAGGTGAGTGAAGGCCTACACACAAGTCAGAGTGCCAGATTTGAATGCAGGACAGGATGCCATTCTAGTGGTACTTCTGGTTACCTCACATCACATGCGTGCCATACTTACCCATATATTTGCTCTCCTCTTTTTCTTATTCGAGGATCTACCATTTAAGTATTGCCTTTAGTCCATATTAATTATGGCCTGATGAAATCATTGGTTTATTTTCAAGTGATGAAACACATTTTGGCTTGCTAGAACATGCTCCACGCTTCAACTTTGATCATGTTCCACCAATCAGTGTACTGATGTAAGTAAGGGGTACGTTTATTTATTTATTATATATTTTTTGCAGAAATCACTTTTATTGGGGAAGTTATTTAGTCTGTGGGATGAATATAATGGCTGTTAAAAATGTAAAGGTGGATCTCATAATTCAAGGAATAAAACAAGTCTGGTCAGTGTCCGTCCAAGCAGTTTAGAATTCTTACACATTTAGAGAAGCCAAGAGGGTCCATGTTTGAAATTACCACCTGTTGGGTGGTATACCTCCAGATTTTTGCCTTGACAGTTTTGCTTGCTGTAGAACCTATCTCTGCTAACCAGTGGAAAAGTGGTCCCCCTTTCAAGATGAAGAAATTAGCACACACCTAATTGGTATATTTCAATTACCTATGATTTCCTACTACAGTGTTTTACAAACTGCACGTCGCAGCCCAAGGGTGGGTCATGCAATGATTTTTGGTGGTTCTCGAAAGTTAGAGGAATAAATACATTTTATCAGTAAAACTGTAGGTCTGTTTAAATTTAGTGGCCATTTCAATGCAAAATGTGCTGTTAATGACAATACACTTCCACAAGATGCTTTAGTTACATTTAAAAATCACCCTGCCTCATGTCTATTAAAGCTCAGTGGGTCGCAAAGGTTTGTCATTCTAAAAAGTTGGGTGTGGTTATAAAAAGTTTGGAAACCACTGCCCTAGTATATGGTACAAAGTGTTCCGAGGGCCTGCAGGATAAATGTCACCAGCGGAACTCAGCACCCATTGTGCAACCCTCTGCAGTGACAGTGCAAACATAACTGCAGGCCTACCATTTGTAGCCTGGCTGTGCCGTTTTTAACTGCTACTTAGACTTGTCAGAATAACCGTTTTTGACAGGTCAAAGCCTTTCTTTTAAATATGAATAACTCGCCCCTCCTAAGTAGGCCTTATTGCCCATAAGGCAAGATGCATGGTATTTAAAATTAGGACATGCAAAAGTTTAATATTACACATGTTCATACAGTGAAAAATCCCCAAAAGCTATTTTCACTGTAACATGTCTGGCTGTTCCACAGGAAAGCACTGGGTTGCGTTATTAAATAAAATTATGCTAATTTTGGGTAGGAAACAGAAATATAATTCAGACTCTTTATTATTTATTTCAAATTCAACATAACAATAAGATAGAATTTGTAATAAATATTAATGAAAAGGTACTTTTAGAAAGCTAGCTTTTTCCTGCCTAAAACCTCTAGAAGCCCATTTTCATACGCTCCAACTATCACCTGGCAGCTGAATATCCCCTTTGATGAGTTGTGAACTTGCTGCAAGAGCAGGGAGAAAACACCTTGGATGTGGGAGGTGTTGTTGTTTCCTTGACAGTATAGTCTGTGAGCCGGGCCCATGAACTTGATTAACTTCAAAGAAGCCTACCCTCTCACATGCAGATGTAGCTAACACCTGGGCTGCCCCTTCCCTTTGTCCCCCTAGTCAGGCAAGCACCGATTCCAGTGGGAGCGTTACATCCCCCTGAACTGATTTAGAATAGGAGCTGCTCAATTCTATGGCCACCTTCTGCAGTGCGCACAGGAGCCCTGCAAAATGGAAGACAGGTTCTGCCATCTTGGGTTTAGGTAGAGAGGGGCATTATGGGATTATTTGCAGTAAGGCACACAGTAAATGTTTGCAAAAGTGTGCAGGGCTACCCCTCTTAACTTTTCACCATTGGTAGGGGAGGGACCAGGAGCCATCCCTACCAGGAGCCATACCTACCCACAGGCTGGTGCCAGGTATAAATGTGGCTTCCACAGTACCCTCCTCAGAACACTTTCTGGACTTGGAAGAGGATTGGATTTGCAACTTAGACAACTGAACCTCCTCTCCCTTTTGCAGCCAGGACAACGAAGTGGACTCCAAGTGCCATTAGGCTGACCTCCTATTCGTGGTACAGGGACATAACAAGCTACAAAGAGGCATTTCCTGCAATTGCTCATCTGACCAGTTTCAACTGGATCTTCCCTGGAACCTGTTGCAGGCTTCTGCTGAAGTGGGTCTTGACCCTCTAGTGCTGTCCCCAAATTCCTAGACCATTGGCTGGTGTCAAAGAGTACTACTCTTATCATCTAGTTAGACCTGGGAATTAGAAAGCTTTCGGCTTCAAGAACCTCCGGAGGACAAGGACTAACCTGCCCAGCCGATCCGACAAAGAGTTTTGCTGCTCCGCCAAAGATTCAGATTGCTCCCCAGAGTTTTTCTGCAGCCACAAATCCACTGGAACAACTCTAGCGATCCACTCGTAAACAGCTTTAAAACCTTCCTCCAGGACATCAACCTTAACCAAGCATGCAATACCCAGACTCATAACAAAGGAGCCACTTTAGATTTAATCATTGCAAAAGAGAACTCCATACAAATTGAATCCATCATACCTTGCGATTGCACCGACTACCACTGTATCACCTTCTACCTATTTGAGAAGACAACCACCAAGGGTCAACCTGTAAGCCAAATACTGGGTAAGAGACAGACACAATATTAACCACTTATAATGGCGATAGTCCTTATCCTGGGATCCACCCCCTCTGCATGGGATGACTCCTGGTGGCCAGCAGTGCTCAGAACCCCCCCACGCCCACGGACCACACATAAAACCTTGGCATCATCCTGGACTCCTCGCTCTCAATGAACCCCCAAACCAACGCTGTTTCGTCCTCCTGCTTCCACATGCTCCGCCTACTTCATAAGACCTTTAAGTGGATTCCCACCAAGTCCAGGAAAACGGTCACCCACACGCTCGGCAGCAGCATACTCGAATACCGCAACGCACTCTACGCCGGCACAACCCAAAAATTCCTAAAGAACCTGCAAAACATCCAGAATGCCTCCGCAAGAGTCATCCTGAGCATCCCATGCTGCAGCCACATCACCGGCCACCTGAAAGACCTTCACTGGCTACCTATCAACAAAAGAATTACCTTCAAGCACCTCACGCATGCCTACAAAGCCCTCCACAACACCAGACCTGCATACCTCAACCACCGCCCCTCCTTCTACACTCCCAACAGATATCTCTGCTCTGCCCAACTGGCCCTGACCAGCATCCCACGGATCCGCAAGACCACGTCTGGAGGAAGATCCTTCTTTTACCTCGCTGCGAAGACCTGTAACTCCTTGCCACTGCACCTCAGGCAATCACCATCAACCACTTACTAAATTTCCTCTACTTATCTAAATTGGTTTGGATTTTTTCTAAGATCTAGAAGCTCAGAAATGTGAGGTGGTATGGCATTCTTTATGAGAATGGTAGGTCACCTCAATGATAAAGGCAGGCATGAGTAGGTGACTGCAGTGGCGTAACGAAACTTGAGGGGGCCTCCTTGCAAAGTACATGCAGGGGGCCCCCATGCTCCAGACCCAGTCTGGAGCTCTCAGGCTAGGGACCTGCCAGTGCCGGAGGGGGCACCTGGAGCTTGGGGGCCCCCACACCACAGGGGATGCTGGAGCTTTTGTTACACCACTTGGGTGACTGCCATGCGTATCAGACACTGAGTGACTGATGAGTGACTGAGTGCCTGATGAGACAAATGATGGACCATGTAACACTTTTAGTACGATCGACGTATGGTATGGCATACTGCTTCCTCTGTCCAGCTCTCTTCTTGACTGCAGTGTTGTAAATGAAGTGAAGGTGCAGAAGTTTTATTGAACCATAACTTTGTGATGGACACTATGTGGTGAGATCATGGATACCAAAGGTAGTTTTTAATTGCTGATCTAACATTGAGAATGACACTAGCTAAAATATTGATAGGACATTGAGGGGAACTGAATCAGTTAGTGGGGGCTGGTTCACTTGGAGTTTGTTGTCTCTCTTTGTGGGGCCAATTAAAGTCAATGTTGGGATAATCCTTGAGACAAATGTTATAGGGGGTCCTGTGTGAGGGTGAATGGGTGGGGAAGCATTTTTTGAGGACATGAATGAATGAATGAAAGTAGCCTTCCAGTACTATTCGGGTAGTTCTTCGGGCGACCCTCCCGGTCCAACAAAAGCCGCAATCCGTGAGAGAGCCTATGTCATGATGCACACGCATGATCCGACTTCGCCCATGACAAAGGGGCACAAAGGGCAGAGGTAAATGTCTCTTACCATGCATTGGACTTTTCCGTCCCAACGGTTCCCTTGCCCACGAATATGCTCTCAGATCTACTGTAATTCATTAAGGTGTTTGTCTCCAGATTTTCATAACTGGTGAGGTATTCCACCTAAATTTTGTTTCAAAAATATCAGTTGACAAAAATATTGTGATATCAGGAATATCATGGGACAGAATATGGAAGATAAGAATTATCGATTTTCTAAGTATTTAACTTTTTTTTTTTAAAGTTGTGCATAATTGTATCTTATTTTTTATGTTAAGTGTGTTTTATTTGTAGTGTATTTTGTGATCTGGGAGTAGTTTCAAAAGGCTTTTGATGTTATTTACATTAATTTTTTATTGGTGGGTGTTTGGATTTGTAGTGGAATACAGTGAAAGGTGTTTTAAATATTTTTTTAATTGAGTATTTATTTTATAATGTTAATTTGTTAATTTGATTATTAATTATGTAGATTATTTTGTATTACTTAATGAATAATTTAACATAAAATCAAATTCATTTTGTTAGTTGTTGAATGTTAATTAGATATTTGATTTTGTAAAGTGTGTAAATGTTTTTAATAATGTGGATTTAATTAATTATATTATGTTTTTACTAATAATTTAATATGTGTAATATATTCTCTAATATTATTATTTTAACTTATTTTTGTGGGTGTGGCAACATTAGGGTCATAGGGTGGGATTTAAAAACAATCTATTAATAGTTTTAATCAATAAAAATGTTTTAATATAATTTCATTTATAATTTAAATTGGTAATGTAGTGTTTTTTCATTTTTAGTTACATAAGTTATACAAAATTAAACATTCTATTTTTATAG